>BSBN01000213.1:24957500-26247500 GCA_027924645.1 Cunninghamia lanceolata | reverse complement strand
CCTCACACAAGCCAAATCGCCCTTCTTCAAAGGTGGTGCTCCAAATTAGGGCAAAACCCTAATGCAATGACAACACAAAATACCACCAAAGATGTTGCTCCAATGCTGATCTGAAAATCTGAATATGCAATCAAGCTCCAAGTCTCCAATGAAGTACAAATTGAACTCCGTGATGGGTCCACCTCAAGATGAGCTAGGTTTTCGTCCAACTCACCGATATTCACAAGGGTTTTCGTCCTTGGAATAAAGCCCAACAAATGTTGCAGCCAAATTTGAAAACTCAATGAAAATGATAATGAATGGATGACGAAATGACCTCAAAAGACCTTGTATTTATAGCCAATTTTCCTCTAATTCCAACCCTAGCCAACCTCCTCCTAGCCGACCTCATCTTGGCAATATATTTTATTTTATTTTATTTGTTCTTCTCCCTGGGCCGACCTCATGCTAGGTGCCAAGAAATAAATAAAATATTTTTATTATTTTCTCCAAGAGGAGCGAACCTCTTTTGGCACTTGATATTACATTTTTAGGCCTCTTCCTAGGTCGCACACCTCATAAACAATTGTATTCAATTTATTTCTTTTTTCCACATGGCTCACAAAAATATAAAAAATCATTTTCCATCATCATTTAGCTCATCAAAATTAGTTAAATATATTATTTAAGTAATCGGACTATTCCCTTGCCACCTCAACCTAGCCCATGGGAATAAGATAGGCTAGCTGACTCCAATGGGTGATCACTCGGAAAAAGGGGACATTACAATCCTCCCTTCCCGAAATTGCTTGCCCTCAAGCACTTGCAAACATGGATGCTACAGAGCATCCTCAAGCAGCACTCGATCACCCTGCTCCTCAACTTGTGGCAACACTCCCCACAGTGAATATGAAGAATGGCATGCAAAGTGAGTTTCAGTGGCCAGCAAAGAGACAATACCAGCCATACACACTCAAACTCAGATTTGCCCCATCCTTCAAACCCTGAAATTCTGCTCCTCAAGGTTGGCGCTCTCCGAACATCCAGAATAGTATCAGGTACAAGTATCAATGTCCCTTCTTCATCCAAAGGAGGAAGCTCGGGAGAAGATGCAATATGCTACTCCATTGCCCTCCTGAGGCAAGATACATGAAATATATTATGAATCCAGCTACCCTTCGACAACTCCAACTCATATGCATCCTCTCCAACTTCACTCTCAATTCTGTAAGGGCTGTAGAAGGAAGGCTTCAGCTTTCCTACACCACTCCTCAATGTAATCTATCTGTATGGTTGTAGGGACAAGAAAACCAAATCACCAACCTTAAATGTTCTGTACATGTCCTGCATCAATTCTCTCACTCCGGGAGCTCCTCTGACCTCAAATGCTAAGTCTGCAAAAGACAAAGCGTCATACCTATCCAAGGCTCTAAAAGGTGACATGCCTCTCGACATGTGATACGTGGTATTATAGCAATGCCCTCTGGAATACAACCACCTGATCTGAGCTCCACTCTGGTGCCAATGTCAATCAACCAAATATTGTGAAGCAACTCACCAAGTTTCCACTACTCCACTCTGATACAACTGTCATTCAACAAGTCACTGTTAAGCAATGTACCAATCGTACAAATGCCTGGATCCCAAATTATTGCACCATCATATAATCTGAAAATGAATGGGTAAGTGTCTCTTATCAAGTCACCATCACAAGCTACCCATCTAAATCTGGATTGTTGCATATGGACTTGAAAGATGTCCATCATATGTGCATAATCAAGCATGCATATCCATTCTAGACTGCTGATACAAATCACGATAGCACTAGTAAAACTAAAAATCAGACCTATAATCATCCTAGGAATGCTTCTGATGTCATAAACTGATAAGGTCTCATCATCATTCAACCTCCAAGTGTTGTAGTGACAATCGCATGCACACAAATCCATCCAATCAGCTGCAAACATTAATGCATAGTCTAAAAACTTCATGATCGGCAATGTAGAACAACCACTAATCATCAAGGTGTAAGCTGAAAACCATCGAGCCACGTCTGAAAATTTTTTGCTCTCATGATCTCCTCCATGTATTGGATTATAGTCCAACTGAAATCCAAAATCCACATGCATATACCCTCAAAATCGGATACCTCCACGACATCCTCTTCACATAATTCAAGTTTTGAAGCTAGGACAACATTATGCCCAATCAACGAATCATCATCATAATGGTATAGTGTCCAAACACAAGTAGACTTATTGAGCTTTCCCTGAATGGTCAAGTCCTTCATCAAATCTGAATCAAGAATGTTCTTCTCCACACATGCATACCTATCATTATTTGCTGGTCCACAAAGTGTATGCACAACTTCCTCTTCCTTAACCATGAATTGAACCTTCAATTGGCTCTCCAAATGATGTGACTCATGGGGCCTATGATAAAATGAATTTTCTGATTTGTCTTCAAAATCATATCTCTCAAAAGGTTCATCCTACAAATGATTTTTCTTCATGTTCAACCATCATAGTTTCTTCCCTTTGGAGTGCTGAAGGTTGATGAAGAAATGCACCTAACTATTTCTTATCATGACCCATGTGAACAATTTTTTTCTTAATCTCTTGTAGGTGTTGTTTTGCTTGAGTGGCTAACAACTTAGCCTCCTTAGCCCTCCTTAGCCATCCATCACACATGTTTTGGGTCCTCACCACATCTTCTATGCCATGATTTACCAAATCAGCTTGTATGTAGCTTGGATCCACAGCCGCTATCTCATGCTTAGCTATCAACTCTTGCTTATCAACAATATAGTGCTTCTTACCAATGTCATCCACAAAATCATGTGAAGATAATGGACTGATGTTCATAATCAGAAAATCAGTATTTTCTTCATACCTCTTGGTGGTGTCTTCGTAGATCTCATGCACATCTTCTTCAATTGTCAGATGCACATCATTAGGTGCTAGTCCAGGAAGTGTATCCTGCTGAAAATCACATGCCTCACTAGTTATAATATTTGTCCCAAGGCTGATCCGAACCTCCATCTTCTTGGCTGTTACCTCCCTTGGTTCACCCTTATCTATAGCTTTCAACTCTATTTGCTTTCCATTTGATGTGAACTCTAACTCCATCTTTTGGAAGTCTTGGATATACATGCCAAGTGAATGTAGCCACTAGATTCCCAACACAATTTCAGTCTCACCAATTCCAACTACATAGAATTCATCAATAAATGTATAATTGTCCAACTGAATGCTCAATTGTGAAATCTTTCTAGTGCAACTCATTTTGAATCCATCAGCCAACATAACGTTGATCCCAAGAAAATCTTCTACCTACAATCCTCTCTTGACCACAAAACCCTCATCAATGAAGTTATGTGTTGCACTGTTGTCCAGCAAACATGAGACCTGTTGCCCCTTCACAATTCCTCTCACTCTAAAAGGATGATACTTAGGAACACTTGATAGAAAAGCAATGGTACCTTGTGCCATAGTATCAAGTTCCAATTGTTGCTCCTCATGATCACTATCCAAACTAGTGTCTTGAATTCCATCATCATCAATGTCAAAAGTGACCTCAATGAAATGAGTCTTGCCTTTCCCCAGGCATCTATGACCGGGCTCCCAAGGTTCCTTGCATGAGAAACATAGATTCTTCCTCCTTAGCTCATTCTTCGCTTCTATGTCTGGTGTTGTCCTCTTGGGCCATTCCTTCTAAAAGTTCTTCCTCGGGTCCTTCCTTGATGAAGAGAAAGGCTTGCCTTGAAACTTGGGCTTGGAAGGTGCTGAAAACTTCATACCTCTAGCCCTCTTAATGGCTTCCCTCAAATGGTGGATCTAGGGCTTTCACCCATACACGAAGCGCTCCTCTAAACCCTCAATGAAAAGATAGGTCAATCTACTCTCCAACACATTTGGAACCAATACAGCAAGCTTTCGAAACTCAGAAATCTAACTATCCACTGAATCCTTCTACTTGAGTTGGGCCAACTCTCTAAAGAACTGCTCAGGATTAGTCTCATCAAATCTGTCAATCAGCGTATGTGAGAAATCAACATAAGTAGTAACAAGGCTATGTCCTCGAGTCACCATACTATTGTACCACCAATCAAGAGCATCTCCCTCCAAGTGTAAGGTAGCAAACTAGATGGCATCCCTCTCGAACGCCAAGTTCAATATGAAATAGTTATCCAATTTCTAGATCCATGCTCATGCTGTGATTTTGCCCGAACCATCAAAATGAGTGATATTCACCTTTCCCAATTTTCTTTGCAAGTCATGATTATTGTTGCTTTTTTCTCCTCTAGGTCTATCTCTGTTTCTATACTTCAATTGACAAAAATCTTGCAAAGACATGGCAGCTTGGAATTCCTCACCTAATGATTGCCACTCTCTCATGTAATCTTTGTATCTCTCACCTGCAACTTGGTGTCCATTCTCCGGAGCTCCTTGCTGATCCAAGAAAGTAGGCATAAGAGGCCTAACCACATATGCATGAGATGCATGAATGTGAGTGTGGTTATTATTACCAGTATGGCTATTCTCACCATTGCTTCCATTTCCTCCACCTGCATGTTGATTGCCTCTGTTATTATTCTGATTTCCATTATCATTTGTTAAGTTTTGCCTCATAAACTAAGTCAAAACCTGCATTAGTTCACGCTGCCCTCTAGCAATATCATTGAGAATATCCCTGGTGCTGGGATCCTCATAATTCATGTCACCCATGATGGTTTTTTCTTCAAAATCTGAGCCAACAAACTGCTGCCTTCTCCTGTATGTGATATATTCTTTGTCTTCGGGATTCATACATGTATAAACCCTCCAGGCTGGCAAGATCAAAGCTCTGATACCACTGTAA
This sequence comes from Cunninghamia lanceolata, assembly GCA_027924645.1. NCBI lineage: Eukaryota > Viridiplantae > Streptophyta > Pinopsida > Cupressales > Cupressaceae > Cunninghamia > Cunninghamia lanceolata. Next base: position 26,242,661 of record BSBN01000213.1, on the reverse strand, counting down.
AATCCCTAATTGGATCTGCCCTAGATTCTGATTTATTTTTCTGCTCAAACCCTAATTTCTGAATTCTGATTTTATTTCTGATTTGTAAACAAATATAATAGCGAAAATACAATTGCCAATAATGCCAAATAATGCTTCTAAATGATGATCATATCAAACATGAATTCCACCATGAAATACATAAGATATAGCCATCCAAACGCAACATAAAGTCTGATTTTCTGAGTATAAATCTGCTGTACAAATTTGAATATGATAACTGGAAATTACATCAAATCACGGGCACAAACATGATCAAACATAGCCTAGAATGCTGCTGTCCAAATCAGACCTAAAACATAGGTTTGTACATACCAAATGATGAAGAATGATGCACAACAAACCCTCCAAAAATGGCGGCACTTGCAAGGATGATGGCGGTTGTTAGGGTTAGGGTTCCAAACCCTCCAAATGATGAAATCGCCTCACACAAGCCAAATCGCCCTTCTCCAAAGGTGGTGCTCCAAATGTGGGAAAAACCCTAATGCAATGACAACACAAAATACCACCAAAGATGCTGCTCCAATGCTGATCTGAAAATTTGAATGTAATCAAACTCCAAGTCTCCAATGAAGTATAGATTGAACTCCGTGATGAGTCCACCTCAAGATGAGCTAGGTTTTCGTCCAACTCACTGATATTCACAAGGGTTTTCGTCCTTGGAATAAAGTCCAACAAATGTTGCAGCCAAATGAGAAAACTCAATGAAAATGCTAATGAATGGATGATGAAATGACCTCAAAAGACCTTGTATTTATAGCCAATTTTCCTCTAATTCCAGCCGTAGCCGACCTCATCTTGGCAATATATTTTATTTTATTTTGTTTTTTCTTCTCCCTTGGCCGACCTCATGCTAGATGCCAAGAAATAAATAAAATATTTTTATTATTTTCTCCAAGAGGAGCGAACCTCTTTTGGCACTTGATATTACATTTTTAGGCCTCTTCCTAGGTCGTCCACCTCAAAAACAATTTTATTCAATTTATTTATTTTTTCCACATGGCTCACAAAAATATAAAAAGTCATTTTCAGTCATCATTTAGCTCATCAAAATTAGTTAAATATATTATTTAACTAATCAGAATATTCCCTTGCCACCTCGACCTAGCCCATAGGAATAAGATAGGCTAGCTGACTCCAACGGGTGATCACTGGAGTAAAAGGGGACATTACAAATCCAATCATCTCTCTAATCTTTGAAGTATTTAAATCTTTACACTTATAAAGTAATAACAATATACATCCATTTGGGTGGAAGAGATCTCGATATCTTCTTCACAACCACATCATCTCTCACTACCTCACCATATGTTCTCATCTTATTCACCATGTCTGTTACTCTAACATAATAATCTCCAACTTTTTCATTATCTTTCATTCTTAAATTCTCAAAATTCATTCTTAAGGTTTGAAGTTTTGCAAACCTTACCTGATTTGTACCTCAATATGAACTTTCTAAAGCTGTCCATGCTTCCTTTGATGTCTTGCAACCCACAATTCATGGATAAACACTTGGATCTATTGCACTCTGAATATAGAAATATGCTTAAGCATTATTTTTCTCTTCTTGTTTCTTCTCTATCTTATCTTTTGCATTCAATGTACTCTAATCTTGAGATTCAACATACTCACTTGCTACTATATCCCATACTCCTTTCCATATTAATACTCTTTTCAACTAATCTCTCCACTAATGAAGATTCTCACCTTTAAACTACGTAATTGGCATTGTACCATTACTAGCTGCCATTATTGCAAACCAAACAACGCTGAGATTTTCTCTTGAACTATCAAGATCTTAAACTCTAGTGAAGGAGCTTCAAATTTGAACTTGTCCAATGTAATTCTCATCTGCATTGATAATCATTTATGCTGATAAGCATAGCTTTAATACTACTATTGAGAAATTTCATATGGAACAGAGGCAGGACAACAACCTCAAGAAAATTTAAAACATAAAACAATAAATTTCATCCACAATATCTTAAAGCCTTTCAAGACTTTTTGGAACAATTTTCTCTTTATATTAAATCAAATCAATCTCCTACTCCACTTCAGCATCATACCAAGCTTATAATCAAAATTCCTTTTTCTATTATTTTACTCTCTCACTGCTATACTAACAATGATCTAACATTTCTACTTATAACAATAAAAGAAAACACTCTAAGCATAGCTTTGCTTTTAACTAATAAAAAACTGTCATATTTTTATCTTCCTAATTTTATATTCAACTGCTGCTCCTATTTTTTTAATTGCTTCTTTTGGCATCATGCTTTGTTGCGTTCTGCTGTTCGGATTGGTATCCTGCTGTGGCATTCTGCTGCAGCTGTTTAGGCTGTGCCTTCTTGACATCAAATTTTACAACACAAGTATTGTGTATTATAGTATCTACAATTTTGAAGTTTGAACTTTATTGTTCCACTCAAGTTGATGTCTTGATCCAGACAATCGAGAATTTCAAGAGTTGCTCATAATGTGTAATTGAATGTTTGACGATTGATCATATATTATCATATCCCATAAATATCCCTAATTGTTTTGTACCAGAGTACAATGGTTTATCTTTGCCACAATGAAAGGTAAGCCCTCTATTATTGCAACACGTCATTATGGTCACTTATACAAAAATATGTGTTAAACAGTATTTGGTTTAAAGTTTGATTTACTCATATTTTACCATCTCTAAGACCAAGTCAGTCTTAGGAGTGGTAAAAATAGTTGTCATAATCATCAATATATTTTACAATTATTGTTCATGTTAGTTGGAGGAGAAAGCAATGCCTCTGTTCCAACAGTCATTCATACACTACGTAATCAGCAAGGATATAATTCCATAAACTAGGCTACTAGCTCAAATAAATTGAGAATGCAGCTGAAAACAAGATTACTTTGCAGCAGCAAACTGATGAAGGATATCAAAAGGAGAACAGAATATTTAATTATATTCAGCTAACATAACAGAACTTCGTAACTTCATCCAGGTGGCAACATGACTTCTTTGGTCAGTGTCAACATTGGAAGGAATCTCCAACTTGGAAAAAACATTCTGACTCAGACATTGGTCACAACAGGCCCTTCAGAGTTGATGTCAGTTGGTGTCAACACCTGGCAGCAATGCCCTTTACTATTTGTGCTCCCTAGTTCCCCTCTCTTGGGGGACAGCAGAACCAACCATTAGTTGGTAACTTCAGAATCATGTAATGCATTTAAACCAATCAATGACCTGGCCATTTCACCTCCTGCAAAGGGTTTTCCTCCATCCTCTTTGATGAAACTTGTGTTAACATGTACAAATGTATTCAGATCATAGATATTTTTCATAGGTTTAGACATTCAAACGGTCATGATTCATTCATCTCTTCAGAGAGAATATTATGTACAGAATAATAGATTTATAAAGTTCTTATTCAATTCTCCATCACCACTCTGATGTGTGTATTAATGATGTTTCTATTTTATCTGATTCCTGTTATGCAATTCGCTTCCGCTAATAACACATCTGAATACCAGTAATTTGGGGTGTTGAACCCCAGATTACTTCTGGGATCTGGATCACTACTATCAGACTAAGATATTTCAAAAAAATCTTCTTCTGAGAGAGAGATCAACTACGAAAGAAGAGAGTTGATCTGCTAATGCAGTTATGTCGCTTGGCAGTCAAAAAATTCCAAAGTTTTTGGTGCTACAATCTCCTGTTGTATGAGGAGTGTTACAATTCTTTGCACATAATGAGCTAATTCATGGGTATTAGTCTCAGAAGCAGATCCAACAGTAATTCATAACTTTGACTACAAATTATAGGATGATCATAAAAGATCCAATGAAACTGTCTTCTGCTAGAAAATGCACTTGCAGTGGAATTTCTCGCAGTTATGCACGTGGACTGTTTATATAGAAATCTTATGACTGTTGATTCATCTTGGAAGCCATGCGATGCAGAGACTGCAAACAAATGTGCCTAAGGACCACATTTATGACTTGCATGGAAAGAGATTAGTTTAGTTAGACTAGTTGTTGTTGATCTATGCTTGTTCCATGACAAGCAATTGTGTGAAACTGCTAAGGATGTTTAACCCAACTGAAATTACTCGCATAATATACTCAGCTTGAGTCACTGCTGCCAAGTTTGACTACATAAACATTTTATGAATTTTGCAAATCAAGAGTCTCATTCAAGTTGCCTTTCTGAGAGAGTCCCTGTATCATTGATATGTAAGTATTATCATCCGGAGCAAGGCCTTTCTTTACCATTTCTCTCAAGAGCTCCTCTACATGTTCTCCATTTCCTGTCCTGCAAAACCCATGAATGAGTACATTATAAGTAGGAACAGTAGGATTAAAACCTTTCTTTAACATTTCTCCCCATACCCTGCAAGCTTCTTGCATATCACCCTTCTTACTGTACCCACTAATAAGTGTGTTGTAGGTAACATGACTGGCTTCTGTACCCTTTTTGGTCATCTCTCTGAGAAGCTGTTGTGCTTTCTCTATCTCTCCAATCTTGCAAAGTCCATGAATAAGTGTATTGTATGTAACATCATCAGGAATAATATTTCTCTTACCCATCTCGTGCATCAGATGAAGGGCCCGCTCAATGTTCCCTATATTACAGTGTCCATTGATCAAAGTATTGTAGGTAATTTCATTGGGGTTCAAACCCTTTGCAATTATCTTTTCGAACAACCAGTCTGCATCCTCCATCTTACCTTTCATACAAAGCCCACAAATAAGAGAGGTGTAAGTGACAGCAGTGGGAAGAAAACCCTTACCCAGCATTTCTGCATGGTTCTTAAATGCCTCCTCTAGCTCCCCTGCTTTGAAGTAACCACTGGTCAATATGTTGTAGGTGATTTCATCAGGAATTAAATCCATCTCAGACATTTCATTAATAAGGTCCTTGGCTTCTGCAACTTTGCCCTTAATCAATAGCCCATGAATCAGAGCATTATAAGTGCAAACACTGGATCGCATTCCCAGTTGAAGCATTGCATTTCTGAGTTCAAAAGCCTTTCTCATATCACCCTTGTTGCAGTACCCATCTATCAGCACATTGTATATGACATCATTTGGTACCAAACCCTTTTCCATCATTTGTGTCAAACACCCACTTGCTTCTTCAACTCTTCCAGCTTTACATAATCCTTTGATGACTGAGCTATAACTCAAAACATCAGGAAAAATATTCTTGTCCAACATCACAGACAGCAACTTAAGACCATCTTCCACCTTATATCTCTTGCAATGGGCATCAATTACAGTAGTATATGATACAACTGTAGGCTTACATCCCATGTCTTCCATGTCCCCCAAAACCTTTTCTGCTTTGGTGAGCTTGCCTTGCTTGCACAGGGCATTAATCATTATATTGAATGTGTAAGCATTGAAAGTTATCTTGGACCTGACCATTTCTGCATGAACTATACACAGACTATCCATGTCTTTTGCTTTCAAGAGAGCACTGAGGAGGCCGTTACAGGTCTCAATTGCAGGAATGAATTCATAGTTTTTCATCAACACAAAGACTTCAACTGCACTATTAAGCATGCCTAAATGTACCAATTTCCTGATAAACAAATCAAAGACAAAGGGTGTGGAATTGCATGCCTTGTATGTGGCAACAAGGCTATCAAAAATCAAGTGGGTCGATCCAAAGTCAAAATTTAACACCCTTTTCAGAAGCTCTTGGGCATAAGAAGTCATTCTAGCCTTAGCCAAGATGTGTATCACAATACAAAGTGATGGAATATCAGGCTTCAGTTCCAGCTGGCTCTCTGCCCAGTTGAGGACTTCAAGAGCTAGTTTAGGGTGTGTTTGTAATTTTATCAGAACATGTTGAACAACATGAGGGAGCCTCATTACTGATCCCATTTCAATGAAATCATTCGAATGGTGTTGTGTGATGGTCTTAAGGATTTTATTCATGTTTTTTTCATCTTGCGAACCAAGAAGGCCTGTTGTATTGGTATCAAGAACATCGGAATTCATGAGCTTAGGCGTGGAAACAGTTGCTATCCTATTAGAAGAAAAATCTTTGGATAATTTATTGGAATAATTAGATGGGTGTAACTGACCTGTGTGGTCGTCTTCTTCTTTTTCTGTGTATTCCACTGTCATTGCGTTGGTGTGACTGAAAGCATGTTGACGAGTGTAAAAGTCTCCTTGGAATGAAATAACTCTTGTATATAGTCTCCATGGCTGAAACCTCCCTCGTTTTCTCATTTCCTCCTGTGTAAATCCATTCAAGTCTATGAGCCAATTGAACTCCGCGTAGTAGTCAACATCTTGCCTCTTTCTTTAAAAGCCAGGGTTTGTTTCAGCGGTGTTTTTTACCCTGTCCTCTCCTCTTCTCTCCTTTATTTTCTGCAATGTTTTTTTGAGGTAATAATCATAGTAGCCTCCGTTTAACATTATAAAACTAGCAATTGGACCCATAGGTCCAATCGGCAGGCTGAAAACTTTATGAAGAAATTATAGAATTTGTTAGATATTTTTATTATCTATTAATTTATAAGTTATTTAATCTACTAAATTTTTATTGAAATTTCATTATATTAAATATTGTCTTCTCTCATTTATATTAGTAAATTTCTTTTTACAGAAATGAACAAACATAGTTGAGTAAATGTAGTAAATTAATTAAATCTCTTATTGATTTTTATTTAATAGGCCATAGAAACAAATCCATATTTAATATATAATTATTTTAAAAATAATTAGGTGAGGGTACAATAGATTTATATTGTACAACTTATATTAAATATTATGCACATAAGGAATAATTATATTTTTCTATTAAATACATACTAATATATGATTTTTTATAATTTCTATCACAAATTTGTAATTGATATATAATTAATTATATTATTTCATTAATATTTAAAATATCAAATTTATAAATAATATATATACAATGAATCAAGATTAAATAATCACATTAATATGAATATTATATTATTATAAATATTACAATTTTGTTATAATATTTGCATAGAAAGAAAAAATATTATATGTTTTAACATTAAAATAAATATTATTTGTTTAATAACTAAATTTCTCCCTATTCTTTTACTTGATTTTAGTGTGTTTGTTTTATTCAAAATAATATTTAACTTTGTTTTGATTCGTAATCAGTAGATTAAAAAAATCATTACAATAAAATAAAAAATAAAACAAAATAAAAAATTAACAGTTTTTCAATTGTCAAAGTGATAAGGTAAAGGAAACTTTTTTGTTTTTTATTATTTATGATATTTCGAAAAAAAATAAAATAAAAAATTAACAATTTATCAATTGTCAAAGTGATAAAGGTAAAGGGATTTTTTTTTATTTTTTATCATTTATGACATTTTGTAGAAAAATAAAATAAAAAATTAACAATTTATCAATTGTCAAAGTGATAAAGGTAAATGGATTTTTTTTGTTTTTTTTCATTTATGACATTTTGAAAAATAGTCAATGGACAAGATTGATTTTATGATAGCTCTTTTAATATAGGCCCTTCATCTATATAATTCATCATGTGATGCTCACATAGGGAAGGCTTTCAGCCTAACAAGGGCTGCAGAGCAGCTACAGTCCGAGCTGGAAGGTTGAGGTGGATTTTGGAGGGCCGTAGATATTATTATATTTGCAATTGAATAGGGGACAGGGACCCATAGTGGGTCACCCTAACTTCACCCCTCCATCTAGCGCGCTATGTCATCCGAATTAAAAAAAAATGATTTTGCAAGCTCGATGATGACATGGACTCCGTAAATATTTCATTTTGCACTGTCGGATTGTGTTTTGCCACATGGATGACACGTGTTTTTGGCAAGGCTCTTTTTCGGCCCTTTTTGGACAGTTATCGCGGTGGCAAGGCGCTGCATCGTAGGTTGTGCTCAGCATGCCATGTGGCATGCAAGCAACTCACCATCTTTTCTTCTCACACTTTCACATTTACACAGTGCCACTCCCTCACTTACTTCCCTGTTGTCACATTAACTCCACTTCCCTCCACATTTCACTGATATTGTGCCGCCAGTTTTCGCAATTATGGAGCGTTCAATGCTCCCATCCTTCCCACTCAACAAACGTCGGCACGCCATTACCAACTCTCCTCTCCGCGTTTGGTCGTTGCAGATGGCACTGAAACTAGGTCACCTTGGGGTCGTTTTAGCTGGTATTCGCGCTGGAAATTACTCGGCTTTGGCGACGACTCCGTTGGTTTCTCCTTCCGCTCGTGGCTTCGCTCGTTTATCCTTCAACCTTAGTAAGGATATATTATCTTGCTAAGGCAATGATCTTTCTACCTCGAAAAAAAAGAGGATTTATTTGGTTTTTTCATGTTTCTTTGTCGTATGATTTATACATGCAATATCTCAGTTTGGCTTTTTTTGTTTTGAATGGGATTTCTTCCATATATTGCTTTCTGTGGTCGTAAATGAAATGCTCTTTTCATTTTCGGTCTGGTTGTAATCATTAGGCTTCGGTATTCAAATGGGTTTATTGTTTATGCATGGGTATTAACATTTATTTTGTATTTCGATATGAGTTTTTTTCCATTGATTGTTGTCTGTGGTCGTAAGGTTCTTTTCGTTTTCTATCTAGTTGTAGTCATGACGGTTCAATGTTGAAATGAGGTTATTGTTTGTTAATGGGTATTTGGTTTAGACATTCAAAAAGGCTCCGCTTTAGCGATGACTCCACTGGTTCTCCTTCCGCTCGTGGCTTCGCTCATTTATCATTTGACCCTAGTAAGAATATCTTATCTTGCTAAGGCAATGATCTTTCTACCTTGAAAAAAAAAGGATTTATTTGGTTTTTTCGGGTTTTTTGTCATATGGTTTATACATGCAATATCTCAGTTTGGTTTTTTCTATTTGCAATGGGATTTCTTCCATATATTGTTGTCTGTGGTCGTAAATGGAAGACTTTTTTCATTTTCGGTCTTGTTGTAATCATTAGGCTTCGGTATTCAAATGGGTTTATTGTTTATGCATGGGTATTAACATTTATTTTATTATATGGGATTTTTTCCATCGATTGTTGTCTCTGGTCGTAAATGGAAGGTTCTTTTCTTTTTCTATCTGGTTGTAATCATGAGGGTTCAGTGTTAAAATGGGGTTATTGTTTATCCATGGGTATTATATTATTTTTTATTGTTTGCAATATGATTTATTCCATCTATTGTTGTTTGTAATCGTAAATGGAAGGTTCTTTTGGTTTTCTATCTAATTGTAATGATGAGGGTTCAGTATTAAAATGAGGTTATTGTTTATCCATGGATATTAAAACTTTTTTTATTGTTTGCAATGGGATTTCTTGCATTTTTACTATCTGTAATCGTAAATTAAAGGTTCTTATGGCTTTCTGACTATTTGTAATCATGAGGATTCGATATTGAAATGGGGTTATTGTTTATCCATGGGTATTAAAATATTTTTTATTGTTTTGCAATGGGATTTCTTCCATTATTGTTGTATGTAATCGTAAATGGAAGGTTCTTATGGTTTTCTAACTATTTGTAATCATGAGGGTTCGGTAATCATGATTGTTTGTAATTATTTTTTAATTTTATTTTTGCAATGGGATTTTTTCCATCTATTGTTGTCTCTAATGGAAGGTTCTTATGGTTTTCTCACTATTTGTAATCATGAGGGTTCGATATTAAAATGGGGTTATTATTTATCCATGGGTATTCAATTTTTTTTAATTTTATTGTTTGCAATGGAATTTTTTCCATCTATTGTTGTCTATAATCGTAAATGGAAGGTTATTATGGTTTTCTCAGTGTTTGTAATCATGAGGGTTCAATATTAAAATGGGGTTATTGTTTATCCATGGGTATCCAATTATTTTGTATTGTTTGCATTGGGATTTTTTCCATTTATTGTTGTTTGTACTCGTAAATGGAAGGTGTTTTTGGTTTTCTGATGGTCATGAGGGTTCTTTATTCAAATGGGGTTATTCTTTAACCATGTCTATTGATTGTTTTTTTTTCGTTTGCAATGGTTTTCTTCCATCTTTTGTTGTATGTGGTCGTTAATGGAAGGTTATTTTGTTTTCCATGTGCTTGTAATCTAGATGGTTGTGTATTTTTTTAACTTTGTGGTGGAATGTCTAGTTCAATGTTTAAGGCTCTTTGTTTCTTTAACTTTGTACTGCATAGATTCAAAGGATTTCAAATGTTAAAACTGGTGTTCAAGGGTGTTTGTTGTAAGACTTTATCTACTTTATGAGTAGTGTTTATCAACACAGCTTAATGGTCGTTTTATGTGTTTTGTAACACATTTATTGGTTTTGGAAATTGCAAAATTATGTTCGAGCATCACTGTGACTCTTTAATTTAAGTTACAAATTTAGGTTTACAGTTTGTAATTGTAGAAAATGGATTGACAAATGTTTTAATGGTTGGCAATTTTTTTCTTAGAAGTACATTTTCAATTTAATTTAATATCATATTGAATACCTTTTAAAGCATGTTTACTTCAAAATTCAATTTGCAATTTGTCATCTTTTCATAGTGGGTCACCCTAACTTGACCCCCCCACCTAGCGCACCACGTCATCCAAAATTAAACAAATTTGCCTCTGCCACCAGGTCGATGATGTGGACACCCTAAATATTTCGTTTTGTTGTCCATGAGTCTGATCCCTTTTATTTATACACACACACATAGATATGTGGTGTGTGTGTGTTCTTTCACATAAAACCAAAAGAACCTTCCATTTACAACCATAGACAGCAATAGATGGAAAAAATCCTATTACAAACAGCAAGAACCAAACCAAGATATTTGTCTATATAATCACATTGATATAGCTATTGTCCACTTGATTCTACTAAAATTTCTAGCCTGCAGTAATTTCTATAGTAGAAGGGCCAATCTCATGATTTTAGACTTCAACCTACCTTTTCAAAAATGCAAATTCAAATCTTGGCCAATTATGCCCCTTAATTTTCCTACTTTAAGCTAACTAACTACATATTTTGCAAAATTTGACATTATGTCCTAGTAGTGAAAGATATTCTTTAATTTATCATCCACACATCAAATAATTGATTCTCATCCTAGAGCATTCAAGGAGCAAGCAATAGAAAAACACTTGGATAAGGTAAAGTCTAAACTTAGAGGAGAAGTCTATAGTCATTGAATCAACTAAGATGTTGGACTGGCTTCTAGATAGAGTAAAGATTCTATATCAATTATCAAACCAAGATATTGCATGCATAAACCATACGACAAAAATACAGAAAAAAAATCCCATTGCAAACAGCAAAAACCAAACCGAGATATTTGTCTATATAATCACATTCATATAGCTATTGTCCACTTGATTCTACTACAATTTATAGCCTAGGATGATTTCTATAGTAGAAGGGTTCCTCCCATGATTTTAGACTTGAACCTACCTTTTCAAAAATCAAATTCCAATTTTGGCCAATTATGCCCCTTGATTTTCCTACTTTGAGCTAACTAACTACACATTTTGGAAAATTTGACACTATGTCCTAGTATTGAAAGATATTCTTTAATTTATCATCCACACATATCAAATAATTGATTCCCATCCTAGAGCATTCAAGGAGCAAGCAATAGCAAAACACTTGGATAGGGTCAAGTCTAAACTTAGAGGACAAATCTATAGTCATTGAATCAATTAAGATGTTGGACTAGATTCTAGATAGAGTAAAGATTCTATATCAATTACCAAACCTAGATATTGCATGCATAAACCATATGACAAAAAAAATAGAAAAAACTAAATAAATCCTCTTATTTTTTAAGCTAGAAAGATCATTGCCTTAACAGGATAAGATATCCTTACCAGGCATAAACCATGCGACAAAAAAATAGAAAAAAAATCCCATTGCAAAAAATAAAAAATATTTTAATACCCATGGATAAACAATAACCCCATTTGAATACTGAATCCTCATGATTACAACCAATCAGAAAACCATAAGAACCTTATGTTTACGAGCAGATAAAACACTGTCACATATGTGTGTGTGTATTACATTACCCCATTTGAATATCGAACCCTCATAATTACAACCAGACAGAAAATGAAAAGAACCTTCTGTTTACGAGCAGATAAAACACTGTCACACAGACACACAAATATATATATATATAGAACTGTCAAACTTATTACCAATTTCTAATTTTTTAACAAGCAGTCAAAAAAAGAGGACACAAAGTTAACAGTTTAGACCACACAAGTATTCAACCAAGTCAGTCAACCTCTCCATTATTTCCTTTTGTTATACATTTCCTATCTCATATACTTTTCTACTTAGTTGTTTTACAAACTTAATTGTCCTACAAAACCATGATGTATTCAACTTTGTATGTGTATAAACCATGTCAGTTGCATTTATGTTTTGCAAATCCTTGTAAATCATTTGTCTATGCCACCTAATATGAATAATAAAATACTAATGAATAAACAAATATGATGTGTACATTGATTGGTGCCTATTTGTACTATTTTCAGAAATATTTTGACTATTAATTAAAGCAATTAAAAATAATTGCTAGCCCCACTTTGGTGAACTCCTATACTCATGATCTAAATGTATGAAAATCCTATCAACTAGGACTACCTTTTAGTAGAGAACTATTCTACATGAACAAACCATTCTACTAGAGAACTATTCTACTAGAGAACTGCATTGGGGAGACTTGCTTACCCAAAGGCATTTTGGGTTAAGCTATGTTGCAATCTACAAATCAAACTTATTTGAGGATAACTGCAATACAGCGCAAAACCATAAATGCTTTAGCATTATCAAGACTCCCCATATGAACTATGATATAGGGTCAAAGAAAACTATTTGTTAGCATGAATAAGTTTTGAAATAGATGGCTTCAAAAACCAGATCTAAATGCATGAAGGAACCTATCAACTAGGACTACATTCTAGTAGAGAACATGGCTACATGAACAAACCATTCAAATACCTAAAGTTAAACATGAAGAAACCTAAGCTACTATGAGGTGGTAGCATTGGGGAGACTTGGTTACCCAAAGGAATTTTGGGTTAAGCTATGTTGTTGTCTACATATCAAATTGATTTGTCAATAACTACAACATAGCTTAACACCAAAAATGCTTTACCATTATCAAGTTTCTGAACAATGTCTAGCTTCATATGAGCTATCACCAAAGTAGAGCCATCTCCAAAGCCTAAGTGATAATGTTTCGGTACCATCTACAATGACCAAATGCGAAGAGCAGAGTCAATAATGGCGTGCCAGCATTTGTTGAGTGGGAAGGACGGGAGCATTGAATGCTCCATAGATGCGAAAACTAGTAGCACAATACCTAGAGAAATGCAGAGGGAAGTGAAGTTAATGCGACAATAGGGAAGTAAGTGAGGGGGTGGCATTGTGTAAATGAGAGAGTGTGAGAAGAAAAGGTGACGAGTTTCTCTCATCCCACACTGCATGCTAAGCACAACCTACGATGTCAGTCCCTGCCACCGGGGTAAGTTGTGTCTGGTCATCAGTCAGTGGTAAAAAGGGTCATAAAATTGCCCCTTGTCAAAAACACTTGTCGTCCACGTGGCAAAAAGCAATCCAAATTTGCAAAATGAAATATTTAGGGAGTCCACCTCATTGCACACATGTTTGAGTATAAATGCATATGACTCAAATGAAGAAAAGCCATCTATACAATAGTAAAGAATGTGAAGCCCATGTCAACCTTGAAAGTTAGGTTGCACCACTATCATGCCCTCAACATTTCATTGTACTCAAACAAGTTTTATGTTGACCATTGGATGTTTACAAAATGTAAATCATTGACATATGCCAAACATAGATCTAAAATCCCCTTCATTAATATAAGCCAAAATACAAATCTTGGTATTACAAAATGTAAAAATGCCTCCCTAGGCTGCAATTTCAAACTTGTTTGTGTACAATGATTGGTTGCTTCTCATTCAAACCATGCTGGAAAAACTAGTGGACTCGATGTGACAGAGCTTGTTGTTGCCTAGTTGCTTGACAAATTAATTTCAATCATGCTCTCCTCCCTTGGTGGTGGACCTAGAGTGCTACTCAAATGGCATGGGCTTAGGCTTGGAAATTGAGTACTACTCACATGGGATGGGGTTAGAATTGAAAATGGACTGTTGCTGACATGGGTTGGGATTACACTTGGAAGTGGAGTGCTGGTCACATGGGATGGGGTTAGAGTTGGAAGTTGAGTGTTGGTCACATGGGATGGGGTTATAGTTGGAAGTTGAGTGCAGGTCACATGGGATGGGGTTAGAGTTGTAGGATAGATAGGGACATGAATGTTCATCAGATTTTATGTCAAAGGGTTTAGGGGGTTGCTTAAACACCTTTGTCTCTCTAGATTCTTCCTTGCCATTTCAATTTCTCTTTCCTTTCTGTCATTCTCCCTTTGAATCCTCTCTTGCTCCTTTTTTGTTCATTTTCCTGCCTTTGTAAAAAAATTGTTGTTCTCTTGCTTGTTGTGCAACATCTCTATCTAATTTGGCTTGATCCTTCAATTCCCTTGCAAGAAGACATGATGCCTTTGTGTCCTCAATCTGCTGTCTCTTTCAGAGTTTTATCTCCTCAATTTCCTTCTTCCTTTGCTCTTGTTGCATTAAAAGGTTCATGTAATCATCTGTTGTTAATAGTTGGGACTGTCGCCTCAACCGAATTCCACTATCCTCTGCAGTCCTGGGTCTTTCCTTCACAATGTGAATGGGCAGTTTTAGAAATTTGTTGATGCATGAATCTACTTGGGAACCCAATGATTGGTTGGAATCTCCATGAATGCTCTGTTCAGCTTTGTTGCAAACTACCTCAATATCCTGGCTCAAATATGCAATATCTCCACCATCACCTTCTCGACACTCGGCATAGTAATGTACCATTTTAGGTACATTCAACATGGGCGGTGGAGAGGGGAAGGAAAACATGTTTTCTTCTTGCTGGGGATGCAAATCAATTCCCAAATTCATTGCTCCCTCCACTAACCATCATGGCTGGCTTGGCGGAGACAGAAGGCTAAGTCCATCTAGGCTTTGTTCTTGTTGATTTTCAACCATGTCATCAAGCAGTTGACCCCCCACTGTAGGTTCAAGTGAACCATGAAAAGTGCTTGGAGTTGAATCCTGCATAGTTTCCTCTCCCACTATGTTTGTATTTGTAGGATGTAAATCACCATCTGCAAGGCCTGATAGCAATGTCTTGGCAACTTCCACTTGTGACACATCGACCCCGGAAAGACTAAGGATGTTTTGTACTGCATAAGCATCATCATGCATGTTGAATTGAAAAGTGTTGCTGGGGTGCATGTCCTCCATTAGAGCATCTGGATTGAGGGGCCTTATACCTGTTCTTTTAAATCCAGCAGTGATGTTTGAAACTATGTGCTTTTTGAAATGACTTGTTGTCCATTTCTGCCAATTCTGCTCTTTTTATTTCTATATTCAGAAACCTTGTCAGCCACGCTGCTATTTCTGATTTGAAGTATGACTTGAATGTTGAAAATACACTGACATCCAATGACTGTAATTTGTGTGAGGTGTGCACTAGTAGTGTCAGCAAATCAATACCCAAAGACCTAGCTTCTTAGATGGTTGTCACAGCTACATGGCTTCCATGGCCATCAAATATTAGCAAGTGCATATTTGTTGGTGATACTCCACCCGGAACTAAGCATGAAAAATGATGTAACCAGTTCATAAACAACTCTTTAGTCATCCAAGCATGGGGCTGGGCAGCCATGCAAGAACGTGGTTTGCAGCCAACAATGTAGTTTTTAAGTTACTTTTTACCTTTGAAAAGATAGAACCCTGGTATGCTATGTTCGACAGCATGAACACAGCATAAAATTGTTATCCATTCCCTGCTCTTTAGAAATATGTATAAAATGCTTTTGCTACCTCTTTTGGCCAACACCCGCATGGCTCCATTTCTCCTAGCGCCTGAACTCCAATTAAGTCACAATTCCACATTCTATGTGGTCCGTATGGGTTGGCTTCATATGCTTTGGACAATGTGTCGTAGAATGCAGCAACAACAACAAGCCTAAGGTTTAGAGATCTGTCTCTATCAAGTCCTTTTGTTATCCTCAATATCAATTCAGGATGATGCCTTTTAAATCCAGTCCACCAAGACTTGTCAGGCAGCCCATCCTTAAAAGGGTTTGGTCGTGTTTAGAAAATTTGTGTGACTTCTGCTTTGAGATTAATAATCTCCATCCCATGGCCCACTACTGCCATTTCTTTACACTATTCCACTATCAAACCCTCTTCAGTTGCTGTCAATACTGTGGGAGGACCTTTTTTGATGTTGATGTTAAACTGCCTAACCAATTTCTGAGCATTGTCATAAGGATTCCCCACTTTTTGGTTGCACTCCTTGTCGGCATGCCATTATCCTCTGCATCTTTCAATGTTGATTCCATATCCTCTTTCCTCCACTCCCGTTGAACTGAAACCTTCTTGCTTCTAACAGCTGCATTGACTTGAATAACTGGCTCAGTTGGTTGAGGACTGCTCTTGTTAGCAACTTGAGTGTCTTTATTTGGCAGGAATCTAACTCCTCTTTTTTCTAGAGGCATGGTTGTCTTTAGTCTCTTGGTGCCACAGTGGGTCTGCATTTGAGCTTTGTTCTTCATCTGCACATCGGAACAAACACCTTTGAACACCAGTTTTGAAATTTAGAATCTTTTGAATCTTTTCAGTACAAAGTGAAAGAAACAAAGAGCCTAAAGCATTGAACTGGACATCCCACCAACCTGTGTTAATTAATGGAGAGGCCTATAGGGTGGTGCAACCTAACTATTAGAATCTACTTGGGCTTGTACATGACAGGTACAACAAATATGTTTACTCGAGCATGCGTGCAGTGAGGTTGACAGTGTAAACTCTCTGTAGCAAGATAACAACAAAGAGCAACAATTAGCTTTACTAATATTAATCACAAACAATACAACAATTGTCATAGCATTTTTTTCATCTCTGTAATTGCAGTTTGTAACTTCAATTTGTAAGTTCAGTCACAGAGTTCATAGTGATACTCTAAACATAAGATTTGTGATGTTCTATGTTTGATTTGATAGTTTGCCATTTTGATTTTGTATGTTCTATGTTTGATTTTATAGTTGACATTGTGATGTTCTATATTGTATGTTTGATTTTATAGTTTGGTTCTTATGATTTCCTATGTTGTATGTTTGTTTTTACGGTTTGACATTTTACAGTTTGTATGTTGTATGTTTGATTGAACTGTTTGATAGTCTCACATTTTACAGTTTCTATGTTTTATGTTGTTTCTATTACTATCCTTGGTGGGACTGCAGTATGTTGTTTGTATGTTGTATGAGGTTGGACTGCAGGTCATAGATCACTCACTGTCTTTGGAGTAGTTGCAGTGCACATTTGATAATGTTTTACTATCAATACAAAGATCAAGCTTTATAATTGCTTCCAAAACATGCAACATGTTGATGATTGATCACTTGAGTGGTCCGAAGTGTTGATGTGTAAAAATGTTACAGTTTTTACTCAGAAAGTATTGCACTATTATAGACCGTGGCAACATTATTTCTCTCTAATAAGTTTTAATATGCTCTTTTATTGACTATTTCTTAGAAAATTGTAAATGCATTTTCCAACTCGGTATCTAGGTATTCCCATGTTAGTGCGCATTGAATAACCATAAATAAGGGTTCAGACAAGACTTAGCTATGATTTAGCATCTTAAAACTTGGCAGTAGTTTTAAATGTTTTCAAACATGTTCACTTTGTTGACAATTAGAATACCTTCTTGTGACAATGGAAGCTTTACTCAAATTTTCAATCAATAAAATCTGATTACACAAAAATTTATGGTACAATTAGTAGCCAACTGTTGTGCTTGATTAGTAGTGATGGGTACAAGGTGGTAATTCTTACCTTGGTTATCAGTTCTCATAACTGCAATTACTACTAGAGTATGAATACATGCAATTTCAATTTTCAATAGAATATATGTATGAGCAATTAAGGAACATACATCTATGTTTGGAAACTTAGATTTTGAAAGTTGTGTAAATGCTTCTACGTTGGTTGTCTATATATTTGAGATTTTGCTCAACAAATTAGAGACACAAGTTCTTTTGCAATGTCTTATATTGTAAGTTGTTGAATTAGCGAAAGAGATTTAGTAGCATGCTGTTTATGTGTTGCTAGTTGCGTTGAAGACATCCCACACAGGTAAAATAGCATAGTAATAGCACCTACCAATGGTGCTCACATAGTCACATTTTACAGTTTGTATGTTGTATGTTGTTTCTAGCCTCACTGTATTAGGGGAAACCATCTTAACATCTAGGTCATCAACATTACAAAAGTGCATACATCAACATTGACATTATATGCATTAGATTACTTTCTTGGCATGTCTTTGATGTTGTTTCATGGGAAAGGGATTTGAGCAATATAGTTTAAACCAAAACAACATTTTTTTTTTCTTCTGAGCATTCCACCACCTTTATTTCCCACCCTCTCACATTAAATGATATTTGTGTTTAAACTATACTGTTGTTTGGTTTAAAATGTATGTTGTTTTGGTGTAAACTATATTGTTGTTCATCTTAAAGTGTTTAAACTATATTGTTTCTATTTTCCCACACTTTAATCTAAACAACAATACAGTTTAAATAATTTAAGCTAAAACACAATAAATGAAAATAGCAATACAAAGCAACAATACAGTCTAAACAATTTAAGCTAAAATGGTTAAAACGAAAATAGCAATACAGTTTAAACAAGTGAAGCTAAAAAACATAAAACCAAAACAACGATACAATTTAAACCAAAACAACGATACAATTTAAACTAAAACAACAAACATTTGAAACCAAAACATACATTGCGGTGATGTTGGAATATGGAACTTACATGAATGTTGATAGTAGTGTGCAATTTGAAGCCTCCAGGAGTCTTCTATATGGGATGTTGGAAACTTGAACTAGGAAATCTGGGGTTTATGTAGGAAAACTAGGAAGAAAATGTTTGTTATTTGTGCACTCTCATTTGATTGGTTCAAATAGATTTTAGTGCACTTCATTTGAATGATTTGATGGATGTCTATAAATTTGAATTTGGTATTAAATATGAAAGGTGATTGATTTGGTCGAATGCCTATTTTCTCTGAATTGTTTGAGTTCCTTTAATGTTTTTTTGACAGCTTGATTGGTGAGCCTTAAACCTTCGATTGTGTGAAATAAATGGCAGAGCTGATTGATTTGGTTTAATGCTTGTTTGGGCTGGATTTTAATAAATTCATGTCCTCTTGTTTTGACAACTTGTTTGGTGAGCCTTACACCTTTGGTTGTGGTCTTTTTTGTAGGTATTAGGTTAAAGGGACTAGTAGTTGGGCATTTATCAGTCTATGGAGTGCACTTGGGCATTACTTGATTTTACTTGGGACTTCAACTTTTCAAAATATGAAGCTTTTATGGGATGAAAGTCCATTTTGGATGGGATAGTTTATATTCTGTCAATGTTTAAAAATGTTTATTTTATTCCAACATGGAAGTCAGACTTGGTTGATCGATGGTCTTTAATAGTACTATTTGCTATTTAATATAAACTCTTAACATGACATTTTGGCTTATGTTGGATCCACTTGTCTACAAGTGCAAATCATGTCAGTTGCATTTATGTTTTGCAAATCATTTATCTATGCCACCTAATATGAATAATAAAATACTAATGATAAAACAAATATGATGTGTACATTGATTGGTCCCTATTTGTGCTATTTTTAGAAATTTTCTTAATATTTAATAGATCATTTAAAGCCAACTTTTGGCCCCACTTTGGTCAAATCCTATACCACGTATAGGAGCCCAACCCACTATTAGGCCCTCTCCCCTAGAGCTATTATAGGAACGCGATGCAATTCTCAATATTGTTGTTGGAGCAATTGCTATTTGTTATCAATGATTTGGACTTAATTCTTAGGAGCACAGGAAAATATTTTATGTATGAAAAGCAAATCATGTTTTGTCAAATTCTGTTTTTCTTTAGTTTATGTCTCTTAAAGTTTACAACACAATAGTTAAGGTACAATTTGTATTAGGAATGCAATTAATTGTTGATAATAATTAAAATTTAAGTTTAGTTTTAAGAACATGTGATTGTGTTGAATGGTGAATTTTATTTCCAATTAGCTTGATAATTTATCAATAGATTATTACATTCAAATTTGAATGGTAGGTATTTTGGTCAATTGAAGTTTTTGATAGTTGAGCAGGTCCAATTTTTCAACGACATTGGCCATTAAGATACCACTATGATGATGACTTACATATTGATGACAAATCAATAGCCTCTCCTATTCACACTATTGTTTAGTTTTCAATATCAGAGTACTATTAATATGCACGCATCTTTAATATCATAATTGATGCCTTAACTATAACCATCATGGTATGAACTTTAATAAGTTTGTAAAACTTTAGACTTGATAGTGAATTGAATGGATGAAAGGAACATCATTTGATTTATCATTTGTTTCCATAGGCCTTGACCTATGATTAGGGTCTTCAACTAGTAAGATTATTCATTTAATAATGTACAATGTGCATTAAGATTCTTCTTATCATTGAGAGTGGAATGGAGTAAACATGGTGGAAGATGGTTAAAAATTTGTTAGCGATTTGATCACTCCTAATAGTTTAATATGATGCTAAAATTTTACTTTCTTGTCCAATGTTTGAGGCATTTGAACCTTAATGATTTTTGGTTCTTGTTTCTTCCAACTTATTAGGAATGTCAAAATATCATTATGAGATGATTAGGACATTATTATGTAGTAGGCATCGATTGTTGCTGATTTTTGTAACAAATTTCTATGAATCTATTTTACATTGTATGCCATGTATGCTAGGGTGAATAGTATACTTTTGTATGTTGCCTCGAGAGATGAGTATGGATGGGTACCATTTATTGGAAATCAAAGAATGTAGGATGTTTTGCCTACGGAAAAGATGTTATGGCCTTAGCTTGAAAAAAATTGTAAGTACCTTGTTTGAATTATATTCTCTCCCATATCATGTTTATCAGAGGACATTTGCTTAGATATATGTTGCATGAGCATATAGGTATGCTAGATTTTCAGTGATTCACATGGTGCATCAGATTCCTTCATGCATGTTGGCTACATATTGCTAGATCCTTTGTAATGGGTCGGGCTTCTCTAGTGGAGTAGCATAGAGAAGCATAATACTTCGTGGTAGAGTGTATATCACCTCGATGATGTGCTATCTCTTATCCTTTCTAGATTCTAAGTACGGCTTCAGGAAGAGTGAACCTGTATCTACAAATGTAAAACAATTTGAGTTTTATAGTCATGGCTAAAACTATTGTAAAAGGACTTTGTCCTAATTGTAAATGATTGTAGAATCATTTTATGTATTTTTTAAATTGTAGACAAATGTTTCACTCTTTTAAAATTTGGATAAACTTTATTGTTTTTTTTATCAGTTCAAGCAGCTAGGACTGCACCATATATGGAAAGATAAAAATAAAAACATAAAGCAAGCCCTTGAAGTAAGGGGAGCACATAATGTCCTACAATGAAAAGAGCAAAACAGCTATACTTCAGCCCCCAAAAGAAACTTCAAACCCCAGCAAAGGCAAACAGAGGAAAAAGACACCAAGAATCAAATACACTAAAGAGATAGAGGAGCACTAGTCAACCAGCCCAAGCCACACTACGCTTTATTTTTCCAGGAGAGGAGAGGCTTCCATGGTCCATTGAGAGCCCTCCTCTACGATCTCTCTTCCTTCCATGCATAGTTTTTCAGCTTTTGATTTCCTGCCTTTTTTCTGCTTTGAACCACAATCCAGTTTTGTCTTTTTGGAAACAGTCTGTCAAATACCCAATTTCTAAAAAGAAGCCACAGAAAAGTCTTCATCAAAAAGATCAGGAACAAGATCGTCCAAGTCCTCCATAAATGAGAAAGTGCCATTAGACTCTGAATCCTCCACATCATCCACAACAGGGACAATATCAAGGGCAGGGGAAATGTCTGGGACCAAAGCATGCGCTAAGGGAGGATCACGAAGAGCTAACGAAACTGAACCCGGAATAGACTGGGAAGTAAAGAACTTGCCATGATTGTGCCACACGAAATGTGCATTCAGAGACCCCGCTTTTTTGTTCCACTTCTTAAGACTATGGTATCTAGAACCAGGAGGTTTAGGGGCAATGCAATCCACAATTTTGTGTCCCAAATCGTGGCAACGGAACATCTGAAGGGCAAACCCTCAAAATTCAAAAATTGCATCCAAGTACCAAGAGAGGAATGAATCTGAATTGAACTAAGTAGGGGTTTAGATATGTCCACGATGGCACAGACCTGAGTGAATCTGTGTGAAGCCAGCAACTCAGGATCAGTCTTCACGAAGGACCTGACTTGATTGATCATCTATTTAATGAGAGCAGAATTCTGCATCACCAGTGGAAGATTGTATAACCTGATCTAGATCAGGATTTCAGTGATAATGGCCATGGTAGGATCAAAAAATGGAGACCAAGGATTGAGGAAAACACCAGAATTCTCCAAAAACCAGGGGCCATTCTAGGAAACAAAATTGCAGTCCTCAGCTGAAGAAAAGGAAATCAGAAAGAAGTTGAAATCCAAGGGATGAATCTTAGGTGGAGACAGATTATGCCACATTGACCAAACCCAATCCTAGACAGTCTCCAAGGAGGGGCACTTTCAGAGAAGTTGAAAGATGAGAGAGCGACTCCCCACATCGGCAGAGATGGAATGTAGGTAGTCATTAGTGATGTGAAAGGTCACCGGCACCCCCGCAAAGACCACCTTCACATCACCCAAAACAAAACCAGAATCGTCATGAGAGGAGGTCTCCTCCACCCGAGGGACAAGATCTGGCAGCTTAGGAGGCGGGAAGTTAGAGCTTGAGATCTGAATCTGATCAAGGCAAAAATTAGTGCAAGTGTGAAAGGGATTCACACTGTTTTTGCAAGCCACATAGGATTTTGAAACGATCTCAGCTTGGCCCTTAGTGGGAGCATCGCCCTGCAGAGAGGAGGGCAAAGGAGACAACGAGGTACCAGGGACCCTGTCACATGAGCCTGAGTGTAACTCATAGCGCTGTCGTCCGGCACTACCAGCCATCGCCATGGAGGAGACACCACTGCTCACCTTCCGTAGCTTCTTCCCAGCAACAACGACTCCATTCGCACCAACCTTGCCCTTCACTCTGCTGTGAGTCTTCATCTCATCTCCCGTGCCTTCGCACAAAGTCGCCAATTATATTTAATAATATATTCATGGATAAACTTTATTGTTATTTTATTAATTAATTTTAATATTTTATTATTTGATTTGGTCAGATTTTATAGGATTGTAAGAAATTTAAAGCTAAGGAATAACATAGTCAAGACTGATTTATTTATGTATAGTATGGGTTTAGCCACATTTTGCATTCTCCACTATCATTGTGGTGTGAGTTATGTCATATACGATATGCGCAAAAACTTAACACAAATGTTTATTGCAACCTTTGAAAACACAACATAGCCTCTACAATGTAGAAGCATAGGCAAGGCATGGGAACAATTTGACAAAATGGCCACAATTTTTCTAAAGTTTGTTCAAAGTCAATGTTTTTGTTGCTTTTTAGTGCTTTTAAATATTATCAAGATTCTTGACATTCTGATTGGTCTTTAAAGTATTCATTATGAAATAAAATAATAATTATTAAATTATAAATTATTATTAAACAATAGTAATGTTAATAATAAATATTATTTATTTATTTATTATTAATATATTAATTATTATTATTTTATTTATTAAATATATGGCAATTCATGCCATTGTGAAAAAAATAATGATTATGGGGCATAACTTGCATGGGGATCATTTCAACTATTTAACATTTCGTGGCGAGGGATGAATTTAATGTGTGTGTTTGTGTGTTGTAGTTCGTACTCTGATGATGGCCATGAATGAAAAATGTATAGACATGAGGGGGTTGATTTGGCACATTAGAGGTTGTGTTTGTGAGCAACAAATGGATGGATTTATTGTTTTCCCAAAACATGCATATATAGAATAGAAACATTAGAAAAGAATTTGATTGGATAGTTGCCACGCTAGTTGCATGCAATACAAACAATTTTTTTGTAACTACCAGGTAAATTACAGAAAATGAGTTAGACTACCATGAATCAATAATATTTGAAAGCATTAGAAAGCAACAAATATGCTTGTTTATGGTTATGTTAGTCAATGAACTCAACAAAAATATTAGTTTGATCAATTACCACCATTTGGTAGATGGCATTTGGTTGGCTATGTACTATTGGATTCATCTTTTGGCATTGATTTATCCCATAAATTGCACTAACTATTATTATCATTATTTGCTAAATGTGTGGACATGGGGGAGGTTGAAATGACATTCTAGAGAGTGGGTTTGTGAGTAGAGGATGGATTTTATTCAAACTCTAAGACTATAATGGTAGATATTTATGTTTAAGCATTTTTTATTGTGCAAGGTGTGTGACTACTCAATGAGCTTAGCACATAGAATCAATTTGTTATCTACCAAAAAAATTGTGCATACAAAAATCAACCATTTTTCTAATGTGTGCCAAAAGTTGATGTTTTTTTGTTGTTTTTTACTACTTTTTAAATATTATTGATTCTTGACATTTATATTGGTCTATCCTAATTTAGCTTGTAGTTTTAAGTATTTTTTTAATAGGAAAAAAAGAAAAAATAGCTACATCCAATCAAATTCCATGTAGAAAAAGATTAATCTATTTTCAATTATTTGTACTTATGCATATTGATAGAAAATCAAATTCTTTTCTTGGCATGCATATTATAGGAAAGCAAAAAAATATTTTTTTCTGGTGTATATATGTGTATGAAGTGTAACTTGTGTGCCCACCAAGTCAGCTAGTTAACGTTAAATATTGTTATTTATTGTTTTCTATTAAACATTAAAAAATAAATAGGCTTAGTGATCTTGGTTTTGCATCCTTGCATTGATTTGTCTCAAAAATTGTGCTAACCAAAAATTAATCAAGTTTTGTAAACTTTATCGAAAGTCTCTTGGTTTTTGGTTCATATTGCACAAAATTTACATGGTGGCCACCCATCCAAATGCTACTGAGAAAAAAATGTTTATGTGAATGCATATTGCACATAACTTACATGGTGGCCACCTAGTGAAATGCTACTAAGAAAAAGAATAATTTGTCTTCTAGTGTTTTTGTACATAGCATGGTTTATATTGTATTTATGTATAAATATTATGGGCAAGAACATAATATGGACATTGATCAAAGTATAGAGGATAAAGTAATTTCATTAGATGTTGTACTTGTGATTAACCTAGTAGATATGCATATAAAATGCGGAGGCATGCAGAGGGCACATGAGTTATTTTATAGCTTTTATACTTTGCGAATTTTGAATACACTTTACAAGATTTTATCCAAATGCAATTGTCAATTGTAAAACTAGGCTTTGCAACTTTTCATATATCATCACTGCTCACTATTAACTATTTAGGTTATTCTAGTTGTGTTTATGCATGATTGTGTACACAACTAGCATGGTGGTGAGGCAATCAAATTCTTTTCTAATGTTTCTATTCTATGTATGCATATTGTGACAAAGAATAAAACTAATCTATTTTTCTAATGTTTGTATGTTGCTAACACTATGAACAAACCACCATTTAAATCATGGATCATACCATGAATGTTTCATGCCACTTTTTCAATCATGTAAGCTTTGTCTAAGTAGTTAATAGATTACTTTCATCAAAACAAGAGTTGTTGTTTTAGCTATACATGCTTCCATAGTTGCACAAAGAAAGAACAATTCTATGACTTGCTAATAGTGATGGCATAGTGGGAATCGAGCAAGGAAACAATAGGGCTCAAACATTGGAATAGGGGTTGAGTCCACCTAGAGAAACATTGTGAAAGCATGAAATTCATACAAAAATAAACACAAATGTAGGAAAAGTATTTGCAACAATACAATGAAAAGAATAACTATATAAATCTTTAGTTTAAGTGTTTGTTCAATTCTTGAGTTTAACCTGTAAGCAACGTAACTTACTATTGTTTTGCTTTAGAACATGTAGTTGTTTATAGTGAAGGATCTGCTTTCCAATTTGTTTTAGCAAAATGTATTGTGTTTTTTTGAATTTTCTTTACTACAATCACTATTGTTATTGTTATATAAAAGAGAACAAAGAAACATTCAAAAACAAATATAGAGTCAGGGATAACTATTTGTAATAGTCACATGAAGAGATCAATTGCATAAAATGATAGTAAACCTTCAAACCCTCACCATGCGAACATCCAAATTTTTTGTCTAGCATAGGCATGAGCCCTTCAATATAAGAAAAAGAGAGAAATCTTAAGGATCAAGTGCAAAGAAAATGCTTATTTTGCTACATTGCATAGCACATGAAGGGAAGCGAACAAAGAGTCATTTAAAAATAGACACGTACATAAAGCTATTTCAAACAATGAAATGAAAAAGACAATTCTGTAAAATGTTCCTAAATATTCAAATCTTCTTTGTCAAAAGTTGCAAACCAACTACTTCATGGGCAACTAGCTACATTTTGCATTCATAGTGTTAGTAATGAATGCACTTTTATTTCAAAAAAGAACAATGGTGCTTCTTGCAGAAAATAGAACACACTCATAAGTACAATAACTATGAAATTTACATGACCAATATGAACAATGAGAATAATTCAAGAAATTTTTTTTGTAACAATCACATGACAATGCATAACAAACAGTGGAAACACTAGTACCAAATGTAAGTCAAAAACATATTATGCAAAGCCTAAAGCATTTAACAATTTTTTAGTCTAGTTTTTGTATGTAAACATCAATAAACATTTCAAGAATTAAGAACTTCTTCAAAATTCATTTCTACACTAAGAACTATAAAGGGAAAGTTCAAAAATATGTTTCTATGCAATTAATTGATAGTCATAATTTGTTCCTTGTGTACATGTCAACATTATGCATAGTTGTGTATGAGTATAGAACTAAATATGGCATATATTATATCAAGAAAAGCTCAACCAAAAAGATTAATTTGATTAATTATAGCTACCAAATTTTGTTCAATTAAGGATAAACTCTATATAGAACTAATCTTGGCAAAGAGGAACCAGGTAAAAGCAACAAGTGCATATTTGTATTGTAGACATTGGGAGACTAGTAGTACTAGAAGAAAATGCATTTGTAGCTTATCTATATCTTTTTTGCAATATGTGTAAGTGTTATTACTTTGTATACATTTCCATTGCCACAACTCCAACATCTTTGAAACAAAACAATAAAGGCATTAGCATAGAAATCTTGGAAAAACTTGCAAGTGTTTTATACAATATGGTTTCAATAGGCTTGTTGAAAATTTACATTTGCAATTTGGTTTGTGAGGGATTAAGCTTTACCGTACACTAATTATGTGAAGCATGGTACATATTGTAAATGCAATCATTGTACTAAAACAAAATGCATTTGAGATAGTGCAAAATACAATGTACTACATGCAATTTGACCCTCCTATGTAGATATATTTTTTAACCCATAAGCTAGAGTAGCACAAATTATAGTAGGAATAGTATGAAAAATAACTTGAACAACACTAACCTAATGCATTATGTAGTACACAAGGCAATTACAATATGCATAAACATAATTATTAGAAGCGACTATAGTTTTTCGCTAAATGGCATCATTCCAAAATCAAGTGACTTCACACCTAAAAAGATTCAATGCTACAACTCTCACAACAGGTTTGAAACATTTTCAAGATTTTAGTGGATCATAAATATTAAACAATATTAGGGTTAAGTTATGAAGTGACAAACTCTCAACATAGTGTTACATCTAGTCACAAAATATACATGAAATACTACTTCCAACCTTAAAACCATCCATCTAAATTCTTGAACAAAAATGTTTTCATCATACTAGAACCTGGTTAATGCAAAATGAGAATGTCATTAAAATAGTTGCCTACCAAACCATGAACACTATTTCTATCTATACAATACTTACTATTTTTCCTCTATATGTTATTCCATCTCTTATACCAAAGCTTATTACTTCTATTTTAAGGAATACGAATTATCTCCTACCATGTCAACAATCAATCAAAAATGGAGTTGATCCCCTAAAGCAAAAGTTATTCATTTTATATTTCTATATTAAATAAGAACCAAGTTTATGATTGAAATTTATAAGTACCTAGGGAAAGAATAAGCTTAGCATGATGCAAGCAACTAACTATATACCATAAATATGGCATGCCCATAATTAAAATAATGAAGAAGGTTTATAATTCACAAGTTTCATTGCTTAGATCCAAGTTTAAAACAAATATTAAATTATTTTGGGTGTTTGTGTATATGCAAGTTATGCATAATTTGTCTTGGTGTCTAGCAAATCAAATTTTGTGTAGACCAAAAAAAACTATCTTCTCTAGTGTTTGATTTGCTTGAATTAATTATGAGTGGTTGCACCAAAATGGGGGACAAAAAAGTGGCCAAAAAGTTGACTTTGTCAATAATGTGATCACGTTATTTTTAAAGTTACATAACACGATCATGTTATGGTTTGGTAAATGTATAATGAAATCTCATTTTGTAGACTACAAAATGCAATTATGTTTTAGAAATATAAAACTTGATCACATTTTGCAGTCTATAAAATGTTATCATGTTTTATAAACTTGTTTAGGAAAAACCTAATTGCATTTTACAGATTTCACCACATTACAAGCTCCATCCCATGGATTTTCACAATGCCACATCAAAGGAGAGGTAACCAGCCAAGATTTTAATTTTTTTAATCAAATTGTGTTTTCATTTTAATAAATTTGACTATTTTGGAATGCATTTCTTTTTTTTTTTTATACTAGCTCTTATAAACCCTATCTTGAAATCTAATTTAGATGAAGAAATGCCTAAAGAGAACCCTACATCACCCCAATCTCCTCCAACACTTCGAACAAACCCTAGACAAATCCAAGAAGATTTATTAGGGAATTTAAAATAAAATAAAATTTAACATACATAATTAGTTTCAGCATTGAAAGCATCAATATCAAACCCCACCCATGCATCACTTTCTTCATCATTGGAAGCAATAATGAATAATGTTAACTTAGTGATGAGTCACATCGATAAATGGGAAACTTATAGAGATTCATGTCACCAATTTTATGTGACAAAGTTATCCTAAAAATGAAATTTAAAAAAAAAAGAGAGATAACAAAAGGCCAAGTTCGTGCTCTTTGTACCGATCCTAGAACCTGTTGGTTTTTTCCAAGACTGGATGCTTATTCCCAGATTTCCCTACAAGGTAGCCATCAGTGATCAACAGGATCTCTGGGCCAGGGGCCAACAGTGTAGGAGATAGACTCTATATTTTATCTCCTCTTCTTCTTCAGGCTCTGCAAAACCTAGGGGGGTATTCCCTACTCAACATCCATGAGGATATGCATACAAAGGCTGGGATGCTGACAGAAAGCAGATAAGTCCTCCTGTAAGTAGACCAAAACTGAAAGATAAGAGCAAAGGGGCTAGCTTTGGGCCTATTTGCAGTTGTAGACAGAGGACTGAGGATCCTAAAACTAATTCTAATGTCCTAATGTTTGTTTTAGATTTTGATTTGGATTTTAAGTTTGGATGCAAAGCTGGACATGGTTGTAACACAAAAACAAAGCATGATTGGTGCCTATCCAGGGCCTGGAGTCAGTAGACATACACCTGTGAATGATCAGCATGAACAGCTAAAACTGGATTTCAGGGGGATATATGTGATACCTGCCTTACAGATATCTCCCAATAAAGAGTGCTAAGTTATCTCTACTTATGGCATCCCTACTGCAGTATACCCTTCCCAATGTTCAACCTGAAAACAGTTTAATCTACCCCTTGAGCAGAAGTTAAAAGATCAGACATTTAACATAGGAATTCTATGATCTAGAATCTAAACATTACCCAAATATCCAGATTCAGAAGAAGAATACATGCAATACTGGAGACAGAATTAACAAAACACATGCTAAGATAGCATTTCTCATATAAGATCAATCATGAAATCAGTGGGTTCATGCCAAAAACATACAACAAGAGATACATAAACTCACAGGTTAAGCTGTACAGAGCAACCAGATCAGCTTGTTTTGAATTACAGAGCCAAAAATCTTCAACTTTCAACAACCACAAATGAGTAACACTTCCTGCTTATAACAGCCAGGTGGTGTACCACAGCAATTAATTACATGGTTGACCAAAAATCCTGCCAGATACACAGTTTCAGAAAAATGGCGCTCAACACATTACCAGATTGGCGCCCAAACATGAATGCAGCAGGTAGGGGAGGAGACAGGAAGGAATCTCGAGCCCTGCGCCACTGTCCGTCAATGTACACCTTCAATCGGGTACCAGATCCGCCCATACCTCTGCAACCTTCGCCATTAATGGCGCACCAACCCGCGGCCTTGGGAAAAATATCAAACAGTCGATCGCAACCATTTCCCGCCAAGATTCATCGTCATGATATTTCAAATATGCAGGATATCAATTATCCCACATGCACCCCGCGGCGACCTTTTCAACACTTTATATACTAGGCCACGAGCATATATAATGTCGGTGCTTTTGCTCCTGACGACACTAGTATAAGACTTCATCATCATCCTCCAACAGCATGATATCCTGTCGCTTGAAATATCACCCTGACGTCAGCATCATATCTGCCTACTGCGCACCTCCTCATATCCGGATGACGTCATCAT
Organism: Cunninghamia lanceolata; assembly: GCA_027924645.1. NCBI lineage: Eukaryota > Viridiplantae > Streptophyta > Pinopsida > Cupressales > Cupressaceae > Cunninghamia > Cunninghamia lanceolata. Next base: position 26,211,772 of record BSBN01000213.1, on the reverse strand, counting down.
CATGTTTGCAAATATCGGGGGATCTCCACAAGATGATCAGTGTTAGAAATATGACCCCCCCGGACCTTGATGACGTCATCATCATATCGACATCAGGATGATATTCGGAAGATAACCGGATATTTGGAAATATCATCCTGATGCACAAATATCATGTTGCACTGTAGCTCCACTATAAGATCGGGGCGATAGATGAATATGATGATGCTTGAAAAGATCACCCCCCACTAGATAATGCACGAAGCCGGCAGGCGGATATCTCCTTGATATCAGCATCATCATGACGCTGAAACAAACATACATCCGGGTGATATTCAAAAATGAAAATATCACCCCCTCCTTCGGAAATATCATGATGCAGATAGGCAGAGAAATAGATATCACCCTGACATAAGAATGACGTCAGCATCATCAGGATGATAAAACAACGAACATGAAGTGATACAACAACATCAGGATGATATTGACTAAGATCATCCTGACGTTCAAAATATGATGACCCCAGTGAATATCGGGTCACACTTAGAACTCTTCAACAACATCATCAGGATGATCATAACCAAGATCACCCGATGATAAAAATATCACCCCGGCGAAATATCATGCAGGCAGAAAATATGATGACCCCCGCAAGCAACACGGTGATAACTGGAAATATCATGATGATGATGACGACCCTTAAGAAAAAACAAGTCAGGTCGAACAACTCAGAGAATAATCCCTTCAGAAGATCGGGGTGACATCATCATCATAAAAGGGCAAGGTGATAATTGGAAGATCACCGGATACTTGAAAAATCACCCCCGGAAGCAAATCAGGGCACACTGTAGCTCATCAGCAGGATCAGGATGATATCCAAACATCACCCGATATTGAAATATGATGATCCTGATGAAAAACAAGTCAACAGAAAACATGATGCTGCGGACCATCATCGAAGACAAGATGATGATGATGATCTCCTCCTCAAAGAAAATATGATGCTGCAGCTGAAAAATGCCGAGGAGGTCCAACACTTAGGAAAATGGGCAAGAAGATATAGGGTTCAAATGAAGAAACCCCCTGAACATGAAAAAACAACCCCCAGGTCAAAATGAGTGCTAACAGAACCAATGCATCCCTTCGTCTGACTTCGAAGAGATTTCCAATACATTCATGCAATCATAATGATATGAAAAATAATTTTTGGGATAGGTGGTGGATGGTCTTTGACCAACTTCCATGTAATAACCATGAGGTGTCACTATATTTTTAAGAAAATTTTACTACAAATTTGTCCTTCATGATATTCCCAATCATTTTGATATGAGGGAGTTTCAAGGTAGAGGTGGAGGCTCTACCCAAGATAGACTGGGAGCTCATTAGGTAGCAAACTGTCAATAAAGACTACTAGCACAAAATATGCATCATGTGATGAATCCATCAGTCATCAAGGAGAGTATTAAGTTGCAGACTCTCCATGTGCGATTGCTAGCCTCACAAACACACTTATATAGCATGACACCTAGATGTCCCAATTTTTTGCTTTAGTTGATGATCAAGCAACATGACCATCCAGTTCTAGTGCTCCTAGCTCTAACCTTTGCTATAACTATTACCATTTATGCTCCGAAAGAGACTTTGATCCACAGGGTGCAAAGGGTGTCACCTCCGACAAGTGCACTCATTGTCATTATAGATGTATTGGGCACATAGAGGATGATCGATCATTACACAATGGTCAATTAGATAATATGGTGATCAATGATGAGCTATTACTTGATTTGTTTGTTGACCAAATATAATTATTTTAATATGAATTTATAACATATTTTACATTTTACACTTCAAATTTTTAACATGTAAATTGATTTTTAATTATAGAATTAAATTAAAATAATGCATTTATTATTTATTTCAGGGTCTAACATCACAAGGTGGTATGACATTGACCATCCGACCAATGAGTTTTAATTTCCATCTATTTTAGAGGTAAATTTCTAAGTAGGAGATATTCCAAATGTCAAAGAATTGAAAAGGACCTACAAGTTGTGATTCTTGGTCTTCCATAGTTGGCTTCTAGTGTGGTTGTGGTTTCTAAATAAAGTGGGTTTCTAGGTAGTAACTCTTGGTCTTCTATAGGTGATTTCTAATGCGTTTTCTCATAAAGAGCTTGTATTGGTCTCATGTTGATGATTGTATGAGCAGAATATTTGTAAACGACATGCAACAAAAAAGGACCTACAAGTCCTAAATAGATTTAAGTATATAAGGTGAAGAGGGTTAAATAGGTAAACCTCAAGGGGCTATTCAACAATCAAGGACATCTTACTCCTCATGTAGAATTTGACACCTTACTGGCATCCTTTCTAATTTTATTTCAGAAGGAAATGCAAGATACCTAGGCAAAGATGCCAAAGTTAGTTCAATGTTTTATTTTTCTATGACACAAAAAAATGGAGAGAATCAAGTGTACACCAAGCTAGTAAGTGAGGAATTGTGTTCGAGTATGTTATAAAAGATCTTGGAATAATAGTGCCAAAACCTAAAAGGCATAAATGATTGATCTGACTCAAATTGGCCTTGACTTTAGAACATGTTAGGTGGCAATCAAGGGAAAGGTCACCGAGTCTTCTTAAGTTTTGTCAAAAGTAATTTAGGCATTCTAAATAAAGGATAGTTAGTGTAACCAAGACCCACTAAAACTATTTAAACATTTTCTCTACTTGTATCAAGGGTTGGAAGTCATTATATTCCAAGACAAAATTTTGATACTTTATTTTTCAGTAGCTTGGACAATGTTTAATCAAAGTGTTATTATTTTTGAAGTAAATTGGTGTCTTAATGGGATGGATAGTGAGCATGTATTGATATGAGAAATTCTATTTTAATTTATGTTTTTAATCCTTACAAACATGTGAAGTCTGGTTTGAATTTAGTGGCATTAAATTCATATTAAAGCTTACAAAAATCTTGTCAATTGGAAAATTTTCTACTAAATAGTGGGGATCTATAGGGGGCACTAATGAAAAGAAATAGTTACAAAAATAATTGTAACAATCAAAACTTAAAGGTACTTGACTGTCACCCAAAAACTAGTAGGACTACAACTAAAACACCATCACACAAAAGACTACACCATAGCATTACACACAAGCATCCTAACCACCCACTCCTTGAGTAGAATCAAAACCCCAACTAGCAATATCCACCGCCACTACTTCCTTTTATTAGTAACACCCCTCAAAACAATACCATCACATCTAGTAGCAAAATTAGGTAACTTCAACCATGGAAACACCTCCACATGTTTCTTGGCCTAAACTAGACTGTCTACATCCAAAGAGGGAATAAAAAATGCACTCAACGCTTCCAAACACCCACAATTATGGGTAACCATTAAATTCTCCACCCCCAACCTGAGTCTTGACAAAAGGATTTAATCTCTTTATGTTTCCTATAAACTGTTAAATTTTCCTTCCTTATTAGGCTAACATCCTTCAAAGAAGTCAAGTAATTCAAGCCTTCAACATGGACCTGTTCAACACCTAGCACATCAGTAGAACAAACCATAAAATTGAATAAAGAGGGCAACAAAAAATGAACCAAATGGACCCTATGCTCTACCATCAACATTACCAACACCACCTTCTACACAAAATATGAACTTGTATGGGCAATTTTGACTAGGGAGAACCATCACCACCTACACTTACTTTGAACCCAAAAGATATTTATTAACATTACGATCTATATGATCCCTATAATTAAAAGTTGTACATAATCAATTGGAAAAAAACTTCCCCTTAAAAAGGGGTCCTTAGGTTTCATAAAGGCATATCATCTAGCCATTGCAGGGAGGGCAAACCACAAGAGAAAAACACTCCCAATACAAGCCAACACACCAAACAATTAACACCCAAGAACCACCAATTGACACCTGCAACCATGAATTGGTGTCATTCTAAATAGTTATGAGCAAATCTATCATTATTCAAAAGAGATTTACTCTATGTGGTGTGTTTTTAGTTTCAATTTTGATATGCTTAGCGTTAATTAATTTGAAAGAAAATTTTTTCTCCCTATCCCTTTTCTCCCTTTTTAATTTTTTTTATATGGATCATACTACAAAAAATGTATAAACTCTAAATTATTATTTCATTCATTTTTTGTGTATTTTAGTTTGTATGCAAAAAAATTGGAACCAAATTCATGAGCCCTATGCAAATGTTGTGCAACTTGTGTGTTGGTCTTTCCAAGAAAGCCTAAAGTGAGAGGAATCTTGTTTCTTGGTTGGAATTACATTCCCATACCTATTTTTGGTACAAGTTGCCCAAAAACATTGTATGAATTCATTGCACTAATTATACTATGGGACTCTCTTTCAACTATCAATTTTCTCCAATCCTTCCTTACAACCATTTGTATTTCGTAGAGCAAAGCCAAAGCTTATAATTATTTATTAGTATCTTTATCAATATCTACTACCAATATAAGTTTTGGTTGACCTATCCATCTCTAAAAATACACCAACTCCCAGTTAGGCCTAGATTCCCCTTAGTTGCTATATCAAAATTCAACTTAGGCATGTACCTAGGGGGAGTAATCTCTATCTTCTTTTATCTTGGAGCTTGCTGAATACCAATATATCTTTCTCATTATCAAGATGTCTTATAAATAAAATTTGTCTTGAATATTGTTAAATTTTATTTCTCCCTCAATTTTGTTGTTACATATTATTTCATTAATATATTTGTGATATATTTCTTTCTATCTAGAGTACTTCATTTGAGCACTTGTGAAGAGTTTATGAATAAGGAGAAATTGAAGTTGACAAAAACAAAGACAATAACAAGATTGACTTGTGCAACAAAGCTAGAGTCAAAAAAAATTGACAACATTAAAAGTCATCGTCATCACCAATGTAGAGTACTAATTGGTTTTAATAACTAATATAACTTCACTAATTAATTACTTAGTGCAAATATAATCTATGAACTAAGAAAAATATATGTGTTTGTTCTATAATATTTATTATGTACCTATATAATATCAACTAACATAAGAATAAAATGGCATCCCCCTTGTACATTATTTCTTATAAATATTTAAAAAATAAAATAACCTATCAATTAAATTTCTAGATTGTTTTATACAAATTACAAGATTTGAGTTCATTGCAAGTTCATCTTCTAAAGTTATCAAATATATGTTGTAAATATACCATTTAAATCTTAAGTTACAAATGAAAAGAATAATCTCGTAAAATTGTTCAAATAATCATGTATGCCACACACAAAAATGTTTATTGGGTACCTTTTGTAGTTCATTCATTCAACTTGATACTAAGAAGTTAGGAAAATTCTTGCAAATTGAGCAAGTTTATGTAAAGACAAATTTCATAAATATTGTGAGTATGCACCACATGCCTTGAGTCATCTTCAAAACATTGTAGATGATAGAGCTATTAAAAGTAATTATACAATTTTATATTCTTGGAAGGTAACAATACTATAATTATTTTAAACAAAATTTAGTAATTTAAATAATCTCTTATTTTAAATTTTAATGAAAAGAACATAACAACATTTCAAAAAAAGAGTTGTTACAAGAATTTTATATTTAAATTTTATATATTAACAACTATATATTAAATGAAAGCACAAACTTATCTAATAGACTAATAAAAATGTTTATATTTATTGAGAACCTCATAAAGAGTATAGATAAAATATATCTCCTTTAAGATGAGCTCAAGCTAAAAATATTAGCAATCAAGAATGGATGATGATAAAGTTAAATTATAAAGATCTCTCATACTATTTTTTTTAAATTTTAAAGATCTATCACACTTCTTTTAAATAAATTTAAACATGTTCTTGTAATTTTTTTTTTTTTAATTTTTAGGTTGTTAAGACTAGATTCACCTTCTAAGTAACACTCAAACAAAGCTCAAAGAAAGACAACTCCAATCCTTGGTTGCAAATTATGGGTGAACGCTCACTATATGCTCAATTGTATAGAGCTCATTATGACTACAATTAGATTTGTAGAAATGGAAAATATATTCTTGGATAAAATTTATAATGTAATTTTGATGCTAAGAAAAATAGAGACATCCTACAAAATAAAGAGCAAGAACATGAAGAAGCGAAACAAAATGAGTCATTTCATCTCCTTATATGTGATTTAGATCCCAAATATTACAACATATGATGCTAGACCTTACAAGGACAATGAAGCTTGCAAATAAGTATGGGGGTGGCATTTAGAAGACTTTCTCTAGTCCAAAAATAGTAAAAAAAGTCTACAATGAGTTTGGTATGTCTATAACCTCAAAAGAGAAAATGAGAGACCTTGAAGCTCTTTTTAGTACATTTTGATGCCTACAAGATAACAAAGTTTACATAGCCAAGATGTCAAGCAACCTATAGCTTGTTTAGATTTAAATCATATATATCTTTTTTAATAGAAAGGGGAAAATTATTAAAGGAACAAAAATAGATTACAAAATAGGTCATCAAATCTTAAGAAGACTTATAGCACATTGAATCCAAAAAATTGGGGACAACCAAATTGGAAGAGTTAAGATAATCTATAAAACTAGACAATTTCTCCAAACTCCCCTATTGTAAGAGAAGAATGTGCTACTCTAAAGATTACACAAGCACGTCATATAAGACCAACATGAAGCCCATAGAAACAAGCTCAAATTAACAATAATGACCATAAAAGAAAAAAGGTGCAAATTGAAACCCATCGAATAGTTGATGCAACAGCATCTAAGTCCACAAAAAATCCCACATCATGAAAAAATATATTTATAGGTTTTGTTCTCAAATTTTCTTCAATTTTGGTGTGTTTGTTGTTTGTAGCATCTTCTCAACTTGTTTTTTGGAAGAATGCTTGAGGAAAGTTGCAAGGGTATTATGTTCAATCCACTGGTATCTATGCTACAAGATGCCTTTAGATTACTACAATCATAAACCAAGTTGATGTTGAAAACAAGGTAGATAACTAAGAGGGGGGGGGGGGGGGTGAATCAGTTATCTTAAATAATTTAACTTTTTGTTCTTCTTTAACAATTAGTGCAGCATCAAAACATATAAGCATGCATAACCATGAAAGCAGAAATAAAATCAATACACATAACACAATGATTTTGACGTGGAAAACCCTATTAAGGGAAAAACCACGGAGTGACTAACCCAAGATTGTATTCTCTGTTAAAAGAATAAGAAGTACAAAATGGCACTTGCCAATTAGGGCTCACTGCCTAAGCACACTGCTCACAAGAGGCTCACTGCCTACAAGAGACTCACTGTCTACAAGGTATATAGAATGTAACGAGTTGTTTGAACTGATCAGAGGCATCCATATATGTTGAGGTTCAGTTCTACTTAGGCTCAATATACTAATCTGCTGCACTTCATTCTTCCTTTGCTTAGTGTTGTTGTTCTGTCACATACCAGACTTGTATAGATGCTTCCACACTGCTCTTTGCTTTTCTTTGCACACTCTATCACACCACACACACCTTCATACCGAAATCCATCTAGTATATATATCCACATCAAGAATCTCAACATCTTTCTAGTCGGCATCCGGAATACTCAAGATTTTACCACAACACTAATCTGTCGGCTGAATCCAAGCTTACTATGTGATGCGTATCAAGGACATAGATATAGAAGTCATCAATCATGTCGGCCAATCAAGAATGATCCCTCACAAAGCTTTATCACCATCAATTTCTCATCCAGATTAAAATCTGATGCTTTGTCAGTTGGTTCTTTCTCAGTCTACTCTGCCTGTCAAGAACCCAACACTTAGATGCTCATATCTTTTCACTCTTTCATCACTGGAGGCTCAATCTCTGGAATGTATTAGTCATGGTACTCCTCTTGACTTCTGCAAGTCCGCATTTTGATGAGATACATCCTCTGAGAGATCCAGACCTTGTTGCATTCTCTGTTCTTGCTCACCGGACTAAAACACTCTTCAGTCTGACTTCTGGTAAAGACCTATTAGGTGCTACAGATGTGTGGGATAAACTTTGTTTCCATCAATGACAACAATAATGAAGCCACATAGTGTCTCTTGCCAACAATCTCCCCTTTTGGCATTCATGGCAACACTTAGTGAAAAATGACTAAGTGTTATAATAGTCTCCCCCTTGGTTGATGCTTTATCTTATGTACACTTTTACTGGAGCTCCCCCTTAGCTAGATCCCACATTTTTCACTACTCCTCACTCCCCCTTTGACATCAATGGCAAAGGGTGGAATCCACATACCAAAATTTTCAAAAAGTAACCTATACACAGCCGTATAAGTATATTTACATATACCTAAGTATATCCGCAAAGGTGGTCTTCAACTGGACAAATTTTGTTGCCCAACTCTGCTTCATCTTGTCCAAAATTGAGATGTGACCACTTATCAAAAATGCAAAAGCTTTTGCCCTTTTTAAGTCTACTGGATCACTGGTTCAGGTTGTGGTCTGAGCATCAGTTAGGGCCTCATGCATTGCCTCTAACTTAGGGATAATTATCCCTCTTAGTTCACTTAGCCTGCTTATTATGTTCTTCTTCTCCTTCTCAAGCCTCTTTATTTCATTAATAGTGGCAATAGTCTAACACTCTTGATTTATTATGGATGAGGTGAGAGGATCAAAATTTTGAGATAAACTTGACAGTTTACTCTCTTGTTCTTCTACCTTTTTGGCAATGTCTGCTGTTACTGTGGGCCAAGATAGACAAAATTTGTATAAATCTCTGCCATCTTTAAGAGCATTTTCTAGGCTCTTTATCCCAATATCCAGATTTCTCCTATCATTTGCTATAAGTCCCTGTACTTCAGAGAATCACTTTCGCAAAAACTCTTTCTAGACTTTCTCTTCTGCTGATTTCTCCAATGAATCAAAATGTGTGCTAATAGAATTAACAAGAGATTTCAAGTTACCAAATGAAGAGGCTAAAGGATCCTTCTGGAAGGATGGCATGATCTTCTCCAACACACCAGATGCAATCTCTATCAACTCACAGTCTTCCATGTGAGACTTCAGAAGCTTTTCTTTTGCTTTGGCTTGAGCAAAAGATGCTATCTTCATTGTCTGGACCGGAGAGAGAGTCAAAATTGAGTGGTCCTTGGAATAGCTCCAACTCATCTAATTCCATCATTTCTTTGGTCAAGAAGTCTTTAACTGCTTCTGTAGTGTCTCTTGCCAGAGATAGAGTCTTCTCTCCTTCTACAGCCTCAGAACTATCATCTGGGGTCTTCTTTGTTTGATCTTCTTCTCTTCCCTTTTTCTCCTCTTCTTGACTTGCTTTCTCCTCGTTTCTTTCTTCTCCTTCAGTTCCGGAGTCTGCTGGGGGATTCGGAAGAGAGATGTTTACTTCTTCATGGACTTCCTCTTCTGGGACAGAGGAATCCAAGTCCTTAGTCTTTTCCTCACCTATCTCCTTTGACTCTTCTGCAATTTTCTCAGTAGAATCTTCCTTTGATGCACTTAATCCTTCTACATCCATGGCAGAAGGTTCATCACTTATGTCATCTATAATAGGAAGATTGAATCTTTTATATGCATTTTAGAGGATGTCTTCAGTCTCTTTTGCCACCTGATCAGTCTCTCCGAGCATAAGCTTGTTCATTCTGGCTTTGCTCCGGAACTCATCCTTGCAATCCTTGAAGATCATGTTCATTAGTTTTAGAGTGATGGAAGGATAGAGCTAAATAGCTATCTATTCCTGGAGCTCCAGATCCTTTGCCTTAGCATTGTCCTTTCTCATTTCAAGTTCCTTCTCTAGGCTTTTGGGAATTAGAGATATGATTTCAATGAATGCTTTATTATAGATGTTTAGATATCTGACTGTAGCATCTTGCAAGATCTTCTAGTCAACTTCACTATATTCATCATAACATTCAGCCATTGGTTGTAGGTTCCCATCCACAGTGACTAATTTGATGATATCATCAATGGAGAGTGTAGGTCTTTCAACAAATTCTTCTACTTCTTCTTCTTTATTTTTACCGTCAGATGATTCCACAGAAGTTTTCTTTTTCTTCTTCATTATCTTAACCTCCTCATCTGTCTCTGTCTCTTCATCATCCTTGTGGCTTGTGTATGACCTTGTGGCCTTTGTATTTGTTCTCTTCTCTCCTTTTCCGGATGTCTTTGCTTCCAATTTTGAGACTTTTGAGCTCTTAGAGGTGGCAGGTGCAGAGCTCTTTGAGGATCTAGTCCGGGAGGGGGCTTGCACCGGAACACTTTCTTTTTCTGCTTCTTGTCTCTCTTTTTCTGCTCTTTCTACCTTCTCTTTGTTGGCATCAACTGCCTCCTTTGATATGCCATATTTCTTGGCAATTTCCTCTACTTCCTTCCTTACTTTTCTCTTTATTTCAGGTTGCCTTAGTTTAACATGAATTTTCACACTCAATTCTTGAAAGGTGCCAAACCTTTCAGCCTCAGGGTCCTTAGGCTGACTTAGTAGGTGTTGGACATGCAGTTCCAGAATTTTCTCATCCACCTCATAGCCCATTGGCATAATCCAGACTATTCTAGGCTCTACTGCCTCCATTAGGCATTGATCAGTGTCTACCATAAAACACATTGTATCTTTATATTTTTCAACTAATGCCTGAGGAATTCTTTCTCTGGCCTGCATCATACCTTGGAAATTCTTGAAATATCCCTAGAGAGCTGTGCTTTGAGCCTTAGCATCACCAAGCCCATACATATAGTCTCTGATTTATATGGCCACAGGTCTGTCATTTTGCCATACCCAACCACTGGATCCGGGTAGCTCATTCATATAGTAAAATAATAGACAAAGTATCAAGCCACTGTACTTAAATGAATTCTTCTTATCCTTATTTATTTTCTGTAAATTCTCTAACAGTTGGTTCAGGAGAAGCTCACAAAGATCATAGTCAGCATTTTTCCTTAGCATTTCATATGCAGTAAATATAGCAGTTCTGGATACTGAATTCTCCCTGCTGGAGTGATAGATTTTGTATCCAATTATCATAGAGGCAAATTTGATATCTGGATCTATGATGTCTTCTATTGTCATTGCCTTCTTGTCAAATTTTGATCTGGCAGCCTCACTTACAGTTTGGTTTTTGACTGATTTGAGAGCAGGCAACCCACCGGATGAGTGCAATCCGGTTACTGCCCTAATGGCATCTTTTGTGATCTTAAATGGCCTCATCAACCACATGAAGTTGTCATTCATTCTGCTCAGAACATACCGGACCCATTCATCTTCTATAAAATAAGGGAAATGGATGCAATGTCCAAAATGCTTATCCCGGATGACCTTGTATTAGGGTTTAATTTCAAATGTTTCATCTATTAATTCCTTGTGATAGATATCCATCAGCTTGGATTCCCCAAATTCCTTAATGTTGGCGTGAATGTATACCCTAACATCTTCTACATGCAGAACCCCATGCGGAATGCTAGAGAATGCGCCTAGGGGATCAACTTCTAGGGATTTGTAAGGATGTTTCTTGAACTTAGGGCACGACCTATCAGTGATCTTAACAACATTTGGAGTAGCCATCTTTCAAAAGATTTAGAGAGAGATATTCAAGAGCAGAAATACATTTTTACGCTTCTAGGGTTCATGATAAGAGCTGAAAAGATCACTGGTTGAATCAAATTATGCGGTTGATCCTTGAAAGGGTTGAAGCAATCTTGTTGTAGAGCTCTTTCTTTCTTCTTCTCAAATGCAGATGTGTAAATGATGAACAAAAGAACCCTTTTATTTCTATGCAAACCCTAATTCCATATTGCAATAAATGCACAACTTAAGTCATTATGGTTGCCTTGTTCTCCTTGTTCTGAGAGAGATCTTTCCAGATCACTGAGATGCACTTAGAGTTATTCTCAATGATTATTGACAATCTATCTTCCTTTCTCCAATCATTCTATTTATCCGCAGATCAAGATATTTCAATTTTTGAATCATATCGGATCTAACTGTGAAAATCCTACTTTTACTGGATGACTGTTAAACCGGATCAATCTTGGATGATTAACCTCTTCAAAACTCCTTGCAGATCATTTATATTTTTACCAAGGGTTATTTAGATATCTCTTTGAGAACTCTTCAATCCACAACACTTCATGTGCCAATTTTAGGCACCAATTGATTGGCTAGGGGAAATTGTTTTCTTTTGTGACTCCCCCTAAGCCAGAGCTCATCTATTTAGTTTTCAGAAGGAATATCAACACCAAATTCTGGTGCGGATCCATCCCCAACATTTTCTGTACTTCTCTTTACTCAAATCTTGTTCATCTCCCTTTGAACTTCATCCGCATTCACTTTTCCTTTTCCTTTGTCTTGATTTTGATTATGATGCACCGGACCCCTTTTATCCTGATTCTTACTTCTGCAGAATTTAGCAATATGACCAGATCTATTGCAATTGTAGCAAGCTATATTTCTTTGCATATTTGATTGATATCCTCTTGATCTGCATTGATTAGCCATATGTCCCATTCTATTGCATGCAAAGCATCTACCATTGAATGAATTGTTTATTTGCATATTTCTACATTCATGAGATTTGTGACCATACCTTTTGCAGTTAAAACACTGTCCAAAGAAAGATGAATTAGTCTGATTCATTCTTCTTCTACACTGATTTGCTTTATGACCAAAGTTATTGCAATTGTGGCAGTATCCATTAAAGGATGGATATCTTTGAGCATTTGGTTGTCTTTTCGGAGGTCTTCTAGGCCTGTACCTTGGATTTCCTGATCTAGAGTTCTTCTAACCGGATCTAGAGCTTTCACCTTTCTCATATCCCAAGCCATGCATGTCATCTACCCTCTTTTGGCTTTCAAGAAGAACTTCAAGTTGAGCGAAGCTTATCTTGAATTTTTCTTTGTATTCATTTGTTGTTTGAAGATCCCTTTTAAGAGTGTCTATCTGATTTTCAAGTTGTTCTTCATTATCTCTAGCTTCTTCAAGATCAGATTCCAAATGTCTGATTATTCTATCCATTTTGTGGCAGTCTTCTAACTTCTCCTAGAGAGATTGTCTTAGATTATCTTCCATTTTTTTTTTCTTCAATTTCTTGGGTGAATTTCACAACCCCTGATTCCATTTCATGTCTTACCATAATGACCTCTTTTGATAGCTTCTCACATAACTTGTTTTTCTCATTCAAATCTTCATTAGTATCATTGGCTTCACTTTGACTTGCTAATTGTTGAAGAAGTTCCTTTCTCTTTTTCACAGAGACACTTAGTTTTTCTTTTAGTTCATTTATGAAGTCATCAACTTGTTTGAGTCTTTCCCTCAGGTTATTAACTTCAGAGTGAGATTGTTCAAGATCATCTAGGGCAGACTGAAGTTGTTCCCTCATACCATACATAGCCATTGAGATTCCCAGATCTTCCTCAAGCTGTTAGGCTCTGTTTGGAGGAACTTGGCTCTGATACCAATTGTTGAAAACAAGGTAGATAACTGAGAGAGGGGGTGAATTAGTTATCTTAAATAATTTAACTTTCTGTTCTTCTTTAACAATTAGTGCAGCATCAAAACATATAAGCATGCATAACCATGAAAGCAGAAATAAAATCAATACACATAACACAATGATTTTGACGTGGAAAACCTTGTTAAGGGAAAAAACCACGGGGTGACTAACCCAAGATTGTATTCTCTTTTAAAAGAATAAGAAGTACAAAATGGCACTTGTCAATTAGGGCTCACTACCCGAGCACACTGCTCACAAGAGGCTCACTGCCTACAAGAGACTCACTGTCTATAAGGTATATAGAATGTAACTAGGTGTTTGAACTGATCAGAGGAATCCACATATGCTGAGGTTCAGTTCCAATTAGGCTCAATATACTGATCTGTTGCACTTCATTCTTCCTTTGCTTAGCGCTGCTATTCTATCACATACCAGACTTGTATAGCTGCTTCCACACTACTCTCTGCTTTTCTTCGCACACTCTATCACACCACACACACCTTCATACCAAAATCCATCTGGTATATATATCTGCATCAAGAATCTCAACATCTTTCTAGTCAGCATCCGGGATACTCAAGATTTTCCCACAACACTGATCTGTCGGCTGAATCCAAGCTTACTATGTGATGTGTATCAAGGACATAGATATAGAAGTCATCAATCATGTCAGCCAATCAAGAATGATCCCTCACAAAGCTTTATCACCATCAATTTCTCATCCGGATTAAGATCTGATGCTCTGCCGGTTGGTTCTTTCTCAGTCTACTCTGCTTGTCAAGAACCCAACACTTAGATGCTCATATATTTTCACTCTTTCATCACTGGAGGCTCAATCTCTGGAATGTAGTAGTCATGGTACTCTTGACTTCCGCAAGTCTGCATTTTGCTGAGATACATCCTCTAAGAGATCCGGACCTAATTGTCAGACCTTGCTGCATGCTCTGTTCTTGCTCATCAGACCAAAACACTCTTCAGTCTGACTTCCAGTAAAGACCTATTATGTGCTGTGAATGTGTGGGATAAACTTTGTTGCCATCAATGACAACAATAATGAAGCCACACAGTGTCTCTTGCCAATAGTTGATACAAGTTAGGTTGCTGTGTAAAATAGATTGCTTAAGAGATTGCTATAGGGTTGTTTTATAAAATGCTACATAAAGGCAATAGGAAACCTATGTGTGTTCAGCTACAAGCAACTTGTGTGTATTTAGCTATAGGAAAACTATGTGTATGTAGCTACATGAGGACTATGTCTTTTGTTTCAGAACCTATATTTTTTGCTAAAGGACTATGTAATCAACTACAAGAGGACTATGTATTTTTTCTAGAACCTATGTGTTTCTACTATCGGGACTATGTATGTTTTTTTTCTACAGAAATTGTGTTTGTTGCTTCAGGAGGACTATGTATTTTCTAAACTTGTGTATGATGCTATAGGAAGACTATGTGTGTGATTTTTAAGGTGTAATACTTTGAGTCTACTTCAATAAATTCTATAGGAGTTGATTATTCATATCATGTTGTTATGTGTGCAACCAACAAGCTTTTAAATGATGTTGCAAGAGTTGTATATGATGTTGTAGGAGTTTTATATGATGTTGCAGGAGCTATGCATATTTTATATTGAGATCTTTTGGTGATAACTTCTTGTATCTCATGGATGATACAAAAATGGTGACATTAAGATTTTCTCCAAATATTAAAACTAAGATATTGGTTGGATAATAACATAATATTCCAACAAATATTACTTATGAAAGTGGCTAAAAGATAAACTAGTGGGCGTCAAGATTATTTTAGAAACTAATATCACTCTCAACAAATAAAATTATCTTCATATTTTCATGCTAAGTTACACAAGCCTTTCTAAATAAAATTATGTTTTTGCCTTTTCGAATATAAGTGGCATGGGTCAACATAAGTGTTGTGCAACAATTTGTAACATATTTTTGACACCTAATGAGTAATAGTGTGGGGGTGCCTTTTATTTTGGGCAACCTTTTCTTCTTGGTTGTGACTCTTCATTTTCTATTGGTGGCATTGAATTTTTTTCCTTGCATGGAACATTTTCTAGTTGCTAGGCATTTCTTTTTTTTTTCTTAGCCATTAAAATTCTGAAAGTGGACATTTTTATTATTGATGGGGTTGCAGTTACAACTCTAAGAAATGGCTACATTCTTGGTTGTTATTATAGGATCTTCAACATCATTTCTTGGGTTGTGCAGCAATTATAGTGACATCTACAGACCGCATGACTACTCATCTTCTTGGCTAGCTTTGGGAGCTAGAGAAACCTTTTTTTGCTAGTAGCATTGTATATGTTTTTATTCTATTATCAAATGTAGGGGTTAGATAACTCTCCATTGGCATATTTTAGATAGAGAGTAGAGAGGTTTTGAGGAAGAGTGAGGAATGAAAACTCTATTTAGCAAAGTTATAAATATATTTTTAAACCTTGAATGTGCTGAGGGCATTATAATGAGAAGAATGGCTATGTTGAAGCCTCATTATGTGAGGAGTGGTAGGTTATAGACATTGTTGTATTTGTTCTATCTTAATATTTATGTAAGACAAGTTGCTTTTGTAGGCGGCCAATGAGAAAATTAATTAGAGTTTCATATTTTGCATTTTTGTGCGTTATGGATCTATGTGTTGAGATTAAATAGACTGCAAGATTGAGTAGTTTTTCATTAGACTCCCTAATCTTGACTACAACAAGTTGTTAGAAATCTTGAACAAGATGTAAAACCCAAGAACTTTATGAGAGAGATTCTAAGCTACATAAACTGAAATGCAAAATAGAAGCAAACCAATGTTTCCGAGAGATATACAAATGTTGATGTGAAAGAATTGCATTAAGAGCTCAAAGCTTCATACAAAGAATGGTAGAGTGACTAGACAATGCATTCAAGATGATGAAATACAAGTTAGGTAGTGAGTTTATATAGACCAGGGAGAGGGGAGAGGTGGCAAAACTGACCAATAGGGAGAGGCCACCATACGGGCTAAAGATAGCAAGAGCATCTTCCCAAGATAACAAATGCCACCTCCCTTGTAGGATGTTGACACCTCAAATCACCCACTCACTAATTAAACTCACTTTATTAACCTAAGAAAGCTTAAAAAAAGTGTAGGAAAAACCTAGGAAGTAGAGAAAATAACTAACCCACTCTAGGAAAATAAAAACCTACACTAACACCCCCCTTAAGTGTAGCTTAGGTGGGTGAAAAGATGGGTCCCAACAAATCAAGCCTGATGAGGTACCCATGTACAATGAATTCCACCCAAAGAGAAGAAAACCCCCCCCCCCCCCCAAAAAAAAAAAAAAAGTAGAGAGAACACCCCCCAAAATAGAGAGAGAAAAAAGAAACTATGAAACCCCCCCACAACAAAGTAGCTCCTATGCCAAAAGACAATGTCCATATATGAATGTTGAAGATGATCCATTTGTGGCAAATGAATTTTCTCCCCTTAGGAAGAAACAACTCCAATGGTGAATGCTGAAGTAACTCCCACTCAAAGAAGCAAGGTGAAGAAGGAAGTTTCATGATGTATCCTGCCTCAAAACACCACTTAAATGTCTTCATGCTGATGTCAAAATGAGTCACAATAAAATCAGGAGTCCCAAGCCTAACTAAAATAAGTGACCTCTCAAAATCATGTGGAGACAAATGTAGAACAAGATCTAAAGACAATGAAGATGGGATAACAGTGATGAAATGACTATCATCAAAGAGGATTTGAATGTTCTCAAGAGTGTTGTCCAGATTTGAAATGAGGGACTCTACAAACAAATAAGAGATGTCTAGTAGAAATTGGTCCCAATGAAGTGAATCTAGAAGAGAAAAATAATCATACTACAAAGAATCACTAGAAGACCTCAAAGAAGAAACTCTGAACTATGAAGTAACAAGAGGTACAATAGGAATGTCTTTAATTGTAGATGGGCTATCAATGCATGTCAACCAAATAGATTGATCATCCCATGAGGATGTGTTCACACAAGATGAGGCAACATAAGGGCAACATAAGTCTCAGTATCATCTAAAAGAGCCTATTCATCCAAGGAAACATCACTATTAGATGAAGATCCAAAGTCTCCATACAATTGTTGGATGATGATCTAGGCAGTGAAAGGGCACTCAGTGTGCTCTATGTGATGTAGAATATTCTCAGAAATAGTAAGACATATTAGTCCATATACCATGTCATTATTTTTTAACCATGCATTCTTTTGTTCATTGTCACTTGGCTTAGGAATGAGTCCAATGAGATAGGGCAATTGATCATTTTCAAGACAATGATTCTTTATCCCTTGTTTCTAGGACAAATAGTTCTCTGAAGTTAACTTGATAATAAAAGGATGGAATTAAATACCAAAATCCATGATGAACCCCTCAAGATGGAACTTTATCTCAATTCATGATTACAATAACCCCATAAAAGATTCCCTTGTAACTCAAAGAGTGCATACAGGACACCCCCCCTTTTCACTCAATCAAAGAACCCCCGAAGCAAAGATGATTTGACAATTTATATTTAGTGCATTTACAACTGCCACTAGCAAGGAATACTTAGTGGTCTTGATCTCAATGCTTTACAAAATTCTCAACAAATAGGTGTATGTTGAAAGTACAATACATGAATAGAACCAAGTGAAACTAACAACACCATTATGAAGTACTCAAAAAACCATGCACTTTCAAAAAAAGTACCTCAATCCAAGGTCATATGCAAAAGTTGTGAGTCTTCGAAGTTCCAAGAATGGGAATTGTGTAGTGTCACCTGTGAGAATCTGTAATTTCTAGAAAATCCATGAACCAGAATCAAGAGTCATCTACACCAGCATGTGGAGTGAGAAAAATTAGCTTAAATCAAAAAAATTGCTCAGGAAAAGGAGGTTCAGAGCCCAAGATATCAGCCTCCAAAGTTTGCCTTCAAATCTGTACTTGCCAATGGAGAGGGGTTTGTTTAGCAAAAGTCAACTGTCACCAAATTTGGTGGAAATGCCACCAAGTTTAGGAATTCACAAAATGCAAAATCCTCCAGATAAATCTAGAACTCTGCTAGATGTAGAGGATCTCCAATCAAGTTTTGGATCTTTGCCAAAGATAGAGTGCCCTCCAAGTTTAGAAACATTCCCTAAATATAGTGAAAATTTGGCATAAAAGTCAAAAATTTGGCACAGAGGCCGAGGCAGGGGTGCTAAAGGCGATTTGAAAGTTTTATAAAAAAAATTGTTGAAGGCCGAAGGGTTTGTGGGTTGGGGGGCCAAAGGCCACACCCCAACCCCAATGGAGGGGTCTATGGGCTATAAGGAGGTCTCCAACCTTTGTAAGGCGTGTGGCACCTTAAAAAGGGCGCAGGACTCTATGGTACCCGCATACCCTTGGCCTGCGAGCTTTTGCAGGGGCGAAGGTACCTCGGTACCTGTGTACCCTTGTATATGATTTTTTTTTTTGAATTTTTGACTTTAAAAGAATAAAACCTGCAATTTGAAGTAGGAAAATTTTAAAAAACTATTTTTTATCTTTTACAAATTTTTGCAGAGAAATAGCCTCAAATTGCATGTCGGGGGGCCAAAATGGCCTTCCAACAAAATGTTTTTGCCTTTCTGACTCCTGACATTGAAACTAGGCATGTAATATATCAAAGTTCATCTGTGAAGCCTCTTGAATGCAATGGTAGGGTCCTTTTGGCCTGAAAGTGCTCCGATTGAAAACTAAATTCCAATTCTGAGATTGAAACCCCCATTCCATAATTGTGTCAAACGATCTCCAAATATGATGAAACAAAAGTCATTTCTAACTTTCTTGAGCCTCCTGCACGCGTTGGAACAACCAAAAAAGCTCCCAGTATAACTAGAAATGTTGAAATCACCCAAATCTCACAAGAAACCTTATGCAAAATAAAGGGGTTAATGGGTCTTGTTAAATCCTTTCTGATTCTCCAGATCGTTGAAAAATGCAAGAGAAGTGCATACAAGATTTACAAGATCTCACAAAGAACTCAATCTCTCAATCGGGAATCAAATGAACTTAAAAATCTCAATATAAAAGCTTTGATACCATGTTAGAAATATTGAACAAGATGTAAAACCCAAGAACTGTATGAGAGAGATTCTAAGCTACATAAACTGAAATGCAAAATAGAAGTAAACCAGTGATTCTAAGAGACATGCAAATGTCGATGTGATAGAATTGCATTAAGAGCTCAAAGATTCATACAAATAATGGCAGAGTAACTAGACAATGCATTCAAGATGATGAGATACAAGCTAGGTAGTGAGTTTATATAGACCAAAGAGAGGGGAGAGGTGACAAAACTGACCAATAGGGAGAGGCCACCATACGAGCTAAAGATAGCAAGAGAATCTTCCCAAGATAGAAAATGCCACCTCCCTTATAGGATGCCAACACCTCAAATCACCTACTCACTAATTAAACTCACTTTATTTAAATTAAGCAAGCTTAATAAAAGTGTAGGAAATACCTAGGAAATAGGGAAAATAACTAACCCACTAGGAAAATAAAAACCTACACTAACACAAGTGGTATCAGATTTGGTTGCTTTTTGGCATAAAGAGGAGACTATGATAAGTTATATTAGAGCTAGTATGATCATTGGATATGTTGAGGAGATTTCATGAAGTGATTTGGGTAAAACTTTAAGGATAGAAGTTGTCTTAGAAGACTCTAGAGGATTTGTTGCAAGTGTGGAAGTCCCATAACTTCAGAGGGCTTTAAGCTCTAGGAAAACCTATTGCAAGTGAGAGAGGAGGCATGTAACTATAGAGAGTTTGAGTGGGATGCATGAGTCTATGAGAGGTTTGTTGCTAGAAGTTTGTTGAGAGTTTTATTGAAATTTATTGCAACTAGAGTCATGTAATTAAAGAAGAATTTATGCTCTAGTGGGTTTGTTACAAGTAAATTCTTGTGACTATAGGGATTTGTATGCATGCGTATAAGAGAGAGTGTTGAGGCAAGTTGTGTGAATCTCTAGAAATTGTAGGTTTTAGTGTGAGGTGTTATGTATGTGAGAAATCTCTTCAAAAAGGAGGATGAGGATGGTCATGAAGAGACCAATAAAGTTTGTGTTTATGTAGTGGAAAGAGAGGGTTCATGTGGACAATGTTCTTGAAGGGTTGAGAGAAATCCAGTCAAGATTGGATGCATTAGAGACTATGCAGCGTAAGGAAGTTGTTGTAGATAAGAGTAAAAATGATGAATAATGTAATTTAAGTGGCATGGTGGAGGATGAAAAACATGATGAGTGGGATGAAGCAGAGGTGGAATATTGCTACTCAAAAGAAGGAGAACATTTGAGTGACTTATATGAGATAGACAAGTTTAGGGAGAAGGAAATTCTCTTAGAAGAGGATAGAGGATGGAGAAATGAAGAGAGGTGTTGTAGCCCTTTGGTAGAGGTTGCAAGGAGAGAAAAACATGTAGGATAAACCTACACAAGTGTGAATGAAGTGACAACAGGGGGAAAAGGAGAGAAGATGATGGAGAGAAGAAAAGAAGTACTAAAAGAGAGATTGGTCATTGTAGACCATATATATGAAAAAAAAATTAAGAAGCTTAAGATAGAGGAGATCAAAGTTTTAGTTGAAGAATGTGGAGTTGAAGAAGATGAAGAGGGTGAAAAAATGTAACAAATTACATTAATAGAGAGAGTGGCTCGAGTTATGTCAAGCAAAAGAAGAAAGAGAGGGACTAATTTTGAAATCATCGATTAAGGCTGAGAAGGTTGTAGGTGTAGAAGGAAAAGTTACAAAAATTATGCTTGAGGAGTTCATAGATGAGAAAGTGGGTGAAGTTGAAGAGAAGTTTATAAAGATTTTTATTTTCATTATATTACTTATGTTGATTTGATTTACAGATGAATTGGCAATAAGAAAAGAGAATGAAATTGCAGCTCGAGAATATATTTTAGAAAGAAAGAAGACAATGAAAAATGAGGTTGTACTAGAAGAGATAAAAGATGTTGCAACTAAAGATGGTGAAGAAGAGAAAGTAGAGAATGGATTTCTTGAAATGCATCCTGGGATAGTGAGTTGTGGTGAGAATATTGTAGTGTTGGTTTGTCCTTTGGAGGATTTGAAGATGTTTATGGATATGGTGAATGGAACACCAATGCAATTATTATCGTACAAGATGAAGAGAAGTGTGAGGAAGACAATTAGTAAATGCAAAAGAAGCAAATAAGAAGGAAGTGATGGGAATTTTTAATTTCTATAATAGCGTTGATGTTGATTTATGTGTAGGTAAAATGGAAAGTGTAGAAAAGGATGATGAGGAGAAGATGGAGAATTTTGTGGATGAGAAAGTAGATGAAAAGGCAAAGGAGAAAGTTAAGAAAAATCTGGTTATTATAGTATTGTTTATGTTGATTTCTATGCAGGTATTACAGTGAGTGAGAAAAGTGCAGTGATTGAAAGTTATATATAGGATATGAAGATATTGATGGATGAGATGCAACTGAATACACAAGAAGAAATTGTTAGTGCAGAAGAAGCAGAGGAAGAGGTAGTGCTAGAAATTTATGATTTTTGTTAATAATGTTGATTTATTTACAGGTAAAATGGTGAAAGTAGAAGAGTACAAGGAATTAGTGATGGAAAAAAATATTTCCATAATATAAATAGAGTTTAATTGTGTGTAGGAGAATTGATGAGTGTGGAGAAAATTGTAATAGAAGAAAGTGGGCATAGAAGTGAAGAAAAAGAGATGGATGATTTGTTTAATCTCATTATGAATATTGAGTCAAATTATGAGGAAGGACTTACACCTAAAGATGAGGTTGTGTGAAATCATAAATGAAGATACAAAGAAGAAGAGTTGTGTCAAACAAATATTGAGTGAAGAAAGAAAAGAATAATTTTGGTGGAGGAGGATGGACAATGGTGGGGTAAATCCCATAAAGAAGAGAAGGAAGGAAAATATATTTGGTGGAGGTGGACAGTTAGTGGTGGGTTAAAAACCTATGAGAGAAAAAAGAAAGAGGAAAATATTTTCAAGGAGGAGGTTAGGATATGGTGGACAAATGTCTACAAGTGAAAGAAAGATTAATGACCAAATTTGGAAAAGGAGGACATAAATCATCCCATATAAATGATGGAAGAAGAGAAAGAAAAAATATTTTGATGAACCTATTACAATGATGGAGTTTGTTGCAAGTAGCTCACTATCTAGAAGGGTGGTTCTACAATTCAACTCCATTTTTTGTCTTACATGAGGAATATGATGCAAGAGCATCCAGATCCACAATAAATCTCACGTCACCAAAAAATATTTATAGATTTTGTTCTCAATTTTTTTAAGTTTTGGTGTGTTTGTTGTTTTTAGCTTCTTGTCAACTTGCCTGTTGGAAGAATGCTTCAAGAAAATTGCAGGGTTATTATGTTCAATCCATTGGTATATATGCTACAAGATGCTTTTAGGTTATTGTAGTCTTCAACCAAGTTGATACAAGTCAATTTGTTGTGTAAAATAAATTGCTTTAGAAACTACTATAGGGGTTGTTTTCTAAAATGTTACAAAAAAGCTACAAGAAACCTATGTGTGTTAAGCTACAAGAAACATGTGTGTTTTTATCTATAGGATAACTATGTGTATGCAACTACAGGAGGACTGTGTCTTTTATTTTAGAACCTATATTTTCTACTAAAGGACTATGTAATTAGCTACAAGAGGACTGTGTATTTTTTTCTAGAACTTATGTGTTTCTACTATAGTGACTATGAATGTTTTTCGGCTATAGAAATTGTGCATGCTACTTCAAGAGGACTGTGTATATTTTGAACCTATCTATATTGCTACATGAGGATTATGTGTGAGTTTTAATTTGTAAATCTTTGAAGCGACTTAAATAAATTCAACAAGAGATCAGCATTCATATCATGTTGTTGATTGTGTAACCAACAAGCTTTTAAATGATGTTGCAGGAGTTGTAAATGATATTGTAGTAATTGTATATGATGTTGCGGGAGTTGTGTATATTTTATATTGAGATCTTTTGGTGATAAATTTTTGTATCGCATGGTTTTTGTTGGTGCTCAAACATGTGCCTCCACAATTTCTAAAGACTTCTACTATCACCTAAGGCTAGGGGAATGTCATCAAAGGTGAATCAAGGCTTATGATCAAATTATGGCATGAAAGGACCAATGGACAAGGATGGATTTCTCCTTCTTCTTCTTTTGGCTATATTAAACCAACGGGGGTGTTCCCTAAGGCATGTGTTAAGCAAATGAAAGATTAAACTTTCAGGAAAACCATATCCAAACACATGAAACTCCTATTATTTTCACTAAGTATCAATGTGCTAGCTTAACTTGAATCAAGGGAAAAATACCTCTATTGAGCAGATGCAACAAACATGTGGAGACTAAGATGGATTCTTCTTAACCCCTCAAGATTTGTGGTACATTATCTCACATCACACATGAATGTGGTGGTAAAAGCAATGTAAATTTCACTCTAAAATACCTTCTCAAGGTTTGTAGACACTTTGTGGTAGTTGTGCAATGAAAACAAGCAATGCAATGGGTCACTTAAATATACCAAAACTGCTAAGGTTGATGTTCAATGTTTTTTGTTAAGTTTGGTCGGATGGTAGCATGTTAAATTGATAGCAGATAGGTGCCTTCATCCATATGGGCAACAAAGTCCAATCTTCATCAACAATGAACATCACTCAAGAAAAACACAAATGATGCCTCAGAAAAGATGGCATAGATGACTATGTTTATCAAACCCACCCATAAGCTAAGCTCGATATGCAAGAAAAAATAGAAGATATTACAAGCATTCATATGAGTATATCTTACACATGCACAAGCAAATTCCAATACTTCCTATATTACATTGAAAGGAGACCTTATAAAAATGTTTACAAGGTGTTTTAGAGCCTCTATAAATACAAACAAATCAATGATAATACTCAAACTAGCAAATGTGGTTAAGATAGGTCTTCAAGCTATCAAAAGTATAAAAACACTTAGGAATACATTCAAATGACTGGAGTTGCACTTATAACCACTCACCAAAGTATTTACAAAAGTAATGAGGCATCGATACAATGAAATCTAGATTTATACATTCAATCAACACATTCGACTCATATGAGATACAAGGCAACTTTGCCCTCTCTTCTCTTGTTTTTCTTATGTTAATAAATCAAATCTCAACCAAAAATCACCCCCTTCTTCCATCTCCAACTTGCATATATATAACACTCTAATGCAGACGTTGGAGAGAAAACTTTAAACTCAACCATCATGTCATCATTAGACACAAACAAAAATCTACAAGAGAGATCACCTAGGATCACACAAGAAGTAGTCTAGAGAAGACCTTAGGACATGACATCATGAATGCTAAGCACCAGGATAATCATGGAAAAGGGAAACCATGAAGCCAATAGAGAAAGTCTCTTCAAGCTCACCCACTACACTGCTTAGCATTAAACACAACATCAGGCTAAAGAATGAAAACTTTCAAAATTAGCATGCCTACCCATATCATGCACAAGGCTCAAGAAGATACTCTCCCCATACCCTACAAACATGCACCAACTTCTAAGAGAAATCAGGGACAAACCATTAAATGGTGAGAAGACTAGAAACTACCAACTAGGCCAAACTTAGACACTTAAATACTTGAAAAATAGCCCGTGAACTTGGAGCACAGACTATTGTAGGTGAAATGAATAGTGGATGGCGGAGTGGGAAAATTTTTTGAACCCCATTTAAATAACAATCTTCCACATGGAAATAGAGAACATCAATAGTCCAAGAACACCCAAAACAAACAAAACACACCCCAATAATGAATGAATCTCTTTGAAGATTAAACTATTAAGGCACTAAGAAACTACCATCAACACACTACTACATGAAACTAAGAACTCACCGCAATGATGAGAAACATCAAGAAGAAGGTTTTAGCCTACACAAGAGATCCTACGAACAACACTGACCACCATGCATTTGAAATATTGCCACAGAATAAATATAATCCATCGCAAGGCAGGGAATGCACTATTAGGAAGAATAGAATTCATCGCAAAGTGAACTAAGGAGACTATAGCAACTGAAAAGTGAACCAACCACCAAAAGGAATTAAATATGTCACAAAGCCAAAGGATGAGCATAAAACATCATGGGGGTCCACTAAAAATTTAAAACAATCATCACATAGAAGAAACATCACTGCAAGGAACAAACATGGCTAACAAGCATAACAAAGTCCTATGCGGTGATGATAGCAAAATGAAGGAATGTTGTGGTGATAACTTATAGGTAGGGGAGAACAACAAAGTGACAAACAAGGAATGGGGAGACACTGCAGTGAAACATAAGGCACTGCATAACATAGGGAGGGGTAAGGAGCAATAAACAACACCACACAAAGAAAATAACTCAATGACAAAACCCATGGTGCACAACAAGACAACACAAGACCTTGAACATGCTTTTGGGCTAATACAAAGGTAATGCAACAAGTGAAAACACCAAATTTAGTCAAATTTTAGACACAGACCAACATTGGCTCTAGTTAGGGATGTGCATCTAGGAGGGATGCAACAAGAATCTAGAAGAGATCTCTAGGAGAAAACCAAAACATACTTGTAAGGAGCAAGTTAAAAACACAAAACCAACTAAAGAAAACATAGGATAGCAACGCTTCACCAAGATCAATAAGGATCATGGCTACACAACACAAAACAATAAGTATGAACCAATGTACATCAAAATATCTTACCTGTTAGGGGAAATGATGTTTGAGATGTTGGCCATGAACTGACAACTCCATGAGTTCACCTTCCAAACTCCTAACATAAAATATGTCTTGACTACACCTATCAACAATTTTATATGGATCCATCCACAAAGCATCAAACTTGCCATGTTTTTCTTTGTCCTCTAATCTATCATTCCATATAAAGACCAAATCTATTGGCTAAAAACACCTCTAAACTTCCCTTTTGTCAAACAAAAACTTCCTTTTCTATTATTGTGCCAACATTATCTCATGTGCAATCCTCATATTCTCATCTAATTCTATCAATTCATATATTCTTTGATAAATTGCACCATCTTCTTCTTCACCAATTTTTTGCAACAATTTGTACCCCAACAATTCTAAACTGATTGGCATTCTTGCTTCTGTTCCATTCACTCTCATAAGAACTTTTTCCAATAGCCTTTTTGTAGGTAAATATGTTTGCCCACATAGAAAACCTTAACTTATCATCCCATCTTGTCTTAGTGATATCTAGTACCATATTGATGATTTCATAAGACTTGTGTTGCTTGATTCCACTTGTCCATTGCTTTGTGGGTGATAAGGCAATGAGAACTTCAAGTTGATTATGTACCTAGAGCATAAATTAGATAGCTCATTAGATCCAAAACATGTGGCATTATCAACCGCTATCACTAGTACACCAAATCTTGTTATCACATTGTTCAATAGGAAATCAACCACCGCCTTGGTTGTACCAATTTTCATGGGAATTGCTCCAACCCTCTTCATGAAATAATTGGTCGCTACAAGTATCTATCTATAACCATTACTTGGCCAAGTTCTAATATTTCTCTAATAAAATCAATGCCCCATTGCAAAAAAGGAGCCTCCACTAAAATGGAAATAAAAGGGAATGCACTTGAAAACTTCAATTTTCTTAAAAACCTCTAGCAAGGGTCTCATTTCTTTACTGCAATGGCCACATCCTTGATTATTGTTGGCCACCAATAGCATGCTCTTAAAATCTTATGAGTAGTGGTCTTAACCATGAAATGCCCACTATAAACACCTTGGTGACACTCATCTATGATCTGGAGGGATTGCACTTGGTTCACACATTTGAGTAGCATCCCTTCATGGTTTCTCCACATAAGTTCACTCTAAATCAGCACATTTTTTGCAATTATAGCTTCAATGTTCTTTGTTGATTCTCTATCATTCCTAGAGGGAAACTTAGATTTTATAAGTAAAACACCACCTCCTTGTACCATGGATTATCTCTTAAGTTGTAACGGAAAGTTGTAGGATTATTTATTTAATGCACTTCCACCACATCTAGATTTGCTTCTATCATAACCTTTTTCTAGGCCTTGCCCTCAAACCAATTCAATTGTTTTCACTTCCATGTTATACTCTTGGATCTTGTTGATCCATCTATATCTATTTTCATATGCTTCATATTAGATGAAGATATTCTTTACAGTTGTATGTGGCACATAGGCAACAATCTCTCCACCTATAAGATAAGACCTAAAAAAATCACTGCTTTGACTAGTGCATATGCATGCTTCTCCATAGTTGTGTATTTCAATTTCATACCTTGCAAGGACTTTCCAAATAAGGCTATAGGTTGCTTATGTCCATAGCTATTCTTTTGAAGCAACACTGTAGTAATGGTATATAATGAAGCAAAGGAGAAAAGTTGGAAAGGCTTAGAATGATTCAGACTTATCAAGATCAATGCCTCCATAAAAGATTTTTTAGTTTCCACAAATGCATCAACTAGTTTCTTAATCCGCATGATTGATTCCCCTTGCATTAGCATCTTAGATACGGCCTTTGTCTTCTTCACAAAATTTGGGATGAATCTCTTTACAAAAAAAAATTAGCTTAAAGAAAGACTACACACCCTTAATAGTTTTAGGTTGAGGGATGAGGTTTATGGCTTTCACTCTTTCTAGGTCTATCCTCACTCCATCCTTTGACACAATATGACCCAACAATTTACCCTCTTCAACCCCAAACACACACATTTTAGGATCCAATGAAATCCCAAACTTAAGAAACATGTTGAATATCTACTCCAAATGTTTACAATGATCAACCCTATTCTTTGAATATGTGGTGAGATCATCCTAGTATACTACCAAGATCTTATCAATAAGTTTTGAAAATGCCACATCCATTTCCCTCTGGAAGGTTGTGCCAACATTTTTCAATCCAAATGACGTTCTCACATACACATAAGTACCCTAGAGAGTAGTGAAAGTCATTTTATGTTTCTCTAATTCCTTGACTACTAACTAATTATAACCTAAGAATCCATCCATAATAGACATCAACTCTAAACCAATGACCCTTTGTAATAAATGATACATGTCAAGCAAAGGATAGTTGTCCTTAAGAGACATGGCATTCAGATTTCTAAATTCCACACACAATCTAATGTCTCCATTCCTTTTTGTTACTAGTACAAGATTAGATACCCATGAGAAATGCCTAATAGCATTTATGATACCTCCTTCCATCAATTCCATAAGTTATTTCTACATCTGAGGGGCCAATGTAGGACTAATAGGTATTTGCTTCTACAAAAAATGTTTTATATTAGGTTGCAAAGGAATAGTATGTTGGAATAGATCTTGTATATAAGATTTCATCTCATCATATGACGAAGCAAAACACCCCTTAAAGCATAATTAACAACCACTTCTCTACAAGCCTCAACCTCTTACCAATATAGACTAGTTTGGGTGTAGCATCAACTCCTAAATTAACTTCTTCTATATCTTCTTCTCGAACTGGTTTATTTTTTACCTTGTTACAATATGTGCCATCAAACATCCTTTCAAAATCAACTAGACCTCTTGTCTTCAATTGTATTATCTCATTCCCAAATAATGTATCTTTCCCATTCTCCATTTATACCACAACTTGCCAATTCATTAACTGATTTTCAAATTCATCCATGTTGTTCATAAATATAAGGATCTACTAATTGTCATCAAAGATTTTTTAGTTGCATATATTGTTCGGTATGGTGGGCCTTGTGAGCACCACAATCCTATAGATGTAACATGGGAAGGCCATTTGCATATCAAATATGGATGTTGTAACTACTGAAGAATCAGTTGCAATGTTTTCTATTTTGTCAACCCAGTCAATTTCAACCACCTCAAACAACTCACTTGTATCCCAAACAACATTGTGGTACATTTTAAGTCTCTTATCTTCTTGGGACCCAACTTAAAAAATGAAAAATCATCTAAGTCCTTGCCCATTTTGTGCATTAGCCATTTTATGCCCATCATATATAACCAATCAAAGAAATCTTCCAATGGGTTTTCCCTTGGTCATATTTTATCATGAAGTTGCTCTTTGTTATCCCCATGTTCCTATCATGTGTTGAAGTTGTAAAGAATCCAAGGAATTCCAAGTTCAAGAAGTTTTAAGTCATTTTCTTGTGTTTTATAAAGTTTTTGGGTACCACCAGACATATCCTATTCATCTTCCATATGGTTCCTCCTTCCTCTTCCATGTAAAAGTTTCACCAAACTTCATTGGATCCTTCACTTCCTCTATTTTCTCTAATTCCTCTATTTTGTAGGTTTTTGACTAGCTATCAGATGTATTTTCCCATTCAATATCCTATATCCACCTCCTATTATGAATAATTTTTTTTTGAAAACTTATCATCCCTTTATTCTTTTTCATTATTTCCATTTCTTCCAATTTCTGGAATCTCACTAGACTACCAGGCTTCATATTTCAAGTTTTGATGTCTAGTTCTCTCATCCTTTTCTGACATCCAATCTTATGTCCCTTTCTTGCATTTATCTTGTTCAAGATTTCTTCTCCTTGTTTCCTCTACTTATCATTTTGTAGAATTTTCCTCCTAGACTAAATATGTTCATGTCCAATTCCACCTCTGGTTCCCACTTCCTCTCCTGCATTCTTCGCAACAATTTGTGGGACATTGCCTTGCTTCTATATATCCTCCATTGGACACCTTCAGTTCTGCAACCAAAACTTGCATTTCCCACAAATCAAATCATTCATTTCCTTCCTTTGCAAAAACCTAATGGACTTCTATATTTATTTCACACATTCACCTTCACTTCCCATATTCAATTCCCACCTTCAGTTATGTAAGACGTCTCGGCAAGGTTACTTCCTCCACTTAGTCCCTCCACTTCTCACATCTAGTTTAATATCAATTTCCCACATCCCCTCCTCATTCACTTCCTTCCATTCATGGAACTTTCCCATCCTTCTAGATTTTCTTTCTATGACTCCAATGTCCAATCCTCATGTCTTATCACACATTGAATTCCTACAAATTTTTAAAACTTCTCTTAAACACTCCAGAATGCTTCAACATTTTCCCAAATCACTATTAATGACCAAATTTGACCCCTACAACTAATAAAATGCATTTTTCCTACCCAAACAACATCGTTCATCTCAAGAGCATGATTCTAGTTACAAATTTCAATGGCGGATGATAAAGAAGGCATGGATCACCAGGAATGTAGCGGTTGAGTTTTTATCTATTGATTCTCTTCACCCAAGATCCAAGCCATTCATTTTGAACAAGAAACATTCTGAGACTCAAATTTCATGGGTTCACACACAATTTGCATTTAATGCCATGACTTCTAGAAGTACATCGAGTTCCCATGGAAAACCAAGGGTGGGAGAAACCAAAATGCTATATATACATATTGGAAATATGTAATAAGGGTTGGTCATTGAGCCAATTTCTTGACTGCTACTACTTTGAGCTAGTTCTAGGGCATCAAATGTTGCAAGTCTAGTCTAGAAGGGATGTAATCCATTTTGTAATTCATAGGGAGGCTATGTAATGAACACAATGCATGTATATGGTATGTCTCTATGGAAATATGTAATTATTCAGGGAAACCCTCAATCATAGTTATAGATTTCCTCTTTCCACATTTGTTAGTATGAATGTAATAGGGGTTAGATGAATATGTGGAAATTTCTAATTCATTGCAAAGATTTTGTGATGGTCTCTCCTTTTTTCATATGGGTTATTACAGTATTGAGATCAGATTATTAAGTATGTCTATATACATAAAGTGTTATCTTTGATTTTCTAATGCACATTTAGTTTTAGTTATGTTTTGCAAACATATCTCCCTTTTCCTTGCAGTTCGTGACTTTGTTGCCCAATGGAGTAGGCACCAGTTTGACTGGTGAGAGATCAAACATATTTCATTTTATATCTACCTATATCCTTAGTAGATTAGGAATAGATTAGGATTCCACGTGCTTTCATGATTCAATACTATAACTCAGGGGACATCATAAGCAACCTCAAACAATTCGATTGTTGGAGAATTATGTCATGCATGCCTACACCTTGGCAATTGCGTATGAATTGTTAAGTGGATTCATTTGTAGGGATTCATATGCAAGGTTGTAGTTTTAGCTTAATCAGAGGTTTTATAGGTAGTTAGTTAGTCTTTGACCTAGTGACAAGTATCAAGGTCAAGCATACATTGGGTATAGTTGTTGTTGTTTAGATTCCTCTAGGAACACTCTCTAGGTCTAGTTGAGCCCAAAGTGAAGGAGAGATTGCCCTCTCTCATTAATTGGCCTTTAATGACTCATATTTGATTAATGAGTTGATCAATTCACCTTCAAGATGATAATTCCCTAGCTTTTAAGTGAATTGATCCCTCTAGGAGTGTAAGCAGTGAATTTAGGACCCAACATAATGGCGTTGTGGCCAAGGATGATTTAGTTTCTCTTTCATCTTGAAGACCTAGGTAACCTAAAAGAGATTTTGCAACACTGTCAGTTGGTTGGTGTTTTTAGTTGGCATCCTGTCAACTTACGCCAACAAAATGGTGTCATTGTTGGGGATGTAAAATTTGCATCTCATCATAAAGACCCTAGTGATTTGGTGAAGAAGGTTTACATTTTGTTGTGTTATTTTGGTATCATGTCAACTTAAACCAATAGAATGGAATCATTGAAGAAGATAATGGGTTGAAGTTAATTTAAGACTTTACTAGTGAGTTGAACCAAATTAGTTTGTTACCTT
Organism: Cunninghamia lanceolata; assembly: GCA_027924645.1. Lineage (NCBI taxonomy): Eukaryota > Viridiplantae > Streptophyta > Pinopsida > Cupressales > Cupressaceae > Cunninghamia > Cunninghamia lanceolata. Next base: position 26,179,469 of record BSBN01000213.1, on the reverse strand, counting down.
GGAGATCAAATGTGCTTCAAGGTATCCCACTTTTAAAAGGAGTTGTGACTCTGTTGTCATGAACCAAGTTTGTTGTTGCGACTACCTATTTGTTGTTAGTGCTTCAGAAACACATCTCAAGCTTACAATAGTTGGTAATAAAGGTACACAAGTTTTTTCTCTTCTTCCCCTTTAAGACAAAGTTTATTTCATAGTAAAGAAACACATGGTAATAAAACCTCAATTTTCTACCCTACATAATAGAATGCTCTAGTCATGGATTCTTGGTGTGATAATGATCATATTAGGGAAAATCCTTCATATGAATCTTCTTATGTTTCAATCCCTAGATACCATGATGAAGAAGATGACCTAGAACATTCTAGTGATGCTTGTTCATTCTATTCAAGTAGCCCTGCATCTCATGTGAACACATGCCCAAGCCCACAAGCATCCATGCACAATCACAATGAGCTTGTTAGGCAGCAAAAATAAATTGAAAACTAAATCAGGTTGCTTAAGTCCAAGATACAACATAAATAAATTGAAAACCAAATCAGGATGCTTGAGTCTAGGTTGCAATCCAATGCTCATCCTATTGCAACTAGATCTCTCTTAGATTGCTTGTGAAATGCAAACCATGGCATCCAAGTTCTTCAACTAGATGCCTAGATTTTATGGGTATGATAGTCATGAAGGGGACAAACATGTTGATGTATTTTCAGAATTTATGGAGACTTTTTAGTTTGAAGATGAAGACATGTGGATGAGATTCTTTTTAAGGTCTCTATGTGGAAAGGAAAGGAGATGGTTTGATAGTTATCTAGAGTATTATTTTACTGGTTGGAAGGACCTTGTGGCTTCCTTTGATGAATAATTTGCAAGTGATCTAGACCTTGCTGCTCTTGTCCAAAAACTAGCAAATATCAAAAGGCAAGAGGGAGAATCTAGTAGAGACTTCCCACAAGTTTGTTGTTGCTATCTCCAAAGTCCCAAATTCTTTTATACCTAATACACCCACATATATTGATATGTTCTTTGAAGCCTATGAGGTTGGTTTGAGTTTAGTACAAGAGAATTTGAAGTTTACAAGCCTACATTAGGCTTATGAATGTCTCAACTCCCTTGAAAGAATGAGGAATAACTACATTGCAAAATTGTTGTCCTCAAATGCAAGTGTTTCTGGTAATGAACAAGTTGCTATGAGTAGCAACCAAGTGGATGCAACATGTGAAGTGAATACAACATCATATCAATATGAGAGTGTATCTAGGAAGGTAGAAATTTGTGATGGTGCATCATATTATAGTAGCATAGATGATGAATACAATGCATGCAACTACCTTTAGCTGGATAGGTCATCAATTTGAGATAACGATGATGAAATGCATGATGACCTTCAATTTGAGGTTGAGGTATGTGGCCTAGTGGAAAAAGAAGAAGGCATGTGTATAGATGAGCAGTCAAATGGATCAGTTTGTAAAACTGATTATGTGGAGAATCTATATGTATATGATGTCAAGGGTGAGCAAGAAATTAGTTTCTTGTTTGATATATTTCCCTCCTTTGTTCCAATTAATGATGATGAAGCTACTGATGTTTGTTTACATGAGGATGACATAAATGTGATTACACTTAATGATAAGGTTGCTGAGACAAATGATAGTGTAGACATTGATTTTCAGTTTGAAGACCTTGCCCTTGACGATTGTGAAGTTGGTGATCATGTGGACGCATATGACTGTCTATTTCTTTGGTACAAGATTTGTTGTCTCTCCCACGTTGATTGTGCTTCTAGTGGGCTACAAGGATTTTTTTAGGATGAGTGAGGAAGAAAAGGTAAGGTGTTATTAGTCAGAATTTAGCAATAAATATGACACCACAAGTTGCCAAGATGAACCTAAAACAAATAGACAATTTGAATTTGGTTCTTCACTTGAAGTGTCTCATGATGTTAGCCTTTGTCTTGATGGTTTGAATTGTGACTTGAATCATGCATATGATTCAAGCATTGAAAACTATATTAGCACATGTGAAAGTCATGTGTGTTGGCCACCTATTGTCCAAGAGCTTGATGTGAACACTAGTGACTATGAAGCTTTCCGTTGTGATGGTCAAGCTTTAAATGCTATGGATGATAGTGGTGTGCTTGAAATTGAATCCTTTATGTGGGTCCAACATACAAATGAAAGTGATGTTGAGCTACAGTACTCTAATGAACATGAATATTAGCATGTTGTAGCCCAACTTGATGGTGTACCTAAGATTGAGGCATTCCAATTTGGAATGCAAGATGATGTTCTTCCTTGTGTTGATCAACTTTGTAGTCAGATATATTTTCTTTGCCATGTGAGTTGGAGGTGTTCTCATTTTTCCTTAGTCCATAGGATGAGGTCAATAGGAAGATTAATGTTAGGGTGGGGGCTAATGTTCCCGTAATCTTTAATTCATTCAGAAGAGTGTCTCCCCTGATCATTGATGGTGGATGTCTGCTTGCATCCATGCATATTGATGTTGACCTAGTTTTTAGTGATCTGCTTTATGTTGTTATGGGCATGCATGAAATACATGGTAAGATGGAGTGGAGAAGACCATCCACCTACTATTTGTGGTTGCCTTACAATAGTAACTTTAATGATGGAGTTAACCTTCACTTTCTAAGCATTGTTCACAAATTAATGCATGCATGTAAAGGATATCATTTGTTATAGCTGGATGGTGAGTATATTTTCAGTTTGAGGGAGACCAACTCCTTGATTGAGTTTGTCTTTGACAGAGGCAAATGATCTTCAATAGTTTTTCCATGTCCTTGTTCCATGGTGCTTCTTTGTAGGGTTTGACCTATAATTATTTTTAGGTTTTGGTTACAACCATACCCTCTCAAATTTATACCCTCATGTCATTGGTTGTAGGTTGTAGTCTTGTACATACTTCTTCGATGTGTTTTGTCTTGTGTACATATCTTCTTTGTATTTTTCTATCTCATTCCTCCTCATTTTGTTTTTGACTTTTTGGTCCATCTTCTAGAGATAGTTGGATTCTTGTTGTGCATGCAAGAGATACACATCCCCAACCAAAGACAATGTTGGGACCCAACTTGAAAAATGCAATATCATCTAAGTCTTTGCCCATTTTGTGCATTAACCCTTTTATGCCCATCATATATAATTGATCTAAGAAATCTTTCAATGGGTCTTCCCTTGGTCATATTTTGTCTTGAAGTTGTTCTTTGTCATTCCCCATGTTTCTATCATGCGTTGAAGTTGTAAAGAATCCAAGAAATTTCAAGTTCAAGAAGTTTTAAGTCATTTTCTAGTGTTTTGCAAACTTTTTTAGGTACTATCAAACATTTCTTCTTCACCTTCCATCTGGTTCCTCCTTCTTCTGCATAAAAGTTCCACCAAACTTCATTGGATCCTTCACTTCCTTTCTTTCCTTCATTTCCTCTATTTTATGAGTTTTCAACCAACTACTGGATGTATTCTACCCATTTGATATCCTATATCCACCTCTTGTTCCACATAAAAATTTCACAAAAACTTATTGGGTCCTTTATCCTTTTTCATTCTACTTATTTCTTCAAGTTTGTGGAATCTCACTAGACTACAAGACTTCATATTTCAAGTTTTAATATCCAACTCTCCCATCCTTTTCTGACATCCGGTCCTTCATCCCCTTCCTACATTTATCTTGTTCAAGATTTCTTCTCCTCATTTCCTCTTCTTAGCATTTTACGAAACTTCCCTCCCAAACCAGATATGTTCATGTCCAATTCCACCTCTAATTCCCCCTTTCTTTCCCACATTCTTCCTGACCCCTTTGCAAGATATTACCTTGATTCTGAATCTCCTCTATCGAACACCTCCACTTCCCATATTTAGTTCCCACCTTTAGTTCCACGATCAAAACCCACATTTCCTAAAAATCAAATCATTCATTTTCTTTCTTTGCAAATACCTGATAGACTTCCAGATTTCCTTCAAACATTCACCTTCACTTCACATATCTGGTTCCCACCTTCAGTTCCACAAGACTTCTCTACAAGGTTACTTCCTCCACTTGGTCCCTTCACTTCCCACATCAAATTCCATGTTGATTTCCAACATCCTCTCCTCATTCACTTCCTTCCATTCATAAAACTTTCCCATCTTTCTAGATTTTCTTCTTGTAAATCCAATGTCCAATCCTCATGTCCCATCCTGCATCGAATTCCTGTAAATTTTCAAGACTTCTCTTAAACACTCCATAACACTTCAACAACTTCCCAAGACACCATTATTGACCAGATTTGACTCATGCAACTACCCAAATGTTTTTTTCCTTCCCAAACAACACTCCTCATCTCAAGGTGCAATTTCAATTACAGATTTCAACGGTGAATGATGAAAAAGGCATGGATCGCCATGAATGCAGTGGTTGGATTTTTAGCTATTGATCATCTTCATGCAAGTTCCAAGTCATTCATTTTGAACAGGAAACATTCTAAGATACGGATTTTGTGGGTTCACATGCAGTTTCCATTCAATGTCATGACCTCTAAAAGTACATTGAGTTCATGTGGGCAACCAACGAAGGAAGAAACTGAAATGCTATATATACATGTTGAAAATATGTAATAAGGGTTGGTTTACAAGTGCTTCGATCTGATTCTAAGGCATCAAACATTGCAAGTCTAGTCTGTAAGGGACAGAATCTATTTTGTAATCCATAAGAAGTTTATGTAGTGAACACAATGCATGTATATGGTATGTCTCTATGGAAATATGTAATTATTCAGGGAAACCTTTAATCATAGTTGTGGATTTCTTCTTGTCACATTTGTTGGTATGAATGTAACAAGGGTTAGATGAATGTGTGACAACTTATAATTCATTGCAAATCTTTTGTAATAATCTCTCATGTGTTTCATGTGGGTTATTTTAGTAACAATCAAATTATTAAGTATGTCTATATGCTTGAAGTGTTATCCTTGATTTGCTAGCACACATCTAGTTCCAGTTATGTTTTATAGGCGTATCTCCCTCTTCCATACAGTTCATGACTTTGTTGCCTAATGGAATAGGCACCGATTTGATTAGTGAGAGATCAAAAATATTTCATTTTGTATCCTCCTCTATCTTCCATAGATTAGGGTTCCACATGCTTTCATGATTCGATACTATAACTCAGGGAACATGATAGGAAAGCTCAAGCAATTAGATTGTTAGAGAATTATGTCGTGCATACCTATAGCTTGCAATTGTCTATGAAATGTTAAGTGGATAAATTTGTGGGGATATCGTGTTGTTATCATCTATAGGTCCATATGCAAGGTTGTAGTTTAAGATTAATCAAAGGTTTTACATGCAATTAGTTAATCTTTAACCTAGTGACAAATATTAGGGTCAAGCATACATTGGGTATAGTTGTTGTTGTTTTAGTCATGAATCATCTTAATAGGTTAGATGTCCTATTAAGGATACCTCTAGAGACACTCTTGTGGGTCTAGCTGAGTCCAAAGTGAAAGAGAGATTGCCCACTCTCAATAATTGGCCTTTAATCACTCATATTATGTTATGACTTGGTTCATTCACCTTCAATATGACAATTCCCTAGCTTTGAAGTGAATTAATCTCTCTAGGAGTGTGAGGAGCAATTTTAGGAACCAACATATCTTTTGTTGTATATCTACCTCTCGCCTAAGAGATGACAAATTATGAATCAACTATTATCTTTAAGCATCTTCTACCATACTAATGTGCAATATTTAATCCTAACATAAGAGCTAAACCATCCTTCGAGCATGCACCATCAAAGAACATGGCCCACAATTCATTTTAACATTTAATGGGACAAAAGTACGAAACACGATCATCTATGTGGTGGCTGTGATCATCACAATATCTAATAAATTAATTAGAACCAGCATCCTATTATAGCACCTCATTTGTAGCCTTTTTGGGGTCTTCAATAGCATGCATCATTTTCTTTTCCCGATGCAACTTAACTTCTTTATCATGTAGGTGAATGGTGGCATATGTTGGTGTTGGCAAGAGACACTATATGGATTCATGTATGTTGTCATTGATGGCAACAAAGGTTATCCCACACATCCTCAAGACATGATGAGTCTCTACCGGAATTCAGATTGGAGAAGTATTATGATCTGGTAAGCAAGAACAGAGCAGTCAGCAAGGTCTGACAGTCAGGTCCGGATCTCTCAGAGGAAGTATCTCAGTGAAGTGTGGATTTGGGGAGGTCAAGACAAGTACCTTGACTAATAGATTCCAAGGATCTAGCCTCCGGTGATGGAAGGGTGAAAAGATATGAGCACTTGAGTGTTGGGTTCCTGTTTGAGTAGACAGAGGAAGAACTGTACCGACAGAGTGTCAGACCCAAATCCGGAAGAGATATTGCTGATGACTAAGTTTCTTGAGGTATCATTCATGATTGGTCGACATGATTGATGACTTATTCAAGCATCTCCTAGATCCGCATTACTTGGTAAGCAAGGATCCAATCGACAGATCAAAGCTTGGGAAAATATTGACTATTCCAGATGCCGACTAGAAAGGTGATAAGATTACTTGTACGGATATATATACCAGATGAATTTAGATATAAAGGGGTGTTGTGTGAATGTGTATTTATGCGAACAAAAGCAGAAGAGTAGTGAGAAGGCAGGAAGACAGGTCCGGAATGTGACAGGACAGCTAAACCAAAAGAAAGTTAGAATGAAGTGCAGCAGATCAGTTTATTGAGCTCAACCGGAACTAAATCTTAGCATGTGTGGATGCTTCTCATCAGTTCAATCATTGTGTTATCTTTCTCTCTTGTAGGCAGTGAGCCTCTTGTGAGCTGTATGCTCGGGCAGTGAGCCCTAAATTGCCAGGTGCCATTTTGTACTTCTATTCTTCTAAGAGAGAATACATTCTTGGGTTAATCACCCCGTGGTTTTTCCCTTAACCAGGTTTTCCACGTCAAAATTATTGTGTTATGTGTATTGACTTTGTTTCTACTTTCATGCTTGTTTGCTTTGATACTGCACTAATTATTAAAGAAGAACAGAAAGTTGAATAAATTTAAGATCACTGATTCACCCCCCCTCTCAATTATCAATAATTGGTATCAGAGCTAGGTTCCTCCCAACATAGCCTAACAGCTTGAGGAAGATCTAGGAATTCAAATGGATGTGTATGGTATGAGGGAGAAACTTAAGTCTGCCCTTGATGATCTTGAGCAATCAAATTCTGAAGTCAATGAATTGAAGGAAAGACTCAGACAGGCTGATGATTTCATAAAAGAACTAAAAGAAAAACTGATTCTCTCTATGAAAAAGAGAAAGGAGCTACTTCAGCAATTGGCAAGTCAAGGTGAAGCCAATGATACAAATGGAGATCTAAAAGAGAAAACCAAGTTATGTGAAAAGTTATCAAAAGAAATCATCATGGTAAGACATGAAATGGAATCAGGAGTTATAAAGTTTACCCAAAAAATTGAAGAGAGAAGAAAATTTGAAGATGATCTAAGACAATCTCTCAAGGAAAAATCAGAAGACTACCACAAGATGGATAGAATAATCAGACATCTTGAATCTGATCTTGAAGATGCTAAAGACAATGAAGAAAAATTTGAGGATCAAATTGTCTCTCTTAAAAGGGATCTTCAAACAGCAAATGAATACAAAGAGAAATTCAAGATAAGCTCTGCTCAACTTGAAGTTCTTCTTGAAAGCCAAAAGAGGGTAGATGACAAGTGTGGCCTGGGATATGAAAAAGGTGAAAGCTTCGGATCCGGTCAGAAGAATTTTGGATCAGAAATTCTAAGGAATAGGCCTAGAAGACCTCCGGTAAGGCAGCCTAATGCTCAAAGATATCCATCCTTCAATGGATACTGTCACAACTACAATAACTTTGGTCATAAAGCTAATTAGTGCAGAAAGAGAATGAATTAGACTAATACATCCTTCTCTAAACAATGTTTCAACTGCAAAAGGTATGGTCACAAATCTCATGAATGCAGAAATATGCAAATGAACAATTCATTCAATGGTAGATGCTTTGCATGCAATAGAATGGGTCATATGGCTAATCAATGCAGATCAAGAGGATATCAATCAAATATGCAAAGAAATGTTGTTTTTCCAAATTTGCAATAGATCCGGTCATATTACAAAATTCTGTAGAAGCAAGAATCAGGACAAAAGAGGTCCAGTACATCATAATCAGAATCAAGACAAGGGAAAATGAAAAGTGAATGCGGATGAAGTTCAAAGTGAGATGAACAAGATTTGGGTGAAGAAAAGTACAGAGAATGTAGGGGATGGATCCACACCAGACTCTGGTGCTGATATTCCTTCTGGAAATTAAAAAGTGAGCCCTGGCTCTGGGGGAGACACAAAGAAAACCATTTTCCCCCAGCCAATCAATTGGTGCCGGAACTGGTACAAGGAGAGTTGTGGATTAAAAGGTTCATAAGAGAAACATCTAAATAAACTATGGTGAAAATATGGAAGATCCGCAAGATGTTTAGATCAAGATTGATTTGGTTCTTCAAGTCATCCGAATAAGGCAAACCGGAATGACTTAGGTCGAACATTTATTGCAACTTGGTATTAGGGTTTGCAGAGTAATATAAGGGTTCTTCGTATTAAACAGTTGTTCATTATGCATTTAAGAAGAAGCAAAAAGGAGCTCTACAACAAATTTCCCCAAGCCCATCAAAGATCATTTGCACAAGTCGATTCATCCAGAAATCGATCCAACTCACTCTGTGAAACATAAAGGCGCAAAAGGTATTTTCCATTCCTAAACATCTCTCTACAAATCTTTTTAAAGATGACTACTCTAAATATTGTGAAGATCACTGATAGGCCTCACCCCAAATTTAAGAAACATCCCTACAAATCCTTGGAAGTAGATCCCCTAGGAGCATTTTCCAGTGTTCCGCATGGTGTCTTGCATACAGAAGATATTAGGGTTTACATTCACACAAATATTGAAGAATTTAGAGAGTCCAAATTGAGGGATATCTACCACAAACAACTAATAGATGATTCATTTGAGCTCCAACCCTAATACAAGGCCCTCTGGGACAAGCACTTTGCACAGTGTATACATTTCTCTTACTTTACTGAAGATGAATGGGTCCGGTATGTCTTGAGCGGAGTACATGACAAGTTCATGTGGTTGAATGGACCATTCAAGATCACAAAAGATGCCATTAGGGTAGTTACCAGTTTGCACTCATCTGGTGGGATACCTATTCTCAAATCGGTCAAGAATCAGACTGTAAGTGAGGCTACCGGATCTAGGTTCGACAAAAGAGCAATGACAATAGAAGATATCACTAATCCGGATATCAAGTTTGCCTCCATGATCATCGGATACAAAATATATCATTCTAGCAGGGAGAATTCAGTACCTGGAACTGCTATCTACACTGCTTATGAAATGTTAAGGAAGAGTTCATATTATGACCTTTGTTAGCTCCTTCTAAACCAACTCTTGGAGAATCTGTAGAAAATAAAGAAAGATAAAAAGAATTCATTTAAGTTTGGTGGGTTAATATTGTGCTTATTCTTCTACTTTATGAATGAACTACCCGGATCCAGTGGATGGGTATGGCAGAATAACAGACTGGTTACCATACAAATCAGGGATTATTTGCATGGACTTGGTGATGACAAAGCACAAAACACAGCTCTCTGGGGTTTCTTCAAAAACTTCCAGAACATGATGCAAGCTAGAGAGAGAATTCCCCAATCTCTAGTTGAGAAATACAAAGACACAGTATGCTTTATGGTAGAGACTAATCAGTGCCTAATGGAGGCAGTGGAACCAAGAACAGTGTGGATCATGCCAATAGGTATGAGGTGGATGAGAAAATCGTAGAGCTACATGTTCAGCACATGCTAAGTCAACCAAAGGATCCCAAGGCAGAAAGGTTTGGAACCTTTGAATAATTGAGTGTGAAGATCTATATTGAGCTAAGGCAACTAGAGATGAAAAGAAAGGTAAGAAAAGAAGTAGAAAACATTGCCAAAAGCTTTGGCATCTCAAAAGAGACACTTGATGCAAATAGGGAAAAGAAGGAAAGGACTGAGAAAGAGAAGAAAGAGGCAGAAAAATAAAGTGTTCTGGTAGAATCCTCCTCCCAGACCAGATCTTCTAGGAGCTCTGCTCCTACCACTGATAAGAGCTCAAATAAATCAAAACTAGAAGCAAAATCATCTGTAAAGCAGAGAAAAGAACTAAGACAAAGGCCACAAGGTCTTACATCAGTCAGAAGGATGATGAAGAGACTGAGTCAGATGAGGAGGTAAGGAAAATGAGGAAAAAGAAGAAAGTATCTGGTGAACCCTCTACCGGTGAAGACAAGAAAGAGATGACAGAAGAGTTTGTTGAAAAGCCCACTCTATCATTAGATGATGTCATCAAATCAGTTACTGTGGATGGAAACCTTCAACCAATGGCTGAATTCTATGATCATTATAATGAGGCTGACCAAAAGATCTTGCAGGAAGCAATAGCCAAGTATCTGAATATCTACAATAAGGCTTTTATTAAAATTATATCTCTTATTCCCAAAAGCCTAGAGAAAGAGTTAGAAATAAGAAAGAATAATGCAATGGCAAAAGATCTTGAGATCTGAGAATAGATAGCCATTCAGCTATATCCTTCAATTGATTCAAAGCAAATGAATATGATCTTCAAAGATTGCAAGGATGAGTACCGGAGCAAAGCAAGAATGAATCAACTCATGCTCGGAGAAACTGACAAAATAGAAAAAGAAATAGAAGAGATCCTCCGGAATGCATACTCAAGATTCAACATTCCTATTATAGAGGACTTGGGTGTTGATCCCTTGGCTACAAATGTTGAAAAAGAATCTACTGAGGCAATGATAGAAGAAGTAATGGACACTGGTGAAGAAAAAGATAAGGACTTGGAATCCTCTGCTCTGGAAGAGATGGCCCGTGAACAAACAAATATCACTCCTCTAGTTTCCCCTGCTGACTCCGGATCCAAAGGAGAAGAAAGAATAGAAGATAAAGAAAAAGGAGTGAAGGAAAAAGAAGATGACAGTACTAAGGTTACAGAAGGAAACAAGACTTCAGCAGAGAAGATCACAACTGTTAGTGGTAAGAGTGTAGAAGGAGAGAAAGCTCCAAGAGACAGCTCTAAGACTGTAGAAGAGAAAAAGAATCTGTCTCTAGCAAGAGACACTGCAGAAACTGTCAAAGAATTCTTAAACAAAGAGGCAATGGAGATTGATGAACTGAAACTTCTACAAGGGCCATTTGATTTTGATTCTCTTTCCCCGATACAAACAATGAATATAGCTTCATTTGCTAATGCAAAGGCTAAAGAAAAATTCCTGAAGTCTCACATGGAAGACTGTGAGCTAATAGAAGTTGCATCCGGAGTACTAGAAAAGATCATGCCATCTTTTCAGAAGGATCCCTCAGTCTCCTCATCTGGTAATCTCAAATCTCTAGTCAATAGTGTTAGCACACATTTTGATTCCCTAGAGAAGTCAGCAGAAGATAAGGTCCGGAAGGAATTGTTGGCAAAAAGATTATCAGAGGTACAAGGGTTAATAACTAATGATAGGAGGAATATGAATATTGGGATAAAGAGCTTAGAAAATGCTCTTAAAGATGGCAGGGAAATGTACAAATTTTGTTTATCATGGTCCAAAGTAACATTGGATATTGAGAAGAAAGTGAAAGAACAGGGGGACAAACTGACAAAACTCTAAGAATTTTGATCCTCTCTCCTCTTCCATAATAAATCAAGAATGTCAGACTATTGTAGTCTTGAATGAAATCAAGAAGCTTGAGAAGGAAAAGAAAAATAGAATAAGTAGGTTGGGTGAACTTAGAGGGATAATTATCCCTAAGTTAGAGGCCATGCATGAGGCCTTAAAAGAAGCTCAGATCATAGCCCGGACCAGTGATCCGATAGATCTAAAAAGGGCAGACGTATTTGCATTCCTGTTGAGTGGTCACATCTCAATTTTGGATAGGATGAAGCAAAGTTGGGCAACAGAATTCATCCAATTGAAGACAACTTTTGCAGACATACTTCAGTATATGTAAGTATGCTATATATATATATATATATATATTTACGCAGCTAAGTATAGTTAACTTTTTGAGAATTTTGGTGTACGGACCCTACCCTTTTCCATTGATGTCAAAGGGGGAGTGAGGAATCCAGCTAAGGGGGAGCTCCAGAAAATGTATATAAAACCAGAGCATCAACCAAGGGGGAGTATAGTGTGACACTTAATCATTTTTCACTAAGTGTTGCAATCAATGCCAAAGGGGGAGATTGTTGGCAAGAGACACTATATGGATTCATGTATGTTGTCATTGATGGCAACAAAGGTTATCCCACATATCCGCAAGACATGATGAGTCTCTACCGGAAGTCAGATTGGAGAAGTATTATGATTCGGTAAGCAAGAACAGAGCAGTCAGCAAGGTCTGACAATCAGGTCTGAATCTCTCAGAGGAAGTATCTCAGTGAAGTACAGATTTGGGGAAGTCAAGACAAGTACCTTGACTAATAGATTCCAAGGATCTAGCCTCCGGTGATGGAAGGGTGAAAAGATATGAGCACTTGAGTGTTGGGTTCCTATTTGAGTAGACAGAGGAAGAACTGTACTGACAGAGTGTCAGACCCAAGTCCAGAAGAGATATTGCTGATGACTAAGTTTCTTGAGGTATCATTCATGACTGGCTGACATGATTGATGACTTCTTCAAGCATCTCCTAGATCCGCATTACTTGGTAAGCAAGGATCCAGCCGACAGATCAAAGCTTGGGAAAATATTGACTATTCCGGATGCCGACTAGAAAGGTGGTAAGATTACTTGTACGGATATATATACCAAATGAATTTAGATATAAAGGGGTGTTGTGTGAATGTGTATTTGTGCAAACAAAAGTAGAAGAGTAGTGAGAAGGCAGGAAGACAGGTCCGGAATGTGACAGGACAACTAAACCAAAAGAAAGTTAGAATGAAGTGCAGTAGATCAATTTATTCAGCTCAACCAAAACTGAATCTTAGCATGTGTGGATGCTTCTCATCAGTTCAATCATTGTGTTATCTTTCTCTCTTGTAGGTAGTGAGCCTCTTGTGAGCTGTATGCTCAGGCAGTGAGCCCTAAATTGGCAGGTGCCATTTTGTACTTCTATTCTTCTAACAGAGAATACATTCTTGGGTTAATCACCCCATGGTTTTTCCCTTAACCAGGTTTTCCACGTCAAAATCATTGTGTTATGTGTATTGAATTTGTTTCTACTTTCATGCTTGTTTGCTTTGATATTGCACTAATTATTAAAGAAGAACAAAAAGTTGAATAAATTTAAGATAATTGATTCACCCCCCCTCTCAGTTATCAACAGTTGGATCCATCTGAATGCTATCACCAATGGATGGTGACCCATTTTTTAGAAAACAACATCCCACACTTAGCAGGGCAAAACATAATGACAATGTCTATTTGAAAAGATTTCTCTAGGTATGTGGCAAGTTAGACGTCTACACCCTTGACAATACCCGTGACATTTACCTCCCAGGAATCCATGAAAAAATACTTTCCATAAGACTTGGACACCTTTAGACCCAATCCATTCATGACTTCAAAGGGCATCACAATACTGCAAGCACCTAAGTTTAACATACAATTGTTGACCAACTGTCTGTCTATGAGCAAAGAGGTACAGAATGGGTCAATACTAAGTTGGTTGTCTACCAAGGAAGTTCCTAAGTAAACCTCTGGTACATCTCAAGCATTTATTTCAATAGTAACATCAGTAGGAACACATGAGGAACTATCAGGATCTTTTATGGTAGTAACGTAAGCTAGAACCCTCTTTCAGTGTTCTAGAATCCTAAGGAGCTCACCCATAGGAACAAAAATTATGACTTGACTTAAAACTTAAGCCATATCTATAGGGCTATAATTCATAAAGAGGGATGACCATGGTATAGTAACATCATGTACGGTACAAATAAATGGAATAATATGTTTGTGATTAGAAAACTCCTTACCTTCAACTTTGTCAACTTCCTTCCTAGCACCATTGATGGGTTTAAATATTAGCCTCTTTTGTGTTGTTTTTATATGATTTCAGACCTTTTGCACATGATCCTCCAGATACTTTTTAAACATTACAATCATGATATACTATCTTTTTATATATTTTGCAAAACCTTGAACCTATTTTGTTAATATGAAATATGGTGATGATATTTATCAATTGAATGATTTGAACATGAGTGAGTATGCAATATAGATGAGATTCTATGGTTTAATTATGAAGGCTATTTGCACGCATATGTTTTGTGGATTAACCCTTGTGCAGTAGCAAGCACATGGCATCAAGGAGAGGAGAATTTGTAGCAAGTCGCAGAACAGGGAATTGAAGGAAGTTGAAATCAAGCCACCAAAAGTGTAGGCAGCTGGAAGATGAACGTGAATCATTATGGGAAGAAATAAATGCAGAAGGAGTAGACTTGTTCCAAGATTCTAAACGTAGCTTATGTGTTTCTCATATGAGCCATTGCATAGGAATCCTTATTTGAATGGGATTCTTCTTCCTTTGTTCAGTTAGAATTACTAAATCAATCTTAAACTCTGTATCCTAATATCTAGGAATGGATTAATGATTGTAGTTAGTTGGTAGTTGAATAAGACTCTCCTATTTTGTATAAGTTAGGGGGATGAGCTCGTAGTAAAAAAAAGTTACTTAGTTACTCAGTTGTTAGTTGTTTTATTCACTATTGGAAGATACAATAGTTAGTTATTTCTCCAGACATGAATTGTTGAAATGCAATTATTGAATAAAATCTGCAAATAGGATTCTGTTTGAAGTATTCTGTGATATAGAATGAATGAAACCATGTGTTATGTGGATGCGTGAGTATCTGAGTTAGATTTGATTTCTAGCTAAGTGAGTCAATCCCCTGAGCCAACCACTCAAGGTACTGATCTTCACTTCATTTATTTTCTTATTCATTTATGCATTCTTGTTAAAGTTGTTTCCCGTTATTTTATAAATGCATTGTGAAGTTAAGTAGAATACTCTTATTGTTAATTACAGTAGTTGTAGTTCATGAACAAATGTATAATTGATTCATCTTAGTCCTCCAGAGGTTAGCATTAGCTTTCTCATCATTCTGAATGGTTTTGGATTAGTTATGTATTTTCCTATTGTTAGCAGTTATCTACAACTTATGCTACAGGTACCCGTAGCCACTAGGTTCTATAACTATTTTTATTGTTCTTGCATTTCTCTGAATTCCAACAAAGTAGAATAATCTAAGTAGGTTTAAATAGGATAGTTTAGGAGAACATGAGCCCCTGAAGGCACATATAGTGCAGTGCCATCATAATCTTATGCTCCTTGGTTGATAATTTAATGTAGGTGTCTAATGTCAAGTGGATTATTCAGATAGGTTTACTCCTGAATTCTGTCAAGTCTACAACGCATTAGTTTTCCTCTACATTTTTGGCATCGTTGCCAGGGATGGTGTTACCTTCATAGGCTCATTTTACATGTTTTCATAGCTTAAATTTTGATTCCAGCATTAGGGTTGATAGATTCACTCTTCAAGAAACACCAAAAAATGTACTAACATTGTGCAGGACCGCCGATATACAAAAGCTAAATCCACTGTATGCGGAGGCAGAGAGAAAACTGAGGCAGATTCCTCCCTTCAAATTATCAGGATGGAGAAGATACTATTGACTTTATCAACTATATAGTAGGAATTATTGAAGGAGAAGGACCTATTCTTCCATCTTCATCAACACCTTCTACATCTTCATCAGCTTCTTCCACAAGTACAGAAGGGACCTTTAGAACCATGGCAGATGTGGCGGTGGAGGATCCACCAGAGAAAACAACATTCGATTTTCCTATCACTGATTAGGAGAGGGCAACAACTCTGAAGAACATTCCACCTTCAGCATTACCAGTCTTCTATGGCCTAGTGACAGAGGACCCAGATGTGTTTCTGTTTGAGTTTGATATCCTATGTAAGAGCTATGACTACACTTCAGATGAAAATAGGCTTAAACTCTTTCTTGCCACTCTCAAGGATGTAACCTTGAGATGGTTTATAGGGCGAGGAAAAGATGTCATTCTAGACTGGGATACAATGAAGGAAAGATTCTTGGAGAAATACCAAGATTATTGTAGAGGACATGATAGGAGGAGAGATGACATCTCCAGGATGTCACAAAAGGAGGAGGAGCCACTAGAAGATTATGTTGAAAGATTCCAGTTTTCCTTGAAGAAAAACCCCCAAAATAGATTGTCTGAAGAATCATTGAAGCTGGTCCTTCTGAGAGGGCTTAATGATGATTGCATGGATGCCCTAAATCTCATTAGGCAAGGTGATGTTTCTCAATTACCTTTTGAATCAATCTAAAAAGTTTGCAGAAATTATTCAAGAACTTTCACCAGATGACCAAGGGGAGAAAGGACATGCATCACAAACAAAGCAACCAATGGGGTTTCAAGAGTGGAAATCAGTAACTTGTTGTCTGACATGAAGGAGGATATCATCAGCCATATGGCTACACAGCTAGACACTCTTCACATCAAGAAGAAACAAGAAGAGGCGGATGCAATGCTTACTGAGTACTACCCCAGTTATAGACAAAGGAAGGCCAATTGTAAATGCAAAAGGGTGTCCATTATCCAGCAAGAGAAGGTTGAAAGGCCAAAATTCTAGCCATTTGAAGGAGAGGACGAGTAGCTGTTCTACATAGCTCAAAGGAGACCTTAGAAGCAAAGACAAGGTATGCCCTCTGATCCACTTAATTTTAATTCACCCTTTCCTACTGCAAACCAAAATTTCTCTGCTTGGAATACTCAACCATGGCCTAGCAATCAAAATCTATGGCAAAACCCACAATGGCCTACTCCACAACCCAGTTGGAACCAATAGCAACCAAACCCATGGCCCCAACAAAGTTTCCAAGGTTCCAACTATAAACCCCAGTGGCCTACACAACAACATTAGTGGTAGCCCCAATGGAACTAGGGCCAACA
The DNA here is from genome assembly GCA_027924645.1 of Cunninghamia lanceolata. Taxonomy (NCBI): domain Eukaryota; kingdom Viridiplantae; phylum Streptophyta; class Pinopsida; order Cupressales; family Cupressaceae; genus Cunninghamia; species Cunninghamia lanceolata. The sequence goes on along the minus strand of BSBN01000213.1, from coordinate 26,162,434 downwards.
ATGGTAGTAAAATGAAAATTACCAGCAACCTATGCTTCCATCTCAGCCCCAGCAACCACCAATAATGCCTCCATCCACTTCTCAAACTCAACCTCCTAGACCTACACAACTCCCTGCTCAACCTGTACCTAACCCTAATAACAAGCGTATTCACCAGGATTATACTAACGAGGTGATGCATTACCCCACCTATGGGGTAGAGGTGAGTAATGTTCATCTTAGATTAGGGAAGCAACTTGCGGGCCCTTCATCTCCCCAAATTACAGAACTTGAAGATGAAGAACCCACAAAGGAAGCCTCAGATAAGCCACCTTTGGAACCTGAATCAAACCAAGACCCTCAGACCACTTCACATCTGAAGCCTCCTTTCCCTGAACACTTGGCTATCCAGAAGCAACCAGCACAGGCTGAAACTGACCTTATAGGCCAATTAAAAGATATAAGCATAAAGATTCCCTTAATCCAAGCTATCAAAGATATTCCTATCTATACTAAGAGTATTAGAGATCTCTGCATAAAGAAACCAGGAAGGAAGAGAACAGACCCAAAGACAATCCAAGTTTTGGGTAACCTTGCTAACATAATGTTGGGAAATATAATTGTCCCCAAATATACAGATCCAGGTAGTCCAGTAGTGGAAGTAAAAATTAATGGGGCTCTAATCAAGAACACTTTAATAGACTTGGGTTCTGTAATTAATGTAATGACTAAGGAGACAATGCCGATGCTGCTGTTAAACAACCTTAGGCCTACTCAGACAGTTTTGCAATTAGATGATAGGTCTATAGTTAAGCCTGAAGGAGTCATTGAGGACTTGGTAATTACATTAGATTCCTGAGAATACCCTACTGATTTTATAGTACTCCAGCCCAAGGTCAATCTTCCTGGTTATCCTCTTATACTAGGCAGACCATGGCTTGCCACAACAGATGCATTTATAGGTTGCAGGTCAAGAAATATGATCATATCCAATGGGACTATAACTAATAAATTGGTCTTATATCCACCAGCCCAGCCATACCATGAACTTGAGAAGAACATCTGGCCTACCTTGGATGATGAGGATAGCTATTAATTGCAAACCTTGATGACCATTGAACGCAACCCCTTGTTGGATATTTGGGATGAAGATGAGCTGATAGCTCACATTATACAAAATGACTGCGGGAGGCACCCGTAGCAGCAGGACTGTCTATCCTGCTTACAAGACCCCTTGAGAAGCATAATACCCACCCGTTCCTCAGAAGAGGTATCCCAAATATTTCATACTTTATTACCCCATCAATGCTTACCAATAATACCTAGCCTTGATTTGTCCTCTGTACAAGAAATGTCTAAACAATTAGAAATCAAGCCAGGAAAGATGTTGACTGATAATAATGCAGTGACTGATGAATAACAACAATCCCTGCACATAGTGTTGTAGGCACACACAACAGTGTTTGCATGGGATTACAGTGACATGAAAGGCATTGATCCTGGCTTATGCATGCACAAAATTTACATTGATGATGGCCACAAACCTATAAGGCAACAGTAGAGACGCATGAACCCTACTCTAAGAGAGATAGTGAAATCTAAACTTCAAAAGCTTTTGGATGTGGGATTTATAGACCCCATTTCAAATAGTGAATGGGTTTCACCATTGGTAATAGTTCCCAAGAAATGTGGCAAATTGTGAGTTTGTATTGACTACAGGGAACTAAATGCTGCCACAAGGAAGGATCACTTCCTATTGCCATTTATTGACCAAGTTCTTGACTCTTTGGTAGGGAAGAAATATTTCTCATTTCTTGATGGCTTCAGTGGGTATAACCAAATCAAGATTGCACCCGAGGATCAAAATAAGACAACATTTACCTACCCTTGGGGGACCTATGCATATTTTGTCTTGCCTTTTGGTCTATGTAATGCTCCAGCCACATTTCAAAGAGCAGTACTCAGTATTTTCTCTGATTTTACCCATCATAGCATGGAGATTTACATGGATGACTTCACCACATATGGTGAAACATATGATGAAGCCTTACACAATTTGGAGAAAGTTTTAAAGAGATGCACAGAGCACAATCTATCTTTAAGCAATGAAAAATATTTTATGATGATGACACAGGGCATTGTATTGGGACATTTTATCTCAAGTGCAAGAATACAAGTTGACCCAAAGAAGATTGAAATCATATCTACTCTGTCTATTCCATAGAGACCGAAGGATGTAAGGAGCTTCCTTGGACATGCAGTTTATTACAGGCAGTTCATTCAAGATTTTAACAAAATTGTTGCCCCTTTGTTTACTCTGTTGACAAAAGATATTAACTTTGAATGGACCCCAGACTGTCAGAATTCATTTGAGAAGCTAAAAGCAGCCTTGACACAAGCTCTAGTTCTAAGAGGTCCAAATTGGGCACTGCTCTTTCATATCCACACTAATGGATCAGACTTTGCCATTGGAGCAGTCTTAGGCCAGAAAGAAGGAAATAAAGAGTATGCAATATACTATATCAGCAAAAACCTACAGGGAACTGAGTTGAACTACACTGTGACAGAAAAGGAAATGTTAGTTGTTGTTTATGCCATTAACAAATTTAAGCACTGCATTACTGGCTATAAAGTGTTCATACATACAGATCATACAACAATTAGATATTTGATGAATAAGCCAATAGTGGGAGGAAGACTTGTAAGACGATTGTTGTTATTGCAAGAATTTGACATAACAAAAGTTGACAAACTAGGAAAGGCTAATGTGGTTGTTGATTTTCTGTCTAGACTGCCTACACAATCAGCAGAAGGAGTGGTTGATGATTCTTTTCCTAATGAGCATCTATTTGCTCTAAACATACACACTCCATGGTATGCAGATATAGCTAATTATTTGGTGACAGGGCAGATTCCAGGTTACTTTTCTCCAAGGGAGAAAAGATAATTAGTCCACAAATGCTTCCCTTATTCTTGGATTTATAGATTCCTATTCTACACTGGCCCAGATAACATTATGAGATGTATCAGGGAGCATGAAGTGTTTGACATATTGAAGGCATGTCATGATGAACCCTACGGTAGATATTTTGCAGCCAAAAGGACAACCTTCAAGATATTGACAACAGGATATTACTAGCCAACACTACATAAAGACTCTATCAAGTATACTAGAAGTTGTGATTGGTGCCAGAGAATGGGGAGACCTACAAGAAGTGATGAAATGTCTTTATAGCCCCAAATAGCATTAGCTCCTTTTGATAAGTGGGGGTTGGATTTTGATGGACCTATCTCTCCCACTTCAAACAACAAGGAATATATACTGGTATGCACTGATTACTTAACCAAATGGGTGGAAGTTAAAGCTTTGCAGTTTGCCAGAGATGGCAATGTGGCAAAATTCTTATATGAGGAAATCTTCACTAGGTATGGTGTACCTAGGGAGATAGTGAAGGATCGAGGACCACAATTCACATCAGACTTAATCACCAAATTGGTGGAGTATCAGATCAGACACAAGAAGTCCACCCCATATCATCCTCAGGTTAATGGTCAAGTCAAGGTTACAAACAGGGAGATTGAGAATATATTGATAAAAATAGTACATCTCCACAGAAGAGACTGGGTTTCCAGATTACCAAAAGTTATCTGGGCATACAGAACCACATGGAAGACAACTACAAGATTCATTCCTTATGAAGTGGTTTATGGCAAGACAACAGTACTGCCTATAGAGTTTGAATACAAAACTCTGAGAACAACAGTGGAATTGGGGATGGACTTGACAGAGGCTCAAAAGGAAAGGTTACAGCATTTGAATGCTCTTGACGAAATCATATTAGAGGCCATACACCACACAGAGGTTATTCAGAAGTAAAGAATTAAATGGCATGATCAGTATATAAAGACTAAAGACTTTAATGTTGGTGATTGGGCCCTTCTCTATGATTCCAGATACTAAGATTTCAAAAGAAAGCTTCAATCTCGATGGCTGGGACCATATGAGATTCAACAAGTATTCCCTAATGGTACAGTCAAACTACAAACCATTGATGAGGTCAGATTTTCATTACTGGTAAATGGACAGAGGCTGAAACTTTATATGAAACTACTTCAAAAAGATTATTTTATTGTCTCTCTAACAAACAAGTATGGTGCTCATAGTGGTATTGATGAAGGCTCTGAAACACATAATGATGTACTGATAGAAAGTGATCCACCCATCATGTCTAGTGATGCAGAGGTTGAGTTGCACGATTCAACCCCTGTCACTAAGAATTAATTTTTATTGCTTTGCACTTCTCATGCACACACAGTATACTACCCATGGTGAACACAGTTAGCTCCAGAGGGACCTATTATTCAGTCTCATTTGGGACCTGTTCTTTAGTCTTAGTCGGGACCTGAAATAATTAACATTCAGATGGGACCTATACTGGAGGTACCTGTTACCTAGTTTTCACTACTAGCTAAATCAAGTAGAACTTTCCATTTTTTGAAAGGAGAGAAAATATACATTTTATTGCTGCTGCATTATATCCATATGCGTATTTGGTACAAGTTGAGATTAAATTGTATTGTTGCATTCAGATGTTTCAAAACTCAAGAGATTGTACAAATCTTTTAAAAGATCAGCAATATGTATTGAAAAATAAGTGTATAAGATCTCACACAAGCCGTGAGACTAACTATTTCATTGCAAAAATGAAAAGGACAAACTATACATTTATAAAAGACCAAAAAGCAAATATGCATGTGAGGTAGGATGACTCGTCATTGCCTGAATGATGAGCCTTCAGACTGTTGCCGCGTCTTGTGTCATCCTGGATTGTCTGCGTGTCCCCGAATCTAGCTGTTGTCTCCTCCCTGCCCCCCTAGTCATCTGCATAAAATTTTGAAAAGAACTGATGTTAGAGCAATGGCAGGGCATCATACATCACATGATATGCACACATAAATATACAATTTGTCTTTTCAGATGCAGTAAACCAATTAGTATCACATAAACTATTGAGAATACAAATCAAGTATATCAACTGCGAGCCCTTATTTTTCTTAACATGTTTGCTTCATATGCAGATATAGGTGTAATTATGTTTTTGTTTGATCCATCAGTTACATTATGAGTGGAGGAAGTGTGGCTCCCACAAGGGTTGAGCCCAGCTCATGGTCCTTACAAAAACATTTCATATGCCATATACAAATGCAAGACAAACTACAAGGAAAGAGGAGATAGTTCAGAAGGCAGATCTTAGCTTTCAAGAGGTTTCAGTCATGATAGGACAGAAAACAGTCACCATGAAAATAACAATCATCAAAAGAACAGTAGTGTATGCCTCCGCATAGCAGAAAAAAGAGAGCAATCATGATGTAAAGAACAACATTTATAGTTAAGAACATCATGGACAACAGTCACATGACTGCATTCAGATGATATTTGACACCCTCTCACTCATTCAGAATAGTAGGGTCTATGAAATGCAATAAGGGACTGTCATATAGAAGTACCAGAGATGCTACTGCAGAGTTGAATCAAGTGATAGGGGAGTAAGATATACAGCTTCATTCAAAACAATATTACATGCTTATGTATTACACAGAAGTCTTCGTGAGAAGCTAAGCTGATGTATAACAACAAGACAATGAAGTAATCAGTAGTCATTTGTGAGTATGGAGCAATAGGCTTATCAGGAGACATGTGAAAGATGAACAGTACACAGTCACGGAGAACAGCAAGGCACAATGGAGCAGCCAAGATCATATAGAATAGCAGATTGTCAGAATAAGGAGACAGTAATCATATCAGTCTAAATAGCAGCAAGCAAGGTACAACCATGCCAAATGGAATGTGGTATTTTCATGCACAGGAAAATACAAGAATGAGGTGCAGCTCAAAAGATAGACATTAAGTCTTGCATAACAGTCACCAATGAGGTTGATCAACAAAGTAGTCATCTGAAATCAGTAAAGCAAAAGAGAGAGCAGCATTGTGAAGGTACAGCCATGTGACGGAGTTTATCATTGCTAGTGTTTTCGTTCTCCAACTGTCTCAACCATTAGTAAAAAACATGAATTTTCCAATACATATATAGTCCTATGGAGCAACAATAGGTGCTAAGAAATGAAAGATAGAACAGCAACAACAGTTATAAGGAGGCCTGCATGCTTTATGACTGTTGTAGAAACAGTCTATCATAATGAAATATGGAGAATGAGCAGTATAGGAGACTTATTCAATCTAGTGGAGATTTGTTGGGAACCTTTGTCAAACACAAGGGTCTGTTATTACAATAAGTTGGGATAATACTCTTAGATCATGCATCAGTTTAAGGCTCTTTCCAGGTTGATAGAATGTCAAAGCCATGATAAGATCACTCTCTCATACCTCCAAAGGTCTTGTTCAATCAATATCACAGAAGATGTACCATTTTGACATGCTCAAAGACATGAAAAACAGAGATAAACAACCAGTGTAAATAGAGGAGCATTAAATATAGCAAGTTCAAACAGTAGATAGAAAAATGCATGAGATTCGACTCATTCCAGAACAAGAGTACATGGAAATGCTCCAGATCGAGCCTCAAGTCACAATAGAAAGAAAAATATAGTTTTTTTTGTTGTCCAAGTTCAAATGTACACAGAGCAGTCTCGAAAGAACAATACAGAGGTTAAATCCATTGGCGTTTTGAGCCAGACAAGTGCAGATGTAAAAGAAAATGACGATCTTTCAAGTTTTCTATCAAAGCAGCACAACAGAAATGATGAAAAGAAGAAACAAAAATTTTCCAAGTTCAGGTATACAGAACCATCTGAAAGAGGACAAAAAAAAATGGAGTTTCAAGATGATGCTACAGCCACCCAAAGAAAATACAAATTTCGAACAGCAGCAAGGCATGTATATCAGTGTTTCAAGTTTTGGTCAAGGCTGGAGCTTGTTCACAACCAAAGAGATGAGAAAAATAGGGAAAATGCAAGAAGTTTTAACTCTTTTTCAAACATAATACTCAAAAAATATCCAAAAATCGTGTTTCTAGCATTGATTTTCAGAGGAAAATGCAAATTTTTTCCAAGTTCAAGTGCTACAAAAGCCCTTCAAGTCGCTTCAGCATTTCAGAATATGCAAGCAATTCAGGAAAAAAGGTTCTTTCAAGTTTTTGTCAAAGCAGCACATTGGAAAAGATAGATTTTTGAATTTACAACACATAGAGGCATCAGTTTGCAGGTTTTTTCAAGTTTTATCATGTGTTGTGCTCGTTTGAGCCAGAGGAATACAGGTATAAGGAAAAAAATGAAAGCCCTTTGAACCTCTTTCACACAAAAACCCTCAGAATCGCGTGCTTTTGGCAGCGAATATATAGAAAGAAACTCAGAAAATGGAGAGGATTTGACAAGGATAAGACTTATCTCTGTGTTGTTTGCCAAATGCTGTGCTAAAACCACAGAGATCCCCTCAGCAACCTTCCAACGGTGGCCTCACCCAACCAACGATGGATGCAGATAGTTGACCATCATAAAACAGCGAAAAGATACATCAAGGCTTAGAAAAATGACCATAGAGGTCTGAAATCGCACCAAAAATTGATAGAGAGGAGTCAGAAAACCTCAAAAATGTAGCTTACCTCATGTTTCACCCAGTTTCATGGCATTTTTCACCTTCAAACTGGTGCAGAGGCACCTACCTGACAGCTGGCCTTCATGAGGCAGTTAGTTTGTTATAGGTCTTGTTTATGTTTTCAAGAAGGTCTGTTAAGACCAAATGCATGTAATAAGGTCACGCTGATCATGATAAGATCATGCTGACCAGGCTTTTGCTATTTTTAGTTAGTTGGTTATAACAGCTGTCATGCGGTAGGGTCCGGTTGGATCTCCCAGCCGCCTAGAGAGTTCCCAGCCGCTTGGAGTCGGGTCAGTAGTACTCGTAGGATAATCTTTATAAGCATGAGGATCGGTTGATATTGGATATACAGACAGATATCATCGATCGAGCTTGAGTGTGCTGTGTGAGGAACATCATATTGTATTGCATCTTTTGAAATCAAATAAAGTGATCATGTTTGTGTTCTCTCTCTGGTTGCATTCCATTGCTTGATTGATTTGCTGGTTTGGGTGGCTTCATGGATTTACTGATCCATTCCACCGGTTGATCCGTCTGATCGGTGGAATGGTAATGTACAGTAGGTTAAATTGTAGTTTGTTTTCTGTTCGCATGCAGGTGTGCAGGTTCGCCGTCGAGAGATGTTGAAGACCCTAGCATGGGTATGTGCTAGGTCGAGTTGATAAGTTCGAGTTGGAAGATCACCCTAAGAGTGGATCGGGTCATCCCTGGAGGATCAATGAAGTGAAATTTCGCTAAGGCTGGAAATTGGTCAAAACGGCATCATCAGGATATTTCTGCAAATATCCTGCAGTCGGGTTAGGCATCGTCATCCGGATAAGTGAAGATGAACATGATGCAGTTGAGCGCATGAAGTGCAGGTTCGTCGGGGTGATCATCATCAGGAGTTGCCGAGGAGGAGTGCATCGGCATCAGGAAGAAGATCGGGTCATGAAACTGTTGGAGTTTGCATGTTGTGAGTGCATCAGGATGTTTTAAGTCGGACATATACTAAGTGTATGTATCGGCATCAGGATCATCTATCGGGAGTGCCAATCATCCGCGTATCGCGAGTAGATGCGGGAGTGAAAGTTCGGGTTTTTTGACTAAGTGTTGAAGAGGTCATCAGGATATTGGGTGACGTCATCGTCATCAGGATATGACGTCATCGTCATCAGGATATTGAGATATCCCTCTACGCGAGTTTATCCTGCCGTTGTTAAGTGCTTGGGTATCGGCAGAAGGTTGTATTAGCATCATCAGGAGGTTTCGAGAGGACCAGATAAAGCAGATCATGATGCTGTTGCTTGTGTCGTCGGCTGGTGGAGCATCGAAGGGAAGTTGCTGAAGGTGATCGTCATCAGAATCTTTGGGGCAACCGGATATTGGTTATCCTGCTGACGAAGGAAGTGTTGCATATCATGATGCCGATGGAGCTTGGCGCCCGATGAACAGTGCAACAGGAGGATGTTTGCGCTAGTTGAACATCATGATGATGTTAGGCGGAAAACAAAGGAGGTGAACAGTAGTCGGCAGGAGGATAAGTGTGATCATCCGAAATATGATGATGCTGTTGGTGGTTTTAGGAAACATGATGATGATGCTGACAGAGTAAAGCGGAATATGATGATGGCGAAGATGATGATGATGATGAGGATGGGCTGCAGACATCCATGCTATATGCGAAGGTTATAGTGTGGATGCCTCTGCATCATAGTGGTATCAGAGCTCAGCAAAACATCTGGGCTGTTGTGTGTTGATTCTGTCACCGAAAGGGCAGAGGTAGAGTTGATTGTGTGTTGTGTGTTAATTAAGAGGTTGACAAAATGCCTCCTAAAGGTAGTGGTACTGCAAGGGAATTGCAGGAAATGAAGGAGAAACATGCTAGAGAGATGAGGAAGATGAAGGAGCTTGCTGAAGCACTTCAAGCCAGGCTGACAGCCCTGGAAAAGAACAAAAAGAGGGAAGTGGCAGACAGTGAGTCTGAAGAAGATGAAGATACTGTTGAAGAGTATGAAGAGGTAGCTGAAGATCTGGATGCTGAAGACCAGAGATTGGCAAAACTGTTAAAGGCAGTGCAGAGTGAAAAACCTAAGGTAAAGGTTGATGTTTCCAAGTATACTGGAAGCTTGAATGAAGATGAGTTGTTGGATTGGATTGCTGCACTTGATAATCACTTTGAATGTGAAGATGTTGCTGAGGATCAGAAAGTAAAGATTGCAAAGACCAAGTTAGGAGGTCATGCTTTGGTATGGTGGGATTATGTACAATCTGAGAGAAGGAAACAAGGGAAGTCTAAGATCACTTCTTGGGATAAGATGGTAGCAAGGATAAAAGGGAAATTCTTGCCAAGGGATTATGAAATCCAGATGTTTAAGAAGCTGCAATTTTTAAAGCAGAAAGACAGGGATGTGAAAGCATACACTGAGGAATTTTATCTGTTGAGTATGAGATCTGGTCATCATGAGAATGAGGTAGAAAAGGTGGCTAGGTACTTGGCTGGTTTGAGATTTAATATACAGGATGAGTTAGTGTTAGCTAACCCTAAGAATGTAGAGAATTGTTATCAAATGGCAATCAGGATTGAAGAAAAGCTGAATAGAGGACATGATAAGTCCATGAGAGGAAGAGGAAACCATAGGGGAAGAGGAACAGCCCCTGCACAAAAGCAAACCAATGAGGGTCAAGAAGACACTGGTAAAGGACAGGGACAGTCTGATTTCAGAGGTGGATGGAAAGGTAATAGAGGAAGATTTGGAGGTGGTAGAGGTTCTACTACATTTTCAGGAAAATGTTACACCTGTGGAGAGTTTGGTCATCCATCTTTCAAATGTCCAGAGAACAAAGGTTCATCATCCAGAAATGATAGAACAAATGACAAGAGAGTACAACTTGTACAAGAAGAGAAAGTAGAAGAAAGTGCACAGAGTTCAAACAGAGGTCCTGAGAATTATGGATATCCAGAGAGTGGAGAATCATTGATGCTAAGGAGAATTAGTTTGCAGGCATCAAAGGATATGATGCAAAGAAGAGCTCTTTTCAAGACCACATGTAAGAGCAAAGGTAAAGTATGTAAGGTTGTCATTGATACTGGTTCAACAGACAACATGGTATCTCAGGAAATGGTGGATAAACTGAAGCTGGAAAGGATTCCACATCCACACCCTTACAAGGCATCTTGGGTGAGTGATAGTCAATCACTTTTTGTCTCTGAACAGGCATATGTGGATTTCCAGATTGGAGCATATCATGATAGAATTTTGTGTGACATATTGCCTATGGAATGTTGTCACCTACTGTTGGGTAGACCATGGCAATTTGACAGAAGGGTACTGTATGATGGGTATGCTAATACCTACACCATCAGGAAGGATGGGAAGATTATTAAGTTGATGCCATTGCAGGCAAAAGCTGCAGTCCAGAAGGCAGCCCAAATCATTTTAATGGGAAAGAAGGAATTTGTGCAGATGCCTAGAGGAACAGGCATGAAGGCAGATAAGGACACTGCAGGGAAAGGAGTTGTTACAGACAACAAGATGAAGAAAGTTTTAGTTGTGACTGACAGAGGTCAGCAGCAGGTTCAGAAACAGGGGTGCAAACAGCAACCAGTTCAGAAGAATGACAAGGATGTTGTCATAGTTGGGACTATTGCTTGTCCTATAAAGATTGACAGGAAGATAGAGTTGAACATTTCAGCAGTTCAAGAGGCAGTTCAGACAGAGGTTCTGATCAGGCAACCTGACAAACACAAGGTATGTGAGAAAACGGCCTACATCAACAGGCATGAGGATTTACTTGCCAGAAAGCAAGTTACAGTTCAGAAGTCTTGGAGAAGCCAAGAGACAGCAGAGGATAAAGCTGGAGCAGGTCAGACTATTGACAAGGCAAAGTGTAGAGGTGGAGGACTTCCACATACTAAACTCATGGGACATGAGTTCTTTTCTTTTGGGGAGTATGGTGCAGAGGCACCTACCTGACAGCTAGCCTTCATGAGGCAGTTAGTTTGTTATAGGTCTTGTTTATGTTTTCAAGAAGGTCTGTTAAGACCAAATGCATGTAATAAGGTCACGCTGATCATGATAAGATCATGCTGACCAGGCTTTTGCTATTTTTAGTTAGTTGGTTATAACAGCTGTCATGCGGTAGGGTCCGGTTGGATCTCCCAGCCGCCTGGAGAGTTCCCAGCCGCTTGGAGTCGGGTCAGTAGTACTCGTAGGATAATCTTTATAAGCATGAGGATCGGTTGATATTGGATATACAGACAGATATCATCGATCGAGCTTGAGTGTGCTGTGTGAGGAACATCATATTGTATTGCATCTTTTGAAATCAAATAAAGTGATCCTGTTTGTGTTCTCTCTCTGGTTGCATTCCATTGCTTGATTGATTTGCTGGTTTGGGTGGCTTCATGGATTTACTGATCCATTCCACCGGTTGATCCGTCTGATCGGTGGAATGGTAATGTACAGTAGGTTAGATTGTAGTTTGTTTTCTGTTCGCATGCAGGTGTGCAGGTTCGCCGTCGAGAGATGTTGAAGACCCTAGCATGGGTATGTGCTAGGTCGAGTTGATAAGTTCGAGTTGGAAGATCACCCTAAGAGTGGATCGGGTCATCCCTGGAGGATCAGCGAAGTGAAATTTCGCTAAGGCTAGAAATTGGTCAAAACGGCATCATCAGGATATTTCTGCAAATATCCTGCAGTCGGGTTAGGCATCGTCATCCGGATAAGTGAAGATGAACATGATGCAGTTGAGCGCATGAAGTGCGGGTTCGTCGGGGTGATCATCATCAGGAGTTGCCGAGGAGGAGTGCATCGGCATCAGGAAGAAGATCGGGTCATGAAACTGTTGGAGTTTGCATGTTGCGAGTGCATCAGGATGTTTTAAGTCGGACATATACTAAGTGTATGTATCGGCATCAGGATCATCTATCGGGAGTGCCAATCATCCGCGTATCGTGAGTAGATGCGGGAGTGAAAGTTCAGGTTTTTTGACTAAGTGTTGAAGAGGTCATCAGGATATTGGGTGACGTCATCGTCATCAGGATATGACGTCATCGTCACAGGATATTGAGATATCCCTCTACGCGAGTTTATCCTGCCGTTGTTAAGTGCTTGGGTATCGGCAGAAGGTTGTATTAGCATCATCAGGAGGTTTCGAGAGGACCGGATAAAGCAGATCATGATGCTGTTGCTTGTGTCGTCGGCTGGCGGAGCATCGAAGGGAAGCTGCTGAAGGTGATCGTCATCAGAATCTTTGGGGCAACCGGATATTGGTTATCCTGCTGACGAAGGAAGTGTTGCATATCATGATGCCGATGGAGCTTGGCGCCCGATGAACAGTGCAACAGGAGGATGTTTGCGCTAGTTGAACATCATGATGATGTTAGGCGGAAAACGGAGGAGGTGAACAGTAGTCGGCAGGAGGATAAGTGTGATCATCCGAAATATGATGATGCTGTTGGTGGTTTTAGGAAACATGATGATGATGCTGACAGAGTAAAGCGGAATATGATGATGGCGAAGATGATGATGATGATGAGGATGGGCTGCAGACATCCATGCTATATGCGAAGGTTATAGTGTGGATGCCTCTGCATCACAAACCCTCATGGCGGCGCGGCAACGAGCCCAACAGCAGAGGCGAATGAAAAAATGAAGTCTTTTCTAGGTTTTCTTCCTTTTGGGTCAAATGAACTATTTTGGCATTTGTTTATTTTTTACTTTCATTTTTGAAACATCATTTTTCATCTATTTTGCGCCATGGTGAAGACTTCTAAAAGTCTTAAAACCTAGCAATAATGCAAGGTGGGGACATGAGGCATTTTCTTTTTGCCTTAGTTATTTGCATATGGGTCGAATGTCTTATTCGGCCAAGGTATATCACAGCTAGGAGATATAAGGTGATGAATAAAATGTATGTTGGGAGATACAAGGTAGATGAGGTATGGCCACAAGGCATGGCTCGTGATATGGTGCATGTTGGGAAACGTGTGAGTGGTTGGGGATTGAAGAGAAGGGCAGGTCATGAGACATTTTTTAATGTTATGAGATGCGAGTGAATATGTCGTGGATGTGAGTCATGTTATTGTGCCTAGGAGCCAAGGTACTATTTTTGCCAATTTTGCATAATCTAGAGATAGATTAAAAGTTGTAAACAAACGACAAAGTAATGATTATAAATTACTTTATCGTTTGTAATACAATGCAAAGAGACAATTAGGCAGTTTATCACGAACAACAAAGTCAGTCTTGTCGATTACTTTGTCATCTTTTTACGACATTTAATCAAAACACCCTAAATCATGCAAAAATCAGGGATTAGATGATTATGTCATGAATGTCATTATTTTCTGCATAGGGTTGTGTAATTTTGAATTGCAAAACATTTACTAAGGTGGTGTAATTATAAGCCTCTTAGTTAAATGTTGATTAAAGGCAGAAAATGTGTCATTATGTCATCTATTGGGATATTTTTCAGTTATTTATGATGCTGCAGAAGATTATGACACAGATCTGACGTATGTCAGAAGCCTCAGAGAGCATTTAAAGGCATTCTATGACATTTTCAGGTGCGTTTATGATAGTTGATGGCATGCCTTGACCATTTATGCCTTAGGAAGCCTTTTTTGGGGACTTTAGAGAGATATTTTGTGGGCATTTATGAGATGCACGGGAATGGAGGTAGTGGATGTCTATCTGTTTACAACTGTTTAGGAAGTATATAGTCTTCTTCCTTATTCATTTTTTAGCAGGTTCTGGTTATTCACTACTTTGTATATTGTAATTTTCTTAGTTCTTTTACAGAAGTGAACAGTCTTGTAACCCATTTTTCAGAGATATACAGTATTGTAACACCTTTTTGGCAGTAATAAGCAGTTTATACCTTCCTATTTCTTCTGATATTGTGTGTCCTCAGTGTTAGTACAGATCTTGGTGATGTTCTTTGTCCTTGGAGCTGTCTTTCATGTTGGTGCCTTTATGCAGGGGTTACAGAGTTTTTGCAGGTTGTGAGATGTGCAAGGGATAACAATCAGTTTGTGGGTAGTGAGAAAACTTCTTTCTCCTTAACAAGACTGTTGTTATTTAGCCTCCTTACAAAATAATGATGCAAGGGTTATGATTTTTTCTGGGTTGTGTAAGGGTTCTTATTATTACTGGTTCTGAAGTGTGTCATTTCTGTGTATTTTCTGATGATCTTTTAGTGCATCACCTTAAACAGTAGGTTTCATTTTCATGTAATCTTTCTTACCCTTTTCTCTGCAAAGACTTTAGTATAAGTAGTTTAGGTGGAGTATCAACAGGAAGCCGGCCTTCTCCAGAGGTTCTTTCCATCACAGGTGACCCATAGACCTGGAAAGATCCCATGTTTCTCTAGATTGCCAAGTTCTACAACTCAACAAGGGTGCAAATCTGAGAGACAACAATACCTGTAGCAACACTTGTCTGCAGAAGTCTTCAACACTTTGGCAAAAAGTAAACTATTTTTCCCGCACATTCCATTTCTTCCACACATGTGTCATTCATTTTGAACAAATCAAACACCCACAACAAAAATGTTCAACTCACACTTACAAGTTGTTAGATCAAGTATTGTGAGCTATCACATCACATCACTTCTGAAGTACCCGCCGCCTTACCATTCACTCTCATGCATTTCATTCTGCTCACATCAAATAAATGCCAAGTACGTGTTCTCTAGTTCCAAGTGCACTGATCACTAACGTCTATAACGTATGTACAAAAGGTAACTTTCAATGATTAACTTAGATTTCATTTTATATTCATTATTACTCTTCATTTAATTCATGCATGCAAAAATATATATCACCATTACATTTCATAATTACTCTTTCAGCCTTATCAATTCACACGTGAAGTGAGGTCACTTCACCCATTAGTTGGGGGGAGAGGTATAATGGTTAGTTAAATAAATTTTTCAATTTTCACCACCTAAGTCTTTAGATTTATCAAATAGAATTCTATGCCATTTTTCCAAAAATAGTAGACCTACCCTATTTCATCTAAATTGTGAACTTATTACCCTATGAGTGAGCTAAGATACAGAATTTTGCATACAAGAGAGCTCCAATAGTTACAGTTGGGGGGAATAGAGGAAGGCACAAGAGAAGGAAACAAATTATAGGTTCTTCTGAAGGTGGTGGAATTGAAGTTGAGCATAAATTGAAACCTTTTGAGGTTGCAAAGTACATAGACAATGGGAGGTGATGTTGTAAGATGAGAACCATCTATGCACAAGGAAATATTAGAGGATATGATGGTTCTACCACTCTTCACCAGAGTAGGATGGCTAGATTACTTCTTGAAGCTAACATAATATGACAATGAAATGGCGAAAGAATTTGTAGCTACATTGCAGTATGATGAAGCAACAGTCAGGGGATTGGTTGTAGATGTTTCTAAAATGGCCATTTCCCAAGTTCTAAGATTGCCGCGTACAGGGTCTGAATATCCAGCTCGTGCTGATGCAACTGCAGCAAGAGAAGAATTCTGCGAGCGTGGAGAAAACTTGGACTCATCATCACAAGGTACAAAGAGATTGTTCCTTCCATTGTTTTGGGGAAAATGTGCTTCTTATATCATTAAATACTTTAACTGTGATGGTCAGCACAATTTGTTATATACTGTGCACTTTAAGTTGCTAAATCACTTACGCCATGATAAGTTAGTCAATGTTCCCAATTTCCTCTATAACATGTTGAAGAGGATGGCATCCGAATATTAGAGAAGGCAAATGGACACCACATTGTCCCATCACTACTTAATAGCCCTATTGGTTAAGAGAAGCCTGATAATTCAACATCCACAGGTTGATTGGAATGCCGTTAAAAAATGCACAGATATTACAAAACTATTGGAAGTACCTGAAGTAGGGGATGAACCTCAACATGAATCAGAACCTGAGATTACACCTGAAAATGAATCAGAGCAAGAAGAGCCACATGAGGAAAATACTCTAGAAAATAGGTTGGTGGCAATAGAGAACCCCTCATCTTCTACAAACCTTAAAGCTATGAGAGGTGCTGCTTCAACATCTACTAAGAAAAAGAAGAATAAGAAAGGTGTTGAGAAACATAAGAGCACTGTAAAAGAAGAGGATGCAGGGGAGAAAAAGAAGAAGGGGAGTAAAAAGAAGAGGAAAAGTGAAGTCAAACAGGAAATTGTTACTCCCAGGCACTCAAGAAGGTTGAAAAGGTAGAATGTTGAAGAAAGAATTGTTGAGGAACAGGGGCAGGAGGAAAAAGGTGAAGGATAGCAGCACCATGATGTTGGGAATTAAGGTGTCTCAACCTTGGTAATTCCTTGTATTTTCACATTGTATTTATTTATTTATTGCCTATTGTATTAATTGGATGCAAATCCTATGTTCTCATATTGTGGGAGTTGGCACGATGATGTGTCATCCTACATGGCATATGACCACATGTAATTTTGTCCTCACATGAGGAGATACGCGTCCCACTTAGTCGTAGGAATATTTTTCCATGTGTCAGCATCTTGGATGTTGTGTAAGGGAATATTGACCGAAACGGTCATGACAGATTCCTATGACGAAGTTATGACATGTAAGAGTCAGAAATAGGAGATTCTATGATAGGTGAAGACATGTGTTAAAGAGCATCTTTGAAAAAGGCATCTTTGGGTGCCACAAGGTGGACTATGACATGTTGTAAGACAATATGCTATTTATAGCCTATGTATGACAGATTCTCTTACAGCCGTAAGTTATGACAGCTATGACAGATTCTATGACAGTTGTAAGAGTCGTAAGAGCATCTATCATAGCTCATTTTGGAAATAGGTGACCTCCTTGGGATGGGGTGACTTGAAAAGTGTCAAGAGCATCCTACAGAGTTGTACAAGTGTCCATAGATGTGGGTTTTGGGCCATGAGGCCATGTTGGACGCCCATCCCAATGTGGAGCCATTTTTGCCTTGTATATTCTATATAAACAGGTACGTTTGAGAGGAGATGTACTATAGGTTTGACAGGTATTGTTATGCTACCAGTTTGTCTCCAGATACAAGTGTTGAAGACTCCTGAGAGCTTGCATTGTAAGTGTATTGTAAACCATTTCAGTTTTGATAATACATTGTGCAGGTTTTGGAGTGTGGGGTTTTTCACCCGATAAGGGTTTTCCCCATGTATATCTTGTGTCTCTCTCTTCTGTCTCACTTTCTATGTGTATGTGTATTGCTACAATATCTCCATTGTTGTTGTTAACATTCTATAATTGTAAGGATTAAATTGAATTTGCACTCTCCTCCCCTCATAAGATTAGTGTAGGAAGCGATTTCCACACACCTAGCTTCCTTTCACATGATTCAATGTTGTTGGACATAGACTCAGAGAAAGAAGGGAACGCCCCAGAAAATGTCCTGCTGATTGTGATGCCCCGCCATGCAACCCTAGAGTGCTACACTGAAAAGCAACAATAATACAGAATTTTATTTTTTTTAACAAGGAATTGCATTAATCATTATAAATATCTACACTAATAACAATCATTAACAGAAAAGATCAGCTAACACTTCTAGGGAACATAACTACATCAGATAAAATTAAAACCGTACAAGAATCTGCATCTCAAAGCAACAGAATAATAATACATCTTACATTATCTAGGATGAATAATTACAAATTCCAATACAAGATTACATTAGTTTACAAATAGTACAATAATGAAAGTATACAACAACTTGAATATGATGAGCAAACTGGAACTGGAACACTCCTGCCTAATCCTGAATATCTGAGAAGACCAATGGATAGCTCTACCTCCCAACCATGTGAAACCCTGAGGTCCACCCAACCGAGCTAGGAGATAACAATGAGGTTCTGCTAGGTCAAGGTTACAACCATGAACACAATCACAAGATCTAGACTCCATGCAGACAAACAGGATAACTAGACTGCATAGACCTGACAATACTCCACAAGACAAATCAAACATCAAACTAAGATCAAGCAAGAAGACAAGACTACACTCCAGAGGTAACAACAAAGGTAAAATAAAGAAGTAACTGAATTGCGTAAGGAGAGTGTCATCACAGGGTCCTAGCATGGGTTACCCAGGCTATCTCTCACCAGAAGCCGGCCCCCATCTATGGTTACCCTGGCAGCCTCTCTCTAGGCACCGACCCCATAGGGTGACACATGCAGAACCGACATGTCCTCTCATGGAGACAAGGAGGTCGGCCTTGCCAACCAGGCCTTCTCATCCCATCCTTAGCCTACGAAAGCACTCAAGGCATGGGTGAGGTAATCTTACTTATCTTGTTGTGTGAATTACTACCCCAACCCTCTAAATAAGTTATTAAGTTTCCACTTGCTTACAACTTCCATGGGGTTACCCAAGCGGCCTCTCACTAGGCACCGGCCCCACAATGAAAGTCACTCCCTTAGTAATCTCTAACCAATCATCCAAACCACAACATGCAAGGATAAGGTTACAAAACTATTCCAATCCATTACATATGCCATTCACTTGGCCACAACCATATAAATCCCATTGCTCTCCTCAAACTCAAACAATACATCATGAGATAGTATCACACAAGTACCAATGCCGAATACCAAATAGTTAGACCTCTGGAGTCGGTGACTAAGTTCTTTACCAGGTTACTACATCACCTTTCCCATTAGGGAAACTAGGTTTCAACGACCATGATTAATTGCAAGATCGACAAGGAGGTAAATAACTCAATACATCCTTAAAATAAGTTGATAAAATAACCAAATTTAGTCCCAAGGACGACTCCACACTATCACCGGACAAGATTGCGAAATAAAATCATAACAACACAAAGGTAAATACTATATTACAATCCAAAACCCAACATCCTTACTTCCTTGTAATAATGCCAGGAAGAACTTCAATCTTGAAAGACACAACAACCCTACTCACGAAGAATACTAGAAGCACATTGAAATGACAACGATCTTAAAAGACTATAACAAGACGAGATTCAATAATTTACCATTCCTAATTTTCTATAAAGCAAGCTAATGAGAAAATATCGATACTAACACTTATATAAACTACTTCCAATTTTCTAATAGATATTATTGATTTAACAAGCATCTATATCAACATCGTGTCTCCTTCCAATTAATCTAACATGGTTTATAATGGAAGATTTCAGCAATTTTCTATTCAATTACAAGGTCTAAAACTATTATACCAACTCTATTAATTTCATTCCTAATTGTAATCTACAAAATAAGTGACTCTGTCTTAACTTCATGACACGAAAATGTAAGTTATTAACTATAACATTATTAACAGTACGCTAGAAAATCACAAGGAATAATACTTACTACACAAGGCCAGAAGTATTTACGGATTCTAATAAAATTAGATAAAAGCATTTAAGCTATTTAGAAATACCTATTGCTAAAAATCAAATGATCACTCTAAGTGGAATACTAACTCTCAATTCTTACTAAGATTCTATCTAATTATTTATTTATTATACCCAAGGTATCGTTGGATTAAAGAGTAGTTTAACTTACTAATTTATTCTAATTGCATCAAAAATTCAGCTTCTACTTAAATGTATTTCATGCTACAAGTTAAGATTCTATTGCTGAGATATTCTAATGTTATCCTTTAATCTATTATCCTATTCAACTAATGAATCGGCAGTTGTACTAAACAAAAAAATTAATAGATATTCCAATTAATATAGTCAGTTTCTAATCTGATCCAGCTAACAGCCTCCCTTGCACCCTTCTATTTCAATTTGAACAAGAATACTAACTATGGTCGCTGCGCTGATGGCTTGAGATAACTTGCAGATAAGAAGGAATTTTTCTAAAAAAAATAATACTTCAAATCTGTCCTAAGATATATGTCGATCTCCTCAAGAAAAGTTTTGTTATAAAGATGGCTTAGAAGAATAGAAGTTGAGAAGCGAATAATCCAAACGCAAGTAGATTACAGAGGTTTCAAATGAAATTTTCTGGCAGTACTAGTAGGTAGATTCCCTCATAAGCATAAATCTATGCACGTAAAACATAAACAAACGTTGGATAACAATAATGATTTCGTGGATCGGCTCAAGAGGTTAAGCAAGCTCAGGTAAAGATTTTCTTATTTCTAATAGTATCTAACTTATGACAGAAGCAATGATAGCAGGTTACAAAAAAAAATTGTTGAAAGGCTAATCACTCGGTCTATTTGCTAGCTCACCCCACAGGGGGGTCATTTTATGCTGAACGGTTAAACAATTTTAAGCTTTTATCCCAATCTCACATGATACCGTGAGGAGGTTTGAGTAGAAGGTCAGATTTTATAATTTGAAAAGATTAGCTAGACTTGCAAGAGGAAACACAGGCAAGGCATGTGAGGTACTAGAAGAATGACTCAAAAATTTGTCATTCCAAGGACTCAGACGATTACAAGATATGTACAAAAAGGATCCGTTGCAAGAGGTTTACAAAGGTGACAATCTTGCATTCGAAGGAGAAAACAACATAAAGATATTATGAGCGATGGAAAGAAAGCTGGGAGGCCCCATCAATGACGGTATAAAAACTAGCGACCCATAGACAGTTTGCAGGTCAAGAGATCATCAATGTCATCGCTAAGGCAGGGTACAAGAAGTAACACAATAGTTTTCATTGGTGACAAATGATGAGCCAAAAGAAAATGATGAGAAGGTCAATGGGGGTATGCTCATCATGCAACATTTTAATTATTTTGCTCTTGATAGGACTCCTTTGGCACAATGACTCAAGAGGACCGATTTAAAAGTCTGAAATAAAGGTGAAACAACTATAGGGCCAAGGAATAATAGTTCACTCTATGCATGCATCAAGCACAAAGAGAATTACTTGGCTCAGCAAGAGTTCAAATGGATAGGGAAAACACAGAGTAACAAAAAGGCCTGCCGACAGAGCTAGAAATGAGGGAAGGTTCATAAAGCAACAAGTTTACAAGGACAAAGGTGTATAATAGATCAATTCCATGCCAGAATAACCATCAACAAGAAATCTAATTCTTTAGAGCAAACAAAGACAAAGAAAATACAAAAATTCACAAGACATACCTGTAAAATTCACGCTTCAAAATTGAATCCTCTTTCAGAACTTCCCCTTCCTTTTTGTAAACAATCCTTAGAAAACCTCCTTTCAAAAACTTTTTTTTTCCAGAACAAAAATAACTTCAGACACAAAAACCCACCAAAACCTCATCTGAGACCCAAAATAGACAATAACCATTACTTCCAGTAACCCCCAAATCTGTTACACAATCCCTCTCATTAAGAGAAATTTGAAATTTTACTTAACATAGAATTTCTATATCTCCAACATATACGACAACTAGCCAACAATAAATGATTATCCAAAAAAAATCAATAAATTAGCATCCAACACTATTCTTCAAAATACGATATACTAATTAACCATATTAACGTATGACATAGATACTAATAAAATCATTAACATAATCCATTTAATCTATATTAGCATTTACTTAAATAATATTCCAATTTCAACACAATACCATAACATTCGACAACTATTAATATTCATAATATAATATTACCTCATTATGCATTACCTAGATACACATGGGCTAACTACCCAGAACTCGATAGTAAACATTCAAACCACAAGACGACTAACCAACTGAAGGTTGAACTGACCTAGGGAATAAACCTCATGTTATCTCTGTCAACATTATCCATGGTGTAGGGCCCCCTCAGAACTGCTAAGTCAGGTGGAGTCGAGGCCCGGTACCTACAACCTATGTGAAAACCAGTGGGTTGTATATGATCAACTGTATATGTATATATCAAACACACACCGAGACAGAGAATCACGGCGTAGTAGGGTGCTCAATCCGAGCAGTACTACACTGTCCCCACTCTAAAACAAGACTATAACTATTTCTATTTAAAATTAGATGCATAAACATGATATTATCAAACCATCACTAAACATGTCCATGTCATCATAACTGGAAAAACAACAATGTCATCATAAACTCATTCCACATGTCAGAATTAGATCAGTCGAACATAATCTATCACAATCCAAATAAGCATAAACCATAGTCTCAATAACTTAAATGTCTACGAACTGTCTGGATGCAAAGGAAAATCTAACAACTATCTCAGATCAAACAGAAGGTAATGTAAAACTAACAACTACCACAAGCCAAAAATGACGGAGCATTACATCCTCCCCCCTAGAGTCAAGCTTACTCCTGGAAGCCTGCAAACAAATAAGGGTATAACTCTCTCATCTTGAAAGCATCCTCCCAGGTAGCAAAAGTCTCATCATTAGGTTCCCACTGGATCCTAACCTTCTCCATGTCTCTGCCCCTGAGAGCAAGTCTCCTGTACTATAGAATGCCTATAGGCTCCAAAGCCAACTGCCTGTCCCCTACCTGTAGAGCGGTCCAATCAAGAATATGAGCAATATCCAGATAATAAGGTCTAAGTACAGAAACATGAAACACATCATGGATGCGTGAAAGGTTGGGCGGTAAAGTAAGACGATAAGCAATAGGACCGATCCTCTCCAACACCTCAAAAGGTCCAACAAAGCGTGGTTCTAGCTTAGAGCCCTTTCTGTATCGAATCGGACTCTTCTGCGGTCGTACATGCAAGAACACCTGATCTCCAACTGAAAACTGTCGATTGATCCTATGAGCATCTGCATACTTCTTATGTTTGTTCTGAGCTGCCACCAAATGCTCTCTAATCCTCTCGACCTGCTTCTCCATATCTCTAAGCATATCTGGACCAAGAAGGACTCTATCCTCGAGACGATCCCAACTCAACGGGGTCCTACAAGGGCGACCATACAAAGCCTGAAATGGAGACATGCCGATAGAGCTGTGATAACCATTATTATAAACAAACTCCACTAGGTACAGATAGTCCTCGCAATGGCTCTGTCGATCCATCACATACATCCTAAGCATATCATCGAGAACCTAATTAACCCGCTCGGTCTGACCATCGGTCTCAGGATGGTAGGTTGAACTAAAGTTCAGCTGTGTCCCCAAGGCATGCTACAGAGAAGTCCAAAGAGCATATGTGAACACTGGATCCCTATTGGAGATGATCCTATGAGGAACCCCATGAAGTCTGATGATGTCCTCCATGAACACTCTGGCCATCGTAGAAGCATTGTAAGAAGAACGGATAGGAGAGAAGTGAGCTACCTTTGTCAACCTATCCACAGTGACCATAATAGCATCGTGTCGATGAGAGGATACCGGCAAACCAACAATGAAGTCAATCAAAATGATGTCCCACTTCCACTCCGGAATCAAATGAGGCTGCAAAAGACCTGCAGGGTGCTGATGCTCCGCCTTCACCCTCTGACACTCAAGACAGCTCGACACAAAATCAGAAATATCTCGCTTCATGCCACTCCAAAAGTGCAGCTGACGCAGATCTGCATGCATGTTCTTGACACCCAGATGAGCAGAATAAGGTGCCCGATGCGCCTCTGACAACACTAGGGTACGAAGACCCTCAGAACTAGGAACATAGATACAACCTAAATGTCGCAAAAGACCATCTAAATCAAGAGAGTAACCAAAGAATCTACCCTCTAAAGGTCTACCAGACTCAATATCGGATCTCACCTCCTGGGACCAACTGTCAGTAGGAAGTGCTACGAGAATCTGACCTCTCAAGTCGACTGTGAGAGAGACCGCCGAGATCTCATGTCGCTGACGACTAAGAGCATCATCTACCACATTCTCTTTGCCCTAAATATACTTGACCTCAAAGTCATACTCGCACAAGAACTCCATCCAACACCTCTGCCTCTCATTCAAGTTTGGCTGCATGAAAATATACTACAAGCTACGATGATCACTGTGCAGCTCAAACCGATGCCCTAAGAGAAAATGCCTCCACCTCACCAAGGCATGCACAACTGTGGCTAACTCCAGATCATGAGTGGGCTAGTTCAATTCATGATCCTTGAGTTTGCAAGACTCATAGGCCATCACGTGACCATCCTGCATCAGTACTACTCCTAAACCCTCCAAAGAAGCATCTGTACAAACAACAAAGTCCCCGGTAGGATCAGGAACTGCTAAAATAGGTGCACTGGTAAACTGCTCCTTAAGGGTCTGAAAAGCTCCCTGACACTACTCTGACCAACCAAACTTCTTCCCTTTCCTCTAAAGAGAAGTAATAGGATGAGCAATCCTCGAAAACCCCATAACAAAACGGCGATAGTAGCTTGCCAAACCCATAAAACTGCGAACCTCAGAAACATTAGTAGGTGCAAGCCAATCCATAATAGCTTGGATCTTCAAGGGATCCACTGCAATACCCTCTCTAGAGATGACATGACCCAAATACTTCACCTCTGTCTGAAAGAACTCACATTTCGACAAATTAGCATAGAGCTGATTTTCTCTCAAACACTACAACACCTGACACAATTACTCCTCATGCTCCTCCATAGTCCTTGAATAGATCAATATATCATCAAGAAACACAAAGACAAACCTGTTGAGATAAGTGCGAAAAACACCATTCATCAAGCTCATGAAAACTGAAGGTGCATTCGTCAACCCGAATGGTACTACTGTGAACTCATAATGTCCATAATAGGTAGGAAATGTTGTTTTGTGAATATCTGCCTCAAATATCTACAACTGATGATATCCCGACTTAAGGTCAATTTTAGAGAACACCTTGGCTCCCTTAATCTGATCAAACAAATCATCGATCCGAGGCAAGGGGTATCTATTCTTCACTGTCACCTTGTTGAGCTGTCGATAATCGATACACAGTCGCAGAGATCCATCCTTCTTTTTCACAAAGATCACAGGTGCTCCCCATGGATAGACACTAGGTTGAATGAATCCCTTGGCTAACAACTCCTCCAACTGCAGTCGTAGCTCCTTAAGCTCCTGAGTGGTCATCCTGTATGGAGCTCGTGAGATGGGATCTGCGTTGGGTACAAGATCAATCCTGAAGTCAATGTCACGCTTAGGTGGTATCCCTAGAATCTCAAAAGGAAAAACATCAGCATACTCTCTCAACAGAGGATGATCGTCAATAGATGCCTCTCGACTCTCCTCCATCTCTAAGTCACTAACAGAAACTGCAAAAAGTTGACATCCCTGACGCATGCATCTCTTAAGTTGCATAGCGAAAATCATACGTAGGGAAATAGGTCTTTGAACTCCTACAACCTCCACCTCTGCACCAGAATCATCCACACATCTAACAGACTTATGCCGGCAATCGATCACCGCCCAATGGGCCTCTAACCAATCCATCCCCAACACTATATCATATGAACCAAGGGGTAGAATGCAAAGGTCTACAGAAGTAGATAGAGAGCCAATCCTTAATTCACACCCTAAAACTAGAGACTCAACTGCTATCTTAGAACTGGAAGCTAACTGAACCTACCACCTATCATCTTGCTTTGTTGCCACTAAGCCACAACGCTCCACAAGAGAAGGAGATATGAATGAATCAGATGCACCAGAATCAAAAAGAACAAAAAAACCAATACCTCGCATGAAACCAGAAGTCTCCACCACGGTGCCCTGATGCTCTGCCTGATGATTATCCACCGCTGTAAAGACTCTGTGTAATCTACCTGCATCACCAACCGTTGGCTCTGAAGCCGCCGGTCGATATCCAAACCCTGATGTACCCTTCTGCGGGCACTGCCTAGCAATATGGCCCTATTGGCCACAAGAGAAGCATCCGGTGCCTCTACCAAAACCACCATCACCCCAGAAAGCACTAGACTACTGGAAACTACCTCTGCTCACTATAGACTGCGTACTCTGAGCTGGCTGATCAAAATGATTGCGCTTATTGCACTGCCAAGACCGGTCCTTCTTAGACTAAAATCTATTACCTTGTTGCGGCTGATAATTCTTTGGTTTGGCCTGAGAGTGCTGTTGCCGACCACCCTTTGAGGGTGCATGAGATCTTGAAGCCTGAGTATGTCCACCACGCGAACCAAAACCTGAAGAAGGTGCACTGCCAATATGCACACCTGTATGTCCACCGAGTGCCATAGCCAAATTCTCTTCCACTAACCGGGCTTTCTCCACTGCTACCTCCATAGACTTAGGTTTAAATACACGAACCCCTCCACTGATCTGGGCATTCAGGCCCCTGATAAAATGCTGCACCAACATAGACTCGTCATCACCGATACCCACATACTGCTTAAGCTCATAAAATATGTGCTCATATTGCTCACCTGTCATGGCCATCTGCCTCAGCTCATGGAACTCATCTGCGTGACGCCGCCTCCAATGGTCAGATAGAAAACAAGCTCTGAATCTCTCTAAGAACAATTCCCAGGACACAGTGCTCATGTCCAAATGCAGCTTTTGCTCCTCTAGCCACCACCAAGTCGAAGCAAACCCTCAGAGATGCAAAATAGCACATCTGGCTTTGGTGTTACTGCCATAAGGATGCATGGGGAAACACTTGCCTAAATCCACTAACCAAGTCTCCACCTTAAGACCTCTACTAGCTCCATCAAAAATGGGAGGGCGTGCCCTTAGAAGATCTCTCATATGGCTGGCTAGTGTGGCCTCCTGCTCAGCCGTCAACTCTCTACGCTTGGGTGATCTCTCTCTCTCTCTCTCGAGGCTCCGTCTGGTCTACCTCCTAACCCCCTCTAGGGTGCTTAACCTCCTGTCTAGGACCTAATCAGGCAAGAGCCTCCTCACGCAACTGTCATAACTAGGCTCCCTCAAGTTGGCCCTGACCCTCCATATTCTGACCTCCGCCTTCATGGGCACTCTCATGAGGAGAGCTGGGAGGAGGTGTACCGCCACCACCTCTCCCACGACCCCTACCTCTGCCACGACCTCGGCCCCTACCTCTAGGCGTCTACCTACAACACCAAAAGATGATTTATTACACACAGAAAGGAAAACAACAGTTAATCTACAGAGTTTAAGCACTAGGTCACATAATGGGCTCAATTATAACCAGAGTACCCAGTGTTTAAACTTGGCTCTTATACCAAATGTGATGCCCCGCCATGCAACCCTAGAGTGCTAGACTGAAAAGCAACAATAATACAAAAATATTTTTTATTTATTTTTAACAAGGAATTGCATTAATCATTATAAATATCTACACTAATAACAATCATTAATAGAAAAGATCAGCTAACACTTCTAGGGAACATAACTGCATCAAATAAAATTAAAACCGTACAAGATTCTACATCTCAAAGTAATAGAATAATAATACATCTTACATTATCTGGAATGAATAATTACAAATTCCAATACAAGATTACATTAGTTTACAAATAGTAAAATAATGAAAGTATACAACAACTTGAAGATGATGAGCAAACTAGAACCGAAACACTCCTGCCTGATCTCAAACTGAATATCCAAGAAGACCAATGGATAGCTCTACCTCCCAACCATGTGGAACCCTGAGGTCCACCCCACCAAGCTAGGAGATATCAATGAGGTTCTGCTAGGTCAATGTTACAACCAATCACAAGATCCAGACTCCATGCAGACAAACAGGATAACCAGACTACATAGACCCGATAGTACTCCACAAGACAAATCAAACATCAAGCTAAGATCAAGCAAGAAGACAAGACTACACTCCAGAGGTAACAACAAAGGTAAAATAAAGAAGTAACTGAACTGCGTAAGGAGAGTGTCATCGCAGGGTCCTAGCATGGGTTACCCAGGCTATCTCTCACCAGAAGCCGGCCCCCATCTATGGTTACCCTGGTAGCCTCTCTCTAGGCACCGGCCCCATAGGGTGACACATGCGGAACCAACATGTCCTCTCATGGAGACAAGGAGGTCGGCCTTGCCAACCAGGCCTTCTCATCCCATCCTTAGCCTGCAAAAGCACTCAAGGCATGGGTGAGGTAATCTTACTTATCTTGTTGTGTGAATTACTACCCCAACCCTCCTAAATAAGTTATTAAGTTTCCACTTGCTTACAACTTTCATGGGGTTACCTCGGCGGCCTCTCACTAGGCACCGGCCCCACCATGAAAGTCACTCCCTTAACAATCTCTAACCAATCATCCAAACCACAACATGCAAGGATAAGGTTACAAAACTATTCCGATCCATTACATATGCCATTCACTTGGCCACAACCATATAAATCCCATTGCCCTCCTCAAACTCAAATAATACATCATGAGACAGTATGACACAAGTACCAATGCCGAATACCAAATAGTTAGACCTCTGGAGTTGGTGACTAAGTTCTTTACCAGGTTACTACATCACCTTTCCCTTTAGGGAAACTAGGTTTCAACGACCATGATTAATTGCAAGATCGATAAGGGGGTAAATAACTCAATACATCCTTAAAATAAGTTGATAAAATAACCAAATTTAGTCCCAAGGATGACTTCACACTATCACCGGACAAAGTTGCGAAATAAAATCATAACAACACAAGGGTAAATACTATATTACAATCCAAAACCCAACATCCTTACTTCCTTGTAATAATGACAGGAAGAACTTCAATCTTGAAAGACACAACAACCCTACTCACGAAGAATACTAGAAGCACATTGAAATGATGACGATCTTAAAAGATTATAACAAGACGGATTCGATAAGTTACCATTACTAATTTTCTATAAAGCAAGCTAATGAGAAAATATCTATACTAACACTTATATAAACTACTTCCAATTTTCTAATAGATATTATTGATTTAACAACAAGCATCTATATCAACATCGCATCTCCTTCCAATTAACCTAACATGGTTTATAATGGAAGATTTCAACAATTTTCTATTCAATTACAAGGTCTAAAACTATTATACCAACTCTATTAATTTCATTCCTAATTGTAATCTACAAAATAAGTGACTTTGTCTTAACTTCGTGACACGAAAATGTAAGTTATTAACTATAACATTATTAACAGTATGCTAGAAAATCACAAGGAATAATACTTACTACACAAGGCCAGAAGTATTTACGGATTCTAATACAATTACATAGAAGCATTTAAGCTATTTAGAAATACCTATTGCTAAAAATCAAATGATCACTCTAAGTGGAATACTAACTCTCAATTCTCACTAAGATTCTATCTAATTATTTATTTATTATACCCAAAGTATCGTTGGATTAAAGAGTAGTTTAACTTACTAATTTATTCTAATTGCATCAAAAATCTAGCTTCTATTTAAATGTATTTCATGCTACAAGTTAAGATTCTATCGCTGAGATATTCTAATGTTATCCTTTAGTCTATTATCCTATTCGACTAATGAATCAGCAATTGTACTAAACAAAAAAATTAATAGATATTCCAATTAATATAGTCAGTTTCTAATCTGATCCAGCTAACAGCCTCCCTTGCACCCTTCTATTTCAATTTGAACAAGAATACTAACTATGGTCACTACGTTGATGGCTTGAGATAACTCGCAGATAAGAAGGAATTTTTCTAAAAAAAATAATACTTCAAATCTGTCCTAAGATATATGCCGATCTCCTCAAGAAAAGTTTTGTTATAAAGATGGCTTAGAAGAATAGAAGTTGAGAAGCGAACAATCCAAACACAAGCAGATTATAGAGGTTTCAAATGAAATTTTCTGGCAGTACTAGTAGGTAGATTCGCTTAGAAGCATAAATCTATGCACGTAAAACATAAACAAACGTTGGATAACAATAATGATTTCGTGGATCGGCTCAAGAGGTCAAGCAAGCTCAGGTAAAGATTTTCTTATTTCTAACAGTATCTAACTTATGACAGAAGCAATGATAGTAGATTACAAAAAAAAATCGTTGAAAGGCTGATCACTCGGTCTATTTGCTGACTCGCCCCACAGGGGGGTCATTTTATGTTGAACAGTTAAACAATTTTAAGCTTTTATCCCGATCTCACATGATACCGTGAGGAGGTTTGAGCAGAAGGTCAGATTTTATAATTTGAAAAGATTAGCCAGACTTGCAAGAGGAAACACAGGCAAGGCATGTGAGGTACTAGAAGAATGACTCAAATATTTGTCATTCCAAGGACTCAGATGATTACAAGATATGTACAAAAAGGATCCGTTGCAAGAGGTTTACAAAGGTGACAATCTTGCATTCGAAGAAGAAAACAACATAAAGATATTATAAGCGATGGAAAGAAAGCTAGGAGGCCCCATTAATGACAGTATAAAAACTAGCAACCCATAGACAGTTTGCAGGTCAAGAGATCATCAATGTCATCGCTAAGGTAGGGTGCAAGAAGTAACACAATAGTTTTCATTGGTGACAAATGATGAGCCAAAAGAAAATGATGAGAAGCTCAATGGGGGTACGCTCATCATGCAACATTTTAATTATTTTGCTCTTGATAGGACTCCTTTGGCACAATGACTCAAGAGGACCGATTTAAAATTCTGAAATAAAGGTGAAACAACTACAGGGCCAAGGAATAATAGTTCACTCCACGCATGCATCAAGCACAAAGAGAATTACTTGGCTTAGCAAGAGTTCAAATGGATATGGAAAACACACAGTAACAAAAAGACCTGCTGATAGAGCTAGAAATGAGGGAAGGTTCATAAAGCAACAAGTTTACAAGGACAAAAGTGAATAACAGATCAATTCCATGCCAGAATAACCATCAACAAGAAATCTAATTCTTCAGAGCAAACAAAGACAAAGAGAATATAGAAATTCACAAGACATACCCGTAAAATTCATGCTCCAAAATCGAATCCTCTTTCAGAACTTCCCCTTCCTTTTTGCAAACAATCCTCAGAAAACCTCCTTTCAAAAACTTTTTTTTTTCTAGAACAAAAATAACTTCAGACACAAAAACCCACCAAAACCTCATCCGAGACCCAAAATAGACAACAACCATTAATTCCAGTAACCCCCAAATCTGTTACACAATCCCCCTCATTAAGAGAAATTTGAAATTTTACTTAACATAGAATTTCCGTATGTCCAATATATACGACAACTAGCCAACAATAAATGATTATCCAAAAAAAATCAATAAATTAACATCCAACACTATTCTTCAAAATACGATATACTAATTAACCATATTAACATATGACATAGATACTAATAAAATCATTAACATAATCCATTTAATCTATATTAGCATTTACTTAAATAATATTCCAATTTAAACACAATACCATAACATTTGACAACTATTAATATTCATAATATAATATTACCTCATTACGCATTACCCAGATACACATGGGCTAACTACCCAGAACTCGACAGTAAACATTCAGACCACAAGGCGTCTAACCAACTAAAGGTTGAACTAACCTAGGGAATAAACCTCATGTTATCTCCGTCAACATTATCCATGGTGTAGGGCCCACTCAGACCAGCTAAGTCAGGTGGAGTCGAGGCCCGGTAGCTGCAACCTGCGTGAAAACCAGTGGGTTGTATATGATCAACTGTATATGTATATATCAAACACACACCGAGATAGACAATCGCAACGTAGTAGGGTGCTCGATCTGAGCAGTACTACACCATCCCCACTCTGAAACAAGACTATAACTATTTCTATTTAAAATCAGATGCATAAACATGATATTATCAAACCATCACTAAACATGTCCATCTCATCATAACTAGAAAAACAACAATGTCATCATGAACTCATTCCACATGTCAGAATTAGATCAGTCGAACATAATCTATCACAATCAAAATAAGCATAAACCATAGTCTCAATAACTCAAATGTCTCTGAACTGTCTAGATGCAAAGGAAAAGCTAACAACTGTCTCAGATCAAATAGAGGGTAATGTAAAACTAACAACTACCATAAGCCAAAAACGAGGGGGCATTACACTGATGTTCATGAAAATATTAATGTGTCTGCTAAGAGGAGAAGGTATATTTCTTCATCAAGATCTGACTCTGATTTAGAAGTTATTTTTATTGCAAAGAAGATGGGGAAGTCAGTTCCCAGTAGCTCTACTAAGGAAATTTTTGATATCACTGGAGATGATGATGAAGGTTTAATGTTTGAAAAGGAAAAAGAATTTTTAGAGGATAGGAATATAAGGAAAGAGCTTCAAGAATCTCTTGTCAGGATAAAGCAGTTGGAAGAGCAAGTAAAAGGATATGAGAAAAAAAGACAAAGAGAAGGAGAAAAGAATACAAGAATTGGAGGAGAAAATCCAAAAGGACAAAGAGAAGGAGATAAGAATACAAGAATTGGAGGAGAAAATCCAAACCTACGGCCATGGAACCAACTTGGATATGTTAGCACAGATTGTTGAGAATAAAACAAAAACTAAAGAGAGTAAAGCACTAAATCCACAACCTCATGTAGCAAGGTCTCCAACATATCTCACCACTTTGTCTTTGGGCTTTGAATTGATGAAACTTATTAACAAAATTAAATAGGAAAAAGAAAGTTGGGAGGAAGAAAAACAAACTCTCAATGCATCACTGGAAGGTAAGAATTTGGAGTTGAAAAGGTTGGAAGTTAAATTGACAGAGGTAATAAATAGAGCCATTCAAATTATTGAGTGTAGACCTCCACCTATGGTGTATGCATTGTTTCTAAAGGAAAAATTTCTTAGTTTTCAGTACAATGAGTTCATTAATGATTAGCCTGCTTTACACTCGAGGCATAATTTTCTCAGCTATTTCAAAGAAGTCAGCCTAGAGGAGCAAGATCAGCTATGTGAGTATTATTTACACAACTATCTGATGGAAGAGGATACAGATTGGAACCCCTTAATTTGTTTTGGGGTTGTACAAGTTAGAGCACTGTCATCCTATTTCAAGAATGAGCAACTCAGAGGTGAATTAATGGACAGATATGAAGAACAAGAGAAAACAATGGCACTACATATCAGAAAAGAAGCACTGAATCCTAATGTAATCATTACTCAATGGTTGACACTCCTTTCTCACAAGGGTTTAGGAAAGATAATCATGGATTTAAGACTCCAAGATTACAGAAGGATACAGCAGTTGGCAATGCCTATCCTTCAAAACTACCTAAGGTATATACAAAGCAGATGGAATAGTCTGACCCTAGAGTTGCAAAGGAAAGAGCCTCACTCTTTCCATAATTTTATAAATATGTTTGAAAGATTGCGCAAGTACATCCAAGTTTCAGAACAAAAAGGAGTGGGATGGTTGTCACTTACTTATCATCCTCCTATTCTCCTCTATCCAGTACCACACTAGACAGAAGAAAAGAATGATGAATGTAGGAGTATAGAATCAGTTAAGATGTATAGGCTTGCATGTTATAATGGTTTCTATCTTAAGCAAGGGGTGGGGGTCAAAGAAGTGATGGACCTTAGGTAGATCGCCTTGTATTACAATCTTTTCCCCTAGATGTTTAATTAAGTGGTTTGCTTGAGGACAAGCAAAAGGATAGTAGGGGGGAATGATGGGTTTAAATATTGGCCTCTTTTGTGTTGTTTCTATATGCTTTCAGACCTTTTGCACATGATCTTCTAGATACTTTTCAAACATTACCATCATGATATACTGTCTTTTTATATATTTTGCAAAACCTTGAACCTATTTTGTTAATATGAAATATGGTGATGATATTTATCAATTAAATGATTTGAACATGAGTATGTATGCAATATAGATGATATTCTGGTTTAATTATGAAGTTTATTTGTGCACATATGTTTTGTGGATTAACCCTTGTGCAGCAACAAGCATGTGGCATCAAGGAGAGGAGAATTTGTAGCAATTGCAAAATAGGGAATTGAAGGAAGTTGAAATCAAGCTGCCAAAAGTGCAGGCAGCTGGAAGCTAAATGTGAATCATTATGGGAAGAAACAAATGCAGTAGACTTGTTCCAAGATTCTAAACGCAGATTATGTGTTTCTCATATGAGTCGTTCATAGGAATCCTTATTTGAATGGGATTCTCCTTCCTCTGTTCAGTTAGAATTAATAAATCAATCTTAAACTCTATATCCTAATATCTAGGAATGGATTAATGATTGTAGTTAGTTGGTAGTTGAATAAGACACTCCCATTTTGTATAAGTTAGGGAGATGAGCTCGTAGTCAAAAAATTTACTTAGTTACTCAGTTGTTAGTTGTTTTATTCACTATTGGAAGATACAACACTTAGTTATTTCTCCAAAACATGAATTGTTGAAATGTAATTATTGAAAAAAATCTGCAAAGAGGATTCTATTTGAAGTATTCTATGATATGGAATGAATGAAACTATGTGTTATGTGGATGCATGAGTATCTGAGTTAGATTTGATTTCCAGCTAAGTGAGTCAATCCCCTAAGCTGGCCACTCAAGGTAATGATCTTCACTTCATTTATATTTCTTATTCATTATGCATTCTTGTTAAAGTTATTTCCCGTTATTTTATAAATGCATTGTGAAGTTAAGTAGAATACTCTTGTTGTTAATTACAGTAGTTGTGGTTAATGAACAAATGTATAATTGATCCATCTTAGTCCTCCAGAGGTTAGCATTAGCTTTCTCATCATTTTGAATGGTTTTGGATTAGTTCTGTATTTTCCTGTTGTTAGCAGTTATCTACAGCTTATGCTACAAGTACCCGTAGCCACTAGGTTCTGTAACTATTTTTACTGTTCTTGCATTTCTGTGAATTCCAGCAAAGTAGAATAATCTGAGTAGGTTTCAATAGGATAGTTTAGGAGAACATGAGCCCCTGAAGGCACATATAGTGCAATGCCATCATAAGCTTATGCTCCTTGGTTGATAATTTAATGTAGGTGTCTAATGTCAAGTGGACTGTTCAAATAGGTTTACCCCTGAATTGTGTCAAGTTTACAACGCATTAGTTTTCCTCTACAACCATTGTACTCCTTATGCAGCATAACCTAGGTCACCACTTTTGGAACTTTAGCATTGTTTGTTTGCACTGCAACCCTGTTGATCCTTGGCACATACCTTATTTGCACTACACTCTTTAGTAGGAATCCTCAATTCACTATCTCTTCTCGTGATGTTGTCAATCATGCCTTCTACATGACTTATGTTTGGGTTTTCTACTTGTGTGGCATGTGAATCAAGATGAGTTCTACTAGACATATTATTTTTGGGTTGTACCTGTCAACTTCTCAATCGTTAATTATTATAAACCTACATAACTATGGCATCTGTTAGGGCCTTAATGTCTTCACAAGATGGCCTATCTCTTTGGTACAGTTGCCACATGAGTTCCCTAAGATAATTAGGCATCGACAATTTATAGTGGTTAGGACTATTATTATAGTCATAATGGAATGCTTCTTCATGGTCATCTTGAGTCATATATTCATCTTTATCATTTTCTAAACTAAATTCAAATGTATCTGGCTAATCAATATCATTATCTGTAACATCCATACTTGAATACTAAATAAAACAATTAAAATTAAAAGAAAATAATGCCAAATTTTCATAATTCTTTTTTTTGTATCATACAAAGTAAGTAGTTACATTTGCATTTATAAAATACATAATATATTACATTAGCTGATGGTCCCTTTACATGCGACTTACAAATTTTACATAATTACATGTATAATAAAATGATGTCCTATGTTCACAAGTCTTTGGTAGTCAACTGCAAGAGGGAGAGCATCACCCTAGTGCTTTTCCTTCAACCACAGACTAGCAGTCCCCCACACACCTTCCTACTGGAAGTGGCCCTACCCTTCGCGAGGGTATAGATAATGAGAATCAACTGATTCTATGTGCCATCTAAGAACTAGTGTAGTGTCCTAGCAAGAAATAATTAGGTTTACAAATTCTAGTCTATCTCTAGCTATGTACAACACATTTGATTGTTCATGCAATCTAGAACACGGTGAACTGACAATGCAAGTAGTGATTTTTCATTACTTTGGCCAAAGTTTTTATAATAAAAGAGTCAACTGTTCACACACTTCTTTCTCGACTTGGACACTAACATTATTTCTATGCTAAGTTATTTAACAGGGTGAAGTAGGCAATCATAAAATACAAGTTGATTCATGACCACGCATTGAGCCCCTCGTTGCGTTCTCACAATCTTGGTTCTATGACAACCATCAACTACTCAATAGCCTTCAACCCATTTTTCTAACTCAAAACATAGGTAAATAGTTTCTAAATACTTCATCAAAATCTAAGAACTAATCTCGTTCTCTCAA
Source organism: Cunninghamia lanceolata (assembly GCA_027924645.1). Classification (NCBI taxonomy): domain Eukaryota; kingdom Viridiplantae; phylum Streptophyta; class Pinopsida; order Cupressales; family Cupressaceae; genus Cunninghamia; species Cunninghamia lanceolata. The sequence continues at coordinate 26,125,733 of BSBN01000213.1, read as the reverse complement.
GTCAAGATAGAGGTGTATGAGCACATGAATCATAGAAGGACTTCAACCAAGATAAAACAAGTTACTTAGCAAATATTACCCTATACCTGTCTAATTGGCATTACCATTTTACCTTCTTCTAAGGGTCAAGTAGACAGTTATAAGATAAAAGTCTAAACGGCTGAAATTATACATTGAGCCCCTCTTTGAGTTCTCACAATCTCAGGTCTATGACAACTGTCAACTACTCAAAGTTTAGTCTATCATATACTCTCGCTCATGGAGTAGACAAGATATTTATTCCTTATGTCATTGGGTCTATAAGCAAATTGCCATCATATATCCTTATCAATATCAACTAAGGTCACAATATCTTTGCAACTGAGGAGCAAACTACCATTGCTTTAAGTTTATATCTGACTTATATCTTATCAAAATTTACATATCATATTCTATCTGAATAACATGTTTGTATAACACTTATTCTTTTGACAACCTTGAGTTAACTTAGTCTAGGTTCCTATCACTATGTTTTCAGCTAAGTTAAAGTATCTGTTTATATTTGTCATATAAGATGGGTGTTCAAATTTAATGGTTGTATCACTTCCATTTAAAGGATATTTACTCACATCATATGGCCATAACACTGTCATTGATAGTTTATTTGTTCAATTCGAATGGCTATAGCACTTCCATTGAAGGGTTATATACTCATTTTGAATGGCTATAATACTTCCATTGAGTGGTTATGTACTCATTTCGTATGGCTATTACACAACCATTAAATCGTTAGTTATTCTTTTCAAATGGCTATAACCATGTCATTGAATGGTAAGTGTAATACACAGTAATCTATTGTCTTATCTTAGCCAAGATATAAGAAATATAAGACATGCTCCCTATTATACAGAACTAATCAAAAAGGATACTCATATAAAAAAAAAAAGATTCAACCTTTACACGCATAGGAAAACAATAAGTTTCCTTTTTCATTCCTTTGAATGTAAAGATACAACATTTATTGAGTTTAGACAGAGCATATCAGCCTAATATTGAACTATCTAGCTTTATAAGGCAACATGGAATAATGCAACCATCCAAATATTAGTCCCATGCAGACCCTTACTTCGCATGTATGTCTATTCATACTGGTTATGATAACACACAAGTAATATAAAGACTCAAGGTTGCGCCAAGTATCAAGGTATATGAGACAAGTTCTTGTAAGTCGTGACATAAGAATACCATAAAAAATAGTGTCTCATAGACCAAACATAACAAGTTTACCAGTGGTAAAAAGTGGCAGGTCACGCCATAGAATTCATTAGTGACAATGTGGTTTACAGGCCACACATTTAGAATTCATCAATGACAATATGGTTTACAAACCGCACATTTAGAATTCAGCAATGACAATATGGTTTACAGGTCGTGCCTAAGATATTGTGACAATAGTAATATGCTTATAACATTTAAGATAAATATACTTGCTCGGGTGGTAAACTTACCGCAGATTGAGCCTTAGAATTTTAATAGAGTGTGATTTGTATAAGATTTTGAAACTACACAAAGCCATAAGTGCACATGCTCAGGTCGAGCTTATACAATATGCTGAGGTATGGATACCTACGGCCTAGTTTGCAAAGACACTTGGATATATAAAGACCCAATTTAAATAACACTTTCAAGCATTAAAGAATGTAATTTTAAAGGATTTGCATAGTGTTCTGGATGAACTTACTCACAGTTTGATAGCTACAATGTTGTACTTAAACTTTCACCTGATATAGGAGCTCCCTCTCCCTTTCTTGAATAATTCCTTGACTGTAAAATCAAAAGGTTTCTTTCTAATTGAGTCTATATTACCTGACAGACTCAATCACCAGCAAGATTCAATAATTTAATTGTTAGAAAACAAAGAAGCACTCCTTTCTTCTCTCGTGCCCATGCCTAAATGTTGGCATTAATGGAGGTGGTTATTCCCCACAACTCTCCGAGAATATAGGAGGCATTGGGTAGTGAGAGAAAGTTCTATTCTCTCTATCCAAATCTTTGGTTGAAAAGAAATTATCTTAAAACAATAATTTAGTCTCCCATATACTTGGGAATAAAATGATAAATATATATAGACTTGGAGCATAACTATAGCATAAATAACTTTAACTAGTATATCTTATGTCCAAGGGTCTCCGTTACAAGAAATATAAATATTGTATCTGGGTTCAGAAGACACATTCCCAATGACGAGGTATCGGCACTAATGTGTGACTTGATAACTCCCATAAAGCATATGTGACAAGAATAGTCGTCAAGTTATAATCATGAATTAGGTCAACACCAAACGATAAAAGGAGAGAATATAAAAATCAAAAGGCATACCGACACATGCAAACTACTAGGTGTGTGTGTGGTTCTCAGATGGCACAATGATCACTGTATTCTTGTAATCTATCACCCTCTCCCTCGTGATGCTCTCCCTCCTCTTCCGGAGGGGAAACACTATACCTACATCCACCTCAGTTGCACAACAGTATTTAGTCTTTTACATCATTTAACCATGTGCATAATAATAATGCCACATACATTATTCATTGCAAATAAAATAATATAAATCAAATGTTTTTTCTAAACTAGCACAACATTACTTTAATCATAATGATTTCACTGACTAACTATCTATCTGCTTGAAATAAAATGATAAGTATGTTTGCTTTAGAACAGGGTGTGGCATTATCATCATAGTGTTCAATGTTGTCATCTTAGTTAGGTATTTCATCCTCATCTACTACTGCACTTGCAACTACATGAATTCTAGGATCATGCGATAAGTAACAAGTCTCACACCACAACACATCTTCCTAGAAATTAACATGTTCTTTTCTTATGAGATCCAATGGATCTCTATCAAACTGTCTAGGATTTCCTTTGTATTATCAACCTGTCAACTTGTGGTGGCCTCTTTGACCAATTGGTATTGTAAGGTCTATTGTACAGTGTTTGCCCCTCATTAAAATGTGGAGTGGTAATATTACCAATGGGTAGACCTTTCTCATTTCTTGCCACCCTATAGGGTAGGTCCTTCATTGCTCCCATTAACTTATCTAGCTTATCTTTAGCAAAGAAGGGTTTTCTAGAATCTCCTCTATTTGACGATAATAACTTCACTTATGCTTTCTTGATATGTTTGTCAGATGCTTGCATGTTGCTTTCAATATTGATTGTGGTGGTATATGCCTCCTATAACATCTATGGCAAGCAATACCCAATCTTAGCATCAAATGTGACACAATACAATCCCAAGCACATTGACTCATTGGTCTCAAATTACACAAGAACTTCCTCATGGTCATGATGAACCTACTGTTGAAGTCAACAACTGCTTCATTAACTCCTTTCTTTATTATATTCAATTCAAGGATTGCAAATTTGGGACCTCGACCCTATCCCCATAGCAAAGTCTAAAGACTCATGAATTCCTCCCATGAGTCTACACTATTATCTGGCAAACTGCAGTACCATTCTTTAGCACTCTCCTTTGAGGACTAAACAAAAAATTTCATCATCACATCCTCATGTTCAATTTCATACTCATCTATGACATTGATGAACCTTCGCAAATGATGTTCTCATGTAGCTACATTGTTTTCCTTGGAATTTTAGGATCTTTCTCTTGATCTCATTAGGGATTGCATTAGGAAAGTTAGGGTTTCCAAAGAAATCCCTTTGACAGTATCTTTCCATTCCCACAGTTTGTTGAACTGGTAGGAATCTTTGCACTTGCCTCTTGAATGGAACTCTTGCATGTGGAACATGGTTTTGATAGGGGTTATGTCACAAATGTTGAACTTGATGATGCAACACATAACTAAAATAATATAAAACATGGAATGATTACCAAGATATTTGATATTTACTAAGGAGAGAAAGCATCCTTAAATAAGAGATTACAAATGCTTTATCTAGAAAGGATAAGAGCGACAGCTAATAAAGTAAAAGGATAAGAACTTAACTAAAAGAATAAAGAATATTCCTAAAGTCTATCCTAAAGACTAATTGACCATTAAATATTACAATAATACTTTGATACCCTCCCTTAATGGTCAATCTACTAACTACACCAAGCTTATCCTAAAATTTTAAAAATATGTCAAGACCCAAAGACTTGGTAAGAATGTCTGTAGTTTGATCCTTAAAAGGACAATATTGCAACATCACTAATCCATCTTCTATAAGTTGCCTAATGAAATGGCAATGAAGTTCCACATGTTTGGTACACTCGTGGAAGACAGGATTCTTGGCAAGCTTTAGCACCCCTTGATTATCACAATACAAGGGTAAAGGCCCTGCTTGAGGCATCTACATGTCTAAAAGCATCCTCTGAAGCCATACTGCCTCACATGCTACTTTGATTATTCCTCGATACTCTACTTATGTCGAGGAAAGGGCTACTGACTATCACTTCTTGCTAGTCCATGTGACTGCACCCGTGCCAAGGATAAAAACATATCTAGAAGTGGATTTTCTATCATCAACAGAACCTGTCCAATCTGAATTTGTGAACCCAACCAGCTTAGGATCTTTGCTTCTATTGTATAAAATGCCAAAGTCAAGTGTCCCTTTCACATATCTCAACACCCTCTTTTCTGCAACCCAATGTTCAGCCTTTAGTGTTTTCATGAATCTGCAAATGAAACTCACAACATAGCTCAAGTTAGGTCTAATGGTTTTAAGATATATAAGGTTTCCCACTAGTTGTCTAAATGTCGATTCATTGACTACCTTTGAGTTTGTTTTGGCTGAAAGCTTTAGCCATTTCTACATAGGTGTAGACAAGATTTTACAATCTTTCATCTTGAACTTGTCGAGCAAACTCCTAGCATATTTAGATTGAGAAATAAAAATGCCACCACCTGTTTGCCAAACCTCTACACGTAGGCTATAATGTAGGAGGCCTAAATTAGTCATGTCAAAAGCTCTACTTAAATTGCATTTGATTTGGTCAATCAAATGTGCCTCACTACCTGTAATAATGATATCATCTACATAAATGACCCATAGCATGATCTCATTGCCTACGCTTTTGACGTACCATTTTGGATCTAAAGGACTCTGCTAGAATCCTTGTTCAACCAAACACATGTCAATCTTGATGTACCATGCCTTGGGTGCCTGCTTTAGGCCATATGGAGCTTTCTTCAGTCTACAAACTTAATGCTCCTTTCCTAAAACCTAAAAACCCTAATGTTGTGACATGCACATTTCTTCCTCCAAGTCGCCATTAAGGAAGGCACTTTTTACGTCCATTTGATGGACGTTCCATCCAAAATGTGTTGCCATGGATAGAACTAAATGGATGGTGTTCATATTTGTTGTAGGAGCAAAGGTCTCCTCATAGTCATTACGTTCTCTTTGAGAGAACCCTTTTGCGACTAGCCATGCTTTATACTTGTCAAGAGTACCATCTGATTTGTACTTGACTTTGTACACCCATTTGCAACCAATGGGTTTCTTCCCTGGTGAAAGATCTGAGAGTTCCCAAGTCTTATTTTTCATAAGATTTTCATGTTTAGCTGCCATGGCCTTTTCCCATTTAGGTTTTCCTTTTGCCTCTACAAACACCTGTGGCTCATAAACTCCCTAAATGTTAGCCATAAGAGTAAAGTTAACTGTATTCTACTTGCTCTTGCCTCTGGATGATCTTCCCTCAATCATTTCACTAACCTGAACATCACCAATGGTGCTTTCCCATCACTTTGGTCTCTTCTTAGGAACCTCCCCATCCAAATCATTGTTGTGTCCATGACTTGGGTTGCTTACTTCTGTGTCATCTGGATGTTGATCCAAGTTATCATCAAGAAAGTTAGGTACAGTTCCCTTCTTGGGAGACTCTGCATGTTCAGAATGCTCATAATTCCCCCTTCAAGTGGAGCTAAGTGAAGTTGGACACCTGAATCCTTAGCCTTAACAGGTTGATCTACAGTAATCTTGATCTCTAAAGAGAGCTGAAAGGGCCCAGCTTCATCAATCACCACATCCCTACTAAATGTCAAGCGGTCAGTGTCAACATCAATCAACATGTAGGCTTTATGATTGCCAATGTACTCTGTAAGCATTAACTTCTTACTCTTAGGGTCTAATTTAGCTCTCTTGGCATCTGGAATCCAAGTGTATGCAATAGAACCAAAAACCTTAAGATGACTAATCTTTGGTTTCCTCCCAAACCAAGCTTCGTTTAGGGTCTTCTCCTTCACTACCTGTGTTGGAGACTTGTTAAGAAGGTAAACTGCAACGTAGACTGCCTCAGCCCAAAACTTCTTGGGAACACTCATGTTCTCCAACATATACTGGCCATCTCTGTACTAGTACGATTTCTTCTTTCAACTACTCCATTTTGTTGTGGAGTGTAGGGTGTTGTAAATTGTTGTTTTATTCTGTGTTTAGCACAAAATTCATTGAATTTGTTTGAGCAAAATTTACCTCCATTATTAGACTTAAGGGTGATTATTGAAAAACTAGACTATTTTTCTACTAATGCTTTGAACTTTTCAAATTCCTTAAACACATCTGATTTTTATTTTAGGAAAAACACCCACATTTTCCTACTAAGATCATCTACAAATAAAAGAAAATACCTAGCACCAATGACTGATGTCATGTTCATTAGTCCACAAACATCTGCATGAACTAGTTGAAGGACTCTTTTGTTAGGGTTAGCTGACAAAAGATATCAATTAAATGCAAGTAAAGATTAAACAGAGGAATGAAAATACACAGAAATAATAACAGGGAGAGAAAAGTTTTAACGTGGTTCACCCAAACTCGGGCTACATCCACCAACAGAGAGTCCAATATTATTATCTAGTAAATCAAAACTGATTACAACCAACAATCCTTGCAACTCAATACCGTTGCAAAATACTACAATACATCAACAAAAACCCTAACCCTTAGCCGCTTTTATCAAGCCTTATGTCGGTTACAAAAATAGGGTTTTTTTTATGTTGGCCAATAGAAAAATAACCTTGACCCCGTCTTGGGGGTGCTACCCCCAAACCTCGCAAGGGGCACTGCCCCTTGACCCCATTAAATAATTTGGGGGGAAACCACGCCGATAAAAGTGGGGTAAATTTAACCTCCGAGTTTGATTAGGCTCCATATAATAACATCTTTGTGATCTTCAAGCCTATCCTTCCTCGAACGGAGTTTTGTGCTCCTTCCCTGCTCGATAAGCTCTGCAAACACCATGTATCTGTTGTTGGATCTCAGGTAAACCATCTACCAAAATCTCTCGAGCCAACTAAGAGAGATAAGATACGTTGAGGTGCCCATACCGCTAATGCCAAAGTGTATTGATAGCAGATGCACTCTTGGTTGCCAATGCACGCTCATGAACCTCTCCAGTATCATCTAGCCAAAACAACCCATGATCTTTGATGCCAACTTTAATGGTTTTCTTGGACTCCTTGTCAACTATATAGCATTTGTGTGTGCTAAATATTACGTCCAAATTGGGACTATGTCGAATAATCTGACTGACTAAGAGAAATTTAAGCTCCATTCCCAGCACATAGTACACATTGACAAAAATGAGATTTTTCCCTCCATAAGATATCTGCACATTCCCTTTGCCAAAAATTGTATACTCACCACCACCGAAGATCATGGAATCTGAGAAAGTCATGTACTCCGTGAACCAATCATTTGTGGGTAAAATGTTAAGATGCTTCAAAATCTATGCACCACATAGATGATTTTGACTGATCTGTTAGTTGTTTGGCCATGAAAGCCTAGAAGGTTGGCTCCTTCTCCTCAAAATGCTCTGTGACATGAGCCTTTGGTGGAGGTCCTCCCTGGTTGGTCTTTTCATCCAACGTCTTTTTGCAGTGCTTCTTCATATGACCAAGTTTACCACAATAGTGACATGTGATATTTTTTAGATTCTTCAAAGTCTCCTCAGTATTCCCTTGACTTTTCTTCTGTGGCCATTTTCCTTTACATTTGTCCTTGGTTGTAAATGCATGTTCTACACTCTGTGTATCACTGTTGCTACTGGCAAATTGTTTTTTCCACATGTCCTACTGCAAGATCTTATTGCACAACTCTTCAAACTTCAAGTTAATGTCGGTAGATGTGATATTGAGTGTCTCAATAAAGTGTTCATAGGCCCGTGGTAAGCTTTTCAGCGTAGTAACCACCATATCTTCTTCCATCTTCCATGAAGCCTTTGGTGGAGGTCCTCCCCGGTTGGTTTTCTTTTCATCCAACGTCTTTTTGCAGTGCTTCTTCATATGACCAAGTTTACCATAATAGTGACATGTGATATTTTTTAGATTCTTCAAAGTCTCCTCAGTATTCCCTTAACTTTTCTTCTGTGGCCATTTTCATTTACATTTGTCCTTGGTTGTAAATGCATGTTCTACACTCTGTGTATCACTGTTGCTACTGGCAAATTATTTTTTCCACATGTCCTACTGCAAGATCTTATTGCACAACTCTTCAAACTTCAAGTTAATATCGGTAGATGTGATATTGAGTGTCTCAATAAAGTGTTCATAGGCCCGTGGTAAGCTTTTCAGCGTAATAACCACCATATCTTCTTCCATCTTCCAAATCTGGTAGACAACTAGTCTCTGATGTCCTTGATTTTCATCAAATCCTCATCTAAGGATGTTGTCTCATTCATCATAATCAAAAAAATCATATTTTTGAGGAAGAAGGCCCTACCTTTATCTAATGCCTCATACAAATCTCACAGGTGCTTCCAAATTTCCCCAGAGGTTTTGCATGTTTGAACCTTTGAAAGCATCTCATCAATTACAGATAACTTGATCAATATGATGACTTCTCTATCTCGCTCGTCAAATTTGTCTTGGTTGTTAGAAATGAAGGTGCAAACAACATAACAGAAATCTGATTCAAACCTTATTAATGTCCTCTAAATAATGTAGAATCAATGGAGATTACAACAGAAATAAAACCCATTACACATGAATAACATGCATCAAGAACTGAACACATAACATAGTATATAACATGGAGAAAACCCTTTCAAGTAAAAAACTCCACCAAGAAAAGAGGCTACAAGTTGTATTATCTTCAAATATGAGATTATAATACATGCACTTCCTCTCCTTCTTCAGTCTTCAATCCAGCATCGCCTGTTACGCTCAACTATGCTAAAAATGTAGTACAAATATCCTTATAAAAGGGGGTTTCCTTCTAGGGCAAGATAACCGACATAATATAGACCATCAGATCTGTGACCTAATGACGCACCCCCTACAACCCCTCGTCATGGATGAATTAGCAGCGGGGACCGGATATAAACACGCAGCTGAAACAATATCGCTACTGGTGAAACCTTTCATTCCTTATGGGTGATTTACAAATAATATTAGGGGTAATTAATTACATAGGATTTACAAGGTTGATGGCACCTTAATCTTAAAATTGGTCTTTACTCTCAGTTGTTGGTTGGGCATTGGTACTAAGGACAATTTTTCAAGGCACCTATATTTGAAGATTGTGAGCATTCTTTGCTTCCAAGTATTATAATTCTTGCCAGTAAACCTCTGGCTACCTTCCAACATGATGTTGGGTAAATAAGCCATCCCTCCCACAACTTGTAATTACAAAAAAAAAATCCTTGTTGATGTTATGTTGAAACCCTAGGTTTGAAAGATCAAAACCCTTGTTGTTAAAAAATTGCCAAAAATTGCCCACAAGTGGATTTGAAAACCCTAATCGTCATCTGAAAACAACAAACCCATGATTTTGTTGAAAAAATCATTCAAAAACAAGTGAAAAATGTAGAATCCTAGGCGTCACCAAAACATTTCTAAAGCCACAATTTGAACTAAAAATTGCCAAAAAGCTAAACAGAATACCCTATTCTGCCCTAGCCGCCCACAAATTTTGAAAAAATGAAAAAAAGGGCCATGACTTTAAGAAAAATCATCAAAAACATTCATGTTGGGCATGTCCTCAAAAAACCACCTAAAATAAGTGCAATTTCTATAGAAATGCATCTGAAAAATGTGTGCAATATTCCTTGCATTATTCAGAAGAAAAAATCACCTCAAAAAATTAGGATTTCTACAAAAATAAAAATGTGACTTGAAGTATTCTGCCCCTCCAAAAAAACATGAATTTTTGAAGATATCCGCCCTGAAAAAATCGCCGAGCAATACCTAAAAAGGAGGCATGATTTGAAGCAAAATCTGCCCAAATGACTTGACCAGGCAAAAACCCTTGCAAGATTTTACTAAGTCCCACGATTTTTGTCCAAAAAATTAACCAAAAACTATATGCGCAATTTTGTAAAAAAATCTGCCAAAAATCTTTGTACAAAATCGTACAGGACCCAATTATTTCGTACAACAATACTTTTGGTATGTTACTGTATTCACCGATCCCAAAGTTTCCAACCCAAGCTCTGATACCATAAAATAATATAGAACACAAAATGATTACCATGATATGTGGTATTTACTAAGGAGCGAAAGCATCCTTAAATAAAATATTACAAATGTTATTAATATTGATCCCCCAAATCTAGAAATGCATCATTTCTACCTAATGTACCCACCTCATGCTCTTGCAAAGAAGATTTAGTATATTTGCATTTTTTGCTCTCCATGTAGCCTGTTGCTTCCTTTCATGAATTGTGGTACCTTCTTCTTCAAAGCCTCTAGATTGCTTTCTTCTTTCTGTTTTCAAATCTTTTCTTCAATCCTTAGGTTGGGTTTGATTCAATAAAGTAACCACTCTTCACTCAGAAGAAGAATGCTTATTAGGGGTAGGATAACAACCAAGGCAAGAATATATTCTAGGTCGAGCTTTCCACCAATAGAGTCTTCAAAAAAATTCAATTCTTCATACATCCCTAGTTGTTGTGCCAATTTGCTGGTGCAATTTGACAGAATGACGACTGCACATAAATAAACCACAAACACTTCCAAGTTGTAGGATTTTCAAGATAAGAGTCAAACTAATAATTCCCTGGCAGTGACGCCTTTGTTGGTGCTCAAACATGTGCCTCCACAATTCCTAAAGACTTGTGCTATCACCTAAGGCCGAGGGAATGTCATCAAAGGCGAAATCAAGGCTTATGATCATATTGTAGCATGAAAGGACCAATGGATAAAGATGGATATCTCCTGTTCACTCTGCTAAACCAAGGGGGATGTTCCTTGATGTATGCGTTAAACAAATGACAAATTAAACCTTGAGGCAAACCATATCCAAACACATGTAACTTATATTATTTGTCACTAAGTATCAATGTGTTGGTTTCCTTCAATCAAGGGGAAAATACCTCTATTGAACAGATGTGACAAACATGTGGAGACAAGGATGCATTCTCTTAACCCCTTAAGATTTGTGGTACATTATCTCGCATCACACATGAATGCAGTAGTATAAGCAATGCAAGTTTCATTGTGAAAGACCTTCTCAAGGTTTGCAAACACTGCACAGTAGCTAGGTAGTGAAAACAAGAAATCAAGTGGGTCACTTGAATATACTAAAACTATTGAGGCAAATGTTTAATGTTTTCTATTTAATGTTTTCTATTAAGTGCAGTGGGATGATAACTTGCTAAATTGATAGTAGACTAGTGCCTTCATCCATATAGGCAGCAAAGTCCAATCTTTATCAACGATAAACATTATTCAAGTAGAAAACAAATGACACCTCACAGAAGAGGGCATAGATGACTATGTTTATCAAACCCACCCATAAGCTAAGCTCTATATGCAAGAAAGACACGGAAGATATTGCAAGCATTCATATGAACATATCTTACACATCCATAAGTAGATTCTCATACTTCTTGTATTGCATAGAAAGGAGACCTCATAAAACATTTACAAGGTGTTTTAAAGCCTCTGCAAAAGCAAACCAATCAATGACAACACTCAAACCAACAAATGTGGTTAAGATAGGTTTTCGAGCTATCAAAAGTATATAAACACTCAGGGAAACATTTGAATGACTAAAGTTGCACTTTATAACCATTCATCAAGGGATTTACAAAAGTAATGATACACTAATACAATTAAGCCTAGATTTCTACATTCAATCAACACATTCAATTCATATAAGACACAAGGAATCTATGCTCTCTGTTCTCTTGTTGTTCTTATGCTAATACATCACATCCTAACCAACAACCACCCCTCTTCTTCCATCTCCAAATTATATATATAACACTCTAATGCAGATGTTGGAGGAAAATTTTCAAACTCAACCATCATGTCATCATCAATTAGACACATATGGCAACCTACAAGAGAGATTTCCTAAGATCATGTGAGAATCAGTGTAGAGAATACCTCGGAACATGCCATCATGAATGCTAACCGCCAGGACGATCATGGAAAAGGGTAACCATGAAACCCATAGAGAAAGTCTCTTTGAGCTCACTCACTAGACCGCTCAACATTAAACACAAATTTGGGCTAAAGAATGGAAACTTAAAAAATGAACACGCCTACCCATATCGCGCATAGGGCTCAAGAAGATATTCACCCCATACCCTACAAACATGCACTAGCTTCTAAGAGAAATCGGGGACAAGCCATTAAATGGTGAGAAGATCGTCAACCGCCAACTAGGTCGAACACAAACATTTGAATATTGAAACATAATCCGCAAACTTGGGGCACAGAGACCATGGTTGGTGAAATGAGTAATGGATGGTGTAACAACCAAATCCGAAATGACAAGAATTAACTAAGTTTACACAACGGTAATTTTTTTTTTACTAGGTGATCAAATACAAAAGAAACTCATCTATAACCAAAACAACATTTTTCATTTTATCATAAACATGATCTCATTTTCATAAAACTGAAAGAAATGATATACAATAAACACTTTGTTTTCTAACAAATGAAATTTTCTTGAAACAACAAATATTGGAAACATACCATTAACATGCATCTCGATTGTCGACCCATCACATTCAAGACTCGGCTTTCCTCAGTATTTGGAAGAGAAAGTATCTTCAAGGAGCTTAACCTCCAACCACAGACCGTCGGTCTCCCGCACTCCTTCCTAACCGGAAGTGGCCCCACCCTACTCAAGAGGATAGACTTAGGATAACCATCGGTGTTTGCCATCTGAGCTCTGGTGTTGTAACCTACGTGTCTTGTTATCGTGCAGATCCCTAGATACCCTCTAGTCATACACGACACTCCACAAGAAACGCCATCTAGTTACGATGAACGTTCGATGCACTTGAGGATAGTACACCACCTTGGCCAAAGGATTTGTTTTTAATTAGCGTTCTAAGAACGCATGAACTTGGTTCACCCACCCTACTCGACTTGAACTGATCGAAATCCTGCAGTTTCCTATCTGTAAAGTTTGAACTAATTGATGACCTTGTTGACCACAAGGGTTTAAGATTTCCTCATAAAATAACGCATGGCGCAACATTCACTATGTTTCCGAGTTCATAGTTTCAGGAACTCCTTTTCATGTAGAAACCTTGATTATTATCACCCACTCCTAAGTGGTTTCACGCTAGTTTACTCGGTTTCCAAGTTTGCACAACACACTCAAGTATCTAAACCAATTTCCCGCTATCCCGAAATCCAAGGGTTCTAGACTCTTAAGGCTTGCAAAACAATGCTAGCATTGTCACATGCAACGTTATCTGCATTCAAAATGCGGGTGTTACCCATTCTACATGCTCGTTTCAAACCATGACGGTTTTCGACACCAGTACAATAACTCCCTACTTCGCTTTCCAAGTCCATTAATTTCGCATATGTTATTAAGGGAAGATTCGCAAGATAAAACAATGAAGGGTTTAGACTTTTTCTTGTGACCTTGGAGATGACCAAACACGTGGTCGACCTCTAACAAAAGATAAAAGACGAAAACGTCTCAAGCTGGTTGCCACTACCACTTAGACAATCAAACACATTAAAATTTATGTCGATCATGTTTTAAATCGGTGGTTTTAATCTCCCACACAACGTGCGCGTGGAGCAACGCAATTCCTCACAATGGAGCTATTGTTCCAAGTGCTCTAAGAGCAATTTTTACGTTGATATCTCAGTCATAAAGGTAACTCTTAATATTTTACGTCGTTACTGATGGTTTGAAGTTTGTAGTTCACATTTGTTTCATATAATGATCATTCTTAGATGATTGCACATTGAGATCTATGCTCTATCGTCTTACAACATCAACCAAGAGAGATAATGATCTATTTTCTAAGTTCTTGCATACTAATTGACAGCAGCATTATTGTCACTGAGGTTTCTTTTACCATATCACAGTAATAATACATTTATATTGATGAACTTCTCACAGAACCGCAGTAAAGGACATTATCATAATATCATATTCATAGTAAATATATTACCTTACCTTGGCAATGAAAGGCACAGCAAATGCCGAAGGCTCCCCTCTGTCCTTACTGCCGCTTTTCCTTATTTCTGTGCAGGCGACAAAGCTCCTCCCTGTCTCTCCTCTTCTCTGACGTGTCCAACTCAGTTGTAACAGCATTGCCCACTAGTCACTCTTCCCTCACACAGTGACTTACTTCCCTTTTACTCTTCTCTTCTCCTTCTAAACTCCCCGTCCAACTTCTAAGACTCTCTTTTTGCCACTTCTCAGACTTTCTACACTTACTATCATGCGCAGGAGTCCCTCGTCTTCCTTTTCCTGCCGTTTTTGTTTTCCTTTTTTTTTCTAACAACAACTAACCTTCCTCCTATATCCAAGACTCTCTCCCCGGTTTCTTACTTCGCAGCCTCCTCCCAACTTTCGTGCCTCCCTGTCTTCGCCGTTACTTCTCCCCTTTACCAGCCCACGACGGCCTTTTCCCGGTTTCTCTCCCCCACTCGCCATCGAATCTCCTTCCTTCCCTTTCTCCATCTCACTCTTCTAACTATCTCAAGCCTAACTTCCCTACTTCGAAGGAACTCTCTCTGTGGTTTCCTTGCCACACAATGACGGTTACCTCGTTCCATTCCCCACTCACGAAGGATTCCCTCTCCCATCACTCTCTGACGCATTTTGAGAAGGAAACCGCTCCTCTAAGACTACGGTTTGCTAACCTTTCAACAACAGCAACCCTTTGATTTCGCTCCCTCATCTATGAGACAGTTTCGACATTAATTCCATCGGTTATACTTCTATCACAACCGCTGAGCTCTCTCTCTCTCTCTCTCTCTCTCTCTCTCTCTCTCTCTCTCTCTCTCTCTCTCTCTCTCTCTCTCTCTCTCTCTCTCTCTCTCTCTCTCTCTCTCTCTCTCTCGCCCACGGTGAATTAGAATCTAAGCTCTCATAATGAGGCTAAGCATAAAGATTTGAATGGAAAATGGTTTTAATAACGTTGCGCAACTTAACAATCAACAAGAATATCAAAGAAAGAAAAGAATACATGGCATAAAATCTAAGCCATTCTTGCAAGGTATACAACACGCTTGGCATCTCAACATCACACATTTGCCTGCATAAAGACACACGTCATCATGACATGCATAGGCCCAAAGGTTCACGGATTACCATGGTAAACGTTTAACTCATTGAGACAGATCCAATCATGGTGAAGACTTCGTTGACTAAAACTCACTCGAACACAAAGCATCTAAAAGCTAAAAGTGAGGTTAAACTTGACAAGACGACGGTTAAGAAGTGTCTAGAGCAACTTTTTTGGCCGAAAAGGAAAAGAATAAATTCACAACACAAGTTCGACGCGTTTTACGACAATCACGACGGATTGATCGTAACGCAAACGAGTTATTACAACGTTAGACGCACAAAGCCGACTTCTCGCATCCTTCGACTACGAGACAAGATTTACAATTTCGCCACAAGATGGTTCATTAAATACTTATAACCGAAAATACTAAACGTCTAAATAAGTCGACTTGCTTTGGTGGACTTACGACGACATCGACGACTCCCAGATTCTTATATTACGACTTTCGACTAGGATGTTACACTTTATCCTTTGACGTCGACATCTAGTTAACTAACCCAACCGACAAACAAGACTAACTTGATGGTTCCAAGTTTTATCTACCTGTTTGGCGATCTCAGTAACAAACACCCATGGTTAATTTCCAGAGTCTATACTCTCTCTCGAAGATACTTTCTCTTCCCGTCGAACTCGGTCCACCTGTTCCTGCAACGACAGTCTCACATACAATTTTGTGGTCAAAGCACCTATGATCCAAATATAATATATCCAAACATCCTTGCATTTATTATAAAGGCATTTAGTCTACAATATCACCTTGATCGTAATCATTAGATTCCACAATTTCATATAACAAGTTTGTAAAATAAATCGTCAGTTTCCAAGTCGTTCACAACATATTAAATTACTGAAATTTGCAAGAAAGTAAATAACATAATTGTTTCCAAAAAGAGGGATGTGACAGATGGCTACTGCTAGGTAGGTAAAACTTTTGAACCTCGTTTAAACAACAATTGTCCACGTGGAAATAGAGAACATCAATGATCCAAGAACACTCAAAATAGGCCAAACATGCCCCAACGATGAACAACTCCCTTTGAAGATCAAAATGTTAAGGCACTAGGAAACCGCCATCAACATGCTACTACATGTAACTAAGAACTCACTGCAAAAATGAGAAACATCAAGATAAATGTTGTGGCTTGAACATAAGCCCCTGCAAACAACATTGACCACCATGCATTCAAAAGATCGCCACAAAATAAAGATAGGTCATCACAAGGCAGGGAATGCATTGTTAGGAAGAATAGAACCCGTCGCAAAGTGAACTAAAGAGACAACAACAACCGCAAAGTGAACTAACCACCAAAAGGAATCAAATCCACCACAAAGCCAAAGGATGAGCATAAAACATCATGGGAGTCCACCACAAATCGAAAATAATCACCACATATAAGAAACACCACTGCACAGGAGAAACATGGCTAACAGGGATAACAAAGTCCTTTAGGGTGATGATAGCAACATAAAGGAATGTTGTGGTGATAACTCATAGGTAGGGGAGAACAACAACGTGATAAACAAGGGATGGGAAGAAATCATGGTAAAAAACAAGGAACTACATAACATAGGGAGGGGGAAAGGAGCCATAAACAACACCACACAAGGAAAATAACTCAATGACAAAACTCGTAATGCACAACAAGATGACACAAGACCCGGAACATGCTTCTAGGCTAATACAGAGGTAATGTAACAAGTGAAACATTGGACTTAGTCAAATTTTAGATGCATGCCAATAGTTGAAATAGAAACAATGACATAAAGAGTTTCTCTAAATATTAATATTAGTTGGATAATAACATAATATTCCAACAAAATATTACTTAGGAAAGTGGCTAAAAGACAAAGTAGCGTGTCTTGCTGATTTAGAGGCACTTTTTGTCCTTTTCCCAATCTATATGACAGTGGGGGTGAAGATCATTTTAGCAACTAATATAATTCTCAACAAATAAAATGATCTTAATATTTTAATGTTATTAGGTTACATGAGCCTTTCTAAATAGAAGTTTTTCTTGCCTAAGTTGGTGAACAGTGTTTCAGCCTTGGAGTTTCTTTGCTGGGTCTACAGGGTTGCTGCCCTATTTTGTCAGTGCATATGGTGTCTTTTTTCCGCAGCTCACTGCTGCTTTCTATCTGTAATTTAGCATTGATTCAATATATATATATATATATATATATATATATATATATATATATATATATATATATATATATATATAAGTGGCCTAGGTCAGCATACGTATTGTGCAATAATTTGTAGCAAATTTTTAACACCTGATAGTTGATTGTGTGGGGAGTGCCTTTTATTTTGGGTGAATTTTTCTTCTTGGTTGTGACTCTTCATTTTCTATTGGTGGCGTTGAATTTTTTCCCTTACACGGAACGTTTTCTAGTTGTTGGGCATTTCTTTGCTTTTTCTTAGCCATTAAAATTCTAAAAGTGGACATTTTTATTATTTATGGGGCTGCAATTACAACTCCATGCGAGGGCATTTCTTTGCTTTTTCTTAGCCATTAAAATTCTAAAAGTCGACATTTTTATTATTTATGGGGCTGCAATTACAACTCCATGCGATGGCTACATTCTTGGTCGTTGTTATAGGATCTTCAACATCATTTCTTGGTTGTATAGCAATTATAGTGACATCTACAAACCCAATGATTGTTCCTCTTCTTGGTTGACATCAGGAGCTGAAAAAAAAAAATTGCTAGTAGCATGCATATATTTTTATTCTATTACCAAACGTAGAAGTTAGAAAACTATCCATGGGCAGATTTTAGATAGAGAGCAGAGAAGTTTTAAGGAAGAGTGAGGAATGAAAACTCTATTTAGCAAAGTTAGAATTTTTTTAAAAAGACCTTGAATATGTTAGGGAATTTAATGAGAAGAATGGCTATGTTGAAGCCTCATTATTAAAGGAGTGGTAAGCTACAAGCACTATTGCATTTGTTGTAGCTTAATGTTTTTGTAAGGAAGTTGTAATGCTAATGTAGGCATCCAATGAGAAATTTAATTGTAGGTTTATATTTTGCATTTTTGTGCATATGGGTGTGTGTTGTGATTAGATAGACTACAAAATTGGGTAGCATTTCATTAGACCCTCTAATCTTGACTGCACCAGCAACAAAAGTCGAGCCTAGGTGTAATCAACATTCACAAAGCCACCAAAATCATTAGTCGTGTCCCATGCAAGACACACATATTTGCCTCGAGTTTCCAACTTAAGTTCATTCCAAGTAGAGGCAAATTTTACAAGGAAATCTATCACTTGATTTCCTTCCCTTCTTGGATGACTACACCTAACAATAGTGAAGCCATAAAGGAGGAGCTTCAAGTCTTTCCTGCATTTATTCAATTGTCATTGTTGAAAATGACAAGAAACTTGCTTTTTGAAGTTATCAATCAAGACCTTGGAATCTAATTACAAAACAATGCCAACAAGTTGTCATTTCTTAGCTTCTAAAATAGCTTGATGGATGGCCATAGCTTTGGCATAATTATTAGAAGTGGTTCCTAAACTACTAGCAAACTAGAAAATATCCATTCCAATATGGTCACAATAGACACCTACCATGCTCACATCTCTAGGATTATCTCTTGAAGCTCCGTCCACATTAATTTTCACTGGCCCGGAGGGGATGTTTCCATCAAATTATATGTTCCTTTTGAAAGTTGATTTTGCTAGAAGAGATGGAAGGAGAGTCCATAGGAATGCCCAGTCTGTTAAGGATTCTAAATTAGGCAAGCCCTGTTCCAAAGCTTGGGATTTTTAACATCCAAGTTTTCAGCCATAAGAGTCTTGTTACCTTTCATAGAGTAAATTCCATAACCTTTCAAGCCCTAGCCAAGGATGTTAGAATGTCTATCCAAGGGAACCTTTGGGGAAACTAAAATTTGAACCAACTAGTCACTGAAAAGGGGGAAATGTTAATTGTGTCATTGTTTCCTTGGGTTTCCATCTCCAAATCCTCACATCACCCTACATTAAATTACACTAAAACTCTGAAACATGAATCCAACCTGTAAGCTTTATTTTATTATATTATGTTAATAATATATTTTATATATTTGCTGCTCATCGTAATAATACATTTGCTCATTGCTTCTACATAATTTAATATGGTATCAGAGCGAAATTAATTTATGTTCCTGTGTGAGAATTGGAGGTTGAAATATATATAAAGGCATGAGCAAATAAGAGGCGTTTGCATTCTGCAGAGAAGGCTACATCAAATTCTGCATTGAAAGCCGTTCATCCTGGTGTGAAGAAGCAAAGCCATTTGAAGGCATTTTAATGAAGGCGTTGAATTGAGAATGCTATTGAAGACAAGGCAAAATTGTTGCGTCCAAAACCAGCGCTTTGTTGTTGAAGGCGTAGAAATTCCTATTTGAGGGAGGCGTCTGAATTTTTTAAGGGAGGCGTATTGATCTGCAAAACTAATGAACAGAGGCATCTAAGACTTTGAAAAGAGACGTCTAAAATTTCATATGGAGGCGTTCAGATTTATATTTTGAAATCAATCTCATTTTTGTAAAGCCTATACCATTTGCTAAAGGCGTGAAGGAGGGCGCAATAAAGGTATTTGAAGTCTGTTGTTTTTGCCAAAAATTTCACACCATATGTATTCTTGCTGGGGGCGTTCAAAAATTTGCCAGAATTAATTGTTATTGCTGGGCGTCTAAATCTGCAAAATGAATGTTGTGCAAAGCCTGCAAGTGGAGGTGTAGCAGATTACAAAGGTGTCGAAACTAATGAAAAACATCTGAAAGGGGAGAGCCATTGAATTAGAATTTTGAGAGCAAATAAAATGTGCAACTTTCTATTTTTTCCAGAAACCTTAAATATTTTTAAAAAACTTTAGAATTTGAAAAGAATTTTATTAATAAAGCAAAAATATTAAATTATTTTTAAAATCCTTTTTCTTTTCTATAGTTAAACTTTAGAAATAATTGAAAGTGCAATATTAATATACTTACAATCAATTTAAGACTATATTATTATTTCTTGCACTTCACAATATTGTATTTGGAGCATTTATTGTGTTTTCAAGTCAAATTTAAAGTTTTGAAACTCAAAACAAAACAAACAAGTAGTGTTTGTATTAATGGTGCCTCTAATTCGCATTTACAGGTAATGTCGTCGTGTTGAATTATTGCATCTAACGCGTAATAAAGTTGCAACAACAACATCTATGGCATCGACCTTGTAAAACATCAGAGTTATAAAGGTTACATCAGATAAATGAAGAATTTCAAAACAATAACAACTCTTGAAAGGCAACAATTATGCTGCCTAGAAAACCAAAGTGCAAACCCAATTAGAGTGCAAAGACCTTTGGGATGTCATCTCTAGGAACACAACCAGACCTCAACACGCTGACAATGATCAAAACAATTTTGATAAGGCCAATCAAAAGGCCAAATTAATCATTTTGTTTGGTGTGTCTGATGAGGTTCAACCTCACATACGAATAGCCAAGACTGCTAAAGAAGCCTGGGATCACCTCAAAACAATCTATGATGTTAAAAACCAGAACCAAATCCTCCATCTATAGCGTCAGTTACATTGTCTACAAATGCAAAATGGTGAGACGGTAGAGGCATTTTTTAGAAGAGTCGTCGAAATTAGAACAACACTTCAAGCGTTAGGGGAAGAAGTCACAGATGCTTCTCTTGTACCAATTGTCCTGAGAGCACTACCCCCTTCGTTTCAAGTGTTTGTCATATGTTTAAATGTGGCTAATAAAACACCCTCATTTGAAGAACTGGTCAACTTGCTTCAACAGGAAGAAGCAATCTATAGTGAGACAGACTCTCAAGACAATCAGGTCCTCGCAACAAAGCAAAAGGGAAAACAACCTGAACGTCGAAGTGGTCCATCAGGTCAGTCTAAACCAAATCAAGACAACTCTTCTAACAAGAAAAAGAAATGTCTAATTGTGGAAGAAAGGGACATGAACTCAAAGAGTGCTGGTATAATTCCTATGCTAATAGTGAATCCAGTCAAAGAAAGCCACAAAAATCTTTTCAAGGGGATAAGAAGAAGAA
The DNA here is from genome assembly GCA_027924645.1 of Cunninghamia lanceolata. Classification (NCBI taxonomy): domain Eukaryota; kingdom Viridiplantae; phylum Streptophyta; class Pinopsida; order Cupressales; family Cupressaceae; genus Cunninghamia; species Cunninghamia lanceolata. The sequence continues at coordinate 26,104,198 of BSBN01000213.1, read as the reverse complement.
TCCCCATTGGCAAAAAAGCCAAATAAGCAACAAGGCAATGTTGCATCTATAGGTAATTCAGATGAAGAAGAGTTCTTGTATGCTACTGAAACGAAGGCCTCCGCCTCAAATAGTTCAGACCGGTATGTTGATTCTGGTGCATCCACGCATATGACAGGTGAACAAGAGTGGTTTTGTGATCTCACTCCATCCACCTCCTATGGGAAAGTTTCATTTGGTGATGACACCTCTTATGATGTTCAGGGCATTGGAGATATATCATTGCCTCTAAAAACTCACAAATCTAGACTTACTAAGATTTTTTATGTTCCAAGGCTCACAAAGAACCTACTTTCTGTAAGTCAGTTGCAAGAAAAAACCTACAAGTTGAATTTGATCAACATGACGGTGAGAAACTGTCTTATCAAAGACAAAACAAGCAATGGTGCAGTTGTAGCTCATGCTTCAAGGTCGGAAAGATGTTTCACATGAAGACCAGGCCCTTGCAATGAAAACTAATGCATCCACAACTCTTTGGCATTAGAGATTTGACCATCTTAGTTTTGGTTATCTTCTTGCATTGAGTAAGAAAAATAAGGTGAGAGGACTTCCCCCCATTCAGAAAACAGAAGTTCTTTGCTTACATTGTCTTGCCGAAAAGCAACAGAGGGCTCATTTTCCTACTGCAGAAAACAGAGCCTCTAGTCCCTTAGAATTGGTTTACACTGATCTATGCCGACCTATGCCATTCAGTCATCAAAATGCCCGGTATTTTCTTCTATTTGTGGATGATTATACAAGAAAAATGTGGGTCTATTGTTTGGCTCACAAAGATCAAACCTTTGAGAAATTCAAAGAGTTTTGAGCCCTCGTAGAATCGTCATCATGTCAGAGTCTCAGAGCCCTTCATTCAAATCAAGGGGGCGAATTCACAAGTAAGGAGTTTGTAAACTATTACAAAAACATAGCATACAATGACAGCTTACCATTGCATATACACCTAAACAAAATGGTGTTGTAGAGAGGCGTAATCGTACTATTGTGGAAATGGTGTGATGCATGTTGAAGGATGCAGATCTTGCTACTGCATTTTGGGGTGAAGTAGTTCATACAGTAGTGTATTTGTTGAATTGAGCACCCACCGAAGTGCTTGATAATATCACACCAGAAGAAGCATGGACTAGGAAGAAGCCCTTTATATCTCATTTCAGAGTGTTTGGATGTACAACCTTCATGCATGTTTCCAAGGTTCAGAGAACAAAATTGGATGATAAGTCTGAAGTATCTTTTTCTTGGGTACAGTTCAGAGTCGAAAGGATATAGGCTTATGGATGCAGTCACAAAAAAGGTGTACATTAGCAGTGATGTTGTCAATGAGGAAAAAGGATGCAGCACCTCTTCCTCTCCATCACTTGTTAGTTCTCAAACACTGAGAATTCTTGAACCTGAAGATAAGGAACTTGATGAAGAAGCTCAAGAAGAGGTATCGTTTCTGTTGGAAGAGTTTCCCCCTCTTTCGCCAACTCAATCTTCATCTCCTATACACAAAGTTTCCTAAGTGGTATCAAGCCACAATGAAGGATGCTAAAGATGATGTAGTTGCAAACACATCATTTAGTGGGCCTAAAACTCACAACAAGTCTTGCAAAGAGATAAACATGGCCCTTATGTGTATAGTTATGCAGAGTTCAGAACCAGAAACAGTGCAACAAGCTCTTGAGTCACTACCTTGGAAAGATGTCATGGATGCAGAGTATTAAGCATTATTGAGGAATAATACATGGGAACTTGTTGATCTTCCACCATGGAAGAAGGCTATTGGATGCAAATGCATTTGTAGAATCAAATATAAGGCTGACGGTAGCATTGACAAGTACAAGGCCCGACTTGTAGACTAAGGGCTATGCACAAAAGGAAGGCATTGACTACGATGAAACTTTTACACCTACAACAAAGATCAAGACAATTCATATGGTTTTGGCAATGGCAGCACAATTTGGGTGGAAAGTTCACCGGATGGATGTCAAGAGCGCCTTTCTTAATGGAGATCTCAAAGAAGTCTACATGACTCAACCTGAGGGATACACTGCAACTAGTCAGCAGCACAAAGTCTGTAGACTCATCAAATCTCTCTACGGTCTTAAACAAGCCCCTCGAGCTTGGTACATAAAGATCGATGGGCATCTCCTTAAACATGGATTCATCAAAAATCCATATGATCCCAATCTCTACCTCAAAGAGCAAGGGAGGGAAATTGAAATTGTGATTGTATATCTCGACGATCTGGTCATCACAAGGAGTTCTCCATAGATGATTGATGCAACAAAGAATGATCTTAAAGACAAATCTCCGGCTCCTGCATTATTGTCTTGGACTTGAAGTGTGACAACAGAAGAATCAAATCTATGTTTCTCAGATGAAGTATGCCAAGACACTGCTAAAGAAGTTCAAAATGGAAGATTGAAAACCGATGTCAACTCCCATGGAGACAAGTTTGCAAATTTCCCGCCATGATCCATCACCTCAGGTGAATGCTACTCTCTATCATCAGTTGATTGGGAGTCTCATCTACCTGACTTATACCCCCTGATATCAACTATGTTGTCAGCTATCTCTCTAGGTTTATGCAGGAACTTAAGGTTGTTCATTGGAAGGCAGCAAAGTGGATTTTGAGATACATCTGTGGTACAATGGCATATGGCTTGGAGTACAAGCAGAACGTAGATTTTTCTTTGTGTGGATACACAGATGCGAACTATGCAAGTTCTGTGGATGATAGCAAGCCTACTTCAAGCTTCATTTTCTTTTTAGGATCTGGTCTAATTTCTTGGGGGAGCAAAAAGCAAACCAATGTTGCTCGCTCTTCCACGGAGGTAGAATATCACACGGCAAGGGGGTTGTCTGTGAAGGGATATGGTTACGTCGCATTTTGATAAGCATAGGTGTTCCTGAGACATGTCCTACCACTTTGTTTTGCGACAATCAGAGTGTGTTCAAGCTTGTTCACAATCCAATTTTTAATGAGTGTACCAAGCATATTGAGGTTCAGTGCCATTATACTTGTGAACATGTTCAACAACAGAATATCCAACTTCAATTTTGTTCAACTCAAGAGCAACGTGCAAAAATATTTACAAAATCACTTGCAGCTGTGAAATTCAAAGCTTTTCGAACTTTCATGCTTTGGCTTCTTAATAATATGATGTAATAAGGGGGCGATTGTTAGCTTTATTTTATTACATCATTGTATTATGTTAATAATATATTTTATATTATTAACGTTACCAACGTATAACTATCTTTGATAGTTATAGTTGGTTGGTCAGGTATGCCCGACCTTGGTGGTTATTCAACTATCATTCATATGTATATATTTGTTGCTCATTGTAATAATACATTTGCTCATTGCTTCTGCATAATTTAATATAACCAGCTTCAATACATTAAAGCCTTATTAAATCATTGAGATCAAGAAACTCCACACTTAGAGGACTCTTTTAGTCCCAGGCATCATCCTGAAATAGGGCTTTGTCACCCTTCCCAACAATCCAAAAGAGCCCCAATTTTGATCAAATTATTCCCTAACTTAATGGTTTCCCAAATTTTAGATCCTTTACCTAGAGTAGGCATCCTGGGAATGAGAGAATGATTTTCCAATTTCAGATATACTTAAGAATACTCCCCCATAAAGCATTCTCCTCCATGCACCATCTATAGTACAATTTGGCAACAAAAACCACATTATTAAGGAGAGAGGTTCTCAAACCTAACCCACCTCTATCTTGGGGTTGACAAATTTTATCCCAATTGACCTAATGTCATTCCTTTTCTAAGAATTTCCTTCCCAGAGAATTTTTCTTATTTCATGGTCCAAATCTTGAGGGGTACCTTTGGGAGCCATGAGAATCATAAACCTATACATAGGGAGGGTCCATAAGACAACTTTGAGAAGAATCTTACGACCAGCCAAGGAGAGGTGCTTGTGTGTCTAATGATTAATATGACACACCACTGCATTTAAACATCATTCCAACCTTTCTTCCTAAGGGAAGCAAGAGAAATGGGGACTTCCAAATATATGAAGGGAGGGATAGCTCTTGAGAAGCAAAGGATGTCAACAATTCTCTTCTAGGTGCATTGGTCCATGTGGAAGAAGAAAACTTGAGACTTTGTTCATTCAATATTTGCTCTAAAACATTGATATAAATATCAAGGGCCTTCCTAAGAGCATTTGCCTCAACTCTAATGGCCTTTTCCATCAAACAAGTGTCATCCACAAATTGAAGGAGAGATAAGCAATCCATACATTCCACAATATGGTACCCAAAGACGGCACCAAATCTATTGAGGTAATTCAGAAAATGGCCTAATCCTTTTGTCAGAATGAGAAAGAGATACGGAGAGAGGGGGTCCCTCTATCACAAGGCTCTTTCAACATGGAAAAGATCAAAAGGAGAACCATTTATAAGCATAGAAAAGGAGGGAGAGGTGTCATAGGCCATAACACATTGAATCCAACTATTTTCAATGCTCAATGCATGCAAGATATCTTCCAAAAAATTCCAACAAACCCCATCATAAACCTTACATCAAGATTCATGAAAATGGATTTTTCCTTATTAGCATGCATAGAATGAATGGCTCCTTAGACATTGAAATTTCCATCAAGGACTTGACACCCTTAATCAAAGTCATTGTGTTCTAAGGAAATGATGGAGGGCAAGAACCTTTTCAATCACTTAGCTATGGTTTTGGAGAAAATTTTTGCAGATAGTGTTACAGAGAGCTATGACTCGAACATTAAATAAACTTGTAACATGATCTTTCTTAGGGATCAAGGCTCAAAAAGAGTTATTGAGAGCCTTTAACATTTCTTCGAAGTATGCAACTCTTCAGAAGCCTCCAAGATGTCTTTTTGATAGAGTAAGCCAAAAGGCTTGAAAATACTCAATGAGAAACCCATTAACACCACAGATTTTATCTTTTTTCACCATAAAGACCACCTATTCAAGCTACTCAAGAGAAATAGGCTTATTTAGAGAGGAATTGTCAAGAAGGTAATGATTTTAGGAATGTAATACAAGATCATGCATTTGTTTTCAACACTAGAATGTCTTTGAGCCACAACAAAATGATGGAAGGAGGAATTCCTATCCCAACCTGTAACCATTTGGCACAAAGTTTTGTAGCCATGTGATTTCTTCTTAATGCTCTATTTTTTCCGACTCATTATGGAGTTTAGTTTCTTGGGCTAAGAAAACCCTACTCAAGCCATGCCCCCGGATGGAACACTGAACCTCCGCCAGCTCGGTCAATAGTCTCTTTTTCAACTAAATAATGTTACCACAGGAGCAAATGTATCTGTTTTACTCTTTTTTTTTTTTTAATCTTCAATTTAGTTAATTCAAAGTTTATGCTCTCTAAATTGAGGGCAACTGAAGTGCGTACTCTGATATGCACTTAATCAAAAGCAACAAGTTGGCAGCCATTAAGACATTGGTCTCTATGCATTTCTACTTGGACCTCTTGCCACATAAAAGTGTAGATTATAAGCAAGGGTCGACAATGCTTTGGAACATAAAGTAAATGCAAACTGACATACTAAAAGGAGGTTGCTTGAAAAATTCTCACGCGGCCACATAATGATTGCTTTTATAGATTTCAAAACCTTTTGCTGCACAAAGTACCTCATAAAGCAACCTTAATATTGTTATCAACATAGGACTGTTAAACACATTCACAAAAGCTCAAGATATTAACATGAGACAAGATCCCTGAACTACATCATGCCACTATAAGACGAGCTTTTATTAAGAACCCTGCCATGATGACAAACAATGTAAGAAGTTCCATGAAGCATGAAGAAGTGCCATTAGGCAGTACTAGATAGAACTAGAGAAAATGTTGCCCGTCAACATGGGGAATTTGTATCCACATGCTTGAATCAAGTTTCAGAAACCTTTACAAATTAAAATGTACAATCGTATAACAAATAAGTATTCTGTTGCTTATTCTATCAATTCTACTTCACCAATTCAATCATCAAATCTAGTCATAAATTAAAGTGAGAGAATTTCGTAGAACAAGGATGTTTGTATTTGCAAATATTACATAACCTACACACAACAACATGCTACTATCAATTAATGGCTTGTATTTTAAAGCATCACAATTATAAAAGACAGAAGGCAAGGGGATCTATAAAGCTTGTAGACGCATCACTAAGTTGTGCTCGTACTGGAGAAATGTTGATCGACAATATGTGAGCAAAAGCTTGGCTCGAGTTTAGGAAATCTTTACTAGTAAAAATTTAAAATCTAACAAACTAATATTATGTTGTTTATGCTATCACTTAGGCTTTACTGATTAAATTGTTAAGTCTTGGAAAAGCACAAGGCAAGCTAATTTTGCAGAACTAGGCCTGTTACATTTGCAAAGCAACCTCTAATCGCAATAATCAAGTAACCCTCTAATACTATCAAGTGCCAGTTCTGTTTAGTTTGTCCCATAATGAAAGATTATTTGTGCCAGCAATTCATTTTCCTTCGCATCAAGAATTCCTTATTATATCGATGTACAAATTAGCTGCTCCCCTTTCCCTCGATGTATTGGTGTGTAATGGGTTCTGAGTATCAAATGAGTGATCTGCTAGTCTAAACAAGCCCACAATGGCATAAATGATTAAATCAAAATGCATCAAGAAATTCATCCTTTAGAACTAGATCCATCGATGATAAACAACATGCATCAAGAAGTTCATCCTTTAGAACTAGATCCATTGACGATAAACAACAATCCTTTCACACATTACCCAAATTTGGATAACACCAAAACAACAGGAAAACTTGGAACTATGAAATAACATATATTCTATCACAGAACATTGACAGAGATTTGATTATTACATTTCACCACATTCTGCAATTATACAAGGTAGCTTGGGTCGATTATTGGGCCCAGTTTGTACATTTTCAATTTTCCTCACTACCAAGAGTCCTTCTCCTAGCACCCTCTGCCAATAGAAGGGGAAGTCCATTGTAAATAGCTTATTTAAATAAATCCAATATTATCAAAAAATATACAGAAAAAAATAGAAATAACAAAGATATATTATGGAATTCTATAAAATGATTCTATAATGCAACTCGTTGAAAACATTATACATATATTAAGTAACATTAGAATCAGTTAACTCACTCCGTGATTTGATACTGCAACTCATTGAAAACATTATACAAATATTAAAAACATTAGAATTAGCTAACTCACCCCAAAAACCACGTGCTTATTGTCAAGCCAATCGCATTTTGCACAAGTTATAAAGAACTGCAAAGAAGAAACAAAATGCATTATAATATTTTTTAAAGAACAAGCAGGACATTAAGAGAAAGAGAAGCAACAAATGCAAAACTAAGAACTAAGAATTGAATTTGAATTGCAAAAATACATAGGTATAACATTGAAAATGCAAATTAAAGCATAATAAAACAAAGACATTATAACTAAGCTCAAAATAACAATACAGTGTACTATCATTTAGAAAAACCCAAAATCAAATAATTACACCAACTACCAAAAAAATGAAGGCCTTGGATATAAATAAAATAATTGTTGTTGCAGGGATGCATGGAAAATAAGAAAGTTGTGGTCAACAATTATTACCTGACATCCATTTGTATTAGGCCCACTGTTTGCCTGCATGCCATAAAACAACGTTAGCATGAGAACCATGAGATAATAGATATCTCATCTGGTTTAACAACCACCAACTTCTTATGCAACGACACAACTAATATAATCTTGGCAGCTATACCAAGCATCATACAAAATATTAAAAAAAATACAAGCAGCAACCACCCTGCAAGCCCAAACACTTCTTCTCCAAGCTTCATTCACTTTTGACCTCTATTATTTGAACAGTTTATGGTCAAGGCTAGCTACTTCAAAAATTATAGCAAAAATACCAATGTTAATTGTGGGGTACGAGGAACTAATAAAGAAAACATCGATACTTTTGCTTCCACCTTTAAGTGGCTGGACATTATAATGCCCCCCATTCTAATTGATATAATGACTTCTTTTCAGGTGATCTAAAAAGGGAACATCTGATACTGAGAACAAAGTTACCACCATACCAGTGCAGAAAGGCATTAGAAAATTCCCTTCATTCAAGACAAAACTTAATAATTGTAAAAGAACAAAAGTCTAAAGCTTCCACTGAACTTGCAATAGCATTTGTAACTCCAAGAGCATATTCATATAAGCTATTACCATGTAAAACTTTCCAATAATTAAAATTTAATGCATGTTTAACAAAGCCTCACATGTTCAAGCACATTATTTAGTTAAACTGTGCAATTTTAAATGGATCTATATTACGACTCAAAACAAACACATCATAACCAAGGAAGTGATCACTTGCCCCTTCAAACTCTTGGTAAAAAGCCTCAATTCATGATAAGAAAGAATCTTAAGCTGAAAAACAAAAATAGAAGAATTAAACATAGAGTTAACCATTGGGACCACAGCACCAAACACCAAGGTGACCACCAAAATGTGAGACATGGGCTGGCCAATAAACATTGGAACCAAGACATCAAAAAAGAAGGAAAACTGACACGATTGAGAAGAATAGTATCATCATTGAGACCACATTAAAGCCTCCACAGCCAATCTAAGAAGGGATTCGGACCAAATTCAAGAATAAAAACCCTTCATAAGGGCTCATTTGTTACATCTGCAATAATTGCAAAAATAAAGTGGCTTTGAGACATCTCTCTTTTGCTTAGGGTTCAACGCAGACTGTGGGTCACCTTATTATTAAGTGTGGGTTGAGGTTGTGGCTTGCCATGATCCAGAGTGGATTTGAACCTAGGTCACATACCAGGAATGTACCCCATTTTCTCTACTCCATAACATTATAAAATGCCCTCCAAGTTAAGTCATCCTTATTGTAGTTTGGGGCTATGAAACTAGGTCACTCTATTTACCAAAGCACCCCTTTAAAATTATACAACCCTTTGGACAACTTAAAGACACATTTATTTCTGAACTTTTAGCTATATAATTTACTCTCATTTCTACCCATAAGTACAATGACTTTTCCCTCTTGTCATCCTTCTCTATATATCCATATAACATTTTTTTACGACTTGTTTATATTTATGATGATAATGATGATTTTTCTTGTCCTTGCTAACAAGGTTTGTTGCTTTCATGAATTGAATTTGTGATATTAAGCAAACTCTGGAAGTTGCTCCTGATATTTGTAAGGACATGACAAAATAGCAAAAAAGGTATTTGTCTTAAATTTTATTAACGTCACAAAGATTACAAGTTCATTCTTATTGGATTGCGTTAATAAGTAATCACATGAATGAGAAATAAAACGCATGGTCAAAGCATAAGTTCTATTTTGGTAATTCCCATCTGTGAATAATCCCAAACAGAAGTGTTGTTTCCCCAGCACTTAAGAGGCTATGGGTGTAGTCGATTTCTCTTAGATAAAGGAGTATTCCTGATAAGCCTTTCCCCAGAAGGATTATTGATTAACCATGTCTAGGTACTTGAATAAAATATGGCAGAATTAAATGTAGCAATTGGCAAGGCTAAATCCTAATAGAATGCTACCCAATAATGCATGCTGCATATTTACCCAATACTGGCAGGTGTTGTCTCCCGTTAATGGGATGAGAGATAAAAAGGTTGCTCGAGAGAAAGTTAAATGGCTTGGGCCTCATAAAAGCTTTTGGAAAGTGAACTTTGATGGTGCCTCTCATGGCAAGCCAGGGCTGGATGTAGCAGTTGTGATTCTTTGAGATTGTTCAAGAGCATTTATTCATGGTGGGTCCTTCTTTTGGGGTATACAAACTAATAATTACACAAAATGGAGACTGGCAATCGAAGGTATTTCTCTGGCAATTTCCTTGGGATGCAAAAGATTGATTGTGGAAGGTGACTCCTTGAATGTTATCTTGGGTTTACAAATTACATAAGCGATCTTGTCCTAATTGGAAATTTAACAGTTTAGTAGAAGAAGTGATTGCCTTATGTGCTACCTTTGATGATGTCTTTTTTACACATGTTTATAGAGAAGTAAATAAGGTGCCTGATTTTTTAGCCAATAAGGGTATTGAGCAATCCCTTTGCACTGCTTTGATCAATAATAGGGGGATGACATGGATTGGTTTCGAAAATTTTATTCAAAAAGAGGGTTCTTAGCTTTGCTCTCCCTCCCTACTCATGAAGTGCTTTCCTACATGGTCTCTAGGGAGGATCTTTTGGTGGGCCTCCATTGGTGCCACATCTTTCTTGGCCTAGCTGAGTTGTATCTATTGTATATATAGCTCCCCTCACAGCTGTCATTTTTTTGTCATGTCCCCTTCTCAAACGTAAGTCAAACGAAGACCCTTAGCCTATTTCTTTATTTTTTCCCATAGACTAACGAGGTGGAATCAGGGAAATATTTTAATAATTAAACTTAAGTTGTCCAAAAAGTAACTTTAAGTTATATTTACAAGGGCAACTTTTGTTTATAAAGGTTGTTCTTAAAAATTGAGTTTATAAAGTGTCATTAGGAATGGGGTGCAAAAAGGGTGATGACACTTTCATACACTTAAGTTGAGGGGAAAAGGGATAAGTAATTAAAAACAAGTTATTTTCTCTCAAATGGCTCTATAAAAAGAGAACTTGTGCATAGAAGAACCCATCCTGGCTAGTTCATTTCTATTTGCTCTAAGAATGAACGTGAGTTCTTCTAGTTGCCTAAGAACAAAAACCCTTTGGTGAATCCAATTTCAAAGATGAAAACCCTCCTAGCTAGTTTGTGTGGTTTCACCCAAAAATCACCCTTGTGCTGAATAGTTGAGATTATCCAGTTTTCGGTTATCATGGAACCCCAGTTGCTGCCTCTATATAGTTCTTGTTGGCCATACTGTTGCATGAAGGATTATCTGTAGGTTGTACTAGCTCCAAAAAGGACATACTTGTATGCTAGTGAAGGTGTGAGGGGTCTGAAGCAATCAGCAATATTATTAGCGCCCAAAATCGGTAGTTTCAGGAGCCATACTTCTTCAAGAGGGGCCATACCATCAGCACCAAGGAAGTCGTACTGTTTGTATTGGCTGTTTTTGAATGTTTAGTGGCCGTACTACTGTCACAAATGAGCGTGTGAAATCTGAGGTGAATCACCGCCCATTTTGGTCACATTTCCTTGGTCCCTTGGCCGCTGTATGTCATGTCCTCATTTCCAGAGTGATCACTAAATGGTATAAGTGTTTAGCCTATTCATCATTCCTGTAGGCTAAAACACATGGTAAGGGAATGGGAATGATTTTGGTTAAATAATCTTCATTGTATTTTTCCTATAGGCCAAAATCATAAGGGCTTAATCATGTGGGAATTGCAATTCCTATTGTAAATTCTCATATTCAGGGGGGTAGGACCTATAATTAAGGGGCCAAATTCATAAGTGTTTTCTAAGGCCAAGTTGTAAAAGGGAAAATAAAATCTTTAATTACATTTTCTCTAATCTATTTCTTATGGAGTTTGAGATAAGACCTATTGACAATATATGTTGACTGTGTTTGAAAAAATAGGTCCAAGCTAAACAAAAAGGTGTTCAAATACAAATTCAAATGATCCTTCAAAAGGGTAATCGGCTGTCATAGAAGAGCCCAACGATTGCACAAGGAGGGAAATTCAAATTCAAATAATCAAATAAAGGGAGCATATGGTTCGAGTGAAGGAGACACTTCTCCCAAGGATCTAACGGCCATTTCAAAATAACAAAAGCAATCAAAGATTATGGGATCATGCGCCAAGGGGAAACATTCAAAATAGCCAACGGTTGAGGAAGAAGGAAAATACATAGGATCATGTGCCATTTCATCATCATAAGCCATCGTCTTAGCATTGGAGGAGTTAATGGGATCATGCGCCAATAATAAGGAATTTCAATCAATGCCATTCACCAAGGGAGTTTGCATAGGATCAGCTAAGGGATGCGAATAGCACTAAGGAAGGTTCATTTGCATAAGAAGATGTCTTCAACGGCCAAGGAAGGACACATTCACCAAAGACAATAATCATATGGAGCTTTCAAATGCATTTACTATCATTTGCCTATGAGGGAGGTTCGGCCAAGCATGATACATTCATCAAGGAAAAATACATTCGCCTATGCAAAGAGGAATTCACCAAAGATCAATGCATTCACCCATGTTGTTTTCGCCAAGGTCAAGGTTCATTGGAGATTTGATGTTGCATTCGCCCAAGAGGATCAATAACTCAATCCCATTCAGCCAAGGCATGATGTAATGCATGCAAGAAACATGAATCGATGCCTAGAAGTCCTCATGCCAATATAATCACATTCGGCCATGATAGAAGACGGACATAACCAGCCAAGGAAATGATAGATCAATGCCAAGTCACATTTACCTATGCAAAACCTATTGCCTTGGAGATCGATTTACTAGTTGTATTCATTTAAAATTGCTTTTGCAAGTTTTTAAATGAATAATCGAATATTGAATATTGCTCATGAACTTGGTAAGAAGTAACGCTTATCCACGGGGAATCGCTCCTACCAATGCACAAGTCCAATCGGCCATGAAAGCCAAGGATAAATAGAGGAGCTGATGACATTTTGAGGCAGGAATGATTTGGTATGTTTTTCTTATTCATTTCAAGCTTGAAAATTCCGATTTTCATTGCTTTCTTGCAAGGAGATGTGCCCTTGCCAATAGGGAGATGACCCCCTATGATTCATGAGGTGATATTGCTCTAATTTCACCATTGATTTCAAATTGCAGGTATTCAGAGATCCATTAGGTATTGGGAGAGACTGACATCATTGAAGACCATTGCTCATACCATTCACTCAAGCTTGGAAGAGGGTTTTCATCATATATTTCTTGCTGATTACTACTACAGACATTTGCATCTGCTTAGGGACTGCAATTGAAGAATTGACATTCATTAGAAGACCTTCTTATTGGCTGTTTTATATCAGACTGTTGCAACAATTCTACAGTCATAATATAGTGCCCTACAGAGGTGTTTTAAAGGCTATCAGGAGCTGGAGACAACTGACACCAACTTGGCTATAATCCTTCATCATTGGGTTATCACTAGATTCAATATTTGAGGCCATTTGTAATAGATAAGAGGTCTGATTTCATGACTGTATGTGACTGTCACAGTGGACAGCGAACACTTGTTTGTATTTGCAACATTTCTATTGAAAGAATAAAAGCATTTTGAGTTGGTATTTGTGCACTTGTTCAAATTCATTTGAGTGGCCAATTGTTTGCAAATATTTTGGTTAAGTTGCAATATAAAATTCAAATAACCACTAAGGAACATTACACTGTACCGTCTTCTACCTGGGCCGTACCAGTCTGAAACTATTGCAGCAGTCAATTGATGTTTGTTTGGATGTTGTACCATACTCAGTCAGGCCGTAGAGGTCTGAAAGTGTGAACAGCAGTGATAAATGAGTCGTTGCGGGCCGTACAACATGCCTCTATGAGTTTCCTTCATGAATATGAGGCCATATAATCCTGCTTGTCTGATTTTCATCTGAGTTTAGTGTGGTTACAGTCTTCTACCGGCGTTCATCAGCTTTTAGAGTCGTTCTTTCAGTTGCTACAGTTTGCTCAGACTAGTGAATGGTATATCATTGATTTCAGATTTTTATGGACTAATCTAGGTGTTGCAGGTACTTGTAATGTTTTCGGTTGATTTCAGTAGTGTGCTGTAATTGCTTCCTGAATTAATATTTCCGCAGTCAATCTCATTCTATTTGTAATTCTAGATGGTAGTACCGCCAAAAAGTGATGCATGCATGTTTATTATATTATAAAATTGGATGGTTTACCACCAATTAGTTGCATTCATAGCCCATTTTGGCATTGATCAAGTCTACATTGCAATCAGCAAGTTTGGCTTGATCATACTTGTAGAAATCTGTCAATGGCTTGGAATATAAAGCATACTTGTCCGCCGAAGAGGTGTTGATTTGGGTCGGCCCTGCCGCCTATATGCTTCTGGTCGGCCTGTTGCTTTTACTTTCAGCAGTGCATTCATTTAATTAGAGTATGTTATCCGAACACCGTATGCTCTCACCTTGCCCACCTCGAAGTCTGGGTGATCAGAAAGTGCAAGGACTTGCATTTGCATCTTTCTATATTGTAAAAATAAAATAAAAAAAATTAGTTTGGGTGATTACATTTTTTGAGATCGCTTAAATGAGATTTTGTGGTTACATAGATGACCTCTCCCACATGTGGAGCCTTTAGATGGTTACTTTGATGGTGTTTGGCTTTGTGTGTTACTTCGATGTCTATGGTGGTTTCTCTTTTCAATTCTTGCTGCCTAGGTGCCTAGTGTGGTTTTTAAAGAATTTGAACAGATCCCTGAAGTTTACAAATTTATCAGAACCGAGGGGCTTGGTGAAGATATCTGCTGGCTGCTCCGAGGTAGGAACATATAGCAACTGAATGGATCCGTCTTCAACCAGCTGTCGTATGTAATGACAATGAGTTTCCACATGCTTGGTTCATTCATGGAAGACCGCATTCTTGGCCAGTTTGAGCACTCCCTGATTATCACAGAACAAGGGAGTCGGACCTGCCCGAGGAACATGCATATCCGCAAGCATCCGTCGAAGCCAAACTGCCTCACAACCTGCTTTAACTGCTCCCCGATACTCTGCTTCTGTCGAGGAGAGAGCCACTGCCTGCTGCTTCTTACTAGTCCATGTGACAGCACCAGATCCCAAACTAAACACATACCCAGCTGTAGACTTACGGTCATCAACAGAACCTGCCCAGTCGGAATCTGTGTAACCTCTGAGTATAGGATCAGAACTCCGAGTGTACAGAAGTCCATAATCAGGAGTGCCACTCACATAACGCAGCACACGCTTCGCTGCTATCCAATGATCAACCTTGGGGGCTGTCATGAAGCGTGATATGTAGCTCACTGCAAAACTAATGTCAGGTCTAGTAGCAGTAAGATAAATGAGGCTGCCTACTAGTTGCCTGAACAAAGATTCATCTACCACTAGTGAGGTGGACTGAGCTGACAATTTAAGCCCGAGTTCCATAGGAGTAGAAGCAAGTTTGCAATCCGACATTCTGAACATGTCCACGAGGCTACAAGCATACTTGGACTGAGAAAGAAAGATACTGTGCTCAGTCTGCCAAACCTCAACTCCTAGGCAATAATGCAACAAGCCCAAATCTGTCATATCAAAAGTACAGCACAAATCCTGTTTGATCTCAGCAATCAAATGTGCGGAACTACCAATAATGATTAAGTCATCCACATAGACAACCACAAACAATATATCATCACCGGAAAGTTTGATATACAGATTTGAATCAGATGGACTTCGCTGAAAACCATGATCTGTCAGGTACTTATCTATTTTCATGTACCAAGCCCAAGGGGCTTGTTTCAGACCATAGAGAGCTTTGACGAGTCTACAGACCTTGTGTTCTTGACCAGCAACCTTAAAGCCTGGAGGTTGCATCATGTAGACTTCTTCCTGCAAGTCACCATTCAGAAAAGCACTCTTAACGTCCATCTGATGGACTTTCCAACCAAACTGGGCTGCTAAGGCAAGAACAAGCCGGATGGTACTCATTTTGGCTGTAGGAGCAAAGGTCTCCTCATAGTCAATGCCTTCCTTCTGTGAGAACCCACGAGCAACAAGACGAGCCTTATACTTGTCAAGGGTTCCGTCAGCTTTGTATTTCACCTTGTACACCCATTTGCAGCTAATGGGTTTCTTCCCTGGAGGAAGATCAGAAAGTGCCCAAGTGTGATTCTTCTGAAGACTCTGGAACTCAGCTTCCATAGCCTGTTCCCACTTAGGTATACCTTTAGCCTCTGAGTATGTCTAAGGCTCAAAAACACTATTAATGTTAGCCATGAGAGCAAAATTGACTGTAGGCTGCTGTTTGCTCTTATTTCTGGAAGTTCTAGTCTCAATGAGCTCACCATCCCGGAGATCACTAATGGTTTTAGCATATCATTTAGGCCAGAGAGTAGAAGTGCTAACATCTGGAGGAGTTGGAAGAGGTTCAGGATCAGCAACAGGAGCAGCAGGAAGACGATTATTTTCCGGAGGAAACTCAGGTAGTGCATCATCAGAGACAGATTCTGCATCATCCCTCCCATCAGGTGAATCTAGTGGAAGAAGAACACTGTGAGGCTGATCCTCAGAACACTGCTCAAAAGAAGAAGACTGAAAAGGTCCTCTATCTTCATCAAAGACAACATCACGGCTGAAGATAAGACGATCAGTGTCAATATCTATCAGTCTGTAGGCCTTATGGTTGTCACTGTACCCTGTCATCATGAGCTTCTGACTCTTGGAGTCCAACTTCAAGTGTTGAGCATCTGGAACCCAAACATATGCAAGAGAGCCAAAAACCTTCAGGTGGCTGATCCTGGGCTTGCGACCAGACCAAACCTCTTCTGGAGTCTTCCCCTTAACAGCCTGAGTAGGAGAGCGATTAAGGAGATAGACGGCAGTAAAAACTGCTTTTGCCCAATACTTATTAGGAACACTCCTGTGCTGTAACATAGAACGAGCCATCAACAACCGTACGATTGCGACGCTCAACAACACTATTTTGCTGCGGAGTGTAGGGTGTAGTCAACTGGCGTTTGATGCCATGGGTATCACAGAAGTCGGAGAATGTAGCAGAACAAAATTCCCCACCGTTATCTATCCTAAGAGTGATGATGCTATAGCCAGACTCTTTTTTAACCAAGGACTTAAACTTCTGAAAGATACTAAATACATCTGATTTTTGTTTGAGAAAGTACACCCACATCTTTCTACTAAAATCATCAACAATAAGCAAGAAATATTTGCAACCAGTAACTGAAGATGTATTCATAGGACCACAAATATCAGCATGAAGTAATTGAAGTACCTTAGACGCACGCCAAGAATCTCCATCCTTGAAGGGAGTCCGATGTTGTTTGCTAGCTTGACAGACGCCACATACTCCAAGATGCTGTGTCTGAATATCAGGTAGGCCAGAAACAAGTCCCTGCTGGGACAGCTAAGAGAGATAATGGATGTTGAGATGTCCATATCGCTGATGCCACAAAGTGCTGAGAGAAGAAACACGGGCTGCCATAGCTACTTCAGGAGAATCACCAGTGTCAATGAGCTGATAAAGGCCATGATCCTCTAGACCAACAGCAACAGTAAGACGGGTCTCTCGATCAATAATAGAGCACTTGTGAGCACTGAACACTACATCCAACTGAGGAGCATTCCTCATGATCTGACTCACTAAAAGCAGATTGAGTTCCATACCAAGAACGTAGTACACATTTAGGAAGATGAGGTTTCTTCCACCAGACTGTATCTGAACAGTGCCTCTGCCAACAACTGTGTACTCCTCACCTCCACCAAAGATAACTGAATCACTGAAGGGAGAAAAGTCGGTAAACCAATCACGCCTGTGAGTAAAGTGACGTGAAGCACCAGAATCGATGTACCAAGTAGAAGTCTTGGCAGGATCTGAAGACCTTTTAGCCATAAAAGCGTAAAAGGCAAACTCCTACTCAGAAAGTTCAACAACATGCGCCTTCTGATGTGACCCTCCCTGCTTCTTTTGTTCAGAAGCTATCCTCTGACGGCAATCTTTCTTCATATGGCCGAATTTGTGACAGTAATTACACTGCACATTCTTCTTCTTAGGGTTGCCCGGAGGTTGATGTGAACCGTCCGGCTGTGATGACGGAGATGATTGAAATTTGTTGTTATCCTTCTGAAAGGATTTAGTGGCAAATGCCTGTTCGGAAGAGGACGAAGGAGCACTGCTACCAAACTGTTGTTTCCAGCGATCCTACTGCAGGAGTTTGTTGCATAATTCAGGAAACTTCAAATCAACATTCGTAGACGTAATGTTGAGAGTCTCGACAAAGTGCTCGTAGGATTTAGGTAGACTTTTGAGGGTGATGACTACCATATCCTCTTCCTCCATTTTTCGACCAATAGCCTCAAGCTGATCTCGAATGTCCTTAATCTTCGTGAGATGCTCCTGTAAGGACATACGTTCGTCCATCATGATGGAGAACAACTGATTCTTCAAAAAGAAAGCCCGGCTTTTATCAGAGGTCTCATGAAGCTCCTTCAGGTGCTTCCAAATCTCAGCAGCTGTCTTGCCTGAAGGAAACAGCGGCAACTGGTCATCTGTAACAGAAAGCTTAAGAAGCATGACAGCCTCTCTGCTACGATCATCAAACTTGTCCTGATCAGCACCAGCGGTGGGAGGACGAGTTTCTTTTTCCAAAACCAATTCATCAAGGCAGCGATACTCAAAAATAGTCAGCATACGCTGCTTCCAGATATTATAGTTTCTACCATTAAATCGCTGACTGCCCTCCAACATCAAGTTGGTCAAAGACGCCATTTGCATGTTTCCCAATGCAGGAAAACGACAAAAATCTGAACAGCGTTTAACTGAGGAGCAGAACAAGAACAGGTACAAGATCCGAGACAGGTATGGTTGCACGGAAAACGAGGCACGAACTTCGAGGTACGAAAAAAACTAACAAGTACCCACGAAAGGTCTCGAAAAACCCAGAAGGAATGTTTTCGAAAAAAAAATCGTCAAATTCTGAGGGTGCAAAACCCTAGACGAAAAATTTCCGTGCCCTAGGCACTCCGAAATTTTCGGAAAAAAAATGGAGATACCACGGCCTTGTCTCTGTGCAAGAGTAGAAACACGGATGCCGCAATCTGTGAAGGGCCCGCGAAAAAACAAAGACTCCGCAGTGAAGAGGGAAGTCGCGGTCGCCAACAAATAACAGACAGAATCCTGACAACCTTCGGGGATAAACACACCTAAAAATCACGAGCATGATTTGCAACAATGAAAGCCCTAGTCAGATTTCAAATCGTGGGGAGTCAACAGAGTCGCGATTCTCAGAAAAAAAAAAATACGATATCCTCCAGCAAAAAAACGAAGCCCTAGGCGGATTTTTAATGGCGACGAGGCCCAAAGAAGAAGGAAACGCAAATGAAAATGGGAATGAATAGACCATCCGCCGGAATCCTCATGAACAGCGACGGGATAGAGCACGAAATCACGGCCTGTCGCAGGAGTCTCCAGAAGCAAAAACCACGAACCAAAAACTCGAATTCAAAATTTTCGGAACCCAAAATCGAATTGCTCTAATACCATAAAGAATTTGAACAGATACAAAATGAATTGATTATGAATTGAGATGATTTACAAATGAGCAAAAGCGCTCAATATATACAATGTACAAAAGAGCAAGTTTTCTAAAAATAGAAAACTACCAACATAGATGAGCATTAACTAAAAATAGTCATGCCGACATAGATGAGTATGAAAAAATACTAATAGTTTTCAGCTAGTTTTATGGCTCGTGAGGGTTGTGTTGTTGGAGGGGTCCTCATTTTAAGGGACCTATTTTAGTTTGGCATCTAAAATGTATTTTTGATTGCTCCTTTGAGGGGGCCATTCCACTAATTAAATGTCCTAGGTCCAGAAGGGTTGAAGACACTGGGGGTGCCCATTCACGGGTCTCTATTCTAGAAGAGTTTCATCATGGTTTGGAGACTAATGTTCCTGATCTGATTATTCGAACTTGGTGGTCAAGACATCTGGTTCATGACGATGGTGGTTCTGGTTTTTTGGAGGAAGAGGGGCAAGGTACTTTAGCTACTTTGGCTTCGGTGACTATGGTTGGGGCTTCCAAAGCAGAGTTGCATGCTTTGAAGTAGGAGCTTAAGGAGGTATCAAGGGCTTTCTAAGGTTAAGAAATTTTCTGCTAACATCAATTTGGTGGTTAAAGGTCTGGTGGTTTCCCAATCAAATGGTCTTATTAAAATTAAGAGTTCGTGTGTGCCTCCTGCTTTAGAAGGAGGTGTATGTTGCAGGGCAGCTGAATGCATGGAAATGATTCATGGTATCTAATTTTCCAATTTGGAGGATTGTGGTTTCCCGGGTTTTCCAATCAAAGATTTTGTGGCAGCAAGGGAATGTGTGAGACGTGAACGCAACGATGTTGTGCCTCATGGCATGTCTGGCTGGGGGGTTCTATAGGCTTTCTTGCCTTCTCTTTTTTCACTTGGGGTTGCATTTTGGCTCTTTTGTGTTGTTTGAGCCTTGTGTTTGTCACTGCTTCTGGTTTTAGTTTTGCCATATCTTTGCCTTTGTAATATACATTTTACTTCAAGGGTGAACGATGTAATGTCCACTTTTTTGGAGTGATCACGGGAGAAGACCTAAGCGGCATTTTTCCACACTTCATGATTTTTGGAGGGCATTTCGAGTGTTGGAGATGACTTGTCATATTTTCTGATGCCTTTGATACATTTATTTTGAATAAAATAATTTGTTATACATGGAGCGAACCATCTTGGCTTTGGTAGGAGTGTGGAAAGTGGTCCCTTGAAGGATAATTTTAGAGAAGGTGAATTTGATGTCTTTTCCTATGCTTGATGTTCACCTCGGAGATGATAAAGTGGTAATTGAACAATGAGGTATGAGTTTCGTGTTGAAAGGATCGACCAATGAGGAAAAGGGATACCAATTCAAATATTTCCTAATGGGCGCTTAGGATGGACGACTTGAGGAGAAGATAAATGGAATGATAAAACATTGCCATTTGAGATATGATGGTCGGCCTAAGAGGAAAGTTAAGTACCTAGGTCGGCCTAGGAAAGTTTGGGCGCCAAGTGCCTACGGGAGGTCGGCCTTCCTTGAAGGAAATAACAAAAAAAAATGAAAATTACCCTAGGTTGGCCAGATTTGAGAAGGGCAAGAAAACATGTATAAATAGAAGGTATTTGTGATCATTTCATCATCAATCAACTTGTCATTTTATTCCTTTTGGACTGCACTTTAGAGCAGCATATTCCAAGGACGAAAACCCTTGAGAATACTTGGTGAATTAGACGTAAACCTAGTTCATCTTGGGAAGACTTCATAACGGAGGTCTACTTGCACATCATTGGAGGATTACGAAGTTGGAGCAGCACTTTCATTATCTTTTGGAGCAGAAATCGAATACATTTGGAGCAGAATTCTCATATTCTTTTGGAGCAGAAATCGAATACATTTGGAGCAGAATTCTCATATTCTTTGGAGCAGAAAACTAATCATTTAATAGCAGAAATTTGCCTTCACATTGGAGCAGCATCGAAGATCTCTTTGGGCAGATTGGAGCAGCAAGTTGTTATCTTTTTTGAGCAGATATAAATCATCATTTGAAGGAGTGATTGAGCGCCACTTTGGAGAATCATAGTTGTGGATTGTTGGAGGAGAATTTGCTGGTTAGGGATTGAAGACATTGAAGATTTGGAGCAGCAGAAGTGCAGACCTGTTTCGCCCTTGTTGGAGGAGATCTCTTTGATGGTTTTGTCATCACTTGGCTTAGGGTTTAACCCTACTTTGGAGCGTCATCCTTGGAGAGGTTGTTGAGCATCATTCATATTCATTTGTATGTGTTTGGACATCTATGCATAGCTGATGTAATTCACCCAGCTAGGGGTTATCACTTGGCTTCCTATTTTGCATAAGATTGGTATGTACATTCATATGTTATAAGACTGATTTGTAAGGCAGAAATTCTGGGCAATGTTTGGTTTGTTTATGCCCTAAGCTCCATTGAAAATTCAGATCAGAACTTCCATTTTTGTAGCAGCAGTGTCTAACTCTGAAAATCAGACTTGGTTGATTAATGTTTGATGCCCTAGAATGTGTATTTCATGGTGTAATTCATGGGAGATGTGAATTATAATGATTAATATCATTTGCCATCATTATGTGCTATGTTTGGATGCATATTTGTGCGTAATGATTGCATGTTTAAGAGCAGAAAACAAAATCAGAAATTAGGGTTTTGGCCAGAAATCTAAAGTACAGAAATTACGGCAGATTTCAAAGTAAGAAAAATCAGTCATTCCAAATAAGATTCATTTGGAAAGCCCGGAAATCCAAAATAGGAGAAAATATCCCCATTTGGAATATTACAGTGGTATCAGAGCTATGATCTTGCCGGCCTGGAGGGTTTGATCATGCATGGAAGATTGAAAGGTTACAAAGGTCTTTTCATGGAAGACAAAGAGATGGAATCATTTGAATCTATTAGACAAAGCCAAGTTGAATTGAGGAGGGAGCTTGATCAATGGTTGTATGAACAAGAGGCCACACTCATTGAAGAGTACAATGCTTCATCACTTGATTTCAGGTTAGCAACTCCTTTGGAATTTTTCTTGAAGGTTCATGAAGATGGAAATCTAGGGAAGGAAGATCTCTATGCCTACATCAGAAATTTGAGGAAAGAGGAGGAAAATCCATAAATCACCCTTGGAGAAGGATTAGAGAAGAAAAGAGAGTCACTTGTTTGTAACTTGCAGCCTACAAGTGATCATAAGGAAGGCAGAAATCAATCAAAAAGCATTGAAGAGTGGACTCCAAGCCCTAAAGAAGATGAAGACGTTCACTTCAGCCCTATGAGGATAAAGGAGAGTCACCTATTGAAGAGGACATGGGACTTCACGATCGCTACAAGGGTGAAGAAATAACGCCATGAAGATTGCCAAGTTGGATCAGCTACAAGAAGGTATGAATTCTTTTGAGGATCCTTTCATTGAGCCTATCATTGCTTTATCACCTTTACATCATGTTGGCAAGGAATCGATTTGTACTTTGGCAGATCTTGAGGAAGAGCTTGTTCATACATATGATGGCAATTCAAAAATTTCAGTATGTAGTGAACAAAGAGGTTTGGCTAAGACCGATTTGATATTGCAAGATGCAAAGGATCACTTGGTGATTAAGGAGGTCATAGCGGTGCACACACTTTCTAGATCAGCCATTGAGGAAAATCATGATGTAGAAGATTCTACCCACTACTTTGATGGTGATCATTTGATCAAGCATGATGATGACTTAGCTCTCACACATGGGTGTAATGGAGAAGATGCCAAGGAAGAAGTTGATTTGGAGAGGCATGATCATGATGACCGACCTGAAATGTTGCATGAAGACCTTGGGTCCCATAAGTCACATCCTTTGGAAGGTCAACTAAGGGTAAATGAAGGTATGATTGTGGCAGCCCTAACTCTTTTTGACCATGTTCATAAGATGATGGGAGGTTTGTGTTGGAAGGCTATAGGGAGGCATGAAGGTTTTGAAGGAGGTCTATCTCTTGCTGACTTGCACGAACTCAAGGAGGCTTTAGTGCTAATGAAGTCCAACTACCTACACTTGCTTGCAAATAGAGATCATCTCCTCAAGCTTGGTGAGATCTACTTTGATGCTTTGAGAAGAAAGGAAGATCATGTGGAGAAGCTTTGTTGGGAGTTCAGCATGGCACACTCTTCATCATGCACAACAGAAGTTCAGACTTCTATGGCAGCCACATCCGATGAAAAACAATGCAACATGAAGATGGAAAAGAGTGGAGACATGCAAGAAGGATCCTATGATGAAGTCAAGAAGATAGAAGAGACATATACACATGAAGATTTTGTAATGTCCCCATTTTCGGGTTCTCTTGCAGTGCAGTTGGCACTAACCTTGTGGATGTGTGTCCACGTTATCAGAGAAGTTTTTTGATGATTCCAATGAGCTCAGGTGGTATGGAGGACTCATATGCCACTTTCCGGGATGATTTTCGGCTTCTGGTGTGCTCTCCAAGAATCTTGGAGAGGGTGTCTATTTATCGTAAGTCGTCCGGTTGGCTCTGTTTATCATTATTCTTCATCGAGATCACTCCAGTGCAGTCAATTATCGATTCCGATGCATTCCAACAGTGTCCGCAAAATGGGTGTATTAATGGCATTATTTTAATTATTTTACTGAGGTCACCAAATATTATTTAAAATAGTTAAAAAGCACCTTAATGTTATAGCTTGTCGGAACTGGGACGAAATGTTTTAAATCATGGATGCATAAAACAAGGACCTTGTGTGTCAAATTATTATTATTTTAATAAAAAGGTTTTTTTCGGAGCTAAAAGGGAGTTTAAATTAAAAAGTGAATTTTAAAATAAAAGCTTCCAGAGAGTTCGGCGGAAAAGTATAAAAGGAGGTTGTGGGATTTCATTTGGATTATGCAGATTATTATTTTTCCTGTTGTGAAACCCTTGTGGTTCTGTGGGATTGAACTTGGTTCATCTCAACCTTCTTTAGGAAGAAAACCCTCTTGGAGAAGATTAGCCACGGTGGTGAAAGATCCTCCTTGTTTAATACTGTGTCACTCATTCAGAGTTACAGTTGTGCAGGAAAGGTTTGCTGGTAGATTTATCCAAAATCTAAGCTTGTGCTGAGTGCTGGAGAATTGGAGCAATTTCATACAAAGATTGCCTGTGTGTTTCACTGCAAATTTCTAGAGTTTGCCGCGAAGGGTTTTACTGTGCAAATTTATTAGAGATTCTTCAAATAATAAATTGTAATTGAAAGATATTGCTAAGAGTGTTTGAGATCTTGGTTATTGTTGTATTGGGTGTTGGCGCCATAGCTGGAGCTGAATATATTTTATTTAATGCTAGCCGCAGCCCTTTCATTGAAGTCGCAGCATATGTAAGGCATCTAGTATATAATATTTGGAGTAGAGTGTAGCTACAACTGGAAAATATTACTGTTTGGTGGTCATGGAAGGTGTGGAACAGGTAGATCTTTCATATTTTCATCTACAACACCATTGTTTCAAGCTACAGCAGCATATATTTATGTGACAGCAACATAATAACATTGTGGATTTACACCATTTGATATTATATCACAGCTATTGTAATTCTGAGTTTGTAACAGCAAGCATAGCAATTGAAGATCAATATATAATGTTCGAGTTTGAGGTTAGATTGTTGTTATTAATTGTTTCTTTATGCATGCAAAGGGTTTGTTGAAATGTTCATGATATTTCTATGCATTGTGGGTTTTTTGTTTGAACAAATATTGTTTCAAATTGCATTTTGAATGATCTCATATGCAAACACATTGAAAATACATTGAAACAATTACTATGCAAAGTGTTTGACGAAATGCCTGCATGATAGAAGACAAAATTCTTTGTGGGTGTTGGAAAAATTGGTTTCAATTCAGTTCCCTTGCAGTGCAATTGGCACTAACCTTGTGGATGTGTGTCCACGTTATCAAAGGAGTTTTTTTATGATTCCAATGCACTCAGGTGGTTTGGAGGACTCATATGCCACTTTCCAGAGTGATTTTCAGCTTCTAGTGTACTCTCCAAGAATCTTGGAGAGGGCGTCTATTTATAGTAAGTCACCCGGTTGGCTCCGTTTATCATTATTCTTCACCAAGATCACTCCAGTGCAGTCAATTTTCGATTCCGATGCATTCTAATAGTTTCCGCAAAATGAGTGTATTAATGGCTTTATTTTAATTATTTTACTAAGGTCGCCAAATATTATTTAAAATATTTAAAAAGTGCCTTAATGTTATAGCTCGTCGAAACCGGGATGAAATGTTTAAATCATGGATGCATAAAACAAGGACCTTGTGTGTCAAATTATCATTATTTTAATAAAAATGTCTTTTTCGGAGTTAAAAGGGAGTTTAGATTAAAAAGTTAATTTTAAAATAAAAGCTTCTGGAGAGTTTGGTGGAAAAGTATAAAAGGAGGTTGTGAGAGCTCATTTGGATTATGCAAATTATTATTTTTCCTCTAGTGAAACCCTTGTGGTTCTGTGGGATTGAACTTGGTTCATCTCATCCTTCTTGAGGATGAAAACCCTCTTGGAGAAGATTAGCCACGGTGGTGAAAGATCCTCCTTGGTTAATATTATGTGACTCATTCAGAGTTACAGTTGTGCAGGAAAGGTTTGCTAGTAGATTTATCCAAAATCTACGCTTGTGCTGAGTGCTGGAGTATTGGAGCAATTTCATATAGAGATTCCTGTGTGTTTCATTGCAAATTTCTAGAGTTTGCCGCGAGGGGTTTATTGTGCAAATTTATTGGAGATTCTTCAAATAATAAATTGTGATTGAAAGATGTTGCTAAGAGTGTTTGAGATCTTGGTTCTTGTTGTATTGGGTGTTGGCGCCATAGCTGGAGCTGAATATATTTTATTTAATGCTAGCCGCAGCCCTTTCCTTGAAGTCGCAACATATGTAAAGCATCTAGTATATAATATTTGGAGTAGAGTGTAGCTACAACTAGAAAATATTACTGATTGGTGATGATGGGAGGTGTGGAATAGGTAGATCTTTCATATTTTCATCTACAGCACCATTGTTTCAAGCTACAGCAGCATGTATTTATGTGACAGCAGCATAATAACATTGTGGATTTATACCATTTGGTATTATATCACAGCTGTTGTAATTCTAAGTTTGTAACAGCAAGCATAGCAATTGAAGATCAATATATAATGCTGGAGTTTGAGGTTACATTGTTGTTATTAATTGTTTCTTTATGCATGCAAAGGGTTTGTTGAAATGTTCATGATATTTCTATGCATTGTGGGTTTTTTGTTTGAACAAATATTGTTTCAAATTGCTTTTTGAATGATCTCATACGCAAACACATTGAAAATACATTGAAACAATTACTATGCAAAGTGTTTGACGAAATGCCTACATGATAGAAAACAATTCTTTGTGGCTGTTGGAAAAAATTGGTTTCAATTCAGGGTGGGACATTACAGATTCAGCTTGCAGCCTTGGGACAGAAGTTGTGGCATATGACACACTTGATTTTCCATTGGAGACATCCCTTGGACCTGCCCTAGTTGATGATCATCCACTCATGGAAGAAGAGGAGGTTAAGGTCTACAAGGACATCACTCCAAGGCAAAAGGCTCATATTGGATCGGCACTTCATGGAGAGCATGCAACAATGGAAGAGGAGATGTTTGAAATGGATAAAGACACTACGGAAAGGTATGACAGCAGTTCTGATTTTCTAATTGGCACAGCAGTCTTTGGTTTTTGCATAATCTTGAATTGGCAGCTCCTACTCATGAGGATAGTAAGAAGACTTCTCCTATTGTTGGCACTCCATTGGGAGTCAAACATGAAGTTTTTATGGGTTGTCCAAGACACAAGATGTCTGATTTGATATGCTGTGGCATGAAAGAGGCTAAGAAGATTCAAAACATGTGGCATATGAAGGATGTACATTGTATGGTGGCCAAGCAAGTGGAGCAATCAGCTTTGTACGGTGGGAGGTATGATTCAGAATTCTTTGTTTGTTCACTTAGCTTGCTTCATGGGGATATAGTGTCACTTCTTTTGGAGAGCCATTTGAAGGCTCACTTCATACACTTGGATGGCATTATGGAGCGTACACTTTGTGGATAAGCCACTAGTGTTATGACCACACATGTAGAGGGAGATATAAAGAGTTTGAAATTGCAGAATGAATTGGTTGTGATTGATATTTACAAATGAGCAAGAATGCTCAATATATACAATATACAAAATAGCAAGTTTTCTAAAAATAGAAAATTGCCGACACAGATGAGCATTAATAAACAAGCCGACAAAGATAAGTATGAAAAAATACTAATACCCTCCCTTAATGCTCAATCTATCAACAACACCTATAGACCCCCTGAAGTTTACAAATTTATCAAAACCGAGGGGCTTGGTGAAGATATCTGCTGGCTGCTCCGAGGTAGGAACATACAGCAACTGAATGGATCCGTCTTCAACCAGCTGTCGTATGTAATGACAATGAGTTTCCACATGCTTGGTTCATTCATGGAAGACCGGATTCTTGGCCAGTTTGAGCACTCCCTGATTATCACAAAACAAGGGAGTCGAACCGGCCTGAGGAACATGCATATCCGCAAGCATCCGTCGAAGCCAAACTGCCTCACAACCTGCTTTAACTGCTCCCCGATACTCTGCTTCTGTCGAGGAGAGAGCCACTGCCTGCTGCTTCTTACTAGTCCATGTGACAGCACTAGATCCCAAACTAAACACATACCCAGCTGTAGACTTACGGTCATCAACAGAACCTGCCCAGTCGGAATCTGTGTAACCTCTGAGTATAGGATCAGAACTCCGAGTGTACAGAAGTCCATAATCAGGAGTGCCACTCACATAACGCAGCACACACTTCACTGCTGTCCAATGATCAGCCTTGGGGGCTGTCATGAAGCGTGATATGTAGCTCACTGCAAAACTAATGTCAGGTCTAGTAGCAGTAAGATAAATGAGGCTGCCTACTAGTTGCCTGAAAAAAGATTCATCTACCACTGGTGAGGTGGACTGAGCTGACAATTTAAGCCCGGGTTCCATAGGAGTAGAGGTAGGTTTGCAATCCTGCATTCTGAACCTGTCCAGAAGGCTGCAAGCATACTTGGACTGAGAAAGAAAGATACTGTGCTCAGTCTGCCAAACCTCAACTCCTAGGCAATAATGGAACAAGCCCAAATCTGTCATATCAAAAATACGGCACAAATCCTGTCTGATCTCAACAATCAAATGTGCGGAACTGCCAGTAATGATTAAGTCATCCACATAGACAACTACAAACAATATATCATCACCAGAAAGTTTGATATACAGATTTGAATCAGATGGACTTCGCTGAAAACTATGATCTGTCAGGTACTTATCTATTTTCATGTACCAAGCCCGAGGGGCTTGTTTCAGACCATAGAGAGCTTTGACGAGTCTACAGACCTTGTGTTCTTGACCAGCAACCTTAAAGCCTGGAGGTTGCGTCATGTAGACTTCTTCCTGCAAGTCACCATTCAGAAAAGCACTCTTAACGTCCATCTGATGGACTTTCCAACCAAACTGGGCTGCTAAGGCAAGAACAAGCCGGATGGTACTCATTTTGGCTGTAGGAGCAAACGTTTCCTCATAGTCAATGCCTTCCGTCTGTGAGAACCCACGAGCAACAAGACGAGCCTTATACTTGTCGAGAGTGCCGTCAGCTTTGTATTTCACCTTGTACACCCATTTGCAACTAATGGGTTTCTTCCCTGGAGGAAGATCAGAAAGTGCCCAAGTGTGATTCTTCTGAAGACTCTAGAATTCAGCTTCCATAGCCTGTTCCCACTCAGGTATACCTTTAGCCTCTGAGTATGTCTAAGGCTCAAAAACACTATTAATGTTAGCCATGAGAGCAAAATTGACTGTAGGCTACTGTTTGCTCTTATGTCTGGAAGTTCTACTCTCAATGAGCTCACCATCCCGGAGATCACTAATGGTTTTAGCATACCATTTAGGCCGGAGAGTAGAAGTGCTAACATCTGGAGGAGCTGGAAGAGGTTCAGGATCAGCAATAAGAGCAGCAGGAAGAGGATTAGTTTCCGGAGGAAACTCAGGTAGTGCATCATCAGAAACAGATTCTGCATCAGCCCTCCCATCAGGTGGACCTAGTGGAAGAAGAACACTTTGAGGCTGATCCTCAAAACATTGCTCAGAAGAAGAAGACTGAAAAGGTCCTCAATCTTCATCAAAGACAACATCACGGCTGAAGATAAGACGATCAGTGTCAATATCAATTAGTCGGTAGGCCTTATGGTTGTCACTGTACCCTGTCATCATGAGCTTCTGACTCTTGGATTCCAACTTCGAGCGCTGAGCATCTGGAACCCAAACATATGCAAGAGAGCCAAAAACCTTCAGGTGGCTGATGCTGGGCTTGCGACCAGACCAAACCTCTTCTGGAGTCTTCCCCTTAACAGCCTGAGTAGGAGAGCGATTAAGGAGATAGACGGCAGTAAAAACTGCTTCTGCCCAATATTTATTAGGAACACTCCTGTGCTGTAACATAGAACGAGCCATCTCAACAACCGTACGATTGCGACGCTCAACAACACTATTTTGTTGCGGAGTGTAGGGTGTAGTCAACTGGCGTTTGATGCCATGGGTATCACAGAAGTCGAAGAATGCAGCAGAACAAAATTCCCCACCGTTATCTGTCCTAAGAGTGATGATGCTACAGCCAGACTCTTTTTCAACCAAGGACTTAAACTTCTGAAAGATACTAAATACATCTAATTTTTGTTTGAGAAAGTACACCCACATCTTTCTACTAAAATCATCAACAATAAGCAAGAAATATTTGCAACCAGTAACTGAAGATGTATTCATAGGACCACAAATATCAGCATGAAGTAATTGAAGTACCTTAGACGCACGCCAAGAATCTCCATCCTTGAAGGGAGTCCGATGTTGTTTGCCAGCTTGACAGGCGCCACATACTCCAAGATGCTGTGTCTGAATATCAGGTAGGCCAGAAACAAGTCCCTGCCAGGACAGCTGAGAGAGATAATGGATGTTGAGATGTCCATATCGCTGATGCCACAAAGTGCTGAGAGAAGAAACACGGGCTGCCATAGCTACTTCAGGAGAATCACCAGTGTCAATGAGCCGATAAAGGCCATGATCCTCTAGACCAACAGCAACAGTAAGACGGGTCTCTCGATCAATAATAGAGCACTTGCGAGCACTGAACACTACATCCAACTGAGGAGCATTCCTCATGATCTGATTCACTGAAAGCAGATTGAGTTCCATACCGGGAACATAGTACACATTTAGGAAGATAAGGTTCCTTCCACCAGACTGTATCTGAACAGTGCCTCTACCAACAACTGTGTACTCCTCACCTCCGCCAAAGATAACCGAATCACTGAAGGGAGAAAAGTCGGTAAACCAATCACGCCTGTGAGTAAAGTGACGTGACGCACCAGAATCGATGTACCAAGCAGAAGTCTTGACAGGATCTGAAGACCTTTTAGCCATAAAAGCGTAAAAGGTAGACTCCTTCTGCTCAGAAAGTTCAGCAACATGCGCCTTCTGGTGTGACCCTCCCTGCTTCTTCTGTTCAGAAGCTATCCTCTGACGGCAATCTTTCTTCATATGGACAAATTTGTGACAGTAATTACACTGCACATTCTTCTTCTTAGGGTTGCCCGGAGGTTGATTTGAACCTTTAGGCTGTGATGATTGAGATGACTGAAATTTGCTATTATCCTTCTAAAAGGATTTAGCTGCAAATGCCTGTTCAGAAGAGGACGAGGAAGCACTGCTACCAAACCGCTGTTTCCAGCGATCCTGTTGCAGGAGTTTGTTGCATAATTCAAGAAACTTCAAATCAACATTCGTAGACATAATGTTGAGAGTCTCGACAAAGTGCTCGTAGGATTTAGGTAGACTTTTGAGGGTGATGACTACCATATCCTCTTCCTCCATTTTTTGACCGATAGCCTCAAGCTGATCTCGAATGTCCTTAATCTTCGTGAGATGCTCCTGTAAGGACATACGTTCGTCCATCATGATGGAGAACAACTGATTCTTCAAAAAGAAAGCCCGGTTTTTATCAGAGGTCTCATGAAGTTCCTTCAGGTGCTTCCAAATCTCAGCAACTGTCTTGCCTGAAGGAATCTGCGGCAACTGGTCATCTGTAACAGAAAGCTTAAGAAACATTACAGCCTCTCTGTTACAATCATCAAACTTGTCCTGATCAACACTAGCGGTGGGAGGACGAGTTTCTTTTTCCAAAACCAATTCATCAAGGCGGCGATACTCAAAAATAGTCATCATACGCTGCTTCCAGATATTATAGTTTCTGCCATTAAATCGCTGACTGCCCTCCAGCATCAAGTTGGTCAAAGACGCCATTGCACGTCTCCCAATGCAAGAAAACGACAGAAAATTGAACAGCGTTGAACTGAGGAGCAGAACAGGATCAGGTACAAAATCCAAGACAGGTACGGTTGCACGGAAAATGAGGCACGAACTTCGAGGTACGGAAAAAAATCTGACAGGTACCCACAAAAGGTCTTGAAAAACCCAGAAGGAATATGTGTTCGGAAAAAATTTCGTCAAATGCTGAGGGTTCAAAACCCTAGACGAAAACTGCCCATGCCCTAGGCGGCCATGAATGGACCAGAGATGCGCAGGGAACAGGAAACCTTGGCTTGATATCCTAGCCACCACCTGCAGATCACGGATTAACCCTGCTGTCGACGCCCAAACGGAAGCAGACCAGACAAAAATGTTGTGGTAGGGCCGTCCGGAGGCCGCGAGTAGGACGTTTAGAGGCGTCGGGCCTTCTTAATGAGAAGACCTGCACACAGAGGGAGAGCCTCCTCACACGAACAGGGCCGGGAGCGCCAAACACAGACGACGAGCCTTTTTTTTTTTTTTTCGCAGGCTCTTTCTGCGATTTTTTGGGGCCGCGGAGGGTTAATCCGTGACTGGTAAAAAAACTCGACCATGCAGAGACACGAACCTGCAAATGAACGATCTGTCTTGACCAAAGCCGTGGGCAAAATGGACAGGGAAACCACAAGACGCAGCCTGCAGGAACAAAAACACGCAATTTCCAGCTAAAGCACGACGTCCAGATATAAAATCGCGATCAGGAGAAACGCGACTAGCAAAAAAGGACGTTCCAAGCGTGTATCCAATGACGATTCCATTCCAACTGTGATGCCCGCACGACCAAGAACAAAAAACTCGAACTCACAATTTTTGGCGCCCAAAAATCGAACTGCTCTGATACCATAAAGAGTTTGAAATTGCAGAATGAATTGGTTGTGATTGATATTTACAAATGAGCAAGAAGCTCAATATATACAATATACAAAACAGCAAGTTTTCTAAAAATAGAAAATTGCCGACATAGATGAGCATTAATAAACAAGCCAACAAAGATAAGTATGAAAAAATACTAATAAGATATGGGTTAGGTAGATTTCGTTTGGTATTTGATCATTCATGGAGCACTTGAGGAGTTGACTTGTGTTGAGATACAAGCCTATCACGTTGATGATTCTTGGATAGGATTGGAGGCTGCCCTATCTTGGAATTCTATGACACATACCCTAGAGGCCCTTGCCTTTGAGAGGCATACACTTGGAGAAATGAAGTTGCAGCTGAGCTATAACCCAAGGTATGGTGGTATTGTCATGAGGATGTTTGATTTTGGGTTACTAATGTTTGTGTTTCAGCTGGACTATGGCAAAGGGTATGGATGTGAGCATGATGGCATTGGTGTTCCAGCCCTAGTTCATGGAGTTCAACTAGTTCATGGAGTTCAACTCCATACTTTGATTGGAGATGGCTGCTCCACTTCATGGCACGTGGATTTCCTACATAACTCTTGGAGGACAAGGGTCGTTCGGGAGTTTGGAGGAGAGTTGGATCACCTCCTCATCATTGGAGAGGGGCATAGGGTTGATACTCTATCATCCTATGACCTTGGTGGTGTTATTTGCATCCCCATAGGTCTGTTTTTCAGTCATGAGGTTGCTGTTTTGTTCTCCATCAGCAACTTAGGAGGAGTTGTTATACATTTTCTTGCACCTATGATGGGTACTCTACACATCCACGGCAGATCTACGCGAGTTGGAGAGTTGTTTGGTGTTGCTAGCACTTTGAGATGCTTCCATCTCTTCATGTTTGCCGGATGTGATGATATAATGATCTGGGATCCAGGTGGTGGCATGCTTGACACACCTTTTCATGTGGATCTAGATGAGTTGCTTCACAACTCGCAAAGCATGGATGATGATTTTGACAGAGTGGAGCAGCGGAAGCTTGGTGACTTGTGGTGGTGTTTCAAGGTTCACACTCTTCATCACTTGTTGACAGGCCTAGCATTCTTCAGGGCTTCGGGTTGGCATAGTGTTTGGTTCTTGACGGACCTAGCACTCATGGAGGATGGAGTCTTTGGAGACACGGAGATTTGGGTACTTGTGGTTGAGAGCATTGCATTCTTTGGAGGATGGGGCCAAATCGAGTTCGAGTGTGTATGGCTTTTGCCACCGGAGCTCACTTCGGATAGCATTCCTCATATTCTTCTTGGGAGACGTAGCCACAGGTTGAGGTTTTGTGTGATCACAGGGCAATTGTATGGGTGGAGATACATGTCATTTGACACTATCTCACAAGATGCATGCTTGCTATTGTTTGAAGACAAGCAATCTCGGGAAGGGAGGACTATAATGTCCCCTTTTTCGGACCGATCACGGGAGAAGACCTATGAGGTATTTTTCCACACTTCATGATTTTTGGAGGGCATTTCGAGTGTTGGAGATGACTTGTCATATTTTCTAATGCCTTTAATACATTTATTTTGAATAAAATAATTTGTTATACATGGAGCGAACCATCTTGGCTTTGGTAGGAGTGTGGAAAGTGGTCCTTTGAAGGATAATTTTAGAGAAGGTGAATTTGATGTCTTTTCCTATGCTTGATGTTCGCCTCGGAGATGATAAAGTGGTAATTGAACAATGAGGTATGAGTTTCATGTTGAAAGGATCGACCAATGACGAAAAGAGATACCAATTCAAATATTTCCTAATGGGCGCTTAGGATGGACAACTTGAGGAGAAGAAGATAAATGGAATGATAAAACATTGCCATTTGAGAGATGGTGGTCGGCCTAAGAGGAAAGTTTAGTACTTAGGTCAGCCTAGGAAAGTTTGGGCGCCAAGTGCCTAAGGGAGGTCGGCCTTCCTTGAAGGAAATAACAAAAAAAAAGGAAAATTACCCTAGGTCAGCCAGATTTGAGAAGGGCAAGAAAACATGTATAAATAGAAGGTATTTTGTGATCATTTCATCATCAATCAACTTGTCATTTTATTCCTTTTGGACTGCACTTTAGAGCAGCATATTCCAAGGACGAAAACCCTTAAGAATACTTGGTGAATTAGACGAAAACCTAGTTCATCTTGGGAAGACTTCATAACGGAGGTCTACTTGCACGTCATTGGAGGATTACGAAGTTGGAGCAGCACTTTCATTGTCTTTTGGAGAAGAAATCGAATGCATTTGGAGCAGAATTCTCATATTCTTTGGAGCAGAAAACTAATCATTTAATAGCCGAAATTTGCCTTTGCATTGGAGCAGCATCGAAGATCTCTTTGGGCAGATTGGAGCAGCAAGTTGTTATCTTTTTTGAGCAGATATAAATCATCTTTTGAAGGAGTGATTGAGCGCCACTTTGGAGAATCATAGTTGTGGATTGTTGGAGGAGATTTTGTTGGTTAGGGTTTGAAGACATTGAAGATTTGGAGCAGCAGAAGTGCAGGCCTGTTTCGCCCTTGTTCGAGGAGATCTCTTTGATGGTTTTGTCATCACTTGGCTTAGGGTTTAACCCTACTTTGGAGCGCCATCCTTGGAGAGGTCGTTGAGTATCATTCATATTCATTTGTATGTGTTTGGACATCTATGCATAGCTGATGTAATTCGCCCAACAAGGGTTTATCACTTGGCTTCCTATTTTGCATAAGATTGGTATGTACATTCATATGATATAATACTGATTTGTAAGGCAGAAATTCTGGGCAATGTTTGGTTTGTTTATGCCCTAGGCTCCATTGAAAATTCAGATCAGAACTTCCATTTTTGTAGCAGCAGTGTCTAACTCAGAAAATCAGACTTGGTTGATTAATGTTTGATGCCCTAGAATGTGTATTTCATCGTGTAATTCATGAGAGATGTGAATTATAATGATTAATATCATTTGCCATCATTATGTGCTATGTTTGGATGCATATTTGTGTGTTATGATTGCATGTTTAAGAGCAGAAAACAAAATCAGAAATTAGGGTTTTGGGCAGAAATCTAAAGTACAGAAATTAGGGCAGATTTCAAAGTAAGAAAAATCAGTCATTCCAAACAAGATTCATTTGGAAAGCCCGGAAATCCAAAATAGGAGAAAATATCCCCATTTGGAATATTACAAACGAGGGCCCCAATAGAACCCTCATTTAATTATCAAAAAAAAATTACTAGCAAATGTTGTAGGATTAGGTGTGCTATTCACCTTGCATAGCCTAAGTTTTAATTATTCATAGATGATTAATTATGTATGCATCTCCAAAGTTCAAAGTTCATGGAGTGGGCAAATGGAACGCCCATGTGAGCGTGGGGACATATGTAATTATTTTATTATTCTTCGGGGACTGAGAAATATTGTTTGTAATGAGGCACCGAATAGGGGGTTACATAGTGAACTTGTAAAAGCAATTTCTATTATTAGTTGGGCAAGGGATGTAATTAGTGCTTCATGGGGGGATGCTTAAGAGTCACATATGTCAACTTGCATAATGGAAGTCAAAAATGCTTGCAGGGAGTGTCATTCTATTTTGGAGGACACTCTTTTGAATTGGTTGTGAGAATTCTTTTGGTGGTTTCTTGGGCCTCCATGAGCCTATATATTGAGGGCTTGAGATGGAAGCATTATGCATTGTTTTCTTATAGAATTATGTTGTCGGTTTTCCTCTAGGATTGAAGAGTGTTGATCTCCATGGAAGGTGTGAAACCTGATATTGTATTGTAACTGTGCTGTTGCTTGGAATACATTAGATTCATTGCTTTGGAGCTTGGTTTTTTCCCAAAAAGGGTTTTCCCAAGGTATATCTATGTCACTCTTGTCCTGTGATTTTTATTTTTCTTCTCCTCACATTCTTGCTCTTTTCTAATTATTGTTTTATATGACAGAATGTTGCTGAAATTTCTGTAAATCAGTTACTATGATATTCTCCTCATAGGAATAATGTGGAGATACCTACATGTTTAGTTGTTAAGTTCTATTTTAAGTTTAATTGCTAAGGGGTTTATGGTCACTTTTCCTAACATTTGGTATTAGAGCCATGGTTTTGGTTATAGGAGGGTTTGCCTTCTTTGTGATTTTAATCCTTGTTCAAGTGGGAGTTTTGAAATTGATCTTATTTTTTAGGAAAATAGTCATGGTAAGCACTGGAAGGATGGAGAAGGTGGAGGATCTTGGAGTTGATTATAATAATCCCCGTGTATTTATGCTCTATAGAATATGTCTACTAGTGTAAATAACTGAAAGGATCAAGCAAAATTTAAACTCCTAAACACAGTATACTTGAGAATCACAATGAACATTAGCCATAACTGGACTAATTTATTTGAATTACAAACAATCTGAATCTGGAATACAAGTCAATGCACAGTCTGTAATATTCAAAGAATTTCAGTTGCAAACTACAGATTTGGAAGATCTGACTAATCCACCAATTACAATGTATGATGTAACTCACTTTTCTCTTCTCTTGCTCTTTATTCTCCTGATGATGGATCATGGAGTATGATCCGAAACGTTGAGGAAAAAACACACACACAATTAAATCCTGAAGCATTGATCTACATTCATTATGGACTGTGGAAATCTGATGTCTATCAAAGAATGATGTTGTTATCGACCCCCAATCCCTTGTAGGATGACGCCCCTATCTCCAACTGGTAATCAAATGCTGGTGACCTATATGGAATTAGGGTGCGATTCAGATCTAGAACAAGATTACCGCTCCCTCTATAAATTCCACCCTATTTGGTACCTTTAGAGAAAATGTTGAAGCGCCATCAACTGGAGTCTTCCCTCACGCGATCTATATACAATCACTATAAATTCTACCAAGCATTTTGACTTTGATTCCACTCGCGACCTCACTCAGCTTACACATGCCCTATACTCTGCTCGCCTCAAGTTGATTTTCCATCCGAGTACCTGGATGTGCTCAACAATCAAGAGTAATTGTCAACAATTCATTAACCTCTGGAATTCGATGTAGGGCCGCCTCTTCTTAACTTCGATTCCAACGATAGGCCAGCAATCAAATTTGTTGCACAAATGAATGGAATAGTTTCAATGATGGTGGCAATGAGTAGTGATTGATCTCAACTTCCTCAAAATGTTCCAATTGATCTCTAATCCTAAAACCCACAAATTCTCATACTTGCACAATTGCAACCCCTGTATGGACTGCACAATTAGAGGAAGAGGGTTTTCATCTGTAATGTACCCTCCTTAGCTCTTCAGAGAGTTGGTATGATTAGCCTACTCTAGGGTTCCCGTAGGCTAGTAGATATGGTTAGGGAACCTATCTTGGTCGTTATTCCAAGACTTACTATTTATAGTAAGTCGGACAGGGGGTATCTAGTGGCGTTGACCAACTTACTATTTTTAGCCTGTCAGTTGGAGCACCTAGCACTTGCAGTTGGACTTCAAAGAGCAACCAGGGGATTATATTTCTAAGTATAAATTAAATTTATAATATTTTATGAGCTATGGTTACTTTATGTTAATAAAGTAACTTTCTAAATTGAACTTTAAGTTATAACTTAAAGTTGTGGTGCTAGGAAGGGGGAGCGCTCCATGGAGGGATAAGGGGTTATTTTAAATTTAAAACAAAATAAAACTCCCTCCTTTTTGGGCGTTGGGTTCAAAGAGAGAATATAATGCTTTTTGAGACTTCATTTGCCTCTCTCTCACTTTTTGGAAAAACATACTTGTCTGAGCAAACTGAGCATTGGCTTAGAGTTTGAACTGAAGTTTTGCAGGGACATAGCCCTCTGTAAGACTGCCTTCTTCGTGCTTGAGAGACAGCATCAAGAAGGGTTTGCTGGGAGCTTCACTTAGAGGCTTCGCTTGTGCTTTCATGATCTTTTGATGGAGTTTTTCAGCTTGAATGTATCTGATTTTTAGAGCTATTGAAGTATGAATTCAGAGATCAGTTTTACAATGGTTGGGAAGTGTTTTTGAGTAGAAGATATCGCATATCATGGCTGGGCCGTACACCCCTACCTGGGCCGTACAATCTGAAGCAAATTTTATAAGGGTTTGATTGAGTTTGATGCTTGCTTTGGGTGTTGAGGGTTTTAGAGATAGTGCAGACTTGACTGTAGCAGATTTGACAGCAGATTAAGAGATTTTAGAGGAGTTTAAATGTTGTTTACACCTGTACCTGGCCGTACAGCCCTCACCATGGGCGTGGGTATCCTTCATGCTAAAACGCCTAGGGTTTAGGCTTCAAAATACTTTCATCTATGGCGCCTAGGGTTTGGAATATCAATGCAGAGATTTATTTGCAGGAGATCAGTCTTAAGCTAGGGTTTTGAAGTGTTTTCATGATGCATATAATGCTGGTGCAGCTACAGCCAACTGATGAAGTTGAAATCTGTCATCTGGGTATGTGTTTATAATTCATGTTATGCAATTCTAACACCTGGGTCTTTGTTATTTTGCTAATATCTATCATAGATTTTCTAGGTATTCGTTGCATGTTTCATATTCATTGTATTTGTACAAAAAACAAAACATGCAAAACCAAAAAACCCTTTCTGCATCTTCTGTCTAGTCTAAAAGACCACAATCTAATAAAAAATAACACCATTAAGAAAATTTTTAAAAAATTACAACAGGGGCAGATCATTACATCGTCCTCACCCCTAGTCTGTCTGTCAAGGGACTTCTTCCTTGAAGGCTTGGACACTTGAAAATTCAAGAATAACAATTGCTCAATATCAAATCGTCTGCCTGAAAAAGCCAGCAAGATAGAATATATATACCTCCCAGCTTTAGGACCCATGGGACCTAAATCTAGGCGCCAAAATTTTAATTTTAATTTTATTCATATTTTGTATTTTATCTTTTATATTTATAATATATTTTATATAGTGTTAAAAAACACTTTTTTTTAAATAATAATAATTAGTATTTGGGAATAGAGGAGACATGACATTGATCATGTGTTTGCATGTTGCATGGTGGTGACCTAGAGCTCCTATTCGGTAGTATGGGTACACCCTTTGGTTTCATGGGGTTTGGAGTGCTTATGATGGGTCCATGGTTCTAGCCCCTGGTTACGTGAGAAAGCACTAGATGATTAGCCCATGTGGTTGCATAGATGCTCCATGAGTTGCATGTGCTTGCATGTGGGTTGCAAGTGCGTGCATGTTGGTGCATATTGCGGATCTATGTTGTTATGGACTTGTATGGGTGGACTCTTTGCTTGCATGTCATTGCATGCTGATGCATGTTTGGGATTCATGGAGATTTGGGTCTACATGTACGTGCATGATGTGAATCTATGATATTTCGTTGTTCGAATTGCAGATCTAGAGGTTTCAGATTTGTGGCTGCCCTGGACATGTAACAAATTCAAGTTTACATGCAGGTTGTGTGTGGCTTGTTGCTACATGCATGACATTTGACTTTTGTGGATGTGGGTTTTGCAATTTTTTTGTTCAAAATTTGTGGTTATGCACATATGTGATTTTCCATTGTCTCGGGTTACAAATTTGGCATTTTCAAATTTGTGGGTTACCAGATGTTTAATTGGATTCAGATTTGCATGTATGGTTTTACAGATTTTGCATGCTAATCAAAATCTATGGTTTTGTAGATCCTTAAAGAGACTATTGTTCAAGGTTGTCTAGACGGAGATAGTTGCAAATTTGCATGCATGCTTCGTGCATGGTTTGAGGAGGTTGGTTGCAGCCTTCTCGATACAAAAGTGTTGGTATGTGTTTGGTCACTTAACATTTCTGCAATAGTTACCTGTTGGGTTCCTAAACTGTGGTTACTCTTTTGTGGGTTTATGGCAAGTTGGGTCTGGATTTGATCTAATACTTGAGTTGTGGAGAATCTATATGTTATCTTGGGTTGTCTCTATTTTGCATGTTACTAATGTGGTGTTGAATTTGTTTATTGCACTGTTCGAGATCTATGAGTTTTGTGGTTTCTTTGGTTTTAGTTCGAGCATTGGCCATGTTTTTTTGTCACCTTTGAGATGTCGCATATGTGCAGATTTTATGGGTTGTTTGTACCTACAAGTTGCATGAAGAACTCCATTGTGGATCTTTGATGTGCTATTGGTGCTTTGTTGCAACAGGGTTTTACTATTAGGTTATGTTACTGGATTCACCCCTGGCCTGGTTGGATCCGGGTGCGATTCGCACTGGGTTCGTGGTTCGGTGCAATCCGCCTGTGGGTGCGGACATGGTGCACCCAGAACAGGCCGGATGCATCCTGGACGAACCCGGGCGGTCCGAAGGCGAACCCGAGGCCCAAAAAGTGAACCCAGACCTGTTGATGATTGTTTTTCGACAACTCAACAATTAGAGTGAGATACTAAGTATCTGACTCCCTCTTGAGCAAAGTCTCTCGAATGCTGAACTAGGTGATCAAACGAGATGACTCCAAGGTTCCTGCAGATGATTTTGAAAAGAGAAAGCTCAGCGACTAAGTATGATTTTGCTGTTAACCTGCAAAGGGACTTACACAGACTTCTCTTCATTCATATTTAGCTTGTTCCTCCTTTCAGTGTGGATGATGTATGTACAAAGTTTCAATGATAAAAAAGGAAAAAAGAATAAGGTTTAGGAAACTAATCTAAGGTCAATGTAGCAATGATGATGTATTGAATAGACAAACTCCTGATTTAACCTAACTTCACTTCGCCAAGGATGCCTACAACTACATGAAGTTGGTGCAATCTCCTAAGGTTTGCGAATGGTTTTCAAATCATGAAGACCTATATAAGCACCCATAAGATGGCGCAGCTCAAACAAGCATCCACAATCGAACTCAAGTAAATATGGCTCAGACTAGCTTTACACAACAATTCACCAGCGATGAATGTTAAAAGCATGAGCTAGGAGTTGATCAAATATTCAATACAATGAACATTACAACAATGAGCTCTAATCTATTTCTAATCTATTTGAAACATCTCTCCATTCCATTGAAGTACAAGAAACCATGCGATTCTACAAGACAACACTTGAACACCAAATAAACTTCCAATGTCCTTTGCATTAACTTTGAGAAATATTTACAACAGCTTCAAATCCTCTCAGAGAATTTTGAGAGTCTCCTATTCTACTCCTAAAATCTACTCTCTAGTCTATTACTAATGATCTACTCTCTTACAAATGAGGCAACAAGGCCTTTATATAGTGCTCCAGAATACAATGAATGGCTAAGATCAATTCGATAGCCAAGGGTCTAGATTGTGCCACCTCACAGGTAGTTACAACAAACTTGCTATTTTTAGCACAAAAGAGGGAGGCAATGAAGACACATTTTCCAATGTGATAAGGTAAGGCAAAAGCATTTAAAATATCTTTCACATAGGAATCCCTTTGACTTCTTTTATTAAATGATACATTTAATGCATTAAATAATGCGGCTAATCAAAATTGAATTGATGTGTACTCGCCACATAGATGCCAACTCAACATACTTTGAAAATTGTATCATCTTTGTGTTGATGTATTCAATGTGATTGCTTGAACTTGTATGTTTAGGAATACAACTTGTAGATCTTGCCTTGTTCATTCTTCTTGCAACTAGATGTATGGTACTTGTAGCTCATTTGCTTGACTTTGTAATGTTTCTTTTTCTTGCAGGTAAGTTGATATGATGATCTTCTTTGACGATGCTCCTTCTTGAAGAGTAAGTAATAGAGTAGATGATGATGATGCTTCCTTCATGTAAGAGTAGGAGATCTCTCTTGAACTTGAAGGTCGAATGGGACTTGAAGTATGATAAATGATGCAACTTGATGAAGTGATCTTGAACGATGATCTTCGAAGTGACCCTTCGGAGTGTAGTAGATGACCTCTCAAGGAGACTTAGAACTTGATGAATCTTTGAAGATTGGGAGAACTTTACTTGAAGCTTGGATGGATAGAAAGTCTTCGAACGTGTGATCAAACAAGATGACTCCAAGGTTCCACCAACAATCCTTCCTTCAATGATGCAACTTGATGATGAACACTTGAAGTTAATGTGATCTAACATGAAGTGCTCTAGGTACTTGCTCTTGATGATCTTGAAGTATTCTTTAGATGACGATGACTCCTTGAAGGTGATTCTAAGCTCCTCGCTCAAAGGTGACTCCTCGAACAACTCCTATCCTTTTTGATGTACCTACAAGACAAGATAAACAATATATCAATTACTTCATAAGATAGGAATAACTTTAAACATGTAATAATGCCACTTCAAACTTAGGCGCAAATATAGGAACAAAGTGCGCCTAACGTCATTTAGTCCCACATTCATTATTTCAAATGATTTCTAGCAATTGTAAGGGTTTAAAAGACTTCTCCCACTTAAAAGATTCATTCAAAAGGTGCTTTGTGATGTAATTCCTTCCAAGGCGCCAGAAATGGTTTGCAGGTGGGTAAAAGGGCGCCTAACACTAATGAGGCTTCATACTTGTCATTTTCATGTAGTAATTGCTTTGGGAGGACTCCCACACCTGGGCGCCCATTCAATAAAATCATTTCGCACAACTTACCCTTAGGCGCTTCAAGTTGACTTCAAGGCGCATACTGAGGTGTCTCCCCATGAAGGGCGCCAAAAGGTGATGGATGAGCTAGAAATGGGCGCCTTCATCAATTTGAACCTCTTTTGTCATTTTTCATGTTTTGAATGATCAAGCATGTCTTAATGTGATCATCTCTCTCTAGGCGCCCACTCAAAGGGATGTTTGATGTCACTTCTTCCAAGGCGTTCATCCAGGTGACAGGAGTGATAAGGAGCGCCTAACTTCATTCTCTCAACTCAAGGCGCTATTTTGGTGATTGTATTGAGTGTAATCCTTCTCTAGGCGCTAATCTTGAATTCCAACCTCATCATGCACTCCAAGGCGCCAATATGTCATCCCTCCAACCATCCAGATTGTAGGGCGCTCAAAGGTGGTTGTTAAGAATAAGAAAGTGCGCCTACTTCAATTCAAGGCACAACTGAATGAGGTGTTTGAAACTTGTCCTCCACCTAAGGCGCCAATATGTATCTCTGCAAATGGGAAAGTGCGCCTAAGCTTCTTTGAGTGAATTCACGCCTAAATTTGGAAGTCCAAGCGAGTAAGGTATATTGAAA
Organism: Cunninghamia lanceolata; assembly: GCA_027924645.1. NCBI lineage: Eukaryota > Viridiplantae > Streptophyta > Pinopsida > Cupressales > Cupressaceae > Cunninghamia > Cunninghamia lanceolata. Next base: position 26,060,558 of record BSBN01000213.1, on the reverse strand, counting down.
AATATATTTAAGTATAAGAAACTTATACTTTAAATATTTTTCAATATACCTTTCAGGATGTTTGAGATAGGTCTCAGATCCACTAGATTTAACATGCAGATTATAGAATTTGGAGGATCCACCAGATTTCAGACTTAGTCAATTTTTCAGTGTTTCAGGATATCAGGCTATCAGACTTAGTCATTTTCAGGATCTTCTCAAGCATCAGGATCAAGGATTTCATACTCTTTCTTCCTAAGGCGCTCATTAAGGAGTCATTAGCAATTCATGATTGATAAGCACAGACTGGAGGTTATACAAGCCTTTACTAGCGCTTAGACAAGGATAAAAATTCTCTTCAACCTAGGCGCCAATGTGAAGTCACTCAGGAGGGAATTAGCGCCTAGAAGATCTTTTCATGTTTGACCAATGCTAAAACTTCTCCTAAGGCGCTATAGACCTCATCAAGGCGCCAATTAAGTTCAAGGCATCAATTCACTACAGGGCGCTCACTTCTCTTCAAGGCGCAAAAAGTATTATAGATACATTCCATTTGTTAGCTAGCGCCCAAATCTCTCCAAGGCGCAAAATGACACTAAGGCGCTCATCCACATTAGGGCGCTCAACTCCAAAAACAATGCAAGGCGCCTGGAAGTCTCATCCTCTGCTCAAAACTCTCCAACTCTCCTCAAAGCAATCAAAGCAATAAGGCGCCAAAATGAGTTCAAGGCGCTAGATTCATTCAAGGCGCTCAAAACACCTCATCAAAAGTGCACCAACTTTCCTTCTAGGGCGCTCAAGCTTCCTGTATATGTGGGCGCTCTTTGATCTAGGGCGCCAAATTCATCTCTTCTAGGAATCTAGCTCTAGGCGCTAACTTGGATTGTTTTCTATCATTTTGAATGTTGAAGGGCGCCTAAAGACAATAACAACAAGGCATTGGCGCCTAAACTCATGGACCTCAACTGAAGGCGCAACTCTTATGATCCTCTGAACATGGAATGGGCGCCTAAACTTAGGCGGAATTTTGAGGTGACCTTGGAGCAATTTCGCGCCCAGAACTGACAGTGCCCGAGGTAAGGTATATTGAAAAATATATTTAAGTATACCTTTAAATATTTTTCAATATACCTTTCAGGATGTTTGAGATAGGTCTCAGATCCACTAGATTTAACATGCAGATTCTAGATTTTTGAGGATCCACCAGATTTCAGACTTAGCCAATTTTTAGGATCTTCAGGATCAGGATACCAGACTTAGTCATTTTCAGGGTCTCAAACATCAGGATCAGGTCATCAAGGGGCTCTCAGACTCAAACACCACTGACTTCATCATGCAAAGAACATCATCCTGGACTTAGCAAAGCACTGGATTTCAAAAAAAAAAAAAAAGGGGGTCCCCATTTGCAATGGGGCGATGTGTGATTTGGTCACAACAAGACCGAACCCACCCCAAAAAACAGCCAAGTCAAAACAGAATTTGTTTTCTTTTTACATTTTTTGTGTTTCTTTATAAAGGTCAGGAAGTCATGATGAGAGCAAAAACATTAAGAGAACCACCAATTTGCAGAAACATTTCAGACCCTGGTTTATATAAGCTTGTGCTACTAGTATAAGTGATTGGAGAAACTTTAGTGAATGATAAAAGTTAGAGATGATTGTCAGCGGCACTGACCACGAAAGGAGATCTACAAGGTTTAGAATGGTAATATCAGCTTTCTTAGCAGCAAGGTGAAAGAAAGGGAAATGTTGTGCTGAATTTGAATTATTAGATCCCCCCTTTGTTTATGTAGGAATACATTTTCTGCTAACTCTGTAATGCTATTAGTATTAATCATATACATGTGTGAATGGGTGTAAGAATGTGGTCTATAACATTTAGCGCTATTCTCACTAGGCATGACATGAACCGTGAACATTATCATTTAGGTATGCAATTTATGACTTGAATATTTTTTCCCTTTATAAGATTAGATACCTTGATACTAGTTCTTGCATGATGTCCAATATCTTGTTAGTGATAGTAATGGATGCATATGAACATATATTTCATCTTCACATATCAGAAATCATTTTCTTTTTAAAATAGAAATGAGTACATATCGTCACAAAATTATCAAGGAATTGTTCTATGTGGTGTTGTGATCCTGCTAATGTCCAAGATGATGATAATGATGATGATGTGGAGGATTTAGCAAATCCATATGATTGATGACATTTATCATTTGACATTGAAAATTGATTGTTGAACTTGATATTATTATTTTGAATCTTGTTATTGAACTTGAAGTTTGAGTTTTATGTTTTATGATATTCAAGTTTATGGTGGTTTTGTTGATTATATGATGTTATGTGGTGTTTTACACTTTATTCTTGCTTTTCTACACTTAATTCTTGTTTCTACACTTAATTTTTTTGCATATACATATATATTTATATATATATAAACGAACCCAAAAACAAACCCAACCCCCAAAAAAATTTTGGCTGAATCCACGAACCAAACCCCCGAACCCGAACCTGAACCGGCAACTTAGCTATTAGGCATCATGGAGTTGCAGATTCTATTTTGTTGGCCTCTCAATCATCCTTGTGCATTGGTATGTTTTGGTAGAGAGATAGAGAGATGGATGTTTGAAGTACTTCAAACAATTGCACTTTAGAACTTATAGCAATTGACTATGGTATCATGAGAGGCTCTAGATCATGGTTCAGTGGGAGCTTTTTCTAGTTGCATAGTTGGTGGTGTCTTCTTGGTTTGGAGATCGTGGTTTTACTTTGCCTATTGGGAGCTCCTGGTGTTGTAGTTGAGTTCTTTGATTGTGTGAAGTCCATGGATGATCTTCAATCAAGAGATGTCTATCACAATGCCATGGGTAGCTCTAGATCACCTTCAATGGGAGCTTTGGTAGTGATATGGATCTGGTTCTTTGTGATGTGGATCCATAGTTTAGAGGATGGGTGTTATTGTGCCATGAGGGACTCTTCATTACTGCTTGGAGTTGTGGCATGATGAGTTCATGTTGTAGAGCATATCTGTCAATTGGGGACAAATGATCTTCCTTGGTGAAGATGCAAATCATGGGGCCAATGGGAGTTCCTAGAGTCTGCATGCTTTCTCAATTGTAGTGGGAACATTGGTCATAGTTTAGGAGGTAAATCTGCTAGATGAGTGCTGTGATCACTTTGCCTTGTGAGCTTCTAGTTATTGCGGTGTTGCAATTGGAGTTCAATTGGCATAAAATGATTGGTTGTGCACCTATATTAGATTGGGTGAGACTAGAGATCTCTTGGATTTTAGAGATTGTGTGTTGGAAGTTGGAATGGTGTGTCTCTTGACTCGCTTTTAGCAAAAAGTCTGAGGGGCCTACACTTGGAACTAGATGTGAGTTCAACATGGACCTGTTGAGAAGATCGTTCGTTTTAAGAGTTGGTTTTACTTAGTGTTTCATGGGTAGAACAATCTTATACCCCACTCTAAGTCCACTCTACAATGAATGATCTGATAGGCATTGCCCACCTGGTTTTCAAATGCATTATTTTCTTTGTGTCTTGTCTTCTCATGTGTTTGAGTCTTGAGCTGTGGATGTCAATTCTAAGGACTTGTTTGAGGAGTAGATGCACGGTTATTGTTTCTCTGTTATTTCCTTTTTTTTGGGTCTTGAGCTGCATATCAATTATAAGGATTATTTGGGGAAGTACAAGAGATAGTTAGTTGCTTTGGGCATATTCCCTTGTTGTGGGAATGATTGTTTTGTTGGATCCTCCTTCAATTTGAGAGGCCTTCATCTACTACTATTGTGCTTGACCTTGGGGTTAAAGAGTTGTCTGTTGATGGCTTTTCTATTTGGGGTTTCGGAGATCTTACTTGTCACAACTAAAGCATGTGTTGGTGTTGGCAGAAAGAAAATGTTTGATTGGCATGTTTTCTTTCTATAATCTGTTGTGTATCTCAGAGGTTCAGTTCATTTCATGTTAGAGTTGAGATTTTGTAGAGTTGATCATTTACTGTTATTGTACTTCATTGTTTTTTAGTAAAGCATAGCGTGGGTGCAAAGCCTGAGAGCTCATTTCAAGGACACACTCTTGTGTTCTACTAGGGATGGATTTAACTTTAGAGCCCATTTCAAGGACACATTCCTGTGTTCAACTAGTTTCTCTTCATTAGCACTCCTCTTGTACATATCTAAATATTCATGATCACACAAGTTTAATCCAAAATATGGCTTGTTTCTAACACTGAATTGCACAAAGATAGACTGTAGCGATTATACCTAAACATTGAACAAAAAGAACATGAACTCGGGCATTAATAGAGGGTAAGTTGTGTATCAGACTGTAATGTCCCCATTTTCGGGTTCTCTTGCAACATCGTTGGAGCTGACTTTCTGGGTTTGTGACAGCCTGATCAGAGGAGTATTTCGATGTCACCAGTGTTCTCAAGTGATCCAATGGAGCTGTATGACACTTTCCGGACGGATTTCGAACAAATTATCTGTACTTACTATTTATAGTAAGTGCTTGCATGGCGACAATCTTTTTGGGTTTTTCTGTGTTTGTTCTCTTTGGTCCTCAGAGAACACTGCTATTTATAGTAAGTGTCAGTCTGGACATTGTTTTTCCAGGTGTTGCATTGAGCTCAGTATCCAATGGAGCTGTATGACCCTTTCTAGAGGGATTTCGGACAACTTGTCCGTACTTACTATTTATAGTAAGCGCTTGCATGGCAACAATCTTTATGGGTTTTTCTGGGTTTGTTCTCATTGGTCCTCGGAGAACACTGCTACTTTTAGTAAGTGTCAATCTGGCACTGTTTTTGGTGATTTGGCAGTTCAGCCATTTGGCTTATCTCAGATGTTGCATTGAGTTCAATAATATCAGAAGGTTCACGGTGATGTTTGTCCGAGCGATTTTGGATATTTGGGTCATTCTTACTATTTTTAGCAGGGTCACCGCTCAGCACCGACTTCTTTACGTGGCACCATTTCCATGTCGCTGCATGATTGGTCACTCCTTCGGTTGTTCGTTGGGCAGAGTTATATTATTTTAATTAATATTAATGTCATTTAAGTTAAATTACAGATTTAACTTAATGTTAATTAAATTATTAAAGTGACTTTATTAAAAGGGCATTGGGGGAAAAATGTAAAAGGCATATTTTAATAAAGAAATGTGGAGCCCCCAACTTAGGGAGACATAAGGGAAATAAAGTGAAATTTAAAATGTTGTTTAATTGCCCAAGATGTGCGCGGAAGTGAAGGAGAGAATAAAAGGGAGTTTGAGCTCATTTTTATATATGCTTGAAAATATACTTTTACACGGGGTTTTGCTGGCTGAATGGAGTTCACCATTTTCTTGGCTTCATGAAGACGGAATCCCTCACGAGGAACAACAGTTGCAGGATTGAAAGACATCCCAAGGTTGTTTGCTAATAATTCCATACAAGGGTTATGCTGGAGCTTCATTGTTAACGATTTTTTATTATTTTGAACAAGGGTTTAATTGCAAATAATTGGTGGAGTTGAGGAATGCAGATTTGAATTGTTTAGCTGTAATTTTTGGAGGGCTTTTTCATGAGCATTTGTTGCTGCTGTTGGTCACAATCCAAGCCGTACCAGCTAGGGAAGAAAGCGTGGGTTTCCTAAAATACTTGGAGATTGCTGTTTAATATTTTGGAGTGGGAGCAGCTAGGGTTTGGCCCATTTTCATGCCAAACTAGGGTTTCTGTCTGCTGTAACAAACTGTTATTAGACTTGTACCTTCAAATCAGTGAATGGGTATGTTTGCACTTTGATATTAATGTCATATTTTCATCTGGGTATTTGATATATTGTTCTTATTGTTATTTCCCACATAAATAAGCATCTAGGTATCTTTAGAATGCTCTATTTTTATATGTAGGTCATTTGCAATGCAAAAACCCATGCAAACATAAACACATAACTCAGCAATACAGAAAACACAAAAAAATCAGGGGTGGGACACTACACAGACATACTTTTAAAAAAATTAAACATGAGACATACTTAGCATTGATGTCAATTAATGATACTTGCACATGGTGATTGTAGCAAGAAATTGAAAATTACTTTGCAATTACAAGTCTCAAGCTAAGAGTTGGTTAAATTGAAATATCAACTATACATGACACCATACTAACTAAATATCAAATTAGCCATAGTGCCTCTAGATCAGCCTATCCATATCATAATTGCAACAAATTTTCCAAATAAGGAAATTAACATACCCATTGGCCCCATTACATTTAGACAAGTAGTTGTTTCTTATCCCAATATGCCAATGTGTCAAGTTTTTCATAAACAAATTAACATTTATGACATCAAGGACTACAAATCTGAATCAATTTTGACTTGTCTATAGGCATCTCTTGCAAACAGATTCAAGGTATGCAATGCAACACCTGCAATAATGAGCATTGAATGCTTTGAATTTGCTGCAAGTATCTCAAGTGGGCACAATAAACCTTTTGTTACATTTTTAATATTGATTAAATCATTTCTGCCAGGAAGAAGATTGTTATAAGATGCATTGAACATGTATAGTAGATGTAAAGATGACTTACCATAGAAAGGAGGCCAGGACCCGTATGCTTAGCTACAAAGTTTTCATCTTCAAACTTGCTACCATAAATGCTGACACATCCACTGCCATCTCCCTAATACCCACCACAAATTTTGTAATATGTAATGAGAACCAAGGGTAGTCAAACAATCCTCATTTACATGCTAACTATCTAACAAAGTAATACAATGCTCTATGTTCAATTACTGCTAACTTGCTTAGCAACATGTGAAGATTATTTTCCAAATATTTATTATTATAATTACAGAGACATGTCATCCCAACAAATAAATTGTAAATGTAAACCTTCACAAAATCACCGGCTTGAATCATGAAGTCCTTGATAACCCTGTGAAAGTGGCAGCCTTTATAGCCGACAGGAATGCCTGCCTTCCTACCAGAGAAATCCAAAATTCAAATATAATATGTTAATGCATGAAATAGGAAATCCATTACAAGGATAACTCTCAACAAAGGATTCATATATGTGCAAATAGGCTATGACCATGTGACATCCTATCAGGTGAAACAAAAAGATCCTGAACTGTGGATGGCAAGAAAAGATTCCACCCTGCAATCCAATTTGAATTTGCTCATTAGTTAGGCAACAAGGAAGGACCACAAAAATGGGAGACAAAAAGCATGTCGCCAAACCAAATAGAAGTGATAGCTATTAATGTTAGAACTTATAGTTATATTTAGTGTGGTCTCTAAGTTTTTAACAAACTGCAATTCGAAGTTAAGTCATGAGTTGTTGTGTCAAAGGAGTTAAGTTGGTTAAATTTTGCCTGTGTTTGTACACAGCAATATTCATAGAATAATTAAGTCAGTATTAAGAAATGCTTTCATCATTCTTGATTGTATTCTGACTTCTAACTCGTGCAATAAATCAAGAAGATATCAGATCCATTTGTGTGGACAAAGGGTGGCAAATCAGAGGCCCCATTAACTAGGCTGATCCTGAATAATTAAGTTTAAGGCTGAATTACAAATTGTGACTGAGAATGAAAACTTGTGGAACCTGTTTGAGGAGTTTGGCAAGCAAAGACAATGAAAAGAATACAGGAAACTGAAATAGAGACAAAGACAGACAGACAACGCCAGTTTCAGGAAGAAAGAAGATAACAAACATTAATTTAGAAGTGATTCTTATTTTTTCACTCTCCATAATGATTCAAAGGAGATATCGACAAATACAAGTCCAACTAAGTCGATGCGGAGATTGAACCAAACTCGAATTTATAAACCACTGATATTTTTCTCATTTGACCTCATTAACAATTCACATCGTACAACATTATATCCTTTTTTTTGGCCTCTGCCCAATTCTGCTTTGTTTGGAGAAAAAACTGACGACAGATCAGAAAGAAGTGCTTACCTGTATTCGCCTGTACAAAACTGCCTGTCATGCCACAAACAAGCCAAATGTGAACAATGTATTCATAGAGAGTACATAAGAAACAGACTAAAGATTGTAATGATTAGCAATTTTTGTAGTGAGTCCTTCATTAGATGATAGAATACTATGAATGCAGACCAGTGTTACAAGAGTCGGACTTGACTCAGACTCGGCACTCAAACTCAACTAAGATTTGGCAAAAGACTCAGCAAATTGAAAAAACCATGAAATATAGAGACTTTTAAGGATTTAAAGCTTTTATGGTGTTCCCTTCAATAAATAACCTTTAAAGACATAATAAACTAATCAAACAGAAGCTACTTTGATCACATACACAAGTATACATCAATCAGATGAGTACAAAAGCAGATTTTAGCTGAAGGAAACAACATTTTTAAATATATAAATATTCTAAAGTGTTTTAGGTGTACAAAACTCATGGATTATGATATCCATGGCATCAAAAACAAAAATCACAATGTATGGAGTCATGAACTATAAAAGCCAGTGTAAACCATTTGTAAAATGATCCTGTTAATTAATAATAATACTATTTTTATTGTGTTGCGATCCACTGAGCATTTATAATTTCAATTTGGTATCAGAGCTTGGAGGTAGTTTGACGTGGTTGAGGAGAATTAAAGAGATTGTTGAAGAAGTCCGTGAGGAACTTCTTGAACGCTGTCAAATTTCTATTTGCATTGAGGTTCCTGTGTTGGCGCACAAAATAAAAGCCCTTGGATCTGCATTGATGGTTAGCTCAAAAACTGGCTGAAATCATTTATCTGTAAAATGAAGGAGAAGACATGATTTTCACACTCATATGGCCAAATTTTCTTGTTTGTTGAAGAGCAATTTCTGTCTCATATTTGTACTGCCTTTCTGTCCATGGATCTCTGTGTGCTGTCGACTGTGCTGAAGCATGACCGCAGGTGTGTTGATTGCTGAGTCTGACCAAAGACTGCCATTCATTCTGCCAACCATACTTCTTTAATATTTGGCATGCATCCAATTTTGCAATCCTCCAGATTCATGGTACTGTCTCTGCCTGACATGATATTGATCCCTGTTGTCGTAAGTCAAATATTACATTGACAAGTTGAAACATATTGATGATGTGATTACTTTTACAAGTTGCAGTGAATGGTGATGTGACAGTTAAGGGCAAGTTATGATTTTCACATGGAGTCCTTGAGTTACACTTAACACATTAGTATTTATGAGCAATGCATAGAAAAGTTGGTGACTAATATTTTGTTAAGTCATTTAAGTGGGGTTTAAAAGGTCAAGGATCAAATCTCATAAAGTGTATATCCTTAGTCACACTATGTCCATTTACATTTGGAGACTCCTTTTACAGAAAAGGGTTATTCTAAAATATTTGTAAAATTGTTTTGTATTTGAAGACATAAGGTTTTATTGTAATAAGGTGCATTTTCAATTGAAACTGACACCTCCAAGATGAAAAGTCTTATCATCTTACCAAATACTCGTGCTTTCAGAGCTCTTGGCACTTTTTATGATGCATATGACGGATAGAAAGTGAAGGGGTCAAAGAGGAGGTTGGAGAACTCGCCAAGAGGATGGAGGCACATCCCCATCTCGAATTAGCTTCTCGCTCAAAGATTGGCCACATTGCTTGAGAGGCATCATATCTTCTTGTTTTTCCCCTTTTGGGTCAAGGAGGGTTTTTTGTACTTGTGGGTAGTGTGTTTGTCCCTATTCACAGGTCAAGTAGTGTGCTTGTGAATAGCATGTCCCTATTCACATTTGTTGTGGGTTCATTGTTGTTTATAACATGTATCACTGCTGAACAACTTTTGATGATCAATAGGGTGTGTGTCCCTTATCCATGGTGGTTCATTGTTGTCGACGGCATGTGTGTCCCTATTAAACAACTTTGATTACTTGGCGTGTGATATTTGGGATATTGAGTCCAGTTACCAATGTTCCTACCTTTGTTCAAAGTGATGTAATAAGGAGGGGAATGTTGGGTATACTACATCATAGTTATTAGTATGTTAAAAATGTTAGTAATATCAGTTAATAAATGTTATTAGGTTGTTAGTAATAAATGTTATTATGGTTAGATTGTTGGGTAGATTAGTTGGAGGTAGGTATTCGGGTGGTTGGCGTGCAGGAAAGTTAGAGGCTTTATAAAAAGCCATAGTAAACCATTTGTAAAATCATCCCATCAAGTCATAATAATACTATTTTCCATTCTATAATCACTTCTAAAGAGTCTTTTGAATGAAGGCAGTTTCCCCTCGAATTATAAGAGAGGAGTTGGTGGCTTCTCCACACAAGGGTGGCTCACTGAAGAGCTTGGGCTGTTCTATCATTCTATATATAGGTGATAATAGAACAGAATTAACTCTGTTGTTTTTACAAAATGTTTCATAAAGGAAAAATATTTGCAGATTTATATTCTAGTTCTATATTTTGGTCCATATTTGGGTACTGGTTGTAGTCAACATTTCCAGATGTAGGTTCACAACAGTGGTAACAGAGCACTGATCCTGCCAACATGAATTCATCTGATCAGCACAATGAAGATCAAGAGCAAACAAAGGCATGACAACTATTTGCTGAGAGTGTACATGAAAGCATACAACCAATGGTGGAAAGTGTAAGAGAGATATCCCAAGCAAATTCAAGAACTGCTTACAGTACACAGTCATGTTTATCGTGAAGCTGAATCACATCATAGGTTTCAGCCCAGATCTCCTCCGTCCCCTCTTCGAAACTTGCAAAGGCTAACCCATGATGCATCTCCTCCTCCACATCAAAACCCTCAACAGGAAGCTCGGAAGTCAATGACGATCCCATCAAAAGGCCCTGAAGGGCCTATATGGCTAACAATGCAGATTTTCATGCAAAGTATGATTTTAATGCCTATAGGGCAATGAAAAATGATGTTGGTGTTCAAGACAACACCAGGATAGGTCCACAACACCGCACGCACAAAAATTGAAATTCCAAATTTTGATTGTACATTGAAAATTCTTCCAGAAGTATGGTTGAATAAATTAGAAGTGTATTTCCAATTGCACCCTATGTCTAATATGGGAAAAATTCAGTTTGCTTCACTTCATCTTGAAGGGCATCACTATGAATTGATGGACATTAGGGATGGTGAATGTGATGAATTATTCACTTGGCAAGAATTTACTGAGTTGATTATTGATGTTTTCAGCAAAAAGACTGCGGATGAGAATTTTTTGGAACTTTATAATCGCATCAAGGACAGCAGGAGTCTATGGATCAATATAGTACAAAGTTCTCAAGATTATGCATATGAGTTCGAGGTAAGTCCACCACACTACAAACTTCCTTGTTTGTTGATGGATGTAATGTCCCCGTTTTTGGAATGGTCGCCATTAGAGATGATTTGGGCCTTTCATACTGCTCCGGGACATTTGGAGGATAACGCGAGCAATGGAGATGACTTGTCATATTTGTATGTTACCTTTGGTGCACTCATCAGGGATATGGTGATTTGTCTTCCTTGGAGCCAACTATTTGGAGGGCCTTTCATATGGATTTGTGTTAGGAGTTGGACTTCATCATGTGTTGTATGGATGCTATCATTACATCTTGGGATGCCTTCATATGGATACTTTGTCATGGTCACATGGTGTACATCATCACGGAGATCATTATTCACCTTGGACGAATTGACATTATCATGGAGATTACTATTCAATTCAGGCGAACATTCTCCATATGCCTCTCTTAGGCGCTCATTGATAGATTATCATATTCCTTGACTAGCACTTGATGTAGAATAAAATAATTAATTATTACCATTGGCGGCGCCCAATGCTAGTCGTCCTAATTCGTATCTTTAATTTGAATTAGGCGCTTATTTGATGGAGACATAATTCACATGGGTCAGCCCTCTTGGAGGGAAACTTGTAATTTAAACATGAGCTAGTACCCAGGTCAGCCATGAGGAGAAGGTGAGACAAATTGTGTATATATACTTTGTCATGTCCCCACTTCCGGAGTGATCACATGTGGAGACATTGTTTAGCCTATTCACCATTCCCGTAGGCTAATACAATTGGTAAGGAAATGATTTTGGGTTTGAGCTTGGTTTAGAGGGTGGAAATCTATAACGTTGGCTCAACAGGTATTTTCAGTGGATTTTGACTAAGTATTTGAGTGGTGATATTATTCATCTAGTCAAAATATCACATTCTTCTAGCAAAGGATGGAAATTGTAAACGTTGGAGGATAGAAATTGAGGTGATGGAAATTGTCAATCTTTAATTGCAATTTCAAAATATATTTTATCTATGTATTTTCCAGCACCATGTGGAGGTTGATGCCACTTTTTGAAGAAGAACAAAATAATAAATAATAAGGCGATTTTATGGAATTTTGAGTGCCAACGGCTAGAAGGGAAAATCAACGCCTAAGCAAGAAGGTGTCATTTGAAATAAAATTTGTTATTGAACCCATGTGAATTGCTGCCCATTAGAAGGATGATTTTAAATGCAAGATTATCAAGTTTGTGTTGGGTTCGCTTTCCAAGGAGGTTGTTGAAACAATTTTAAATATTGTTTTTTTGTTTATTGATTTGACTCTTGGTGGGCCGCGCTCAAGGAGGAAGCATTTAAAATGTTTCAAGAGGTTGTTTGAATTGGTGTGAGCGATCATTTAATAAAATCAAGGTTTGTTTTTAAATGATATACTTCGATGAGCACAAGCATTTAAAAATGTTCAAGGAGGATTGCACTTCATTGGTGGATTCCAAAGCATTGCAAATTAGAGCAAATTGGGGCGCTTACCTTAAGAGTTGGATAAATAGCATCATTTGCTATCAATTTGAGGCTAATTGATCTCTTGGTAAGTTTCTATTACTCATGTTATTTGGCTGGAAATTGCATTTTTCAGTTATTTCAAGGAGATGATCCCTTGATTGTGATATGGTGATGATCCCATATCTAGTTTGTGAGATGTTATCATGAATATTTCATCATTGAAATTGAATTTGCAGGTTTTTATTGAAGGTGTTGGAAGGAGAATTGAAGTTTTAATAACAATTGCAGCTCTTGTTCATGTATTGAGACTACCAAGGTAGTCGACTTGTTTGGAGAGCTATTTTATGAGATTTTGTCATAACATTAAGTTCTGTTTTTCTGAGACAGCGAACTGTATTTGCCATCACAGGGATTTTATATGTCAGATATTGTGAGTTTGATAGTTTTGGAGCATCCCTAGAGTCAACGGCTTCATTCCTAGACCAATCGCTAGCTTGGAAAGGCATCATTTTGCATTGGTATTGATCATGTGTTGAAATCCAGGCAGAGGAACAGTTAGCTACAGGTCTGTTACAGGGGTCCGATACAACTCTTTTGAAGCATTTCGAGGGCTGAAAGCCATTTCTATCTATTATACCCTAATCGCTCCATTCCTAGGAGCTATCGCTGAGTTATAGGGCTTCATTTTGGCACTTTGGAGGCACATTTGACAAATCTGGGCAATCATTCTCATGATCAGCAGTCACATCAGAGAAAAATCAGTCAAAGGGTGAAGATACAGCGAGGGTTGAAGATCATCTACATTCATAGTTTCATTCTACATTGGATTATATTCATTGTACTTCATTGGCACATCATTTCATGCTTGTATTTGTTCCAAATCTACTTTGTATGACGACTGATACAAAATTCAGTCACTGCTGATATATCAGACCAGCATATTAACAATTGTATTTTGCTCATTCCAATCAATAACAAGATTTGAAGGTTCCAGGTACTACTTTCCTATGTTTCATTGATGCAATTATGTGTTTCATTTTGATGATTGATTGACAAATTATTGGCAAAAAATTTTAGTAGTAGAAGAAGGGTATTTTACATACTTGATCATTTGGTACTCCAAAATCATCCATTCAGCATTCATTCATTCATACTTTAGAGAGCGATCTCTAAGAGGAACTTGGGACGAAAACCTCAAGTGACCAAGGAGGAGTTGGGCACCAATCTAGCTTCTCTTATAGTGGATTCCGTGACGGGGATTCAAGTGAGCTTCAATCATCAAGAGCAGAATTCTATATCAGCTTGGAGAGCATCTAGCATGGACGAATTGGACTAGGGTTCACCCTAGCTTGGAGCGCACCTCTTGGAGGTGAAGACGACTTGCATTGGAGGCGATTTGGAGGAGACTATTGGCTGCTAGGGTTTCATATACAGCAGATCTGCTACAGAAGTTAGGGCAGACCTCATTCACCCTCAGAGCTCTTGGCATATTTGGTATGTAACTTGATAGTAGATACTTTGCTATGTAACTTGTGACTTGTGGCTGTTTGCCCTAGTCAAATACTTGTCATTTTGGACAAGTATTTCCAGTTTATAACAGCAGATCAATTCCTTCATTTGTGAGTTGATGTTATGGTTGCAATGGTGTATGTCATGGTGTAATATGTTCCTATGCTTGGGCGAACTATGTATGATGATCATTTGATGTTTGAGATGCTTTATATTGGCTGTTATACATGTTGCAAATCTGAATATTGTTAGAAATCAGACTTCAGTCACCTAGGGTTTGAGCAGAAATTGTAGGAAGGTTATTTGGAAAGCCCAGAAATCCAAACTAGGGAAGAATATCTCCATTTGGGATATTACAATGGACTACAAGAGGAACTGAGCGGCCATGTAGAAGCTCTTAGACCCAAGGACCTTGATGAAGCCATCTCACAAGCAAGATCTTATGAAAAATGTTTAAAAGATGGGGCAAAGGGAAAGGCCCCGCTTGCTGGTCCAACAAGAAAACATAATTCTCTTAAGGCAATCACCCCAAACGACGTTAAACCAATGTTCCACAGGGACGTGGCCCCCCCCCCTCCCCCCCCCCCCCCCCCCCAAACCAAACATTTCAGGGATGGGGACATTTCCAAGATGCGGGGACTTGGGGGAAATGTCCCCCTATCATCCCACCACCGCCACCAGGTACCCAAGGACGTTTCCAAGATGTCTCCCTCAAAGAGGGGACGTTTCCAGGACGTCCCCCTATTTTAGAGATGCCGCTAAGACTCTAGGACGTCCCCAAGACACTTGGGGGACTCCCTCACATCTCCTAATCGTCCCTGAGACTCCCAGACGTCCCCCACAGCAACTGAGGCAAAAAGTTCATTTTTAAAAAATCAATTTTTTTTGGATCTTCGTGTAAATAACCCTAACCCTAATGGTCTATGGGCCCTACCCACACCGTAAGCAGTCACAAAAATGAAAAAAATGAGAAAGCCTAAAGGCTGCAAGAGTGAGACTATGAGACTATTAGGATAGGAAAAGTGACAACAATAGCAAGAGTGAGCATTAGCTAACTCTTCATCGGTTGAGTGCAAGCAATAAGAAGGATGAGAACAACGACATGAGGAAGAGCAAGTGCCAAGTCTTTGTGGAACACTAAAAACTGTGTAGCCCTCATCATTTAGACCAGTTTGATTCTTTAGCTTCACTATTAGTTTCTAAAGAATGAAGATTTGGTTAGAAATAGTAAGGATTGGTGTTGCAAAAAAACATAGTGATAAAATTGTGAAAATGATGTGCGCCATGAAGGTTTGTGTGGTATCAAAGGCCTTAATTTGGGCGCCACCCCTAGACCCCCGCAAGGGGCGCTACCCAAAACCCCTACGACGGGCAATACCCCTCATCCCCACTGGAAGCTCCGCCCCCAAACCCCCACCCACCACCGTCCCCAAATCTAGGCCCTTGGTCCTCCCATCTCCGAGACCCATCACCTCGTCTCGCGTCCCCAAGACTCCATGGAACACTAGGTTAAACATTCCACATATAGTAGCCTCAATCCAGATAAGGTTGCTTGAGAAGAGCTGCGTAAGCAAGGCCATTGCTACTGATGTAAAGAGCCATGGTCTCATGATTATAAATGTTCCAATAAAGGTTGAATTCAATTAATTGAGGTGGTTGGTAACTCTCCAATCTCCACACATGAGGAAGAATCGATGGGCCCTAATATGCCCTTGTTAGAAGATGTATCTGAAAGGGACAATCTTCAGCAGCCCACAGCATCATTAGAATTCTAGCAGCCATGAGAGATGTATCCACTCACTCTACATTATGAGTGGAGGGCTTTACCAAAGGAAGAAAAGTTGTAGTTCTGGTTGACTCTGGAAGTACTCATAACTTCTTGGTTTTAAAGCTATACCCTGCCCAGGGTTTATCAAGCACACAGTGTCCTCCCGTTGACATTAGTATTGCTGATGGGTCCCACCTTTGCTGTCATACATGCACTAAAGGGCTCATGCTTGCATGAGGACTTATCCTGTGAAATCTGATTTTATATTGTGCCATTAGGTGGTGCTGATGTAATTTTAGGGGATCCAATAGTTAAGACAACTTGATGATATTAACATGAATTTTCAGAAGCTGTCCATGAAGTTTATGCAGAGTTCACAACAGCACCAAATTCAAGGGTTCAGACCTCCAAAGGTAAGTTGGTTTCAGCACATAAAATGAATAAAGAACTGAAAAGGAATACCCCTGGCTATTTGGTCCAATGCAGTGCCCTTAAGGGGCTACAACAATCCAACAAATCAGAAAAATCTGAGTACACACAACCTGTACATGACTCATCACAGCAGTTTTCAGGTGTGTTTGGAGAACTTCCAAAAGGACTACCACTAGATAGGGGTCACGAGCACATCATAGAGTTGGAGGAGGACACCAAGCCAATCATGACCCAACCCAAAAGTATTCAAGGATAAAATTGAAAAAGTGGTTCAAGAGATTTTACAAATGGGACATAACAGGCCAAGAACAAAACCATGTTCTGCTCCCGTGGTATTATTCCGCAAGAAAGATGGATCATTTTGCATGTGTATTGACTATTGTGCTCTTAACAAGTGCACAATTACGAATCGATTCCCAATTCCCCAAGTTGAAGAGTTGATTGATGAGCATTGTGCAGTTATCTTCTCCAAAACTGACTAAAGATCAGAACACCATCAAATTCACATGCGGGCAGAAGATATGCACAAGACCACTTTCCAGACACATCATTGTCATTATGAATTCTTAGTCATGCCATTTGGCTTGATGAATGCACCTGCCACTTTCCAATCTACCATGAATGAGGTATTCCAACGTTACGCAAATTTTTGCTTGTTTTTTTCTTATGATGTTTTGGTTTACAGCAGAAGTCTACAAGAACACATGCAGCACTAGTACACTGTCTTGAGTACCTTGGAAACTCAACAACTCTTTGCAAAAGAGAGCAAACGCACCTTTGCAGCTAATGAATTACTGTATCTTGGCATATAATCAGAAAAGAGGAAGTTAAGGTTGATGATACAAAGATCCAAGCCACACAGGACAGGCAAAAATCAAAGAATCTAACAGCTACAAAGTTTTCTTTGATAGTGCAAGCTATTATCAAAGATTCATCAAGCATTTTTCACACTTAGCTGCTGCTCTTACAGATTTGACAAAAGAAAGAGCAATTTACGTGGAGTGAAGCTGCTAGAACAGCTTTCAGGGAGTTGAAAGGGATGTGCACTTGTCCAATTTTTGTTGCACCTGATTTTTCAGTCCCCTTTATCGTTGAATGTGATGCTTTGGGGGCTGGGAGTTGGTACAGTTTTAATGCAGCAAGGAAGGCCAGTAGCCTTTGAGAGTAGGAAATTAAATGAGAAAGAGAGGCTCCTCTCCATCTACAACAAGGAAATGCTTGCAGTTATGCATGCCTTGTTGAAATTCAAAAAATATTTAGTCTGTGGGAGATTTACTATAAGAACTGATCATAACAGCTTGAGATATTTTCTCTCCCAATGTGATTTTAATGAACAGCAACCAAAATGGATAAGCAAGCTTCAAGCACATGATTTTGCTATCCAATATTGCAAGGGGCAAAAGAATGTAGTAGCTGATGCCCTTTCCCGAAATCTGGGCCTTAATGCTATCTCCATGGTCTTACCTGATTGGCATTATGAGATTGAATGGATGATGAATTGGTTGCATCATTAGAAGATCCGGAGGTAGCACACAACAAGGACGTTAGGTATACTCTATGAAATGGACTGATCTTCTATGATAATAAAGTAGTCCTTAGCTCCAGCTCAAAATTCATATCTAAAGTCATCACTGAAAACCACTCTACACCATCAGCGGGACATGTAGGATTCTTCAAAAATCTAAGCAAGTGTCAGAAAGACATACAGATGGAAAGGTTTAGAGGGGGATTTACAACAGTTTGTGTCATTTTGTAAACAGTGCCAATGGAACAAGGATGAAACTGAATTACTTCAGCCCCTTCCTATTCCTCGTGAAAAACAGCAGTCCGTCAGTATGGATTTCATTACAGGTTTACCAAAAGTCAATGGTAAGGATTGTATTTATGTCATCGCCAACAGACTAACCAAATACTCTCACTTCATGGCCATTGATTCTACTTACAGGCACATCAGTTAGCAGTTATTTTTACGGAAAACATTTACAAACTGCATGGGTTACCAAGAACCATGGTTAGTGATTGTGATCCAAAGTTTAATAGCAATTTCTAGAGGGAATTATTTGAGCTCGCCATACCACCTTATCCTTCAGCAACAGTTACATTCCTCAAACCATAGTAACAAAAAATGTGAAAACGCGCAAGTACTCACGTTTTAAATGTTCACATGACCTATATCGTGGCATTCTAACTCAAACTCATTTGCCCTAGGCTTTTCAATAAACCGGTCAAACCAGGAAAAAAACGCATTTAAAATGCGTGTAATTGAAAAACACACAATTTTTTCACACGCCGTGAATTCAATCACTTGGCTTTATTTATAAATTTTGTTTTTGTGACTAACCTAATGTCAGTGCAATGGTGTGAGTACTTTGGGCATGAGGTGAAATCACTTCGTTGGATGGCAATATGAATTCTAACCCAGCCATGCAGTTCTTCTGCTTGTGAGTGTTCTTGGAGTGTATTTGAGCATATACACTCTAAGAAACGCAAACAATTAAGCCAACAGTGGATGAATGATTCAGTCTTCGTCCACCACAACCTTCATCTCTGCTTGAAGAAAATTCGAGGTTAGAAACTTTCCAATTATGACTTCCAATAATTTTCTATTTTTGTAACATACACTAGTACATTGAGAACTTATGCATTCATCATTGCTAACCTCAGGTAGTGTTGAAGATGATCAACCAATTGATCTAGATGAGATTGATCCTGATTTCAAATGGATCACAGCTGAGGAGGAGCCTACATTTAATGAAGAGGATTTGAATATCCTGAATGAGGTTTTGGATGATCATGAATGTGCTCGTTTGGACCAAATGGCTGCAAATGCAGGGGCATTGACTTCTGCTTCAGATATCTAGTCATGGCTGCCTTATATCTAGTCATGGCTGCCTTAGAGGCTATTTAAAATTTTGAATGTTGTACTCTCCAATTTTGTTTTGTATATGACAGTTGACTTATGAGTACTGAGTCTATGACAATATGTACCCGAAGACTAAAAAATGATACTTAATGAGAAATTGAGAGTAATTGACAACACTGAATCTTTATTTGTCTTATAATTGAAGTTTGGACTTTGTTTCTCTTTCTACGCACTCTATTTGGCATGAAATAACATTTGCAGTTTTTTTTCCACGTTTTTATGAGTATTGTAGCACCTTTTAATTTGCCATGTTTTCCCTATGTTTTTCCTGTTTTAAACTGATGAAATTGAATTCCATTTACACTTTTGGTTTGTCATGCCATTGCTGTGTAAGTATAATGTGACTATGCCTCAAACTGATGGTCAGACAGAGATTGTCAATAAGACTCCTTAGGGTTATCTTCGTAACTGTGTAGCTGATCTGCAAAGACCTTGGCTCAAATGGCTGCACCTAGCAGAAAATTGGTACAACACTACCTACCAAATGTCCATGGGCATGACTCCATTCAAGACACTCTACAATGATGACCCACCTTCCTTGATTAATTGGGACCTACAAGAAACCAAAGTACCAGCAGTGCCAGATTTCATCTTGGAGAGCCAACAGATTTTACAGGCTACCAAGGATCCAAATTGAATGGCCTGATACAAAGGCCTGTGATTAAACATGATGAGGAGGCACTTGCTACAACCAGACCTAGGTTTCAGTCTCACGGACATGTTTCCCATGAAAATCCTACTGAAGAAAAGGGTAAAAACTTCAGGCTCTGCTACCCCTCTAGGACTTGAGGCAGAAAGAAAGATAAAAATGAGACAAAACAAGAACACTACTAAGTTACACTTAAAATTCTCTAATATAGGTTTTTGAGACAAAAATCTTACTTACAGCAAGTTAAAAAATCCATATTATCAAGGTTATCCAAACTCCCAAGACATGTGCATACGAAATAACCCTAAAATATACACATTGATTGAACCATAAAACTTTATTACTTATATTAGGAATAAAAAGCTTAGCTGTTGTCCAGTGCTAAAGGGGGACACTTGTAATCACTTGACCAGGCCCACTGCAATAAGGCGGCCCCTAACTTGTAATAAAGCAGCCCCTAACTCCAGCATTGTTGCGTAAAAATTACAGGGTACATTCAAGTGTGACCAATGAATTTGTTTGATGTGATCCATGAGATTGTGGTATAACGATAATGGGGTATATTCATATATGACTCATGAGGTTGTGGTGTAAAATTATGGCTTATGATCAAGTGTGACTTGTCAGGCTGTGATTTAACTACATGTATATTCAAGTGTGACCCATGAGGTTGTGGTACAACTATTATTAGGCGTATTGGAGAGTGACCCATGTTTATAAATCTTATGAATGTAGTGTAGGCATGCCTCAAACTGCATTAAAGGCAAATCATAACCCCACCCAAGATTTACAAGCAAAAATTTATAAGTTAGTAAAGGTTGAGTTTAAACTGAACAATTGATAAAATGTAAGGACTTGTGGTTTTGATAGAAGCAATCAGTTATATACATGAGGCCTATCGTTATTTTTCTCTTAAACACCTTGTTGCAGAGAAGTAATACTGTTAATTTTCTAGTCCAAGGGAGTGCAGTGTAATGGTAAAAATACTAGAATGGCACATTCATAGATAGATTAACTCATGTTTAAATCCCGATATTGCAATAAGGCAACCCAAAACTCAGCAGGCATGCACGTGTAATGCAACATCCAAGACTAGGGCCTGCTCATCCCTAGAACCAACCTGGGCCAAGTGATGTTCCCAGTTAGCCTTAACCAAAAGAGAACTGTTAATTTTATTATGATTTAGTTGCATTTATGCAACCCATGAGCCACAAGTTGCATTCTTTCTATATTTAGTTGGGGCACTGTTGTCCCTTTGCATATAAAAATACTAAATAGTAATTAACCGCATTGCCATGTAATACACCATGAACAAAATTATGTCGAAATATCAATAGCAACAACAATCATTATCTTAGTACACTGACATCTTCACCGCTATTAAGTTATTCTCAGTTATATGGCCATTCAAATTCAGAAGCGAATTGTTAAGCAGTAATATCTGAAACTATGAGTCAAATGGGATGAGCTCCAGTGGTAAAAGCATCGAGGAAATTAGAATGGAGCCTCGAGTTGAAATTGGGTCAAATACCCCGTCCAACTCAACGGGTGGAGCATATCACAACAGATTAATTGGGCAAAAGTCGCGGGTAAATTTGACCCAAGAGATACCCCTCTGTCTTGGCATCAAAGCCAAAGGCTACCCCACGGGAAAAAAATTGAAATTAAAAAAAAAATGTAATACATGAAACTGAAAAAAATCTAGAATGACGGAAATCATTTTATAAATTTTAAATTAACTGATTAAATTAGTATGCCCAATGTCACCCAATGACAACCACTAAACCTTCGTGTTTACAGGTTAGCTAACGATAAACTCTATTTTCCAAACTCAACCGAAGAAATGTTAGAACCTGTTTAACCTCTGGAGATTTCTACGACATTCGACCCATTTAACATTCCCATTATGTGCTAGTTAAGCAGGTAGTACACCAAGGTGTGTTCAACTCAAGCAAACTGAGAAAATTAAATGCAGACCATGTGAGACATAGGTGTACAGAGTGATTTTAGGAAGAAGCAAAAAATGTACCTGAAGTTTTCAGCTGTCTTGGGAACAATATCGGCAAAAAGCTCCATCTTAATTCGTCCAGCTGGGATTGTACCAATTGTTACGTCGAAAAAGACAATGGGATTCTTGGGGTTTGAAGGCTTTTGATGCCATTCTATAACTCCTGCTCCCCCGCTAGCCATGCGTAAGATTTTCCCCTTCTTGCTGCTCTAAAAATGGATTATATCTGTTGATGTTGAAACAAATTGTGAATGGCGGTAGAGAGGATCGAGCTTATGGTAGTTTTGATTTGCAGGTAATCGTCGCTGCTGAGTGTTTAGGAGGGGTTTATTGTTTTGTTTTCTCCAAATTCTTCCCAAGTGAAAATGAGCTTGAATTTTTGATAAATGAATAAAATGTCTTCTAAAAAGTTGAGTATTGCCTTTAAAAAATTATTAAAATGGAAATCAATGAATGAATTTTAATGGACGTGGACGTCAATAAAAACTTTCATTTCATTTAAATGATGTTTAGGAGACCAAGCACTCTAAGGGACCAAGAGCTGCAGCCCTAAGACATTTTCAAGGTCTTTTTGATGTCGACTCTTCTACTATATATCTTGACCAAGAAGTCGGTCATTATGTGAAGCCTTGTTACCTCAACGAGCTCATTTATACTACCCACCTTCAAGTTGTTTTCATATTGAGTACGGATATCTTCATAAGCAGCATACTCAAAGATGAAGTGTCATTCAGGATCAACCACTCTTTTGCTGCAGAAAATGCAAATCATATCTTCCCATCTTCCTTGGGGACAATCCACCTACCAGTTTCACACCCCATATGATAAGAATCGGTCCTCAAAATGGAACTCAATTCAGCTGTCAGGGTTTCAACATTGAGAAGGTAAGGAAACGTTCTTAACTTAAACAAAAAATGGAAATGCACAATATTTGTTAAGATGGACTCGATACTTTTTTTTATATTGAAATAATTCTAGAATCTTAATGGACTCGATACTTGATTAGTACACTTACATGGAAGAGATCTATATTTAAATTTTATTTTATTTTTGTTGGAGGATGGAAAGACTTTATAATATTATTTTATAATTGTGGTATTGAGTATATAATTAATTGCTTTTTAAGTTTAGAGTCAAGTTCTTTATCGTGGTAGTAGGTGCATAATTAATATTTTTTCAGTTTAGAGTTAGGTCTTTCGTTGTGGTACTGAGTGCATGATTAATCAACTCCTTCAGCTTAGAGTCGGGTTATTCATTGATGAAGGGGGTAAATCACAAAACACACAATAACAGATATTGAACACAGCAAATAGAACTTTCTTTTATTGAACTAGGCAACTCATTACATTACAAAAGCTCAATTACAATCAGAGGATGAACCCTCTATTGGCTACAACACATTACAGCGTTCCCAACCTCAAGACTCTAGAATCTTCAGCCTTCTGTAACCCCAAATTAGCTAGGGTTTCTGTTTTCCCACCTATTCTTGACTCTACACTTGCCCCCTTAACTCTACTACTGCCCAGGGTTCCCAAAATAGTCATAAATAGCATTTTTTGGCGACCTCCAGCTAAATTTCAAAATTTGCAACTCCCTCCAAAAGTAGGTCAACTTCCAGGAAGCATAACTTTTGATCCGAGTGTTCGATTGACGAACCGTTTTAAGCGCCAGAAAGCTCGCGATGTGAACTATCAAGCCGGAAATCCATAAACGAATTTCTGTCAACTTTTCGAGACATTATGAGATGTTTTAGTGCCTCATATCTCGTTCCATAAATTTTCAGGGGCTTTTCGGAAAACAAAAACTTTAATATCTTTCAGCTCACAAATGATCTTTGCCTGATTCCTTTTCCAAAGGTCTTATATTTCCATTATGTAACTTTTTGGAAGTTTTTGCTTCATTACGTGCCCAAATGCAAACTTTCTAAAAATAGCAGGTACACTTTCCAAAATAGGCAGGTCGTTATTTTTAGCAGTTTTGGAAAAATTGAAAGTCCTACATCATTATTCTGGATATTATGGAACCAAAAACACTAATTATGGGAAGAAATGAAAACAACTACAGTGGTTTTGAATTAACTTCTTTTTAGGTGATGCAAGATTGCCCTTACACCTCTGGATGCTCCTACATCATTCATCGTGGTATTGGGTGCATGAATAATTGTCTCCTTTAGCGTAGAGCCAAGTCTGAGGGGCGCCATGCTACCATATTGACCCTAGGTGTAATCTAACCTCATCCCTTTTTGGTGTTGTGTCCTATGCATTTAGCAAGGCCCCTTGTCGTGGTATTTCAAGCGTATGATTAATCACATCCTTTAGCTTAAAGCCAAGTCTAAGGGGCCTCCATGCCACCAAATTCCTTCAAGGCACGATCCTGATCTCATGCCTTTTTGGTGTCGAGACATGCACTCAACAATACTTGATCCCTAGTGGGCTCTTTGTGAGCCATTCAACTTCACGAATACACTGGGGTCATTTGACCTATGTTTAAATTTTTGAATTATGTTAAAGCACCTTAAAGTTAATTATGACTTACAAAATTAGTTTCTTAATCAAGTTGGCCTCTATTGTGTTCCATAATATAAGGTCAAAAAGTGTATACTTTACACTTTGCCATTTAACATTTACATTAATTTCATTACCTAGTTATAATAAGCATAATTTGGACCATTTTGACCTTCTCAAAGCATATATCTTCTATAAACCACCCCCTCTCATATGGGCATGACCCCGTGCACATCAAAACACATGTTCCAACTTTGTTCGTAGATTTTATGTCCCCTGAGACACTGTATGTTGCACTCTTGTTCTTTGGATAAGACTACACATGCTCATATCCCACAAATTCAAACTTAGCTTTTATTGCTCAGATGCATGTCTTAATGAACCCTAAACCCTAATTCACCTCCAACAATTAAATTGGGCCTAGGACTACTTATTTATATGGTTGGCCTAAAAGAGAAATCAAGCTAGCACTCTTCACACCACTTACACACACATCTATACCCTATTTCTATTTTTAGCTGCTTTGTTCATTATTTCACACACCACCTACCTTTGTTACTATAGTCACCTATACCAGCACATAGGCCCACATACATAAAACTTAGGATTTGACTGAGGCATGTCCCTAAATGTGCCTCAAGAACTAGGTTGGTCATTTTTAAATGATTGAAGGTACTCAAGTAAGAGTAGAAGATAGTAACAAGCATATGACATGGTTGTGTTGTACCAAATGCCAACATGGTGGGAAAGACACTAATGTGTAAAAATAGAGAACTACAAAAAAGCAAACACAAACATATGCAACTCAATCTTTGATAGAAAGCAGAAACTTAATTTTAGCTAGCAATATAATCCCACTTCCCTTCTTTATGCATTCTATTGCTTGTGCTATTTTAATCTCAACTCCATGTTCATTTATTTAAACAAAATCTAAAATATGATAAATGTCTTATTTGTTGTTACAAATCAAATTATTGGATGAATGAACACATGGTAGTTAAAAGAAAAACAACTTCTTAGATGTTTTGTAGTCCCACATGACTTAAGCCTCAATTATGTCCCACATTTAACAATCAAACCCAAAGTGAAGGGCAATAAAGTGAGATATGTTAATCAACTTAGCAACTTTAGAAACTAATCATACTCAAAGCTCATAGGTGATAAATCTAGATGTGTCAATAAACTTAGCTTCTTTACTAACTAAGCAATCCCAAAGCATGTGGGCAATAAAATCAAATATGTTAACTAGCTTGGCAATAAAGTTAATAGTCTCAACGGATTGCAAATGCAAACGTTAGGTTTTTGGGTGCAAGTGGTGGCATTGTTGGTGTTGTGACAAGTGATGTAGACAATCAAGAGATCAAGGATGTGGACATTATTTTGAACTCCTTTTTTATCCAAAACATCATCACAAATCATCTAAGCATATTGTTTTCAGTGTTTGGAAAGGGGGTTTGGCAATGGGTGACAAGAAGGGAGTCTGTAGGCCAAGACGTATTGCTAGAAGCAAGGATCATTGTATAGAGGGCCCCCTTTGCAACATTCAAATTGAGATTTGCAACCATGTTTTGGAGGGGTTTATGTGGAAGAGGGAATCTTTTTAGAGTGTGAGATGCTAGTGTAATATTTTATTCCAACTTTTTTATTAAAGTGTACTTAAGTAAGTGAATTTTATTCTTAGGTGGATAATAAGAACTTGTGTCATTATTTGATTAAAGTTAACTGCATACTACCTTTGCCTTTATTGTTCCTAGGTTGAAGGTAAGTAGCTACCACCTTTGCTTCATTAGGTGCTACCATTGTCTCTATTTGTTGAGTTAGCTCTTCTTCTCATTGAACTTAAATTAACTCCTCTTGAACACTTATCACTACGGCTCATCCATCCAAGAGGATATAAATATGTAAATTTTCTTTTGAATATTAAAATGAGAAGGTAATGAGAATGCCAATTTATGGTCATATGTGATGTCAATTTATGGTCTTGTTTAGAAATTTTGGTAGTGATTAGTGTGATTATTAAAGGTCATGGGTAGAAATTTTAGGGTTAATTATTAAATATTACATGGTATCAAAGCCTATTTGGCTATCATGCTAGTTCTTTTTCTCACAAAAGGATTCACCTTTTGGGAAGGGTGTTTTTACAAGCATTTTTCTATAGAAGCATGGTAGAATAAATTTAAGTTGGTCATCACATCCAAAGGATCCAAGAATGTCAGTTTTACATTTTAGTTCATCTAATTCAAATAACTGCAAGCCAAGCTATCAAAGTTTGAAGGTTGCAGATTATTTATATTTTTGTAGGTAACTTTTTTTTGGAAGTGTGTTGGAGCAAAATGGATCTCACCATTACATCTTGAGCAACCAAAAAAATTAGGATCACCTATTGAATCATCTAAAATTGACACTTTTCTTTGAAGGCAAAAATATCCAGTACCAAGTTAGCTAAACTCTTAATAAGGACTCAATAGTAGTTAAATAAATAAATAAAAATTTAGTTCACTAATGCACACAATGCTTATGTAGACCATAAAGATTGCACCTAGGGATGCGCACCCTAAAGATGCTCCATTGGGAGTACACACTCTCCCCACAACTAGTGGAGTACCACAAACCTTGTTGTACCCCCTTGGTATCTACGCTATCCAATTAGCTTCCATTAGTCAATTATGCTCACCCTAATCAACAAGCATAACATACATATTGCCATGTCATGTTGTAGGGATTGCCATGTTGTATGCTCCATCAACACTTACTATACATAATAATCAACATATCAACACCACTAAAGTGCTACCTCAAAACTAACACCACTAGAACAGTACTTTTCACCCTCCATGAGTGAGAAAACTTCAATAGAGCATAATTTTTTACTTATAACTTATATTGGAGCACATTTTTTTAATTTTGTATAGAATTTTGTTTACAATCCAAATACTATATTAAATTTTAGTTATCCTCTACAATTTTTCTAAAATTGTGAAAAATCACTATGGACCTGTAAACACGTGATTGGGATATGTGTAATCACACTAAATATTGAGTGGCAAATTATCTTTCATGGGGGGTTTCCATTATGTTTTTAATTTTAACTTCCACCTTTCTGTTGTTGCATTGAATCACTAGAACTATACGTGTTGGCAATAGGAGATTAAGAATCACTACACACAACAAGATCTCCTACCCTATCCCTTTGAACTCACTCCTAAGCCAAGTGCTTCTGAACATAAGGTTGAAAGAGGAAACAATAAAGACAAAGTCTACAAACTAATTTTTCCTACTATTTATGATGACATATTACATCACATAAAGCACACAGAGTGCCCTTATACAACTTCGACCGTAATCTAGTAAGTTTTTAGAGATCTACTTGAACTTCCATCCATTTGTGATGTTTCCTTGGGTAACCTTGCACCCATGGATGTTACAAAGACAACTATGGAGATTCCTCATCCTACTACTTATATAGAGATTGTGACTTCTCATAATTCCTCTAATGACTCTATTTATCGAGTCCATGTACATGTCTATATGATCCACCTTTTTGAGATTCTTGCTTGTGTGATTATCTGTCATCTGTTTGTAGAATATCATATTGAGGTTTGTCCTCGCTTTTTGGAGGACATTGTTCTTTTGTTTGACAAGAGTTCCCATGTGGATTTTTTTTACACCATCAACTATTTCATTGAGTGATCTACCATGTCATGCAATTCCTTCTCTTTTCATGGATACATTAAAGATACCTATAGCAATTCCTCCTATCATGGTGGACATTCCTTTTGGGGATGATCCATCTCCATTCATTAGTTCATCTTGTATGGTATTTTTTCCACAAATTTGTGTTTAGTGTGTCTTCACCATTACATTTAGAGAAAATTGAACCAATTCCAAACACTTCCTAATTCTTCCATCATATCCTTTTGTGGAGCAAGAAGACCTTCAATGTGTACTTTCAACTATATATTTTCCTAATGGAAGAAATGTTGTTCTATTCAAGTGGACATTCTTAAACATTTACTAACATTTATCTTCATCTAGTTTTAGTGTAGAATGTTGGGGATTCACGAGGCTATTCTTTGGGGCTACATAGTCCTTCCTCCTTCTTCACTCCTTTCTTTAGGGATTATTTCTCCCTTCTTTGTGAAGGGGATTTATCTCTTCTTTTTGAAGGGTTATATATCTCTTTCTTTGGGGGATTCTTTTCTACATGGGTGACTAACATGGCATTACTTGTCAAGACCCATTTCTTTTCCTCCCTAAGTTGAATTTAAGAAGGGTGTTGGTGTAATATTTTATTACACATGTCTTTTATTGAGTTTACTTGAGTAAAAAAAATATTTTTAGGTAGCTTACGAGGACAAGTGTCATTACTTTATGGAAGTCAATTAGGGGCCAGATTTACCTCATCATTATTTTATTTAAGGTAATTAAGTGTCATATTTGCCTCATTAGGTGCCACCTCTGCCTCACTAGCACCCACCACTATCTCTACTTGTTGAATTATCTCCTCTATATATTAAAGTTAAATTAACTCCTATTGGACACTTGTTATTATGTCCCATCCATCCTAGAGGATATAAATATATATTTTTGCTTTTGAATATTAGAATAAGAAGGAAATAAGAATGCCATTTTTTATTCATTAGTGTTGTCATTTTCTACATAAATTGTATATAAATTTTGGTAGTAATTAGTTTGGTTATCAAAAGTCTTAGGTAGACGTTTTAGGGTAAATTCTAAAATCCTACATGAGAATGCAACCAACCCTTTTCAACGTCACAAAGTTTTCTACAAGTCGTAGATTTTATCTAATAATGTAAATCTATCCCCTATTTTCGTGAAGGCTTCTCAACCTTTAGTAGCTACTCAACAATTTCAGTAGAGTAATGGTAGTGAGGAGGAAGTGTGCACTATTGCAATAGGTTCTCCTAAAGAGTTAAGTGTAGAAGGGGAGTGACCTATTCAATTTGAGCCTTCTAGAGTGAAAAATCATCTCCCTAAGTCTCTTTTCTTAGAGGACATTCTAGTAAAGTTGGTTGTATTCTAGAGTTGTTCATCCCCAAGGATTGCTTTGACCATATTTTCAAGAAGTAGGAAAATAGATCCCTAGTTTATAAATTTTTGGGAAGAAGATCATTGATAGTCGTGATTTATTATTTAGAATATCAAATTCCCTTATTTATCATTGTTGACTAGAGGTTTCTTGTTGCTTTAGTTCCAATAATAAGAAGACCAAATCTTTGTTTAGACCAAAGGACCACAACTTTTTGGTGAGACTAAAGTTTATATTTTCCTTCTTTTGACTTGAAAACTAAAATTATCACCAATGTTTAATGATGGATTTGCTTTTATAAACTTCCCTTAGTTCTAATAATTTCACATTTGAATCTAGAGCAAATCAATGAATTTGTAAGGTTTGACTTTGATTGAGATGGCTTCTAGAACAACTTTGTGAGGGTTTATGTTATGGCAGATATTTCAAAGCCTTTTACTCACTGCATTCATATTTTTTTAGCACAAGAGTTTTGGATTTAGTATTTGAAATTTGAAGATTTACCTTTCATATATTTTTATTATAATAAGGTTGGACACAAATTTTGGAATGTCATCTTCCTAAATTTAGAGGCTCTTTTTTTATTTGACTTTGGCAATGAATCCTAAAAATTGGCAAGCCTAAAGAGGATTTTATATGGAGAAATCATGGATGTTTTATGGAAAGTTAGGAGAAAGGTTTGATTAAGTCTTCTTTGACTTAGTCTAAGAAATCATAGAGGTTTCGGTGGCTCCAGATATGAATTTGTTTATTCCCATTGTTGGAGTAGATGACTATGAAGGTGTGTTGCATATGGGTTGTCATTGATGTCAATAGTGGTATGGAGTGTTGCAGTATGGAAGAGTGTAAATGATGTCAAAGGGAGATTGTAGTAGTATGGTGATCAATGAAGACATTATAGAATAAGTGATCAGATGTATTGTGAAGCAAAGAGCAGAGGGATGAATATATTCTTTGCAGCCAAAGAAGATGGATCAGTATCATCTGTACAGAAGGAGATGGATCAGTATCATCTATACACAATCATACCATATCTTCTGAAGTTCGTGTGTAAATTCACAAGCCTTGATATATTTATGTTTGAAGTCTGTGTTGAGTAGTGTTGGGGTCATTCTAAATGATGATGATATGAACTCATGATCCTCACCGCATGACAAAGAAAGTTGTAAAAGATTGAAGGAAATTGTCCAAGTGTAGTACAAGTCAGGGAAGGTGCTACAATGTTACATCCCCAACTTTTGATTAAGCTTAATATTACTTTTATGTGGTAAAAAGGATAAATAATCTTAGATTAATGATTTGATGTTTGTGGAAAATATCAAGTTGAATCATTGATTATATGGATTACGATTAATGCTTAGATTAGATATGAGATTACATGTTATTGAGATTATTTTATCATAATTATTATATGATTTGATGAAGATACACTGATCACGGTTATATGGTTGTGAGTGTAACCAGGAAAAGAATCTTCCTTCAAGAGTGAAGGAGAGTATCACCAGAGAGAAGAGAATAGACACTATGGAAAAGACCAGTTTGCCATCTAAAGTCTCAATTTGATCATCATGTGAACCATGTGAGAGAAGGTATGTGTCCTTAGTTGCTATCTCGAATTTGTCATGTAAGTGACCATTATCGACTTGACAGGAAAAAGAATTTTCCAATGTCCACTTTTGTCAATTTGGTCGAAAGAGTTTTCCGGTTTTTCTTTTCGGCTTAACTTAGTGTCTATAGTTGACGAGAGTAGTAGGTGGAGATAGGGGAGAAAATCTGGACCACCATTCGCACCTTAGCCGTTGTTGAATGTCAACTCGACTTAATTGGTGAGGTCACCTTTGAGTCAATTTATGTGTATATTTATAATATTGATATATGTTTGATAATTAATTTGATATGGGGATAAAGATATCATCTTTATCATTTAAAGTCTAATTGTTTATTATCTTCTCGAGATAATATTCTGTCTGGGATTGTGCTTTTTAGTTTGTGTAGGGGAGCATTTTTCTCTCCCTCGACCCTGAATGTAAGGGAGTGGGGAAAAAATGGTTTCTTGGCCGCGGGGTGATTGGGGCAGGTGGCCCTCAGTCTGTCGTGAGGAGCCTACAACCGGGGAGAGAAACTTGCATCGTGGAAGAGAAAGAGAGTTGTTATGTTTGGTTAGTGGGGTGTGAAGTGTTTTGGAGAGAGCAGTGCATGCACACTGGGAAGGGAAGAGAATGATTGTGGAAAGTTATCTCAAGGGAGCTTGAAGACATTAACCAACTCGCGTAAGTTAATCTAGAATGATTTCTTGCTTATTGTTTAGAATTTTATTACTGTGTCGGATGGTCTTTAGAGCCGGCCAAGCCAAGATATCTGAGTTGTGCTCATCATTTATATTATGTTTATAAAGTGATGGTGTTTCGAAAGGGAGTTAAACCATGTTGTTAGAGCTATGTCGATAGCTTGTTGATAACAGTGACTTAGTAATGTTGTTGTTATGCCATATCGACAAACATGTTAATTTGGAAACCAACTGCTATAGTTCTTGAAATTGTTATGGCTTACTACCCTGAATAAACTATTACAGCTGTGAATATGTGTGTGTGTGTGTGTGCGTGCGCATGCGCACTTATTTGGCTCGACAACAATGTTGTCACCTTCAGATCCAAAACATGTTTTCTTTTTAGTGCTTCGATAGCTTTGCTACCATTCGTGAAGCATGTTATCATACATGCAATGGTGTGTTCAATAGCTATACTATCATGATATATGTTTATACTTTGGGCTCACCAAGAAAAAGGGTGGCGACCGAATATGATAGTTGTGCATAGTATCTTTGTATGATTGTGTTATCACTTTGCATGACCGAATGGTCACTTCTTTATGACTGTTTTATCATTTTGCATGACCGAATGGTCATTTATTTATGATTGTGTTATCACTTTGCATGGTTGAATGATCATTTCTTTATGACTGTGATATGATTGAAAGTTAAGGCCGAGCCATGTGGTCATAAGCTTGGTTCATACTTTGTTCATTCATTGTGTAATGATAATGCATGTATGGGTTTTTGAACTTGACTTATACTGATTATATTGTAAGGAAATAAAGATTCTCTCTTTTAATCGAGAGGTAAGAAATTTAGTTTGTCATTGCCATAGTTTGAGCATGATTGTGCATGATCTGGTATGGTAACACATAGATGTGTTAAGGGGTCGGCTGAAAGAGGCCACTAAATGCAAACCCTCATGCAAATTGTAAGCCCGCGAGGCTATGAATGTAAACGGAATCTTTAAACTACTTGAGTGGTGTAACTCAAGATAGTTCCAATGATCTTTGGTGTATGTATGTTGTCTAAACCCACTAGTCAAGTGGAACTTACTGGAAACCTCGGTCAATAAGGCTGAATGTATAATAATTTTATGATTCTATTTTGCAAAAATCTGGGAAACCTTAATGAAGGTAGGAGTTCATGAATCAAGATTTACATACATATACAATAGTTATTATGTTGATTTTGGATAATCAAAACAAGGCTATTAACGGAAAGGGATTATTAGGAGAATCCTCAACCTAGTTAAGTTCTTTAGAAAACCTTCGAAATTGTTACAACTATATCTTGTTGATTTGAATAATCAACTATTATGAATGTAATTTTCGCATCGTGGAATAGGGTGACATGGAGTCACAGTTTCCTATATTGCAATTGAAATAATGGTGTGAGACTCCAGGAATCAGAGTCAATAACGTAGTCAGATGGACTAAGGTTTACTTGGTATTTACATTACCCATGTATATGTGATTATTTATCTTAGCCTAAGGAATGGCTCTATGTCGAAATGACTACAGGATGTGTTGATAAGACAAGTTGTGTCTATAAACTCTGTACAATGAGATAACTTCTAAGTCAAGTCAGAGTGTGTGAACAATCAACTACATTCATTGCAAAATATCTATGTATATTGAATCTTTGGCCAAAGTAATGCATCCATCTCTGCATGCATTAGTCAATTCACTGTTCTCCAGATGGCATAATGCTTCCAGTAGTGTCATACATAGTTAGAGTGGATCTATAGTTGTATGACCGTGAATTATTATGAAGGACACAACACTAGAGACTCAGATGGAAAACCTATTTGGTTCCTTGTATCTATTCCCTTCGTGAAGGGTAGGGCCACTTCTAGGTAGGAAGTTGTGCGAGGGATCATCGGTCTGTGGTTGGAGGAAAATCACTCGGGTGATGCTCTCCTTCCTAAGCAAATGACATGCTGAGGCTTAGGAAGATAGATATCAAGATTCCAGATGCAACATAATTCTCTTTATATGACTTGTTAGTCAAATATTATGTATAAACTTATCATTGTTGCTATAAGCAAAACATTGTAATTGTATAGTGAAAGGATTTGCTAGTATGTTATTCTTGGAAAATGTTGCAATTTCAATTTTGAAATTATCCTGAAAAGAAATTCATTTGATTATTGTTAATGATATTGATTAAATCTAAACACAATTATGATTATGTTAATCATGACATTATACTTAATGGTAATTAAGTTGATTAAATTTGGATATTATGAGTTGGCATGTTACATGCAAGCTCATAAGAAGGTATTACATTCTGGCGCAGTTGAAGGTAAGGGCTTGTGGATTGGACTAATGGTTGGATATTGCACTCAAGTACCTATGTTTCAGGTTTAAGGTCGTGAATCTTACCGCAAGATGTTTTGGAGATAGAAGTGTGAAGACAGTGTTGAAACAAGGTAAGTGCAGTCACAAGGAGATAGGAGAATGCTCCGCAATTCTCCACAAATGAAGATATGATGTTGCGGCTTGAAGGAAATGTAGATATAAATCAAAGGTATGTGTGCTTCAAGTTTTAGGTGATATTATGTACCGCAGTTGCCTCTCTGGAGTCATCTGTGTGAAGATGTGCCTTAGTGCTAACTGAAGTAAGTAGAGGAAGATAGCTGAGGCCACCGCAAGTTGGAAATTGACCTTGTTGATTGAATGATATGTTCTAATGGCTGGTTGGTATGTGATGTTCAAATTTCAAGTAATTGTGTTCACCTTAAGTATGTTGTCCATTGTTTTATCTTAAGACTGTGCAAACAAAGGTTGTTAAGGACACTGGCATTAAAGATCAAGTGTTTGTGCCAGTATGAAATATATTGAGATGATAAAAGAAGTATACATGGGTGTTTTGCAAGTCATATAATACTCAGTATGCGATCCACATGATGTAATTTTGTCTTCTCTTGTACCACTTAGGGTCTAGAGCCAAATATAAGGAAGGATAAGTGTTTGCAGAGCCAACTTGGTGTATAATGAAGTTTTTCCTGTCTATGAGGAGTGTGCACCAGGAAGAGTGTGCTAAGATAAAATAGGACCTAATTATGCTTTGTTCTTAAACCACACTTGATTTCTACTTACCGCATATGTTGTGGAGCTGACTATTATGGCCATTACACGTTTCATGTTATTTGTTTCATCTTTCCGACCAAGGAGAAAGATCTTGATGCTTGCAGAGGATATAAATGTAAGGTCAAATGTGTTAAGCATAGTATGGAGTATATGTTGCGTGAAACCATTGGAAATGTGTGAGTTAACTTATCGTTGAAGTAGATATGATGATGAAATGTGCTAAGGATCAATTCACGTGATATAATATAGTTGCGGAGGATATTATGGACATTGTGATGATAAAGAAGAGTTCTTGAAGATGTTTTGATGTTGCAAAAGTTGGTATTGTTGTTTTAAGGAAGAAAAATAGTTGTGCAGAGGCTGAATTGATCAGCATTCAGTTTTGTATGAAGAACACTGAAAAAAGTTTTGCAAAAGTTGTAACTGTTCAGGGAGTTACAGCTTCATTTAGGTTGTAGCGCATAAATAATATTGTAATCTTGTTTATATTTGTGAGGCTGGATTTGGACAGTAGATCCAAGTAGCTTGCTCACTGTTGTTTTTCCCTTCTTGGGTTTTCCATGTAAATCTGGTGTTCTGGTTGTGTGCTTCTGTGTTCTTGTATCTCTCGTGCTCTAAATGTTTACATTAGCTTGAATGTTACTAAAAATAAAATAATTTTATTAAGTATTGATTCACCCCCCCTAGTACTTTTGTGTGTTTAACAATTGGTATCAGAGCCTAGTTCCTTGAATGTAGCCTAACAGATGAGGTAGATCTTGGAGAGGAACACATGGGAACTGAAGTACTATTTAAAGGCAAGAATCCTCCAAAAGATGATTTAGACATAACAGTCTATAATCCAGAAGACTGTGTAGTTGATTATGAAGGAGGATGTATTTCTGCCCTAGAAGATCTGGATGCAACAAGAAGTGAAAATGAAGAATATAAGATCAAGCTCATAAAATCAAGAGAAACAATTTCCAAGTTGAAAGCTCAAGTTGAAGAAGGTAAGAAGGTTGTAGATTGTCTGAATGTTAAGCTGAATGACAAGATAGTTGAATGCTCCAAACTTGAAGAAAAAATTATCACTCTAAAGAAAGAACTGGAAAAAGCAAAGGATCTGATAGACAAAGGTCTAAAATTGAAGAAAAGTACCAATATTCTTGATGAGAGAATCAGTAGTCAAAGACCTCCACAGAATAAAGGTGGTATTGGATTTGAGAAATGTCAAAGTCCTAAAATAGATGTACCTGAAGGCATGTTTGAAATGAAAAGGGAAGATCCTAGCACTGAAGACTCTGAGGAAACTAAAGATGAGGGGTAGGAGTTGGATGATGACAACTTCATACAGGTCAGCAATCAGAAGAAAGATCTCAAGAGATCTCCACCTAGACCAATTGCTAATCCTAGGTTCTCTCAATCCTTCTATGGTTACTATTATTCATGCAATAAATTTGGACATAAGGCTATTGACTGTAGAACTAAGGCTAGAAGAAATGACAACATGAGGAAGAATTCATTTGTGCCTCCAAAGCATGATGCTAGAACCTTTCATTCCTTTTATGGCTATTGCTTTGCATGTAATAAGTTTTCTCACATGGCAATTGAATGTAGAACTAAAATGAGGAGAAATGGTGTGACCCCAGACTATAATGTTGTTTGCTACAAATGCAATAATTTGGGGCATAGGGAATGATTTTGCAAAAGTGGTTATGTGGAACCAGCTTTTCAGCACAAGAAAATAGGGAGAATTGGGCTTAAGGTAAAACCCTAGGGATTGTACAAGGAGGTATTTATTAGAAATGTTACTTCTTAAAACCATAGTTGCTAATTTCATAGAAATTTGTAATGGCGACTCTGCAACTAGTCGATGTTACCGAGAAACCTAGACCAGAATATAAGAAATGCCCCTTCAAGGAAATGGAGGTCGATAATAAAGGAGCATTTTCCAATAAACTGACATATGTTGTTTATACTGAAGATGTTAGAATTTACATTCACTCAAAACTGGATGAAATTAATCATGTAAAATTTGAGGAGTTCAAAAATCAACTTATGGACGATGATGTTACATATAAATCAGATTATGCAAATGCAGGGGCAAAGCATCTGGACATTTGGAAAGACTACCCTGATTTTTGTGATGAGCACGAGTGGGTAAGATACATATTGAGTGGAATTCATGATGAATTCGTGTATTTGGACAAGCCCTACAAGATTACCAAGACACAATCAGGGCAATCACTGGGTTGTGTTCCACCGGATCTATACCAGTGATGAAGTCAATAAAGAATGAGAAGGTTACTGAGTTGACTGGAGCAAAAATTGGAAAGAGAACACTAATGGTGAATGACATAATTGATCCAGGTGTTCGTTATGTAGCTATGGGAATTGCCTACAAAGTTTACTTCACAAACATAGAGGGTTCTACCACTAGTACTGCCATTCACACTACATACCAGATGATCAAGGAAGGAAAAGACTTTGACCTTTGTGAGGTCATGAGAGAACAACTACTAGATAATCTAAGAAGGACAAAAGAAACCAGATACATTTTTAGGTATGGTACGTTGATTTTTAGTCTTGTATTCTATTTCCTTAATGAATTACCTAGCTTTAGTGGAAAGGTGTGGCAACAACATATCCCTGTTGCAGATCAAATTAAGCGTCATATAAGAGGGTTTAGTGATACAAATCACTACAAGACAATGTACTGGGGTTTACTCAAAACCCTTCAAACCAACATGCATGCCAGAGAAATAATCCCTTACTGCTCTGTACAAAAATATAGGGAGAAGATCACATTTTTGGTTGATAAGGATTATATCTATATGGAGGCAGTTGAACCTAGAACTACATGGATTCCAAAACTGCCATATAAAGTCTCCAGAGAGGGAATAAAGGTCTATGCTAATCTGCCACTCAGCAAACCCAAAGACACCTCTACTGAAAGGTTTGGAACCTATGATGAGATCATGAAAAAGATGCATAAGAAGAATGTAGAGGAACAGCTTGAGAAGAATAGGAGTGAGTTGCATAAGACATGGGGCATTACATCTAAGACTACTTCAGAAGCCCTTGCGGAGGAGACACATCATGTCTCTATTGTTCCACCAGCTACACATAGTTTAAGGACTAGTAGATCTACTTCTGCTACTATAAATGTACCACTACCCTTTGAGTCAGTACAAATGGAGTCCACAGGAAGAAGGACTGCTTTTGAAACACAACACAAAAGAAGACCAGAGAAAAGAAGCATGCAAGACCTAAAATTCAAGCCAAAAAGAAGAAGGTTAAGGAAGTCGAGATTTAAGAGGAAGAAGAAGAAGGAGAAGAGGAAACCTCTAAGCTGAAAAGAAAAGGTAAGAAATCTAAGCAAAATCCTCCAGTGACTTCTACAGAAGGCCCTCTTCAATTGGAAGTTGTCTTCAATGGAATTAAACAACATGGGCTATTAAAGCACACAACTGACTTGTATTCGAATGTTCCTCCCACGGATCAAAAGACCATTGAAAAAATTGTAGTTATGTATATGCTCAAATATAACTTTCCCATGATTGATGTAATTGAAAAAGTATTGGAAAGCCTAGCTCAGGCCGTAAGGCAGAAAAGAGAAGAAGCCATTAAAATGAATAATGAGCTGAGGCAACAAGCTCTTGAAAAGGTCGGGTCATCTATGTCTCAAGAAGAAAAAGATAAATTGGCTCAAATGCAAGCTCATGAATTAAAAATAAAGCAAAGAGTGGACACACTCATGAGCATGAAGGTTATGAAGAGAAAATTTAGAAGGAAACAGAGGATGTGACAGAAAATTCTGGGTGAGGTAAAAGGAACTGAAAATATGGAGCAACCACAAGTTTCTCCACCACATAACACTACTTTTCCACCTCACATGACTACATCTCCTTTGCACAACACTAAATATCAAGTTCCTCAAGATGAGAAAGAAGAGCAATCAACAAAAGATCAAAAACAAGATGCTCATGAAGAAGAAAATGATTCTCCAGATCATAATATTGTGCATGATGATCAACCTCCGGTGAATACAGAACAACAAGATAATACTGCACATCAAGAGGGGCAGACAAATATTGATTCATGGGAAAACTTAGAAAAGGAACAAGATACATCTTCCTCCTCCTCTTCTGTTGACTCTATCAAGGAGTTCCTAGCCCAAAAAATGCAAATCCAACTGGTGGTCACTCCGCAGTTGTTACAGTTACCAGTGTTAGATGGACAAGTTAACTTGTCCAATATATCTCCACTTCACAAGTTACAATTGGGAGATATACTTCAATCCTCAACAAGGCAAGAAATTTTGCAACAACAAGTTGAAGGAGTTGAAGTATTAGAATAGGCAATTAAGATGTTACAAGAGGAATTGCCTGAGGCAAAGAGAGATCCCACCTTGCCTCCTACTCAGGAGATGAAACTCATGTTGGAATCTTTCAAGACTCATTCATCTTACCTAGAGAAGCAAGTTGAGAAAAAAATAACAGAACAAGTAAATAATAAAAGATTGGCTGATGTATCTGACAGATGTCCAAAGACACATAATGGTTTACAAGAAATTTTGAAAAATATTCAGAAATGTATTGAGGATACCAAGATTTTGTATCAATTTTGTTTGAATTGGCCAGCTACTACAAAGAACATAAAGGATCAAGCTCACTCTATTAAGTCACAATTAATTCAAGTGGCCAAAGTATATGACCCTATAAAGGATAAAGATGGAACCATTAAGGTCCAAGTTGAAAATCTACATACTTAGTTAAAGCAGCTCCTGGAGTAAAGAGAGAAAATCAAAGGAGAAACAAGTTAGCTAAGAAAAGTTGTGAGTATGAAACTAAAAGTTTTGATTGGCATCTTGACTGAAGCAGAGAATGTGGCTCAGAAAATTAAAGTGTCAGCCACTTTGGAAGATGCAGAAGATTTGTATATTTAGTTTGAAAGTCAATCACACATTTTGTCTTCTACAAAGAAGAACTGGGACTCAACTCTTTCCCAACTAAAGGTGATTTACAAAAATGTTCTACCTTCCAAGTGATCAATTTTTTTGAAGGTATGACAAATTTTGATGATTGTATAAATATGTGGTGCATAAAATAAGAATAAATAGTGCTACTTTGACATAAATAAGGCACATTGTACATAGTATATTGAAGGACAATTTTGCTACATCAGTTTTGAAAAGATATAGGCTACTCCTCGGGGGGAGCTGACTAATAAAATGTTATAATAAATATTCAGACAGGGGGAGCCTACTTGTTTTTGCCAAAACAGAGGAAGACCACTAGTCCTTTGCCACTGATGTCAAAGGGGGAGAAATATATGGATATCAGGTCAAGTGTTGCCATCAATGACAAAGGGGGAGATTGTTGCATATGGTTTGTCATTGATGTCAATAGTGGTATGGAGTACTGCAGTATGGAAGAGTGTAAATGATGTCAAAGGGAGATTGTAGAAGTATGGTGATCAATGAAGACATTATAGAATAAGTGATCAGATGTATTGTGAAGCAAAGAGCAGAGGGATGAATATACGCTCTGTAGCCAAAGGAGATGGATCAGTATCATCTGTATAGAAGGAGATGGATCAATATCATCTATACACAATCATACCATATCTTCAAAAGTTCATGTGTAAATTCACAAGCCTTGATATATTTATGTTTGAAGTATGTGTTGAGCAGTGTTGGGGTCTTGCTAAACGATGATGATATGAACTCATGATACTTACCGCATGACAACGAAAGTTGTAAAAGATTGAAGGAAATTGTCTAAGTGCTAAGTGTAGTACAAGTTAAGGAAGGTGCTACAAGCTCATAAGAAGGTACTACATTCTACCGCAGTTGAAGGTAAGGGCCTGCGGATTGGACTAATGGTTGGATATTGCACTCAGGTACCTATGTTTTAGGTTCAAGGTCATGAAACTTACCGAAAGATTTTTTGGAGATAGAAGTGTGAAGACAGTATTGAAGCAAGGTAAGTGCAGTCACAGGGAGATGGAAGAATGCTTTGCACTTGTCTGCAAATGAAGATATGATGTCACGGCTTGGAGGAAATGTAGATATGAATCAAAGGTATGTGTGCTTCAAGTTTCATGTGATAGTATGTATCACAGTCGCCTCTTTGGAGTCATTTGTGTGAATATGTGCCTTAGTGCTAACTAAAGTAAGTAGAGGAAGATAGCTGAGGTCACCGCAATTCATCGCAAGTTGTAATATATTCTATTGGCTGAGACCTTACTGATTGAATGATATGTTCTAATGGTTGGTTGGTATGTGATGTTCAAGTTTCAAGTAATTGTGTTCAC
This sequence comes from Cunninghamia lanceolata, assembly GCA_027924645.1. Lineage (NCBI taxonomy): Eukaryota > Viridiplantae > Streptophyta > Pinopsida > Cupressales > Cupressaceae > Cunninghamia > Cunninghamia lanceolata. The sequence goes on along the minus strand of BSBN01000213.1, from coordinate 26,019,284 downwards.
TACAAGTATGTTATCCATCATTTTATCTCAAGACTGTACAAGCAGAGGCTGTTAAGGACACCGACATTAAAGATCAAGTGTTTGCTCCAGCATGAAATATATTGAGATGATAAAAGAAGTGTACATGAGTGTTTTGCAAGTCATATAATACTCAGTATGCAATCTGCATAATGTAATTTTATCTTCTCCTGTACTGCTTTGGGTCTAGAGCTAAATACAAGGAAGGATAAGTGTTTGCAGAGTTGACTTGGTGTATAATGAAGATTTTTTCATGTATGAGGAGTGTGTGTCAGCTTGGAAGAGAGTGCTAAGGTAAAATAGGACACGATTATGATTTGCTCTTGAACTACACTTAATTTCTAGTTACTGCATATGTTGTGGAGCTGACTGTTATGACCACTACACGTTTCATGTTATTTTTTCATCTTGGTCGACCAAGGAGAAAGATCTTGATGCTTGCGGAGAATATAAATGTAAGATCAAATGTGTCAAGCATAGTATGAAGTATATGTTCTATGAAACCATTGGAAATGTGCAAATTAATTTATCGTTGAAGCATATATGATGATGAAATGTGCTAAGGATCAATTCATGTGATATAATATAGTTGCGGAGAATATTATGGACATTGTGATGATAAAGAAGAGTTCTTGAAGATGTTTTGATGTTGTGGAAGTTGGTATTGTTGTTGGAAGGAAGAAAAATAGTTGTGCAGAGGCTAAAGTGATCAACATTCAGTTTTGTATGAAGAACATTGAGATAAGTTTTGGAAAAGTTTTAACTATTTAGGGAGTTGTAGCTTCCTTTGGGTCATAGCCCATAAGTAATATTGTAATCTTATTTTTATTTGTGATGCTAGATTTGGACAGTAGATCCAAGCAGCTTGCTCACCGTGGTTTTTCCCTTCTTGGGTTTTCCACATAAATCTAGTGTTATGGTTGTGGGCTTTTGTGTTCTTGTATCTCTCATGCTTTAAATGTTTACATTAGCTTGAATGTTGCTGAAAATAAAGTAATTGGATTAAGTACTGATTCACCCCCCTCTCAGTACTTCCATGTGTTCAACAAGGTGTAGGAGTGATAAAGGAGTGTGATGAGTATTAAGGAGAAGGTTGTATACTTGGGGTTATTTGTTGAGGATGACTCCCAACTAATTGATGATGAAAGGATGGAGCTTCAAGACCTTCCCCTCTTAAATTTTTTGAATGCTTGGTGGGATTAGGCAATGTGTTATATTGGGATAAACCCAAGAAATGTATAAAGCATAGGATAGAAGTGGAAAGGTTATAGTAGGAATCTATAGAGACAATCAACTTAGGTTTCCAATCAACCATGGAGGAACTCCTATCTCATAGTGGTAGGAGGTTGGAAATTGTTTCCTAAGATCACTTCCTTAGTTTAGGTTGATCTTATTTTTAGTTTTTCTTGGTCCATGTAAGGGTGTTGTTCTGTATATGTTTTGTTCCTCCTCCTTTGGGGAGTTTTGTATGTTGCTAATGTCTCCTTTTTGTTGCTTGTTGTCTTTGTTTTTAGATAGATTGATATTTGGGATTTTAAAGGTTGGTACATTTTCTCATTTTTCTTTATTGTTTTAGAGTGTTTATTTAGCTTTAGGCTCTTTCATGATTTTAATGTAATTGTCTTCATTTCATGATAAAGCCTACTATGTTAACCATCTTTGCCACTCTATTAGTTGTTCAAAACTATAACATGTGCCCTAAACTCAAATCCCCAAAATTCATGAGTGTTAAATCCAAATGTATTAATCGACTTGGCCCCTTTATTAACCATTCTCAAATCCCTAAACCTAGTGATTTCCCTAATTCACTAGTTGAACTCAAATGACATGGGAAAAAATCAATTATATTAATCAACTTAGTGCCTTTACAGATCAAATTGAAAATCCTAAGTGTAGTGACACCCCAAATTTAAGAAACAAATATGATGTGTGTGGATAATAAAAGTAGTCATATTAATTAGCTTGGACCCTCTACTAATCAAACCCAAAGCCCCTAAGCCTTGTGAGGTGCCGAATATACAATAAACATAGTGTGTGAAAGATGAAACTATGTTAATCTCAGTATTCCCTTTATAATCAAAACTAAAAATCATGGGTTTGGTGATGCCCTGAAGTTATGAATCAAACCTAAAGTGCACAACCAGTATAGTCAATGTTATTAATTCACTTGACCTGTATATTAATTGAACTCAAATCCCTTAGGTGACAAAATGAATGGATAATAAAACTAGTATAGATATCTTAAATACATCTATCCAAAAAACATTGAGAGATATCGGTCTAGAGTTATTTTATTACACTCAAATCCCTAAACCTAGTGATTTCCCTAATTCACTAGTCGAACTCAAATCACATAGAAAAAATCAACTATGTTAATTGAATTAGCAAATTTACAAATGAAATTGAAAAATAGTGACACCCAAAATTTAGGAATCAAATTTGAAGTATGTGGCTAATAAAACTAGTCCTATTGATTAGCTTGGACCCTATACTAATCAAATCCAAAGCCCATAAGCCCGATGAGATGCCCGATATACAAACAAAACACAAAGTGTGTGAGAGATGAAACTATTTAATCTCATTATCCCCTTTATAATCAAAACCAAAAGTCATGGGCTTGGTGATGCCCTAGACTTATGAATCAAACCTAAAGTGGATGGCTGATATATTAAATTTTATTAATTCCCTTGACCTATATATGAATCAAATGCAACTCCCTTTGGTGATAAAATGAATGGGCTATAAAACTAGTATAGATATCTTAAATACATCTATCTATAAAATGCTTAGAGATATCATCCTAGAGTTATTTCATTTACTTAAATGTTATTTTATTTTACTTTAGAACTATTTAAGAATTATTTATTTTATTTACATTGTTTACATTAATTTTATTTAAAGAGCTATTATTATTTACTTAGGAGTTATTTTATAGTTATTTTACTTACTTAAGAGTTGTTTTATTTTATTTTACCTTAGAACTATTTAAGAATTATTTTATTTTTAGTTACATAAGAATTATTTTATAGTTTTAATTTTTTTAAATATATGTGGATTGTGTTTTAGTTTAGATATCTTAAATACATATATTCTAAGGAGTTATTTTATTTACTTAAGAGTTATTTTATTTTACTTTACAACTATTTATTTTATCTACATTATTTACTTTATCTTTATTTTTATTTTTTTGTTTTGTTTTTACTTTGAAAAGTGTAGTAAATATTATATACTTATATATATTTTTAATAATTTTAATTTTTTAATTGGATTCATGATTTCTTTAGGCCCTTTCGACCTGCTTCCTTTGTTTTTCTTAAGAACTAGCCTTGTCTCCTATTCAAGTATACCCAAATTTGTCATGCTTTCAGGGTTGAAATTCTCCTCAGTATTTGGAGAGATAGAAATGTAGCTCTTATTTTAGGGTGCCCTACTAATGTTCATTTTTTATTGTATACTAAAGCTATGATTTGCTCTAATGTGCTTATACAAATTCAAGTATAGGCTAGTAAAGTTACACTTGAAGTCACTTATCTTTAGGAGCTTTTGGACCATTGGGGAATGCTCCTTCCACTGTTACTAGAGTCCCACCTTATCACTCTTCACCTTGTAGAGGGTGCCAACATGCTCACAACTAATCTGTCATAAGAGATAGAGGTTCCCAGTCCTAGGTTTCTCATCCTCCAGGTAACAAATATAATGCAACCTGTGGTAGTTGGCCTCGGCCTTCCAAGTCACATTCAACTTCTTCTCATGGGTGAGGTGCTCCTAGCTGGCCTGACTCTGACAAGTTTTCTCACCTGGAGTTATCCATTTCTCCAGTTCATGCCTAGCTAGCCTCAGATGATACTCCTGAACAAGAGGGTGCTCTCACTAGTTGGGCGCCTATTGATAACTTAGTCCCCAAGGATGTTTGGAAGCCTAATGACAAATATCCTCCTTCTAGTATTGCATTAGTTGCTTAGTTATGTTCAGGCTTGGCCCTTTGTTATGTTTTGGAGTTTGTCCCATTTAGACTATGTGGGTGTGCCTCTTTACCACCCTAATTTTTTATGAATATTGTATTATTTCTTTTTACTTTAAAAAAGGTAATATAGGACTTACTCATCAAATATATATGTGTCAACTATTTTTTATTTTTTATGTACTTGGTAATGACACGAGACTCCTTGGTGCCATTGTAAATTGACATAATATTCATTTTTGTTTGTTTTTTAGATGATTTTCTTTTATGAATAATCCTATTTTACTTTTTTATTAACTAAAGAGATAATGGTACAATATTCATAGAAAAAGGCATGTGGTAAGAAGGCACACCCTCAAAGTCTATGTGGGACAACATCTGAAACAAAGATGAAAGTTCAACATAGAATGAATCTTGAACATAAAAAACACTAAGCAACTAATGTAACACTGGTAGGATGAGGGTCTTTATCATCTTGTTTTCCCCAAACATCACTCAAGATAAAACTATCATCAATTGGCTCCCAACAAGTAAGAGGAACCTCTTGCTCAGGAGTGTCGTATGAAGGTTGTTGAGCATGAACAAGAGAAATGGCCAACTCCACACGAGGAAACTTTCCAGAGTCATGCCATCTATGTAACTTACCATCTCATAAAACTTGGAATTACTCACAAACTTTACTAAGAAAGTAATTTAACATGTTTAAACATGAATGAATTTTTTTATCATTTGCGCAGTCACATAGTAATAAATGCATATCTTATCTAAATATTTTTCAACCTTGAAATTATAATATATTCAAAGATAAAAATCATATTGAAATCATATCACTTTACAATTACAAATAATTTGCACTTAGCAATGTAAATAAGTTTGCATAAGTTTGATAATCATAAGTCATAAGTATACTGCATCTAGAATATGGTATCTGATATCTATCTCACAAGTCTTAGTGAGTCTTCTGCTACAGAGGGAGAGCATCATCCGAGTGCTTTTCCTCCAACCATAGACCGACGGTCCCCCGCTCATCTTCCATCTGGAAGTGGCCCTACCATTCACAAATAATATAGACATAGGGAACCAATAGGTTGCCATTTAAGTCCTAGTGTTGTGTCCTACGTAACTCAATCGACAGTACAACTCTAGACAATCTTCTAGCTAAGTATGATCATTTTGACAGGTCACACCATTTAGACACTGTGAATCGACTAATGCATGCAGAGACAAATGCATCACTTTGGCCAAAGTTTCTATATAAATAGATGTTTGCAATAAACGTAGTCATGTGTTCACACACCTCTAACTCAGCTTGGAAACTACCTCATCCTACAGTTTGACTTGCTTTGACTAGTAACTCTAGACATGAATTGTCTTGACTAAACTCAAATCCTAGTCAATCTGACTTATAATTTAATCCTTAATCTAGGATATATAAAACATGTAAGTTTAGATGATTTTAACCTTTCAAAGAGTCCCTCATTGCATACTTGCAAATACCCGGGGTCTATGACTTCCTGTCATTCTACTTAATGACCCAAGACTGAACATTCTTGTGTTATATATCAAGTTTCTGACTTTAAAAAGACTTCATTTATTTATCACAAGTGCTTTCATAGACTCTTCCTAAATTATACTATCTTGATCTATGGTTTCTCGACCATTCATTGTCGACCATAATATACAAAAACAATGCCATAACCAACTTAAAAATTTTAACTTTTCTAAACCCTCTTGGGTTGATTCTAGGGTTTTAACTTCTCTAACCTGATACATTGGTATATCAAATGCTATTGTTTTCCCAAAAGTATAAGTTTATAGTAATATAACATGGAAACGAATATCTCTAGTCTTCTCTTGACCACTTGAGCATTGTTCGAATTCACATTTCTCATATCACGTATAAACATAGAATACGAGGTTAATCCTCATTCATATAAGATCTTGATGAATACTATCATTATCATAAGTACTCTTGACTAACTTTGATCTTTTAACCTAAAAAGGTTTGAGTCTACAAAAATAACAATACAATATCTTTGACCTTTTTGGTCTTCTTAAGTCTACCGACTTTTGTTATAGAATAGGTTGTGAACTCATGTATAACATCCTTTGAATATAATGAAAATACTTTTCATGGTTGCATAATGCATATGTGATATTAAATCTCTAAAATAAGTGTTTCTAATGATATCAATATCATTTCTATATACGCTAAAATAAGTGAATATCTATCACAAAATCTTAGATTGAAAAAAATAAAACTTATATATATAAAACATTGTAGGACATAAATCCATCTCTATCTAAACTTACTGGTATCGAGTCCCAAGTCTAAAACAAAGTTCTCGAGAGGTTTAGTTTTTGCAATCTATAAGAAAAATTCTACAAAGTTTTTATTGTTTTAAGTTAAGAACTACATCCTATGTTTACTCGAATGTATATATAGGTAAGTGACAACTTTCAATAGACCGAATCCTTTGAATAAACAATGTTGTTCAAACCTTTGGCTATAGTTAGGTGTCTATCGAATGTCAAAGTTTACTACCTATCTAATTTATAAGCTCAATGATACAACAAATAACATGAGAAAGTTATCATCTACAGTTTTCTAAATGCAACTATAGCATTATGATGTTAAATAATTCTAAGGTTTTAAACTTCTGAATTCAAAGACATTTACTCTATCATGATTTTGGACTCAGAAGACTCCTGCACTTTGAGTGTGGTTCTCGATTCATGATAAGATGGTATTACTCTAAATCATATCTATCTATGTTTACATAGTCGATGAGATCCTAACCTCATTATTTGCATATCTCTAAATACTTTGCTTTACGTAAATAAATCTATGCAAGTTTATATAAGATATATTTATCAGGGTATAAGAATGAAATAATTGTTTTAAAACTAGATATCCTACCTCTACGTTGTATCTCCTTCAACTTATTGCAAACTAAGCTCTGTATTCTTGTTGATAACAGTGCTCCCTGCATCTCGCCAAATCCCTTGCCTCACAGTTTCTTGCACAGTACTAGGCTCTGTAATCAGACGCAGTCCTTCCTTTCTCTCTACTTGGAATTGCACCAAATGGTCTATCTTCCACGCATATCATTTCCATCGATGATAGAGCCTTTTAAAACGCTTCACTCTCTCCACAATACTATGGATTCCTCCAGCATTTAAGCCTGATTTCCATCTAAGTGGCATGCATAAATAATAATGGAGTAACTGGTCATTATGACCACTCCCTAAACTGATCGGTAGCTCCACCACACTCTCAAAAATCAACATGGACTAAGGATTCGAATGCCCATAACTATAATGAAGTGGTTTGCATTCAATTTTCAATCTTCACCACGTTCCATTAAGAAGCTTATCGACCACAACATAATAGATTTAATGTATAAATCATGTTAAATATATATAAATATAACAACATAATGTAAGTGTATACAACGTATACTAATGTTGTTTCCAACACTCGACAAGATATGAGAATGAGCTCGAGGTATTCTCCCCTCTCAAAAATTGCGTAAGCGCCAAAATAGACAAAATAACAAGATAGAATTCTAATCAAGAATTACTAATAATACAATAATTTATCTACTATTGACCATTTCTTGTTGATAGTCATACTATCTTGACTAAGTTTTCAACAACAACCTCAGCTTAATGGATCTAATTGACAATTGACAATTTGTCGAGTCAAAACCAAACTCAACGAAGGTTCACTAAACTATGAAAGCATGAGACTTAGATGGCAACAATATGTTCTTATCCATACATCTATTCTCTTATCTCCGATGATGCTCTCCCTCTCTTTCTCAAAGGGTGGAAAACCTATTTTTTGGTTACAACTTGCAATCACCAAAGTGGGGTTAATGCATCGTTAGTCAATTCATAAACCTTATGAATAAATAATCATGACATCATATAATCACTTGTCTAAATTTTATTCATATAAACATAAACTCATGATATCATTGATTTATCATGACATTTTCATATAACGTCAAATCATTAATTCATGCATAATTAACTACTAACTACGTGCAAGTAAAAAGTAAAACATAGTCAAAATTTGGGGTGTGACAATCTAGGAGCACACCCATGAAAAGAGGGAGAAGGTGTGCATAAAGGTTAAGACCAATCGTGAGCTACATTATCTTTGTTAAGACCAATCATGAGCTACATTGTCTCTATTTCTTAAAGGTTGAGAGCCATAGGACCAATCACGAGCTACGTTGTCTCTATTTCCTAAAGGTTGAGAGCCACGTGACTGAGACCCTCTTAGTACAAGGTCATATTCAATTTACTACATTATCTTGCACCTGACTCTAGCCACAATGCATTGAGCATTACCCTGATGATCCAAAAGATCCTATAAGTGAGTCACTTCAAATGTAACTTTGCTATCTTGCACCTGATTCTACACAAGCACATTAGAGAAAATCATGGCTTTAGTATAGAAAGAGAAATAGACAAAAAGAGCTAAATTTATATCTTTCCAAATACTGAAGAGAATTTCCACCTTGAAAGCATGCCAAATTTCGGTATACTTGAATGAGAGACAAGTTCAATCCCCCAACAAAACCATATGCCACGAGAAAGGATCAAGTCAAAAAGGCCTGAAGAAATCATGTATCTAATTCCAAGATTCTTGGGCTCTACTGCAGAAAGAGATGCTTGAGAGTCTCAAACTATCCATAGAATGAAGAATGAGGGTTGAGAACTCCTAGATGAATCAAATGAGAACCAAATGGAAGTCCTTGATGAAGAATTCACTAGGCAAAATGGGCCAATTTAAGCTCAATAATGGCTAACCAAATAGATTAAAATTAGAGGTGTTAAGTACCAAGAGAAGGTTAAAGTTACTAATGATGGTACATCTAACCAATCATAGGAAAATGAGGTGAAAACCACAAGTATCCTTTACAAGGCCTATAATTATGAAATGGTGTGTTTGGATATCATTTCCAATCTTTCTACCAAGGCTTAAAAGATCTAACCCCAATTTCATGAAGTATATGGGGAGGAATGGCATTGATAATTATCTAAAAAGTCTCTTGGTCTTGGTTGGACAACTTAAATTTCATTTTAACTTCTATCCAAGAAAGAAAATTCTCGGTATCCTTATTAATAAGATTTGGCAAAACTCTAATGCCTTGTTTGAAAATTTTCAAGGCATGGATCCATGACACCTTAACCAGAGGGTGATCTTAACTAGAAAGAACATTAGACCACTAAATAGACTATTGATTGATTGAAAGGCCATTGCAAAAATCATTTCTTGCCCAAAAAATCCATGGCTTAAGAGCCTCCCAAGCTTTCCAAATGCTCTTGATAACAAAAGTGCCTTAAATCTGAACTGGATCCCTCGTAGTGAGGAGAGTACAAAGATCATGGCCTTTCCAAGTTAGTCTCCCACAAGGGACACCAAAAAGAATACAATGCATGATGAGAATTTTCTAGGATGTATTTCCATATAGATCACTAAGAATCCATTTGGTACATAGGGTAGTACATTGTCAATGAATTGAAAGCAATCCTAATCCACCAACATCGTGGGGAAGACAATAGGATTCCCAAGCAACATAATGAAATCCATGATGCCCATCACTAGAAGACCAGAGAAAATTTCTAACCAGTGTATCAACTTTTAAATAAGAATCCTTTGAAGGCACCCAACAAGAATAATAACAAACATGAGTGGCAATCAAGACTTTAGAGCAAATTTAGAATTTACCTGCTAAAGAAAGACGCTTGGTGATCCAATAGCTTTTTTTTTTCTCAATATTGTCAATGAATACTTGCTATAAAGCAGTATGAGAATCTTGAAATGCAAAGGGAATGTCCAAAAAATGAAATACTTCCCCATGATCAATCCATTTCTAGCCAAAAATATCTAACCAACCAAGTTTGGGAAGAAATGATACCTGTAACATTGGGTCTTCTACCATTGAATACTTGAACGAGAGGCTTGGTAGAAAGTATCAAGATAATGGAGATCTTCTTTGACACTATTTTCATCCTCAATGAGGGTGAGGAATGTATCATTGTCAAAATGACCATTAACTAGCTAGTTGGAAGAGTTGGGAAGAGCAATCCCCTTAACGAAGGTTTCAGAAACTATGTTGGCTAATAAATAGTCAAATCCATCAATTGCAAGCATAGAAAATGTTGGGGTTATTGATGGATGGATCGAAAAAGACCAAATGGTTTGGACTATTTGCCATTAATGGTAATTTAAGCTAAGGCTTCAACGCATAAAATGAGGCATGAACACAAGCACCTAAAGCATGGAAATAATAAAAAGGCCATTTAATGTGGTCATAAGCCTTGAAAAAATTAACTTTGATGAGAATTATAGGTTACTGAGAGCGTTCATCCCATTCCATCCCTTCCCAAATAGAAATGATGTTGTCAAGAATGAATTTGGATTTGATGAACCCAATTTGTTTAGAGTAGACTAGCTGGGTGAGAAGAGCCCTAAGCTTAAGAGCTAGAGCCTTGGCGATAATCTTATACGAGACATTCAACAATGTGATAACTTGACAATTACGAATTTCTTCAAGGTTACCAACTTTAGGTATGATTTTGATATTTCCTTTATTGATTAAATGTCTTAAATATGTGTTCTGAAAAGCTTCTAGATAGACCTTATGAAGATCTCCACCCACTGTGTCCCAAAAAGATTTATAAAATTTGAATGGAAATCCATCCAAACTAGGGGCTTTATCATTAGAAATTAAAAAATAGCCTCCCTCAATTCTTCTTTAGTGAGAAGCCGATCACAGAGAATACGTTGGGAATCAGAAACTTGATAAGGAACCACATTAAAGAATTCTTACAAACAACTGACTGAGCAGGAGTATAATCCTGAGTAACAAAAACTTTCCCCTGGTGCTGAACAAAAGCTTGTAAAATGTTAGGAAGCTCATGAAAGAGCCATTGGCCTTCCTTAATTTGCTTGATGGCTTGAGATGTATGGAATGCATGCAAATCCTGAAAGAACTCCTTTGAGACCTTATCTCCTATCTCAAGCTAGCATAATGACCATTTGCAACCTACTATTGGTGGTAGAGTTGAGCTACATAAAGCTAAGCAACCAAATTAAAAATTTACGCCTCTAGAGTGGTGGTGGATTGGTAGAGTTATGAGGTGGTAGCCTCATATGTACGGTGGTGGAAATGAACCATTTGGTGTCCATAAATCCAAAGGAAATGGGAAGTACAGGTGATGGAAACATTCCACCAAGATATCCATCCTATCTCATGCATGGGACATGGCTCCAAATTTAGAACACATTGAATATGGACTGACATGTCCTTATGATCAAGCAATAATGTGTTTAAAAAATTAAGTCTTCATGGTCTTGGGTTTAGCAAGTTGCCACTCAATTTGAAATTGTATTGGAAAGTGGTATGAAAGGATAATGTCTGGCAAAGGCTCCACTGGCAAGGAGTAACAGTTGGAAAAGGAGAAAAAAGATTGAACTAACAAGATGGCACAATCCAAGCACTTGAGCACCCTATCAAACCTCGCTCTAAGATAAATTTAAAACTTTATTCCATCAAAATCAAAGTTCCCAAGGCCATTATTATAAAAGAGCTAGAGTAAAGAAATCTATTAACTAAATTGGAAAAAAAAGTATTTAGGTCCTCACCATCCTCTAGTTTAGAGAGATGATTATTAATGGTATTAGAACCATTGTCATGGGGCTATTCTTAAACATAATCAAGTTCAACGGTCAAAGTTCAATTTTGACCAATAAAAATAAAATAAATATTTACCACTCTTTGATATGGATGAGATGTAAACTTACTATTGGTTGTTTGATCATTGAAACAAATAATATTTAAGTAGAGTGTTGTCATGGTAGAACTAGTGATGAAGGTCACGAGCTGCACCCCTTCATGAACCAAACTTTGGAGACTTTCACACACAAATTAAAGGTCACTAATAGTTCTTGATAGTGCTCAAAATGTTAGAATGATTCTCTAGAATATGATGACAACCATCAACCTTGACTTAAATTGAGCCAAGTTTGATATTCAAACTCAATGGAAACCTCCTGAGATTTTGACATTTGTATGTATGGATGTACATATATGTGTGCAAGTGAATTAAAACATAATTTATGATGGGGAACAAAATGACTGGATCACGGTTGTTTGATCGAAGAAGATTTGATGAAGAGATAAATGCAAAAAGAAGAGATGACAAAAAAATTACTTTAAAAGAATTGGTTGCATCAATGGTGTACCAAGCACCTTAGTTACAACAAGGGTGAGTTTTGTAGATATCATATACTAGGTGATGCATCTTTGGGGTGTAAGTGCATATTGAACTAATTATTGGTATTTTTATCATATCAGACATCCAAGGGTCCTCCATTGCTTATGGATTGATTCAATTATGCGGTGAAGTTAAGGAGCATTAGGGTGTATTTTCTCTAGGATCATTTCTTGGTCGCTCAATTGTATCATGATCTCCATAGATTTGAGGGTGACATAACTCTCCTGGCAATGTCCCTTTACCTATTTATATAAGCATATCCAAGTACCATGTCTCCTAGGTCTCCCCTCCATAGCAATAAAAGTCAACACAATGTTGTTCTCTTGATAATATACAAGCAAATATTGGTAGGTGGAGGGAGAGGTGGTCCCTCAGGGCTTGGTGCTAGGTTTTTTATCGATTGATACCAATAGATAATACATGGAAGCCATGTGTCGATAGTTGCTTCTAGATGCAGATGGGAGCTTTGATAATATATAGAATTTGATAAAATAATTGTGTTCAAGATATTAATTTGAATTTTGATATGTATTGAAAAATACATAAATTGATAGATTATTATAAATTAGATAAATTGACGAATTTTAATATTCATATCAAATTTGCTATTGATATTCAATTTCTCAATTTTGATATCATTTCAAGATGTCAATTTTTTGATATATCAATTCAAGATACCAAAAAACACAAAAAAGATTTTTTCATCGCAATCTTATGGTTGCCTTCTTTATAATTTATTACATTTTTTCAATATAAAAAAAAGAACACAAATAGGAAAAAATATATAAACTTAACTTTATAACATAGTAGGAACCACAAGTTGCCCATTATAGGGTAGAAACCTTATTAGTGATTGTCTACATTGTGCCATATTAATGTCCATATTGAAAAATACAACTTGATTGGTCTCACAATTAAATATATTACATTTTTGTTTTGGCTAACTAAACTTATTATGGATGAGGAAAAAAATAAGAAAAAGAGAAAATTATTTTTAATAACAAAATATAATATTTAATAATTTTTTACCAACTATCTATTTATAACAACTAAAAACAATAACTTAATTTTAAAAAATTACTTTTAAAATAGCCTATCAACTAATAAAATAATAATTAATGAATTTAATGAGAACATAGTTGTCTTGTCATCTTTCACTTCTGTCAATTTCTACTAATTAGAGCCAAAATAATCATTATCATGCTATGCAAGGCTTGTGATGATTAGAAGGTGAGAAGCTAAAGAAAACGCATTATGACAATTGTTTAGAAATGTTATTAGTGTTAAGGATCGTTGTCTCTTATAATTATTAATGCAAGTGTTATTTTCTTGATTTTAAAAAGAAAAAATTGCCCCGGGAAATTGCATATTGAGAGAGATGTAAGGGCCGTTTGTCTAAGTCTGACTTGAAGGCAATGGATGTGAATGTTAAGTTTGGCTTTAGTGCAAATTTTGTGTCTTCTAGAATTTCATTTCCGATTGGCACAAAAATATATATGCGGTTTTCAAGGCATACGTGCCGTGATAAATAATAATAAAAATGATTAAAAGCAAACTTAATCGGAGCATTCTAACTTACACCGGGGTAAATAATAGAATAGAGTAAAAGGTTCTACACCTTGCAAGGTTAAAGATAGTTTAAGGGTTAAGTATAAAGAACTAAGATTAATAAGAGTTTTAATAAGAATTATTGCTGTGATGTTTTCATATAAGAATTATTGCTGTGGGACACACGTTTTAAGTAAAGTTTATAGGAAAAGGTTAGTGCTAGTATTTGCATTGTTAAAAAGGTGGTGGGTTTGTCCATAAGGAATATGGATGTATGTTAATTTAAAGTGTTCTTGTTGTATTGAGAATAATATTTTTTTTTTATAAAGTGAGATAATTTTAACAATTTTTTTTGGTATTGAAACAATACAAAATTACAAAGAGGAAAGCAGCAGAGAGCTACGGAAAAAAAGACCATACAAAATAGGGGTAACATAAAAAACATAAAGCTCGTAACCCTACTCACAAAGTTCGTTTACATGACATCTGCATATCACAATGAACCATACAACACTAAATACACAAAGAAGATAGTTCACCTACAACAACAAAATACTATGTGCACCAGTACTAGAGACCTTTTACATAGAGTGTAAAATAAATTTCCATATCAAAGAACCAAGAAACTTCTCCAAAAATGAATTAGCCTTAAACAAAAATCGTAGATTTGTAGATCACATTCCTGAAATGGTCTGCAGCGAATTGAAGGACTAGGCTAAACACAACCCGCAATAAAAAAAGAGAACAATATCAAATAAAATTCCTCTAATCAAGGTCTATAGAAGGATTCGTGAAGGTGGATAATAATTGAACAAAAACCCGCCACAATGAACAATCACAAGCACACAAAATCATCCTTTGCTTAGTAACACAACCCAGGAAGAAAATGCTGACATAAAAACCTTGTTACAATAAACAATATGCTCCAATATTCTTTCACTTTAGGAAGGCAATCCATGACCTCAGAATCCCATAACAAAGCCTAAAAATGTTGCTTAGAGACCACCTGTAGCTGTAAAGTCAATGATTTGGAAAACTGTGTCCATTTTTTTTTTACCTAAACTCACAATCTCTTTATTTTGGAGAAGAGTCAATTGCATTTTGATAAGCTATAATTGAAGATTGAGCTTTAAATTCCTTGTCTTCCCTTGAAATTGAGCAAATATGGAAACAATTTGAAAAAAAAAACATCAGTTTAAAGCTTTAAAATTGTTGTTTCATGATGAATGTTAGAATTAGTAAAAATCACCAAGGATTTGATTTTCCACACATGCAATAAGATAGACTGTCTAATAGAATTTGCAATAATATTATTATGCAAACCCACACCTAATAAAGCCTCTTTCCAGTTCAACTGATGACCAAAAATAGCTGGCAAGTCATTGAAAATAGCATTCCATTATTTTTGAACAAACAAACAGTCCCAAAAAACATGTCTCATACTTTCAGGACAATTACAAAATGGGCAATTGGTTGGTTGGACCATAATACATTTCAATCTGTCACAAATGGGCAGCTTGCAATGTAGTATTTTCCAAGCCATTAACTGAGCCTTTGCTTCAGCTTTCATTTTCCATATTTGAGTGCTAAGTCTAATCCAGAACTTTTCACTAAATTTGCATTTCCACTTGATATTCAAACATGGATTTAAATGAAGATGCAGGAGAAGACTGCTATAAATTTTCTTCAAAAGAAAGGCTGAAAAATGATGAGAAGACAACCACCGCCAATCTTTAAGGAAATGACAAGGAATGGAAGTGCACAATTTCATAGAAAGCTCCACTGGAACTAATGACTAAATGAAAATAATAAATTGCTTGTAGTTATTACTTAATTTAAACCAAGCTTTAACAACTTGCCAAGGGGTCCAATTCAGCATATGGAAGTCCCAAATGTCACTAAACTATCGAACTCCCTTTTTAAACAAATAAAGAGCTTGTTTCTTAAAACTCACAGCAAGTGGTTGGCCATGGAATAGAATATGCCTATTCCACTAGATGGATGAGAAACCAAAACTAAAAACATGTTGAAGAGACGAATCTCTCCATTCTAAGAAATGGCAAACCTGCTGCCACACCTTCCACACAAACTGTAAAGGAGGTGAAGCTTTAATTTAAAAAAAGGAGCAAGAATAATCTTATCCCACTAGTTCACAAGTTGTCACTTACCCTTGACTGAAGCATTATTAATTAGATGACAAACCAAAATCTTTCAAGGTTCGTTTGTTTGAGAGGCTCCACTAATCCATTTAGTTGCTAAACAAATACCTTGCATCCTCAGATCTATCAAACCCAATCCTCCTTTACATTTCGATTGTATATAGTGAGCCCAAGAGGTGGTCTTAAAACCAACATTGCCATCCCATTTACTCCAAAGAAACTACCGAATGAGTTTGTTTAAATCTTCATATCCTTTGTTGGAGAGCATCCAACAAGATGAATAATATGCATGGGTGGTAATAAAGATTATGTTTGCAACTTGATATTTCTCTGCTAGAGACAAAAACTTGTTTCCCCAATTAAATAGTTTGGTTTTGAGTTTATTAATGTACCATTTCCACATGTCTGAAAGGGAGACTCGTATACCAAAAGGAATCCCTAGATGCCTAATAATCACCCTGTGCTTGATTTGTCTCCAATCCTTTGGAATCCATTGAGGAATAGGTCTTGAATGAGTCATCAAAAACTCAGTTTTACTATGTGCAAGTTGAGAACCAGAAACAACACAATGCAAATTCAAAATATCCACGGTATTATTCAACTCGGTTTCAGAATTTTGTAAGAACATGCTATCATTAGTAGAATGAGAATTTATAATAGCCATATCATTGGGAAGTGAAATTCCTGAAATAAGTTGCAGTTGATGTGCTTTTTGTAACATATAACCCAATGCATCAATCGGTAAGGATGTAAAGGAAAGGAGATAATGGGCATTCCTGATGAATAAAACATTGTAATGGAAAAGATTCAGTCAAATGTTGTTTAATTGTTAGAATTGTCTCGTTGAGACAATTTTAACAATTAAACAATATTTTGATGCAAGACAAAATTTCCAACATTTTTGGACTTGAATGCCCACAAGGAAAAGCTGACCAGTTAATTAATATGGAATTAAACAAAGAAAATGAAAAGGAACACATAGAAATAATCTTCTTTAGTAAGAGAATTTTGAAGTAAAATTATATGTTAAGTGGTCATTAGTTTATTTGTGAGAATGTTTGGATCGCATAATCCATTAGAGATTAATTCTTGTTGAGTCCAAAAATTGAATGCTATAAAAGATGAAATAAGGTTTAAGTATCAAGTAAATTTGGTGGAAAAGATATCCTTCAATCCTTAACACTAAACCTAAAGAAATAAATTGTTTATACATTCAATATCTTGTACTATTCCATAATTTAACCAAAAAACATTTCTTAAATTAAAAAATATAAAAATTCTAAAAACTTGTACCATAATAATAGTTTATTTAATTAATAAAAAATACAACAAATATTTAAAGCAAAAATCTAAAGATATAATCATAACGTAAATAACAACCCTTTATAGGTAGATGGTGAGGAAAATCACATGGGTGGGGCATCATTATTTTTGATTTCTGGGAAGAGCTAATAATTTGATATAAAGATAAAGGTAAATTGTCCCCAACATTAAGTTTGTGTGTGAGACTTTTATTGTGGAAATCTATAATATTTTTTTTCCTATTTACTTTAGGTATATTTAAGGAGGTGTACAACTCAACTTTATATGGATTTGAAAATTATATTTCTTTTATGTGATATATATATATATATATATATATATATATATATATATATATATATATATATATATATATATATATATATATATATATATATATATATATATTTCATCATGATGTCATTCTAACATATTTTAAGAGTGCCGTAGATTGTTATTTATTTATAAAAATATATATTAAGATTAGTGGAGATGGGAGTTGAGGATTCCTTAATAAAGATAAAATTTGATCACAATTAATCTATTATAAATATCCAAAAACATAGAAGCAAACGAGGAATGCATGTTTGATTCAACCAAGAAAAGCCACCCTCTAAAAGGAACGCCCTTACGATACATTAAAATCACTAATAAATCTTGAAAATAATGTTGAAGAATAGCTTCAAAAAGGTGCAAAAGGGACAATATACAACATGTCTAAATGCAGTGGAATACTAATGAACATAATTAATGAAGATTTAAGCAGGTGCAAAAGATTTATACCTGAGAAGAGGAAATATACAACTTTTTGAAAAGACCTTATTATAAAGAAAAATGTAAAAAAAGAGAGACTAGCATAAGGTAGACAAGAGTTTATATATACTCATTTAGTTGTCGCGATAATGAATTTATATACATATATACAAACTCCTTGTGGTGACAACTAAATGAGTATGATAATAAGGTGAAAATTGTTATTAAAATGAATTGTGATCCTATAAGGTTATGGAAGGAACTATGTCGATAAAAAAAATTGTTAATAGCACATTATCCCAATGGATAAGATATTCAAAATAAATGTACAAACTTAAGAAAAATAAAGGCACACCCTATAATCCACAAAAGCAAAATTGTAGTAGAATAAGTTTCAAAAAATACATTATCAACAAGTAATATTAAAAATGAGGAGCAAAAATCCCAACACAACACATTAAAGAAAATTGAATTCTATCATTTAAAATGGTAATATGGTAGAATTGAGAAACTAGTAGATCCATGCCCTTGTTTAAGAATGAGCATGTCAATACCACTTCAAGTTATCATTATCAATTCCTTCTTTTCAAAAATTTTGAACATAAAACTACTTGTTGGGCTAAGGAATAAGGAAACTGAGCAAACAAACATGCAATATTTTGACCAAACACATTCAATAATAGACAACTATACCAGGCTTATACATTTTCCTGAAATGATTTGGAATGAAAATGAAGAAGTCTATTTTTATTTCATTGATTTAAATAAAAAGAATTTGACATGATGCATAGAAGCAAGTAATAGAGCAAGATGGAGGAATTATGAGCATCAAATAATTACTGGGTACATTAGTTTGTAAACATTGTGACTATATATGCTAGGGATAAAAAATCATGGGAAGGGTTATCACAACGTTGTAGAAGTGATATATTTGTCAACTAATGTAGGAGCACCCGGGCTCACAAGCAATCTTGTATCAACCAAAAAAAAAATTATTTCTTTTACTCGTTTGTTTGTTTTATAGATTTCTAATCAACATCATACATACTTACACCAACTTTGGGGAAAATAAAATAAATATAATTTTAATTCTCCAACACTCCAAGGAAAAGACAAGGCAAGTTGCATATGTACAAAATCCTAGTCACCTACATGCTAGAAGACAAAGATTGGACAATGAAGAGTTTTCAAGCACCCAAATCATGAAGGAAAGCAACCCAAGAGTCACCTTTCTCCAAGTTGGATGCCATTGATCAAAGAGAGGAATACCAAGAGTCATTGGATCTCAAATGAGGAAGATGAAACTTGGTAAAGGAGATATTATAAATAGATGGAAGTTTGACACCAAGGAGGCATTGAAAAACAAGAGAAGAGCCCAAGTTTATCTATGATTTTTATAGGTCATCAAGAGGATGTCCATAGGTGATGTTGAAGAGAATTCTCCAATGGAAATACATCCATTTTGATGAGACAAAGAAAGTGAACGTCCATGGTGACTTGTTAGGTGAAAATTTTCTGAATTTGTAAGTTTGTGGAGGTGGATAATTGGAAAGTTTGATAGAGATATTTCATAGTTGGATTTGTGGAGATTATATGTGTGTGTTGCCACCTTGATTGGTTGCATAAAAAACTGGGTTGTAAGTATTTGTTATTGTTCATGTTTTATGAAATTCTCAAGATATAATATTACTTCATAGCTGAAATTGTTGCTATAACATTCACAAATTATATTCACTTAAGGGCTGCAAGTTTAAGAGATCAATCTACATTTATTTTGCTACAACTAAAGGAATCAAAGGGACAAACAACAATCCTTAAGGGCTAAAATTTATCAAAGTTAATTTGCATCTAAGAGAAATGGAATAATCTTGACAAGAAACAATCTTAAAGCTAAAATTTCACAAGGATATGTTGGCACATATAGTTTGTTACAATCTTTGAAGTTTTGATCACATGATTAAAAGAATTTGGAGGCATGAATATTGTTGTTATTACAATGTATGTAAGATAAGTTGATTGGGTTGCATGATGGGACAATCCTTCATTGGATTCTCTTGTCATGATTGCATCATCAACTAATGTTTATCATTCTCTCACGTCTCATTTGGGTTATACATTGACATGCTAAATAAATACACACACATGTTTCGAGGTAGAGGAGTTCATTTCATCAATTAAGTGAGGAAAATTTCCTTATACATCAACAATATCATTTTGATTGCAAAAATAAAACAAAGCTTGGAAGACCATTTGAAGGCCCTGAGTTCTATTTCAAAATAAGTAGGGGTGCATGTAAACAAATTCGATCACTTACAACAAGATTAAGTCTTCTCTCTTCAAAGAAAAAAATTGGCTAAATTTGGAGTTTGAGGGATGACTATTAAAAGTAGTATTTGAATACAAATATGTTTGTTTAGAATATGATGGAAATCTCAGTGTTGAAAAAAATATTCATTCTACTCAATAGAGGTAATATACTAATTGTAAAACTCTTGGTAATACTATAGCACCAAATATGGTTAAACATAGATAACTGTAGAGGATTCTTGCCTAGGATGAATAGTGGCCTTGTACAAGAGGTTAAAGTGAATCAAGTTGACTTGAATGTTATAAGGACTTGAATAAGAGTCTTGTCCCTTCTTGTTCAGACATAATGAAACACTATATATTCCTCTTCATTGTAATGAAATAACATAGAGTAAGCACAAAAGTAAAAAAAGAAGATAAACTAATAGAGAAGAGTATGAGATAATGCAATGGTAGAATGTAACAAAATTTGATTTTGAATCAATACATATGGATTGAGTAGAAAATATTGTATAATTATTATGTGTGATTGTTTATTCGCATAATTTAGCACCCACATCAATCTTTTTGAATAAAAATGATGGTTATTGTTTATTGATTTGTTAAAGTTTTTATTTTTGTAAACAAATTATAATATAAAAGGATAGGGAGCATTATATGCACTAATAAATACACCCATGAACACACAATTATGGTATTATGAAGATTAACATAGTTTTATTTGAATTATATATCACATGTAAATACCATCCCTTTGTGGATGTGACGTATGGGCCAATAACACATAAGGTTTGTGTAATGACCCTTAGCTAAAATATTCATATAAAATACTCACATATAAATTCCCACCAGAATATTTTTGGCAATAGATTGTAGAAACATGAAACACCCAAAACACATATAATAGAATTGAACATATAATACTAGTTGGAATTGAATGTTTCATTCAAATACATTCCTACTACAAATGATTACAAAGATTTGCTTCTACAATAATTACAGATATATTCTAAAAATACCCAAATGCTAAAATCTTCTAAACTATTGAAAGTCTCCAACTCGAAGTGCAAATGAAACCTCCATATGATATTGCCCTTAGGAGTCCAAAGGGTTTTCATCCTTTAAACTCTAGGAAACCACTAGGATTTCATTCAGCAATCTCTAAAACTCAAGGGGATTCATCCTGAAATCTAGTAGTTGATCACAAGTGCTCAAACCAAGGTTAGGGTTTGTTGGTAGCAATGGCAAAAGATGATCCAAATGATGAAGCTCCCTACCTTATATAGAGGTTGAAGGCCTAGTGTGGGCCCACATGTGCTGAGAGATGTTTGAAAATTTCCCACCACTTTCACATTCAAATTTGGGGCCATTAGTGGTATCTTGGGTCGACCATGGTGAACAATAAAAGTCCTTGTTCAAATAATGGGGGTCTAGGGAAATAAATGACAAAATGTGAGGGTTTGGGGAAACATGTACTAGAATGATGCAATGGTAAGAGGGACTGGGGAATCAGGAGTTTGGATGTTGCTTAGAAGTATTTCCATTTGTTAAGCCATCATTATGTTCTCTAAAGGTTCAATGTCAGGGGTTAGGGGAATGGAATGCAAGGATGTCAAGGTGCGAGGGGATGCAAAGGTTTGTGGGCTCAGATAGGTAGAGCACGAGGATCAATATTTTGGAATACTCAATGCAAGAGTGAGTAGGGATCAAGATTCATAGCTACTTGATGTACATCAGATAGTAGAGATCAGACTTCAAAGATACCTGATGCAAGAGGGAGTGAGGATCAAGATTTAAATATACCTAATGTAGGAGGGAGCAGGGATTGGGTTATGGAGATACTTGATGCAAGAGGGAGCAGAGATTAGGAAAAATTATGGTACTGATACCAATTTGGATCGGGGGTAAGGGATACAACATACTTGATACTTGTGTAATGAGGGAAAGGGAAACCTGAAAGGTTGCAAAAGGCAAAGGATTAAGAAAGTGGGGGCATAGGGAATGAAGGGAAGACATGATGGTATGAGAAAGTCTAAAATCTTGCCTAGGGCTGGAAAGTAACCCATACACTTTCATACTTAGGATTTGGGACATTACAAGTCTGACCTTCCCAAAATTAATTACCCTCAAGCAATGTAAATTTGGATGCTCCAAAATCTTTGATCCTTCCCAAGTAGCATCTTCCATAGGTAGATTCCTCCAACGAACCAAATATTCTATAATGCTCCTGTTCCTCAATTTCTTCACCCTAGTATCAATAACAAAATTAGGTACCAATATAAGTTTCCCCTCATCATCCAATGGTGGAAAATCCATTGAAGATGTAACATGTTGTCCAAGTGTCCTCTTGGGGTGAGACACATGGAAAACATTATGAATCCTGCTATTTTCTGGCAATTCCAACTCATGTGCAACTTTGCCAACTCTCCTCAATATCTTATAAGGCCCATAGAAGCGGGGTTTGAGCTTTTTAGCCCCACTAACTTTGATGGAGGTTTTTCTATAAGGTTGCAATCTCAAAAAAACCATATCCCCAACTTCAAATGATTTGTCTTTGTGGTTCTTATTTACATAGAATTTATGTCAATTTTGGGCTTACTGGAGGTGATCATTGAGTGATCTCGATATGTCTTTGTTATGCTTCATCAAGTCTCTACTATTCGAGAACGCTAAATCGATGAAGGTTGATGCTTCGTAACCATATAATGGCATAAATGAAGACAGACCAATGGACATATGGTGGGTAGTGTTGTAGTAGTATTCTCCCAAATGTAACCACTTCACCCAAGTTGATTGCTAATCTAAAACATAGTTCCTCAAGTAGCTTTCAACCCACTTATTCATTATTTCTATTTGTCCATCTGTTTGCGGATGATTGCTTGTTTTAGGAGTGAATTTTGTACCCATCCAAATGAAATAATTCCCACCAAAAGGAGCTAAGAAATCTACTATCTCTATCACTTACAATAATTTTAAGCAATCCATGCAACCTAAACACTTCTTTAAAGAATAAATCTGCCACTTGATGCACTTTAAATTATGAATAATAGCTAAGAAGTGTGCATACTTCATTAGCCTAGATCCACCATGACATAAATGAAATCTTTACCATGTACCTTGGAGAGGCATGTGATAAAATCCATGGATATGTTTTCCTGCTTCTTATTTGGGATAGATAGTGGCTAAAGCAAGCCTATAGAAAAAATATATTATGTTTTGTTTTGCTGACAAGTCTTGCATTCTTTCATGAAAATCCCTTAAAATCTTCTCTTCATTTTGGATTCAAGAACTAGGAAGATTTTATTTTTATAAAGAATGAGACTATTTACTACTACAAATCTATCATATCTCACATTACCATCAAGGAGATTGTTATAAAATGCATTTTTAACATATTTTGCCATAATAGAGACCTTCTAATTAGTAGAAATAGTAGAGTAGAACATATAGTAGGATTATTAGAAAGAGCACCAACAACTACATTCTTTTTTCCTTTCATATACTCTATGTCAAAATCATAAGCTTGGAGCTTACTCATTCATTTTTGTTGCCTGTCATTCAAGTCACATTGGCCAAGGAAGAACTTCAAGCCATTATGATATGCATTTACCACAAATCTCCCATAAATCAAATACTATCAAAATTTGGCCAAAACATGCATGATAGTCAGCATCTCTTTGTCATAAATAGAGAATCTTTTTTTTTATTCTTTTAATTTCATGCTTTCAAACACTATGGGATGACCTTTTTGTACTAAGACAACTCCAATTCCCTCTCCCAAAGCATCACATTCTACAACAAATGGACGTGAGAGACCTGATATAGCAAGAATATGACATTAACTCATTAACTCCTTAAGCTTATCAAAAGCATATTGAGTTGTTTCTAACCATGCAAATGTTCCTTTCTTTATCATGTCAATGTGCTAGGAGAAGGCTAATCCAAGATGGCTTAGATCTTTTGTTGATCCACCTTCACACCTTGAGCACTGATGACATGACCCAAGTATAAGATCTTCATCACCTAAAACTCACATTTTAATTCTTTTTCAAAGAGCACATTGCTCTAATATTCCAAGGATTTTATCTAGATGTTTTAAACGATCTTCCCAAGTCTTGTTGTAAATTAGGATGTCATCAAAGAAAACCAAAATAAATTTTCATAATTAATTTTCGAAAACATGGTTCATGTAGGACTAGAAAGTAGCTGGTGCATTTGTCAAGCCAAAAGGCATGATTAAGAATTCAAAATGCCTAAAGTAACACCTGAATTCTATTTAATGCATATCCCCATCCCTTATGCAGATATGATGGTAGCATGATCTCAAGTCAATCTTTGACAAATTACACAACTCCACATAATTCATCAATTACCCCATCAATTATGGGAATGAGATACCTATTTTTGATGGTTTTCTTGTTTAAAGCTCTGTAATCAATACACATCTACATGGTGCCATCCCTTTTCTTCACAAGAACCATGGATGAGAAAAATGAGCTCGAATGGGGCCTGAGTGACCCATCTCCAAGAGCTCTTTGATGGATTTTTCAACATCCTCTTTATACATTCTCGAATGGAAGTAAGGAGTGGTCATGATAGGCTTAGAGCTTGGTTTAATCTTTGTGATATGTTAGAATCCTCTATCAGGTGGTAGTCTTGGAGGCAAACCACTAAACACCACACTATGCTTATCCATAATAATCTAAATATAAATATGATAGATGCCTTGCTTACCCATGGATGAATTTGTAGGCATCACAAAGCAACTTTTCCCTTGTAGAAAGTCCTCTCGATTATTTTTATTGTAACCACTTGCGGTCATCCATCAAAAGTTCCTCAAAGCACCACATTTTTCCCTTCATATTTAAACTTAAGTTTCATGGATTGATAGTTTGTGGGAACTCACCAAGGGAGTACGACCATTGTATACCCAAAATCATGTTAGTCTCTCCTAAACCACAACATAGAAATCATCACATACCTTATGATCTCCCATGGCTATGTTGAGTGTCAGATTATTTTGGTGCATTAAATGATGAATCTATCAATGATAATGCCACATAATCCTTCAAAATCCTCAACTTTTAGTCCTCCCTTAACCACCAAACCCTCATCAATGAAATTGTGGTTCACCCCATTGACAATAAGCACCATGATCCGTTGTTTGGGTAACACTCCTCAAACTCAGAATAGATGATATTTGGGTGCTCCTAAGAGAGCTATGAGTGTGCCTCTATTCATGCTTGCATCTTCCACATTTTTAGGCTCATGTTCCTTTATGGGTGGTTGTGGCTCAAGTTCTTTCAGATTTGAATCATCATTAGATATAACTTCAATATAATGAACTTGTCCTACCAAGGTATCTATGGTTAGGTTCTCGTGGCTCCTTATAGGACAAGCATGACTTCTTCCTTCTAAGTTTATTTCTATTGTAGTCATTTGTCTTCTTTGTTGTATGTAGTGGAAGTGTGATATTTTGTGGGTGTTAATAAGATCCCCCTTTCTGAAAAATTTCTTTGTGTTGACCAAAGGTGGGTGCTTTGGGTGGTAAATTATTTTGTAGCACTAATGATTCAAGTGTTAAAGTCATATTGGCTTCTTGGAGAGATGTTTGATCAAAAACCTTAACTAGGCCTCTAAGAGGTTTTGACAAGCCCTTAACAAAGAGGATGATGATTCTTTTTTTCTAAAACATCAGGTACAATTACTACAAACCTCTTAAAAATTGCCACATAGTTGTTTGTTGAACTGTTGTGCTTCAACTATTCCAATTCTTTGAAGTGGATCTCGAGATCCTTCCTCTCAAATCTATCAATCAACCTTTGGCTAAACTCATCATATGTGGCGATATGGTTGTGGCCTTGGATGATCAGGCCATGGTACCACCATTCATACGCTACTCCTTCTAGCTGGAGGGTAGCGAATTTGATGGCCTCTTCCTCATACATCAGACTTAAGGAAAAGTAAGTATTTAAATTTTGGATCCATGCATAGGCTAAACATTTGTTGGACCCGTTAAATGAAGATTGTACTCGCTTCCCCAACTGATGCTAGAAATCCTTATCAGTATGATTCTAATTTAGTCTCTTCATGTACTTAGGCCTATTCTTTGAATTCAAAGTGTATAAATCCATAAAAGAGATGTTAACATGAAATTTATCACTCTATGCTCTATATTCAACATGGAGGGATGCCTAAATGTCATCCTACTATTTTATGGACTCTCCTTTGGGATGCTCCATATCTTTTTGCAAAAAGTAATTGTGGGTAGCCTAGGAGCACTGGCTACTCCAATTGTCCAATTCATTTTGAGGGTTAAAGATTCTCAATAATTTTCCTTAGGGAAGTAAACACCAAATTTTTGTTAGGGTTTTGGAACATTCATTTAAAGAAACTAATGAGCTCCTATTGCCCCTTATTTACAGATCTCATGGTTTCCTTGAATTCTCTTCTCTCCCGATCTTTGAAATCCATTACTTCTTCTTGGACTAGATTTTGTGCTTGACCAAGGGTTTGCATCAATTTTCCTTGCTCTCTCCTTTAATACCTGATCTCCCTTTTGCTAGGAATCATTAACAACTTTTTATACCCTAGAGGCTAGTAGGATCAATTCTTTGATACCACTATAATGAACCTTAGCTAAAATATTCATATAAAATACTCAGATCTATGAAATTCCCACCAAAATATTTTTGGCAATAGTTTACATAAATAGCAAAAACATGAAATTGCTACAACACAAATAATAGATTTCTGCATATAATATTGGCTGGAATTGAATATTTCATTCAAATACAATTTTGCTACAAATGATTACAAAAATTTACTTATATAATAATTATAAATATATTATGAAAATACTCAAATGCTAAAATCTTCTAAACTACTGAAAGTCTCCAACTTGAAGTGTAGATGCAACATTTGTATGAAGTTACCCTCAAGAATCCAAAGGGTTTTCATCCTCTAAACTCTAGGAAACGAATGGTGTTTTGTCCACTAATC
The DNA here is from genome assembly GCA_027924645.1 of Cunninghamia lanceolata. Taxonomy (NCBI): domain Eukaryota; kingdom Viridiplantae; phylum Streptophyta; class Pinopsida; order Cupressales; family Cupressaceae; genus Cunninghamia; species Cunninghamia lanceolata. The sequence goes on along the minus strand of BSBN01000213.1, from coordinate 25,991,936 downwards.
TCCAGAACCTAAGGGTTTCATTTGTTGGCAAGAGACACTGCTAGGCATGTTAAGCGTTGTCATTAATGGCAACTAAATCTATCCTACACATCTGCATTATATCATTTGATCATACCGAAAGTCAGGTTGCAGATTTCTCTAAGTCTGGATAGACAAGAACAAAGCATATGATAGGGTTCAACATTTTGGTCTGCATTTATCCACAGGTTATCATATTGTACTGCGGATCTGAGGGGATGTTAAAGGATGTCAGGGCTACCCAAATCCAAATTTTTAGCCTCCGGTGATGAAGGGATTGAAAGTTACAAGCATCTGAGTATCGGGCTTTGGTTAGAGAGTTCAGTCCAGTGAAGAACAGGCTGACTTAATGTTTGATCCTTGTGCGGATTAGGAGAAGTTGTTGGTTAAGTAATTTGTGAGATCCAATGGTATTGCCCGACATGTGTGGTGACTTGAATACACATGTTTTGGTCCGCGTTGATGTTTGTGCATGGATTCAGCCGATAGAATAGTGATCTTGAAAAAGTTTCTAAGTTTCCTTGAGGCCGACTGTAGTTGAAGAAAACTCATGTTGCGGATATATATAATCGATGAGTTTGAGATTTTTGAGGTGCGAATATGCGAATATGAAGTGAGAGGTGCGAAGTGTAGCAATAACAAGTGCGAAGCAAAGAGATCTAGGGTTCAGATCATGGCAGATCAGTGAAACAGGGCAGTAAGAGATGAAGTGTGTGAAGTTAGTATATTGAGCCTAACCAGAACTATAATCTTGCATTGTTAGATGCTATTCTTCAGTTTAAACATTTAAGTGCACTCTTGTAATTGATCTTGTAGGCAGTGAGCCTCCTTTGAGTTGTGAGCTCTAGGCAGTGTGCCCAAAGGCATGTGTCTTCCCATTTGTAATACTTTTAACAGAATATAAAATCCTGTGGGTTAACCCCCATCATGGTTTTTCCCTTAACCATGTTTCCACGTAAAAATCATGGTGTTCATGTTTGATGATCTTGTTGTTGTTGTTCTTATGTTCTTGTTTCTTTCTTTTGAATGTATGTGGTAAATTTATAAAGGAACATAATAATAAGTTTTGCAGAACACTGATTCACCCCCCCTCTCAGTGTTCCTTAATTTCATCATCATCCTCAAATTTAGTAGCTAAATGCAAGTGCTCAAACCAGGGTTAGGGTTTGTTGGTAGCAATGGAAAAAGATGATCCAAATTGATGAAGTTACCTACCTTATATAGAGTTTAAAGGCCTAGCATGGTCCTACACTTGCTTTACGACATTAGAAAGTCTCCCACCATTTTATCACATTCAAATTTGGGGCCATTAATAACATCTTTGGTTGGCCACAGTGAAGGATGAAACTCTTTGTTCAAATGACGAGGGTCCAAGGAAAGGAATGCTAAAAAGTGGGGGTATGAGGAAACACGTACCAATACTAGGAGGATGCAATGGTAAGAGGGACAAGGGAATTAGGAGTCATGATGTTGCTCAGAAGTATTTCCATTTGGTATGTCATCATTATGTTCTCCAAAGGTTTGACATCGAGGGTTCAGGGAATGGAATGCAAGGATGCTAGGGTGTGAGGGGATGCAATGGTATGTGATCTTTGATAGGTAGAGTGGCAAGCTATCAAGGATTGGGCTTTAGGAATACTTGATGTAGGAGGGAGCAAGAATCAAGCTTCAAAGATACTTGATGTAGGAGGGAGCAAGGATCAGGATTCAAAGATTCCCAATGCAGGAGGGACCAAGGATTATGCTTCAAAGATACTCAATGCAAGAGGGAGTGGGATTGGGCTTCGGAGATACCTGATGCAAGAGGGAGTGGGGATTAGGCTTCAAAGATACCAAATATAGGAGGGAGAAAATATTAAAGGTTGGGCTTCAAAGATACCCAATGTAGAAGGGAGCGAGGATCAAGGAAATTGAGATACTAATACCAGTAGGGATTAGGGGTTAGGGATATGACATACTCGATACTAGCATAATGAGGGAAAGGGAAGCCTAAAAGGCTCTAGAAGATAAAGGATCATGAAAGTAGTGACACAAGGAATGAAGGGGAGGCATGATGATATTAGAAAGTTTGAAATCCCACCCAAGGCTAGAAAGTGACCTAAACACTCTCATACTTAGGATTTTGGACATTACAATTTGAAATAGAGTGAATAGAAAAGATTCATAAGCATAAATGCTTCAAGTTTCAACATATACAACAAACATAAGCATGCCATTTCCATTTAAAGATAACCACTATTATCCACCATAAGACTATATCAAAGAAGCACAGTTATATGGAAGCTAATAGGTGGCTTAATGTGAATTTGGACAAGAAGTCCACGAAAAATAAAATTTGCATAAAACATAACAATGAATGAACAAGTGGAGTAATAAATTGAGTAAACACATACAAATTTAAAAAGAAATAAAAAACTACATGAAAGAATAAATTAGATGAGCCAAGTGGAGAAAAAATATAGAAAGGAAACCATAACAACATTTTAGTGAATTCAACCTCTTATTTATGTCATGACGAGGAATACATAAATGAAGAATATGTTAGAGAGAGAACATATTTGTAAGCCATACAAGGACTTCAAATCTAACACAAACTAAGAAGTGAGACAAGTAGATGGACGACACCTAAAGAGAAAGGGAAGTTCAACGATATACATATTTGTATCACATGAGATTAAAAAAATTATTTTTAAATGTCAAACTTATATGAAAATGTAGATCATCTATGTAAACATGCCTTGTAGGAAATAGAATACATGTTTTGAAGGAAATAATTTTTTACATAAGCTTTATGCTAACTTCTAAAATAAGACCATCATAAATGATACACCACTACAAACCCAAAAAAATTAATGTTATGTGGCTTACAAATCAATGTTATATGATATGAGCCTAAAACAACTTTCACTATAACCCAAAATACAATAAAACAAGCTAATTGACATACATTAGAAGGAATAATAAGAGAGATTGAATATGACAATGAAAACCATTACAATCTCTGCAACACATTGAAAATACTCCACAATTAATCGTTATGAAAAGGCAAGAATAAAAATTGAAGAAAATCTCTATTCCATTATAAATTTTCTGAATACAATGTAATATCTTAGACTCTAGATAAACCCTTTTTAAGGTCATGACACCTTAATCTCTATGGTGCCATAGGCTCTTGAGTCTTAAAAGATAATTATTTCATTTGAACCATAAACATAAAGGTATCAATGGTTTTACTTGAAATACAACATATCAACCAACTAGAACAACACTAATGTTATGAAAATGAAATACATGAATTAAATAAAAAAAAAAAAAGTTGCCAAGTAAAGAGGATTCACAATAATACAAATCTATTGAGTCAGAGCTTCTGGGAAAACTATATGAATTTATTTAATACCGATGCTTTAGATCGCACTTAATGATTATCATCATGAAAAAAATAAATCATAGCAAAATTACATTAAAAACTCATTTAAAGTGCCAAAAAATGATGCCTTATGAAGTATGAAAACCAAAAAAGAAGAGGGGGAAGGGAAATACTGGGAATGTAATCAATAGAAATTAAAAAGAAACATTATAAGGTTTTATTTATTATTAGTTACATTCCTAACATTTCCTTTCCTCCCTCTTCTTCTTTTGGTTCTAGTTGTTGATTTCAACGCAAGGATAACAAACAAGAAGCCAAAAATTTATAAAACAATGATCATAGAAACAATGCTAACCATTTGTAGCTAAAGGAAGATTAAAATCAAATGAAATAAATTCTCAAAAGAAGGGAGCTCTATCACTTCACATTTTGGGGAATCATTATGCAATATGTGTATTGCATATTTTGATAATATGTAATGGCATGGACACACTAAAGAAATACAAGAATTATAAATGCAAAACCTCAGTGGACAACATTTGGTAGATTTTATTATGTTTACAAATTTGTGTATTAATGTTATTAGATACGAAAGTTAAGGAGTACCTAATATATAGTTGAAATGTTATTACAACTCAATCTATATAAAGATTCAAATGTAGAGAAGTATATAATAGGATGATCATGCCTAGTTGATTCAAGCAATGCCACTAAAAAGGGAACACCCTCACAAGCAAAGAAAATTTACAAATATTCATGCTAACACCAAATACACATGAGTAGGAGAAGGAGAGTGTTAGTAATAATTTATGTTTGGGGTTTCAAGCAGGATCTCTTCCCAAAAAATCCAAAATTTCTGTGTCTTTCGGCCTCTGCAGTGCTAAAAATGCCAAAAATCAAATTGGTGCGGGTCAAAATATGCAGTGGCAGGTCAGAATTCTCTATCGGCCCCTGAAAAATGTTAAAAATGGGTCATATGCATTCCAGATGCTTATCGGGCTACAGTTACTGTGTCTGAGTGTTTCCGAGAGTGGCTATGAGGGTCTTATGTTCTAAGTGCCGCGGGTCTGCCAAGTGTCGAGCCCCTGGTCATGCCGCACTTTTGTTTCTAATAGGTAACTTCAACGCGGAAGGCGCCACATGGCAGAGGTTGTTTCTTTTATGTTTCATGAGAGGGCTGCGGAACTTGACACGTGTCAATATCCGCTTGTGTTTCAAAGACCCTTTTAGTGTTTCCTTTGTGTTTCAAAAAATCCCCGCAGAGGTGGGCCCCAGTGAGTTTCAAGTGGCGCAGGTCTCAAGTGTTGCAAGTGCGCGAAAGGCGCCACGTGTCGGCTTCCACCGAAGTTTCGATAAAGTTTCTTTTATGTTTCGGAAGCCAAAGTTTCAATCGAGTTTCTTATATGTTTCGAGAGTGGCGCGGAGGGCACCACGTGGAGGCACCCGAGGGACACAAAGGAAAGTAACTAAAGGCCCGCGGGCTGTGCCAAGTGGCAGCTTCCGCATATGTTTCCGAAAGACCCTTAATGTTTCTCAAAGCCTCGCGGACGATGCCAAGTGTCGCTGTCTGCTGTAGTTTCTACATGTTTCAATGTTTGGCGCAGGCAGGGTGGGTCCCAGTTAAGTGTCTCTAGTGACGCAGATGATGACATGTGTCAGCTTCTACATAAGTTTCAGAGTGGGGCCTTAAAGTTTTTGAAGAGTGCGGAGCCTGACAAGTGTCAGCCTCTGCTGATGTTTCTTTAAGTTTCTATGTAGGGGTAGATGGCGTCGTGTGTCCCTAGTGGTGGCTGCGGAGCCTGACAAGTGTCGGCCCCCGCGTAGTGTCTCATTTCCTTTTTGGTGCTAAGTGTGGTGAAGTGGTGGTGGGTCCTAGTGAAGCGACTAATGTCCCGCGGACAGTGCCAAGTGTCAATCTCCACCAGGCTTTCGAGGGACCCTTTATGTTTCTCAAGATTTTCGCGGAAGCCACCACGTGGCTGCTTCCACTAAGTTTCTTTAAAGTTTCCTTAAAGTTTCTTTAAAGTTTCTTTGTGTGTTTCAAGAGAGCGCGGAGCCTGCCATGTGTCTGCTCCCGCGTGAGTCTCTAAGGGTCTCTAATGTTTCAAGGAGAGAGCAGAGCCTGCCATGTGTCTGCTTCCGTGTGAGGTTCCTGGCAGAGGGCTCTCGGCGGGGAAGTAAAGGGAAAAGGTAAGCGATGACCCAGCATTGGAAACTTGAGGTGCCTACGTGGCACAGTTTCATTGGCTGGTGACTTTTCTACGTTTTTGACACCGTTGATCGCAGTGACAGGAGGGTTTTTGATCGACAACCAGGTTTTAATCTTGCAGCGATGGGTTTTTTCCCACGTTTGCAACTATTTTTGGCGGGAAACTCCGAGGAAACTTGTTGTGGCTGCAATCTGGGGCTGCGGGTTGGTGAAATTGTAATGGCGATCGTGCAGGCAAGCATGGGTCGAGTTGATGGCTCAACCACCATTTTTATGATGAAAATCTTTAGGCGGCGACCCAGATTCCCATCTCACCTGCTCCTTCCTCTTTGTCCCTCTGCTGCATTGATGATTTTGAGCGCCATTTTTTCTGATGCATTGTATCTGGCAAATTTTTGTTGTACCTTGTAATTAATTTGCTGAGTAAACAGTTTTGCTATAAAAGGCAGACTGTGTGACCCATTTAGAGGTTGTTGAAGACTTGGGCATTTTGTGTAAATAATAAAGAACAGGGCATGATCTTGGTTGTTCCATCCCATTTTGGAGTTTATGTGTTGCAGCATGCATGTATTTTGCACATATTTCAGTTTCAATGTTGATTTTATATGAGAAATGCTCCATTGCATGTGTTTATCTGCTTGTCTCCATTCGCTGCATGTTATTCTCCTTCTTCTGAATCTGGTTGCTAAGGGTTTCTCAGGTTCTAGGATATGGTTTTCTATATCACATGTTTGATCTCTAACTTCCATTCAAGGAGTGGATTAAATTGTTTTAGGTTGAACATGGGGAAGGTTGCATGTCAGCAGGGATATCTGTAAGTAGAGGCAGTTAGATACCCTTTCTTGGGTGATGTTTGTAAGGCAAGCATCAAGTCCAACCCCTTGAAACTTGAGTGAAAGTTGCAAACCATCTTCTGTATACGTCTTGTTGACTCCTTGCCCAATGGGTAGGCACCAGTCTGTTTCTGGGTCAGTAGTTATGAGCCAAAACCCCTTGTCTTGCATCCAGGACATTATGTCCACCCATCTCATCTCTTCCACCTGTTAGTTATAGGAGTAGGATTAGGACCCCTGCATACTCTCATACCCACCAGACAAATATGTCCAAGAGTGTTGCCAACCTTGTGATCTATCATGCAGATCTTGGTCCACACATGAGAGTATTCTGCCTGTTATTGTAAAGCTAAATCTTCCTGTCATTGAGCTAGTCAAGGTTATATCTTTAGTCATAGGGATACCCCCCTTGGTGCTGCAGAACTCGAAGTGAAGGGGAGGCAGCTCACGCAACCTCCCATAATCTGTTGGCCGAATCCACCCGTGCATTGGAACTGGCAAACCCTTTGCAGATTTGGTAACCAATAGAGAGAACATTCAACTTTCTTTGACATCCTATGGTAGAAAAAGATCAATGAACCTAATCCATGATCCTTTGAGTGCATGTAAAAGTTTCAAATCCAAGAAAAGAGAAAAAATAATTTTCTATAAGACCCTTGGTATGACCATGAGTACAAAGCAATGAAAAATCTTTGAAGGAGCTAAGGGGGAGGAAATACCCCATAGTCAACATAATTGAACTTTTTCATAAAAAATATTATCAAGAAGGTATTGAGAACCTAGTTGTAAGAGATGAATCTCATGAAAATAGACAAATTAGAAGAAAAATATTTAAAATGAGGAGAAAATTATTAAAAAGATCAGGGAAAGCATGTTCAAGTCAAAATATTTGTGAATAGATCTCTACACAACACATTTGATAGAAAATAATTGGGCCAAAAAGGAAAATAACTCTTTTATTGTTGTAGTATATTTAAAGAAAATATTTGAGATGGTGGAAAACAACAAGTTATGGAGCAGTATGGAAGAATATTAAATGTCATGTGATTATAAAGTCCATAAATTTTATGAACTAGGGCTAGAGTCAAAATTAAGATGCAAGCATGGTTGTTTAAATGCCTTAGTAGTGGCACAAGGGTCAAGCAATGTTGCCCATAGTCACCCATGTTATTTGATGTAGATAACAAAAGGCTAGAATAATTTATAAATAACTATGGAGGCGGGGGGCTTATTTAGCCATGTTTCATACAACAAAGCTTGTTTTACAAGCCAATGATCTCATTTTGATTAAAAAGCTAAAGCTTGAGAGATCACTCAAATAATTTAAAATAGTTTTGTAAAAAGAAGGGATGAAGGTAAATATCATCAAAACCTTGAGATATTGGTATTCCTCATTTCAAGAATAAAAATATAAATCTCCAATTTGATAGGGATATTCTCAAATAAGTATCATAGTATATAAGTGTACACATAAACACAACAAATTCAACTTGGAAATAATGAGGATGAGGAGCATTATATTCATTATAAAACACATCAAAGATACACAATATGGGATTGTGTAAAGCCCCAACCAGCTACCAAAAAATACACAATTTTTCTTTTCTCTTCTTTGTCTATAGGTTTTACTTCCTACTTCGCTCATGGCACTTTGCCACTCCTTTGAAAACCATTCAAATTTTCATTGACCTTCTATTTGTCTTCCAATTCCCTAACATCTTGTTTGTCATGGTCTAGAGTTTTATACAACTATCATGATGCTTACGAAGCTCCCAACACACCATCTGACATGCCATTAATCAATTCCCTTGACCAATTTCTGACCGCCATGTTGGATTCTTGTTGAACATGGGTAACCACTCTATTACACCCATGCAGATATAGGTACCCCCTTCTACTTTGGTTGGCTTGCTACCTATGACTTGCACACTTGGCAACTAGTTAATCATGCCATCGGATAAAATCAATATTAAAGCTTAATTTGACTTTCTTAGCTAATACTAATTATTAACCATCATTTTATCATGATCTAATATTCAAACCTTTATCTGAATTAACTAAGTTGACTATTCATGCTTTGATTGATTTTGTCTTACATTTTATTAAAGTCTATGATCATCCATTTAATTTCTTTAACTTATATTTTATCATACATCTTAGGGATTTCCTTAATAGTCCTTGGAACATCATATATCTAATGACATTAACCAACAAAATAACCTAAGGTTCTCAATCAAGACATCAAGTCTCAAGGTGGTGGTCATGAGTTGCTACAGATTGAATGATCGTCAAAGTTTTACATGTATTGCTTGTTACCTAAGTGGTCCTTTGTAGATGTGAGGCATGGGCCAACATTAGATTAAATTTGAAATTGAGGTAGATAAAAAGATCAAAAAGTACTTAATCTCAAACAATTTTAAAATCAAGGCCTCGATGCTCAACAATAATATAAGTAGAAACATGTATTCTCTCCTTAGAGGTAGGCTACATAACCTGGTTAGTATGTGTGTTAAAAAATGAATACACATAGACTAGAGTAAGCGTTTTAAGGTGTTAACTAAATAATAGTTGTGTAGATTGAAGGCACTTGGATGGATGGATACATGGAATATTAGCTTGAATGATTGTCGAAACACTAATACAGAAAGCAAACATCACGCAAAATAAAAATTGAGAATGGTCATATAGAGAAAGAATATAGGAAGGAAATGACAACTATCTCATGAATCAACCCACTCATAAGCATCACAAAAAGTTGTATGTAAAAGCAAAACTAAAATGGAGCCTAGGGAGAAAATATTTTTTAATAAGAACTTAGTTCACACACCCTCATATGCGAGACAAGTAGATGAACAATACCTAAAAAGGAATAGGAAGAGATAATGTGTTTTGAAACCTATGAGTAATGGAAAATTTCGATGACATTTAGGTCTATAAGAAAACCTTAAACATAATATGCATATCAAAACTCTTTGAAGATATAATAACATTGAATTAAAAAAATTGTAAACAAATTAATAAAAAGAGAACTATCAGAACATAGTCCCTTGGTCCTCTATTAGAATTCAAAGAAACTGTATCTTTTGCATCTTTTAGGGAATTGGAGCACTGACTTGTTGATTTAACCAAGCACTTGTAGAATTTATAGACTCTCATATTGGAAGGAGAAGTAGAAGGTGACATAAGGGCTTTTAATTTAAATGCCCTTTCTAAACCTTTTACCACTCAAACTCCTTGGCAAGATCGTGAGCTAATTATGAGGGAGAGGAAAGTAGCTTGTTTGCTGGTGACACATGTTGGCGTCAATGGAGCATGGATTGTGGCATTATAAGTAGGTCCGACTAGATGAAGGAAGAGTCCCTACTGCCTCATGGTTATGAGTCCAATGCCTTTGGGATTTTGTTTATTTATCCCATTCTAATATTGTATCATTTGTTGTAGGTTTATGGGTAGTTTTAGTCACACTTCTCCCTTTGTTTGTAATAATACTAAGATAATAAGGTTGTAGGATTGGTGTTCCATAAACAAACATTTCTTCATAATCAAATTCTAAAAAAGTTTTGTCTAATAAATATGATAGATATTTTGGATACAATGTAATATCTTTTCTTCCATTAATATAAAAAGAGAGGATCTATTTCCTTTATAAATAAAAAACCCCACTAAATCTTATAAACACAATTAAATTTTTTTCTTTTTGTTAATATAAAAAATAAAAAAAATTAAAAAGAGACATTATACTTAAAAAGTCTTCCCCTCTCAATAAATATTTAAAAGTATTTAATGACCCCTTATTTCATTATTACTCTCAAAATACATAGTATAAAAATCATGCTAAAAAAAAAGTTATATAGGACAAATCCTAGAATTTTTTTTTTTTTCTCATTTCCTGTTTTTTTTCATTGAAGTCTACTTCCAACCAAATTGTATAATAAAAACATCTTACATAAGTCAAATCTCCGTGCTGCTATGCATGAGCTGGCTATTTTCTAAACAACTTGCATAAAGTAAATTTTTTAATTAATAATTTAAAAGAATCCCAAAGAAAATTAAAATTTAATCATTTCCTTTAATTTCATTGAAGGCTACTTCCAACCAAGCTTTACCAGTTTAGTGAAATCTTAGCAGAGAACTTCTGTAGGAGTTAAACTTAACTCGTTTGAGAAAGAATGATTCCCCTCACCAAACCTTGACATTTGATTTGAACTCGAATTATTACGACCCTGAAGGATATTTTTCCCATTACGTTCCTCGTGAATAGCCAAATTGTTAGGTACAAAGCCTTTTCCAAAGAACAGCGCAGCCCAGCAATCACCGAAATAAGGATTCCCAATTTCCCCGTCACAAGGGCCCACAGATGACTCCTTGGGACGATCTTTTATCCAACAGCGGCTGGACACATGTGGCAGGTGTGTAGCCGTGGATAAGCCAGCGCATATGACCGTCTGGGAAGGTCAGACCTTCGGACTGGGTAAGAATGGAGCGTCTGTATAAATAAATAGATAGATACTGCCATTTTGTATGTAGCTGTGGCCATGGCGAAATAACAAATGTCAACTCCTAGCAGCTATTTACCAAAAGGTACTTACTGCATTTTGCGTTTCAAGTAAATTAAAATTTATACTAATCACTTGAACAATGGCTTGCTCCAGATCTCACAATGTAGCTCAATTTGCCATTCAGTTAATAGGACACAAACCGTTTTTTCCGCTGTATTTAACTGTAACTAAATCTGAAGCAGCATGATGTTAAACTTTCTATTTTCTCTCCATTTGAGTGTAAGCAAATCTGAAGCATGATGTTAAATTATTTTTTCTTCTATATTTGACTTCAACTGAATCTTAAATAATATGAAGTTTTCATATTGTCAGATGGATCTTGTGATGCGTTTGGATTCATGAGTATTGAGTGACTTGTATTTTTTGATTTGCAGAAGGCGCGAGGTTCTGTGGAACATCTGCAATGCAGGTAAACTTTTCAGTTTTAGATGAGAATGTACTGTTTTAAATCTATTTATGAAGTTTCTGGTAGTGTAGACGCGGCATTCGTCTTTAAAAGCCAGGAATATCTTTACTGAACTTACATTTGATGCCCGATCTCAACGTTGAAATGGAAAATAGTATTCTTATAATGCATCATTTTAAACTTAAAAAAAAATGCCACGAAATTTACAACAGACGTAGAAATTGAAGCAAGGAGAGTGAAATATCGGATAATTTACTGTACATGTCAGGGTTTACTTCTCAAGTTCTTAAACTTTTTTGTCAAGCACAAGCAATGATAAAATACCGCCGAATTACGGTCTAGTTAGTGCACACATGTCTTTAGCGAAGGAGTTTAGGGTATAAAACTATAGTAAGGGTCAAATTTGGCGAAATCTACGTCAGGTGTGAAGGCTGTAGCAGGGAGAGTGAAATATTTGATTATTTACAGTATATTCTCTCTGTACGAGCTCCGAGTTTGGCTCTGCTTATTCTTCGAACGGAATAAAATAAAACGCTATCAAATTAAGGTCTATTAGTACAAATATTGCCTTTAGCGAGATGGAATTAGGGAAGAAAGTATGAGTGATAGTTTAATTTGTCTAAGCGGCGTTACTTGCCGCCTGTTTATCCAGTAAATCTCATCCACATTAACGAATACTGCTTATTTTAAGGGTGCATGAACATTTACTGCAAAATTAATTAATGAGAATGAAATATTGCATTATTTACAATATATTCTCACCATTGAAGCTAAGGGCTTTTTTATACCCATATGCAATTTTTCATATTGTGTCACATTGTAAACAAAATCCTTCTTGTTTCTTCAGTCATAAATTGAGTTACAATAAGCCTTGTCATGGTCGTCCATGTTGTTTTTGGTGTCTATCATCTGTATCTTTGCAGGGCCCACGAAAAGAGCTTTCCAATGCATCCGCCAAGTTGAAGATTGGAGTTCTGATGATGGAGAAGTAGCAGAAAATTCATTATGTCAGGAAAAGTGTTACTCAGTACAATGGAGCACTCTTGTGAATGATACCGTGTAATGTCCCCTTCTAGTGAGTCCCAATTTTCTTCAATTTAAACAAGGCTTTAATATGGGGACATGACATACCGATATCTAGGTTGTAAAAATTGAAAGCCCATATAAGGGTGTGCACCACATAAAGGGCTTAAAGGAATTTTCAAGGTAAAAATTGCATGTGTTTACAATGGTGCACATCATATAGAAGAGATTGTTTTGATGACAAAAGTTGCAGAACTGTTAATGAGCATGTGCCACATAAGGTATAGAAAAAGTTTTGTTCATGTAAAAATCTGCAAGTGATTACATTGGCGTGCATCATTGTTGAGTGAAACCATAGTAGCATTACACTCGAAAAACCCATGATTAACCCTGAGTAATCACGACCCACCGCATTTGCTGTGCTGTTTTCAGAGTTTTTCCCGAGTTATTCAAAAAATGATTTTGATTTTTTATATATTATCTCTTTTGGCTCATTTTTACACTTATGAGACAAAAATACAGAGCAAAGGCAGCTTTAACATTTTTGGTATAGGGTTAAGGTATTTTAAAGTTTTTTTATGTTAATATTTTTTATAGATATTTTTTAGAGGTTAAGATTTAAACCACAATGAGAGTTTTTCGTTGAATTTATACCCTAATGAGGGTTTTCTTTTAATTTATACCCTAGTGAGGGTTTAGGTAAAAAAGACAGGGCTGCCCCTAAAAATAGGTCATGACTCATAACAGAGTGGCCTACTGTCTTAGGGCTAGCCACATGCTTTTTATATAAACCCTCTTAGGTGAAAGTAAAATGGACTTTTTAAAAAGTCCTATGCAATGTATAATGCCTGTTTTTATCTTTACACTATATTTGACATGAAATAATGAAATTAGTTTTTTTCTATATTTTTACAATTAGTACAGTGTTATTTAATTCATGATTTTTTTCTGAGTTTTTCCCGTTTTAAACCTGGATAATTGAATTCCGTCTATACTTTTACAATGATGTGTCAATGCCATGTAAATGGAATGCTACTATGAGTGAACCAATATTTGCAAGCGAAAGTTTGCAGGCAGAGTATGGGTGTATGCCCTTTTGACGATCAAACACAATTTTTCAATCAAGGACTTGCCTCTTAGTTATCCAGTGTGCACCATATTACAAGGAATACAAAATTTCAAAACCAAAAATCGCAGGTCAATGAGATGGAGCACACCATATAAAAGGTGGACATGAATTTTTCAAATTGCAAAATTTGCAGGTCCATTGATGGGCACATGCTGCTATTAACAGTGACTTAAAAAAAAAAAAATTATTCTTCCCTACAGACTGGTGTGTGCTGCAAAGAGGGGGAACATAAGTTTTTCAAAGTCAAAAGTGTTGGCATAAGTTTGAGCTTCTTCATCAACATCTTTGTTGAAGGTCAACCAGTTGGTGTCAACATCAACCAACCTATAAGCCTTATGACTGTTGTTGTAACTTGTGATCATTAGTTTCTTGCTCTTGGGATCTAACTCGGTTCTTTTCTCATTTGGAGTCCAGGCATAGGCAGTGGAACCAAAGATCTTAAGTTGACTGATTTTGGGCTTCCTCCTAGACCATGCTTCCTCTGGGGCCTTTTGCTTCACCACCTATGTGGGAGATTTGTTGAGTAGATAAACTGCTGTAAATACTACCTCAACCCAAAACCTTTTTGAAACATTCCTGTTCCCCATCATACATCGGGCCATCTCCATGATAGTGCGGTTCCACCTCTCAACTACTCCATTTTGCTGTGGAGTGTAGGGTGTAGTGACTTGTCTTTTTATACCGTGTTTAGCACAAAAGTTGTTGAATTCATTTGAACAGAATTCTCCTCCATTATTAGATCTAAGAGTGGTTATGTAACAACCTAACTCTTTTTCTACTTAAACTTTTGAAATTCATTAAACACATTGGATTTCCATTTTAGAAAATACACCCACATTTTCCTACTATAATTATCAACAAACAAAAGAAAATACCTAGCACCAATGACGAATGCTGTGTTCATTGGTCCACAAACATCTACATGAACCAACTAAAGAACTCTCTTTGCTCTCCAAGCCTGTCCGTCATCAAATGGAGCTCTGTGTTGCTTCCTTGCTAGGTAGGCTTTGTAAATATCTTGTATTTGCTGCTAGATGTCAGGAAGTCCATCGACCAAGTTCTCTCCGGCCAACCGAGAGAGGTAGGTTAAATTGAGGTGCCCATATCGCTGATGCCAAAGTGTATTGATGTCTGATGCACTCTTGGCTGCCAATGCACGCTCCCTGACCTGTCCAATGTCAACTAGTCTGTACAGTCCACGATCTTCCACACCAAAAGTAATAGTCTTCTTGGTCTCTTTGTCAACCATGTAGCATTTGTGATTGCTAAAGATGACATCTAGATGGAGGCAATGTCTCATAACTTGATTCATTGAGAGTAGATTAAGCTCCATTCTTGACATATAGTATACACTGAGAAAAATCAACATTTTCCCTCTAGAGGATATTTGAACATTCCCTTTGTCTACTACCATGTACTCCTCCCCACCATTGAAGATCACTGAATCTTTAGAAGAATTGCTAGAAATGTACTTTGGAACTAGTCCTGCTTGTTTGTGAAGTGATGTGAAGCTTTTGAATCTATGTACTGAGCAAATCACTTAGACTCATTTGTTGGTCTTTTGGCCATGAAAGCATAGAAGGCTAATTCCTCCTCTGTATGCTTTGCAATATGAGCCTTCTATTGAGGCCCTCGTTGGTTGGTTTTTTGCTTAGCCAACCTTTTTCTGTAGTGCTTCTTCATATGGCCCATCTTACCACAGTAATGACATTCGATGTTCTTCAAATTCTTTGTTGCATCCTCACTATTGCCTTGCCCTTTCTTCTGCGACCATTTGCCTTTTCCCTTGTCTTTGGTTGCAAAGGCTTGTTCTACACCCTTTGTCTCATTGCTACTACTGAACTGTCTCTTCCATCTATCTTGATGTAAGAGCTTATTGTACAACTCTTCAATCTTCAAGTCAACATTCGTAGAGGTGATGTTCAAGGTCTCAATAAAGTGTTCATAAGCTCATGGTAAGCTTTTCAACATGATTACCACCATGTCTTCCTCTTCCATTTTTTAATCAATGGCGGACAATTGATCTCTAATGTCCTTGATCTTGAGTAATGCTCTTGCAATGAAGCATTTTCATCCATCGTGATCGAAAACAACATATGCTTTAGGAAGAAGGCTTTACCCTTGTCTGAAGTCTCATGCAAATCTCACAAATGCTTCCAAATATCAGCTGAAGCCTTCCCTATTTGGACTTAAGGAAACATTTCATCTATCACAGATAACTTGATCAACATTACTGTTTTTCTATCATGTTCATCAAATTTATCTTGGTATTTTCCAACATTTGCTAGACAAGCATCTTTAATGAGGACAATATTTGTGAGGCATTTGTATTTGAAAATGGTTAACAAACGTTGCTTCTACATATTGTAGTTTTTACCAGAGAATCTGTGGCTGCCTTCCAACATGATGTTGGATAATGACGCCATTTGTACTGTTCTTCCCTCCCTCAATCTGCAATTTTGAAATAAGACAAAATATCACTCTGCTACAAATTTGACAACAAAAAAATACTAGTAAAAACACTAATAAAATTTGTGCCCTAGCTAAGGAAATTCGTCCTGCAAAATACACAAAAAATTGACAAATAATTGAGATTTTTGATGTGATTTCTATCTCAAGAAAACATGGTTTTCATCAAAAAACCTACCGCAATTATGCAAAAACCCTGCCATGATTTTGAGCAAAATAATTAGAGAATAAAAAATCTGTGATTTTTAGAAAAAAAAAATCTACAATTTTCCTATGGCTGCACGACTTCTTTCCTGCCTTGTGATGATCCCCAATTTTGCTTGGAAAACCCTTGCGGCCTGCATAAAAAAATTGTGATTTTCAAAAGGAAAAATGCCATGATTTTTGACTTTTCTGCCCTCGATTATGTATGGATCTGATGTACGAATCCTTATTTTGGCTCTTTATTGTGTTATGCTAGCGATCCCTTGATCTGTCTTTGCCGACAGTAGTCCCTAAGTTTTCATGCTCACGTAGACTATGTGGCTCTAGTTGAGCTTTGATACCATATCATGAAAATCAAGCACATAAAGATAACCAAGATATTGAATAATAAATAAGAAGGGAAAGCTTTCTTAGAAAGGATTACAAGAATGAGAGACAAACCACGTTATGCAAAGTTTTGTAAACTTGTGTTAACTTGTTTATTTACTTCTCATGCAAAGATTTGTAAACTTGTGTTAACTTGTTTATTTACTTCTCATGCAAAGTTTTGTAAACTCTTATCAATAAGTGCCATTTACACTTTGATTTTCAATAGAATTTGGTATGCCTATTTTGCCGCTCAAGTTGCTGTTTCAAAGTCTTGTGAGAGATTTGTGTATGTGTGCTTAGGTAGATAGAATTACTTAGTGGAATTTGCAGGCTTTGTATTGCCGGTTTCTATAAAGCTGGTGACTATGGCTTTGTACACAATTCCTTCATTCTTTTTTATTGAATCATGCTTCCTTTGTTTAAATGAACTCAAGTTGCGTGTTTTACTCACCTTTTTCAGCTCCTGCTTTTAGCTGGAAAGAGTAACTGTTCATTAGCTACTATAGGTTGTTTGCTTTAAGTAAAAGACATAAACATCTCTCATTTTGAACAGAAGTGTTGAATCACCTGTTGCCCTTACCCAAGAACAAAAAGACAGCAATTTCTTTAAGTTGTTTGTGATGTATATTCAAAATCCCAAGGGTTAAATTGTATATATTGTAAAAAGCTAGAGGTCATGTCCTTAGGTTCTATGATTTTTGTTTTATTTAGGGAGCTTCTCCTTCTAATTTAAAGAAAGGTTTTACCTTACATGTTTCATTTTGTGTCATATTGAAAGGTGCAAAATAAAACGCTAAACAGGTTTGGGCTTGCTTCTTCTTCAGACAGTGAAAGGATACAACAATGCCAAATTAAGATTTACTGGTGCAAGGATTGTCTTTAGACTTTAGCAAAGAAATTTACAGCACAAAGTAAGAGTAATAGTTAAATTTGTTGGAACGGTGTTATCTGCTGCCTATTTATCAGTTAAACCTTGTCCAAAAACTACTGTTACTGCAAATCTTTAGGATTCATGGAGATTTACTGCAAATTTAACCAAGTAGAGTGAGGGATTTGATTATTGACTGGTGGACTCAGAGTTTGTTGCTTTAGCTCATTAAGATTTTTCTTTGGACTTCTAAATGATAAAATAATTCCACATTGCAATTTATTAGTGGAATATTAGATTATTTACTGTTATGTTCTTACTATTGAGGTCAGGGTTTGGCCTTCAAGCTCTTTATGTGTTCTTCTCCACTAAGACTAAAATGCTGCCAAATTAAGGCCTATTAGTGCAAATATTGTCTTTAGAGAAGGAATTTAGGACACAAAGTAAGGGTATTTGTTAAGATTGGTGGAGACTGTTAGTTGCCACCTTGTAATCCATTAAATTTCTTGTTTTGGAAATGTGCCGATATTTACTGAAAACTGGATTAAGAGAGTGAGTTAATTGATTGTTTACCATAAATAATCATTGTTGAAGTGAGGGTTTGGTCCTTAAACTCTTAAAGCTTCTTATTCAGACTGCTATAGGATAAGTTACATCCAAATTAAGGCTGACTAGTGGTATATTATCTTTAGCAAAGGAATTTAGTGCAGAGAGTAAGAGTGACAGTTCAATTTGGCATTGCGACATTTGTTGCAGTCTATTCATCTGCTAAAGCTCAACCAGCAAGTACTACTGTTACTTATTTTAAGAATGTCTGGATGGGTACTGTAAATTGAACTAATGAGGCTCAGGGTTTGGCCTTGCTGCTTCTTTGAACTGCAAAAGGATATAGTGGCAGTGAAGACATTTAAGGAACAAAGTAAGAATATTGGTTAAATTTGGTGTAGTGATGTCATTTGCTGCCTATTTATCTGCTAAAGCTCATCTAGCAACTACCGTTACTGGTTGATTGATCATTTGAATAATGCACAGAGGATTTACTTTAAAATCTAGTAACAAGATTGAAATGTTTGATTATTTAGTATTTACTGTATATTTATCTTCTGAAGCTTCTTCTTTGGATCACTAAAAGATTAAGTACCCTCTGAATTGTGCTCCATTAGTGCAAACATTGTCTTTAGTGAAGGAAATAGGGCACAAAGTAAGAGTTACAGTTAGATTCGGTGGAGTGGTATTTGTTGCCACCTGTTCATCTGCTAAAGCTCATTCAGCAATTACTACTTCTTTTGCTTGATAAAGCTTAATTTATCTTACTCTATAAACTGATAGAACAGCATGGCAAATAAAATTTAAGATTTTAGAAAAGTATTAATGTGTAACAAAAAGCAATGCATGTGACCTTTCAAGGGCATCTATTCTCAAAATCAGCCAGAAATGCTTGGCTGTGTATAATGTAGATGACAAAAAAATCATGTATAGGAAATATTGCATTTTTTTGTCTCAGCAAATCTTCAAACTGCTATGCATTTGAGAAAAATATTTAATATTTTTTAAAAGAATCAATATATACTTGATTGATATCTCTTTATTTCATTATTTATTTATTTATTTTTACCATGCAGATGAAATTGATTTGGTAATTTAAATTGACTGGACTGTGAGCATTGCTACATGAGATTATACAGACATGGAAGAGTATGCCTCTCATCTAACCCCTTTTTGATGCATAATCTTTCAGTAATTTTGTTTCTAAGCCTGTGAAAGAATTTACTCTATTAGTACTAATTGTGATTATTACTGTATGAAGGCCAACAAATTTGGAACTGTTACAAAGGTTTCGTCGAGACCGGCGCGAGCTGTTATGTTTTTTGCTATCAGCTAGCCTGGTAAAGAAAGTTGTGATGCCACCTGGTGCTGTATCACTGGATGATGTGGACTTGGACCAAGTGAGCGTTGATTATGTTTTGGAATGTACAAAGAAAGGCAAGATTCTTGTTTATTGATTTTGTTTATTCCAGAGCTGTCTTTGCAATGTTTCATACCGTTTATTGACAAATTGTTTTACACTTTGCTGGGAAATGCAGGTAGTGTTTTAGAGCTTTCAGAGGCAATCAAGGCTTATTATGATGAGCTGAATGTTCCTCCTGGGGTGAGCCATCGATTTACCCTCTATATATCCTGCATTCCCTAGGGTAATGAGCTTTATACAGATCTTTATGCTATTTTATTGTGAAACCTCGTTTGATCATCAAAGTGGGTACTTAACTCCACACATACTACTTTGGCATTCTCATCTCATTTTAACTTCACACTCACTACTTGGCATTCTCACAGGCACATCAGTGTGGGTGTGCATGAGCATGCCAAGATTTGAACTTAGAGGCCCATCTTTGTGTTATTAAATAGAGCTGTAATGATGAAGACTTTTGCTGTTGTGCATCTGATGACAGACCAAACAGACAAAATTTTGAGATTATTGAAACTAGAATTTGACCAATACCATAGCTGGTAAAATACTTTTGCTTGCTGTAATGTCCCCTTCTAGCAAGTCAAAATTTCCTCAACCTTGCACAGAATTTCAACTTGCGAGAGGGAACATTAGTACATAGTTCACTTTCATATCTTAGTCATCTCATAAAATTCATATTCTTCTATTTCCCATTTAGGGTTAGAACCATATATTCATGCATATTAATAACATATTCATCATAATAATCATGTCATCTTTCTCTCATAGGGATGATGAGTTAGGCATGAGTGGTCACCATGGGCTTGATATTCAATTCCTTTGTCTCAAGTGGGAATAATCCTCAACTTAGCCAAAGGCCTTCATGTATCCTTGGGTTTGACCCCAAGGCCTTCATAATTAATCCTTAGGTTTTGCCCCAAGGCCTTCTCCTTAGGTTTTACCCTAAAGCCTTCTCCTTAGGTTTTACCCTAAGGCCTAATCTTTAGGTTTTACCCTAAAGCCTTCTCCTTAGGTGGTTAACCTAAGGCCTTCATTAATCTTTAGGTTTTACCCTAAAGCCTTCTCCTTAGGTGGTTAACCTAAGGCCTTCTCCTTAGGGGGGTTAGCCTAAGGCCTTCTTATCAAGCACTCATGATGGGCCATCATCCTAAACTCTCATCCTTAGGCCTTAGAATCCTTCTATCTATCTCGTGATCCCTCGGATCATGAGATAGTATATTTAATCATACTATCTCATGTAATCATATAATTCCCAATCTCTTTATTTATTCTTCATTTCATGTTATGTAAGTTTCCTTTCTTATTTCTAATGATATCTTTTATCCTTTCCTATATAATGACATTCTTTTCAATAGCCATATATACTTATTCATATTCAAATCTATAGGTTCAGTTCTTGTTACTTCATAATGCAGATAGAGACATCCATAATGTCAAGGCAATTTCTGATTACAATGATTTCTATAGATACTGATTTCCTTATTTCAATTACAGTTCATTAGATATGATCCCTAATCATTTCACTATATTAGATGTTATGCAATCATATTTTAATCCATATGCAGATCGATTAGAATAAGAAGATAAGGAGATTGTATCATACCTTGCAATCATGTTATTTGATGGCTGTTACTCAGACGCGCCTCTGATTACTTGAACTAGATTATATATATATTCGATGTTAATTATGGCTTGAATGATCGATCTGCTGTAGGACTGTATTAGGTAGTCTTTGATGCTTAATTTGTGCCTTGAACCCTGGCAATAGTTAGCCAATTCGAAACGCTGGAGATATTTGATATTCACTTGGTCGATGCTGATGGATAATGCCTTTGTATGATGGTTCTCACTTCGATTTGTAACTCTCTTTAATGTATTAAGTGATAATTTCTTACTTGATGCCTTCTTCGGTTCCATCGAATGCTCCTTTATGCTCCCCGATCTTTGGAAGAGTCACCATGTTTCATTAAACATCACACCTTATCGGCGCTCCTTATGGAAACATAATCATTTGTTAAGTCTTTTGTCTTATATGTATTTTGTCTTATCCTTTATGGCTTGGGCGCCGATTGCCAACTTGTGTTCCACGTCCATCTCTCTTAAACTTGTTTAGATATTTAATCATTATATAAGTTGTCATCATGCATACTATGTAATTGATGTAGTTCTTCAATTTGGATTGATGGATCTTGCAAATTTGATGTTGCCATATCATTCCAATCTTTAATTGGAATGTAATGCTCGAGTGATCGAGGAACATGACACTTGCTAAGTCTCCCATAATGGGTACTTGAGGAAAAGCGATTGCAATCAGCCTACATGGACAAGTGGTCATGTTCTTCCTTGTGAAAAGTAAATTAGTGATGGGATTCTATTGGCAACCCATGGGATGATGCAAGGGGGGTAGTTTCAGTGATTATTGATGGCCTTGTTTTGATTTTCAGCTAATTTCATTAGGCAATAGTTATGTGGAACTGAATCCTTATGTCTTCGAATTAGACTTGCAGTGAAATATTGTATGTTAAACATCATTGTGGAAGGATAGTTCAAAGTTTTTATAACCTAATTCCACGACAATTTTCCTTGCTCATGTTATAGGGACTAATAGTCCTTTTTTGACTTTGTTGTGTTTGTTTAATGTCCATTGGTCTCAATGTGTCATTTCCCCAAGTTTGTAGGATGAATGTAGGTTGAGCATTCAAGGATCCTTCTCCACCATTTGATCCAATGGTCGAAAGTGTTAGAAATTAGAATCTTAGGATACTAATCATTATAAATAAAATGTAGACTAACTAAAATGAGAATTATAGAAGCATATATTTAACACATTACACAACATATACATGGGGAAAATCCTTTCGGGTAAAAAACCCTGTAAAGCATCATTTTATTATAGAACACTTGCAAACTTGTCTATAAAATTATGGACAGAACCTGGGGATACACTTCTCCTTACTTCTACACGACCTATAATACTTTATGTGCATAGTGGTAGATTTCACTATAAATCTTCAAAATTCACCTCCTCCACCTCCTCTCAATGAGAGAGGTGTTCCTTAAATATAGGAGAAGGGGTGGTAAAATACGTAAAGGGGTATTAGTCACACCTATTCAAAACAATCATTTGTAAATAATTAATAATCTAATAGTGATTAAATTATTAATTATTAAATGGTATATGTTTTATAAAGCATATAATAAACATAAGGTTTTATTGTTCTTATATTAGAACAATAAGGTATGATATCTAATAACACTATGTTCTAACACTCCCCCTTAATGTTAATAGGGGGCATCACCTGTCAATTTCTATAAAAGAAAAAATGAAGTACCCTAGTAACGTAGCTCTTCCTTGACAGTGATAAACAGGGACACAAATATATGCCAAAATGAAGATGATCTATTTTGGACTACATGAAAGTCGTCTTCTCATAATTTATAATCTAGTGTTTTTAAAAAAGATGCTTAAACGAGGTCTTATAATGTTTTTATTTGGGCCCGAGACTCCTCAAACCAGCCTCCCCCAGGTTCATTACATAGTGCTTGTAGGTCTTATCTAATACAATGCCTTTACAAGTGGAAGATTTATAGAGAGAAGAATTTACAATATGCTCGAAGGACTTACACATATAATGCCTAGAGGTCTTATTTTATGCCTTTTAGGTCTTACATCCCAAGGGGTTATATATAATGCCTAGAGGCCTTATGTTATGCTTGTTAGGTCTTACATTGTGAGGTGCCATTGTCATGCACGCTCCCTCTCAATGGCAACTCCTTATGGCTAAGCATTGATTTGAATTTGGAGAATTTGGTATTGCACAGAGGTTTGATGCTATATTGCATGTAAGATTTCTTTTGTGATTACTGGGAGCCTAGCCTAGGTCTTCTTGACTATTGTATATTTGCCATCTGATAATCAGTCTATTAGAACTGGAGATTAATTTCATGATGGAAAGATTTTTCCTTGAATGAAGTGCCCACGAACTTCAAATTTGCTTTATTTCTGGAAATAGGAGTCTTTGGTAAGAGTAAATAACTTTGGTTATTATATAATAAAGTGGCACTTGTACTAGTACCCAAATGAAAAACTTTTCCAATAATCTCCTAAGGCACATTGATCCTTTTGTATCTATTTTTGTAGTCAGACTTTTAGTAAATGGCTATAGAAGGTAGCTGTTTAAGTATTACTCCATCCATGTGATGGCACCTGGACCATATTTTGAAGACATAGCTTGAGGTATATGTCCAATCAATAGGATCACTAGCATAGTCAGTAACACAATATTCAATAAATTTTTATTTTTGATGCAGGAATAATAAAGGCCATAATTAATTTAATAAGAAGTAAGTCAACTACATATAACATGATGTGACAATACTGAAAAAATGATATGATCTTATCAAGGAGATCATATAAGATTTTCATCATCATAAGTATGTATAATTTGCCATATTTCTTTAAGGAAAAAAAGTCATCCTACTAAACATATAGTAACGATCGATAAAAATTTTAAGCAATAGGTGAGCTATCCTTTCCAAGCTTGCTCCTTGGATAGTTTATTAGGGCGACTGACACCCATTGCAAGTAGGTGCTTTATACCCAAGAAATTTAGAGTTTTTAGAAAATACATGAAGCTCATAAAAAAGCAAGTTAAAGTAATACTGAGAGAAAAAAAATATATTACCTAGAGATGCCTTTAAAGTTTATACAATTCCACCTTGTCTCTGGATGTGTAATAGTTTGATGTCTTTTGTAAAAGGGAATGGACTATTTTGTCCATTTTATTATAATAAGAATGAGAAGTCTTTGAGAGCAATGCTGACCTTTTTAGATAGTTATGAAAAAACATCTATGTACTTTATCAAAACGTCATCCTCTTGGATGTCTTACCCATATGGACACACCTTTTTCACTTGTAGTATTGCCCCTTAATGGACCTGTCTTCTTTATGACATGTAGGATAAAATTCTAACAATTTCAAGTAACTTATATCAAATGTTATCAATCCCTTAGACATGCAAAACTCATCCAGGGTTGATATCAATTTTTTTCACATACAAGGTAATCATCTAAACTTGGAGTTTGGATATATGACAAGATCTTACATGCATGATATTGCAAATTAAATGCCATCTCTTACTTTTGTAATACAATTATCAACAAGAAAGAAGTTCCTTTATCTCCTACTTCACCTACAACAAGTATTGCATATAAAATGCCAACTCCAATAACAAAAAATATAACCCCACTATGATGCTAATGTGAGCATATCATAAGTCATACCAAAGGAAACTTCGTACAATATGACATATGGGGGGATAAATGTAGGAGAGAAAACTATGAAAACCTGCCAAAGTTGTTAGAGAAATTAATTGGCATTATACTCAAAGATTTGAACAAAATACAATCATTTGACTAGAGATATGAGTACCAATACCTCAACCTTATATATCTCTTTCTTGAAAGAAGCATGATTATATTAATATCATAAATTATTTGGGATATGAGAACTCAGTGTTCCAACACTACCTATCTTTGATCAAGCTATGACTTTTGAACTATATGAAGTGCAAACAAGTGTATACGGATACTTTGTACTTCCACATAAATCATAAATGTGATTCATGAGTGCCATTTGTAAATATGATCAGTGTTGATACTTGATCATAAGTATGAGGCCAAAAAATAATATAATGCACTGCATCCTATTTGTCCTTTATATATACCTTGAGAACCACAAATCAATAATCTTTCAATGAAAATGGAGGGTAGACAATATCAAAACTATTAAAATTTTCAAAAACCAATAATGTGAATATCTGTAATTTTTAGTACAATGATCAACATCCATTAATAAAGCTAATGACTCCCGCAAAGTGGATTTGAGAGGATATATGAATCTTATTATATTGATGTTTGGCTTATAATATGTTGTCAGAGCTAATAGCACTAAGGTGAGCAACGTGTTGTTAAACTAATGCATTGAAGTCCACCTATTTGCTTGATATCGAGCACCACTATAGCATCAAAAATAGATGAAAGAACAAAGCTAACATATTTTTGAAGAAATGAATGCTCTGGATTCTGAGTCGGACGATGAGGATGTGGACCTAACTAAGGATACTGCCCCTACTCAAAAGGACTGTACTCAATGCAAATAGGTTGTTGTGGAAGTTGCGGAGCTGAAGGCTAAGATGGTTACTCTGGAAAAAAACATGAAGGTGCTGGCTACTTTCAGCACGAAGATGATGCATAGGTCCGCTACTACGCTGTTTGTCCTCCAGGATTTAGAATTCAATGGGCATGGTTTGGATTTAACTATGAAGATATGTATAAGTTCCTCACAGAGGATTGGGGGCAGATGTTTGTTTATTTTTTTGTTGGTTATGCTACTTGTTTTTGGTTATGGGTTTTGTCCATATGAACTGGTTAATGACTTTCGGCTGAAAGTGTGCCGTTTGTCTGCTGTTGGTGGCCTGTTTGTGGCCTGGCTTTCTCTGCCCTAGTGGCTTTTTGTTATAGGGATCAGCACCCTTGTTTGTTGCTTATCATAATCAAAACATATTAGTGTACTCACTCTAGTTAAGCACCATTCAGTTTAATGATCAAATAGTTAATAGCAATTTTACACTTCATCCACATTAAAATGTGGTAAATATTTATTCTATTTTTATTTATTCAATGTTTTCCATGTGTAAGAGCAATCACCTCCCAAAGGAGGAGGACCATACATATTGGGTCACAATTGTCCAAAAGGTTGCATAAGGTAAGTCTCCAACATACTTATAGGGATAATAATATCTCTCTCAACTAAGATCACAAAAATACCTCACTTTCAAGTTCATGGTTAATGTGTAGCTTTTACCTCTCGCTAGAAAAGAGATGATCAATTATATTCATGAGTTTGGTGAGATCAAACACTTAACTAATCCAATGATATTCTTAAAAGCCATAGTCCGATGTTATTGTAGGTGGATGGCAATGTTATATATATCTAAAACAAAAGAGTACTAAATGTAAATGAATACAATAGTTTTGTCTTTTTTTTTTAAAATCTTAAATACATCTATCTAAAAGAATATGCAGATATATATAGCCTCAAGGTGCTCATCCTAAATATAAATATCTCTCAACCTCTTTTAGATACACATGTATTTAAAATTTTATTTTCTTAACAACTAATAATAATATCATTAGTATTATATAAAATATGGTATGGTTTTAAAATACCTTAAAAATGGATCATAATCACTATTATCATTGAAGTTAGGATGCCATCACATTGCCCACTAATTTAAGCAATCTAAAGAGATGGAGCAAAATTGAAATTAAAAAAAAAACTAATATTACAAACAAAAGAGTCCTAAACACATTCTTATGGCATCAAATTTAGTCCATGATAATTTTATATAAGCTCTAGAATATTTTGAAGCGGCTTGGTAAATGGGATACACTAATTTTATTTTGGCCAATCTCAATCATCCTAAAATATTAATCATACTCAAAGGTTGCTTTTGAATAGTCGTGACTTTCACTACATTTGCAAACAAATAGGTCCTCCAATTTTTATTAATGACTTTAAACTATTAAAACAAAAAGCGACTTTGGATGTCCATTTCATCAAATTGGTGACAATAGTAGTTTCAAATTCAAATTGATGTCCTCCGTGATTGGTATCCATAAGGATTTACTGTTGGAGTACAGGACCACTGAGGGGGGGGGGGGTGAATCAATGGTCTATAAACTTTAAAACTTTTTGCACCTTTTAATCTACTGGATAGACAATGAAAGAGACTTTAAAGATTTATCAAACACATATGCATAAGTATGATGATAATCAGTATGATCAAGACCTCAAAGACGAAACATTAGAGCACACACATAAAAATAATCAACATGAATCATAACACATGTTTTTGATGAGTGGAAAACCCTCATTGGGTTAAAAAACCACTCTTGAATCCTTCCATTTTATTGTGCCTCACTGGCTAGAAAATCTCGCTGATTACAACAATTGTCTCACTGACAAACAACCATGCCTCACTGGCAACAAACAGGCCCCACTGACCATGCAAGCCTCACTGTCTAGAATGTGCCTCATTGGCAAAACATACAATCTCAGAATAACACAAAGAGTACAGAGGGTTTTGTTGTGACCTAATCACACATCGCCCCATTGCAAATGGGGACCCACTCTTTTCCTCGCTTTCTGTCTTTGTTTTGCTTTAGGTTTAGGTTTTCTTTGAGCTTGTTGGTTTGGTAGTGTTGTTTTGCCCAAGTCTTGACATATTCTTGTCAAGGAGTTCGTATGCTCTCATCCTGATGCATGTCCTGAAGCCCTAAAATTGACTAAGTCTGGTGTCTTGAAATCCTGAAAAACTAAGTCTGAAATCTGGTGGATCCTCAAAAATCTAGAATCTGCATGTTAAATCCCATGGATCCGAGACCTATCTCAAACATCCTGGAAAGTATATTTCAAAATATTTGAAGTATAGGAAGAAATATACTTGGATTTCAGGTACTAAAAAATGGCTAAGTACAGAAAAAACGCACTTTCGAAGGGTCTTTGCATTGCGAAAACAAACATTATACAGAGGCATAAAAAGTCCGCCCAAAGCGCAATTTAGAGAGGACCTTGCATAAAACAATTTATACATATACACATGAAAAGTTTGCTTTTGCTCTAGGCGCACTTTCGAGGGGTCTTTGCAATGTGCATTTTCAACATTATACATGACTGCTCAGAAAGTCCGCTTTCCCTCTAGGCGCACTTTCAAGGGGTGTTAGCATTAAAAGTTTATACATGACTGCTCAAAAAGTCCTCTTTTCCTCTAGGCGCACATTCTAAGAGGGTTTGCATTACACATTTCATACATACATCAACAAAATCTGCGCCTAAGTAGACTTGAAGAGGAGTTTTGCATTGTGTAAGTTTTGAATCTATACATACAGGCACACATGAAATATGCACTTTATCTCTTCATGCATGCAGCATTGTGCAAGTTTTGAATCTATACATACAGGCACACATGAAATATGCGCCTTATCTCTTCATGCATGCACGATCTAGATCAGCGCTAGGCACTTGGGCGCATATTTTGACATGCTTTGCACAAAGTATTCAGTACATACTCATATGAAATCAGCGCTCACCTTGTCTCTCATGGCGCATGTTTGGAGGATGCTTGCATTCCAATTCATACACAAACTCACAAAACGAGTGCTCATTCCATTATACTTTGTATTACAAATTTTGTAATCCTTGAGCACTTAATTCAAGCAAATATATTTTGAAATATACTTGGATTTCAGGTGCTAAAAAATGGCTAAGAATAGAAAAAGCGCACTTTCGAAGGGTCTTTGCATTGCGAAAACAAACATTATACCCAGAGGCATAAAAAGTCCGCCCAAAGCGCACTTTAGAGAGGACCTTGCATAAAACAGTTTATACATATACACATGAAAAGTCCGGTTTTCCTCTAGGCGCACTTTCAAGGGGTCTTTGCAATGTGCATTTTCAACATTATACATGACTGCTCAGAAAGTCCGCTTTCCCTCTAGGCGCACTTTCAAGGGGTGTTAGCATTAAAAGTTTATACATGACTGCTCAAAAAGTCCTCTTTTCCTCTAGGCGCACATTCTAAGAGGGTTTGCATTACACATTTCATACATACATCAACAAAATCTGCGCCTAAGCGGACTTGAAGAGGAGGTTTGCATTGTGCAAGTTTTGAATCTATACATACAGGCACACATGAAATATGCGCCTTATCTCTTCATGCATGCATGATCAAGATCAGCGCTAGGCACTTGGGCGCATATTTTGACATGCTTTGCACAAAGTATTCAATACATACTCATATGAAATCAGCGCTCACCTTGTCTCTCATGGCGCATGTTTGGAGGATGCTTGCATTCCAATTCATACACAAACTCACAAAACGAGTGCTCATTCCATTATACTTTGCATTACAAATTTTGTCATCCTTGAGCACTTAATTCAAGCAAATATGAAACTCATGCTTATCAAACATCTAGGCGCACTTTGGGGGAATGTTTGCATTTCAACTTTTATACAAGCACAAGGTAAATCAGCGCCTATCTCCCATTTTGAACCACCTTGCATTCCAAATTCAATTCAGACAAGTGTGAAATCTGCGCTTCATACATGCATGATCAAGATCAATGCTTAATTCACATCAATGCATAATCAGTCCTTTATACAAGCATATACAAAATCTGCGCTCTATACATGCTTAATCAAGAATAGCGTCTCATACATTCAACCTTGCAATCAGCGCCTCCTTTCCATCTTGGTGCACTTTAGCTAGGTGTTTGCATTTAAACTTTTTATTCAAACTCATATGAAATCTGCGCTAAAATCATGCAAGCTCTCTAGTTAGAAAATCAGTAATGAAATGTGATTGATGATCAAGTGTCTTTGCATTAATAATTGTCTCTCCTGTGAAGGTAATGGAAAGAAGATGGCGAGAGTTAGCACATGAGAAAGTTCAAAGACGGAGGATTCGCGAGGAAGAATGACAAAAGCTTGTGCAAGGAAAGATAAGAGGATGAAGAAGAACCCGTTCAAGGTGATCAAATTTCAGCGCCAAAGTCATAGCATCACTTCATCACACATAAATGAGGTCATCATCGCCAAGTTCGAAAGAGCCAAGATTCATCATGTGCAAGTCCACTTCAAGAGTTCACGAGCAAGACATTTTCTACTGAGCCATCCAAAGTTAGAATCCTGCAAGAATACATGAAGATGAGAAGAGAAATGAGCGTGAACATCAAAAATCTATAAATTACACTAAGACATTGACAACACGAAGAAGTATCAAAATTCTCAAGTTTTCAAGTTCGAGAAGCCAAGTTCCAGAGGTGAAAATTCAAGTTTGAAGACTACTCCAAAAGATGACAAAATTTGGGAAGATATTCTGAACAATGTGAACACAAAGAAAATCAAACCGGTTCGCTCAATGTTGAGGTGGCATGTGCACAACATCAAGCCAATCACAGTTTGCCACATCATCCATTCGCATTCAATGTTCTAAAAATAGTAATTTTTGTAACAAACTGCCTTGTCTCAATCTGGGCCATTGATTCTCAAATCAATCTTAGCCGTCCATGTAATTTTGGAGCCTATATAAGGCCCATTAATCTCATTTGTAAAAAAAAGAAGATTTGTTAGCTCGCACAGGAGTAGAGGTAAAAATAGGAGTAGAGTAGAGGAGACTCTTCGAAATCATTGAAGAGGCATGTGAAATTGTTGTAATCACTTCCAAAACTAATACAAGCTCATTGTTGGTTCTCATGGTGATTTGTGTGGTGATGGAATGCTAGCATGGTTTCAAATTCTCGAATATGATGGAGAAATGTTTCCAAGTAGCTTAGAAGTAGATTAAAAGTGCATTGATGTAATGAGTATATGTAAAAATATTTGATGAATTCTTCTTGGTTCATACTTTTCGTGGATTGTCGAAGGCAACCCACTTTGCAAAGTTAGACTGAACCTTCATTTGCTTTAGTTTGGTTGTGAATACTTGTTCAAGCTGTGCCAGGCGTGGGTGTTTGGATGGAGGTTTGCAATATGAAAATCCTTGAGTTTCCTTAGAAGATTGCACCTGCTTCGTGTAGTTGTTGGTTCTCATGGCGAAGCGAAGTCAGGTTTCGTGAGGAATTTGTCTATCCTAGCATGTTTCATTATATCATTGTCCTTAGAATAGCTTTCTCAACCCTTATCTTTTGCCTTTTCTTTCACAGCTGGTTAGAGTGAGTTCCACTTCATAAAAAGGAGAATAACATATTTGAGTGGAGTAAGGAGTCAATTCAGCGTAAGTCCCTTTGTGAGTTTCAGCAAAATCACATCAACTACTGAGTCTATCCATTGCAAGTCAAGACCTGACATATCATGAACCTTGGAGTTGTCTCATTAGATCACTTTGTTTAGCCTTTGGGAGACTTTATTTAAGAGAGGATAGAATACTTAGTATTTTATTCTGAGTTTGCATGTGCATAAAAACACATCAATAGGTTTCTCTGTTTCAATACAAATCACTGAACTTGCATATCCCTTTGCAATCACACTCAACTCAATCTGCATTTCCTTTTCAATATCTTTGCACAATCAGCTACATATTGTCTTCATACTGGACATAATTCACTCTGTAAATTTGCTGCATTATGTCTTCATCCTGTGCTTAATTCACCCCTGCAAAATCATCTCATTCATCTCTCAATTCTTAGACAAAATATTCATCCTTTTAGTCACCTGATTCACCTGCATTTTCTCTTCAAAAATTTCACAAAAATGTCTTCAATGCTGCATATCTTAGACCTCAAATCCAAATCACATTGCACCTGCAATATCATTATAAATGAAATGAGTCAAATGACCTTTCATTTCCCTCTTCTCTCCATATTCCATTGTTCATAAAATCATCTCCATTTTCCTCTTTCATAAAAACCAATTCTATATTTGGTCCCCATAAAATTTGTCTTAAAAAAAACATTATACCCTGCATAAAACCTTCAATGAATATTTCTCTGTCATAATAAAATTCCATCTGTCCACCTACATAAAAAATTTCCATAATAATTGCAGAGCCTCCAGTCTTAAACACCCACTTCTAAAAAACCATAAATTAATCCAAGTATTTCGTTTTAATAGAAAAAGAATCTATTCATTCAAATATCTTCATCCCCTGCACGAAGGGGTCTATATTAAGAAAAAAGCACCTTAATGCTTTATGCATTTAAAGCACCAAAAAAGCTGCAAGAGAAAAGGCTAAAAATAGCCTTAGAAAATCACATTCAAAGTTGTCGACGTCCAAATAGCCGTCAAACTAGAAGTAGGTGAAGTGAGGGTCTAAGTTTAAATAACGGCCTTCGATCAACATATGCACGCCCATCGAAATCTTAAAGAGGACCGTTGATTTTGCATTGGCGCCCACGCGCCCATATGGTAACCTGTGCCAACGGTGGAATAGGGAGGAGGGGCCGGTAGGGATATGTCATAACACCCCTTTAGTATGTTGGTTTAAGTGATATGACCTGCAATAACAGGTCACCTTCCAAATATAAAAAAGCAATCAACCATCATAAGACTTGTGAATAAGATTTTTGATACTTATTATTTATGTCACTAACATAATATAAAACCCTAACTGCTTTTTAGGGTTTAAGCCTAAATCCGAATACAAAACCCTAGCTTGCCTTTGACAAAAAATTGAAACTCCTCAAAAGCATGCAGACACTCTCTGATTAAAAGATAACATTATCTAAACTGGAGTTTATGCCTTTGACACTTAGCTTCATTGATCAACATGAACATCATGCCAACAAATCTTAACCTCTGACAAACAAGTGATCTCCTGATGATAAGTTGTGATGGCAAATTCTGATAACAATAATGTTTCTCAAGAACTCTTGATGATATCTGATCTGAACTTAAGTTGAATAAAGCTCATCAACAACCATATTAAAGCATGAGGAAATCCTTAAACATATGAAACATGAACTTGAACTCATGAGCAACTTTCTCCTGATATAGATGCTCACTAATATAGATGCTCAACATCATATGAGCTATCTCCTGACATAAGGTGAAGTATGAATACCTTTTATCATGAAGCATGTGTGAAGCATGTGAACTCACCTGAATTCTCCTCAACCATGAAGATCATGATGAACTACAAGTGAAGTAGAATGAACATTTATACTTTGACATGGATGACAATTATTGAATCAGGGCATGAACATCATTACCATGTCTCTTACCTTGTATTTCAAGTTTTATTAAGCATGACAAGTCTTATGAAGAATGAAACACAATGCAACTCCTCATTAGCAAAAACACAACTCCTTTGATCTCCATGTAAAACAACTTTGCATCAATCGAACATCATCACAATGATCGACACAACACTGTCAAAATATGAACTCAAGTATGAACCAAAAGTATAATCAAGATATCATAATCAAGACATGAAGCAAGATCATTAACTCAAATGAGAGCATGAGCATCATGAACTCCTAAAATGAGAGCATCATGAACACTATTTGAACTCCTGAAATGAGAACATGAGCATCATGAAGCATCACTATCAACTCAATTATGCAACATTGTACCTTTGACATCAATGACAAACATATTTCCAACATTTACTAAAAAAACAATTGTATTAGACTTTAACCTAGAATATTGTGTCTCGAAAGTCAACATAGCATCATAAAGTTAAAGGTTGAATTGTATATGACAAAGTATGATAGTAGATAAAAGAATACATGTGCTTTGGTAGCCCTAATTTCTAGCTATTTTGAGTTGGATTCTGTTATATCGGGGGCATTCATCCACTTACCCTCTTTCTTTGTTCTGTTGGATGGTGGCTTAGAGCCAATGTCATTTAAGTCAAGGTGTGAGATCCCTTATGGGAGGCAGAAGGGCTCCATTTTGTCCACGGCTTCGGTATTATTATTTTTTGGGTTTTTCTATTGTTGGAGTAGCAATATTGCCATTGCAATCCACTCTTTTGCAAAGATATTTATGGATCAATCTTAAACAACAAGATCAAATTAAACAACAAAACACTAGCACTTTGGCTAGAAATCCAACGTTAATCTTCATAGTAAGTGGCACAAAATCCATTATTTTAAAGTGAAAAGCAAATTCAATGTTCAAAGTTTTCCCTTGATTCTTTTTAATATGGTATAAGGGAAAGGAGCCAATAGCTAAGAAGGTTCGGAAAGCAGTGTATCTAAAGGACTATTTCTTTTAGACCAAAAGCTAGCGGATGTTTTTGTCGAATGCTTACATGAAGCTCATATGATCCTTTAGACCATTTTATTGAAATACATCTAAGGTTCATGGAGCTTTAAACCAACTTTTATCTTTGACACACTAAAACAAATTGTGGGTCGACTGTTCTATTTTGATTGATGGTTGGGAAGAAAAGTTTGAATTTCAATAACCTGCCAAAAATTTACAAACAACTTTGACCCTGAGGTTGGAATTTCTTAGCAAGGAAGTGTAGGTTGGAATATGGTAAAGAAATTAAAGTACAGAATTATAGTACAAAGTAAAGAAAATATAGAAATCCAATCATTGCAAAAATGACCCTGAGTATCTAGCATTGTCAGAAGTGCTGTGATTGGTGGTGGACTAAAACAATCTGTTGCTTCATTATCATTCTCCTTGTGCTTTATCGCTAAATGAAATTGGTCCAGGTAAGTCACTAATTTTGTGTGGTATGAATTTTATAGTTTGCTTTGACTACGAAAGAAATGAAGCTACTTATTATTTGAGTGAATAATGGGCTCCATCCCATGGATATATTGTTGCCATTTCTTAAAAACTTGCAGAATACACAGGTTGAGCACCTTTCCAAAATATCACTGAAGGTCTTAGAATGAAGCATGATAGGGTGTCCAAGTTGTGTGAGCATTATGCCAGGAGCATTGTCTGATGTGTCAGTTATGATCTGAAAGGACTGATGTAGATCTATTAGGGCTTGGCCATGCATGGAGTTGAGTTGCACTTTCAGTTAGTTGCTTTTGTGTTGGCGGCTAGTGGATTATTTGTCTTTGCCCGCATCATGGTTGAATGGCCATGAAATGTAATTGAAAGCAAACACAAACTTTGGATTGAAGTTTGAAAGGTCAAGGGAATTCGTTAGTTCAATGAGTTTTTGTGAGCAAGGCTAGTCACTAGTCTGGCTGATGATGTAGCCTAGATATTATACACTTACCTAAGTTTATGTGCAACTTATTTTGACTAAGTGTCTCTAGTATGCATCATGTCTTAGATGTTCTAATCTATTTCCATGAGTTGCTATATATGAGAATTTCATCCAGATAGACAACACTGAATATTGGCAGCATGTTGGTACACTTTCCTAAGTTTGCTTGCACCTTGTGTTGATGAAGTGTCTCTAGTACGTATGTGACAGGTTGTAGATGTTCTAACTTCTTTCCATGTGTTGCTATAGATGAAGATATCTTTCAGATTGACAGTTATACAAGCACTGGTATAAGGCCCAATTATATCTTTCATTAGGTGCATGAATATAGCCAGATTATTGGGTAGAACTCAGGCCTAAAGGCATGACTAATCACTCAGGCATTCTCAGGTTTTGAAGGTTGTCTTCTATACATCTTCACTAATAGGTGCTTTGTGATACCTAAACTTCATGTCAATCTTGGTATATGGCCCTTGGAGCTGGTCCAAAAGATTGTTGATGTGTGTTAGATGATGCTGGTTCGTTCAGGCAAGCATGATGGGGCTGCTACAAGGAGATGAGCCAGGCGTGATATTCCCTTGTCAACAAGCTCTTGAATCTGTTGTGCGATCTCTTCATTGTCTGAAATGACGTGCAATAGAGAGATCTATTTGGAAGTGAAGTGTTCAATTAATTTTTCTTGTTATTGTTGATATTAGAATGCCGAATTGAGGATATCTTTGACTCATTCCAAGAAAATGATCTTTTCAACTTAAGCTTTTGATTGTGTCTAAACTAGTTGGAACTTGGAAGGACAAAATTAAATTAAACTCATTAAGAGCGAAACAATTTTAGTTTGAAGGATATTTGTGCAGGAACTAATTTTTAAGTGTATTTTCTTTTCGTGCGTATAAGGATGCTTTAATTGCAAACATTCTTGTTATAAATTTAGAATTGCTATAGATTCAGTTTGTTGGAAGCAGATGGGGTTAACTATTGTTTTTCTCATGTATTTGCAGATAGGTTCTGGGTCAGGAAAGGCATATTTTTTGGTGACTACTCCAGAATCATCTGGACCACCTCCTCCACGGGCGCCGCCTGAAATTTCTAACAATATATCAGTGGCTTCTTCTGCAAGCCTCTCAAAAACATATTCTCTTCGTTCTGCACCTTCACAACAATTATCTGTTGATGATGAGATTGATGATTTTGAGGATGAGGAGGAAGATGATGGATCGATGGAGTACACTTCAAGGCGCCGTTTGAATGATGCCAGTGATCTTCTGCTAGCATTGCCTTCTTTTAAAACAGGTAGAAGAAAGAGTAGCTGGCTGTTAGCTTCCCCAATGATCTACAATAGTGCCAAGTTCTGGGGCCTTGGGCATTGCAATATTTTTGTCTTGAGATATAAATTAACACAAGGTTTACACAAATCACATGAAATGTGACACACAGTTGTGTTGGAAGTAGTTTTGGTGCACTGGACATGCATGTCCATATTGTGATGCTACTGCTTGAATTTAACTTTGAAGAAATAATCTCTGCAAACTTATTCTCGGCACCAAATGTCATTTCTAGTATTGAGCAATTTTTGTGGATATTATGTTCTACATGAACATAGCTATAATTGAGTCACCAATAATTTGTGATATGGCAAAGTGAGCCTATGAATATCTAGTCATGCTTGGGTGTTTTGTAATGAAAATTTTGGTGTAATAAGTTTTGTCTATGATGCAGGTTTATTGGATGATGATCTTCGGGAAACTGCTTATGAAGTCTTATTAGCTGCTGCTGGTGCCTCGGGGTAAGCATTTTCCTTGTTCCATTCTAAGTTATATATACTATGTTTAAGGTATAGAAATATGGCAATAACCAATTTATCATGATTGAGTGCAAAAAATTTCTTTATTGTGCAAATAATCTATGTAACGTGAAGTGAATTTCATCTAGTGGTCTTATACTACCAACCAAGGAAAAGAAGAAGGAGAAGAAATCTAAATTAATGAAGAAGCTTACTCGTAGCAAGGGCGAGAAAACTCAGCCTCAATCTCAACAAGCACTAGGATTGTCTGGGTTACTTGATATTATGCGTATACAGATGGAGGCAAGTCCCTTGCACCAATTTACTGGTTGTATTCTGTCCTTAAATATCTTGCAATTGATGAATTTTCTCATAAAATTGTTACACGACTTGTTGATATCCTTGTGCTTGAAAGGTTATCACTGTTAGATTCCTTAGCTGTGCTTTATTAGGTGATTTTTATGCTTAATGTATGGCATATATTCATAACACCTATCAAATGAACTTCCAAAACTTTGCTACAGTTTATTCAATTACAGTTATGATAAAGAATGAGATACAGGATTTCTTATAGGAATCCTTAATAAAGTCTATGTTTTCCAAACGATAAAGCCCATTATGCATTTCTATATGCGTATTTTTATTTGGTTAATACATGTAAAATTCATCTCTGCATCTTCTTTCCGTAAGTGGAAAGTTCTTGGGAAAATTGTGTCTCTCCTCCTGTATTTATGCCATTTCATGAAGCTATACCTGGGCAAATTCTTGAAACAAATTTATCTCTTGGTAATCAAGGAAAATTTTCTGAAATCTTGCTAACCTAATCTGGTGTAAGGGGAAGCCAAAGGAATTCAGAGATAAACCACAAAGGGGCAAGGCATATCAGCATTGACTCCAAAGACCCCTTTCTAGTTCCTTCCCAAAATCTAAATGATAGATACTATTTGATCTATAGGTAGCTGAAAAATCTTGTAGCAGATTCAAAGCCACAAGTGACGATAAAGATCTTTGTCCCGTCTTTCACGCATGCACTTGTTTGAATCCTCAGTGCAAGATACATTTAAAATTTAAATCTATAGCATGTCATATCACTGTCTTGGACTTATGCACTTGTTTGAATCCTCAGTTTGAGATACATTTAAAATTTAAATCTATAGCATGTCATATCACTGTCTTGGACTTATGCACTTGTTTGAATCCTCAGTGTGAGATACATTTAAAATTTAAATCTATAGCATGTCATATCACTATCTTGGACTTAACATTTAAAATTCATTGCAACAAGTACAACTGTTATCTGCGAGACATATGATCTGCAGTCTGTAAGAATACTGTCTCCTTTTGCCTTAGCAGTTTATTCATTTCTGATAGTTAGTGTGACAATTTTATGAATACTAGACACAAACCCCAAAACATGAGTACAAAAGGATTTATTAAAATCAATATCAACATTACATCAAAATAATCACAATTGATCAAAAAAAAAAAACAAAAAGGAAAAAACTCTTGATTGAATGAGCAATGATACAAGGATCTAGGGACCAGTCTAAAGCATGGTTGCTTGGTTTGCATTCAAATACCATCTTTCCACAAGAAAAGTAACACCTAAGATGAGCCTGCTTTTCATTCAGGTACTATCTCATCACATGAAAGTCACTCTTGAGCTGATTTCATTGAGATCAACAAAACATTCCATTATCATCATGTTGTGAAGATTATCATCACAATTTTGGATAACCATTGCTGTCACTAACCATGGTTGTTCTCTAATGACTAACTACATTATCGGCAAGGTCATAACACAGGCAATTGTAACAGTAGCAATACGCAACCATGTTTATGGTTTTGGGACCAATACACTTTGTTGCACACTTTATTGACGATCTCTTTAAAACTCATTGTAAACAAGGTATATAGTCTACAAAGAATTAACACTTAACAATGAAATACAGTGACAAGTAGGAGGTCAAGGAGTTTGACTCAAAAACTATGCATTTGAATCGTGATAAAACATCATAATGAAATACAGTATCAATGATAATAAGATTTTTTGCATCTTTATAAATTCAAGACAATAGAACAGTGTAAGTCATGGTTAAAGGTGGCAAGTTTCCATCAATAACTAAGGCACATGATCCATAATTAAGTCAGCTACCTCAATCAATGGATATCTATATACACTGAAGTGCTCAAACTTCAATTAACACTTACCAATAAAACACAACATCTTGAGGCATATGATAGCAAGGGAGCTCACTGTGTATCTGACATGGCATAAAATATTGTACTTTTCTTGAATTGTTGGCAATGAAAATACAAAAGGAACACCTATTGCTCACCCTATTCAGCATTGTCATGCCTTGTTCCTGAAATTTGATCATTGTGGCCCTTTGCATTCATCATAAATTATAATTGCAAATGGCTATAGCCTATATCCAGGTATTGTAATGTTACGAGGAGGGTTACACATGTTGGCATGTGACATTTGCAATGTACTGACTTATGGCTTCCACTTGATCTTATTTTATAGTATTAGAACTTGAACCATCTCTC
The DNA here is from genome assembly GCA_027924645.1 of Cunninghamia lanceolata. Classification (NCBI taxonomy): domain Eukaryota; kingdom Viridiplantae; phylum Streptophyta; class Pinopsida; order Cupressales; family Cupressaceae; genus Cunninghamia; species Cunninghamia lanceolata. Next base: position 25,952,439 of record BSBN01000213.1, on the reverse strand, counting down.
ACAACAATTTGACTTCCAACTTTGGAAATATTAAAATTTGCATCCTTTGTGGTACAAAGTCATAATTTTGTGGCCTCTGCAATGGCATATGACTTGCACTCTCTCTTATAATAATATTAAGCATGGACCTGCATTGTTGTTAGTGTGTAGCCTCCCAAAATAATGAAAACCAATGAAAACAATGGGACTTTCAGCCCATGTAGAGAAAAAAAATTCTGTATTACTCACATGGAACCAAATGTCGTGTACTCTGACAATGAAGCCTGTGATCTTGATATTTTTGCATGCTCTGCACAGTATAAAGTCCAGTCTCCATCAATGCACTTGCATCCTCCATAACATTGTACATTCTTAGTTTTATATAAACATTGACATACACACCAATATCCAAAATTCAACAGTTAGAACATGAACAAGACAGCTGCTGTTAGAATAAGCAGATGAACTTGCTCTAGAAGAAAGATTCAATTTTGAAGAAAATGGATTGAATTGCAGAGTCCTCAAATAGTGGCTGTAGGACTTTCATTGTTGATAGAACTCCCATTATGTCATGATTGCACTTGAAGTGCAGGAATATAAATATCAAGTGAGGCAATTAACTCACGACTACACCTAAATAGATATCATTAACAACAATTCAACAAATTCTTCAGCAAATAATTTCTATGGCTACATTACTGCTTTGTGATTGTAATATGAAGTTTGAAGAATGTGTTTTAATTGTTATACTTGATTGTGAGTTATTATGCATACCTTTGAATTATTATTTTTTGATAGATAAGTGAGGGTTCTATTGGGGCCCTTGCCCATAAGAAAAATGGCAAGATACATTAGCCAATTGAACATGGCTAAGTACAAGCTGAAACAATATACATTGCTTTGTCCAAGAAGCTAGAGAAAAACCAAACTAGGCTGTAAAACTGACAAAATGCAAAACACGACTACCTGACCTCCAAGGAAAAAACAAACAGTAGATTGCCATCACAGGGGCTTTAGCAGCCTGGCCCAACCTAGCACCACTGAAGCAGAAACTTCGCCACCCTCATGCACAGAGCCACCAACCCCACCTGCAGAACCACCTGCGCCTTCTCGCTAACCTGACAGAGATCTGGGCTTGCAATCATTGAGATATGTACACCCATAATTGTCTCAGTTTTTTTTTGGAGGAATGACATAAAACTCCTTCAGCTAGAGAGATCATAGAAAACAGATTATTGATCTCTAGATTGCCATGCTTATGCAAGGTCACAAGATTTCTAACCACCTTTGCCAGTTCCATATAGAAATCAAATAGCTCCTCATGTTATTAAAAAATGGCCAACAACTGTCTCTTGAGAACATTGAGATCACCCTGCAAAGGTTTCAACTGAGAATCCACAACACCCTTGGCAATGGGTTGCACCTCAACACCTGAAGAAGATAGAGGGGTTTCAAAGTTGAGAAGCAGGACATGAAACACCCAATCTTTGACTTGTTTGTGCAGCACCGGCATCGCCATTTTCTGAATGAAATTTGAAGCAGTGGACACCCGAGAGCAGAAAATGCGAGAGTTGTCCAAACCTTTGGGACCCAACACAAATTTAATTGATTTGACAGCCTTAGCGTCCAAATAACTAAAAATGCTACATAAATGGCTGTCAGAGACAACACCGTAGTAGAATGGGTCACAAACCTGCTCTGAAGACCTCCTCATTCCCATTCCTGCGACCAAACCAGTTCCACTGCACAAAAGAAAAACAAATGAAACACAATGCCAAACAAAGAAGACGACGTAAATGTGAGCCCAACAGGTCATTAAAATGTGATCCATCTGAGTCCTTTGCATGCTTAAGTGGAATGATAATTCATTCCCCTTGTGCCCAACTTGGGAGGTGTGAAGCCAAATCCCGTTGCAACCAAAAGAAATCATTAACTGCCAAATGTTTTTTGTATTTATTATTATTTTATTTATATAAAAATCCTTGAACAAGAATGCTGGATCCAGAGCCTCCAAACCGGGAGGGGGGGAACTACAGACTCAGCTTAAGGAGGCCTGCCTAGATTCAGAAGAGGGCCCAATGTGTTCCAAGATTCAACATGATCACTGACTAGGGTAGATAAGGGAGCCTGCTCAATCCCAGCATTGGTGAGAAGATTAGTGACTTTATTACATTCTCTGAAGCAGCTAGTAAAGAAAATATCATCAAAACCCTATGTTGAACTTGACTGTTCAGGTTTGGACTTGGATTCAGGTTTGGCAATTTTTTTTCTCAGCTTCAGTACAGCTGGGTTTGGCCATACAATGTATGTATAAGATAGTAAAAATATATAAAAATAATATAAATATAAATACACTAGCAATCAATTTAATATGTAAGTATACTAATATAAATATATTAATAAATGAAATATTCCGAGCCAATTTTTTTGTTTTCTCAAATTACAAATTACAAACCAATGCACCCGTTAAGGTTAGCAGCTAAACCAAAACGTTGCTGAAGCAACTCTAACCAGAATGTACACCAAGATCCTGATGTGGGCAAGGTGTGAGCATTGGTCAGAGGATCTTAATCAAAATGCTTATGCAATAACTCTAACCAAGAATGGCGCCAATGATGGCGAGCATATGGTCAGAGGGTCTTCTACACTAAGTACTGAAAGAGAACTCGACACCAAGTATGTGCTACCCAATCCAATATGGAGTTGAGGCGACCATATGGCGGAGTATTACAAATTACAATGCTTGAAAGAAATAACTGTAATGCTGAAAGTACTCAACACCCAGAATGTGCTTTCTATCCCGGAATGGGAAAGTAGCTACCATAGGGCGGAGGTAAAGTAAATACAAAAGCAAATATTGGAAGTAGAGTTGAGCATTACAAATCAGAATTGAACAAGATTGAGAATTACTGCCAGTACTACTGTCAGTTTACAAAATGAATCTCATTCGCCTTTAAATTAAAACCAGCAACCTATGAATTTACTCATATGCTCATATCTCCCTCATAACTCATCCAACTGACTTGAAACAAAATGCAATATTCCCTAAGAATGATGATGCTTAGGATAGAACACTGAAAACAGATCAAAATGCCATGTATTATTTATGCACAGATTCCAATGCATCAGCAGAGGGTACGGCCTTCAAGAAAGGGCGATCTGCCTTTTAAAAATCACAGCTATCTCAAAAAAATCTGCAAACTGGATGAAAGTGACGCCTTGACTAGACAATAAGAATAAGAGAATACCCAGAACAATATTTTTGTTGTTTTTTGACTTATGAATAAAACACAAATCTGCTGTAGCTAAAAATGCAATGCCGGAAAAACTCTAATATGCAAAATTGAACTAAAGCCAAAAGCTGATTACAATGCACAAATCCCAATGTAAACTCACAAACTAGACTATTTCACCACTAGTCGCTATCTTTCAAGCGAGAAGCAATGCCAAGCTAGGAGGCATACATTCCTCGAAGCAATCCCAAGGCCAATCCGGCAGCATAACATTATTAAGATTTCGGATGCCGAAATGAGAGCACTCTTCCTCCTTTTATACTTTTCCAACTGGGAGTCTCTAAAATCCTCTTGCATATGGGATAAAACATGAGAGGGACAATAATATAATCCTCTTTTTCAACCTCACCCTTAAAGTCCCCTCTTTTAAAACAACATTAATATTAAATAATAATGTTTAATTTACGGACTTTAAAACGGAGGCCAAGATGAAGTCGGAATTCAATGATCTATAGCTCGTTGGAAAGGTCTTGACAAGACGAATCCAACCCCACTCTCAAAATCCCGTTCTGGTGCCAATCCTGAACTTACTAAAAATAGCCGTAACCAACAGGGACTAAGGAGAACAAACCCGGAAAGAAACCGCCAACCAAACCACAATCCACGAACAAAAGCAACCACCAAACATTAAACCCCAATTTCAACCTCCGAGTAGCCTACGGGTCTCCGGAATAGGCCAACGGTCAACTGTAAAAGATCAAGCTAGAAAACGGAACATTACAATAAAACAACAAACACATTTTATATCCATTTATATAAATATAAATAAGAAACATAAAATACATATATATATATATATATATATATATATATATATATATATATATATATATATATATATATATATATATAATGAAGGGAAATACTGTTACAAAATTGCAGCCTTCAGAGGTTTACAATAAGCTGTCAGTGACTAAATATGAATATTTGATGAACAAAGACTACTACGTATGCAGAGATTCCAAAGGATTCACAAAAATCCTCCCATAACAAATAGTATCAAGGAAAATCTAAGGAACCAAAGGAGAACCATTGCTGCTGTATTTCCCGCATAGAGGCCTAAGTATAGATGCCATTCAAATATATTATCAAATCTTTATGTCCTCTGACTGTGCATATCAAGTGGCATTGTCATTGAATGAATAGTAGAATCTGAAGCCTAATGTGCAAACTATGGGAGGTCAATTCAAGCAGCATGTATAGATACAAATTCAGAGCGGATGGTGGAAAAATCCGTCATAGATATTGCTCAAAATTCATATGTTCAAGACAAGTTTGTGCCTAGACAAAACCCTGTGGTGGACATTTACGATTTATGGGAAGAAAATTTACAGAGCTTAACTGTGGAAAAAAAACATTTATTGAGAAGAAGACTGAAAGAGCTTAATTGCGATTGAAAAAAAATTTATCAGAAGAAAACTGACAGAGCTTAACTGCAATTAGTTGGTCCCAAAAATCTGTTTTTCAAAAAGAGAAGTATTTTTTCTTTTCAGGTTTCACTCAGGTTTGACCTGGGTATGCCTGGGGTATATCCCCGGGACTGTGGATTTCGACAAACCCACAGTCCCAGGTATGAACCCTGAGCATTTCCAGGAGAGAGCAGACCCAGGATCTGTACTCAATCCGGTTCAGTATGGGTATGTCCCTGGAAATGGGTGAACCCAGTAATGTAGTCAAACCTTTTCAATGACCAAGAGCCTCATCCAAGAGACTTCTACATCTCTGGCTAGGACAAAACATTTTATTTAGTGCTGTGATCACAACTAATGAATTGCCTTCAACAATCAGCTTCTTGCATCCAATCAAAGCAGCCAGGGAAAGACCTTCAACCACTGCCACCCATTACGCTTCATTATTGGTCTTGGGACCAAGGAAGAAAAACTCCTGTCTCCTCTCACCCCAATCATCCTCTCTAGAGAGTCTCATAATACACAACTTGCCCCAGTTGGTGCAGGGCTGCCTCTTGAAGCTCCATCATAGTTTTAAGCATGATAAACCCAACTGGGGGTTTTATCCAAGACTGATTATTTTGAATTACCTGTTTGTCAATTATCTCATTAATGGGGACCTCTGAATTATTATAATCCCAATATTGTGCAATTTTTTGCTATCAGTTTTCCTCCTTTATCTTTGTTTCTTCTCCATTTTCTTTTTTCAAGCAACCTACAAAAAACAATAGAGCTCTAGTCGATAGGATTGGATTGGGTGGTTGTTGAAGTGGTAATTTGGGTCAAATTGATTAGCTTTTCTTCTAAAACAAGAAATAAATCTTAGTCAAACAGAGCAGTTTTTATTAGGTTAAAGTGTTTACTTGTATGTAGTGTAAGGGTTGAAGGGATCACCTTGTGGCATAATAAAAGTAATGTTGGTTGATGCCAAAAAGATAAACAAGAGATTGAAATTATATTCATGTCAATGAATGATCAGCATATTAAGTTCAAATAAGCTAATCAAGAGTGCTAAAATTAACTCCAACAGACAAACATGAAGCATCTAAACTAGAAACTAGGAAGCAATAAAACCAAAGAGGGGGTTGAATTCAATTGGTAAACCTAGACATGCCCGTATATACACAATTTATGTGATATGAAAAAAATCTACAAATGGAAGGTCCCTTGTTGTGGTTATGAGGGTTTTGGAATAATTGATATGTCTATTTAAATTTTTAGGAGCTTTGTGTAATAGTTGTGATTTTGTTACATAACATGGACTCAATTAATCATTTCCAAATCAACAAAGTTGCCTGAGCATATCTATTTTAAATTCATTTCTTTCAGATTTCTGAGGCAATGGATGTGCGAACAAGAGAAGGTTTGGTTCATGCTGCTGCAGGTAGAGTGGGCAAGCGAATGGACACTCTCTTAATTCCTTTGGAACTTTTGTGTACCACCTCCCAGACAGATTTTTCTGACAAAAAATCATATTTACGGTGGCAAAAGCGGCAGGTGATAAATCACTTTTTGCAACTTTTTTTTTTCTGGGAATGCTTTCACTTTTTCTACATACCAGGCTGCACTTTATTTAATACATGTTAACTTTTCACATCAGCTAAATATGCTGGAGGAGGGGCTTCTGAACCACCCTGCTGTTGGGCTTGATGCATCTGAAAGGATGGCAACTGAATTGAGAGCTCTGTTAATGAAAATTGAAGAAGCTGAGGTACATGTTTGTGAGAGGTAACATTTCCTTAATATGTATGTGTATTAGGCTGTCAAAAGGTCTTATGCCTTGTAATAGAATGCAGATTTCAACATGCATCATTCTACGACTTTGAGACTATATTAAGTCTATCTAGGATGATGAAGCACATATCGTTTGAGGGTCACCAAGATGTTTGTTTTTGGAAAATATGTTTTATTTTTTATTTTTTTCTTGGTTGAGAATTTCTCTCTGTTTTAGGGTCTTCCTTCTCCAGCATGTGTAACTCAACGTACAGAATCTTTGAAAGCTATGAGAGGAGTTGCTCTTGCACTTGCAGAAAGACCTGCACGGGGTGACATAACAGGCGAAGTTTGTCATTGGGCAGATGGTTATCATTTGAATGTCCGACTTTATGAAAAGCTTCTTCACAGTATTTTTGACACATTGGATGAGGGCAAGCTTGTTGAGGTTTGTTCATCCGTCAGTTGTTTGTTGTAATCTGGCTTCTTACTTACAATGCCAATGAGCAGTAAATTATGATTGACATCGTTTGAGGACATCATTATTGAATGTGATTTTATAAATATTCTTAAGAATAGTCACCAGGAAATTTGGGTTCAGGGAAGGGCACTTCGTCCTCATCGCACATCTCCATGTGACCATATTTAAATGTGATATAGCTGTATCCTTGTTCACATACTTGTACATCCTCTTTCAAAAGTACATTGATATCCCCATCTCAGTACATGTATCCCATGTCTCCTAGTGACCATTGTCCTGATGCCTAAGACAGTTCATTATTCATATTTTCAATTTTTATATATACATTGCTGTTTCACCTGTTTTCCAGGAAGTAGAAGAAATCCTTGAGCTTCTGAAATCAACGTGGCGAATCCTGGGCATCACTCAGACCATTCATGACACATGTTATACGTGGGTACTTTTTCGACAGGTATGTTAGGATATCTCTGTTCTGTTTATATGTAAAACTTAAAAGTCAGAAAAAGACAATAAAGAGGAATGCTTCTTTTCATGTCGGAATAGAGACTTATGACATGAAGGAGGCTCTTATTCTGAAAGTCACTGTGGTTGTGCTGTGACATTTTTAGGGTTATTTTTTCTGGAGTTAAAACTTACATATCTCAGAGTTCCTTTCTCTGAACCTAATGATTTTTTGCAGACTGCAAATGTGTAGCAGTGACATTATTGTAATGAGATGGAACACTAGGTATTTTCTGCTAGGTAAAAATTGATATAAAACCAGATGGAAGATTCCTTTTCATGTGAAATCTAAATTGCCTTGTGAGACTTGACTAGTGTGCATATTTTGATATTTCAAATTTCTAGCGCTACATTCAGAACAGTAGTTTGTGGTTGCAGTGTCCTAGGAAATGCAAAAGAAAAAAACCATAGTTGCCAGGAAACTCCATTATGGGAACATAGACAAAGTACCCGTCCTGGTACCCAAAATTTTTGGTGATTCATTTACATATAAAATAGCCGTCTCCTTATTCATTTGCTCACATTGTAATGTTCCTTACCAATTTGCCCTAGAAAAATTCAAATGCCACAAGCTAGGGTTAGGGTTTCGGACTTACCATTTAGACTATCTTCAAACTGCATAATTCTTGTGCTTTAAATCTGCAATCAGGACATAGGAAACACATATACAAAATATAGATATACAAATATACCACTTGAAATATTAGTGTTAGATAAGATTTTTCCCTGCATTTAAATTCGTAAACAATATTCATATAGACAAATCATCTATTTATTAGTATGCAATTAACTCAGTTTATTCACTCAACTCAATCATAGTGGGGGATGGTGCTGAGCAACGTGGCAAGACATAGACTGGTCAACAATACCTCCATGCAGGCCCTAACGCGGGGCATGGCAGGGTGCTACTCAGTTCTCCCTCCACACAGGCCCTAACGGACAGGCCCTAATGGGGGGGCTTGGCAGGATATAGGCTGTCAACAAGGCATCCATAAAGTCCCTTCAGGGAGGTATGGCAGGGGTGTTGATCAGTCCTTCCTCCAAACAGGCCCTTAGGGGGGCATGGTAGGGTTGCCTCCACATAATCTCCTCACCATCCTTCTATGACTGGTGAGTCTTATGTATATAAATGACAGTTGTATAAATAAATCAGTCAGTAAGCACTAATCTGACCTGTTAAATAATATTTAGCAATACATCCTTTGATGCCTTAGCAGTCTATATTACTGTGTGTATTTATATAACCTTCTGCAGATCCAACGTCTGCTCCTCAATTAATGAATATTATTCCTTATGCTAATCGCTTGCTAGATTATTCATTTCTATGTCAGCACTGCTGTATATTAAATTACTCTCTGCTGTTGTAATATATATATCTATTAATATATTACTGCAGATGTATATCAATATATACATTCTGCAGATATATTCCTTTTACTTTTGCTGTTACACTTCAGATCTCTGTTATTTATATTCAGTATATCTCCTATTTTCTTCTCCCCCTTGGAGTCGCATCTACATCTTCCTTTATAGTTTCTCAATGGAGGTGATTCACCTAAAGACACACCCTTTCATAATGGAATAATACCTCCTCCATATTAAATGCTGCTTTCCAAAACAGATCGCTGCCTTCTATCTTAAATTGCAGCCTTTGTTAATGATCCCCACAATAAATCGCTGCCTTCAATTATTAACTCATTTCATAAAGTAAATCTCACTGTATAATTTCTTTCATAAACCGCATACCATTTATCGTTAGCCAATCGTACTCCTTAGTGTTAATAAGTAGCTCTATACATGTATTAATTTCTGCACCTTTATTAATCGCACCACATGCACACCTTATAAAGAAGACGTTTTGTCTTATTATCAAGGGAGAGTCGGCCCCTTCAAAACTCACAATTTATTTTATTTTGTTTAAACTATATATATTAGGAAGTTGGCCAGCACTATAATTTAAATTATGACATGTTCTATTTCGGGGACATGACACACATACCCTAATTTGATTGGCGTCCCCGTCCCCGTACCAGTACCAGTACCGTGCGTCTCCTGGTAACTATGGTCAAAAAACAAAAAACAAAAAAACCAAGAAGCATTATATCCACTTCAAATTTCAAATTAGGTCAATGAGACTGAAAAGTACAACCCACTAAAAACAAGTGTGTGATGCATCTTTGACCTAAAAGCAGCAAAACATAGCTTTACCAGAAAAAAGTGAAAGCCCTAGAAAGAAAGTAAAGCTTAGATGACATTATCTTAGCCATAAAACTATCAGGAGGTCTAACAGAGTGAATTAAGCTATTCTCAGAGAAGTAAGCAAGTAACATGAGGTGGTGATAAATTCATACTCATTAATAACTATAGTGTCTGTATTTGCTATCAATAGCTCTATAGCTACAAATAACAAGTTTAAGGCTGTCTGGAGAATGGTTGAACCTGACAGCAGTCACTGGAGTTAGCCTCGCAGGATGTTGAATACACCTTGCTATAAAAGAAGAGGAGTAAGCTCCCTCCATACAAATCCAAGGAGCATTGGAAGAATTATAGAAGCTAGTGATACAGTTCTGGTTCTCAATTGTAGGTTAGATGTATAGAAGAGCAGCTGTGACCCTATGACCAGTAGTGGATCCAATTCTAGCTGATCTTTGCAACTGTCCATGTGCTGGGATACCGTTGTACTGCTCCACTACTGCCAATACCTTCAGTGACAGATCACAGGGCAATTGATGCTGCCACTAACTGAAGTGAACCAGAAGAGCACATAATCATTCTGCCAAACGTAGAAGAATACTATAATTACTGACACTTGAAAGTCCTGGTTCCATGAGAGATGAAACCAAGTATGTCAAACTGAAAGTATTTTTCTTGTGCTGATTTCTAATTCTATGTGAAGAAAGATGTGGTTATGCCTTTTTTAAAATGAACACTTATGTGAATTATTTTGTTCTTATACATTTCACTATAAATTCAATTATAGAATACCTTAAAGTTGACTAACTCTGGTTCTTCTTTTTGAATTTGTGTTTAGAAGTCTTTGTTTAACTGCAAAATAAATGCTGTCGGAAGCTTTATAAAGAATAGAGAAAAATGTCTGAGCTGTGCTTTCCTCATTTTACGAACTTACTTTATGGATGCTTTCTTTTACATGAGAAGTTAAGCAAAATTAGTTTATTTATTTTAACATGGTTGGGTTTAAAGTTTTAAACCTCACGATTATAGGATCTTTTTTCACCCAAGATGTCCTCATAAATCTGCATTTTGGCTGCAAAGTTTGTTTTGACAGGTGAATCAGGCCTTCTACAGCATGCAACACAGCATATGAAGAGAATAGCATTTGATGGACAACGTAGCACACAAGAAAGACTGTACATGAAAAATTTACGATGTTCACTGGACAATATTTATGGGTATAAAGAACTAACTTTTGTGCAGTCTGTTCTCGTCCCAATCAAAAAATGGACCGATAAGCGGCTTGTAGACTATCACAAAAACTTTCCTGAGGTATGCTTAACTATAACTTAAATGTTTTTGGATCCATTTGATTGAAAGTTGTTATGCTAATAAGCAATGGTTAGGAAAATTAAATTAACTCTATTATGATGGGTAATAAAGAGGAAAACTATTTACGAATAAAAAAAAAAAAAAAGAGGAAAACTATACAACTGAAAGATAAAATGCTGATAACAAAAGATCCAACAGTTCTTGTGTAGAAATTTTTTTTATCAAAAACTATGTAAAGCAGAAATCTGAAATCTTTGATATAACACACATCTCTGCTGGAAGCAGTGGAGCATCATGCCATTTGGAATTAGTACTAGTAGGTTGTAATCTCAGTTAAACTTGGGTTTTAATCTTGTTGTAAATGATTGATATTTCACTGGTTATTTTGCAGGATGAATCTCAGCAACCCTAATTTAGAGAACCCTTCTCTATAAGTAGATAGAATATTAAGAATTAATAGAATACTTACTCTTTTAACGGACTGACTAGCATCTCTTGCAAGTTGTACCCTTTTCATCTTCTAGAGGGATGTCTTCTCTTGGTGCTTCAGCCAGTTGTTATTCTTGGCTATGTACTGCAGTTTCTTTGACATACTTTGTTTTTTGGCAAATACTAATATTGAAAAATAACTTCACTTTGTTCCATAAAATTAAAAAATTAATATAGCATGTACAAAGTTGGCCATTTAATTATTTTACTATCTGAAGAATTACCAAACATGCTTTTAGAATAACCAACTTTATTTCTGAATTTGATCACCATAATGTTTTGTACCTGTGCTCAACTCTGTAACTGATTTCATGCTCTCCACAGCTGCCTTGACAATCTGCGTTATATATGAATGCATTCTATTTATAGTTGTTCCCTGTCTTATTTTCCATTTAGATGGTAACTTCATTTGCAGGCATTGCAGTGACTGTAATTGAAATATCCCTAATAGGATCTGCCCTAGAATTTCTGATTTCTGCCCTAATTTTCTGATTTAGTTTTCTGCTCAAACCCTAGGACTGAATTCTGATTTTTATTTTCTGAAGTATAAACACTTATGGGCAGCCAATAAACATGTGCCAAACATCCATAAAAATATGCCAAACATGTAGATAACATCCACTATGATATCAACCATGAAATTCAACCATCCAAGAGCCAAACATAGGTCCAATAAATCTGATTTCTGATTAAAGAAGTCTGCTGCTACAAAATTGAATATTCTGGACTGAATTTACAATAAATTCATGGGCTCAAACATGCCAAACATATGCCCAGATTTCTGCTCTACAATTCAGAACTAAAATTAGGTTTGTACATACCACAAAATAACAAAATAGTCTTCAAACACCAAACCCTAGATGGGTGAATCCTCCATGGCAAGCACTTAGGTTTTGCTGCTGCAAAAATGATGAAATTGCCCTCCAAAGTGGGCGTTCAAATCTGCTCCAAAGAATATGGCGTGAAAGCTCAAGAGATCCTCCAAATCTCCAATGAAGTGCAAGTGTGAATTCCGTGTGAATCCACCTCAAGATGAGTTAGGTCTTCGTCCAACCCACCAAATATTCTTAAGGGTTTTCGTCCTTGAAATATGCTGAACTAAAAGTGCAGCCAAGAGTAAAAACTCCAATGATAAAGTCAGATGTGAATGAATTATGAGATGACCTCAAAAGACCTTTTTTTTGTAGCCAATTATTGCCCAAACTAAACCTGGCCGACCTCCTAGCCGACCTCCTTTTTGGCATTTATTTTTATTTTTATTTTATTTGTCTTTTTCTCCCTTCTCTTGGCCGACCTCCCTGGGAGTTCTTTTCTTTTCTTTTTATTTTATTTTTTCTCTCTCTTATGTCACTCACTTCTTGGACAAATTATTTTATTTATTTTTAATTCACCAATAGGCTCACAAAAATATAAGAAGTCATTTCACATCTCGATTTGGCCCAATAAAATTGATTAAATATAGTATTTAATCAATTAGGTTATTCCCTAGCCCTTCTAGCTTAGCCAACGGGAATAGGATAGGCTAACCGACTCCATTAGGTGATCACTTGGAAAAAAGGGGACATTACAGTAATTTTTGGTGGAAACTATTAGTGCATAATCTGTGAACACTGAAAACTCAATCATTTTGTTTTATTGTGTGTTTCAGCTTTCCACTGCTAAGCAAATTCGATCCGAAACACATTTATAATTTGTAGTGACTGATTCTAATGTTTTTTTTTCCAATTTATGTTTTAATTTGACAATTGTGTAGTGTCCTTTCATCATGTTTAGTGCTATTGGAATCTGGATTGCAGAAAGCATCTGCTTCCTGTCCTTGGTGGATTTTTTCAAAATAGTCATGTGGATCTACAACATGGGGGGCTGTTTTAAATGTTTGTAATTATTCCTGATATTATGCCAGTTTGATTGCAATGGTCAGAAAGAAAAAGAAAAGAAAACAAATTATATTAATGTCCACAGATGACCAAAAGTAGGTCAATGGGACTCAAGAGTACAACAGTTTACAATAGAAAGTTCTAGGAAGAGAAACCTAGAAAGGCCCCACAAAGGGGAAGAACAAAAGCAAAGAAATATGAAACAACAAAGGACCGCCCACATAAGTGGTCAAGAAACTAGTACATATAGCCAAGAAGGGGGAACAAGAACCCCAAAGAACAAATGTTGAGGAAAACTGGAGATCATCAAGTATCGCTGTTTGGACTAGAAATGCTGAAGTCATTGGTTCGATCATTGTGAAGGGATCGATATGATAATGCTCATCGGGGAGTGTCGAGGGTCAGAAGGGTCAAGCAGGGTACCCCCCCTAAGATCACATCTAACATTCAAGGCCAAAGTAACCCTTGTATTAGTGAAAAAGCTTGTAATGTGCATCTACCCCTGTGGCTGGTGGGGTGGCCGCAGAGGAGTATATCTATGCTGATGAGAAGAAGTTGAACCAAGCCATTGGGAAGATACAAAACTGTGATACTGAGGAGGAACATGTTGAGGCAGAAGCTGTGAGAGACGTCGTTTCACAGGTCTATTTGCATCTATAAGAGAAGTAGTGGCATCCAAAGTCTGTTTAGAGTTGCTAGTCTCTTGGACGTGCTTGAAGGAGGAGGTGATCAACCTAGGGGCTTTAGAATCCCAAGAGACCTCATGTAAGGATCTACGCCGAAGGGTGATGGCCAACTGAAGATAAAGGGCCAAACACTACAAGTTTGGATATTTGAAGAAAGTAGAGAGATTGTTTCCTGAGTCCTTGTAGAGGCAGTAATATCTCCCTCAAATCTCATAGTAAATGAGGCATTTGAAGATGAAACGTTCCTCAGCCTCTACCTTTTGGAGGGAGCAAAGATAGCAGATTCGATCAGGGCGAGAAATATGGTGGTTTGTCTCGACCCATAGCTGGTGGGAACACTCCCTCATTTGGCCAAGGGGAAACTCAAGCCATGCGACCAATGACGTTGGAGATAGTGAGGACAACATAAAATACCATCCTCCACTTGTAAGAAATGCTCAGTGCAAAAAGCAAGCTTCGAGTTGAGTGGCATAGGAGGGGAGGTCTAGATAACCTACATGTATTGCTTGTAGATGTCCCTTCCAGCAACTCTAGTGATGGGCTCCTTCAAAGGAAGGAGCCAAGGAGGAGCATCCAAGGAATACATGAAAGGAGGTAGATAGAGATGCCAATGGAAAGGAGCAATGAGCTGGTCTTAGAGTTCCAAATAGTGTTGAATTGGGCTAAATGAAGCAATCCTCTCAGAAGAACGAAGAGCTAAGTATGGATATACATCATGACTAGAATTGAAATCACCCAATGAAGCAAACACAAACAATAAATTGGTTCATGGATGATCACTTACATAACTCATAGATTTTTAAAATTAGAATGAAAGTTTAGCCTAACAATTACTTGGTTGGTAAACAATTCGAGACATTAACATTTAAGTAAATATAACCATAGTTGCAAGACTCGGCAAAAGTATTTACTCGGCAAGCCCGAAAAGTACGGTTCGAAAAAAACTCGGCAACTTAAAAAATTGCTTAAACTTCATTAAAAACACTTTTTTTGCAAAATTCAATGATAAGATGCATCCAATGAGTCAATAAAATGAGTACATAGAAGAAACAAGCTGAGTCTAGTTATATTTGATTGATTTCAAAGAAAATTAGATGCAAAATTGCATCCTCATGTGGAATGCTCAATACACTAATACTGATAGTCTGAAACAAAAAGAAAATAGCAAATTGTTTCTGTAAAACTGAAAGTAAATACTAAATACAAATTCACATCTTCCTCTTCCCAAGTCTATGTGAGAAGACTATGGGAGAGGGTGTAGTCGTAGGACTCTGTTGTGGCTCCTCATCCTCCATCCTGGATGTAGATGCAAAATTTCGTCTCCTCGATGCAAAATCTCATCTCCTCGATGTAAAATCGCTGTAAATAGGTGCACAATGCTTTGGAGAGTGTTTTTGCTGAGTAAGCTTCCAAACGAATAAAAAAATGAAGTTAAAACACCTTTTTGAAGCAGCCGTATGAGTTTGGCCCAGTCGTGAGGGTTTTTTTTTAAAAACTCGCCTAGTTTTTTAGAAAAACTAGGCAAAAACTCAACGAGTTTTTTGAAAAACTTGCTTAAAAACTCGCCGCCGATAAATACCTCGAAAACGCGTTTCAAAAAAAGACTTGCGAGTTTTTAAAAACTCGGCGAGTTTTTGCCGAGTCTTGCATCTATGAATATAACATTGATTACATATCTTCTAGAGCAACATTACCTATCTTTTCTAAAGTAGATTGAAAGTTTACTCCAACAATTGTTTGATTGTTAGATGATTTTGCAAATTTTATGGAAGACAAAGATATGGAGGATAGTGATATCGAAGTTAATTTTGATTTGATCTCATTGTTTACAATAATCCCTAGATGAAGCAATTAATTTGATTAAGGATATCATAGAAGAGGAAACAACAAGATCTAGTTTCTTTGGCTTCGAAGATTGTCTTTTTGAGTTGTCGCTAATCTTTCTATGAAAAAATTTGAAGAACGAGCCCTTGCTTCTTTCCACTTGCAACCAAAATAGTGGTAGCAATGTTAACTGGCCATATGGGAGAGCAAGCCTTGACGAATTCCTCGTTCAAATCAACAACTTGTTTGATAGCATAAAATCCATAAAGGAGTTGGAGGCCAATGTATATTTACCATTCATGTATATGCTTTTAATAAGTAAAAACAATGGCTCACTATCTTATCGTGTATATAGCAAATTCTCACACATAGATCCAAATCTCTAGGCCTCACCTCGTTACCAACCTTCTTAGAAGATATGTGTTCAAAAACATTTTGAAAAAGGGCTTTTAGGATTGGAGTAAGACCTCACAGAGAAAGAGAATCTATATTTGATAAGGGTATTTAGAAGAAAAAACGACAATATGAAGTAGATTTCTAGAGTTTTCAAAAGCATTGAGAATAAGAAAGAAACTCCTAACCATGTTGAAGATGAGAAAAAGGATCTTCCTAAAGCATTTCTATTGTACAATGAGGGAATTCAAAAAATAATAGCAGGAGTTTTGAGAAAACACAACATACAATCTATTTCATTGCCACAATAAAATTGATAGTTTGCTCAAATCTACAAAGGTCCTCTTGATTCAAACTTGGGGAAGTGAAATTTATTGCATTGATTACATGTGTATTCATCCTTACATTAGAGAAACAAGGAGAACTTTCCAACAAAGAATGAAAAAACACTATGTAGACATCCGTCATTGCCACATAAAGAGCTTAGCTTGAGCAAATCATTCACACTCATCCACTCACAAAAATTGTATAGAGGCTAAAGTTATGATAAAGGAGGATCACTTAATGAAGAGGAAACTATGAGAAGCATTTTGATAATCAAACAAAGATGAAGGATTGGAGCTTAGTCTTAGACCTTTGTCATTCACAAGCTTAGGAACCTTAATGAAACAAATTAATGTTATAGAGATAATAATTTGCTAATATTAACTACTTTTGATATGCATTGATTATATCATCCATACTACTATAGTGCTTGTAATGTCTCCCCACGTCATGGTGTACTTGGAGTTATATATATATAAAAGAAACTTCAATCTATAGTCTTATCATTCGTCCCAATTATGGGCCACAAAGTGTAGCCCCAAAATTCAATCTAATTTCTCATCTACATATTTTCCCAAAATTCTATTTACTAGGCATATAACATTTTAAATGTGGAGCAAGCATGATTATAAAGATTTTGAAGAGCATTGGAAACAATATAATTTTATGAAAGTGTAATATTTTTTAAAAATTAATAAGGAACTTATCAAAACTAAAAGCATCATGAAGGGACAAAACTGTTTATTTCTTCGAAATTTGTGGTTACTATAGATTAGTGTTTCAAAACTCAGCGAGTACTTGCTGGACTCGCAAGTTTCTGCAGCAGATGAGTAACTAATGCATGATTTCCAAAATGAGTCTGCTGCAAAAAATCGTGAGCACAGTGTGAGTTACTTATTGAGTCTTTGTTGAGACTCGCTTGGACTTGGTGAGTCCAACTGGAGAACTCGGCCACTGCAGAAAACCCTGCATAAAACCCTTATTTTTTGTCAATTTTTGTCTTCAACATTTTGGATCTCAGTAGTGTGAGTTGATTTATTGATGGTTGGTTAAAAGTGATAAAATTATGAAAATGGCATGTGCCATGAAAGTCTTGTGGCCTGAAAGGCCTTAATTTAGGCTCGGTGGTGGGGGCTCAACTGCCACTCTGGTTTTAAAAAGCAAAAAAATGAAAAGTTGTTTTGTCCTATGCTGGATGAAAAAGGGGCATGTTTTCCCCTTTAATTGGCTTGATTAACAAAATAAGCATTTTCCCCCATTTTTCTGAATATTTCAGCATTTTTTTAGTTTACTGAACTTTTCCCGATTAAATCCTGAGTAATTGAATTCTATTTTTAGTTTTGGTTTGCTGAGTCAATTCTGATTCTGAGTAGTGCTACTATGATCAAAATTGACTTATGTGTTTTCTACATTCATTCTTTATGCTTCTCATGCATTACTTAAGTTTGTTTGTTCGTTTTTTTTTGTATATTTATGCAGTCTATTTTATTTGCCAAGTTTTTTTCTGAGTCAATTTTTTTTGCTGCCAAGTTTTAGCTGAGTTTGAGTTTTTGATCTATGCTATAGATGACCAACCAAACAATCAAATCATTTGGATGAAGAATGTCACACTTTTAGTGGTGAATGGAAGAGTAAGATATTACCCACAGTAATTTTTCTAACACCTCATTTCGGTCATTGTCAAGTCATGTCCTTTCTGGTTTCTGAAATCCCTGTAGCTATATTTGAGGAATGAATCTATTAGGTATCTTAGCATAAGCTTAACTATTTCTGTTTTTAACTTCTTGGCTTCAATAAAGGTTAAATGTTTTCCTATTTGTTATAGAAGGCATCTTCCTTATGCACAATCTATAGCAGTTATATCAATATGTTATTTATAACAGTAAGTATATGTCTTGGTAATAACTAGTTTGATGTGCTTGCACAAATTCTTGGTTCTAGATTATTTTGGTTTGTTGCCCCTTCGCTATGGACTTTGTCATGTTTAATACAATTTGAATTTTTGTTCCTCAATTTAATGTCCCAGGGATCAAGCATTATGGAAGGGATAGTTACGGCAGCTATGGTTGCAGGGAGACTTATAGCTGAAGAGTCTGATCAGACAGAGGTGAGCTTGGTTCTATATGATTGGATAAATATGTTTCCTAATTTGGAAATTTTATATCTTATTTATATCTTAAAAACGGAGTTAAAATAGGACGTAAGTGGAACATGGACACGTACAGTGTGTAATCTAAAATACAAAAATCTATGAAAGAGAAAAAAGTTATATCCAGTGTTTTTACACTGTGCTTGTTCTAGATGTGAATATTTGCAGCGTTTAAAAATTGAAATAGCCTGTGATTGGTTCTTCGTTTCCTACATTGTTCCTTTCAGTCTATAGATTCTCTTTTGTAAGGAATGGCAGTTGAATGTTCATCAAATTGATAATTTTTTCATTTTTCTACTTTATAAAGATGTTTTCTGACTCTACATTACTTACAAATGCAACTTTATCTTAATTTTAAATAGTGGTTTACTTGTTCTAGTAATTTTTTGAAATTAGGTCTCAAATCATTGTGAGAAGGGGCCTTTTTCATAGCATATAATGCTTTAGAAGCAATTGCTCCAGTTTTACAGCTTTAGAAGCAATTGCTTTCTCTATCAAAAGAAAGGAATTATGTTCATGTCCACCAATGACCAAAAATTGGTGAATAAGAGTTGAAAAGTACCTTTAGTTTCAGTAGATAATTATTAGGGTAACTGTAAAATGACCCTAGATTATGAAAAAGTAATCAAGTGCTATGCATTAAAGAGATGTAAAAGTAACAAGGGGCAACTCCTTTTTTTTTTACTTGTCTGAAGTCTTGTATATTTCACAACTTTGAACTGATAAATAACCTTTGGATTCTATATCATACAAGAGTGATGTTTTTTCCCTCTTTGGGCTATTTTTGCGAACTGATTTCTGTGTGGATGAATTTGGGGACTTGTTTTTGTAACTATTATCAACTTGGCACATATAATTTTTAATTGTTCTGAGCACTGCTACTGCTGTAACTGCTCTGCTCTTTAGCAGGAAAAAGTAGAAAAACAACTTCATAAAGGTTCCTAATGAGACGTGAATGGAATGTGAAGCTTGTATTTTCCTTTGGTCACTGCAGGTGATGAGGATGACATCTACTGCAGAAATGGCTGCTGTTTCCAAACAAACAGAGGATTACATCTTGTCTTCCATCAAAGCTGCATATGAAAGAGTCAGTCACTTTAATTTCCATCCTAATGTTATTTTATACCTGGTTATATGTTTTACCTCCCATTCTCTTATGAATTGAAGACTTATCTCAGGTTATAAGAAGATCCTCCAAAACAAATGTGATTATTTTTCAATTGAAAAATCTGAATTATGAATTTTTGCAGCATTACTATGAAGCTGTTAGTCTGTAAAATCCTTTCTTTGGGTGGATTCACTCTTTTATAATTTGTTCTCTGGCACAGTTAAAATCTTCTAACAGATCTGTGTAAAGGCGCTCTTTACTTGGTTACTGACTTAATATGATATTCTATCTACTTTAAGCAGCTTTACTCAAAAGGAGCATTTTTTCGTGGAATCACATTGAATCTTTTTAACTAAGTGATGATTGGAATCAATTATTATTATTTTTCTTACTTAAAGACTCATCGATAACTTCTTTAAGGCCTTATGCAACTTTCTTGTGGTAATTCTTCTGAGATATTTGGTTGGGTGATAAACTAGCTCAGATATCTTAAATATATCTATCTGGAATCTTGTATTTCTCTTACTTTGTTTGCACTTCTTGTTAATTTTTAATCTATTTTTTTACCAATGGACACACACTTCCTCCAACAATTTTAGTTTATGTTTGGAATTGGATTTTGTCTTTTAATATTAAAAATGCATATTTATATATGAAATTCTTTTATTGTTTAATTTTGTCCATTGTTTGGGTTATTAGTTAAGGTTGACCATTATCTGTGAACTACTCACGGTCATTACACAAAACCACCACCTCCAGGTGTAGCTGTGGGTTATGCCTCTTGGTGTAGTTTGTAGGAGGTAACATTGTTAGAGACCAGGCTAAGTGTGTCAGAAAAAATCATCAAAATGGAAAAATTTAGAAAAGTGAGCGCTTAAGAAAAGTCCTTAGACTGCCTTCTTCTAACTCACAATCCATATTCTCTAATCATGAAAATGCAATAATTGACAAGTAGGGATTTGAAATTGTTCAAAGAATTTATCTGTGGAAGGAAATCCTTCTTTTATCTCCATTCAAGCATTCTCATGTCTGCAAGAAGAATACTCATTTCCAAGTTTTTCGCATGAGTAGATACTGGCTTTCTTTCATTTCAGATTTATTCATCTTGCAGTTTGCCCAAGTGGAGGCAGACATATTGTTAATTTGGCCACTAAGTTAATGCTGAACTTGGTAAAAGCTCCAATTATGACCAAAATTAATACATCATCTTAGATTGTGGGATTTTGCGCATATTATGCAATCAAATTACGTGCTTTATTCCTATCGTGTATGTATAAACTTCATACTTGTATATAAAATTCAACTGAAAGTACTTTTACTTCTTTATATAAGCCATTTAACTTGCAAGGGCAAATAATTAATAACTCTTCTCCTTGTTGAGAGTTACAACTTATAATTTATCTATTATTCAGTTATTCCTGAGTTGTATTTATCTTTGTTTAGTAACTCTCCAGTACTAAGGATATCATCTTAATATGTCACATATGCCTAATTATAGTGGCTCATCAAAATTAACCACACTTCGATGCATTCTATTGCATGCCTTAAAAGCATGTAAGGAGAAATGTTGAAGGATTCCTTTAGGATTTGTTATGCAATTGACTTTGGTTCTCTACAAAGCATAATACACATTTAACATGATTTGAGATAGAGTAGCCAAGTCGAGTAGTTTCTGATTTGCATGTCATAATATGGGTTAGGTTTGCACTTCTAGTAGTAATAGATAATATTTTCCTGAAGTCAAGCATCTTATATATGCTTTATTTTTTTATTATAATATTGGGGATTTATTAACAGGGCCCCAGCCCAACTAAAGCAGAGACCATACTATCACCATTAAAGCAAAGACACTAGAATAAAGCAGTAAAACATATACCCACCACTAACAATGCTGCTTACTATACTAAAACCTACAGAAGAGCTGATCAAAAACAAAATATGAAAACGGCCACACAAAACAGAGCATACTCAGCTGTTACAACTCAAACATAAGCCTGCTTGCAAAGAGATACTATTGCCCGGAGGATCCGTCTTCCATCGCTTAGAGACACATCCATACACCCCATTCCTTGAAACTGGGACCACCTCCACTAATGGCACAAAAGCACCAGACACAGGCACCGCCCCATGCACTTTGATACCTTTAATAATCTCTGACTGCCGCAAAGCCCTAGTCAGCAGACCATTCTCCAATAAGGGCATTGTGAAGCGACTAGACAATTCTATAGTACCATGTGCATTGTTATCACCATATGTCTCATTGCCATATGTAGGTCTTGACAAAATTCTTCCAATATTCGATTATCCACCCTCAACTCATGCACCTCTTCCTGCAGCTGTAAAATGGAAGCTTCAATCTCAGCACTTGAGGTTTTCTGCTGTTTTTTATATGTAGATATGTGATTAGATCATGTACTATTGTTGGGTAAAACTTGTACTATGATGTGACTTGACAACTTATTTGAGTTCATTTACCTATTTCTGTAACCATACAAAATGTTTTGTATTGTGTCAAGTTGTAATTTACAAGTCAGTTGTTTCTCATTTATGAGTGAAATTCTAAGTATAAAACATGTTGTTTGCCACTTATTATTCGTTTCTGTATCCTTGTTGCCAGTGAATGCCAATGTTGTCATCATCAAATTCAGCTAACACCAGTGCAGGGCTTAAGAGAAGATTTTTTGAGCATGCCGGACAAGGAGGATGTGTCAACTCGAGTACAAGGAAAGGCAGTACAATGTAGAGGCAGAAAAACAAAGGACAGAGCTTCCAAGGCATGCTTTGATGAAGCAAAGGTTCCTAAGGGCAAATTCAGGCCAGGAAAAGGCAATCAGGCATCTGAAGGGTGCTTGAGGAAGAGGAGTCATATTGAAGGGCCAAAATCACATGAAATTGACTCCAAGAAGCTTGGGCCCACCCAGGAGGGGTCCAATGTCATTTCACAAGCCAAAAACCTGTCAAGGCAAAAAGTGCATGCACTTTTCAATGTCAATGAAGAAATAGATCATTGAAGTGACCCAAAAAGCACTTTTTTCACTTAAGTGGCAAAACTCAATTTCAAATTAGAACAAAAAGCATGTTTTCACTTACAAGGCAAATGCCAATGAAGAATTAGAATGAAAAAGTGCACTTTTGACACTTAAGTATCTAGGTGTGTGCCTAACAACTTAAATGTCAAAATGCCATTGATCAAACATGAAAAAGTGACACTCTACCTCTCTTGAGTGCCCAAAATGACTAAGAGGTCAAAATGTCAACGCAAAATTAGACCAAAAAGTGCTCCTCAAGGCTTGAGTGTGCCCCTACATGATTGAATGTCATTGTGTCAACATTGAAACATATGAAAATTTGCATAAGTGTCTCTAGGCATGCCCAAAGAGGTCTAGATGTCAACCGTTGACAATAGATCCCTCAAGCTCTTTCATGATCGTCCAAGGATCATCATTGTTGTCTACATCACTAATAGGATTCAGGTACATAATAGTGGATAGCACAAGTTTCCAAGGAAGGAATTAGATTGAGTCACTAAGAGAGCAGATTATGGGATTTGTAGGCTCCAAATCAGCCACTTTGGGTATCGCTCAATGTCTAATAGATGAACTTGATGTCGACTTTGTGATGGGAATATTAAATACGAAGCTGATTTTGATAAACTAAGGAATGATTTGCATTGTCACACACTGAACACATGCAAAATCAGTGAACTGAAAATGAGCATAAAAAAGAAAAGAAGAAAGCAAAAGAGGAGAAAGTATGGATGGAACTACAAATGGGGCAACAATATTCACAATAAGAGATTTTGCCAACTTTGCTCAAATTCTTTGAGGTTGATGAGGGGTTTTGGGTTGACGATGAACCTACTATTACACATGTATGCCATTGGTTCTCTGAGGAAGATGAGGTCACGTCAGCATTTGAGGAGCAAAGTTGTGTTCCATCCCTTTCTATTGAGCTAGAAGAGATTAGCTGCACTAGAGAAGATGATGAATCAAGTTGCTTCTCTTCTTCATTTGAAGGGCTGTTCGAAGAACCTGCACAAGACAAAACTGAAGAAAGTCAGTCCACTCAAGTTGCTCAGGTGATATCCATCAAGGAGATGGAGAGTCTAATGAAAGAAGTTGAAATCTTTCTTTAGAATCTATCTCCATTGCCAAAGGACAAAAATATTCTTCTCTCCAAAGATGTTTCAGCCTCAATTCTAACAACCTTCATGTGCTTTAGTGAAGAATTCTGATCTCAGTTGGTATATTCTTAGGAGATGGAAAATTTGATGCTAGAGGTGGAAATTTTTCTTCAGAATATCAATGAAGAATCACAACTAGATGAGAGACATGATCCTTTTGAAGATAATTTAGCTCTAAACTCATGCATTACTATAGAGGCATATATGGAGAGTTTAATGCCAGAAATTGACATTTTCTTGCAACATCTTGAAGGACCACAACTAAAGGACATAGGAATATTCTTTGGAGGTTGATCCAATCCCAGACTTAGTAGCTCCCATGCGTGCACATTAGTGAAGAAGCAAGTGTCGAACATTCAACATTTGTCAGTAAGCCGAAATCAATACTTCACCATATAAAAGATGAGGAATGTTAGGAAAGTGATAAAGAAACAAAGCATGAGGTGATCATTAGTCATGAAGTTATACAACATTAGGGTTCAACGAAGTATCTTACAAATGTGGATAAATTTCAATGAGATGGAAGACTATCCTAAATCACAAAGTGGCGGCAAGTCCTCACTTGTGTTTTCTCCACAAGAACTCAATGTTTTCCTAAGCATTTATTTGCAATAGATCTTTTGTATAGGTTTCAAGGGGGGCATATTACCATAGTTGGATTCTCAGCTTGTAAGGAGGGGTTGTAACTTTTCTCAACTTGTAAATAGACTTGTGTAACGCATTTTGTTTGCCCCCAAGCATGCTCGTAAAAGAGCATTTTTGTTTTTGTGTTGTGTTGTGTCTTGTTTCACCATTTGTGGTGTGACAAGTTGAGTGGTGATGTATTTCCTCATTTATACTGTGGTTTTGTCATTGTTCAGGTGATTTAGGATGATCTTTTCGGTGATTTACGAATAGCTTGACTCTATAGTCAACTAATAAGGCACTGGTTTACTAATGAACTAGAGATTCTGAAGTTCTCTTGTAATGTTCCACCCCAAATTGAAACCAATTTTTCCAACACCCACAAAGAATTTTGTCTTCTATCATGCAGGGATTCCGTCAAACACTTTGCATAGTAATTGTTTCAATGTATTTTCAATGTGTTTGGGTATGGGATCATTCAAAATGCAATTTGAAACAATATTTATTCAAACAGAAAACCCACAATGCATAGAAATATCATGAACATTTCAACAAACCCTTTGCATGCATAAAGAAACAATTTATAATAACAATCTAACCTCGAACTCCAGCATTATATATTGATCTTTGATTGCTATGCTTGCTGTTACAAACTCAGAATTACAACAGCTGTGATATAATATCAAGTGGTGTAAATCCACAATGTTATTATGCTGCTGTCACATAAATACATGCTGCTGTAGCTTGAAACGATGGTGCTGTAGATGAAAATATGAAAGATCTGCCTGTTCCACACCTCCCATCACCACCAAACAGTAATATTTTCCAACTGTAGCTGCACTCTACTCCAAATATTATATACTAGATGCCTTATATATGCTGCGACTTCAAGGAAAGGGCTGCAGCTAGCATTAAATAAAATATATTCAGCTCCAGCTATGGCACCAACGCCCAACACAACAAGAACCAAGATCTCAAACACTCTTAGCAATATCGTTCAATCACAATTTATTATTTGAAGAATCTCCAATAAATTTGCACAGTAAACCCTTCGTGACAAACTCCAGAAATATGCAATGAAACAAACAGGCAATCTCTGTATGAAATTGCTCCAATACTCTAGCATTCAGCACAAGCGTAGATTTTGGATAAATCTACCAGCAAACCTTTCCTGCACAACCATAACTTTGAATGAGTCACACAGTATTAACCAGGGAGGATCTTTCGCCACGGTGGCTAATCTTCTCCAAAAGGGTTTTCGTCCTCAAGAAGGCTGAGATGAACCAAGTTCAATCCCACAGAACCACAAGGGTTTCACAAGAGGAAATATAATAATCTGCATAATCCAAATGAGCTCTCACAACCTCCTTTTATACTTTTCTGCCGAACTCTCCAGAAGCTTATTTTTTAAAATTTACTTTTTAATTTAAACTCCCTTTTAGCTCCAAAAAGACCTTTTTATTAAAATAATGATAATTTGACACTCAAGGTCCCTGTTTTATGCATACATGATTTAAAACATTTCATCCCGGTTCCAACGAGCTATAACATTAAGGTGCTTTATAAATTTTATAAATAATATTGGCGACCTGTAATATCCCTCTAAGGAATTCTGATTATTTGATATGATTTCTGATTTATTTGCTTCAAACATATATAGCAACTTGTTCATGAATATGATGTCACTTCCCATAGACAATTAAAATGAGCCAAGAATAGATCAATATATTCAAATTAAAGATTTGAATATAAGCAGCCTTCTACATGATATGACAGCACTTATTGTTACAGAATCAATTGCAAATCATAACAACATACCCGTACTCTGTTCACTGCTGATGATATATGTCTGATTCCCTTTTTATCACTTCCAGCCTTAATAGAGTCTTCACAAACTCCTGAGTGCTGCTGAGGTAATCCGTTACTTCAATAGATGATCACAACAATGAAATGGCTGATGTCTTATTGTGGATGTTCAAGTCTATTTACTGGCAGTGCTAAACACAGTCTTTGTAGAAGCAGATGCAAAGTAGAATTGGTACTCCAAGATGTTCATATCATTTGGAATCTTCAATATCATTTGCGGCCTCTAACAAATCTGCCACAGTCTAAGCGTCTCTATTGAAGGTAATTCGCAGTCTACAAAGATGTGGATGCTGATCTTTATGATGTTCGTTGCTGAGCCAAATGCTAACGATTTCCTTGAATACAAATCTCTGCCTAAATGAAATGCCACAAATATCCACAATTCTTTATATCCCACGCTGCCTATTATAATTCAATATCTTCCTTTTAATATCTCCTTTGAACAATATATGCGGTGGCTATTCTAAACTCCCCGAATTTCCTTATGATGAGTGGCTGGGACACACGGACTTCTTTCTGTTTGCTGGGTTGATACTTTTGTTGCCTATTTAAATATCATATAATCATCATATAAATCTGCACATAAAATCTGGGAACCACGTATCTCTTGAAAGCAATAATTAAACATGTAGATGCTGACTGGATTTTTCTGTCAGAAATTGTTCCCTTTTTACCAGCATCAAAGGAAACTCTAAAACCATATAAACCCACGGAGTCCTTTTCCTTGCTGTGATTTACTATCAATTATATCACGACCTTAGTAAAATAATTAATATAAAGCCATTAATACACTCATTTTGCGGAAACTGCCAAAATGCATCGGAATCGAAAATTGATTGCACTAGAGTGATCCCGATGAGAATAATGATAAACAGAGCCAACCGGGTGACTTACTATAAATAGATGCCCTCTCCAAGATTCTTGGAGAGCACACTAGAAGTTGAAAATCATCCCGAAAAGTGGCATATGACTCCTCTAGACCACCTAAGTTCATTGTAATCATCAAAAAACTCCTCTGATAACGTTGACACACATCCACAAGGTTAGTGCCAACTGCACTGCAAGGGAACCCGAAAATGGGGACATTACATCTCCTCACCCCAAGTATACGTTGTGGTCCTTGGACATAGCCAACTGTGTACTCATATGAAGTTTTTCATATTGTGTCAATGTAAACTACAAGTTATTCGTTTCTCGTTCACGAGTCAAATAATAAGTAGAAAACTTGTTTGTCGCTTGTAATTCGTTTCTAAATCCTTGTTGCTAGTGGTTGTCAATGTTGTCAACATCAATTTCAGCTAACACCTGTGTAGGGCTGAAGATTTTTTGAGTGTGCTAGACAAGGACACAACAATTCATGCATAAGGAAAGGCAATATAGTGCAGAGGTAGAAAAGCAAAGGACAAAGCTTCCAGGGCATGTTTTGATGAAGCAAAGGCTCCTAAGGGCAATTTTAGGCCAAGAAAAGGCAATCAAGTCATTTGAAGGGTGCCTATGAATGAGGAAGTCATATTGAAGGGTCAAAATCACATGAAAATGACTCCAAGAAGCTTGGGTGCACCTAGGAGGGGTCCAATGTCATTTTGCAAGGCTAAAGTCACTCAAGGCAAAAAGTGCATGTATTTTTCAATGTCAACAAAAAATAAATCACTTAAGTGACCCAAAAAACACTTTTTCACTTAAGTGGCAAAACTCAATATCAAATTAGAACAAAAATCATTTTTTCACTTTCAAGGCAAATGCCAATGAAGAATTAAAATGAAAAAATGCACTTTTTCACACTTAAGTGGCTAGGCATGTGCCAAACAACTTAAGTGTCAAAATGTTATTGAACAAACATGAAAAGGTGACATTCTACATTTGTTGGACACCCAAAATGACTAAGGGGTCAAAATGTCAATGCAAAATTTGACCAAAAAGTGTTCCTCAAGGCTTGGGCACACCCCTAGATGACTGAATGTCATTGTGTCAACATTGAAACATATAAAAAAGCGAATAAGTGTCTCTAGGTGCACCCAAGGAGGTTTGATGTCAAAATGTCACTTGTAAATTAGACGAAATGTGCACTGATGCTCTCTAGTGCGCCCCTAACCCTCCTAGTGTAAAGTTGTAAACTCAAAAACATGTGAAAAAGTGCTTTAAGTGATTGGGCACATCCATGAGGGTTTTGGTGTCAAAATGCCAATGAAGGAATAGAAGATAAAGTGCCTCCAAGTGCCCTAGGCATGCCTAAGGGAGTTGGATGTTAGAAAGTAGGATGGAGACACAAGTGAAGAACAAAAAGCACCTCTTCATATGCCATATTCAATGTGTCAATCTTCAAATTGCTATATAGCTTCCAAAGTCTCTTGTTGAGCGTTGATGATAGATCCCTCAAACTCTTTCACTTTTGTCCAAGGATCATCACAATTGTCTACATCATTGACAGGATTTAGGTACAAAACAATGGATTGCACAAGTTTCCAAGGAATCAGATTTGTGTCACCAAGATTGGTTAGAATAGAAGGGATTTGTTAGAATGATTGCCACAAGCCAAGTATTAGTTTGGCTATTTTGAGTTGTCACTATTTTTGAGGAGATAATCATATTCTAAGAAATCTATTTTTAGTTAATAGTGTAATATCCCCAAAGGGATCTTCCCTAAAATTTCTGAATTCTGATTTTCTTTTCTGATTTCAAACAAATTATCACTGTGAACATACAAGTGCCCAAATACGATAAATAAACATGCCAAATGATGCTACCAATTGAAGATTACATCAAACATGAATTACACCATGAAATACACAAGATCTTCTCATCAAATGTCACACAACCAGTCTGATTTTTAGAATAGAAGTCTACTGCTATAAATCAGAATATGAAGTCTGAAAATTACATCCAAAACAAGGGCTCAAACATGACAAACATGGCCCAAACTGCTGCTGTCCAAGTCTGCCCTAAACCCTAGGGTTATACATAACAAAATTTGGCAAATGAAGATCAAACAAACCCTCCAAAGGGTGACGCTCACAAGAAATGATGGTGACTGCAAATTAGGGTTGAGATAACCCTCCAATGATGAAAATTGCCCTCCTCAAGCCAAGTCACCCTTCTCCAATGGTGGCACTCCAATTCTAGGGTGAAACCCTAGGACAATATCAACACAAAACCACCAAGAATGCTGCTCCAAATGTGGCACTCCAAATTAGGGTAAACCCTAATGCAATGTGCACACAAAATGCCACCACAAGTGCTGCTCCAAATCTGATCTGCAAATCTGAATATTCTTCAATGCTCCAAGTCTTCAAATGTCTCCAATGAAGTGCAATTAGAACTCTGTCACGAGTCCTCCATAAGATGAGCTAGGGTTTCGTCCAACCCACCACATTCACAAGGGTTTTCGTCCTTGGAATGAAAGGCCAACAAAGTTGCAGCTAAAGAGATGAATCTCCAAATGAAATAAGATATGCATTGATGATCAAATGACTTGCAATTTACTTTCTTTTATGGCCCTCCAAAAGACCTTATCAAGGCCTACCTCCCTTAAGCAATATGTTCTTATTTTATTCCTTTTTTCTCCCTTCCTCCTAGGCTGACCTCATGTCAAGAAACAAATGAATTATTTTATTTTTCTTATTTTACTTTCCTTCCACCAAGAGGAGTGACCCCCATTAGGTATCCAATATTTCATGTTTTTGACCTTCACTTAGGTCGTCCACCTCAAGGAATCTTATTTTGTTTTTATACAATTTTCTCCTTCAATTTAGCCGACCATCTGTGGTATTCTCTTCTTTTTATTCTCCTGTCTTAGTTTCCTTCTCTCTCCTGGGTCGCTCACCTCTAGGGCAAATTATTTAATTCACTTTTAATTCACCAATGAGCTCACAAAATTATGCAAAATCAACTCCTATCATCAATTTGCCCTAATAAATTGATTAAATATGATATTTAATCAATTAGGTCATCCCCTTAGCCCTTCGGCTTAGCCTACGGGAATAGGATAGGCTAACCGACTCCATTTGGTGATCACTCGGAAAATGGGGACATTACAGATAGTTATTAGAAAATTTAGGGTTTGGAATTTGTGGACAAAATTGTATAAAAAGCTTGCTTTGTGCACAAGTGAACTATTTATAGCATAGAAGTTCTAGTTAGCTTTTTCATTATTTCTAACGTAGAACTTTGTCAACACTTATATATAAGTGCCATTTGCACTTCAAATTTTATGAATGGATTTCAGTATGCCTATTTTGCTACTAAAAATTTTAATATTCAAAAGTCTAATGAGAGATCTTGTCTATGTTTGCTTAGGTAAACAAAATTGCTTTGTTGAATTTGTAGGCTTTGTATTGCATGTCTCCATAAAGTCAGTGATTGTGGCTTTGTACGTAATTCCTTGATTCTTTTTTTTGAATTGTGTCTTTTGTTTAAATTAATTCAACGATTGTGTTGCACTAACACTTTTTGGTCTCTACTTTAGTCGGAAAGAGCGAGCGTTTAAATAGATGCTATAGGTTGTTTTCTTTAAGTAAAAAGACATAAAAATCTCTCATCTTGAGCATAAGTGTTGTTAAGCCTTGTGCATTTGCTTAAGAACTAAAAGATAGGTGGCTACTTAGTTTCTTCTTTTGCAATGTATGTTCTATTTTTTTTGAATTGTGTCTTTTGTTTAAATCAATTCGATCCTTATGTTGTACTCACACTCTTCGGTTCCTACTTTTAGCCGGAAAGAGTGAGTGTTTAAATAGTTGCTATAGTTTATTTGCTTTAAGTAAAAAGACATAAAA
This sequence comes from Cunninghamia lanceolata, assembly GCA_027924645.1. NCBI lineage: Eukaryota > Viridiplantae > Streptophyta > Pinopsida > Cupressales > Cupressaceae > Cunninghamia > Cunninghamia lanceolata. The sequence continues at coordinate 25,921,228 of BSBN01000213.1, read as the reverse complement.
ATCTCTCATCTTGAGCATACGTGTTGTTAAGCCTTGTGCCCTTGCTCAAGAACTAAAAGATAGGTGGTTGCTTAGTTTCTTCTTTTTGCAACGTATGTTCAAAAGCTCAAAAGTTAAATTGTACATATTGTGAAAAGCTAGATGTTGTATCCTTAGTTTTCCGTTTTATGTTTCACCGAAAGGTGCAAATTAAAATGCTAAACACCTATCATAATTTTTAGTCAATCATTGGTCCTTGCTTAACTATCATCTTCTCTCCCCTAGTTTCTATTCAATAATTTCATGTTTTGGGGTAAAATTTGCTCCCAACACATGAGAAATTTGACAATATGTTGGACAATGAGTTGCCTCCGGTGACAAGTTTCACTCCTCATCAAAAGACGGTAGGAGAATTAGATACAAGGTATATGGAGAGATTAGTAGCAAGCCAAAACTACATTGTGTATTTGAGAGGACTAGTAGGCATTGTAATCTCAAAGTACACACTATTCTTGTGGGATGGGGAACTATGCAACCAGTTCTTGCTTTAGTTTTATCCAAAGGGGTCAATCAATTCTTTTGGTAGATAAAGAGATTCAACAGTATAGGAGAATATAAAATTCTGAGAAGTGAAGAGAAAAATCTGTTATGTCTGTTAAATTATTTTCCTTATTCATTTGGGACTTCAGTGGGATACAGCTTAAAGTGCAAGCTATTTGAGGCGGGCCATTTATATGAGGATAATCTTTGACTCTTCTATTTCTGTCATGTTGTTTTTCATTGTCTGGATCTATATATGTATTAATCTTCTCAATAGCCTTATTAAGAAATCCATTATGTTTATATAGACTTAAATTTGTGGAAAGTTTTGTGTGGGTTTTGTTTACATTGACATTTGGGATCACACTATAGGATATATCAACAAGATTAAATCATGTGTTAAGATTTCAAACTAGAGCTTGTAATATAGATAACTCTAGTCAAGTACATGGTGCCATCGGAGCCTCACATAGGAGACAATAAATGAAACTAGCTGTTACAACCCAAAAGTAATTAGTTGCAACTCACTAATGTCAATATTCAATGCTCTATCTCCTAAAGTGATAGTCTTATCTTAATGTTAGTTATAGTTTCTCTCCACGAGTGATTTAATTATATTGAACATCTTTCAATTTAATGCTGTCAAAGATGTTGTTTATGTGTGCATGGAACTCCTCCAATTTCTCTATGCCATTCTGTGAACTGAGGTTAGTAGCATCCACGAATCTCTTTCATCACTTTGGCTTCGGCAGAAAGGAGTTGAGAGTCCTCTCTCCAAAATGCCGCATGAAGAGATTGACATTTACAAGAGAGCTGAGAGTCCATTGTTACACATTCCAACTTCTCATACATGATGCCCTTAAACATGAAGAGAGTATACCTCAGAATTCCACCAAAAGAGCCATCTCCATTGGTGCAAGATCTGACTAAATTGACTGCTTACTTAGTTGAAACAACATCAAAACTCACAAGAATATTTTCCTCTTCAAATTTTCTTTTAGAAATTCCATGAAATGAGTTGAGTCCCAAATGATGTTGTCTTCCCCATAAAAATTTTAAGCATTTTTTGAAATGTCCACAGTGTCTATAATAGGTCTCACCAGAATCTCTTCCTTATTTGTCATAGGAGCCCTATAAATTCTTTGTTTTATCTCCTTGTTTGGATTATCTTTTCTTAAAGTTATTATCCAATGAGGAATTTGATGGCTTTGGTAACCCTCTTGACAATTGTGATTGGGTTGTCCTCCAATCTCCTATAGCTTCCACTGTTCTGCAAATGGTCCATCATGGCAATATAATCTACCTTTGTCATAATTGATGAACACACGATTATTCTGAGAGGGGGGAGGGGTGAATCAGTATAATACAATCTTTTACTTGTTCAAATTAACATCCACAATAATAACAACTGCACAACATCATTCACTTAAGATCTAACAATTATGCAACACAGGATGAACACATGATTTACGTGGAGACCCTTACGGGAGAAAACCACGGCAAAATATTGCGTATATATATATATATATATATATATATATATATATATATATATATATTTCTCTTACAAGCTTTGTAGACACCAACCTACGGGAGACACCAATCCTTGCTTGTGCACTTTGTGAGAACCAACCCACTGGAGACAGCAATCCCCACTTATACACTTTGTGAGCACCAACCCATTGGAGACGCCAATACCCGTAACTGAGCACCAACCCAGTAAGAGACACCAATCTCTTGTCAAGGCACCAACCTTCTTTGCAACAAGATCAATATCTTCTTGTGAATGTCCTCTTCAATGGATGATGAACAATCACACTCAATTCTGCAGGTTCTTCTCTTCAAATCTGACTTTACTCTTCTCTATGGATCTGTCATAAATCTCTCCTTTATATCTGCACAATCTTCTCCTCTATGTCTGCATAGATTCTCTTACATCTACATAATCTTTCCTCTATATCTGCAAGATCTTCTTCATATCAGCATTAACACCCTCCTCTATATCTGCATGATCTTCCTTCTATATCAGCATAATCTTCTTCTATAACTGCATAGATCTCTCTTCTATATCTGCCTTAACTCTCTTCTATATCTGCCTTTTAAACCCTCATATGCAGATCTGAGCGTGTCTTCTTGATATACACTTTATTCTTCACTCCCATATCTCTATCACACATCACAAATGACATTTTATATCTTATAGAACAGCAGCGATCCCATGAAAGAATTTAACCCTTGGTTGAAGATGCATCTCTTCATTACACTACTCTAATTGCACCTCTTGGCATAACTCCATTTGTATATAAGACAAAATTTGTCTTTTAGTGGGGCGTTTTGTCCTCACGTGAGGAGCGCATCTCCTCAAAGTAGTCGGATGCTCATTCTTTACAAACTGATCTCACAACTTCATGTTTTCCTCTGATCTTATTATATAGAGTACTTCACTTATTTAGTCGGCCTCATTAAATGAGCATTGTTTATATTTAAAAACAAACTTAAATCTTGGCCCTTTAAGAAGATGTCGGCCCAAACAAACTAATGTTTAAATCTTTAATTTAAACATTATCTTGGTGCTTTCTTCATGAGTAGTCGGCCTCATTCTCATAAACCATTCTTAAACTCCAATATCCATTAAATTGGTCAACATAGTATCCATTTGTAAACCTTCAAATCATCAACTCGTCTCAAGGAAGGAAGTCTTCCTAAGTTTACAATGTGATCCATCAATATTCTTTATCAACCTTATATCTCTGCTCAAAAAGCTGATCCAATTCGCCTCATAAAACTGATCCAGTCTTACCATAAATATGCCACTGAATGTAACTCGATGATAACGATTCCATCTTGCATTCTTTGGCATCAATGACATAACTACTTTGACATCAATGACAACAATTTCCTATACTCTCGTCTATTTATCAATTATAACAATAATGAATACCTTCTTGACATCAACGACAACATCTCCAACAATAACCACTGTTGCATCATCCTTATCTGCATTGTCATTCATTTTGCTATATATATATATATATTGAATATATCTCTTTGACCAAATTATAAAATACAGATATTGCATAGTGGATATTTTATATGTTGGAAATGTATTGCAATCATATTTTTACTTTATTTGGTCAGTTTTTAAATTCAGATTCTCAAAATAAAGATATAGGATTTCCAGGCTGTTCCTTGGTATTAAGGGTTGTTACATTCTTCTCATTTCTGCAATAATTTACTCCCTCTGATATTGTTCTGCTTGGATAATGGCCTTTACAAAAACAAATTAGGTTGTTTATGCTTGCCTGGGAGCTTTATCAAGACTGAATAAAATGTTCTTATTGTTAGACAAAAACATATTACATCTCAAAGTCAATGTTAGTCATGATTGGCTATTGGAATCGATTCATTACTAATAGTTTGTGTTTCCATTATTTAATGTGAAGGTTTCAGTATTAATTATATTGTATTTGCAAACTTGAATTACTAATACTTGCAGTGAGATTTTCCAGGTACTAGAGACTGTTGATTCTAAAGCAGAAGAAGCGCATGAACATCCTTTAGCTGTTCTTGCTGAAGATGTGAAATCACTTGCCAAACGAGAGTCTACAATATATGCTCCCATCTTATCTCGTTGGAATCCTTTGTCTACTGCTGTTTCTGTGTCACTACTTCATCATCTTTATGGAAAAGAGTTGGTAGTATTCTATGGAATTACCATACATGTTTCAAGTTTCATATATGATACTAGCAGAGAATTGGTTATGATAAATGATGACTATCTGAAAAAAGGCCAATCCATGTCATATGAGTTTATGCTATCATCTTTGTGATTCAGAAACCATTTCTTGATGGGGTTTCACATCTTACGGAGGATGTTGCATCTGTACTTCCAGCAGCTGATACCCTGGAACAGTGTTTAGTAGAACTACTTTCGTCCGTATGCAAAGACGGGGATGCAGATAGTCATTACAAGCAACAGATGCCACCCTATCAGGTTAAATTTCTCACATCCTTTTTCCATTAAGGGATTGCATTTCTGATCTTTTATGTTGTATATTTCTCTTTGCTCTACATTTTCATTTTACACACTTTTTTCCTGCTCTCATGATCATATTATGTTAAAAGATAGTGTAATACAAAATATCTACTGTCTGTGCTCTTCCATTTGTAATGCTCCAGGAGTCTAGTCTTTGCCATTAGTCATTTACTAATAATGCAATATAACATCCATGGAGAACTTGATTCCGTGGAACTGATTATGGGACGGTTGTTTGGTCTACGAAAATTGTAGTTCTTCATAAACACTTATACAGAAAAGCATAGATTCTTCCATCTAATCATGTTGTTTGGTAGAATAATTGCAATTGTATTTTGCTTTGAGCGTGACTAGATGTTTCTGCTGTCATGTATTGGTTTTGTTTGATGGACTTGGTTTAATTCAAGGAGCAGAACTGGTATTTTGTAGTTTTCATATATTGTCTTACATCTCTCTTGTTTGCAGATTGAGAATATATCTGGTACATTGATTATGCGGTGGATAAATACACAGCTTGGCAGAATTTCGGAATGGGTTGAACGAGCAATTCAGCAAGAGGTATGTATTTGGTTTTCAAAATGTAATCGTGAAATAATTCTTGTTGAAAGTATTAGAACAATATATAGAGACTTAGAGTAAAAAACAGGTGGTGAAATTACATGTGAAAGTGCAGCTATATATAAGCTAGCTTCCTGATAGTACAAACAGAAACCTAATAGCAAAATACTACCCAATGACTGGCTTAAATTTTAGGCATAACAGGTTGCCTATCATTAAGCTAACCTAAACAGCAAATAGGTATAGCTAACAGCTATGTCTAAATGTATATTATCTAATACCCCCTTAATGACTAAACCAGATGCAAGTCCAAGCTTATCTCTAAATTTGACAAATTTATCTCTACTAACCAGTTCAGTCATTATGTCTGCAATCTGCTCCTCTATAGGACAATAATAAAGACAACATCTTCATTATCAACTAATTGACAGATCTAATAGTGATGAACTTCAATATGTTTGGTTCTGGCATGATAGACTTGTTGATGTTTGTTTTTAGACAAGTCAACAATTAGAGTGAAATACAAAGTATCTAACTCCCTTTTGAGCAAAGCCTCTCGAATGCTGAACTATGTGATCAAACAAGATGACTCCAAGGTTCCTTTCTTATGATTTTGTAAGAGATAGCTCAGTGACTAAGTATGATTTTATTGGTAAACACAAAGGGACTTACATAGACTCTTCTCCTTTCATTCGACTTATTCCTCCTTTGATGTGGATATGTATATACAAGGTTTCTATGATAAAGAAATAGAAAAAGATAAAAGTTTAAGGAATCTAATCTAAGGTCAATGAAGCAATGATGACGATTGAATAGACAAACTCCCTGATTAACCTAACTTCACTTCGCCAAGGGTGCCTACAACTACATGAAGCTGGTGCAATCTCCTAAGGTCACGCGAAAAGGTTTTCAAATCATGAAGGTTCATATGAGCACCCATTAAACGGTGCAGCTCAAACAAGCATCCACAATCGAACTTATGCAAATTATAAGGCTCAGACTAGCTTTACACAACACATCACCGGCGATTAATGTTAAAAGCATGAGCTTGGAGTTGATCAAATATTCAGTACAACATACATTACATCAAAGAGCCTCTACTCTACTTATAATCTACTTTGAAACATCTCTCCACTTTTAAGATACAAGAAATCATGTGATTCCACAAGATAACACTTAACACCAAACAAGTAGCTCCAATGTCTTTGCATTAACCTTGAGAAATATTTACAACAATTTCAAGTCCTCTCAGACAATTTCGAGAGTCTCTTTTATTCTACTCCTAAAATCTACTCTCTACTACTACTAATGATCTACTGAATTACAAATGAGGCAACAAGGCCTTTATATAGTGTCCAGGATTACAATGAATGGCTTAGATTAATTCAATAGCCAAGGGTCTAGATCGTGCCACCTCAGAGGTAGTTACAATAATTTGCTATTTTTAGCACAAAAAGAGAGAGGCAATGAAGGCACGTTTTCCAATGTGATAAGGTAAGGCGAAAGCATTTAAAATATTCCTCCACATAGGAATCCCTTTGGCTTCTTTCATTAAATGATACATTTAATGTATTTAAAATGAGGTGGCTGATATAATTAAATGATAATAGGTACACGCCACATCAGCAAACTCAAATTGTATCAACTTGTAGTGATGTATTCAATGTAATTGCTTGAACAACTTGTTGATCTTCGCCTTGTACATTTCCTTGCAACTGGATGTATGATACTTGTTGCTTCACTTGACTAACTTCATGATTCTTTCTTCTTCTTGTAGGCAGGTTGATGTGAATCTTCTTTGATGATGCTCTTTTTTTGGAGAGTGAAGTAGCGTAGTAGGAGATGATGACGATGCTTCCTTCATGTATGATGTAGAGATCTCTCTTGGACTTGAAATTGTAAAGTCTTGAAGTTTAGATGGATGAATGCCTTCGCTTGATGTAGAAGTTGATGAAGTGATCTTGCATGATGATCTTCGAAGTGACCCTTCGGAGTTTAGATGACAACACCTTATCTGGATGTGGAGTAGATAACCTCTTCAAGGATACTTGAAACTTGGTGAATCTTTGAAGATTAGGGGAACTTTACTTGAAATTTGGATGAGTGAATGCCTTGTCTTTTGAACATGATGCCACTTGAACTTGATGTAGATCTCTTGGAATGATGCTTCCTGGAAGATGATCTTGAATGATTCCTTATGATAGAGCAGCTAACTTCCCAAGGAGACTTGAAGCTTAATGACATGAGGTTTCCTTGAAGTAAAGTGGATGCCTTTGGAAGTCTTGATTGATGAAGATGAAGTAGTTGATACTTGAAGTGACTTCTTAGAACAGCTACTTGATGACTTTCCTAGCATGAAGGTGGTTCTAGACATTTGCTCCTCTAACGACTCCTTAGCTCCTGCAACACAAAAGAAATAATATTAATCTTCTTGATAAACATGATAATACTTGCTTTATAACATATAAGAATCACTTCATTCAGTTCCCAGCCAATCGCAAATTAAATCTTTACTTAAAATTTCACTCTAAAGCACTATTTTTACTCGTTCTAGGTGCATTGGATGAAGTATTCAAAGTCTTCCTAAAAGAAATGAAATGCATACACCTTAGATCAAATTTGCACATCCTCCAAAGCTAGCGCACCGGTTGAGATATTTGATATCTTCTTGTTATAAGCGCATTAGTTGAGGTATTAGAAATCCTCTGGATTTACTTTTGGCGGATTGGTTTAAGACCTCGAAATCTTCCTCACTAGACTTCCTTTCGCAGTGGTTCAAGTATTTGGTTTCCTCTAGGAGGTGGCGGGATAGTTAAATCTTTACACTTTTTCTCCTTCATCACTCTTGGCGCATTAGTTCAAGTGTTTGTATTCTTCTTTAGTAGACTTTCAAACATCTAACAATCTGACTTCATCCAAAAGGCCTCGCATGGGATAGGATCTTGATTTTTTTTGCTTGAAGTTTCTTCTATCAGTCCTTTTGATCTAGGCGCAGCAGATGGATAGTTTTAAAGTCTTCTTCTCATCACTTACAAACTTGAATTCTTCTCCTCCTTTAGGCGTATTGGATCTAGATTTCAAGTTCTTCTTGAAATACATACCTTGGATCAAACTTTTATATCCTCTAAGGGCTAGCGCATCGGTTGAGGGTTATGAATTCTTCTTGTTTGGCCTCAAAAATCTTAAACTAGACCACCCTCCACTAGTGGCGCATTAGTTCAAAGGTTTAAAATCCTCTGACAAAGGTGTTTAAACTTGATCAAGATTTGGTTGTTCGCTTTGAAATTTGCCTTGAAACTGAAATTTAGCCCCATTATGTGAGTGGCACATTAGATCAAGGGTGTTATTTCCTCTACAATTTCGCTTTAAGCGCGGTGGATAAACACTTTGAGTTCCTCTTGGATAGGTTGCAATGGTTGAAGGTGCCAAAATCTCTTAAGATTGCGCATTAGATGATACCTTGAAATCCCCTAACATTGGCGCAGTGGTTCAAGAGTGAAGGATCCTCTGGAAATTCCAACTTGATAAGCCTTTAAACTTTGATCTAGACCACCTTATCACTAGTGGCGCGTTGGATGAGGTATTTACAATCTTCTAGGATTAGCACCTTCAAATCTCTCTTCCAATTACCTTCAAACCTTCAAACGGCGCTTTAGACTAACAATTTGATTTCTTCTAGAATTTCGCATTAGTTGCCCATGTTGGAATCCACTTGACTTTAGCATTTCAAAATCCCCTTGAATTTGCTTTGATTCAACTCCTTTTCATCCTCATAGAGCTGGCGCATTGGTTGAGACATTAAGAATCTTCCTTGTGAGTCGCATTGGATTAAATGTTTGGATTCCTCTTGAAGGTAGCGCAATAGATCATGGGTCAGAGATTTTGCTTTCCTTGGGCGCTTTGGATGGAAGTTTCGAAATCTTCAAAAAACCTTATGTTCTTCCTTATGTTTGGCGCTTCGGTTGGAGGTTTCGAAATCCTCTAGGATGGCGCATTACTTCAAGGTATTGAGATCCTCAAAAACACCTTAAAGATTTGAATTCGCATTGGTTAAAGATTTGAAATCCCCTGGAATTCGCATTAGTTAAAGATTTGAAATCCTCTGGAATTCCAATTTTTTTGTGTCTCCATTTACCTTCCCAAAATGGCGCTTTGGTTTGGGAGTTGAAAATCTTCTAAAATTTGGCGCATTAGATATGCCTTCCAAGATCCTCTAGAGTATGGCGCAATAGATAGTACTCTCGAAATCTTCTAGACATTGCAGAATGGATCAAGGTTCTAACATCTCTTAACATTGGCGCACTTGATCTATTTTTGGAATCCTCTTACCTTCTCCCTTCATTAGCGCATTGGTTCAAGGATTCGATTTCCTCTGGCTTTTGTCGCACTAGATGGGAAATTTGCGCCCTCTCAGAAAATTTCGTTTTTTTAGGGTCCTTGAGGGTAAAGGTATATTGAAAAATATATTTAAGTATATACTTTAAATATTTTTTAATATACCTTTCAGGATGTTTGAGATAGGTCTCGAATCCACCGGATTTAACATGCAAAATCTAGAATTTGGAGGATTCGCCAGATTTCAGACTTAGCCATTTTTTCAGGATTTTCAGGATTTCAGGCTATCAGACTTAGTCTTTTCAGGATCTCAAACATACATCAGGATGGGTCTCAATATTCATTCCTTGAATGGAATTTGATCAAAAGTCTTCATCACTGCAAGTTCATCCTCTAGATAAGACCTCCATTTATAAAGCAAAATCTTCTAGGAGAGACTTATTGTTGGATTGGCAGAGGAAATGGACCTAAGACATCATCAAGACTACATGCAAAGCATCAGAGCTCAAAAAAGGGGGTCCGCATTTGCAATGGGGCGATGTGTGATTTGGTCACAACAAGACTAAATTCTTCACATTGTTCACAATCTTGAGGACTCCCTAATTATCACAAAAGAGTGAAGTTGGTGTAGTGCAACCAAGTTGTAGATCAACCATAATCCTATGCAACTGCATCACTTCACACTCAGTACGAACAATTGCCTTATTTTCTGCTTCGGTGGAAGATAGGGTGATTGTATGATGTAACTTGCTCTACATGAAATGACACCTGATCCTAGGGTATAGATATATCTAGTGGTAGATGATCTGAAAAACTTGGTTCTTTTATTTGGATCCAATAGGCTGTAAAAACAAGCCAGAAATATTCACCTGTAGCAGTGTTGCAAGTTGCCCTTTTTGTCCCAAATACCTTGGGGACCATTCCTCTTCCAATTTGGGTGCAAATGAGGAAAGGAGGAATGTTTTTAGTGTGAGAGAAACTTCACAGAAAAAAGTTGGAGCATTGGAGGTCACTGTGGGCCTCAGGCCTCATATGGCATCAAAAGCTGAAAGTGTTTTGCATATTTGGATTGCTCTCAAAAAGTTGAGCAATTTCAAAAGAAAAGTCATCTCATTTCATGTTTGTATGCAAAAGTTATGGCATCTAGACGATGGAGAGGATTTCACTAGCTACATGACAGTTGTGGGTCGCACTTTTGGCTGTTACAAAATGTTTTTACACTTACTGCAGGTCTGATAAGGGCATGATTTTACTTAGAGCAGAAATCTAGGGCAGAATAATTTAGAGCAGAAAACTTTGATCAGAACTTAGGGTTTCAGCAGAAACTAAGGAGCAGAAATCTAGGGCAGAATAATAAAGTGCAGAAAATTCAGGGCAGAATTAGGGTTTTAAGCAGAAAATCAGAATTACAGCCTAATCTCCCATTTGGGACATTACACATTCTTACCCTTAACATAGTTTATATCAAAATTATAAGCTTGAAGCTTACTCACCCATTTCTATTGTCTATCATTCAAATCTCTTTGGCAAAGGAAGAATTTCAAGTTGCTGTTGTCAGTCTTAACCACAAATCTGTCACAAACTAAATACTACCCGAATTTGCCCACGGCATGCATTATGGCTAACATCTCCTTATCATAGATTGAGAATCCTTTTATTGCCTCGCTAAGTTTTTGACTCTCAAAAGCTATGGGATGCCCATTCTACATCAAAACTGCCCCAATCCCTTCTGTTAATGTATCACATTCTAATACAAAGGGAGGTGAGAAATCCAAGACAACTAGCACAGGGCATGAACTCATTACCTCCTTGAGCTTGTCAAAAGCTCGTTGTGTTGAATTTTTCAATGAGAAAGCTCCCTTTGTTAATTTGTCAATGGAATTGCCAATTGTGAGAAGGACTTAACAAACCTCCTGTAGTAACTACAAAGGCCAAAGAAACATTTCAGCTGTGTCAAAGTCTCTGGAGGAGGCCATTCTAGGATTGCCTGTATCTTCTGGTGATCCACCTGAACACTTGGGCATTGATGATATGCCTCAAGTACAAAATATTTGTCATTTCAAACTCACACTTAGATGCCTCAAATAATTCTCCCAAGTCTTGCTGTAGATAAGAATACCATCGAAGAATCCTAGCACAAATTTCCTCAATTGTTTGATGAATACCTGATTCATGTAAGATTGAAAAGTGGCAGATGCATTTGTCAAGCCAAAGGGCATGACCAGAAGCACAGTGTCCATAATGACACCCAAAGGCTATCTTGTGATTATCCTCCTCTTTTACTCATAACTAATGGTACCTTGACCTAAGATCAATCTTAGAGAAGTATATTGCTCCATGTAGCTAATCTATCAATTCATTGATACTGGGGATGGGGTATCGATTTTTGATTGTCTTCTTGTTGAGAGCCTTGTAATCAATGCACATTCTCATTGTGCCATCCTTCTTCTTAACTAGGACTACAGAAGAAGCAAAGGGAATAGAGCTTGGTCTGATGTGACCCATACCCAAGAGCTCCTCGATTGCTTTCATTATTTCCTTGTTGTGCTTCTTGGGATGGCGGTAAGGAGCAATAATGACAGGTTTGGAACCCGTTTCAAGTTCTACTATGTGCTGAAATCTTCTATCAGGTGGCAATCCTGGAGGTATGTCATTAAACACCATGCTATGCTTATCTAGAATAGGTTATATATCCACATGATAGGATTTCTTACCCGTGGATGAGGCTATGTTTGTCACCAAGCACTGTGTTGCCCAAACTACTTGCCGTCTCTGGAAAGATCTCTCCATCCTCTTCACTTAGACAACTCTTGGGGCTCCATTTGCAATGCCACGAAGCACTACTTCCTTTCCCTTTGATTTGAATTTCAGCTCCATGGTCTGATAGTTCTGAGTATATTCACCACATAGAAGTCATTATGCACCCTGTGGTTAACCAGTGTGATGTCTAACAGTTGTATCCTTTTAGTAAAGGTAATGGTGAAGCCATCTACTACAATGACATTGAATCTTTCAAAGTCCTCTATTTCCAATCCTCTTTTGGCTACCAATCCCTCATCTATAAAGTTGTGGGTTACCGCACTATCAATCAACACTGTAATTCTCTATCCCTGTAGAACTCCACAAACTCTAAAAAGGCGATACTTGGGATCACTAAAAAGTGTGGCAAGGGTGCCTCCTGACGTTTCTTCCTCTTCTTTTCTTTCAAGCTTTGGTTCTACTTCTTCAATCTCTGGTTTAGGCTCTTCTGATTCTGATTCTATATAATATCACCTCTATGTAATGCACTTGTCCTTGGTCCCTACATCTGTGACTCGGCTCCCATGGCTCCTTGCAAGAGAAGCACAATTTCTTTCTTCTAAGTTCATTCCTAGTTTCTTCTTCTTGTTCTTTGCGGCATATCTTTTTGATATGATACTCCCTTATGGAAAGATTTCTTTTGCTGCCCTGAAGGTGGTGTCTTTGAGTAGAATTTGTTTTAGGTATTGAGGTTTTCAAAGTTAGAGCTCTCCTAATGGCTTTCTGCAAAGATGGTGGATCAAAAGCATTCACCCAACCTTTGAGAGGTTTGGTTAAACCCTCCATAAAAGGAATAGTAAGCCTCCTTTCAGAGACATTAGGAACCATCACTGATAACCTCTGGAACTCTGCCACATAGCTGTCCACCATGCTATATGGTCTCAATTGAGCCAACTCCTTGAAATTAATCTCTAGGTCCTTTCTGTCCAACCTGTTAATTAGCCTTTGGTAGTTATCATATGTAATAATAACACTATACTCTTGGGTAACCAACCCATGGTACCACGAGTAGTGTGCAACTCCCTCTAGATGCAGGGTAGCAAATTTTATTGCCTCTTTTCATACATAGGGTTTAGTGAAAAAGTTGTATCTAATTTTTGAACCCAAGAACGAGTTGTACATTTGTTTTGTACATCAAAAACATAAATGGTTAACTTACTCAATCCGTGTTGCAGATCTCTATGAGGCTGATTTGTAGTTTGCCTTCTTTCATTCTTTTGTCCATTTTTCATCTTTAGGTTGCAGAAATTTGTGAGACATTCTGCATTAAACTTTGGTCCAAGAGCTTTGTATTCATCTAATTAGGTTGCAAAATTATCTCCATTCTGATTTTACTTTTCTTTTTCTATTTGTTCTTCTCTTTGTAAGAACTTAGGCTGAAAAGGCCTAGATGCAGAACCCACAACAATTTTGTTATTTGTAGCAACAGTAGCACTTCCTTCACTTGTAGGGGTTTGAATATGCCTTGGAATATTTAGATTCTACATTGTCTGTAAGAACTCTACCATGAGATTTGCTATTTGCTGTTGGCCCTTGCTCATACTGACAATGGCATTATATTGGATCTTTGTCATTTCTTCATCTGTCGGAACCCTTTTTCCTCTTTCTCCCATTTCTTCTACTTCTATTTCTTCACCCTAATCTGGAGTGATCATCTATGATGGAGTTTGTTGGCTTATTCACCATTCTTGTAGGCTAACTCTATTGGTATGGGAATGATTTGGGTTGAGCTAGTACCTTGAAGACTTGGAAACTAGAAAGTTGGCTCAACACTTGATTTTTCTTGTATTTTTGGCTAGCAATAAATATTATATAAGCCAAAAATAATGATATTTTAGCCAAGGCAAAATTCAATGGGCTTGGAGACTTGAAAGTGGGAAAATAAATAAAAAGATAATTTTTGTTTATATTTTATTTATTTATTTTTCCAAGGATAGAATCGATGCCAAGTAGAAAAGGAAAAATAAAATAATAATAAAATATTATTTTATTGGCAAAAAAAGGCGATGCCCAAGGAGAAGAGAAAAAATAATAAAAAAAATTATTATTTTGCCAATTAAAAAATCGGTGCTCAAGGAGAAGGCAAACAAAATAATAAAAAATATATTATTTTCCCAAGGGAAAATCGGCGCTAGGAGGAGAAGGAAAAAATAATAAAATATTATTATTTTATTGTTTTTAAATGTTAGCGTCCAAAGGTGAAAAGCATTTAAAAATATCAAATTAAAGATTTGATATTATTGGTGGATTTGAAAATTGCTTATAATGTCTAATTGGGTTGCCCTTGGAGAGATTATAAAAAGAGCACTTTGGCATCATTTTTGACATTTTTTGCTTATGGTAAACTTTGCATTTTGCATATTGCTCTTGGCTAAAAGTGATTTTCAGTGAATTCAAAGTGGTGTTCCCTTGACATTTTGTGGTTTGGAGATGATCCCATTCCACCATGTGAGGTGAGTTCATATGGAGTTCATCATTGGGTTTAATTGGTGACTTTTCAAGGTGATTTTACTTCATTCAAGCTAGGGTTTGACATGGATCTTTATAATTGCTAGCAATGGAGTTTGGCATTCGTGTTTGGCTTTGATATTGGTACATTTTCATCAATAAGTTGCTTGTGGAGGATTTCCAATTGGATTGCTTGGCAAAGAGAGGTTTGTGTTGATTTCCATCACTTTTTCAAGGTCTGAAATTCATGACAGCGGACTGTAATTTCATATCAGCATCAGATCTGAGGTGATTTTTACATCTTTGTTGAGCATTCATCATTCATTTGACATTCCAGCCCTAATCGCTTCATCCTAGGGCCAATTGCTTCACTTTTGGAGGTGTTTTGAGGCTTGCATTTGTGATTTTCAGTCACTAGGGTTTGTGACAGCAGCATACAGGTTTATGACATCAGTATACAAGGTTGTAACAGTAGCATACAATCATTTCCAGATTGATATATGATCATTGGACTTCAAGGATTAATATTGTACTTCATGATCCACACATTGTACTTGGGTTTGGTTTCATATTTTGGTGTTGTTGCATGTATTTAGAAGTCTGAAATTTATATCAGACCCAGCTGACTGTAATACCCAGCCATCTTCAAGTGTAATCAGCTCTTCATTCAATAAAGAAGATAAGCTTGCATTCCGCGTATGTTCATCTTTGTTTTATGTGAGTTGTTTGGTTAAATTGTATCATCTTTTCATGTTGTTTGGATGTGAATTTGCAACCTTTCCATCTCTATGATATTTCAAACACATTGGTGAAAGTATAAGTTAAAAACCCTAAGTATTTTGCAAGCAATTTAAATCTGAAAATTCAGATCAGCAAGGAAAAAATTTTAGTTAGACAAGACAGGGTTCTTACAGTGGTATCAGAGCTTGGATCCTTAAGAGACATAAGGATAATATTTAGCAGGCACAGAATCTGCAGAAGATGTATGTTGATAGACATTGTATTGAGAGGACATTTGATGTTGGTGACTTGGTATTTTTGCACTTACAGCCTTATAGAGTTGGAGAGGTACCATATGAGCTTTGATTTGCCATCAGGTAGCCGGATTCACAATGTATTTCATGTGTCATGCCTCAAAAGGGTACTAGGACAACATGTTTCTTCTCCAGATCTTCCACCTCTTGATGAAGAGGGTATGTTGATATTGGTCCCTGAAGTATCTTGGACATGAGGGAGCGCAAGTTGCGTAACAGGGTCATTAGAGAGTATTTGGTGAGATGGAGGGACTTGCCATTGGAGGATGCTACTTGGGAAGGAGAGCAGATTTTACAGCATCCTAATCTTCGATTGCTTGAGGGCAAGCAATCCCGGGAAGGGAGGACTGTCATGTCCCCATTTTCGGAGTGATCATCTATGATGGAGTTTGTTGGTCTATTCACCATTCCCATAGGCTAACTCTATTGGTAAGGGAATGATTTGGGTTGAGCTAGTACCTTGAAGGCTTGGAAACTAGAAAGTTGGCTCAACACTTATTTTTCTTGTATTTTTGGCTAGCAATATTATATAATATTTTTATAAAAACCAAAAATAATGATATTTTAGCCAAGGCAAAATTCAATGGGCTTGGAGACTTGAAAGTGGGAAAATAAATAAAAAGGCAATTTTGTTTATATTTTATTTTATATTTTTCCAAGGATAAAATCGATACCAAGGAGAAGAAAAAATAAAATAATAATAAAATATTATTTTATTGGCAAAAAAAGGCAACACCCAAGAAGAGAAAAAATAATAAAAAAAATTATTATTTTGCCAATTAAAAAATCGGTGCTCAAGGAGAAGGCAAACAAAATATATTATTTTCCCAAGGGAAAATCGGCGCTAGGAGAAGGAAAAATAATAAAATATTATTATTTTATTGTTTTTAAATGTTGGCATCCAAAGGTGAAAAGCATTTAAAACTATCAAATTAAAGATTTGATATTATTGGTGGCTTTGAAAATTGCTTATAATTTGTCTAATTGGGTCGCCCTTGGAGAGATAGTATAAAAAGAGCACTTTGGCATCATTTTTGACATTTTTTGCTTATGGTAAACTTTGCATTTTGCATATTGCTCTTGGCTGAAAGTGATTTTCAGTGAATTCAAGGTGGTGCTCCTTTGATATTTTGTGGTTTGGAGATGATCCCATTTCACCATGTGAGGTGAATGCATATGGAGTTCATCATTGGGCTTAATTGGTGACTTTTAAAGGTGATTTTGCTTCATTCAAGCTAGGGTTTGACAAGGATCTTTATAATAAGCTAGCAATGGAGTTTGGCATTCATGTTTGGCTTTGATATTGGTACATTTTCATCAATAAGTTGCTTGTAGAGGATTTCCAATTGGATCGCTTGGCATAGAGAGGTGTTTGTGTTGATTTCCATCAGTTTTTCAAGGTCTGAAATTCATGACAGCGGACTGTAATTTCATATCAGAGTCAGATCTGAGGTGGTTTTGACATTTTTGTTGAGCATTCATCATTCATTTGACATTCCATCCCTAATCGCTTCATCCTAGGGTCAATCACTTCACTTTTGGAGGTGTTTTGAGGCTTGCATTTGTGATTTTCAGTCACTAGGGTTTGTGACGGCAGCATACAGGTTTATGACAGCAGTATACAGGGTTGTAACAGCAGCATACAATCATTTCCAAATTGATATATGATCATTGGACTTCAAGGATTAACATTGTACTTCATGATCCACACATTGTACTAGGGTTTGGTTTCATATTTTGGTGTTGTTGCATGTATTTAGAAGTCTGAAATTTATATTAGACCCAGCTGATTGTAATACCTAGCCATCTTCAAGTGTAATCAGCTCTTCATGCAATAAAGAAGATAGGCTTGCATTCCGGGTATGTTCATCCTTGTTTTATGTGAGTTGTTTGGTTAAATTGTATCATCTTTTCATGTTGTTTGGATGTGAATTTGCAACCTTTCCATCTCTATGATATTTCAAACACATTGGTGAAAGTAAAAGTTAAAAACCCTAAGTATTTTGCAAGCAATTTAAATCAGAAAATTCAGATCAACAAGGAAAAAATTTCAGTTAGACAAGACAGGGTTCTTACAATTATACTGGATCTTTGTCATTTCTTCATCTGTCGGAACCCTTTTTCCTCTTTCTCCCATTTTTTCTACTTCTATTTCTTCACCCTAATCCTACAACTTTCTTTGTTCTCTCTGATAAAATCTAATTTCTCTTTCAGTGGGCTGCATTAAAAATGTTATCTCTAACCAGGCTAGCAACATCAAAGCTCTGATACCATTGTAATGACTCTTTTCAAGATTTTATAATCTTTATAATTTTTTTTTGTGTTTTCTGATTGATGCAAACTCGAATGAATATGAAATACAAAACAGTAACTATTAAACACCAATATGGACAACAACAATAAATACTAGAAATAATTATGGAAGCCCTTATACTAAATGTGATTAACGTTGTAGCAGCTGAGTATTTACAAATACTGATGTGGAAAACAATATTCAGTTGAACCCTTATAATATTCAGATCACACAGAAAGACAGAAAAATGACTAAACTCACAAGTTTTTAGTAGATATAAATTATGCTGAAAATAACAAAGGCTGCGACTGGTTCCCAAAACAGCACGTGATTGCTGTAGAGGCACAAATGGCACCCAAAATGGTACAATGACCCCTAATAATGTTTCGGCTGAGGCTTTCCCAAATGTACAACAGACTTGGCAATTAGAAATGATATGACAACTTAGGAGTTGTACAACACCCACCTGATTTGTACGACAACTACAAGGTAATAATTACTGCTGGAAATATGTATGACTAAGCTACTAACAACAATTGATTGGGAGTTGCTGCACAACAACAAATAGATATATGCACTAAGAATCTTTCATCAACACTGGACTTGGTTGCAAACCTTCACAATTGAAAATCTTCAAAAGTACTCTTGAATTTGGAACTCCTTCAAACTTTGAGCACAAATGCGACCCTTGAATGGAATTGCTACAAATGGACAAGAGGGTTTTCGTCCTCCAATCCAAAATGAAAACTGAGAGGGTTTTTGTCCTTCAAATTCTCTACACCAAAGGGTTTTCGTCCTCGCTTGAGGAGATGAACACAAGTGCTCAAAGGAGATGAAAAAGGGTTTGATGTCAAATAACAATGGATCTGTTCTTCTGTGCCAATCTTTTCCTTTTATATCACCTTTTAATTTGAATTTCCTTTTCCCTCCTAAAATTCCCTCCAAAAGTGTTCAAAAACACTGTTTAATAAACATTACATTGCGCCCACTTTATTAAAATAATAATAATATATAAGTTGTCTTTTTATAGTGTTATAAAAATAAAGGTATTAGGACAACGTAAAATATTATTATTAAATTATTTCCCTAACTTTATCCCTTAGCCTAAGGGAAATAAAGAATAGGTTATAGGTCTCCCAATTAATTTAATTTTAAAAAGGGGACATGACAAAACACAAGTATTTTGAGATGGATCCACCCTTTTGAAACATAGAAGAAAAAAATAAGTTTTTCATATACAAGGCCTGACCAGCCTCCAATGTCTAGTATTTGGTTTTTAGATTCTCCCAAAGAGTGGTTGCATCAGTGGGATTTCAAACTTCAAGAATTAGTGTATCTAAAATGGACAGCTTTACAAGCATTACAACTTCTTGATGCCTCCTGTCATAGTCCTTTGGATTATCATCAGGTCTTTCCTTCTTGCGCAACGCAATCTGATCACGGTCACAATACTCACGAATGGTGCATACTTATGCCTCCATAGGCTGTATTTTTTCCCGGTTAGCTTCTGAGAGTCCAGCAAAAACAATGTCCAGATTCCTGCCATCGTAGGATACAATAGACTTTTGGTTTACGAAAACAATTAAATTGGGGGATTTGTTAATGCTGGAGCAAAACAAATATTCAGGGAACTTTTAATGCTTCTTACACACAATATGATAAAATTTCAGGCAAAACTAAAGAAAATATTATAAATTCTAGAATTTAAAATTGTAAAGTGAACCCTAAATATTTAAAGTTTGTGAAACTTTATAAAACTACGGCCCTGGTCTTCTTCACTTGTTGGTGTGCATCTGGTCAATCCCAAATATATTAACAAACAACAGCTCCGATGGCCTCTTCACAAATCTGTTGCTCCTTCAAATTCCAACCTTTTGTCAGCACACTTCCTGGCTTTTCATTCACGCACTGCTACAGCCACACCATGCTTTCACAAGAATTTCAGCTGCTATGCTCTTCCTTGTGCCTTCTTACACTTACCTTGCTACCGTGCACCTATCCTCCCACCACCTTCAGCTTCCAGGGCCAAACTTCAGAGCTGTTTTCTTTTTCTTTTTTGCTAAGCTGTCTTCCACCATTCACTTACAGAAGGGAATGTGTATCCCAACAACAATAGCAAGATAAACTTCTGCTCCTTCACCTCTCTGCAAGCTACAACAATTTTAGTCTGTAACAGCAAGGCTTTGTTATCATATTAGAGCAATATATATCAGCAAGAGTTACAAGTAGGTGGTGAAATTACACGGGAAAATGCAGATGTATATAAGCTGGCATTGTGATAGTACAAGCAAAATCCTAGTAACAAAATACTAACAAGCGACTGATTTAGGCATACCAAGTTGCCTATTATAGAGCTAACCTGAACGACAAACAGGTATAGCTAACAGCTATGTCTAAATGTATATTATCTAATAAAAGCACAAATGTGACTGCCAAACATTGATCAGAGTTCTATCACATAGGGCTTTTAGATAATAAGAACTGTGATGAAATGATCCTCACCGAGTAACCATTTGGCTGGAAAGAAAGATAATAAGAACTGTGATGGAATGATCCCCTCTGCATAACCATTTGGCTGGAAAAAAATAAAAGTTATCTGCAAGCAAGAGAGCTGCCAGGGCATTAAATAATCTCTCCAATAATCATTTTTTTTTTAAAGAAAATTTATTTTAAATTAAGATTTACAATCACCGCCTCTCATTACCATCTTATTTACCATCACCACCTCTCACCTGTGTAACACCCTTAAAAATTTAACAAAAAATTTCATCTAATAACAGAATTTCAGCAGAAAGATTAACTAACTTTCATGAAAGAAGTAACGAGTATAAAACAGTTTCTAGTTTTTAACCAACTTTCTCTTTCAGCTGAAATAATCTTTTCTATACTACATACATGTGAAAACAAAGTAATCTAACTAACTTTAAATAACAGTTTTTCTTTTCAACAACTCAAATATATAAATAGTAAGAGAGGGATAGAAGAGTTCAACTTGATTAGCTTTCTGCTGATTTGTTCATAGATCCTTCACTGGATTCTGGTAAAAGAAATATCAACAAGGGTTTTAACCACCCATCCAGACCAACTAGTCTCTCGTGCTTCTTCGACTGAAGAAACCTGACCCTTCGCGAGGGTGATTATTCAGGAATCAATTAACAATATCATGCCTCTGAGCCTAGTGTCAAGATCCTATACCTCCTGATCGATCTTTTCCAAAGGTACCTCCTACTGGAAAGATCACTCTGATCGGGGTATATCTGGAACTTGATAGCTGACAGATGCCTAATCTGCATCGTAACCTTGGCCAAGGATTTCTAGTATATAACTATATATATATTTGACACTACTGTGTCGTCAGCATTCACCCTTGCTTGGCACTGACATTATTTCATATGTTTCATATTGCAGGTTTGTGAAAGAATACCAAGCAAGGTTCATTTGACAACTTCAGATTCACATAGAGTATATAAACAAAAAGCATCTTCCTTTCAGAGACCGCAGCCCAATACTACGGAATAAATATGATATAAAACAGTCATTCCTACATATGCATATATATATATATATATATATAGATATAAAACAGGAAACAACTCTTAAATTTTCTGCAGATTCGACAGACTTACAGAAATGGTTCTCATACAGATTTCTGCATACTAAACTTAAACCACAGTATACAGGATGGCAGAAATAAAGGAGATTCAATAGCATAGAACAATCAATAGTTTGCTTCAGAACCATAGTTTACAGAATGACAGAAATAAAGAAGATTCGATAGCATAAAATGATCAATAGTTTGATTTAGAATCGTGGAATATTAGACTGTGCATGGAAGACTTACAACTTGCCTTAACAAGTTTTTAAAATGCGACTGGAAGAGAGACACTGCTCCAACAGGTCTGAGATGGTTCTTCTAACTCCTGCAGATTACTTGATCAAAAGAGCAAATTCCAAATTGCAGAAAACTATTGCCTTTTCCAAAGTGATTTACAGAGATGGATATAAGACTGCTTCATGCAACAAGAGATCTGTATTTTTCTTCTTTCGAATGCTTGAGATAAAGCCGCCCTTCCAAGAGAGAGGTGCGAATGTCTATGTGACTGGCACGAATGATTGGAGAAAAAGAATGGTGACTAGGAAACTCACACCCCAAACAATATAAAGAATGCATGTCAAGAAAAAGAATGAACGCCACAAGGAAACGCTCTCCTACTACGATCACATACAAGAGGAGCGTTTCCTCTTGTATGTGGGTGGAGTGGGAGGAGTTACATCAAGACTCCAACTCACTCACTCCAAGCGCTCCACTAAAGGTAAGACATCACACAAAAAAAATAAACAAAAGAACAATAATTCCCACTAAGAAATATTTATTAATACTTATAGTCATGTGCCTTGGCCAAGGCTACGGTGGATTAAACTTAGGCATGATTATTGTTTCTCGATTCCTGTAATCACCCTCTCCTTGTTGATATCCCTTTTACCGGTCACCTGATTGTCTTACATCCACTTCGACAAAAATTGATGGTTAAATCATTTTCTTGATACGACCAATAATTTATATTATATTCATACATCCATTTTCATATATATATAAAAGAAATATTCGCATATAAAAGAAAACCGTTCTTTCATAACTATACACATTATCAATGAATAATTTCCATATTCACATGAAAGCAATTGTTCTCAACTAACAACATAACTAACATTCCATGGTTCAGAAGAAAGGGATGTAACATATTCTCCCCCTTATGAATCATCGTCCTCGACGATTATTTATCAATATATATAAATACAAGCTTAACAATAAAGTTTCTCATTAGTCTTAATTGTTTGGAAATAAATAAGGAAATTTTTGATGAATCTCATCATAATTTTCCCAGGTGGCATTCTCTTCTGAATATTGGTCCCACTGGACCTTACATTGAACCACCTCGCGTTTACGTAAGTGCAACTTATGTATCTCGAGTACTCTGAGTGGCTCTATTGTGATCACTCCAAGATCCTGTACCTGCAATGATTTCCAATCAATCATATGCTCAGAGTCTGCATAATATTTCTTAAGATAAGAAACATGAAACACATTATGAATTCTGGCGAGAGTCGGGGGTAGAGCAATTCTGTAAGCCACATGATTGATGATTTCAAGAACTTCAAAAGGTCCCACATATCTCGGGGCTAACTTAGAGGCTTTCCCAAATTTTATAGTGCTCTTCTGTGGTTTCACTCGCAAAAGAACTTTTTCTCCCACCACAAATTGTCTGGGAACACGTTTTGCATCAGCATAACTCTTTTGCCTGTCATTGGCTTCTTTCAGTCTCAGCCTGATTATTCTCACTTGCTCTTCCATTTCTTGAAGCATCTTAGGTCCTAAAATGATCTTGTCTTCCCACCTATTCTAGCTTATAGGGGTTCTACATTTCTTGCCATACAATGCCTCGAAAGGTGCCATTTTTATTGCTGACTGATATGAATTGTTATAGGCAAATTCTACCAAAGGTAAATATTCTTCCCATCTGTATTGTTGATCCATACAGTACATTCTTAGTAAATCTTCTAAAAATTGATTTACCCTTTTCGTCTGACCATCTGTCTCGGGATGATATGCCGTACTAATATTCAACTGAGTTCCCAAGGCTGAAAATAGGGTTTGCCAAAATCTGGAGGTCATTCGTGCATCCCTATCAGATATGATCTTTTCTGGTATTCCGTGAAGACGGAAGATTTCTTGTACAAATTTTCGAGCAATCACTGGTGCTCCATTTGTTAAATTTCCTGGTATGAAATGCGCCACTTTTGTGAGTTTATCCACTATCACCAGTATAGCATTATGCCTGTTCCTAGTCAAAGGTAAACCTTGCACAAAATCCATGCTGATAATCTGCCACTTCCAATCAGGTACGCTATGGGGCTGAAGTAGTCCTGTTGGATGCTGATGCTCTACTTTTACTTTTTGACATTCGAAGCATTTTGCCACAAATCTTGCTGCGTCCTTTTTCATTCCCCTCCAAAAATATAATGGTTCGACATCAGCCAACATCTTGGTTACTCCGGGGTGTCCTGAATATGGTGCGGTGTGAACTTCTTTCCATATCTTTTTTCTTAATTCAGCAGACTTTGGAATATACATTCTACCTTTAAATCTTAGAAGTCCATCTGCCTCAATGTGAAAACGTTCATATTTAGGCTCCTGTGGATTTGACTGCAGAGCTTCCCGAACTTGCAAATAATATTCATCTTCTTACAATTTTGGAACCACCTGGTTTCTAAAATCTGTGTTGATGGATACCATTGCCGTTATATGCTTCCGTCAGCTCAAGGCATCAGCTACCCTGTTTTCCTTACCCTTAATATAACTGATCTCAAAGTCCTAATCGGCGATTAACTCCATCCATCTCCTCTGTCGAGCATTTAGATTGGGTTGTGTGTAAATATATTACAAGCCTTGATGATCTGTCTTGAGTTCAAAAGTTTTCCCCAACAAATAATGTCGCCACATTTGTAGAGCATGAACAATAGCTGCCAACTCTAAATCATGGGGTGCATAATTTTGCTCATATTGTTTTAGTTTTTGGGATTCATAAGCCACTAGCTTTCCTTCTTGCATTAATACTCCACCCAATCCTTCTCCCGATGCATCTGTTATAACCACAAAACGACCATTAGGATCCGGTACTGTCAATATAGGTGCGGTTGTTAGCTTTTCCTTTAATAGATCAAATGCCTCTTGACATTTTTCAGTCCATTCAAATCTTTTTCCTTTCCTTTGAAGAGAGGTAATAGGATGAGCAATTCTAGAAAAATCTTTGACAAATCTCCTATAGTACCCGGCCAATCCCATGAAACTCCTAACCTCAGGAACATTCTTTGGTACTGGCCAATCTACTATGGCTTTGATCTTAGCAGGGTCCACTGCAATTCCTTTAGCTGATATAATATGTCTCAAATATTGTATTTCTTTCTGAAAGAAGGTACACTTTGATAATTTCCCATACAGTTTGTGTTCCCTTAATTGCTGAAGAACTATTCGAAGGTGTTGTAGGTGCTCTTCCTCATTTTGGGAGTAAATAAGAATGTCATCTAAAAATACCAAAACAAACTTATCTAGGTTATCTCTAAACACACTATTCATCAAATTCATGAATGCAGCTGGGGCATTTGTAAGCCCAAAAGGTAGAACTATGAATTCATAGTGCCCATATCTAGTTCTAAAAGCCGTCTTATGAATGTCTTTTTCTTTCATCCTGAGTTGATGATATCCCGATCTCAAATCTATTTTAGAAAATATTGCAGCCCCTTTCATCTCATCAAACAGATCATCTATTTGAGGTAAGGGATATTTGTTCTTGATGGTAAGTTTATTTAACATTTGGTAGTCTATACACAGACGAAGAGTTCCATCCTTCTTTTTAACAAAAATAATTGGGGCACCCCATGGTGAAACACTTGGCCGAATCAAGCCTTTATCCATTAAATCCTGTAATTGTGCTTTTAACTCCACCAGTTCTAATGTGGTCATACGGTAAGGTACTTTTGAAACTGGTTCGGCCCCTGGCACAAGGTCAATAGCAAAATCAAAAATTCTTCTAGGTGGTAACCCAGGTAGTTCCTCGGGAAATACATCTTGATATTCCTGGAGATAAGGGTATTTTTCAGCGAAGATTTCTTTCTCCTCTTCAACTCCTAACTTTTTTTTTCTATTTTGGGAATGCTCTGTCCCCTCACTGACTGCTTCCATCTTAACTACAAACAAATTGCATCCCTTCTTTCTATTTCTTTTCAGTTGCATAGCCGAAATTTGCCGAACCTTGACTTCTCGTTGTTTCCCTTGAATCCGCACTGGATTCCCTAAATCATCTAGGCATTCCACTACCTTATCATAACAGTCGACCTTAGCCCTATGTTCTTTCAACCAATTCATTCCAATGATTACATCGTAGGATCCTAAAGGTGCTACATAAAGGTTGGCCTCTGTCAAGAAGTCTGGAAATTCAATCTTTGCTTCAAACATACACTGCTCTACCTGAGCTCTCGTCTGATTAGCATATTCTAGCATCCATGATTTAACCAT
The DNA here is from genome assembly GCA_027924645.1 of Cunninghamia lanceolata. Taxonomy (NCBI): domain Eukaryota; kingdom Viridiplantae; phylum Streptophyta; class Pinopsida; order Cupressales; family Cupressaceae; genus Cunninghamia; species Cunninghamia lanceolata. The sequence continues at coordinate 25,895,132 of BSBN01000213.1, read as the reverse complement.
AAACCCAGTTCTTTTAGGGAACCTTCCCAGTAACTTAGGTGATATAAAACATTCAGTTGTTGTGCTTTCTGTCCCTTAAGGAATCATCTTTCTTTAATCTCTGTTCTTGCCGAACAACTTTCTCATAAGCCTCATCCATAGTTCGAGGTGCTAAAACATCCACTGGACCTCCAATACGATTGTTTAACCCCATAATGAACTTTCGTACTCGAAAGTTATCATCTTGTCGATATTGTGGGACATATTTGAGTAGTCGGGTATATTTCTCCTCGTACTCGTTGACAATTAGGAGTCCTTGCCTGAGGTTTTCAAAATCCATCAGTTTTTGATCATAAAATAACTGAGGCAGCCATCTTTGGCGGAATATCTTCACAAATTGCTCCCAAGACACATCAGCTACTGCCAATCCCATTTCAGCCCTCTTATTTTCCCACCATGTGGCAGCTTCTCCTGCCAACTGGTAAGCTGCCCATGTTGCTTTTGAGTTATCAAAATAATCTTGAAGTTCAAAATACTTCTCCATTTCGGTTAGCCATGCCTCTGCGGCATCTCCCGAAGTAAAACCTTCGAATTTAGGAGGTTTTATCTTTTTCATATCCTTGGCTAACTCATCAGCCAATCTGCTCTTCTTGAGTCCTAAGCTTAAGGTTTTTGAGTTATCTTCATGCTGGTCACTATGGTTTTCAGATCCTTCTTCTCTTGTCTTAGATTGCCCTTCTACCCTTCTTTCTAGGTGGGCTAATATGTCCCGAGTTGTTTTCATCATGTTCAAAAGTTGATCCAGTTTATCCATGGAGCCATTGTTCTGATCTTCTCTGAACTCATTTCCAGAATATTCCATTCCAATGAAGTCCCTGAAGAAATTAGTTTTTGGGTTATGGGTTGTTGTCATTGAATAGTTTTCACAATGAATTTAAGGAGTCTTTCTTTTGCATAACATCATTTGAAACTCATATCAAATACAAATAGTTCACAAAATTTTAAAAGACTAGAACTCCCTGTGATAGATTAATAATTACAAAATTTCTATTGCTTCCTGCGATAAATTCAAAATTTCTATCACTTCCTGTGATAATTGCAAAATTTCTATCACTTCCTCTGATAGATTTATTGCAATTCAATACAAACTGGTCATCACTTTCTGTGATTAGTTTTTTGAATCTTTTTCATTATCAGTGATAGGTTCCTCCTGATCACTAAATTCTAAAAATGGGGTAAGTCTATATCCAGGAGTCGGAACTCGATCTCCTTCAGATGTTTATGGTTTAGTTTGGTCTTTGGTTTTGGTTCTATTAATTTCTGCAATTATAGCGGACTTCATTTTCTCTTTTCCAGAGATTGTCCATTTTTCTTCTTCCCCTCCGAAGTCTTTTCAGAGCTTCGGCCAATGTCTCCGAATCTGTTGGAGGTGAACAACTTGAGTAATCATAAGATGTAGGGTCTCGAACCTTTTTCCGGGGTGTTTTTCTTATCAATACCATCCTGAAGAGACATATTAACTGTTTACAATGTTCTAAGCATGATGAGCCCCAAGGTTCAGTGTAGAACCTGGTAGCTCTGATACCATATGTAACACCCTTAAAAATTTAACAAAAAATTTCATCTAATAACAGAATTTCAGTAGAAAGATTAACTAACTTTCATGAAAGAAGTAATGAGTATAAAACAGTTTCTAGTTTTTAACCAACTTTCTCTTTCAGCAGAAATAATCTTTTCTATACTTACATGCATGTGAAAACAAAGTAATCTAACTAACTTTAAATAACAGTTTTTCTTTTCAACAACTCAAATATATAAATAGTAAGAGGGATAGAAGAGTACAACTTGATTAGCTTCCTGCTGATTTGTTCATAGATCCTTCGCTGGATCTGGTAAAAGAAATATCAACAAGGGTTTTAACCACCCATCCAGACCAACTGGTCTCCCGTGCTTCTTCGACTGAAGAAACCCGACCCTTCGTGAGGGTGATTATCTAGGAATCAATTAACAATATCATGCCTTTGAACCTGGTGTCAAGATCCTATACCTCTTGATTGATCTTTTTCAAAGGTACCTCCTATTGGAAAGATCACTCTGATCGGGGTATATCTAGAATTTGATAGCTGACAGATGCCTAATCTGCATCGTAACCTTGGCCAAGGATTTCTAGTATATAACTATATATATATATATCTGACACTACTGTGTCGTCAGCATTCACTCTTGCTTGGCACTGACATTGTTTCATATTGTAGGTTTGTGAAAGAATACCAAACAAGGTTCATTTGACAACTTCAAATTCACATAGAGTATATAAACAAAAAGCATCTTCCTTTCAGAGACCGTAGCCCAATACTACGGAATAAATATGATATAAAACAATCATTCCTACATATATATATATATATATATATATATATTCATATAAATAACAGGTAACAACTCTTAAATTTTCTGCAGATTCGACAGACTTACAGAAATGGTTCTCATACAGATTTCTGCATACTAAACTTAAACCACAGTTTACAGGATGGCAGAAATATAGGAGATTCGATAGCATAGAACAATTAATAGTTTGCTTCAGAACCATAGTTTACAGAATGGCAGAAATAAAGAAGATTTGATAGCATAAAATGATCAATAGTTTGATTCAGAATCGTGGAATATTAGACTGTGCATGGAAGACTTACGACTTGCCTTAACAAGTTTTTAAAATGTGACTGGAAGAGAGATGCTGCTCCAACAGGTCTGAGATGGTTCTTCTAACTCCTGCGGATTACTTGATCAAAAGTGCAGATTCCAAACTGCAGAAAACTATTGCCTTTTCCAAAGTGATTTACAGAGATGGATACAAGACTACTTCATGCAACAAGAGATCTGTATTTTTCTTCTTTCGAATGCTTGAGATAAAGCCGCCCTTCCAAGAGAGAGGTGCGAATGTCTATGTGACTGGCACGAATGATTGGAGAAAAAGAATGGTGACTAGGAAACTCACACCCCAAACAATATAAAGAATGCATGTCAAGAAAAAGAATGAACGCCACAAGGAAACACCCTCCTCCTACTACGATCACATACAAGAGGAGCGTTTCCTCTTGTATGTGGGCAGAGTGGGAGGAGTTACATCAAGACTCCAACTCACTCACTCCAAGTGCTCCACTAAAGGTAAGACATCACACAAAAAAAGAAACAAAAGAACAATAATTCCCACTAAGAAATATTTATTAATACTTATAGTCATGTGCCTTGGCCAAGGCTACGGTGGATTAAACTTAGGCATGATTATTGTTTCTCGATTCCTGTAATCACCCTCTCCTTGTTGATATCCCTTTTATCGGTCACCTGATTGTCCTGCATCCACTTCGACAAAAATTGATGGTTAAATCATTTTCTTGATACGACTAATAATTTATATTATATTCATACATCCATTTTCATATATATATAAAAGAAATATTTGCATATAAAAGAAAACCGTTCTTTCATAACTATACACATTATCAATGAATAATTTCCATATTCACATAAAAGCAGTTGTTCTCAACTAACAACATAACTAACATTCCATGGTTCAGAAGAAAGGGATGTAACAACCTGAGGGGTCAATGTCAGAAGGTTGGCAGCAGCAAGACTGTGATCCCCATGCAATGAGAGAACAGTGAGACAAGTAGAAGAGATTTGCTTCTCATTGTCCTGCCTAAATTATCTAGCTTCTTCCCATGCACTTCAAGGGATCTTTTGACTTCATCCAGACAAGGGGGCTCCTTTCCTTCTTTTATTGCAGTAACTCTCTTCCTTTCTATGGTTATCGCTACTTAGTCTTCTTTGTTTGTCAATGCTGTTTTATTTATCTTTGTTTTTGAACTCACTGTAAAAACTAGGTTATGCTAGTCCTATTTTCACCCTCATTGTAATGACATATTGTGTTGAGTGTTTATTTGTCTATGACGTGTACTGAGTGAATTGCTTAGGATCAACAATTAGGGGAGTTTGCCATGAATTTCATCGCTTCAAACAACATTCTGTTCATGTTTTTTTTAATGTATTTGTCTGTTTCGGTATCTTAGGATGGCAAATTCCCACTGAGGGTCAATTTAATTGTATTCCAATGGCATAAAATTCAATATCTCATTTTTTCTGGTACTGGAGTTTTGGTATATGAGTGATCTAAATTGAAGTAAATGGAAACTACCCTTACTGCTCTTGAATAGCATAATTCTTGCAGATAAGTCTAAAATTGAAAGTTGGATTGAAACATTTTTTCTGGGAATGGAATTTTGAGTTTGTTGAATGTTTATTTGTCTAGTGAATTGTTAGGGTGAACAAGCGGGAGAGTTTTCCATATATTTGATCATTTCAAACAACATTCCATTTATGTTCTTTTATGTATTTGTTTGTTGTGTTAGCTAAAGGATGTCAAATTCCTACTTAGTATCAATTTAATTTGATTCTAATAGCGTGAAATACTATATGCCCTTTTTGTGGCATTGAGACTTGGTAAAGGAGTGAGCCAATTTGAGGTAAATGATAACTTTCCTTAATGCACTTGACTAGCATCATTCTTGCAAATAAGAAAGAACAGATATAAATTTCCATGTTGTAGAGTTTAGAAGTGCTATTTTGACATGTTCAAGCTGAAACCATTTTGCTAATGTTTACATTCCTTGAAAAATGCAGAAATGGGAACCGTCATCTCAACATCGCAATGGTAATTCTATTGTCGAAGTTTATAGAATTATGGAAGAGGTGATTATTCCTGTTATCAATCACATTTTTAAATATTTGGAATATAGAAAATGAAACATTTATTTCAAAAGCTATCAATATTTAAATATTTATTGCTTCTAATGTTTTATTTATATTGATTGATTAGCTTCCACTTAACATATATTAGGCCCTCAAAATTCCTTATGTTTATATAGAAAATTTCATATTGTGCATATCTCGCATTATATGCATTGGTTCTTTTGTTACATGCCTCTGATTTAAATATCGAATAAGAGTTACCTTTGAATCCTTGAAACGATATCTAGTTGTTTTGCAATAGGTTTCCCGCACCAAAGATGTAATAGGGACATGGGAATGCCTGATGAAACTCCTTCATTAGAATTGGAAAATTAGGAAGAAATTCAGGCTTAATTGGGATCATTTCCTTCAACACCAGGAATGTCGCTTGATTTAGGAAAGATTCCTTCTTTTATGGTAGAAATTTCGTAATGTTTTCATTTAGTGCATTTTCTTTGAATCTTTTGTTCTTTTTAAAAGCTCTATAGTGACCTAACCCACCAATATACTACCAATTTAGTTGACCATGGATGGCTATAAATGGTCATACACTAACAGTCCACTAGCCTATTTTTATTCCCATAGGCTAAGTTGGGAGTTATAAGGGAATAGTTTAATTAATTAAATGTTAAATAATCCTAAGTCATTTTTGGGTTATTTATATTTAATTAATTAGCTAGGCCTTATTATTTGTAAAAGTGACTTTATAATAAGTTATTGAGAAATTATAAAATAAGTCACTTTTGAGAAGGAAAACATAAAATAAAATAAAATTAAAAAATAAGAGAATATGCTAGAAGTTATTTCCAGAAAATTCACTTGTGGCTTTAAAAAGAGGTGAAGGCAAGTCATTTTGACATCCTTGATTTGTTATTTGCATATGGAGTTTTCCTTGTGAGCTGCAACTACCGGTTCAACATATTTCTAGGACAAAAACCCTTGGAATTGTGGTGGATTGGACGAAAACCCAATTCCATCCCTTGGTGGATTCATTTCAGAATTCACATTGTGCTTCATTGGTCAGTTTTGGAGATACATTCAGGCTTCAATGAGATATACTTTTGCAGGTTGATATTGAAGAAGATTATTGCCAAATTTATGGGATTTGTAGACAAATATAAATTTGGTTTGGCAGGGTTTTTGGAGGAGTTTATAGGGCAGTATATTGAAGATATTCATGGAGTTTGATTGGAGATTTATAGGGTTTCATGTTTAAACCCTAGCGCTAGGTTATGAAGATCATTTGAGCCTTAGCGCCACACATCATTGAGTATATTTGCAGATTCGAATTGCCATTTGGTGACAACGCCAGCCATTGGAGATTGTTTGCAGCCATTAAAGAATAGTCACTGCCTTTTCTAGAGGAGAGATTGCATTAACAATGGAAATCACAGCCTTTTAAATGTTATTGCAGCTTCCATATCATGATCGCAGCAGGTTTCGAGAGGAACCTGGGCAATTGGAGGAAGCGCAGCATTGAAGAGGGTCATCACAACTATCTTGGGAGACATTGCAGCTTACTGAGGTGTCAAACATAGCATATCAAAGGTGTGGGAAGGATTATTGCTGATCGCCCAGCCTTAGAGAACATTTGGTGTCAAGTGTCTTCCATTTGGTATGTTAGCATTTAATTGTTGTAATTTGAAACTGATCTTCTCTGAATGTCAACAGCGATAAACATATATATTCAAATCTTTATTTTGAATATACATATTTTATTATACAACTGCTGTTATAAGTGTTGCAATATCTATATATCAGTCATTGGATCTTGTATTGTTGTTGGCATGTGCATGCAAAATGTTTGTTCAATTGTTCATATATATATATATATATATTATTGTTTTCTAAGCTTCTAGAATACTATATATATATATATATATATATATTGTTTTCTAAGTTTCTAGTGTTTGAATACTATATATATATATATAACCCATTACAAACAATCATTCAAACAAGTATTCAAACACTAGAAGCTCAGAAAACAATGATATACCAGCAAGCAGGCCAAGTGTTTGACAAAATGTCAAGACAGTAAAAAAATCGGAAAATTAAGGGGTTTGAAGGCAATATAAGACAAGGGTTCTTACAGTGGTATCAGAGCAGAGATTCTGCCAGCATGTTGGGGAAGATAATCTTAATTGTAGAAAAGAGGATTGAGTTGCCTAGTATGGAAAAGATAATGAAGGACCTTGTTCAGGGCAACAACATATGGAAAGAATTTTCGCTCAGGAACAACAACGGTTAGCTTAGAGCTTGCAGCAGTGGAAGAGTTCCCTATCACTAGAGAAAGAAAAAGAAAAAGAAGTAGCATCAAGTGAAAAGAAGAGCTTCAAAAGTAATAAACCATTTTAGAAATCTTCTAATCAGCTTAAGCGTACACAACCTAAGATGGACTTTGAGACGAAGAATGCGTTGCGAAGGAGGAAGTTATGTTTCTCATGCAAGAAGTCTTGGGAGCCCAGCCATCGATGCAGGAACAAAGAAGTGAAAATGTTAGAGGAACATGAATCTAATACAAGCATTATGGAGATTAGGCAAAAGTTTGAAGGAATTGATGAATTCCATAAGGATGAAATATTGCATAATGATTCTAGTGTTCCTCATACCAAGGAGATTCGGTATGTTGATAGTGATTGGAAAGTACATCAAGAGTGTGAACTCTTGAGATTGAAGGAGCAATTTTCACATGAAGATGCAGTTTTCAGCCATGGGATATATGCTATAACAGGTAATGCATGCGGTTTTCAGCGTGATACAATTTTTGGATCAACAAATAATGATGAACATCCAGAAATTGAAGAAGATGTACATGAGATCCATGAAGACACCAATGAAAGGTATGAAGAAAATGTTGATTCTATGATTGTAAACAGCAGTCCATTATCTTCACATGATTTTGTTAATAATAATGTGATAGATAAGTTGTATGTGGATGACATTGGTAAGAGGCATTATCTTGTTGATATTAAAGATTTTATAGTTAAGCATGAGACAGTGTTTGTGGATCCAAGCTACATACAAGGTATGACAGTCTATAATGGATTTGCTATTCCTTGCTTCATGAAAACATCACTACTTGTTATCACATTGGAAGGAAATTACAAAGCAGCTTATTTTGAAAATCATAGCATAGAAGGTGTTGTGAGGACCCAGAACATGTGTGGTGAATGGCTAAGGAGAGCTAAGGAAGCCAAATTATTAGCCACTCAAGCAAAACAATACAAAAGATTAAGGAAAAATTGTTCACATGGATCGTGAAAGGCAACAACTAGGTGCATTTCTTCATTAATCTTTAGTACTTCAAAGGGAAGAAATTATGATGGTAAAGCATGAAGAAAAAAATCAGAGTTGTTGAATGAACCTTTTGAGAGGTATATGCATATTGATTTTGGGTTTTAGCTGGATTATAATCCAAGGCATGAAGGAAATGATGAGAATAGAGAATTGATGCTTTGTAGTTTGTCATTGCAAAATAGTCTTCATCAAAAGAAACATCATTAGAAGAACCAAGAAGTGCAGCAAAAATATGGAGATGAATACATGTGGCAGCCTTTGGGCTTATGGGCGATTGAAGGGAAAGGAATTTCTGATTCTATTGATATCATTTCAGCACTTTCCCTTCCTAATTTTGTGAGCAGGTTTTTGTATTATTGCTTTCCTATTTTCAGCTTGTTGATTTTGGAAAAATCAGATTGCGATATATGTTTTTCAGTTTTGAACAACTGTAATTACACTCAATTTGACTTCACAGAATCAGGAGGAAATGTTGGTATGTCTATGTAGGTAAAAATTTGGGATCCAAGAAGTTTAATGTTTGGTAGATTGCTTCACAATGTTTTGTTTAATGACAGTTGTATCAGAGTGGAGCAGCGAAAACTTGGTGGGGTATTCTTCATATTGGTTTGGGATCCTGGAATCTCAATGATTTTATCCAGGAGCTGTTTGAGTTGCAATTGCTTGAGGACAAGCAATCTTTGAGTGGGGAGGATTTGTAATGGCCCTATTTTTTGAATGATCATTTAACGGAGTCCACTAGCCTATTTTTATTCCCATAGGCTAAGTTGGGAGTTATAAGGGAATAATTTAATTAATTAAATGTTAAATAATCCTAAGTCATTTTTGGGTTATTTATATTTAATTAATTAGTTGGGCCTTATTATTGGTAAAAGTGACTTTATAATAAGTTATTGAGAAATTATAAAATAAGTCACTTTTGAGAAGGAAAACATAAAATAAAATAAAATTAAAAAAAAGAGAATCTTCTAGAAGTTATTTCTAGAAAATTCACTCGAGGCTTTAAAAAGAGGTGAAGGCAAGTCATTTTGACATCCTTGATTTGTTATTTGCATTTGGAGTTTTCCTTGTGAGCTGCAACTACAGGTTCAACATATTCCTAGGACGAAAACCCTTGGAATTTTGGTGGATTGGACGAAAACCCAATTCCATCCCTTGGTGGATTCATTTCAGAATTCACATTGTGCTTCATTGGTCAGTTTTGGAGATACATTCAGGCTTCAATGAGATATACTTTTGCAGGTTGATATTGAAGAAGATTATTGCCAAATTTATGGGATTTGTAGACAAATATAAATTTGGTTTGGCAGGGTTTTTGGAGGAGTTTATAGGGCAGTATATTGAAGATATTCATGGAGTTTGATTGGAGATTTATAGGGTTTCATGTTTAAACCCTAGCGCTAGGTTATGAAGATCATTTGAGCCTTAGCGCCACACATCATTGAGTATATTTGCAGATTCGAATTGCCATTTGGTGACAGCGCCAGCCATTGGAGATTGTTTGCAGCCATTAAAGAATAGTCACTGCCTTTTCTAGAGGAGAGATTGCATTAACAATGGAAATCACAACCTTTTAAATGTTATTGCAGCTTCCATATCATGATCGCAGCAGGTTTCGAGAGGAACCTGGGCAATTGGAGGAAGCGCAGCATTGAAGAGGGTCATCACAACTATCTTGGGAGACATTGCAGCTTACTGAGGTGTCAAACATAGCATATCAAAGGTGTGGGAAGGATTATTGCTGATCGCCCAGCCTTAGAGAACATTTGGTGTCAAGTGTCTTCCATTTGGTATGTTAGCATTTAATTGTTGTAATTTGAAACTGATCTTCTTTGAATGTCAACAGCGATAAACATATATATTCAATTATACAACTGCTGTTATAAGTGTTGCAATAGCTATATATCAGTCTTTGGATCTTGTATCGTTGTTGGCATGTGCATGCAAAATGTTTGATCAATTGTTCATTGAGATATATATATGAAACAAACTGAAAACCCATCACCAACAATCATTCAAACAAGTATTCAAACACTAGAAACTCAGAAAACAGTGATATACCAACAAGCAGGCCAAGTGTTTGACAAAATGTCAAGACACAAAATCAGAAAATTAAGGGGTTGAAGGCAATATAAGACAAGTGTTCTTACATTGAATTTCTAGGAATGATAAGTTTGGGATCCTCATTGATTTCTCTGAAAAAGAAAGTATAACTTCAATCTCTTGATGAGAGTGGTGCCTTGTGTAAAGCTTTTCTAAAATACTTAGGTGTTCCATGCATTACATGTCTTGTCTACTGTACTTTTCAAAACTAGTTTGTTTCATTTTCATGATCGTGTGTTTTCTTTAGTTAGACATGTCCTATTCAGTGGTTACACTATAGTTCAAGGACTGTTTTAAGGAGTGCAAGAATGACTTGAACACTAATGTTAAATGACTTCGAACAATCTATTAAAAAGTGAAGCAAAGATGTGCATGGAATTGCCTTTTTTCCACATGCACACATATTCTTCATTTGCTAGGGAATAAGGAGAAATTGGCTGGGGTTAGAACTTGGAACATCCCAAAGCATACTCTCTTGTATAGTATTTTTTGATAGGCTATAATAATCCAGTATTGTGTCCCATGTGGCATGTAATTAGTACATAGCATTACAGTGAATATTTTGGAGGAAAGGCATTTGGTTTTCCAACATCATGGTATTTGATCTAGAACTATCTATGTTTTGAAAATATTTTGAGAAATTTGTAAGTATTAGGTTATAATGCTAAAACCTTGATGTAAATAGTAAAACTATGTTGGAAAAGCTAAAATAAAAGAATGGTAAATAAAAGAGTGGAGAGTTTGATGGAGACTATGACATAAGTGGGAGACTGGTTGATCATGAAATAACCCGCCCTGTTCGGTATTTTATATTTTCTGATCCGGGTCTGAATTTTTTTCTCACTGTTTGGGTTTTCTATGGTTTAGCTGTAACCTGCTTGCGTTTGTTGTTTGCATTTTGACATAGGAAACACATGCATATACATATATTTGCAAATACAATGAAAAGGAAATACCCAGTTGCTCTATTTCATTTGAAATGAATCATAAACCACAAATAAGCAATACCCATATGAAAATATGTGTAAGAGCTTAGATATTTAACATACCCATCTCGTTGTCATATAAATATTCGTTGGGAGTGCAACTGTACAGCAGACTGGATACATTTATGAAGCTCAATCACCAACCATTACATTAAATACCATTTGTTCAGCAGATGTAGTGCACAGATGCCTCAAATGGGGCATAGAAACAATACCCAATAGAGTTCTTTGTTAACCAAACTGCTCCATGTCCCTCTAGATTGCTGGTATGGTAGTGCTGATGATATGACAGCAATGAAACACCCCAAACTTTGCTTTCTATTCGCTGCTAATTGTCTGTTATTAACTGCAGACCTTATTCGCCCAAGAGAAGAGGAGAAACAATGAGGAAACCACCACAAAGAACCCCAAAAGTACTCACAGCTGGTACGGCCTGTATAGGGTACTGGAAGTATGCCAAATCTGCTCCAAATTTGCTGTTATCACTTGCACTATGTCTCTTGCCCCTTCTCAATAATTATGGTGTAGAGAAACTGTAGATAATCCTTAAAAATCACTTCCGTGACAACCTGAATATGGTGCAATAAAGCTCAAATGTGACCTTTGGATGAAGCCACACCATTAACATCCTTAGAGTGCCTTGAAACCCTGCAAATGCTCCTATCAATGGAGGTTTTTGTCTGCGATTGACACTGGTTTGAAACCCTTGCTTGAAGCCAAGCTCAGACAATATCAATATGCAATAGTCAATAATCTTCAAATGAAGTTCTTTTTCCTCCTTATACCCCCAACACCATTTTTTGGTAAACATGCATATTTTAATTACTTTATTTCTTCTTATACTTGGGCACCCAAAGTCATGTGACTTTATAACTTGAAATATATCATAAAGTACCATATAATATAAAGTCACTTAATACAAATGTTCTGTTGTACCCATACGAAATTTTTCGTCTATGCATACAAACACCTTAAAAACATGCCTAAACACACCTCCCAAGCACCATGTCGCCTTGTCATTATTTGCTAACCCCGTAAGTACAAGATATATCAAAGGAAATTGATACAAGGCCCGAATGGAGAAGGATTCAAAGGAGCCACATTGGCTATGTTATGCCAAATCAAATTTTTTGCTTCGTTAAGGCATTTTTGTGAGAATCCAAAAGATTGGTCGTCAAAAGTCAAAAAGTCAAAACTTTCTAAAAATAGAAAGTTTCTAAAAATAGACGTTAATTTTAGGTTTTTGGGTTTCTTGAGATATGGATGCTAGCAAAATTTTCTAAAAATAGAAACTCTGATTCAGGAGTCCTACTTGATTTTGATTGGCTGATATTGCTTCACGATCAAGGTGGTCCAGACGGAATCTGCAAAAGGTCGAGTTTTCTCTACTGGGTCAATTTTGCTTCTTCCAGAAGGCGAAACACAAACTCCGACGCCATTAATAGAAAGTTGAAGAAGTTCATCTGCTAGAGATTAGATTCAAGTTTTCAGTGCTGTTCAGAGGACGTAGAACTATTGAATGATGCAAAAGGAATGGTGAAGAAGCTTCGTAGGTAGAGGCAAACGACAGTGATCCAGGTAGCCTCCGTCAAAATGGCCAAGGCAAAGTTCAAAGTTTTCTAAGGTCAAGAATCATAAAGAATGAGCCCTGAAATTGGCTAAGTCTGGTGTCCTGAAGCCTGATGTTCTGAGATTCTGAAAACTGTCTAAGTTTGAAATCTGGTGGATCCTCAAAAATCTAGAATCTGCATGCTAAATCCCATGGATCCAGGACCTATCTCAAACATCCTGGAAGTATATTTCAAAATATTTAAAGTATAGGACACTCATATATTTAAATATATTTTTAAATATACTTCCACCCAGGACACTCAAAATCAAACTCCAAAATGGCGCTCAATTTGCCCATAATCCACGCCTTTTTCATGCATGCCAAAAGGCGCCCAAAATCTTTGAAAAGCACGCCTTTCTTGGCCTAGGAAAAGGCGCCTAAAAACCCCAAAATGCATGCCTATTCTTGCCTTGAAAAAGGCCCTCAAAATGATCAAATCTCACGCCTTTTGAGGCACTTGAAAAAGGCACCTAAAATGCCATAAACCCACTTCTTTTTGGCATGCAAGAAAAGCGCCCTTCTTGGGCAAAACCCATGCCTTTTGAGCATTGGAAAAAGGCGCTCTATTTTGATGAATTGCACTCCTTTTTCACTTAGGATTTTTGCATGGAGGGAAAAGAAAAGCAAGCTAAATTTAGAGGCAAAACCTATTTGAAACCCTAAAAGGTTATTTGCTTCTATAAAGGAGGTATTCATACATTGTTATTGTCATTTTCCAAAGGCAAGGGAAGGGTCTAAAGGTTGCATTCACATAGGGTGCCATTAATGGAGGATTGAAAGCTTGCAAAGGGCAGATTGAAAGGCTTTGAGGAGTTGATCTAGCATTCCAAGGCAAGGATTACACATTCTTGCATCTTTCTATACCTTCCTCTCACATTCCAAGGCTTATTTGTTCACGGGGAGACCATTTCTTCACATTGGTGGCCATTAACAAGGGTTTCAAGCTTTTCTTTTTGCAGATTTGAAGCACTTATTGGGTTAGCAAAGCATCTAAAGGGCAGATTGGTCACTTCAAGGCATCATTTTCTCCATTCTCCTTCATCCCATGGCTCTTTTTCATAAATAGAAGGTAGCGCCCAAGTCTTGGAGGCCATTTTTAAGGATTTTTCGAGATATCCCTTTGCTGGTTATGACTGTTCATGCCCAAAATAACCACCTCCAGCCAAAATAAAAGTGATTTTTGTGGCCTATATGTCCAAAATTTCTCATTTCTATTGCCTACCCATCTCAGGAAAAGGCGTTTTACACCATTTTTGACTGTCTATAGCTCAGATCCGACAACTTTTTGAGGATTCAGCCTCATATTTTCACTTTCCAAGGGCAAAATATACTTTTTTTTCACAAAAATCAGATTTTGGGCAGTGAGTAAAAACTTTATTTTCTCGAACAACGAGCATACAGAGGCCTAGTTTGATCTTTTGAAGCAGAACGGTGAAGAAGAAAGGCTTTTCTTGGAGGCCTCAAACAAAAGCTACCATGCAATATTCTTCTACCACCATGGAGGCCAAATCGACACTCATTCATGAGTATCCGAAGGTTAGGGAGTATTTGGATCTCGTGAAGACAGTGGAGTATGCAAACACCATCTTGCAGACGGAGATCATGCATCCGGATCGTATCATTATCCTAGAAGAGGCTAAGGTTGATGAATTTGAGAGAAATCTCAATTCTCATACTTAGTCATTTTTCACTATTTGCAAGAGAATTCTATTTTTGGCGGCTGGAGGGATTTCCAAAGCAGTTTCTATTTTGAGAACTGACTTTGTTTTTCAAAGATAAACTTATTTTTGGATTTGTTTTGGAGATCATGCAAATTTTCTTTAAGTGGAACTCAATGTGTAATAACATGCAAGTTCAATTAACTGAATTGCATGAGAGATATTTTTATTTTAATTGCTAATAAGTTTGCATGCTTCCCATGTAACATTAAATCTAGAGTGAAGAGTGTTAGTTAACTCTTCCTTTTATTTCCTTGCACCTTTTGTTTTAGGTTATAAATAAGTGTATTCTACACACTTCGTTTTATTAATGGTAAATGTTGAGGCTTTTATTGCTCACATCTTATTGTTCAATGATTGTGCGTATCTTTATTACTTTAAGAATAAATATATGCGTTGTCTTTCTAAAAGTTGTTTGTGTTGTTGAGATTGAGAGGAATTGTTTATGACTTTGTGCTTAAACATTCGTTTCAGATCTTCTTTGTTCTTTTGTGTTAAATCAAATCAGCTATGTTCATTTGTTTCCTTCGATCTCTGGATTTAATCAAAGGAATCAAAAGTATTCAATGTTCATTATCCAGTCTTGTGGTCAATCAAAGAATAAAAGCAATAGCAATTCTCATGCCTCTATTTGCTTAAGTTGTTATTTGTCTAATATTCTCCTGATCGTGTTCTTGTTTTGTTCATTAATGGATTCCAATATGCCTATTTGGTGTCCAAATATCCATTAAAATGTATTTTTTGTGCCGAAGGTTAGGTTTTGTTTTCAGTCAAAAAGCATAAAAATCTTTGCTTCGCTATTGAATGTGCGTCTCTGCCTTTCTGCATGTTGCAAAAACCCAAAAAGATTGTAAAGTTTTTAATTAAGTTTTATTTTATAGGGAGCTTCCCCTTCCAATTCGAAGAGTGGTTCTACTGCACATCTGTCCGTTTTTCTTTCTCACTGAAAGGTGGGAAATTAAACGCTAACATGTTCTAAAGTCCCTTTTTAAATAAACATTATTATTTTTTGAACTTTAAAACGGAGGCTTCAAAGACATCGGAATCCCGAGATCTATAGACCATTGGAAAGGTCTTGCCGACACGCTTCACATCCAACTCTGAGATTCCCGAAATGGACAGAAACCCTAACTTGCTAAAAATAGCAAGTTCGGCCAAGGTGACCGAAAACACTCTAGAAAGATCCAAACCGAGGGTCTCACTGAAACCAACAACCTCCACCGATGACTGACATAACTAACCAAGGCTACGTCTCATTGGGTTCCCTAACCATACTGGTTAGTCTACAGGAACCAAGTATAGATTACAATGTCTAGGAGAGGGGACATTACAGTCCGCCCTCCCCAAGATTGCTTGCCTCAAGCAATCTCAAATCTAGATGCATCAGAATCTGCTCACTCTCCCATGTAGCATCCTTTACTGGCAGGTTCTTCCACTTCACCAAATACTCTTTGATAACCCTTTTCCTCAATGTATGCTCCCTGGTGTCAATGATGGCCTCAGGTACTAAACCCAACTTCCCCTCTTCATCAAGAGGAGGCAACTCTGAAGAAGGAATCACATTGTGCCCCAATGCCTTTTTGAGGCGAGACACATGGAAGACATTGTGAACTTTGCTATCTGCTGGCAACTCAAGCTCATAAGCCACCTCTCCAACTCTCCTGGAGATCCTGAATGGGCCATAATATCGTGGCTTTAGCTTTTTTGCACCACTCTTGTTAAGAGTGGAAAGGTTGCAACATCAAATATACCATATCACCAACCTCAAAAGAATGCTCAACCCTATGTTGATCTGCATATTGCTTCTGCTGGTTTTGCGTCGTCTGGATGTTCTTTCTCAAGGACCTCATAATGTCCTGACTCTCCTGTAAGAGGTCTCTGGCCTTAGGTACTCTGCTGCCCCCAAGTAACAAATCCAAGAAACTCGGAGCCTTGTACCCGTAAAGTGCCATAAATGGTGACATCTGAATAGTCATGTGGTAAGTGGTATTATAACAATACTCACCCAAGTGAAGCCACTTCACCCATGCCTTCTGCTGCCCTGCTATGTAATTTTTGAGGTACCCTTCCACCCATTTGTTGACTATCTCAGTCTGCCCATCTGTCTGAGGGTGGTAACTTGTGCTAGGGGTGAGCTTTGTCCCACTCAACTTGAAGAGCTCCTACCAAAAGTTACTCAGGAACCTATTGTCCCTATCACTCACTATACTCCGTGGCAACCCATGTAGTCGGAATACCTCTGAAGAATAATTCAGCAACTTGAGCTGCTGTATATGTGGCTGAAATAGCAAAAAAGTGTGCAAACTTAGTTAACTTGTCAACCACCACAAAGATGCAGTCCCTGCCTTGGGCTTTGGGCAAACCCGTAATAAAGTCCATCAAAGTACACTCCCACTTCCTCTTAGGAATGGGTAAGGGCTGCAACAATCCTCCCAGAAAAGAGTGCTTATGCTTATTCTGTTGACACATCGGGCACTCCCTCACATACTTTAATACTTCAGTCTTGAGGCCTTTCCAAGTGAAGTGCTCCCTAACCTGCTTGTAGGTTTTGAAGAAACTTGGATGTCTTGCCATAGGCAAGTTGTGAAAAGCCCTCAAGATCTTTTGCTTCATAGCAGATCCTGACACCAAATAAATCCTGCTCTTGTAAATGATCAAGTCATTTACAACTAAATACCTGTCACCTCTAATGGTGCCATCAAAAATCCCAGAAGCCCACTTATCCTTCACATACTCTGCAGAAATCAAATCTCTCCAATCCTCTGCAATCTCTCCCAAGGCGCACAAGTGAGGTCTCCTAGATAATGCATCAGCAACTATGTTCTTTTTTCCTTTAACAAAAACTATGTCAAAGTCATATGCCTGTAGTTTACTGACCCATTTTTGCTACTGGTTGTTCAGATCCTTTTGACTAAGGAAATGCATCAGACTATTATGATCAGATTTGACAACAAATTTACCTCCAACCATATACTGTCTAAACTTAGCCAATGCATGCATAATGACTAGCATCTCCTTATCATATATGCTGTAGCTCCTCTTTGCACCCCTCAACTTCCTGCTCTCAAATGCAATGGGGTGTTTGTTTTGAATCAACACCTCTCCAATGCCTTCCCCTGAGGCATCACACTGAAGCTCGAAAGGTCTCGTGAAGTCTAGAATGGCCAAGACTGGATAGGTACTCATCACCTCCTGTAGGAAGAGAATTCCATGTCTTTGGCCTTTTTGATTGCCTCCTGTAATGTAGGCGGATCAAACCCCTTAATCCAACCTCTCAAGGGCTCGGATAGTCCATCTATGAACAACACAATGAGTCTCCGCTTTGAAATGTCAGTGCCCATGACTGACAACCTCTGGAACTCAGAAATGTAAGCATCGACTCCAAACTGTTTGAGTTGGGCTAACTCCTTGAAATTCAAATCAGGATGCCCTTTGTCAAATCTGTTTATCAGTCTAGCCGTAAACTTTGCATAGGAAACAATCTGATCGTGGCCCAATGTAATAAGACCATGGTACCACCATTCGTGTGCACTCCCATCCAAATGCAAAGTAGCATACTCAATAGCATCTCGCTCGGTCATAGGATTAAGTCGCAAATAAGTATCTACCTTTTGTACCCATGCTTTGGTTGTAGTTTTGTCCGAGCCATCATAGTAAGCAATGCTCATCTTATCCTTCTTCTACAGATCCTGATTCTGTTGCCTCACTCCTTCTCCCTAAGGTCTACTCCGTTCCCTGAAAGTCAGGTAAGCCTGAAAAGGCATATTAGCACGGAACCCTGCATCCATAGCTCTTCAATCCCGCCAATACTGTGCATGATGAACCATTTCAGTAGGCTCGTGTACCTCCTCCGGTGGGTTTTTTTCCTGTATAAACTGAGGCATTAGAGGGCTCGTGCTAGCTACTCCTGCAAAGGTGCGTTGCGGGGTAGTCCAATTATTAACTGAATGTTCTCCATTGTTACCATTGTTTGCATTGATATTATTTCCATTGTTTCCTCCCGCATTTTGATCGACACAACCATTGTTATTGTCATTGTTCCCGTTATTACCAGGTACTAAACAGGTGTAATGTCCCCTTCTGGTTACATGGTTAGTCCATCACTTAGTTCCCGTGGACTAACAGTTTGGTTAGGGAAATGGAGTTAGTTTGGCTTGGAGGTATTTGTCGGTGATGGAGATATGGTTCGCATTCAGTGGATCCAATTGGCACCCTCAGAGTTGGCTCAGTTTGCTCTTGGTTGTTACTATTTTTAGTAAGTCCGGGTTCAGTGTTGGTTTGGGATTTTCAGAGTGGGGTTAGAATCGTCTCGTCGAGGGCTTTTCGGCGAGCTATGGATCATTTCATTCCGACACCGTCTTCATATTTATTTTAAAGTCCAAAGATTATTAATGTTATATTTAATATGGACTTTATAATATTTGCGGGAAAAGTGACTTAATGGGAAAATGAAGAATGACCTTGGGCGCGCCCATCCCTAGGAAATAAGAGATGTTTTAAAATGATAAAATTTCCTCTTGAAATCCAACGCCCACCTTGGAGGCAAATATAAGGGAAAAGTGAGCTCATTTGTATTATGCCAAGTTTATGATATTTCTCATTTTGAGCTTTGCTAGGGTTTGTTCTTGTTGAGGGTTTGGAGATTCGAACTAGAGGCTCTTGGAGACGAAAACCTCCTTGAGTAACGACATTCTACAGGTATGGAAGATCACCCAAAGGTGCCATTGATGGTGGATACACCCAATATTCACAAATATGCTTAATGGTGATTAGATGAGTTGTGTTCATTGAGTTATTTGAGACATCTTTTGGAGATTGATATTCCTCAGCTGATAACAATGGGAGTTTGCAGTTTTGGAGTGAGATTTTGGGGCATTTGAAGTGGCGGTGTTTCCTACTTGCTAGCCGTACATATCTGAGGGAGGCCGTACTGTATTTGAGGGCCTTTTTGTGGAGTTTTTGGGCAATAATTTGCTCTTATCTTGGACACATAGCCCCATACTGGTCTGCAGATCCCAAACAGTCACAGTTGCAAGGTGTTATTTGCTGTTCGTTGTTGATGTAGCCTTCATAGGAGCCGTACTACCTTGCCTGGTGGACGTGGGCTTCATAGAGGCTCATTCTATTGAGCTTGCTGTTATTATATTTTCTGTTTATGAGGCATTTAGGGTCTCAGGTCTGCTCTTGCATTGTATTTGCAATCTGCTAATCATTTGTAATGAATTTGGAGTGATTTTGGCCATAACCCATTGCTGGTCCGGCAACAACAGTTGTATGAAGTTTCAAAACTCAACATGGGTATGTGATAGTAATTACTTATTGGCCATTTAACTATCTGGGTAGCTATTAGTTTCTTCATTGCTATTGTATATTTTCTGGGTTTTCCATATATGCTCTATATTGTATGCTTCAACAACACATCTACAGGAAAACTGAAAACCCCTTCTGCATTCTTCTGTCTAGACTAAAAGATCACACAAAAATTTAATAAAAATCACACAAAAGATATTAAAAATATACAAACAGGTACGACACATTACAACGGGCAAGAATCTAGGTTAGCTCTGTTCAAGGAAGCAAAAATTGTTTGGAGATAAAATCGACAAACCAAAAGTATAAGATTTTTTCAAAAAAGGGAAAAAATCCCAAAATATCGAATTTCAAAAAAACCATAAAAAAATGTAGAAGGGACAAACATTTTTATAACAATAATAATATACTGTAGGATAAACATTTTTATAAGCTTTTAATAGATAAGTTTTAAACATATTTAAGCATTTTTACAAGATTAAAATCATAAAAATTTGGGCCGGGAGGTTATAATATAACTATCTACTTATCATTATTAAATACATTATATAATATTGCATTAATAATATCTAATTATAATATATAGATATATATAATAGTTGTCTATTATAATTATTAAAATATTAAACAGCGACATGAGATTGTTTTGACTCATTTTTCCTAGCATGAGAAAAATGATCTGTTTTGACTCATTATAACTTTTGAGCGCACAAATTTTTCTCGGCATGAGAAGTAGAACAACCAATGAGTTTAGAAAATTTTTCAGCGTGAATTTTTTTATCACCAACGATTTTAGAAAATTTTCCACCGTGAGGTTTTTTTTCTGCCGTGAGTTTTTTTTTTTTTATGGTGTGAGAATTTTCAAAGCACTATAATGCTCGCAGATAAAAGCCTATTGGTGATTTGAGTTTTTTTTACGGCATGAGACAATTTTCAGAGCACTATAATGCTCGCAGATAAAAGCCTATCGACAATTAATAGCTATTATTATTATTTGCCGATAGGCTTTTATTTGCGATCATTATAGTGCTCTGCGGAAAAAAAAACCTCACGGCACCCAGGTAATTGTAGACATTTTAAACGCGATTTAATCACGAATTACTCGCGAATTAAAAACCCCAAAAAATCGTTGACTGATGGTCAACGATTTCCGATTCAAACCTAGGTAGAAATCAGCATTCTGGCCGATTTGTGATTTTTTATAAAAAATCGTGATTTTTATCTGATTAATGCTTCTATGGTTTTGTTTGGGATCTATCCATCCTGTCAAACATGTCATGCTGCCCTCTAGCTAAATCATTCAATGCATGCAACATACTGGCCATATCCACTCTTCCCTCGTCATGACGATCTCTACTAGACCTGCCCTCTCGATCACCCATGTTTTCTGTAATGGGTTCCTCTTCACTGTAGAGTACTAATTGTTGTTCCTCAAGTTCTGAAGGTTCGCTGTATAAGATTAATGGTTGTTCCTCAAACCCTGAAGGCCACTCTTCCCACTGTTCCTATTCAGCGTCTTTTTCCTTGTTCTTTCAAGATATCTTTGTTCTCTGGCACTACTTCTCATAGAAACTCACATGCAATCATTGAGTGGTCATGGAAACTAACATGCAACCATGTGGGTAGTCTCACAACTAACATGTAACTGTAGAAATATAATAGGATGGCAGGAAAAACCAACTTTGATATCATTGAAATAACCCGCCCTGTTCGGTATTTTATATTTTCTAATCTGGGTCTGAATTTTTTTCTTACTGTTTGGGTTTTCTATGGTTTAGTTGTAACTTGCTTGCGTTTGGTGTTTGCATTTTGACATAGGAAACACATGCATATACATATATTGCAAATACAACGAAAAGGAAATACCTAGTTGCTCTATTTCATTTGAAATGAATCATAAACCACGAATAATCAATACCCATATGAAAATATGCATAAGAGGTTAGATATTTAACATACCCATCTCGTTGTCATATAAATATTAGCTGGGAGTGCAACTGTACAGCATACTAGATACATTTATGAAGCTTAATCACCGACCATTACATTAAATAGCATTTGTTCAACAGATACAGTGTATAGATGCCTCAAATGGGGCATAGAAACAATACCCAACATAGTTCTTTGTTACCAAACTGCTCCACGTCCCTCTAGAGTGCTGGTATGGCCTTGCTGATGATATGACAGCAATGAAACACCCCAAACTTTGCCTCCTATTCGCTGCTAATTGTCTGTTATTAACTGCAGACCTTATTTGCCCAAGAGAAGAGGAGAAACAATGAGGAAACCACCACAAAGAACCCCAAATGTACTCACAGCTGGTATGACCAAGTACCAGGATGGTACGACCTGTATAGGGTAGTGAAAGTATGCCAAATCTGCTCCAAATTCATTGTTATCACTTGCAATATGTCTCTTGTGCCTTCTCAATAATTATGGTTTAGAGAAACTGTAGATAATCCTTCAAAATCACTTCCGCGACAACCTGAATATGGTGCAATGAAGCTCAAATTGTGACCTCTGGATGAAGCCATGCCATTAACATCCCTAGAGTGCCTTGAAACCCTGCAGATGTTCCTATCAATGAAGGTTTTCTTCTCCGATTGACACTGGTTTGAAACCCTTGCTTGAAGCCAAGCTCAGACAATATCAATATGCAATAGTCAATAATCTTCAAATGAAGTTCTTTTTCCTCCTTATACCCCCAACGCCACTTTTTGGGAAAAGTGCATATTTTAATTACTTTATTTCTCCTTATACTTGGGCGTCCAAAGTCATGTGACTTTTTAACTTGAAATATACATTAAGTACCATATAATATAAAGTCACTTAATACAAATGTTCTAAAGTCTCTTTTTAAAATAAGCATTATTATTTTATGGACTTTAAAACGGAGGCTTCAAACACATTGGAATCTCGAGATTTATAGACCGTTGGAAAGGTCTCGCCGACATGCTTCACATCCAACTTTGAGATTCCCGAAACAGACAGAAACCCCAACTTGCTAAAAATAGCAAGTGAACCGACATAACCAACCAAGGCTACATCTCATTGGGTTCCCCAACCATACTGGTTAGTCTACGGGAACCAAGCATAGACTAACACTGTCTAGGAAAGGTGACATTACAGATCACCACATGTTCTCTAAGCAACAAGCTTTTTTCATGCATGCCAATGCAATATCTAAGCTTTAAGTGTATTAAAGACAACTTTTCATTAACCTCTTTCCATTTTGTCTAGTGAGCAAACATAGAATCTATCTCAAAGAAGAGTAACCCACAAGTTTACTATTTATCCCTTTAAACCTGAATACTAAAACATAAAGGCAAGACCATGGCTTTGTGCTAAACTCTTCTAGAAGGATGTGGATTCTTTGCCCCTGGGGTTAAAGGCTCAAATATTATATTTGTCAGATTTCTTAGGATAAGGGCTTCTATGTACTTTATTCAAATGTGAAATCTTCTTGCACGAACATTTATGATGCTAACCTATGTTTGATAGATGACAAATTTGTTGCTTTATCTGATCCTAGATTTTTGAATTTAGAATCACTATCCACTTTTTGTGTTAGATCGATTGAACACATCAAATCAATTCTTTGACATCCCAAAGTATCCTAATTCAAGATTCCTATTTGAAGAATCTAATTTGTCGTCAAATTCATATTATGATCATGTGTTATTATTTCTGATTCACCTTCTTGTATGTTTTGTACACGAAAGGGCTCAAATGTTCACAAACCTGTGAATAAAGTAATAACTCTAGTGTCTGATTTTTGGTTCATCCCAAGCAAGCTACAGGTATCTATTAATGACCAGTTGGCAGTTTGCTATGCTACCTGAGTAGTTTTGGGCTGGCCGCTTGCTTTCTGATGTCCCCATTTTGAGCTTAAGTGTTTTGGTTGAGCTTGGTCATATGGAGGCTTGGAAAAGTGAATATTGCTATACCCTTGGAATTTGGAAAGTTGGTTTTCTAGTGGCTCAACTATTTTTTACTAATAAAACAAATTTGGCAATTGACTTTTGGTATTTTGTAGTAATTATGGAAAAGTCAAAATTGATTTAAAAATTAGCCAAGGAGAAAAGCGACCCAATTGGAGGAAAAAGAAAATTAGAAAATAAGGGAAAATATGGGAATGTTGTACCCATACGAAATTTTTCGTATATGTGCCCAAACACACCTCCCAAGTACCATGTAGCCTTGTCATTACTGCGCTAACTCTACAGGTACAAGACATATCAAAAGATGGCAATGCAAGGCTCAAATGGATGGAGATTCTAGCTAGCCAATCAGGCCTTGAGCGATGAAAGAGCATCAAAAAGAGGAAGTCAAAGTGAGGAATTGAAGGCCAAAACGACATAAAGGAACCAAGGGAAGCAATGCAAATGCATCTGGCTAATCAAAATTCAATTTTGAAATTTTGAAAAATTTCGAAAATTTTTCTAAGGCATTTTTGGCTAAAATGTGCTCCATCTTGGAGTATAATTCATGGAGGAGAGGCTCGGATGAGAACTTCGGATCATATGAGCTTGGTTTCCAAACTTCAAGACATTCCGTCATCAGACGAAGAAGTTACGACAAAAAGAAGATCCCGAGGCAGAGGCAAATGGCAGTAATCCGAGCAGTCTCAATCAAAGAAGCCAAGGCAAAGTTCAAAGTTTTCCAAGGTCAAGAATCATAAAGAATGAGCCCTGAAATTGACTAAGTCTGGTGTCTTGAAGCTTGATGTTCTGAGATCCTGAAAACTGTCTAAAGTCTGAAATCTGGTGGATCCCCAAAAATCTAGAATCTACATGTTAAATCCCATGGATCCGGGACCTATCTCAAACATCCTGGAAGTATATTTCAAAATATTTAAAGTATAGGTTCAATATCTGAGCATATACTTAAATATATTTTGAAATATACTTCCGCCCAAGACACTTCCAAAAAGCCAAAGAATGAGAAAATCTAAGGCAAAATGCTCTTGCAAGGGAGATTCTCCTTCACCACCAAAAGGCGCTCAAAATGACCAAAAGGCACGCCTTTTTGGCTTCCTCAAAAGGCACCCATATCAAAGAAATCACACGCCTTTTTGATACCCAAAATAAGCGCCTAAATCCTCCAAAATAGACGCCATTTCTCACATTCAAAATGGTGCTTAAATCTTCAAAAAAGCACGGCTTTTAGAGGCATTTCAAAAGGCGCCTAAAATCTCAAAAACTCACGCCTTTTTGGCCTAAGATAAAGGCGCTCAAAAACCCCATATCCCACTCCTTCCTTGCCTTTCAAAAAGGCGCTCAATATGACCTTTTCCCACGCCTTTTGGGCATTGAAGATTGGCGCTCCATTGTGGACATTTGCACTCTTTTTTAGGTGCTCAAGTTGTAAGAGTTGGACATCCTAGAGAGAGAATATTGGAGCCTAGGAGAGAGAAACATTGAGGCTATAAATACACCTCTCTTCTATTCTTATTTCATTCATTGTCTTTGCATGATTGGAGAAGAAAAGCAAAGCTAAAAGTGGAAGGAAACCCTAATGGGTACTTTGTCTCTATAAAGGATGCACTCATGCATTCTATTTGCTATTTCCAAGGTTGCACAAAGGGCTTAGAGGCTACACTTCACATATGGCGGCCATTAATGGAAGATTGAAAGCTTGCAAAGGGCAGATTCAAGGGCTTTAAGGAGCGGATCTTCACATACAGGGCAAAGTCTACACATTGTTGCACCATTCTATACCTTCCTATCATGCTTCAAGGCATATTTGTTCACACAAAGACCTTTTCTTTGCATTGGCGGCCATTGTTGAGGGTTTCAAGCTTTTTATTGCAGGTTAAAAAACACTTTTTGGACCAGCCCAACATCCAAGAGGTGAATTCATGACTTCTAGGCACTTTTCCCTTCATCCTTCATCATTCTAAGGCCCATTTGTACACTTAGGAGGCAGCGCCCAAGCCTAGGAAGCCATTTTTGATGATTTTTCAAGGATTTTCTTCGCTGGTCATGACTGTTCATAGGCAAAATCACCACCTTCAGCCAAAATAAAAGTGATTTTTGAGCCCTATATGTCCAAAATTTCTCATTTCTGGCTCATACCCACCTCGGCAAAAGGCATTTTCCATCATCCTGGACCATTTTGAGCTTAGATCCATTGATTTTTTGAGGGTACAACTCCAAATTTTCATTTTCCACAGGCAAAATTTTAATTTTTTCACAAAAAAATTAAAATTTGGACAGCAAAAAGAAAACTTGTTTTTCTTGGGCAGCGAACACACAAAAGTCCAATTGGCAATTTTCAAGGCAAAAGGACATCAGAACAAGCCCCCTTCAAATCATCATGCAATATTCATCAGTCACCATTGAGGTCAAATCCTTGCTCAAACATGAATATTCCAAGGTCAAGGAAACAGACCTGTGCCAGGTTTCACCTGAAGGTTTTGACCTGGAACCCTTGATAAGCTCAGGCAATATGGCAGCAAAGAACTTGAAGAATTCAGGGCTCATCGAAGCCGGTTCATTTTCCATAGCCGCTCATTTGTACAAAACATTCCTTGCAGGTATTTCAACGATGAAGGCGTTAATTGCCTTGTTCATAATTTGCAGGATGAGTTCATGCAGCTGATCCGCAAAAGGTTTTGTGGTGATCCCCATGTAGACAAGATGTATCTCCTAGTAGAAATTGCATCAAAGTTTGCCAAGGTTGAAAAAGAATTTGAAGGTTTAGCAAAAATCACAGAGGATGCTACCATTGACCTGCAGATGAGGACAGTTCACCTTGATTCTATCAATATACCCAATGAGGCCAGAGTTGATGAATTTGAGAGAAATCTCAATTCTCATACTTAACCAATTTTTCACTATCTGCAGGAGCAATCTATTTTTGGCAGTGGGTGAAGTTTCCAAAGCAGTTTCTATTTTGAGAACTGACTTTGCTTTTCAAAGATAAACTTATTTTTGGATTTGTTTTGGAAATCATGCAAAATATCTTTAAGTGTAACTCATTGTGTAATAACATGCAAGTTCAGTTAACTGAATTGCATGACAAGATATTTTTATTTTTAATTGCTAATAAGCTTGCATGCTTCCCATGTAGCAATTAGATCTAGAGTGAAGAGTGTTAGTTAACTCTTCCTTCTATTTCCTTGCATCTTTGCTTTTTAGGTATAAATAAGTGTATTCTACACACACTTAAACTCTCTAATGGTAGATGCTGAGACTATTTTTGTTTGCATTTTATTGTTCAAGCAGTGTTATTTGTTCTTGTCTTTTGATTAATGAGAATATGCATCATGGTTTCTGAGATCTATCTTGTTATCGAAGTTTGTGAGAATTGTTCATGACTTTGTGCATGAACGATTGTTGTCAGATTATCATTGTTCTTTTGTGTTGAAAATCTCCAAGTTGTTCCTTCGATTTCTTTATGCTCTGGATTTACTTAGAGGAATCGGAAGTGTTTTTAGATAAAGTTAGTTATTTACTGCTGTAATGCTTTAGAAAAATCTTATAGCCTCGTAGAAGAGCTTCATTGCCTTGTGCTCGTGCCTTGAGAAACCAAAAAGATAGGTTATTTTGTAAACGTCTTTTTAATTTCCTTGTTGAGGGAGCTTCCCCTCCTAATTTGAAGAATAGTCCTACTGTACATGTCAGTTTTTCTTTCTCACTGAAAGGTGTGAAATTAAACGCTAACAGGGAAAAAATAGAAAATAAAATAAAAGACAAAAATATAATATTTTATTAATTAAAATATTATTTTCCCACAAGTGGCCGCCCAAGCCAAAAAGGTGAAATAAAATAAAATATTAATATTTTATTAACATTTCATCTCTCCAAGAGGCCGTCCAAGTTGAAATAATAAAATAATATTATTTTATTAATTGTATTATTTTCCCATGAGGCTGTCCAAGTTGTGAAATTAAAAAGAAAATTAAATGAAAATATTTTATTATGGCGGTGGACTGCAAACATCATAAAAATATGTTTTATTTGGGCGCCCAAGGTGAGAAAAATAAAAGGAGGTGAATTGAGGTCATTTTCATCATTGAATCATTTGGTATTTTCACTTCTTGGAGTTTTTCTCTTGGCTGCAACTGTGTTTCAGCGAGATCTAAGGACAAAAACTCTTGGATTTTAGTGGTTTGGATGAAAACCCATCCCAGTTTGAGAGATGGATTCACCTAGGATCCATTATTGAGTTTATTTGCAGGTTTTTATGGAGTTGAAGGCTTCAAACAACTAGGGTTTCAAAGAGGATTTTATTAACAGCTAAGGTTTGAAGATATCTTGCAGGTTGAAGGCATATATATTCAGATTTGAAGGATAATAGAGTGTATTTTCATGATTTGCATCCATGGCAAGGGTTTGGTGAGGATTCTACATCATTTCGTGGCTTCATTGTTGGAGAAATTCACACATTTGCACTCAAAATATTATATCAGACTGCTGCAATTGTATATCAGACCTCTGAAATCTTTATACAGGTGCAGATCGGAGAGTTTCCAGCCACGGCATTGATATTGTTTTGTCATTTTTTCATTATAGATCCCAAGCGCTTCATTCTTGGGCCTTATTGCTAGGGTTTGGAGGTGTTTTGACTTGGATCGGCTAGGGTTTCATGATCAGACTTCATAACAGCTGATACAAATTGGTTCAGTCATATAAGATTGGCATTTATCTTCGTTCTTCATTGGCATTCATCATCAATCAAGCTGCTATCATTGCTACAACATTGGAGGAGGATTTGTCTATCATTTTGATCACATTTGCATGCATTTGTAAGTTTGATTTTTAAATCAGACCTTGACTATTGTAATCAGCCACCTACATTTGAATGAAATAGCCAATCTTCATTATCCGGGTATGTTACATTGTGTTATCTAATCCCATATATTTAATTTGGAATTGTTTATGTGCTGGTCCAATCTATTTCAGTCATCTATTGGTGTCATTTGAATGTTATATTGTTATTTTTCTATCTTCATATCATTACAAAAACATATGTGGCAACACAACATCAAAACACCAAGCAAAACATCAAAAAACTAAATCAGAAAATTCAGGACAGTGAGCTAAATTTCAGTTCAGAACTAGTCAGGGTTCTTACACTTACCTCACTGCTTATGGCTAAATTTAGCTTGTTTGTTTAACAAAGTTAATTATTAAATAAACAAGCCTAAGTTCTAATAGTTGCCAGTGGTTGGATTGACCTGAAAATCTGCACTTTTGTCGGTATTCATTGTCAAAACTTGATTTCTTTTGCAACAAAAGTTTAACTTTACTGCCAAGGTTTACATGGGTCTGCCAGTGTTTGGAGTTTTCAGTCAACAAATAGATGTGACAGCCAAATAGAAGGATGAAAGGGTCATAGATTATAGTTTGTCTGATGTGTGGAACTAGAGTCTAACTTTGCCTACTATAAAATTATAAGTAAATTTTAAATAAATGCAAGGGAACTGGTGGAAGAGAATTCACATTTATCCACAGTCCATAAGGAAGCCAGCTTCACAATTAACTTGGAAGAAGTCAAGACTTTTAAAACTTGGAGAATTGATCAATTATTTGGCTCCTTGTAGACTTAGATGTTAACCATGAATAATACGCAAGTTATATCATATATCTAAAAAAATCTTTGAAGATTTATACTAAAACCAAACAAGAGACTGTTCAAAAGTAAATTGACGAATAGAATTGATGGTTATGATTTGATTAGGGGATGAAAAGTCTACCATTGTGGAATTCAATGTTCAAATAAAGTTTGATGAAGAGTCTAATGTCCCCTTTTTTAGCCTAGTCAGACAATTGAGGAGCTAGTCTATTATTGAGTTCTCGTAGACTAACCAACTTGGTTAGGGAACTATTGTTGGCAGTATTTTGGATGGGTTGGTCAATATTTAATTAGATGTTGGCTTGGTTTCTGTATGATCTTCAATTTGGTAATTTTTGAGGTGGTTTTGATGGCTTGGACCCGGACTTGCTATTTTTGGCAAATTAGGGTTTTGGTCCATTTTGGGATTTTCAGTGTTGGAGATGAAGCGTCTTGGCAAGACCTTTCCAATGGTCTATAGATCATTGAATTCTTAGTTCATTTGGGCTTTCGTTTTAAACTCCGTAAATTAATATTGGACTTTGGTGTTTATTGGTTAAGTGATGAAAAATAAAATATTTAAAAGACACTTAAGTCATATTGTGGAGCGCTCACCTTTGGAAATATTAAAAATGAACTTCAAAGAAATATTCCCTCCAAAAAAGTGAAACGACCCTCTTGAGGAGTTATAAGAAGGAAAAAAGACAATTCATTTCTCATGCCTGGATTATTCATTTGCTTGGCTTTTGCTCTGGACATAGTTTGAGGGTTTTGTAGAGATTCGAAACCAGGGCTATTGGAAACGAGAACTTCCTATAGTGACAACATTCTACAGATGTGAAATACCATCCAAAGGTGCTAATGAGGCAAATACATCCAGTGTTTGCTCTTGTGCTTCAATGGGATTCTTTTTGATAAGGGTTTTGAGGAGACATTAAACATATCTTTGCAGATTGATTGGTGATAGAACAAGGGGTTTTAACAGCAGTTTGTCCTAGTTGGGAGTGAGAGTTGGAGCTACACATTCTGCCTTCTCTGGCCGTACACTCACATAGGCTGGCCGTACAGCTGTTAGCAGCAGACAAGAGGGTTTGTTGATGGTTTTGTGACTAGACTTGGACGTGGGATTATCAATACAACTGCAGACATAAATCAGAGACATCAGTGAAAGATTGAAGGCATTTGAAAGACTATTTGTTGGTTGTTTTCACCAGTACCAGGCCGTACAATAGCTGTCTTGGACGCGGGCTGCTGAAGAAGGAAATGCCGGGTTTTTGGGCACAATATCAAATGTAATATGGTCGCCTAGGGTTTGCAGCAGCACAACATTCATTACTTGTTGAATATCAATAGCTGTTTGGCAACTAGGAGTGATTTCCTCCTGCTTTGTATGCTGGTTCATGTACAACAGTGGAATGAAGTTGAAGATTTCAACATGGGTATGTGATGGTAATTCATTTTAAGTAATTTCTTGATCTGGGTCTCATATTTTGTTCATATCTGTTGTACTTTTTTCTGGGTTTTATTTGCATGCTTCATTTTCTATGTATTCTGGCAAAACACATACATGCAAACAAAAACCTCTTCTACGTCTTCTGTCTAGTTTGAAAGATCACACAAAAATTAATAAAAATAACACCATTAAGATTAAACAAAGAACAAACAGCTACGACACATTACAATGATATCAGAGCAGTGTATCCTGCCATCCTGTGAGGTTAACCATGACATGTAGAAGATGAACTGAGACATGCAGCCTGGTACACATCAATATTATCTCAGACGAAACAGATCGCAGCGTGACATACAAGTTCCCCATATTGATCCCTTTGTAGGTACAGATACAGTAGTGGTGGAGGAAATGGGTGATAAAGACCGGGAAGAGCCTAGTATCCAAGAGATGCTGAATAATTGGTGTAGGGGACAGAGAGAGATGCGGCAAAATTTTAATCAAATGCAACAAAATCTTAATCAAGTGGTACAGATGATGACCAATTATTTCCTTAGGAATCCAGGTATCAATAACAACAACAATGATAGAAAGAGGAACTATAATGATGACAGAAGGAAAGTTGGAAGATTCAAAGAAGGTTACAAAACTGAAGTGCCCCTGGAAGAAAAGGTAGGAAAGGAAGAAGATTTGCAGCCTACAAATTATCACGAGAAGAACATAAATCAGTCTATGTATGAGGAAGGTATACTTGTGGATAATTTACATCCTACTAGCCCTTGTAAGGGTTTGGGTAAAGAAACATCGTACATTGCAAAAGATGAATACCGAAGGTTTCACAATGATCACATGAAGGAAGGACATGCTATCATGGGAATTTCCACACCTACAAGCTCGAGTCAAGGTATAGGTTCTTTGGATGTTACTAGCAGTGTTTCATTACCTTTGCATCATATTGGCATGGAATCAAATGGTGGTCATAAGGACAATTCAGAAAATTCAGCTGGAAGTGATCCAAGTGGATTAGATAATCATGATTTGTCATTACAAAATAAAGAGGTCGTAGCGGTGCATGCATGTTCTAGGCCAGCCATAGAGGAAGATCATGAGGTAGAAGACTCTACCTACTACTTTGATGGAGGAGGAGACCATGAGGAAGTTGACTTGTGGAGGCACGATCAGGGGAGGTTGCATAAAGACATTGGGTCCTATAAGCCTCATCATTTGGAGGAGCAATGGGATACAAATGGAGGTGAGCCTATGTTTGCACTTAATCATTTTGATCGTGTTCATAAAGTAATGGCAAATTTGTGTTGGATAACCCTAGGGAAGGGTGAACACTTTAAAGAAGATCTCTACCTCACCGGGTTTCAAGAGCTTCAAGAGGCCGTGGCTATGGTTAAGAAAAACCACTTGCATCTATTGGCGGATAGAAATCATCTATTCAAAATGTGTGAGATATATGCGGGTGCGTTGAGAAGGGAGGAAGACATGGAGGTGGATCATACAAGGGATGAGCTTCTTGAGATAAGGAAGCAAGAAGAACTCACATATGTGATGCTTGGGAAAGAGATATAGGTGACAGAAGTTGTTAATGACGTCTATGATGCATTTAAGAATGAGGAGTAGGTGGGAAAAAAGGGGTTCAAATTTGAAGTGGTTGATGACAAGAATGCTTTACATCAGGATAATCGTTTGTCAGAACCCCAGGATGGCATTTTCAGCGCTCATGGAGTTGTTATCAGCCTTGAAAACAAATCAGATTTTATGTTGCATGACGCTGATCCTAAATCAGAAAATTTATATGAGATTGATGGGTCCTAGGAGTCCAATCAGTTGGCAGGACAACTGAAGGTGATTGAAGACCAGATTAGTGCAGCCATGAGACATTTTGATGACACCCTCATGATGATGGCCAAATGTTGTTGGAGATCTTCAGGAGAACATATGGACCCTTATGGAGAATTTCCCCTTCAGATTCACATGTGCGTAAAGAAGCGATAGTAGAGATGAAGACCAATTACATGCAGCTACTTTCAGATAGAGATCACCTACTCCATCTTGGTGAGATCTACTATGATGCATTTAAGGGGAAAGAAAGGGAAGTGGATAAGCTTATTGTCATGGAGGATTCCTTGAAGAGCACTCAGAAAGCCCTTCAAGAATCAGAGATTCAGATTGACGAGCTCTATGATTGATACATTCTCAATACCCTATGATGGATATGGTTGGATACACCATTATAAAAACATGTATTATACATCAGAAGGCATAAACACAACATAAATTGTTTTACACCTATTTATTCTTGTTTTAATACTTTATTTTACACCTATTTATTCTTGTTTTAATACTTTATTTCATAGCATTTTTTATACGTTATTTGTAATTTTTTGTGAATATATAAAATAAAATTAGGTTTTATATGTTTATTTTTTTGGATAGTTTGTGAATTTTATTTAGAATCCTTAATCAATATGGGTCTAAGTGGAATAGCATTGTATTTGGACATATCTGATATGACCCATATGGGGCTTCGTATTCGGATATTTTTGGAAATTGTGCTCATTGCCATTTCTGGGATTATCATATCCTTATCTGGTATCCAATGCATGTATGCTTGTAATTGGGGCACAAAAGGGGATGTATCTGATGTCTCTACTTTTAGACAATGTGCATTAAAATTGTGGGGATTTGTAGCTTAGGGAATGTAGGTTACATATCTTTCATTCCATGGTCACTATATCAGTCTCCTAAGTAGCTTCAGACTAGTAGTAGGCCTTACTAAGCTGTTTGTCTGGCTGTTTGATTTTTTCCTAACACCTTGTCAGACCTTGTTCTTCATGTGGATGGCCATCCTTTCTTTGACCTTCATTGATATATCTTGTATTATGCTTCTCTAAGGAAATGCCATTATATTGAGAGATTCTAGTGCCTGCACTTGGTTCCAGCAGGTACATCTTCATCATATCATTGCTAATGTGCTTTCCATCTCAGAACTCAATATCAAGGCTTTTGACCTCAACCATTTTTCTGGCTACTTCGTGAACCCCATTACAACTTATAGGAGGCACCTACTTGTGACCAATATCCTATTAGTTACTCATTGAGTCATTTCAAATAGAATATCCAGATTGTGTGGTTTTGACAAATAGACTTGTTTACCTCATAATAGTGGGGCCGTTGTAATAGACCCTAGCCTGCATACCTCTTTTCCCTATGTTCAGAATTTCGTGTGTCAAATTAACTTCTATATATTTTCATGCTTATTTTGGCTTGTCATTTTCTCACTCCAAGCCATTGATTCTCCCTTGACTGTTCCTGATGCATCACTCATGAGGAAACATGTGCTATTGTACATTGCTCATGTTACTACAAATGTGCTATTAGCTTAGCATCTTGATTGGGCCATAATACCCCGTTACATATTTCAGGTTTTTTCTGTCTACTATCTACCAATTCATGGTTGAGAAGTATTTTGATTAATTCTAATTTCTATATTTTAGTTTTATTTAAGGATACATGTTCAAGGTATGTGCTTTAGTATTTCATATGTATATATGTATTTTGTGTGTTTTTTACCTTAATTTTTTAGGTTTGAAGGTCTGTTTTAGCATTGTTATTTTCAATCTTGTTTTCTTTACTCATTTTATATATCCATCCTTTTGAAAAGAACGAGTTAACTAAGATACTAATTTAGTTCATGGACAGGTAGTGGATCAATTTTTCAGTTTAAAATTGCCTATGAGGGTTCCACAGCTGAATGGACTTCTTAGTGGTCTTGACAATGCGTTACAAGCTTACACTCAGAAGGTTGTTGGTCAGATAGGTAATTTGGGATTCATTTAGCCATTTTTTCTTATATGGTATAACTAATGCGGATAAATTTGACTATTTTCGATACACACTTATTCAATGATTTTTTACTGGATATAAGGAAAATACAGCTTAACATTCACTTAGGTCATGTACCTTTATGGTTCTTTTTAGTGAACCTGTTCTATATTTATAGATTGAAATACTGATAGATGTTTCATTCTCATAATTCTCTTTTGGAGGCATGCTCTACTTAATTGTTTACTTCCAAATATTTTCTGGATAAATTTTAAATTCCCAAGGAAACTTGTGGCTCCTTGTCCATTATGTAGTACTGAAATGCTTAAATTATATGTAATATTTGATTGGATTGTTGTGGGCTTGTATCCAGGAGCCAAAGGAGATCTTATTCCACCTACTCCAATTCTAACACGATACAAAAAAGAAACTGGGATCAAGGCTTTTACAAAGAAAAAATTGGTAGACCCCAGGCTGCCTGATGATAGACGTTCTAGCCAAATCAATGTCTTGTCAACGGCTAAGCTTTGTGTGCGCCTTAATTCTCTTCATGTGAGTTTCATATCTTCTAATGTGCATATGAATTTCAGTTTTCATATTGAATTCATACTTATTTTCATAGCTTGTTCCATTTTGAAAAGTTTCCAGATCTCTGAAGCATAAACAAAAGTTTTTGAAGTTGGGTGAAGTTTTTATCCAATTTAAGAAAAAAACAAAATAACTTATGTAGTTGGGCTTCTCTTAACACTCTTAAATAATCAGAAGAATCAATCCATTTGTTCATTATAAACAAGAATGTGTATAGTTCTTTGCTTCCAAGACATTTGAAAATTGTTTGTTTTGGGGACTTAAGATATTTCATAAAGATTATGAGAAATATTCAGAAAAAAATTGCTAAATATTTAAGGACCGCAAGAAAAATTGGAGATTTTTGATAAAATTTCTGTCAAATATAAGATTAAATACCTTAAATACTAGTAAAAAATGGCATTTTTCTATTTATGAATTTTTTTCCAGCTGGGAACAAGGTCGACTGTTGACATGTCAAGAAAAACAATTTTGTGGGGCTTATGTTGGAATCTCCAATCCCTCCTGGGTTACAACCCATTAGAATTTATTTATTTATTTGTTATTCAATCCTTGTGTTGAATTTGTTTACGGAGCCTACTTTTTACCTATTTTGGATGAAGAGTTAGTGTTTCTTTCCTGAAACAACTTATGAATATTTTGAGGCTATCTTGGGGCCTACTTGGGCAAGTACATTTGGTGCCACATAGATCAAGTCCCAGATTATACCATCCACCATGCTGGTATACATGTAGACGTAGAGAAGATCAAAGTGATCTAAGGTTGGCTGACTTTGTGCAACTCAAGAGAGTGGCCCCCTTTTTGGAGGTCTCTTTCCAAATTCTTGCTACAAAAATGGATCACCACTTCCCCTACTTGGGTGTGTGCCTGGTCTAGACAAGCATGAACATTACCAAAACTGTCCCATCTGACTTGTTCACATGGTTTTTAACAAACTAGAGCTTGTATAACATGCACATTGCTTTTCCATAGCTCAGGTATCCCTCTTTCCTACCATATGTAAAAGGATTTGTGCATGCTTTTCTGCTGCAGCCACATTGCCTCAAAGTAAAAGGGGTTATCAAAGGAGTGCCCCAAGCTATGGGCTAGTGGTCAGAGCATGCCCCCATTCAGAATAGACAATTGAGACACTCTTGCATGTAGGAGCCACTTGTTAGAACTGAGAAATTTGTCTAGTCACTCTGCAATGAAGGTGTCCTCAATCTACAATTGTTCAAGGCAACTTCTCTAGGCTCAACATAAACTACATCTCATTTCTGAACTCGGGTGGATGCATTAAAATTGCCAAGACTGCCATTTTATCTGTCAGACACAAGACTGCATTGATATACCGTGCCATTGGCCAAGGGAGTGTTGGGAAGACTTGCATGATTGCCAAAATGTTGTTCTATTGGATAGTTTTCTCCTTGATATTGGTTGGTGTATGAATATTTATAATCATAGATTCCTGGCTGTTCTCAAGGCTTTAGCTTTGAAGGACTAACTATCCTCTTGTATTGTCCCCTTTGTGCCAACTTGTGATTATTTTATTATTTTATTTTAAAAATTAACTTTTGCCAAAATAAAAGAAAATAAAATAATGAAGTTACTTTTGGAGCAATAAAATAATAAAGTTTGTTGGCCAAAAAGAAGATTCTAGAAGAAGGCCAAAATGCTTCAAAAAGGGGCTGGAGGAAGAAGATGGGCATGCATTTGATGATTTGTGATTTGATGTTTTCCATTATGGAAAAGCTTTGAATAGTTGGTTCAAGGGTTTGAGGTGAATTTACTTCAGAATTCACATGTGAGCATAATGCTTTGTGCCAATTTGATTATGTAGTGTTTGGTATTGTTATGAGAGGCTTGCAGCTTTGCAGATTGAAAATTTGAAAGATTTGGGCATCAAAGATATATTTTTGCATGTTGACGTTGGAAGGGTTTTGTACAAATTTGTGAGATTGCAAGCAATACAAATTTGATATTTGTAGTGCAGTGTGTGAGATTGAATATTATATATACCAGAAAGATATTGTGTTGTGTGTGCAAGTGAGATCCTAAAATGCAAAGGCAGAAATTAAAGATTATTATTTCACACAGCCACAACTGCTGGCCTTACCTTATAATTTCCTAACAGTTTTGGTGTTGAAGACTGCCATACCAACCTAGGCAAGGCTGACTGTACATGTTCAAGAGATGGAATTTCAAGTGGAGGGTGGCCCACTTATATAATACCTTTTTTATGAAGGAAAATGCAAGACAAGGCTGCGTGAGGAATTAGGGGGATTTAAGGAGGGCTGCGTAAAGGATTGAAAGAGGTATTGCAGCTTTTATGAGATGTCCGTACCCTCTTTAGAAGTCCGTACACCTCAATAGAGGCTTTGCAACATCTTAAGTATTGTAATATATGGTTTTCAGATATATGTCTGATTTCAATCAGATTACAGGGGTATATCAGCTTCCAGGTTAGTCTTATGTTATTATTGACTTTCATCAGCATATGTTATTATTGACTTTCATCAGGATATGTTATTATTGACTGGTATATGCAAATCTGCCTATTGAATTCAATGGAAACTCTTATATCATTATTTTGAATATCAAAGCTTCATTACAATTATTCTTAATATCATTCTTGCTGAGCTACACATAAAATTGGTTGGAAAACACACATATTCCGATGCATGCCAACTTTTTGACAAAATGCCAGCAGAGTAAAAATTCAGAAA
The DNA here is from genome assembly GCA_027924645.1 of Cunninghamia lanceolata. Classification (NCBI taxonomy): domain Eukaryota; kingdom Viridiplantae; phylum Streptophyta; class Pinopsida; order Cupressales; family Cupressaceae; genus Cunninghamia; species Cunninghamia lanceolata. The sequence continues at coordinate 25,857,201 of BSBN01000213.1, read as the reverse complement.
ATTTGTGAGTTGAGTAAAAAATCCAGGTAAGGGATTTTACAATGGTATCAGAGCAAGAGATCTTGCCAGCCTGAAAGGTTTATATGATAAGAATGTTGACTTATGAATCCCGAGGATAATTACATACAGGAGAAGACAACAGTTTATTGGCTCAGATTCTGAAGAAAACATTATGGGTGACAGGTGTTGTGTGATTCAGAAAATCTCAGAGTTATAGTAGTGATTCAGATGAGCAAACTTGACTCTCTTAGAAAAAAATCAAAATAAGATGCTTGAATCTCTTAGAGAAGTCAAAATGAGGTGATAAGAACTCTCCAAAGGTTCTTACAAAAGGGAGAGTATGAGGAGGTGGTAATGAAAATAGAGGCCACAAAAATTATTGATGAGTACCAGGGTTTACCAGATAAAATTATTCATGCTTTATTTTAAGAATCAAGTTTCCTTCGATACCTATTTGAGAATACTTGAAGAAGGGAATCCAAACAAGAGAGGTCTATATAACTACATCAGAAAATAAAATAAAATAAAGTGAATTGCCGAAAGGGAGGTCGGCCAAAAAAGAGGTTAAAATAAAGTGAATTGCCAAAAGGGAGGTCGGCCAAGGTGGAGGTTATTTGGTGGTTATAAAAGATAGCAAAAAGCAAGTCATTTTGATCATTCATATTTTGTCATTTTCATTGGAGATTTTCTCTTGTGGTTGCAACTTAGGTTCAACATATTCCAAGGACGAAAACCCTTAGGAATATTGGTGGAATGGATGAAAACCCAATTCTATCTTGAGGTGGATTTATACGGAGTTCACATTTGCACATCATTGGTGATTTGGAGAAGAAGATTGAGCTTCAAAGACATATTTATGTCTGCAGATTTGGAGAAGAAGATCTAGGGCCAAAATTGTGAGATATGTGACCAAATACAATTTTGAGGATTGGAGATATATTCAGATTTTCAGATCAGATTCAAGCACCTATTTTTGAGGATTTGTTTCAGGATTGTTGCTAGGGTTTTACCTTAGGGTGAGCACCACTTCCCAAGGAGGGCGATTTCATATTTTGGAGCATTGGAGGTCCAAACCCTAGCCGCCACCCTCACTGTGCATGCCATTCTTCATCTTCAAGGGAGTGCCGCCTATCTTGGAGGATTCGCCTATCTAGGGTTTGCAAACAAGACACCATTTTCTATCATTTTTGGTATGTATGAGCCTTTATTAATCATTGTAAAGGTCTGATTTGTAACAGCAGAAATCTGGTCTATGTTTGGGCATGTTTGAGCCTATAAACTTGATGTAATTTCAATTCCGAATAATCTGATTTGTAGCAGCAGTCATATAGATTCAGAAATCAGAGTTATATGTCATTTGTTTTGCATTTTGAATGGTCATATTATGTGGTTGAATTCATGGTTGATGTTATCTTCATAAGGGTACATGATTGGCATGTTTATTTGAGCAATTGACATACATTTGTTCGCTGTCCAAAACCATTTAAAATTCAGGTACAGAAAAATCAGATTTCAGACCTAGGGTTTGAAGAGATAAAAATCAGAAATTTAGGGCAGATCTGATTAGGGATCTTACAGTGGTATCAGTGCATGATATCTATAATGACACCATTAAAAGGTATGAAGAAAATGTTATGAACAACAGTCCATTATCTTCACATGATTTTGATAATCATAAGGTGATCAAAGTGTCCATGTGGATGACATTGGTAAGAGGCATTATCTTATTGATCTCCAATATTTTATGGTTAAGCATATGTTTCGTTTTTCCAAATGAGTGAAGACTCTAGTGGATCATCTTTGGACAACATGTTTTCACAAATGCAAATAGAGAGTATTTATGTAGATTTTTCAGTTTATATCAGAGTGGAGCAACAAAAGCATGGTGGAACATATCAGAATTTTGAGAAGCTTGCTGAATATCTGTGAAGGATTGTTATTCTTTTGATGAGGACATTGCGTAAGGTCTCCTTGGCGAGTGTGTTGTAGCGTAGTTTATCACATGGGAAGCCACACAGGTGTCCTAGATTGATTTGGGATCTAAGAATACTATTGCTGGTCATATCAATCCATTGGTGCAGTTGTGATTGCTTGAGGACAAACAATCTTGAGTGGGGAGGGTTTGTAATGTCCCTTTTGTGCCAACTTGTGATTATTTTATTATTTTATTTTAAAAAGTAACTTTTGCCAAAATAAAAGAAAATAAAATAATAAAGTTACTTTTGGAGCTCAGTTGTCGGGTTCACCCCCTCAAGGTCCTGGTCCTATGCCGATCGAGAGCGGATCCCGAAACGACGCCGGGAGCGGCGACGGGAGCACCCCGGCCGCTCCCGATCGTCTATCTTTGATTTTCATTTTTATTATAATGTTTTTTTGATCCGTTTGATTTTTATTATAATGTTATTATAATATATATTATATTATTATATTTATTATTATAATATATTATATAATTATAATATATTATAATAATAATATACTATATTATATTATATATTATAATGTTATATTATATTATTCTATTATATATTATTATAATATATATTATATTATATTAAATTATATGTTATATTATATATTATAATATTATTATAATATATATTATATTATGTTATATATTATTATAATATATATTATATTATATTATATTATATAATATAGATTAAATTATATATATACTAAATATAATTGATATATCAAATGTATTTTCAATTTGTATATTTTTTATTTTTAAATTTTGTTGTGTATATATATATATATAGTATAGCCGTACCCAACCGTACCTAGATCAGAAAAAAAAAACATCGTGGCTCCCGTACCCGTTTCCGTACCAGAACCGGCAACTTAGATTTGGAGCAATAAAATAAAATAATAAAGTTTGTTGGCCAAAAAGAAGATTCTAGAAGAAGGTCAAAATGCTTTAAAAAGAGGCTGGAGGAAGAAGATGGGCATGGAAAAGCTTTGAACAGTTGGTTCAAGGGTTTGAGGTGAATTTACTTCAGAATTCACATGTGAGCATAATGCTTTGTGCCAATTTGATTATGTAGTGTTTGCTGTTTGGTATTGTTTTGAGAGGCTTGCAGGGTTGCAGATTGAAAGATTTGGGCATCAAAGATATTCATATATTTTTGCAGGTTGACATTGGAAGGGTTTTATACAAATTTGTGAGATTGCAAGCAATACAAATTTGATATTTGTAGTGCAGTGTGTGAGTTTGAATATTATATATATCAGAAAGATATTGTTCTGTGTGTGCAAGTGAGATCCTAAAATACAAAGGCAGAAATTAAAGATTATTATTTCACACAGCCACAGCTGCTGGCCTTACCTTATAATTTCCAACAGTCTTGGTGTTGAAGACTGCCGTACCAACCTAGGCAAGGCTGACCGTACATGTTCAAGAGATGGAATTTCAAGTGGAGGGTGGCCCACTTATATAATACCTTTTTTATGAAGGAAAATGCAAGACAAGGCTGCATGAGGAATTAGGGGGATTTAAGGAGGGCTGTGTAAAGGATTGAAAGAGGTATCACAGCTTTTATGAGAGGTCCGTACCCTCTTTAGAAGTCCGTACACCTCAATAGAGGCTTTGCCACATCTTAAGGATTATAACATATGGTTTTCAGATATATGTCTGATTTCAATCAGACTACAGGGGTACATCAGCTTCCAGGTTAGGCTTATTGCATTTTAAGATTTCATCAGCATATGTTATTATTGACTTTCATCAGCATATGTTATTATCGACTGGTATATGCAAATCTGCCTATTGAAATTCAATGGAAACTCTTATATCATTATTTTGAATATCAAAGCTTCATTACAGTTATTCTTAATATCATTCTTGCTGAGCTACACATAAAATTGGTTGGAAAACACACATTCCGCTGCATGACAACTGTTTGACAAAATGCCAGCAGAGTAAAAATTCAGAAAATTTGTGAGTTGAGTCAAAAATCCGGGTAAGGGATTTTACACCTCTTCTTGCCAATGAATCTTTGTTCACTAGTTTTGTTGGATCACTAACTCATGAATTGCCATCCAGCTTCATCTCTTATAAGGGAATCACCATTGGTCTCTCTTAATCAGGTGTTTAATAATTGTTTGATAGGGTCTGCTGCCTAAACCCCACATTCCATGAAATGACAATCACTTTGGGTTGTGGGAGAAGTGACCGTTTAGCATTCTCACCAAATTTGATTGCTCAAGAAATCCTGCCAGTTTCTCCTTTTCCCAGTGATATCCATCCTACCTTAGCATATTGGTCTCGTTTTGACATCTTTTCTCTGGTTGGTTTACACCACAAGGCTTAGGGAACCTTTCCCTTTCCTCACTCACCTAAATCCTTTCGAATCATTTCAAAATCCTTAGATAAAATATTATTGAATATAGATGAACGACTCTCTCTTTCTAGGGCGTCTACTCTAGCCATGATATTACCATTACCTTCCTCAACATTTACCAACACAAGGGGAGTATTTACTTGGGTTTATTGCAAAATTAGATTGGACTAGGTTTTAGATATGAAGGATTTTGGTTTGCAGGACAAGATTCATTTTGCTGATTTTCTACGATCTTTGGGATTTCGCATCATCGAGCTTCAACATCCATGATCTCCTCACATGTGAAGTTTTCATAGATTTTATAGAATATATCAAACCAATCGGTTGTGCTTCCATTTCCTCATCCACCTTTTCCTCTATCACAAGTACAACTCCTTCCAAGTGAGAGAAATGACTTTAGCATTTTCACCATACTTGATTCCTGAAGGAATTCCCCTGTCAATTTCTTCTTTTCTTAGTGATCTCCATCTTACCTTAGCATATTGGTCTTGTTTTGACTTCTTTGGACTGCTTGGTTTGATACCCAAGGTTGGTGGAGTCTTCACCTCTCTCCACCCACCTAAACTCCTTTGGAATCATTTCAACATCCTCAGATAAAGGGTTATTGCATATAAATGAAGGACTTTCTGTGTCTATTCTAGCTGGGATATTACCATTACCTTCCTCAACATTAACCAACACAAGGAGATTATTTACAAGGGTCTATTGCAGAATTAGACAGGACTAGGTTCTAGATCTGAAGAATTTTGGTTTGCAGGATAAGATAGATTTTGCTGCTTTTCTACAATCTTTGTGATTTCAGCTTGTCAAGTTTCAACATCCATAATCTCCTCACGTAAAGTTTTATAGATTTCATAGAATATATCAAATTGATTGATTGTGCTTCTATTTCCTCATCCACCTTTTCCTCTGCCAAAACTTCTTCCAGAGATACCTCATTATAACAAAAGCACCCTTGTCAGGTCCTAGTGTGGTGATTTTTTGTTCTACAGGCTGATTCCATGGTGCTTGTTGCTCTTCACTTTCCTGATGCAAAAAATTGTGCACATGTTTGTGGGCATTGGTGGGCTAAATTCTCATGTTGATGAGAGTCTTGGCATTTGAACGATGTTTCATAATCAAGGGGTTGTTCAACAATCAAGTCTCTAGTTCATAGATCCATAGCTTATGGTAAAGGCTTGCTTACATCCATCTCCTCTAGTAAAGGCTTGCTTAGATCCATGCCAACACATATCCAAACATAAGCCACTAGTTTCATCTCCTTTTAGAGTTGAGAGAAGCCTCTTTATTTGTCAAACACTTTATCTTCCTTAAAATATCTTCTCTCTATTACTCAAGGAACAGTTTCGACAAGCTAAATTCCCATATTGGTGAGTCTTGTCATCTAATGAACAAGGCTTCATAGTGAAGGATTATTCAACAACCAAGTCTCTGACTTGCAGATCTATTGCTTCTAGTAAAGACTTGCTTAGGTACTTTGGTGGGATAAATTCCCATATTGGCGATAGTCTTGACTCTTGGCCTGTTCAAGAAGCAAGTCTCCATCTCACAGATCCATCACTTCTAGTAAAGTCTTGCTTAGATCCATCTCAACACAAATGTAAGCATAAATTCTCAATTTACTTTCCTTTGAGAGTACTTTTCCAATCTTTTTGAAAATATCTTCTTTTCAATACACAAGGGTGAGTTTAAAAAGTGTATGCAAAAGAGATACTTTGCTGGCATGTCAATTCCCAATTCAAAGCCTAGATGCCATGGCTTAAAATATCATCTTGCCTGTTTGTGAAAGTAATGTCCGCCCAAAAAAGCTTCATCCCAATTTGCCAAATGGGTAAAATAGCAATGAAGTAGCTTTACTCACAGAAACTGAATCCAAATCACACAGAAAATGGTATCCAAATTGCACTCTAGTTGCCATGTCCTGTATGTCAAGTCCTCAATAAAGTTCAAAGTCATCCCAAACTGGACAAATTTGCATATCAATGCATGGCTATGTAAATATACGATGTCTTGTACAGTGACTCGAATGATTTTGCTTTTGGTTACCATTATGATTCTTCTGGCTAACTTCTTGCATTGCTTTTGTTGTACCCAATCAAAATTTTTGCTTCATTAAGGCATTTTGAACAAGTCTAGAAAATTTTTCGTCAAAAAGTCAAAAAAACAAAATTCTAAAAATAGAAATTTCTATTTTTAGAAAGTTTCTAAAAATGGACGTCAAATTAGGTTTTCTGGGTTTCTTGAGATACGAATGTTGGCAAAATTGTCTAAAAATAGAATCTCCGACTTAGGTGTCGCGCTTGATTCTCATTGGTCGATTTTGCTTCACGATCAACGTGGTCCAGACAGAATCTACAAACGGTCAAGTTTTCTCTACTGGGTCATTTCTGCTTTTTCGGAAGGCGAAGCATGAGCTCTGAAGTCGTCAACAGAGGAAGTTCATCTGCCAGAGCTTGTTTTCAAGTTTTCAACGCTGGTCCAACGACGCAGAATCGACGAACAATCGTCGACTCGACGAAGCACGCAAAACGGAGTAGGATGGATCCGAGGTGAGGTGAAAATCTAGAAATCACTAAATTTGACTAAGTCTGGAGATTTCAAGTGTCTGAGGTGACTTGGGGCGCCCAGTCCCACCAGTGATAGAAATTTTTTGCGTTTTTCGAGCAAATGCGAGAATTGTGTCTGTCGGTCAGTTCCGGGGGGCATAAAAGCAGTCGTTTTGATCATCAGATCCTGAAAAGCTAGAAAATTCGTCAGATGTACCCAGGCTATGCAGTTCGTTCACCATTCAGTGGCGGTTGATCGACGAATCGTCGAAATCGACATCAGGAAGTAGCTGTCGGCACGCAAAACAGAGCAAGTTGCAGATGAAGGTTGGGAAATCAGAAAAATGGCTTAGTATGAAGAAACCAAGAGCCCCAGCGGACTTGGGGCGCCCAACCTCTCCAGTGTTACATTTTTTTTCATGTTTTTTGAGAAACGTCAAAAATGCTTCCGTCAGCCTATTTCCAGTTGGTCAAACTTGGTCAAACGTTAGTCAAAGCTGGGATTTCATCACATATATGTTCAGGTTGCTCAGATCACCCTCCGTCCCGCCTCCACAGTCGTCCGGACAATCGAAAACGAAAATCAAACAGATGTTGGCACGGAAAACGAGAAATGGCAGAAATTTGAGTTTTTCAGAAAATTTTTAAGCCATTGGAAGATAGGCGCCCCAGGTGACTTGGGGTGCCCAAATTCACCAGAGTTAGAATATTTTTGAGTTTTCCTCAAAAAATGTGAATCTCCCTCCGTTAGCACGGTTTGGTTCAAAGCAAGTCAATTTGGCACGTTTCCTGAGGCAGACAAAGGGTATAGTCAGCCCTGTTTTCATCAGGCCTGCCTATCTGCCAGATCATCAGACTCAGTTTTGTCCCAGCAGACAGAAATCGACAACCAAACAGGGGTCATCATCATCCGAATGTGCACGCAAATCGAAAAATTGAAGAAGCTGCAATTTTCAGAAAAATGGTTAAGGCTGGAGAATCCAGGCACCCCAGGTGACTTGGGGCGCCCAACTTCACTAGAGATAGTATTTTTCCTGATTTGCCAATGTTTTCTGATAGCTTTTTCTCGATCTTCGTCTGTTGGCTGTTTCCAGAGGTCCGATTTGCAGTCAAACGATGCCAGATCGTCAATTGGAGGCTGGGGATGGAATCTCAGTTGATAGGTCTCCAAAATGTCAGGATTAGTCAGCTTTTTCAGTCAACGGTGACATTTTGCCACCTTGTTGAAGTCGGAGATAGGCCATACTTGAGTCAAAACGAGTGTAGAAGTGTCGAAAATGAAGAAAAATTAGCTGACACTTCTATCAACTCGCGTGTTTGATGACATCATCAAAAGAAGATATTTTTCGTCATCTTACACATGAAGCCATAGGCAACTACAAAATAGGGATTCCTTCTATTTGAAGACATCCACTTGGATTTGTGCTTTAAAAGTTGCTTTGTTCATGGATGAGGTCCAAGTTTTATTCTCTCATGAATAAAGTTGCTTTTTCGCCCTAAAGATCTATAAAGACAAGTATTTGGCTTCTTTATTTCATTATCTTTTGCAGGTTGCATCCAGAGGAAGGATTTTTATTTTTCTTTCAACGAAGATTCGAAGACCCAAACGAAGTGCTTTTTCAGCGTTCTTCATAGTTTCGGGTTGAGGAAGTAGGGAGGCTCGCTTTTTCAGGGTCCTTTTTTCGAGGGGGTCACTTTTTAGAGATTGGACCGGAGCTTTTTCAGTTTTCGTCGAGATGGGTCCTTTCAGAATATCATCCTCTTGAAGATTGGGAGTTTTGCTTTTTTCGGGAATTTGCTTTTTTCCTGCTTTTTCGGGAAATCTCCGCTTTTTCAAAATCCGACAATCTGGGTTGTTTCAAAACAAAATTGCCTACAAAACCCATGTGTCAGCTTTTTTGCTCACACTCTTGTTTTTTCTAAAAATCAGCAAGTTATTTTCAGCCATTTGTCCAAGATTTTTTCGACATAGGCATGTTTATATTCAATTTTCAAATCTTTCAATATGCAACACTCTCCAACACAAATCAGGGCCAAAACGGCGTTGGTTAACGATTACCTGAGAACTTGTGAAACAGACTTGCATAAAGTTCTTCCAGTGATCAATTTACATTCCTTGGAGGATGCAGGAAATAATGCTATCAGGAATCTAGGACACTCCGGTTTGCTTGGAGCGGCATCCCTTCCCATCACAGTACAAAGTATCGAATTTGTAATTGCTTGCATGACGCATTACAATTCAGTCACAAGAGAAATTCAATCAAGAGATGGACGTGTGCTCTGCAGCCTGAGGCTGAACGACATTGAGAAGTGTTTTACAATACCAGTCTGGAGAGAAAACTTAACTGTTTCAATTGAAGAATGCAAGAGGGTTTGGAACAATGATAAAGAAAAATACCGGAAAAAGATTGGTCAGAGGTGGTTAAAAGAGAAGCAAAATGTCATGCCAAAGAATGTTGGACGTGGAGAATTCAAAGAGGAACATGCAATAATGATTACTCTACTAAGCCGGATCACGGGTCAAGCAGATGCTAACAAGTTCCAGCCTTGGATGTTTTATATGTCTCAGATTGTTGATGGAATCGAATTTTATGACTGGTCGGCACTCATCAGTGATAGTATCCACCAACAAATAGTTGATTTTCAAAGGGCTCATGAATTCCACATGATGTCATACCTTGTGTATTTGATGACTTTTCAAGGTCAATTCAGAGGTTTGAATGTTGTTGGAACTCTGGGTATTCAACATGCATATCATCATTTCTCGTAGTTAGAAATTTCTCAAGCTAAACAACGTTATAGGTGGGTGAATGATGCATTTTTGATGCATGCAGTGTGAGATATGGATAATGAGTTGCATATACGGTTTTCAGCAGATGCTAGAATAGCAATGGCAGAATGGGCTGATTGGTTTATCCAATTTCCCACTTTTTCCTACATCAGAGTATATGGCTTCTCAGGAGAGCCAGCCATGTTGCCGCGATATCCTACAGATGAAATAGCATTTATGGAATTTTTGAGGCAAGCCTATGAAGTTCATACATTTTTGCGTAGCAGACGCAAGGCAACTTTCAATTTTCCACTTGGGATGAGCATTTATAGATGCAGATCTGGAGTAGATGCCAAGGCAATCGGTAATGAATCATCCAGATATGGTCTTAAGTTTTTCGACAGGAGGTCTTCATATGATCCTCGTGGTGTTTTTGCATCACATCTTGGTCAAAATTGTACGCACAAGCATGCGGTTGAAGACTTCTGGGCTAATTGTGCTGATGAGTTTGAAGTGCGAGAACGCAGTTACAACAGGTTCACTCTTCAGCAAATGTCTGATATCCTATCAGAAAATATAGAGGGTTTGACAGAGAGTGGTGAAGTTCTACTTCCCACGTATTTCAGAGACCAAGTTGAGCAACAATTGTTGCCACCAGTTAATTGGTCAGTAAAAGAGAGCACTTCCATTGAAGAAAGAACGAGTCGAGTGGTTAAAAATAGTTTGATATTCTTGAAGAATAAGCGGAAGGATGATATTCCGGTAGCAGAGCCGCCAGTTGTGCAACCATCAGAGCCTTCCACTTCCAAGCCAAAACGAAGGGTTAAAGCTATGAGTGTTCTTCCAGAAGGAACAAAAATGGCTAAGTTAAAGAGGAAAAAGGATGAGTCTCCAGCTCATGTCCAGCAGGAACAACCAGCAGTTGAATCAGAAGTTCCTGTTGAACCAACGCCGCATGTTGAAGTGTTACCTTCAGATCATGTTTCTCCTCCTTCACCAAACACTTCTATCCACATAGATTCAGAGCCAGATTCACCGGTTCGCAACTCTGATGCACACATTGGTTCATCAGGAGATGATGAGGTAAGAACCAAGTTTCCAAGGGAAGAAGGCTCATCCTGGCTTGAAAATATTCTGGGAAGGAAGAGGAGAAAGCCTTTATATCAGCTGGATTTAATAGAGCTTAAAAGCGTCCACCAAGACACACCAGACAAGAAGCTGAAGAAGCAGGTTCGCATTGAGAAGAATGCGGATGGAGAAATAATCCTTGAAACTGCAACACCGCTAGAAGATAGAAGTGTTGATGATATCGAGGTTGATGACTTCAAGGTTGTCAAAGCTAACCTTGGTAGAAGTACTCAGCATACAGATGTAAATCTCTTTGAGGTTGCAGCAGATAATTTGAAGGAAAGGGTGTTGAAAGACAGAGAAGACAAAGCAGCTCTCAAGGCTGAAGTTAGGCAGCTGTGGTAGTACATTTCCAACCTTTTCCATGGCACATCACAGGCTGATTTATTGCTTCCACCGAATTTGGAATCACTAGCCGATCAGCGACATTTCAGTCAGTTGGTCCTATATGGGAGGCACATGAATAGTTGGGTGGAAGAATTTGTGACCAAAGGAATAGTTGTACTTTCAGAGTTTTATCAATTAAAGTACAACGCTCATGATTTACGCCAAGGCATCCAGGGGTTGTAGCAGACCATGGCAGAAAATAGACTGGTGTTCGAGATCATTATCTCTGACTTGAAGATTGCACTTGATTCTTGATTCAACTGATGATAAGAAGACAGTTTCTACTTGGAAAGCGCAATATCTTTTCACAGTAAAAACTTATGACAGTATGATTTCAGAATTGACAGAATGAAAAGAAAAGGTAGTCAACGTCCTCAAGTTCGTCAGATCTTTTGTTTCTTAGATCCCGTGTTCGTATAAGAAAGAAGATGGTACCCTGTATGATCTCAGGGAAGTGCAAGCAGAGTTCCAGACTCTCGTCTGCAGCAATTTTAATGATGATATCAGTGTCGGTAAGATGGGTCGTTTTGCCACAATGACAGTGAAGTTCGACAAGGCTGTGGGTGAAGTTCATGAATTTCTCCAGATGGTTGCCAACGGTGAAGAAATGTTAGAGAATCAGAATATCATTCTAGAGAGTATCAGTGTTCCTGGCAGAGATGCAGTCACTCGCTTTTTAGAAGATATTGTTTCCCAGAATATCAATGGATGACATCACCAAAAGCAAGAATGTTGATGAGGATGCATTTCAAAAGAAAGCAGCTTTAAATCAGATGCTTTTTGTTTTAAAGCATTTGCTTTCATCCTAAGCTCATCCATTCTATTTTTAGAAAGAAATCACTTTCTATTAGTTGGAATTTTCTTTGCTTTAAAACATTTGTTTATTGTATCTTTGTCTTAGAATAGTAATAAAGCTTGCGAGTTGGCAAGTTAGGGTTAATCAAGGAGATTTTAGGGTTCCCTATTCCTTTGATTTTAGTATAAATAAAGGCATCCTTGCCCATTGTAAAGGATTGACTTTTGTGATAACTAATTTGCTGTGCCTATTCTAGCCTGCAGATTTTGTTATTTCAAGTGTTTGTTCACTCTGTGTAACCTGTTCTCCAGTGTTTGATCGCTTGCTGTATGCCCGCCTTTTGCTACAGTATTGCTGTCCTGGAGTTGTACCAACTTTGTGATATTGAATAGAAGTCTCATGCCTATTTTGCTCTGATATTCTATCTCGATTCATTAAGTTTTCGTCGTCAGGTGTGTGGCTTTTGTAGCTTTTATTTCAGCTTTCATCATTAAAGTACTCTAAGTCTTGTGATGAAAATTTGGGAGAAAACTGCTTAAGTTTTTGTGTTAAAACAATCATTCCTTGTTCACTTTTAATTTCCTTTGCTCTGAATTTACTTAGGAGATTAAAAGCGTTGTTAGTCTATGCTTAGTTGTAGTAGAAGTTTTAAAAAAGGAAAAAACCTCTTCTGTAGCGTTTAGAGTTTTATAACCTTGTGCTCACAGCTGAGAATCAAAAAGAAGATAGGCGAAATTTGGTTTTAATTATCTTTTCAGCGAACATCAGCAAAAAGGGAACTCCCCCTTCCAATAGGAGAGCAGTTTATCTGTCCATAGCTGTCCGTTTCCAACTCGCATTCCAGAGGTGCGAATTGAAACACTAACAACTTTTAAACTCATTTCCTCTCTTGCAATAGAAGATAGGTCCTTCTGCTTCTTGTCACTCACCATAATATCCCTCATCATTGTTAAGGAGCCTTCCCGACCCCCGTTTAGGTCTACAATTGCAATTTACAAGCCCAAAAACAAAACAGAACAAAAAAACAAGCACCCAAATTCAAGGGCTCAAAGTTTTGGTAGAGCAAAGCGCATACATTCTCCTTTGGAAGACCTCTATTCCATTTAGCTTGTGTATTTGGATTATTTCACATTTCTTAATGCTTTGGGTCTTGAGAGTTACTTTACCATTGTTTTAATGGAAAATTCGATGAATTTTCTGGCCACCCCATCCTCCAGAATTGGCCATCAGTTTGTTTTAACTTTTAGATCATCATTCAGATTAATAACATGTTCCTCCAAAGTTTATAATAAAATCCATAGCAAAAGGTAACAAGGCATCAAAAACCTGTTGGTTGGCTTACAGTTTATGTTTGCTTCCTTTTGTTAAAGGTTTCGGGGTCCCTTCAAAACCTGTTTGACCATATTAATCGAAAACAAGGCATCAAAAACCAGACGAATGCCATTGTCTGAGATCATACTTGTGAATACATGCTTTGAGGTCCCTTGGTGGATGGACCCAACACCTTGAGACAAACTTCTAGCTTGAACATCACCATGCTGTACTCTGGCATTGGATGCCATGAGAGCACAAAATCATGGTAAAAATGATCATTCCATCCTTTCAATTATGATAAATATTCCTTTAAGGCATTTTGGACTTTGGAGTTGTCAATTTCATGATCATTTTGTAAATGCTTGCCACACTAATTAATGAGCTTTGACAATCTTAGTTAGGATCTCAAAAATGTCATAATCAATGGGTCAACGAGAAGCTACAGGTAAGACAACTTGTACTTTTACCCTAGGCCTTTTAAATAATCCCACTTTGTAACATGGCCACTTATCAAGTGGTGACCATTTGACAATATCAACTCCTCTCTAAGATTGATGAAAAGGTTCCCTAGACATTGGCTTCTCTAAAGTAGTCAGAGGAGATAGACCTGAAAATGAGAATGAGAAAGAAAGAATGAGAGAGAAATTATATTAATATCCATGAATAAGTTAATAACCAAAAGAGGCCAATGGGACTTAAGGAGTATAATCAGTTATAAAAAGGTACTAGGTAAATACTAAAAGTCCCTAGTTTTTGAGAAGTGACTAAACTGAAGGTACAAAAGAAAGGTAAATAGAGCAAGCTGGTGTCTACCAAAAGTGGTTACACCACAAGCTATAAGACATAATGCACAATCTTAGACTTCATAGATCTGATCAGTAACCTTCAACCTCCAGAAGATTCAAGGTCATTTTCAAGGCAAGCTCAAGCCAAAGGTCTAAAGCCAATGTCTCTGCTTTATTGTTCAAGGCCTTAGAAATGTAGAGGAGCCTTAAGAATGTGGAGGGCATATCACCGAAGAACTGACTTTGATGATTCCTGAATACTCCTCCAGCACCCATGGTGCTTGGTTTCCTTTTGAGGCCCCATTTAATTTTGCTTTTTTATTTTGATTTGAAGGGAATCCATTTGACATCAGAACAACTTCTCTTAGCATTTCAAACCTCATTAGTTGGAAAACCTGCTACCTAAATTAATATAATTTTATTTCACTTAAAAAAATCAGAAGTGGGAGTTTTAATGACCAAGAATCTGTTCCCCTTGAACTCACTATAAAAATCTCCTATAGCATGAAGTGTCAAAAAACTGCATTTTTGACTTGAAGATTAGTGGCATTTCTGAAAAGATGGATATTTTGCCACTGTTCATAATGTGTATGTGCTTTTTCTTTTCATTTTCTTTTTTATTTTAAAAATTTAATTGGCTAGGGCTGGCAATTCATACCAGCTTATTAGTTAACTCATCTGACTTAAGATGGGTCATAACTAGATATGGCTACAGCCTGAATACATATCCGAACTGTATTCAGTCTGAATATGTGCAAGATGTGTGGGAATATATCTGGGAGAGGGAGGAAAAATATTTAATAACATAAATATTTATTTAATGTATTAGCAAAATTTTGTTTATGATGTGTTTCTTGGCACATGCTTGCTTTGGATACATGGGGATTGATGGTTGGTAAATAATGAGAAGTCTGCCTCTTAACTTTTGGATGGAGACATCTTGTGTCTTATGCAATGTAACCGAAATTAATTTCAAAATTAATCTGAAGTATGTTTTTCAATGTGAAGTATGCTGTAGCTCAGTTGAACAAACTTGAAGATAGCATTCGAGAACGCTGGGGACAGAGGAGACTGCATGACAATGTTAGGTCAGGTAATTTCAAGAAATGCACCTGTGAATATTTTAGAGTCAATTAGTTTTAACTTTTAACTTTTATGTACCAGTGTTGAACGCAGCTTCCAATGCCAGCAAGTGAAATGAACCTATTAATGTTATGAACTTCATTTATGTAAATGATTATTTTGTAATTCAGATATCTTCTACTCCCTCTGTACTTTCATTTCATATTTGTAAGTCTTCTTCAGGATCTCATCTTATATGTTTTGGTCTAATTTGTGGCTTCGAATATGAAATTTAGCTAAAACAGTTTTTGGAAAGAAATTTTGGGAGACAGCATTATTCATTCAGTGTTGTGGGATATCCATTTGGAAGCTCTTTTAAGATTTTTTTTTTAGCATGGACATAATTCTGGGAGTCACAAAGCAAATAAATAATGTTATAGTAATTTCAAAATTAGGAAAGAGGGTTCAATCACAACGGGACTGTTAATTACTTGGCACAATAGATAACTATGTCAACACTTAACATTTGTGTAAACTGTTGTAAAAAAAAAGATGCAAGATGCAAAGTAATAAAGAAGTTGAATTAACATTTTTCCTCATTCTCTCTCCAAATCTAAATTTTTCTTCATTTGTTAACAAGGACGGAGCTCAGACGATAGTGATCTCAAACAGAGGCGTGTTATGGTTAACAGACCGGCAGATGTTTTTTCAACAGCCTTTGATGGCACGAGAAAGGCTGTTAATGCAGCCATTGATAAAATATGCGAGTTCACAGGTAACTGCATTGGTGATAAAAAACTACCTGATAATTTTACATTCATTTTTTGTATGTTATGCTTGAAGCATGGATTGGGTTTCCATCTGGGCACATCCTATCTTTCTATGTGTTCAATTCTTAGTGGAACACAGAAGAGTTGTACTTATAGCAATTCATTTTAAATTTTTGAAGTTATTTTTGAACATACATCAAGCTCACTTTCTGTTTGCAGGAATAAAAATAATTTTTTGGGATATGAAGGAATCTTTTATAGATGGTTTGTACAAAGACAGTGTCTCACAAGCACGGATGGAAACTGTGGTTCATGGCCTTGATTCGGTAGGGTGGTTAAAAATTAAGACTATGTTGGCCTTCTTGTATATTTCTGGCACATGAGAGATTATTGTTCCAGCTATTTTGTTTCATGAAAAGACAAATTACATATGACATAAAAGTACCCAAATAAAGAGGACCAAGCCCATGACTATAAATGGTTTAGGATATCCCATTTTTTAATGAAATCTTGATACTTTTGTTTCCAACTCTTGTAAGGAAGTAATACATATTGTCAGTTCTTATGGATCTGCCTTGTTATGGTAACTACTGCAGGTACTGGTACAATTATGTGATGTTATTGTGGACCCTTTGAGAGATCGTGTTGTTATAGGGCTTCTTCAGGCATCACTGGTTTGTTTTTGTGTTCATTCTTTGTGTTACCAATTTTCTTTGTGCTGCAAGATCTTGTCTTGTATTCTTTCAAATATTTCATAGCATATCCAGTTTTGAAGAATGCAAGTCACTATGCTACAGGATGGGTTGGCCCGAGTGTTATTGGATGGAGGCCCATCACGAGTCTTCTCCCAAGCTGATGCTAAACTAGTGGAAGAAGATTTGCAAATTTTGAAGGTATGGTGGTTCTTATGAAAGAAGTGTGGATTTCCTATATACAAGTATTATACAAGCAGAACATGGATCTAGGAAAAAAAGGTTTAGTTTAACTTTTTTAGGCATTCTTTATGTTAGAAAGAAATGACTTGAAACATATCTAGTCAATAAGATTGAAGTCATAGTTATTCGATGTTGAGTATCTAAGGGTTCTTGACCTGAATAATTTTTATATAAATTATGCAAATCTAACACACAAGGAGTGTTCTCCTGACTGTTGATAGATAATGATCTAGTGTCCAACTTAGAATTTGTCAAGAGTGAAGGTAGTTTGTCAAAGAGGAGTGAGTATCAATAGTTTTCTTTTCAATTGCTGTGAATGTGTTTCACTTTGCTGCACCATCTACAATAACAGTTGAAAACTTGAAGTTCATGAAGTCATTCATGGCACCAAGTGCACGGCAATTTCTAAAGATAAAAAAATTATAGGGATGGACATTTATTGGAAACTGGCTTCCATGAACCTGGAATACATGACCAATAGAATAGTAGATGCAAGGTTACTAAATTCTACGGGATTGTAATAGATTTTATATTTAGTATAGATATTCCATAATTAATTCACCAACATGAATCTTTATATTTCCCATAACTTCTTCATAAACATCTTAGTCTTTCCATTCTTGGTCAGTCATGGACATTAATATTCTTTCTTTCTTTTTTTTTTTTTGTGTGTTTACTTAAGAAAACAGTCAATATGTGCTTTGAAATGAGTTGTTTTATGTACTGCAATGCTAGTAGAGAGATGTACGCAAGAATTGAAGCAAAACAAGAACTGAAATCATCACAAGAAACAGAGTGCAACATAGGAGAACCTAATGTGGAAATAAATTCCTGAAGGGTAAGGTAGTTTGCCTTCTCTTGCCATTATCTCTTCTGCAAATTACATGCTTACTTCTTTCTTGAGGCCTTCAAGGCCACTAATCATCATTACAACAGTATACTAACATTTGTAGTGCTCTGCAACTTGCTCAGATGGACACTTCTCTAATAAATTCCTGAAGGGTAAGGTAGTTTGCCTTCTCTTGCCATTATCTCTTCTGCAAATTACAAGCTTACTTCTTTCTTGAGGCCTTCAAGGCCACTAATCATCATTACAACAGTATTCTAACATTTGTGGTGCTCCACAACTTGCTCAGATGGACACTTCTCTATTGCACTTAATTCCCTTTGCACTCAAAACCAAGAAAACTGCCTAGTAAGAAAAATAAGATGCTTTATAATGACACTTGAAGGTGTGTCTATGCAGTTACAACAAATATCAAATCAAAATAAAAATCCCAAAATTCATGAATTGAAGAGACATCATTTGAAACCATCATTTCTAAATGCTATGCCGTCATGGGACAAATTGCCATTGTTTCAAGTGTACATGAAAACACCTTACACAATTCCAGCCATTAATATATAATAATTAATACTATATGTAAGAACTATTTACTCCTTGGATCATGTGTTGTTGCATGATCTCAATGATCATCATTTAAATCAGATAATTGACTAGCTAGTAGAGGATGTTATGCTATGAAGAGTAAAAATCAATCTTGAAGAGTTGACCGGATCCTGTTTGTGGTAAAAGCAAAGTAATTATTATTATTTTTAATTTGGTCAACTTCCCTTGTGGGGTGATCTTTGGCTTAGATGCCATGATTGAAGGGTATCTCTTACATCAAATTCCTTGGGACTTGCACCCGGCTTTGTCTATTGTGGTACACAACACTGAACAATTTGGATATGATATTTTACCAAAATTCGACACTTTATTATCTCTCTTGTGGATTTGAACCTGGGCTGTTATTTGGAAGTCCTAATACTTTTACCACTCCAGCTTATCCTATTCAACATAAACAATTGTTTCAGACCACAGGAATCTTTTGGTTTTATTGTAGAAAAGCATCAAATTCATTTTCAGACTTAGAGATTCAAGAAGTTGTTCAAATAAAATTTTGAGTAGAATTTGACCTTTGAGACTCCAGTCAAAGTTGTCTCAACTTGGAAGACCAGTTAAATTGTCATCTAAAGATGCTTTCTGGAATGATGTCCTAGCTCAAGCATGTGACATTCACAACTTACCTAAAGGGTCACAAGTTATTTTAGGAATAGCTTGCTAACAAGTAAAGGGTTGCAAGTCATGTTAGGAATAACTTGTTAGTATGTAAAGGGTCACAACTTATGATAGATATGTGTCCAAGTTAGCAATTACTATTATGGTTAGCAGTTAAGTAATTAAAGCATTTTAATCTTATATCTGGTGCTATAAATATGTCATGTGAGAATGAAATCAGGGAGGGAGTGTGGAGTACAGTGGTTTCCATTCCACAGTAGCTATGTGTAAACTGTAATCATTAGTACAGAATTAGTGTAATTTCATACTCTCTCTACTCTCTTATGAATATTTTTTCGAGTTAATTTTTTGAATTGAGTATCCAATGGTCCTAATATCTCAATCTCTCTCTAAAGATATGGAAGAAAAAATTGTAAACTATATATGTTAATGGGGATAAAGTGTCTAAGATGGAGATAAACACTGTTACCAGATCAGGCTGGATCCAGATGTTTTGGAGCAGCTGAATTTGTCTGATTTGGACCAGACTTTTCAATTCCTGTAGAAATTTTACCCTTCCTTTTTTGAAAATTCTGGATTTCCAATATTTTTGGCCTTCCAAACAAATCAAAAAATTTAGAACCTGGTGATGACGCTGATAAATATTAATGACCTTTGTGCAGTACCAATCCGGATATGTTTTGCATGGCCATTCTCTTCGACATTATATGAGTTTGCCTCTTTGACATAATATGAGTTTGCCTATATTGAGTATTGTTATCACCTGGAATTGCACCTTGCTTGAAGCCTGTTCAAGCATTCCAATGACACAATGGGACTGATCTCAAGGTGTGGGACATTGTAGATGAGATTAGACCTCTAGAGAAGGTTGGTTCCTCATTTTGAACTTAATGTTCAGAGAAAATAATTAAACCTATGTTTCTGATCACCAAGGAAAAGGGAAAGGAGGAATACATAAAAGAAAATGGTGATGCACCAAGATTTAGGGTGTTTAACTGCAACCGACCTAGCATAGTAATTTTCTCAAATACTGAAGAGAACTCACACAGACTCATGCAGGATCAAACAAAGGTTAAGGAAAAAAGATAAAACTATGAAAGGGACCGCTTTATCCACAATACACAACTTACATCTATCAAATAAACATAGTGTAAGAACAATGAGAGGCAAAAGTATCAGTTTATATTGATCATAGAAGCTAAATAGCCATTACAAAGAGAGAACAAACTCATTACAGGTGTGAAATAGACACAAAATGATAGACTCTCCTTCATTGATCAACTGATACAGAGAGATAGAAGGCCTGAAAGGTAACACAACTCATCAAATCTGCGTAGTTCTGGAAAATACCACAAGGTCTGAACCTGTAATGAATCTCTCTGTCTGAATAATGACCTAGAACAACTAACCAACGATACATCTTCAATAGATGCATATATAGCTTTTCAAATCATATTGTAGCAGCCATGGATGTGGGGAAGAGTGGTCAACAAGGAAAACTAGTCACCCATGCTGCAATAAATTCATTTCTGTGTACTTGGTGCGTGCCCACATGGCTCTGCCCTAGAAATTTGTTGAAAAAGAACATTCACCCACGCCTTGGGTGCAAGAATTCAGTGCAGAGGGAGCTATAGTGGTATAGGGGCGTAGTAAATCCGTTTCCACAACCAATCGGGCTCTGAAGAAGCATTAATGGTGGCCAGGGAGGTTGCTGAGCAGTCCCATTGCATCCTGAACAGCGAAAGGAGCAGGGAGGGCAAAACAGTCGGGCCTCGACCAATCGAGCTTCCACCAAGCAATCGGCATCTGAAAGGGTGAAGAAGGAAACCCCGATCTCCAAAGTCTGAAAGGAACAAAGGGCAACTATCAAGCTTCGGAAATCGGGCCTTCACCATGCATCGTGTATTTTGAAGAGAAGAAAAGGAGCCATCTGAACGCTTGTCACCTTAGAGAAATGATCGAGGATCTGGCCTCAGACTTTCTCCCTTCCGCCTTCAAACAAGAAAGGGGAAGAGAAAACCCCCAATCACCATTGACCGAATGACTTAGAACTTGGAGCTTAGCGGACTTTGGCGATCGGGCCTTTTGCCTACTGCTTGCTAAAAGGAAAGAATAAGACCGCAACCCTGACCTCTAATGTCCGAAACACTTTGAAAAATTTATGAAGCCTCATCAGACGTTGGTTGTTGGACCCTTGCCTTTTCGCCTTCAAAAAAGAAAGAGGAAGAAAAACTTCCCGACCTCTGACATTCGAAACACTTAGGCAATTATAAGTTTTGTTGGACTTCGACAATTGGGCTTCTTGCTAACTGGCGGCTTGGAAGAAGAAGACTGCAAACCCGACCTTCGACGCTCGAAAGACTTAGAAACTTTTTTGGAGCCTGTAATATCCCGGTCTAGGATATTCTCTAAACCCCTGATCAAACTAATTCACAAATTGAGTTCTGATTGGACTTCTGATTTATTTGCTTCAATTGTGTATTACAACTTGTTTATCATTTTCCACATACAATTAAAGATTTGAATATATAAGGAGATTGCATTAACTTACAAGATATGACAACTCTGTATATGCAAGATGTGAAAAGAACTCTTCCAAGTCAAACAGCTGTCCTGCAATACCTTACTATGCCAACATTAAATTCCTTCTACGAACTTTATACTGGTCTGATTTTATATGAAGTGCTGTTCACACAAGTATCATGGATGACTGCAATCATAGACTGTTCCAAGGTTGATCATATATCACCAGGATGCTGATCGTCATTCAATTCAAGGTGATTGCTGCTACTCAATTGCTAATCACAACCTCTAACTGATCACTGTGATATTGGAATCATGCCATGACTCCTTCAAGGTTCATGAACTTCCTTGTATGATGCGGCTTCAAATTATAATGACAACTTCTTCATATGAAGCAATGAAGGGAGCGATGACCACACAATCTTCCGGATGCTGATGCTAAATGTTCGATACTAACTGAGATGCAAATACTGCGGTGGGTACGCTGACTGATATGACAAAGTCCAACCTTTATATTCCACAAATCCTTAATTACCCCTCACGCAATCCTTAGCTGGACCATGATTCCTCCAATATTCTTAATGAATTCGCATAAGCATGAAAATAATCTCGGCGTCACCTCTTTATTAAGCTGCCGCTTTCTTCCTCAAAGAGTCGATCACTTGTATCAAATATTTGCTATATTCAGAGGGGCCCACAATCTTTGTTTAAATGAGAAATGTGTCTTAAAACTGCTGCGATTCACTCTGATATCCTTCCTTAAATTCTATGAATTCCTCAAATCTTCAACCCTTTATCTGATATGTACGGGGCCCACATTCCACTTATTTTCAGATGTTGCAAATACAAATAGGAAAACCCACGAATTGCCTTTGTAAATGAAGATTTGTTAATAAAATTACTGACTGAATTTCTATCAGACTTGGTCCCCCGGCTGCCAACAGCAAATGTAAATTCTTACACCACAAATTATGTTTCATAAATCAATGGATGCCTTTTATAAGCAATCAACTCTTTATTCAGAACTCCTTAACACTGCTGGGACCCATGAACCACTATAGACTCTGCAGACAACTGTCAGAAATTGTCTCCAATGTGCCAACAATTAAAACAGAGATATATATATAGTTCATATCAAAACCAAAACCTTATGATTCTGATTTTGTAATAACATCAAATAGAGACAGAGATATATTGCATATATCGAATCCCCTTTTGCAAATTTATATTTTACAAATCAATAAATTTGCAAAAAACACCCTTTGCACAAATAATATCATCAAATCTTCAATGACTTGCAAAATGGCCCCAGGCCAATTATTTAAATCGCAAATACAATAGAACCCAACTGAGAAACTTGAGTGATTTCTCCTCTAAATTCAGTAAATGCAAAGAAAACCCCTCTTTGACATTGACTGATACAAAACATAAGTCATAGACTCAATACATAAAAAAAACCAAGACATAAGCATCTAAACATACATACATGCTCAACAATGACTCTCAGGCTTTCTTTTAAAGCCCTTACATCAATTAGGCCCAGCCTAATTTTATTAAATGCAAGTTTATGTGTACACAGTCACACTTAACAATATTAAATGCTTGCACTTGCACTTTTTAAATGTGCGTGTACAATAACACTTTAATTTATAAAGTGTTTTTATACCGACTTAAGTAGCTTAAAATAAAATATTAATTTTATAAAGCAAAATAAAAATACTTTATAAAATTAATTTACAATTAGAACATTTTTAAGTTACTTCAAAAATGGGGACATGATAGAGCTTGGGCGGACTTCGACGATCGTGCCTTCCGCCTGTTGCTTGCTTGGAAGAAGGAAGACCGCAACTCCGACCTCTGACGCCCGAAAGACTTAGGCAATTTACGAGTTGCGGAGATCTCGGAGCCGATAGGAATGGCATGATGGAAGAGAGAACTCCGAAACTCCGAAGCTCTGAAAAAGGTAGACCATCAAGGGCGAAAACACTTAGAAAAATTAAGGATTTTGGGGGTATCTTCTCAAGGCAAAACATCTAGGATTTTGGCGATATTTTCTGCAAGTTTGGGGATCCTTGGGCTATTTGCCCTGAAGGCAAAATAGGACAACAAGTATATAGTACATACTATGGCAATTGAAATGTTTCTTTGCCTATTAGTTGCCCCAAGGCAACAAAAAGACATGGTTTTAGTAGTGGTTTGCAAAGATAATTGTATGGTTCACCATTGAAGCAATAAAATAAAGGTGGTAATAAAGTTGCTGGCTTGGCAAGAATTATTTCATTGGAAAGTTGAAGCTGCTATTCAACCGATTTGCTAAGTTACCAGTTCTGGTACGGGTTCGGGTTCGGGTTTGCGGGTTCGGTCAAATTTTTTTTTTGGGTGTGGGTTCGTTTTGGGTTAGTCCATATATATATATATAATATTTATATTTATTATTAATTTATTTATTATATTTATATTTAAAAATACCTATTTTTATTTTTTTAATAAATATATATATAATAAAAAATATAAATATATATTTATAATTATTAAATAATTATATATAAATATAAATATAATAAATTAAAATAATAAATATAAATATTATATATATACCTAAGCACTTAATTAATTTTTAAATGGAAAATACTAAATTATAAAAGACATTTCTTTAATAAATAATAAATAAATAAACAAATTATGATCCTCATGAATAAACGAAATTGCCGGTAATGTGCCTTCATCACTCAAATTTATGTTCTTTTTATAACTATGAATGGAATGTTCTATGAGCATTGGATGCTAGATATTCTTAGGGACATGTTGATTATTTTGTCTCAAAGAAATTCCTAGTGTGACGTTTTAGTCATTTCGTCTTGGAACTTATTGTTGGAATCAGCCATGTATTTTATTTGTATACAATTAGAGCTCTAAATTCTATTATTAGCAATGCATAATTGTTTTGATCTTAACGGCATTCCTCGTATAGCTCTTTGCTTAGACACCAATCGTTTTAATCATATTAAATACTATATTTGATAATAGAATAACAAATGAAAAAAAAACATTTATTGATTTAATTTTTTAAGCCTTAATAATTTTTTAATTATTTGATAGGCTTTTATATGTGAGCATTATAGTGCTCGGAATTGTCTCACGCCGTAAAACATATTCACGCCGGCCAATTTTCTACACTCTTCTTGCCGTGGAAGCTGCGGCAACGGACGAGAAAAGATTCATGCCAGAAAATTTTCTGAACTCGTCAGTTTTTCTATCAGTGTAACACGATTTTTATTTTGCTACACCAGTAACTCGATTTCCTATTGGCGAAACGTGATTTTCTGAACGAGGAACCCCATTTATTATTTTTAAAAACTTAGAAAACCTTCCAAAAAGTCGCGGGTTCGTTCTGGGCTGCTACAAATCTTATTGGATTCGTTTTAAATTCGACTGGGCTTGTCCAAACCAAACCCACAGTGATTTTGCCGGCTCTTGGACAAATCCCCGCCCGAACCGAACCAGAACCCGAACCAGGCACGGATCGGACCCGGATCCGGAGCCTCTGGCTAGCGAACCGGTAACACAGCCAATTTGAATAAGAAAGATTATGTAAGTCACTGCCACAAGGGTTTATTTTCTATGGTTATCATCTTTTGCAGTTATTGTTCTTGATTAATATTGGTGAAGATGGGCTTGAGTTTGAATGACCTTAAAAATTGTTACGTAGTTTGATTGTTGTTTCTCTTTCTATTGAGTTGAAGTATATTTCAATGTTGATGAGGTGAATGCAAAGAATTTTTAGAGGTTCTATAAGGGAACTAATGACATTCAAGTTGTCTCTTGAAGATGAAGTGTTGACCCTTAAGATATATATCAGATTTAATCTTTTGTGGGAAAGAATGTCTAAATAAAATCTGCACAGTATAATGTATACTTGATGAAAAATTGGAAATGTAGAACTGACAGCATATATTTTTGTGTGGAAACCTTTTGGTGAATTTGTTAGCTCTGGCATGACAGATGAATGAAAAAAATGTAATCAATGTGGTAATTCACATGGGGCGAATGAGTCCCATCTACGTTTGAGAGGAGTAGCTATACTGTAAGATGAATGTCTTTGAGTTTTTTGAAAATTTAACCTGAAAGCTATGTTGCCGGGTGGTCCTACTCTGCCCGCTGTGCCCGGACCAGGATATTTCGGGTCTGGGACGCCCGGATATTCGTCCAGGGTTCTACCCGGGCGCCCCGAGTAGAACCATGGGCGAATCCAGGCGTATCCAAGCCCACTTAGCGCTAAAAAGTGCTTTTTAAATTTTTTGTGACATTTTTTAAAACAAAAAACCCTAAAAGGTCAATTTGCCCTAAAAAGCAAGGACAAAACACTTTTTGCCCCCATTCATGCAAACAAAAGAGGAAAACTTCATTTTTTTTTTTGCCTCCAAGTTGCCATTGTTGATTGTTGAAGGTTGTTACATTTTTCTTTGAAGTTGAAGGCTAGGGGAGTGAAAGAGCTACACCAATAGGAGAGGAAAAGCTGCTCAAGGAAGATTTATCTACAAAGGTGAGTGAATCTTCTAATTTTTTTTCAAGTTTTCATGAATTTTTTCAATTTTTTTTCAAGTTTTCATGAATTTTTTCAATTTTTTTTCAAATTTATTTTAAAAAAAACTTTTAAATATTTTTTAAAACCTTTTATATACATAATATAGGGGTTATAATGCCGATTGTTTTTTTTTTGTTTTTATAAGTTGTAGGGTTGTAAATTTGTAATGTTTGTTTTGTTTTGTTGTATAATTTCATATAGAATGACTCGTAGTTCTAGTTCAGTTGGTCTACCTATAGAGAACTCATTTAAAATTCATGCAGTGTCACTTTTTTGGTGACATACAACTATGATCGAACAGTTACCTGGTGGTGGGGGTTATCGTTGGCATTGTAGCCAATGTTTGAAAGAATATAAGAGCTCATATAGTCGAGTGAAAGCTCACTTTTGCACTATGATTGGCACAGGTATAAGAGTTTGTCCAGGGCTGCATAAAAAAAGGTTGCCAAAGCAACAAATATTGGAATATATCAAGGAACAAGAGGATGCCGACATGGTAAGTAATAGGGCAAAGGAAAGAGTACATCCTCTTTCCAAGAAAGGATCGCAAAAACCTCTTGGTGGCTTCATAGAACCGGCTGATCCAATCCTTTCATGCCACCACTATCTTCTGGAGAAGACACTACTCATTCTCGTAAAAGAGGTACATTGGGAAAAGCCTTCAAGAATGAGGCAAGGGACATTGCAGATGAAAGCATTGCTCGTTGCATTTATGCCAATGGGCTTCCTTTCAATCTTATTAGATTACCATATTGGTGGGATATGGTGGCCGCAATTGCCAAGGCACCTAATGATTATGTTAGTCCTAGGTATGAAAAGGTGTGCACCACCATATTGGGCAAGGAAAAAGCTTTAGTAGAGTTGTCATTGAGAGCAATCAGGGATACATGGCCTGAAACAGGAGTGCCCATTATCTCTGATGGATGGAAGTATTGCAAAAATAGGCCACTAATTAATGCCATTGTAGTGTCTCCTAAAGGGTATATGTTTTTGAAAGTAGTTGATTGTGAGGGGCAAGTGAAGGATGCAAGCTTCATTGCCAATATCCTCATACAAGCCATTGAGACGGTGGGCCCTGAAAACGTTGTCCATGTTGTAATGGACAATGCTAAAAATTGTAGGGCAATTGGTTCAATAGTGGAGGGTACATTTGGGCATATTTTTTGACACCATGTGCCGTTCACTCTCTCAACTTGATATTGCAAAATATTGGCACACAAATTGAGTGGGTCAAAGAAATCTACATGGACGCTGAGGAGATTCCAATGTTTGTTACAAATCATCATATGCCACAAGCCATCTTCAGGACCTTCTCCAAATTGGAATTATTGAAGGTAAGTTTTAGCATATTTAATATTTTTAAATTTTTGCTAAGTTGCCACATTTTATTATTTAAATTTAAATTTAATTATTTTTACACGATGTTATGTTGTTGAAACTCGTTTCACATCACACACAATTGTCTTGAGACGACTTGTAAAGGTGAAAGAAGCATTGAGCTCCATGGTCATCAACACTCTTTGGAGTGTATGGAGGCAATCACAGTCAGAGAAATCCCCAAAAAATCAAAGCATTGATCCTTGATGATGAGTGGTGGGTTCGTGTGCAATATGTTTTGAATTTCACTGAGCCCATCATGAGTATGATTATGTATGCAGATATGGATCGACCATGCTTGGGTGAAATTTATGATGGCATGGACTCCATGGTTGAAAAAATAAGGACCATAATAGAAGTCAAGAAGCAAGACCCCACAGAAGCATTTTTTAAAAGAGTGCAAAGGATCATTGATGAGCGTTGGAACAAGATGATCACACCCTTGCATCTCTTAGCATTTGCTTTGTCTCCAAATTATTATAGCAAAAAAATGCTTTCCCTACCGAGGAGGGTGGCACCATATAGAGATAAAGAGGTTGCTGTTGGGTACAAAACTGCATTCAAAAGACTATTTCCAGATGGAGATTTAGAGAGAATTGTCCCAAGTGAGTTTGGCGAGTTCATATCTTCAAAGAATCAAGATGCTTTTGCTCTTTGAGACAAGTACTAGAAATATGCTCACGAATGGTGGTACCTACATGGCCAAGACTATTTTCACCTTCAACCTCTTGCAATAAAAATTCTCTCAAGTATGCATCTTTTTATTTTTTAAACTTAACTTCCTCATTTTTCTTTCCCTACTATATATTATAATTTTATTAATTTATAATTTAAATATAATAATTTATGTTTTATAATTCAAATTTATAATTTTATAACTGTAAATGTTGTAAGTTTGTAACTTGTATGGTATGCAAATTTAACAAGTTGCAAGTTCTTCTTCAGTTGAGCAGAATTGGAGTACATACTTCTTTATCCACTTAGTTATACGGAACCGATTGGGTGCAAAAAACGCTGAGGATTTGGTCTTTTTGCACTCCAACTTGCATCTCTTGTCACATAAGAAACTTGATTACAAAGAGCGGGTGACAAGGAATTGGGATCTAACTCCTGAGTGTGCCAATTTAGATGCTACTGGTACACAACTTGTAGAAGTCTCTATCGATGAGAACCATGAGACAATTAGTACTACACACGACACAAACATGGACATGGCTAGTGGGGGTGGTGTTCCAGCTGATTGTGGTTCAAATGAAGTTGAACCAAATGTTGACTATGATGCTCTTGATGAAGACCCATATGATGCTTATTGAACAATGAATATTGTTTGTAACTTTCATTTTGTATTGACATTTGAGAAATCACTAATTTATGTCATATGAATTTCAATTAATGAGTATTTTCTTTATTGCGAGTTATGAGGTATTTACTATTTAGATATTTTATTATTTTGTTTATTGGCAATTATGAGTATTATTGTTTTAGTCTTAGAGTTTTAAAGTTTTTAAATTATATATATATATGTTGCCGCACCATACCCAGGCCAAAAAATTTGCCGTATCCGCGTACCCGTATCTCGTACATGTACTAGGATCAACAACTTAGCGTGAAAGTAATGAAGTGACAAAAACTGTGAAAAGAAACGGAAAAACATGCAACATGGAAGACCTTGCACACTTAATGTAGAGAACCACTCTAGGAAATCTAGGAAAGATGTAAAAAGTGAAAAGATTCTCTTCTTTTGGAAAAAGAGAACACAAATGGATGGAAGATGTATAGAAAAGATGATTAAAAACAAGGAGGGCTCAAAGACCTTGATTAAGACCAGCTACAGGAACATGGTTTACAGTCAACCACTTCGAAGATTCTTGGCATTAATGTCCAGTTCATCTCAAGAGATATCTCCACAACACTTCATGCAAAGCCCAAGAGCACGTGTGGCTATCTCTAGCATTTGCAAGTAAGACTAAACCCATGAAATATTCAATCTATAGGATTAAATCACAATTCAGGTTTCAACCCAGAAAGAAATTTCATCATGAATTTGGAAAATATCACCTTGTTAGTACAACTACAAATTACAATGCACAACTCAGGAGCAGGAAAACCAGAAATCAATCAACAACGCATGTAATGGTACACTTATCAAAACCTGCAAGATTGAGGCACTTTCAAAATTACCTTAAAGAGACATATTTTAATGGGCCAACAGTTCTTATTCAAGTCTTCCATAAAGGGTTGGATCTAGAACATGTAGTTACACAACAACCACAAACACTTAGCTCCACTTCTAATCACAACTTAACCCTCTTGAGATTTGTAACCTTCTTCTACACATGTAGTTTTACACAATCCCAAGGCACATTTGCACATTTTAATAATTATTATTTTAATAAGGATTAAATAGACATTTTTATTTGCAAATGTTTGACAACTTGACCATGTACCCACACAACACAAAATACCCTAAGTCCCCTTGACACATAATATAGCAATATGAATTGAGGTTGGGTCCACCATTAATTACACAACTCTAGGAACACTTGCACATAACAATAATAAATAATTCAAAAATGAATTAAGTGGACATGGTGATGTGCAAATCTTGTATTTGACCCAATCATTGACCCACATTACAAAAGACGCTTTCATCTTACAATGTTGGACATCTTCTTGATACAAGAATAATTAACATCCACATCTTCAATATAGACTAATACACAATTTTGACTTGATGTTGGACCCACCATGCCTTATTTGTGGAAATTGAAGATCTCCTTGAAATTAAAATGAAAAAAACTTGAATCAAACATAGAAACACAAGAGAAAAAAGATGTTGAAGAGCTTGCAGGCAAACGGCATTGCATTTCAATATGAATAAGCAAAATGATATGCAATGAGATTGTGTATATATAGATATCCAATCATTGCTAGATGGTAGGTGCAACGTGATCCAATATAATATTACACATCATTATCAGTGGCCTTGGGGCCAATGTACGTATGAAAAGTAAAAATCAAGATTACACAAGCTCCAACATCTCCCTTTAAGTTTGACTAGAAAACTTTCCATATAAATTTTGCTGTTTGTCCTCCCTTGAGTGTGACTCTTGAAGGCCAATGCAATCTTGAAGACTGAGGAATATATCCCTAGGAAGAGATTTGATGATGTTTGCTAGTTGAGATTGTTATGAAACATGTAAGAGATCAACCTTCCCTTCTTGAAAGAGCTGTGCTTGATATGATACATGTGAATCTCAATGTTCTTTGTGCACTAATGACAAACATGATTGTGAATCATCTGAATGGTACTCACACTATCACTACGAATGATATAGGGCCTTATTGAGGAAACCCTAGTTGAAGAAGAAGAGTTCACAACCACATGAGCAAAAATGCTGTTTTGTTTGCATTGTAATTTGCTTTTGTTGTAGAAAGAGAAATTGACTATTGCTTTTGTCTTCCAACAAATACGCCTTGATCCAATCAAGATGTATCTTGATGTACTCTTTTTGCTATCCAACTCACAGCCATAGGCTGCATGACATAACCAATGAAAGTTGGGCTGCTACATGCTATGTGATGAATGCCAAGCTGAAGGGTACCCTTGATGTATTGAAGGATATGCTCTGTAGCCTACAAGTGACATGAGAGAGGTGCCTGCATGAATCTAAATATAACATTGACATCAAAAGAAATATTGGTTCAAAAGTGAGTGAGATAGATAAGATGTCATGTCCCCTTTTTCGAAAGAGAGCCATGGAGAAGACCTCTAGCCTATTTTTATTTCTTGTACGCTAAGAGGAAAAATAAGAGATAAATTATAATATTATTTTAAGTAGAGCTCGGCAATTTTTAATTTAAGGGACAACTTAAATAATATTATTATAATAAAATAAAAAGTGCTTTTTAACACTAGTAATAAATAAAAGTATTTTTAAATACTAAAATTAAATTAAAAAATAAATAGAATTTTTAAATACTATTTTGGAGGGAATTTATTCATAGACCCAAAATTGGAAATGTTTAAAAGGACATGCTTGGCTTCCATTTGCATCATCGAGTTTTCATTTGGCATTTCATTGTGATCTTTGGCATCCAAGGATGAAAACCCTTGGCTGTTTTCAGCGATCCGGGAGGATGAAAACTATCTTGGCTCTTGATTTCCGGAGGTGAGGACGAAAACCCTCATCTTTGGCATTGGCAAATTCTACAGAGGGTTTGCATGTTGAGCTAATTTGGCGGATTTATGCAAAATTTTGGGGATTTAAAGATTGGATTTGCAAGCAAATATTTTTCATGAATTTTTGGAGCCTTTCCTACAAGGGCGAACTGCTGGTTGACATCTTTGGAGGGATTTTTTACTAATTATGAGGTTGCCTAGCTTCATAAAAATTTAGAAATAAATTTCCAATGGTAGAGAACCATTTTTGGATGCTTAGAGTGTTGATCTTGAGGGGTGTCGGCCATTGAGAAGGTCGTACAACCAGTCTGTACAGCAGGTCAAGTGTCTTAGAGGTACGTACAACTTCAACAATGAGTTTTCTTGGAGTGGCCAGCATTAAAAGTTAAAAACATTGTTATTAGACCTGTTCTAGCCTTGTAGAAGCCGTCTAGCAATCTATTCCCAGTTGTAGAACATTAATTGCAGTTTGTACCATCTTTATCAGCTGGTCCAGATCGCCGTACAAACTTGCAACAGAGTTTTGGGGAGCCTATCATCATCTAAAGGGGCGCTTTTACATTTTTAGTCCTGATTTTCCAAGGTGCCTTCATTATCACTAGTTGTACAAGTCAATTTGGAGATTGTAGCAGCCGTATAGGTTTGATCTGCATTTACAAAGGTCTGATCAACGTTTTCAATTGATTTGTGAGTTGGTTTGACGCTGAAAAATCTGAATAATTCATGTATGATGAGCATTGCACTTATTGATCACATACAAAAATCAGATCTAAGCTTTATGGTGATGTATTCAGCCCTGTAAATAAATTTCAGTAGTTGCATACAATAAAATCAGACTTTGGCATTCATATTTGGCTCAATTTTGCATATTTGGTGTGTTCTAGGGTTTTTACTAGCAAGCATAATTGATATTATTTGGTTCAAATTTATTATGTGATGTGATTAAGGGTTTGTTCTAGTATTTCTAGTTGATTGTATGCAAGGTTACTTTGTTGTTCTAGTTTATTTTCATTTCCAGAATTCAGATAAACAAAAAGAAAATTTGAATATTACAAAAAAACCTAATTGGGGACATTACAGTGGTATCAGAGCAGTGATTTTGCCAATCTGTAGGGTTATATTTAATTGTTTGTGATGTAGCCCGGAGGTACATAAAACATGACTTGTCAAAGAAGAAAGGTACAAGAACCGGAGATAGAAGAGATAGTTGAAGAAGAGATGGGAGAAAGAAGCAAAAGGGATTTGTCAGAAGATGAGATACATAATGCTATCATGAGCATGAGCCAAGGCCAACAGTAGATGACACAGCTTATGGCACAGTTACTTAAGACTATGCAAAACATCAATTTGGCTAAGGCAACACCATCTCCTACAAGGGAAGGAAGTGCTACAACCAACCATCAAATTGTCATGGGTTCCACACCTAGGCCCTCGCAGCCCAAGTTCTTACAAAAGGAAGAAGATCCACATGAGGAAGAAGAGCAAAATCAAGACGAGGACAACTTTGCTTCCTTCTTTGTGGAGTATAGAGCACTTGGGCCAT
This sequence comes from Cunninghamia lanceolata, assembly GCA_027924645.1. Taxonomy (NCBI): domain Eukaryota; kingdom Viridiplantae; phylum Streptophyta; class Pinopsida; order Cupressales; family Cupressaceae; genus Cunninghamia; species Cunninghamia lanceolata. The sequence continues at coordinate 25,824,092 of BSBN01000213.1, read as the reverse complement.
AGTTCCATGCCTAGATGTCAATGATTTCTACAACTTGAAGTTGAAGCATGGGAAGGAGAGAACAAATTCACATTAGCCTCATAAGGATCTACAAAATAGATTGGGTAAGCTATCCATTCCTACTTTTGATGGCCTTAGTAGATGCACTACACAAGCATGAATCCAGAAGTTAAGACACCTATTTTTCACTCAATCCGATGTATGAAGAGGAAGCCATCAAATTTGCTACATTACACTTGGAGGGCACTGCACATGAGTGGTGGTATCATGGCTTGATCACCCAAGGGCATAACTTGATTAGCACCTAGGAGGAGTTCACTTAGAGATTGATCGACAGGTTTGATAGGTAGGAATCTACTTTCAGGGAGTTGGCTCAGTTGAGATAGAGTGGTTTAGTAGATAGTTACGTGGCAAAGTTTCAGAGATTGTCAGTGATTGTTCTAGATGTTTCAGAGAGGAGACTTGTAGTTCTTTTCATGGAAGGTTTGACTGAGCCTCTTAGAGGTTGGGTTAAGGCTCTTGATCCACCATCACTACTAGAGGCCATTAGGAGAGCACTCACTATGGAGACATCCATTCCCAAGGGCAAATTTCAGCATAAAGCACCACTCACTCCACAAAAAAAAACCATTTCAGAAGGTATTTCCACATCCCAAGGAGATACCGTGGAAGGCAAGTAAGGAAGAGGAGTCAAGGAATGAACTCAGGAGGAATAAGTTCTGCTTCTCTTGCAAGGAGCCATGGGAGTCGGGTCACCGATGCCTTGGTAGAGGATAGGTACACTACATAGAGGTGATTTCAGATGAGGAGATAGAGGCAGAGGATCTTGAGCCTAAGGTTGAGGAGGTAGAGCAAGAAGAGGCAAAGTAAGAAGAGGCTTCAGGGGGTACTCTTGCTACACTTTTAGGTGCCCCTAGATATCATCCGTTCTTGGTTAGAGGAGTTCTACATGGACAAAAGATCACAGTATTGATTGATAGTGGAGCTACTTGTAACTTCATTGATGAGGATTTGGTCTCTAGGAGAGGACTAGCCATTGAGGACTTTGAGGGGTTTAATGTCATAGTTGCGGAGGCTTCACTATTCCTTGCACCAAGAAGATTCAACAACTTGATGTTTCATTAGGGAGATGCAAGGTGAGAGATGACTTCTATGTTGTTGGATTGGGAGAGACCGATATGGTTTTGGGTGTAGAGTGGTTGCATTCTCTTGGGGAGTTCACTCAAAACTATTAGACCATAGAGTTAAAATTTAAGGTTGATGGTAAGGAGGTTACATTATGAGGCATTTTAGATGGAGGTCCTAGAGTTGTTTCAGCCATAGCAGCAAAAATCTTTTGGGAAAAAATCGGCAAATCAAAAGTATAAGATTTTTTAGAAAAATCGTGAAAAAATGGGGAAAAAATCTGATTTGCAAAAAAGTAAAAAAAAAGCTGAAAAAGAGAGGAAACCTTGTTGTTTTTTAAATTTTTTAGGGTTGGTTCTTTTTATATGTATATATAAATTAGATTAATGATATAAATATTATATTATAAATATTATAATAGAATAATAAATATTAATAATATATTATATAAATAGTATTATTATTAGAATATATTAATAATATAAATAATATATTATTAAATCTTTATATTATTTTTTTGATTGATAATCTTTATAATAAAATCTAATAAAAACGTAAGCCATAATTAAAATTAAATATTAATAATTTTAAATTAATTATAAAATTTAATAAAAACATAAAATTTATTATAAATCCTTTTTAAAAATCAAATTTATCAATAATTATTAAAAATCTAATAAAAACATAAGCAATAATTAAGTTAAATATTAATAATTTAAAATTAATTATAAAATTTATAAACATAAAGTGCCGCTAGGTAAATTAAATATTAATAAGTTTAAATTAATTATAAAATTTATAAACATAAAGTGCCGCTAGGTTTTGTATCCAAGTCCAACATTATATTAATAATAATTTCGCCGAGAGGCGAACTACAGTCGCAGCGGGGGTGGAGATGAGAGCACTCATTTTTGGTTGTAAATATAAATCCAAAAAAAAAAAAAAAAATTGCAAATGAAAAATTAAATATAAATTTAAAGATCTCTCTATCCTCTTAGCTGAAAGCATAGAAGCACAAATCAGATTTAAATAGCGATTTTTAGTAAAAATCGTAAATCGGGAGGTTTCCCGATTTAAACACCTATTTAAATCGCAAATGGAAAAAATCAGGGTTTTTAGGGTTTTTTTACGAATGACAAGCAAGGTTTGCGGAGGGTTTCTGCATACGTGAGTTTCTTTTCCGCGATTTCACCATCTGGGTTCACGGAGGATTTCTGTATATGCGAGTTTTATTTTCCACGGTTTCACCATCTATCTTTGTAGCACTCGCTGGTATTCGACGCCCTACATATTATGTTTATAAATTTTATAACTAGCACTTGCATCCATAGGAGGTTCAAGGAATCCGCCGATAGGAACAACTGATGAGTTTAAAAAAATTTCCAGCGTGAATTTTTTTATGGCGTGAGACATTTTTCTAAGCACTGTAATGCTCACATATAAAAGCCGATAGAATTTTTCAACGTAATTTTTTTTACAACGTGAGACAATTGTGAGCACTATAATGCTCACATATAAAAGCCCATCGGCTAATTAATTTAAAACTAGCATATTTATATTAAATATAATATATCTAAAGTACGCTGAGAGATATCCTTCTCGAGGTGCCTAATGTTAGGATTAGTGATTAAAAAAATAGGCGCATCTAGAAGGATATCTCTCGGTGTACTTTAGATGTATTATATTTAATATAAATATGCTAGTATATATTGTTAAACATAACCCTTATATATATTCTTATAAATTTATATATATTTCAACGCTACTATATTAACCCTAAATTAATCCTAATATTTTAACGCTAAGATTCTTATCCTAAATTAACCCTAATAATTCTAACAATTTTAAGGAATTATAATGTTAACCCTAAATTAACCCTAATCTAATGAATCTAATATTCCGTGTAATATTTTAACGCTAAGATTTTTTTCTCATATATTAACCCTAATATATTCGTATATGTTATATATATTGATAAAGGCCACATAACCCTAATATATATTTTTGTAAATGTTTAAGATATAAAATTATAATAGTTATGATAGTAACGCCTCCACCACAGCTACATCTATGGGAACTGGAAGTGTTGATAACACATTGCCTTTTTCAAATTGGAAATTATGTAACCCTTCCGTGTTGAGTATTTTCTCGTTGGTCTTTCTGCTAAAGTTGTTGCTCGGTATCGACTCTAGGCTGTGGTGATTCATTTGAATCTGCAATGCTATGAAGGAATTGTGTAGATGATAAGTTTTCATGTTGGCATACCCATGGAGAGGTCCTGGATTCGAGTTACACATGCGGCCCAACTACTAAGGGGCTTGTTAACCCAGTAACTCTGGGCCATAGCGAATGGCCCTATCTGGATACCAAATAAAAAATTGTTCCATCTATTTATTATCTAGATATATTCATTTAGCCGAAACATGATGCAAGACATGCTAGAGTATAATTTCCTATAAGTTTTTAGACTGAGTTTTGACAATCGTGCGGGCCTCATGGCAATAGCGAAAGGAACGGACACGTATGGGGTCACAACCAGTTTCAGAGCCACCTCTCACCGGCGGACGAACAGGGTGGTGGATCTGCAGCGCGAGCTGATCTGATTTTCAGCCTGTGTTTAAGCAGCAACTACACATTAAGAATAGGGTTTCTAGCAAATATTATCGTTGGGAGCGCTCTTGTAGACATGCATGCAAAATGTGAAAGCATAGACAAGGTCCTTACTTCACAAAGGAAACGTTACCTATTAATGCCATGATTGCGGGATATGTACAAATGAATCAAAATGGTTATAGAAACTTTCAAGCAGATCTTTCACCGATTATGTCAAACCAGAACCCAGTCACAGAATATAAGCACAGAATGCATACAAAAATAGGGGCAAAGTCAACAGCCGCCTTTCCAATACAAACAGAAAATATCATTTTAAACCTACTTGGGCTTGTGCAGAGGAGTGGGAGGCCTGTGATGTGAGCAATCCGATTCAACTCTACAATGGCTGCTGGATTTTTTGCCTCTTCTCAGCAAGAACAACATAAATTTTGGGCAAAGGACTGTTTTGAAAATGGATTGAAGCTGCACATTAATATGCTTCCTTTCAATACTAGCTCTTAAATGAATGTGCGTTGCGCAAGCTCCATCTTCTGGAATGTACTTAAAATAAAATAACGTCAATAACGTCAACAATAATGTTGCTGCCTTTACATACTGGCATCGCTGGCATCCTTTAATTGCAGTTTTTATTATCTTTCATTTTAATTTTTTTTAGTTTATATTGCAAATTGTCCAATGCATGCAGAGAATTTAATATGAGTTTTTTTTATTTGGCCGCATGTGTGACTCGAATCCAGGACCTCTCCATGGGTATGCCAACATGAAAACTTATCATCTACACAATTCCTTTATAGCATTGCAGATTCAAATGAGTCACCACAGCCTAGAGTCGATACTAAGCAACAACTTTAGCAGAAAGACCAATGAGAAAATACTCAACACGAAAGGGTTACATAATTTCCAATTTGAAAAAGGCAATGTGTTAACAACACTTCTAGTTCCCATAGATGTAGCTATGGTGGAGGTGTTACTATCATAGCTATTATAATTTTATATCTTAAACATTTACAAAAATATATATTAGGGTTATGTGGCCTTTATCAATATATATAACATATACAAATATATTAGGGTTAATATATGAGAAAAAAAATCTTAGCGTTAAAATATTACACGGAATATTAGATTCATTAGATTAGGGTTAATTTAGGGTTAACGTTATAATTCCTTAGAATTGTTAGAATTATTAGGGTTAATATTAGAATTATTAGGGTTAATTTAGGATAAGAATCTTAGCGTTAAAATATTAGGGTTAATTTAGGGTTAATATAGTAGCGTTAAAATATATATAAATTTATAAAAATATATATTAGGGTTATGTTTAACAATATATACTAGCATATTTATATTAAATATAATATATCTAAAGTACGCCGAGAGATATCCTTCTAGATGCGCCTATTTTTTTAATCACTAATCCTAACATTAGGCGCCTCGAGAAGGATATCTCTCGGCGTACTTTAGATATATTATATTTAATATAAATATGCTAGTTTTAAATTAATTAGCCGATGGGCTTTTATATGTGAGCATTATAGTGCTCGCAATTGTCTCACGCTGTAAAAAAAATTACGTTGAAAAATTCTATCGGCTTTTATATGTGAGCATTATAGTGCTTAGAAAAATGTCTCACGCCATAAAAAAATTCACGCTGGAAATTTTTTTAAACTCGTCAGTTGTTCCTATCGGCGTATTCCTTGAACCTCCTATGGATGCAAGTGCTAGTTATAAAATTTATAAACATAATATGCAGGGCGTCGAATACTAGCAAGTGTTGCAAAGATAGATGGTGAAACCGTGGAAAATAAAACTCGCATATACAGAAATCCTTCGTGAACCCAGATGGTGAAATCGCGGAAAAGAAACTCACGTATGCAGAAACCCTCCGCGAACCTTGCTTGTCATTCGTAAAAAAACCCTAAAAACCCTGATTTTTTCCATTTGCGGTTTAAATAGGTGTTTAAATCGAGAAACCTCCCGATTTACGATTTTTACTAAAAATTGCGATTTAAATCTGATTTTTGCTTCTATGGTTTCAACTAAGAGGATGGAGAGATCTTTTCGTAGAGGCCAACAGTTCATTGCTTGATCACTAATACAGGGACATTTGAGGGTGAGAAGTCTTATCATGTGGATATTTAGTCTATTTTGGACAAGCATAGTGTAGTATTCAGTGATATACCTCCAAGATTACCATTGGATAGAGGATTTCACCATGTTATTGAGCTTGGAAATGGGTCCAAGATGGTTATTACTACCCCTTATCGCCATCCTAAGAAACATAAGTTGATGGAGGAGGTGATTAAGGAGTTGGTAGACATGGGACACATTAGACCGAGTTCTAGCCCATTTGCATCTTTTGTGGTGTTGGTCAAGAAGAAAGATGGTACTATGAGGATGTGCATTGGTTATAGGGCATTGAATAAGCAGACAATCAAGAATTGCTACACCATTCCTAGGATCGATGAGTTGATTGATGAGCTACATGGACTGGTATATTCCAAGATTGATCTTTGATCAAGGTATCATCAGATACGAGTTAGAGAGAAGGATGTGCATAAGATAGCTTTTAGATGTCACTATGGGCATTATGAGTTCTTGGTCATGCCTTTTGGCTTGACTAATGCATCAAATACATTTCAATCTTGCATGAACAAGGATAGGGTGTATCTTGTTCCTAAGTCTAAGGTGAAGGAGAGGATTTTGAGGGCATCTCATGGCACACCGTTGGCAAGCCATCTATGGTACTACAAAACTTATAAGCGGGTGAGAGAGAGGTTCGTATGGAAAGGACTCAAGGAGGATGTTTTTAAACAGATTAGGGAGTGCCTCACATGCTAGTAGAATAAGACAGTAGATATTTCCAGTAGGATTGTTGTAGCCCTTGCCTACTCCAGATGAAAAATGGGAGTGTATTTCTATGGATTTCATCACAGGCCTTCCACGAGCTTAGGGTAAGGATTGCATCTATGTTGTAGTTGATAAACTCACTAAGTATGTACATTTTTTTGCTCTATCTTTAGAGTTAAAGGCACCACAGGTAGCTGATTTGTTTTTCAGAGAGTTGGTTAGATTCCATGGGTTGCCTAAGAACATAGTGAGTGACAGGGACAACAAGTTTCTTAGCTTGTTTTGGCAGGAGCTCTTTCGATTGAGAAGTATAGAGTTGATTCCTAGCATTAGCTATCACCCTCCAATGGATGGACAAATAGAGATTGTAAATAAGTGGATTGAGGGTTATTTGAGGAATTATGTAGTAGGGAAGCAAAAGGCATGTATTAGATGGATCTATCTTGGGGAACATTGCTACAATTCTTTACATTACATGTCCGTAGGTATATCTCCATTCAAAGCTTTGTATGGTTATGATGCTCCATCTTTCTTGGATGTAGTTGTTTCGGATAGTAGAGTGCTTAGGGCAAGTGATTTGGTGCAGCAGAGTTAGGATATCTTGAGAGGACTTAAGGAGAACCTACAAAAAACACAAAATCAACAAAAGGTGTATGTAAATCACCATCGTGTATAGAAGACTTTTGAGGTTGGAGACATGGTTTTCTTGAGGTTGCATCCTTATGGGCAATAATTTCCCAAAAGGAATGGAGCTGAAAAGCTCAAACCACGGTTTTATGGGCCTTACAGGGTATTGATGAGGATTGGGGAGGTTGCTTATGAGATTGAGTTGCTAGAGCATAGCTAGATCTATAATGTGTTTCATGCCTCAAGAGCGCGCTTGGACAACATATTACTCCTATAGAGTTGCCACCACTTGATGATGAAGGTAAGTTGATTTTGGTGCCAGAAGCTATTGTTGATATGAGGGAGGAGTTGAGGAATAGGAGCATCGCGAAGTACTTGGTGCATTGGAGGAGCCTTCCATTAGAGGATGCCACTTGGGAGGGTGCTGAGTTTCTTGATCATCCTAAGCTACAATTGCTTGAGGACAAACAATTTTAGGAAGGGCGAATTGTCATGTCCCCTTTTTCGAAATAGAGCCATGGAGAAGATCTCTAGCCTATTTTTATTTCCCGTAGGCTAAGAGAAAAAGCTAGGGAGAAATTATAATATTATTTTAAGTTGGGCCAAACAATTTTTAATTTAAGGGGCAACTTAAATAATATTATTATAATAAATTAAAGTGTTTTTCAACACTAGTAATAAATAAAAGTATTTTTAATTACTAAAATTAAATAAAATAAAAATTAAAAAATAAAAAGTATTTTATAATACTATTTTGGAGGGAATTTAATCATGGACCCAAAATTGGAAACGTTTAAAAGGAGGCGCTTGGCTTCCATTTGCATCATTGAGTTTTCATTTGGCATTTCATTTGTGAGCTTTGACATTTGAGTTTTGGCATCCAAGGACGAAAATCCTTGGCTGTTTTCAGCGATTCGGGAGGACAAAAACCCTCGTCTCTTGATTTCTAGAGGTGAGGACGAAAACCCTCATCTTTGGCATTGGCAAATTCCATGTAGAGTTTGCATGTTGAGTTGATTTGGCGGATTTGTGCGAAATTTCAAGGATTTAGAGATTGGATTTACAAGGAAATATTTTTAGTGAATTTTTGGAGATTTTTCCTACAAGGGTGAATTGCTGGTTGACATCTTTGGAGGGATTTTTCACTAATTTTGAGGTTGCCTAGCTTCATAAAAATTCAGAAATAAATTTCTAGTGGTAGTGAACCATTTTTGGATGCTTAGAGTGCTGATCTTGAGGGGCGTCGACCATTGAGGAGGTCGTACAACCAGTCCATACAGTAGGATAAGTGTCTTGGAGGTCCGTACAACTTCAACAATGAGTTTTCTTCGAGCGGCCAGCATTAAAACATTGTTATCGGACTTGTTCCAGCCTTGTAGTAGTCGTCCAACACGCTATTCCTAGTTGTACAACATTAATTACAGTATGTACCATAGTTCAAAGACCTGGACTTGGAGAGTACTTGGCAAGCCCAAAATTTCCGACTTGGAGAGTACTCAACAAAAACTCGGCAGCTTAAAAAACACTTAAAATTGTTTGGGGAAATTCCCCCAACAGGGTCGAGGGGCAGTGCCCCTTGTGGGGGTTTGGGGACAACACCTCCAATGGGGTCGAGGGGCAATGCCCCTTGTGAGGTCCGGGGGCAGCTATTTAACCCACCAGGCCCAATTGAAGACCTTCAAAACCACACAGACCTTCAAGACCACACAGACCTTCATGGTGCACACCATTTTCATAATTTTTTAGAAGGCAAAAAACAATGCTTATAAAGCCAAAAAACCAGAGTTTTTGGAGTGTTTAACCATGTTTTTTTTCCCACTATTTTGACATGTTGCTAGCGTGGCGAGTCAAGTTGTTGGACTCACCAAGCTTTTGGTGAGTCTCAACAAGTACTTGCCAAAAACTTGGCAAAAGACTCGGTGAGTTAAACTTGTGAGTACTCAGCGGCTCGCCGAGTACTCAATGAGTTTGTGAAATATGGTTTGTACCATCCATATCAGCTGGTCCAGATCGCCGTACAGACCTGCAACAAAGTTATGGGGAGTTATACCATCATCTAAAGGGGTGATTTTACATTTTTAGTTCTGATTTTCCAAGGCTTCTTCATCATCACCAGCCGTACAAGTTGCATATCAATTCCAGCAGTTGCATATCAATAAACATTCATATTTGGCTCAGTTTTGCATATTTGGTGTGATCTAGGGTTTGTACCAGCAAGCATAATTGATATTATTTGGTTTAAATTCACTATGTGATGTGATTAAGGGCTTGTTCCAGTATTTCCAGTTGATTTTATGCAATTTTACTTTGCTGTTCCAATTTATTTTTATTTGTAAGATTCAGAAAAAGAAAAAAAATCAGAATATTATAAAAAAACCTAATTAGGCACATTACATAAGATTACCCAACAAAGATTTGTAGAGAGTAGGATCCATGAAGTTAGATTGAGGAGTTATAGGCTTGAGATGTGTGCTTGCAGGAAGAGGCATAAGAGCTGCATTGTAGTCTTGAGGACCAATGTAATGTCCCCTTTTTCCGAGTGATCAACCATCGGAGTCTGCTAACCTATTTTATTCCCGTGGGCTAGGTCGAAGAAGCAAGGGAATATCTTGATTAGTTAAATCATGTATTTAACTAATTTTGTCAGGTTATTTGATGATGGGAAATGACTTTGGATATTTTTGTGATGCCATAGAAAAAATAAAATATTTCAAAATAATTTAGTTTGGAGGTGGACGGCCTAGGAGAGGTCAAAAGGTGATTCAATTGGTTCCCAAGAAGGTTCGCCCAAGGTGGGAAAAATTAAATAAAATAATAAAATTGAAATTGGGCGCCTAGCATGAGGTTGGCCCTGTGGAGGAGAAAAAAGAAAAATAAAATAAATAAATTTCCCAAGAGGTGGTCGGCCAAGTTGGAGTGAAAAGGATGGCTATAAATATAAGGTCACTTGAGGTCATTTCATCATCATTCACATCATAATTTCTTCTTGAGTTTTACTCTTTCGCTGCAACTTAGGTTGGGCTTCATTCCAAGGACGAAAACCCTTGTCAATGTGGTGAGTTGGACGAAACCCTAGCTCATCATTGTGGAGGACTTATCACGGAGTTCTACTTGTGCTTCATTGGCGACATTTGGAGGAGAAGAGCATCATTGCAAATTCAGATTTGAAGATCAATTTTGGAGCAGCACGTTGGTGGCATTTTGTGAGCATATTGCATTAGGGTTTTACCCTAACTTGAGCGCCACTTTTGGAGCAGACTTGTGCACCCACCTTGGAGGGCGATTTTGGCATGTTTTGGAGCAGCAAACCCTAAGCGCACTTCATGGAGGATTCGCCCAGCTAGGGTTGAGCATTTGTCATCTATTTTGCATGTATTTGGTATGTACAATCATACTTTCTAGGTCTGATTTATAGTGCAGGAACCTGGGCATTGTTTGACATGTTTGTGCCCTAGAAATTATTGTGAAATCAGATCAGATTATTCAGATTTGTAACAGCAGAGGTTTCATATAGAAAATCAGATTTGGTTGTTGCATTTGGATGCCCTATGTTGTGTTTTTCATGGTGGATTTCATGTTTGTTGTGAATATCAATTGGTAGCATCATTTGCCATGTTTATTTGTCATGTTTGGGCACATATTTGTTTGCTGTGATATTTAATTTGAAATCAGAAAATAAAATCAGAATTCAGAATTCGGGTTTGAGCCAAAAACAAAAATCAGAATTTTAGGGCAGATCCCATTGGGGATATTACAACCAATCTTTGAATAAGATCCAAGGCATGTTGTGGTTGTAAGAGTGTAATACCTGTGAGATTTTGATTCCAAGAAAATAGCATAGAAGGCCCATATTTGTCATCTCAAAAGAATCTTGGAGTTTGACCTTTATCTCACAAATTAGAGAGGTCAAATCTCTAGTAATGATCATATTATCAACATACAAAATAATAGCAAGGGTGTGGCCATCTAGCATTGCAGTCTTGAGAACCAATCTTTGAATAAGATGTGGTTGTAAGAGTGTAATACCTGTGAGATTTTGATTCGATGAAAATAGCATAGAAGGCCCATATTTGTCATCTTAGAAGAATCTTGGAGTTTGACCTTTATCTCAGAAATTAGAGAGGACAAGTGTCCAGTAATGATAGTATTATCAACATACAAAATAATAACAAGGATGTGGCCATCCTAGCATTGTAGTCTTGAGGACCATTCTTTGAATAAGATCCAAGGCATGTTGTGGTTGTAAGAGTGTAATACCTATGAGATTTTGATTCCAAGAAAATAATAGCATAGAAGGCCCATATTTGTCATCTCAAAAGAATCTTGGAGTTTGACCTTTATCTCACAAATTAGAGAGGACAAGTCTCCAGTAATGATCATATTATCAACATACAAAACGATAACAAGGATGTGGCCATCCTAGTGGCACACATAGAGATCATAATCCCTCTTACAACAAACAAATACAAAAGAAATGAAAAAAATGTGAATTTTCTCATACCAGGCTTGGGGGGCTTGCATGAGCCTGCATAAATATTTCTTCAATCTCCAAACAAGAGGAACATCTCTTCGAAATTACATGAAGAAACACACTCTTCACATCCATCTGATGAATCAACATACAAAATAATAACAAGGATGGGGCCATCCTAGTGGCACACATAGAGATCATAATCCCTATTGCAACAAACAAAGACAAAGGAAATGAAAAAATTATGAATTTTCTCATACCAGGCTTGGGGGTCTTACATGTGTTGTTATATGGAGCCTAATCAGACTTGGAGTTTAAATTTCCCCCACTTCTATCAGCGTGGTTTCCCCCCAAATTATTTAATGGGGGTTTGGGGGCAGTGCCTCCAAGATGGGGTCAAGGGGCAGCGCCCCTGGCGCGCTCCGTGTCGCGATACAGGGCGGGGTCAAGGGAGCAGCACCCCCGAAACCTCAAACAACTATTATTATTTTATAAAGGCGTTGAGAGTTATTTTTTCTATTGGCCGACATAAAAAAACCCTATTTTGTAACTGACATAAGTCTTGATAAGAACGGCTAAGGGTTAGGGTTTCCGTTGATATTGTATTGTAGCATTTGCAGCGGTATTGAGTTGCAAGGACTGCTGGTTGTAATCGGTTTGATTTGCTGGATAATAATATTGGACTCTCTGTTGGTGGATGTAGCCCGAGTTTGGGTGAACCACATTAGAAATCGTCTCTCGCTGTTATTATTTCTGTGTATTTTTCATTCCTCTGTTTAATCTTTATTTGCATTTAATTGATATCTTCTGCAAGCGATTCCTAACAACATGAACCCATATAAAGATTTCTTCAATCTTCAAACAAGAGGATCATCTCTTCATGGAAATCACATGAAGAAACACACTCTTCACATCCATCTGATGAACCTCCCATTAGAAGGAGGCAGTAAGAGAAAGTACCGTGCAAACAATATCAATGGAACAAAGGTTTCATTGTAGTAAACTCCCTTCTATGAAAAACCTTAAGCAAGTCTGCCTTGTGTTTGCAAACAACACCATATCATCTTAGGTCCATTGCATGCTTGCTTGTTGACTTTGAATCTTTTGCTCAAAGCCGTAAAGCTAGTTCGACAAGGGGTCTAACTCGGGAATGTGACCCTTGCAATTCAGCAGATTCCTAAAGGTGTTCCTAAATGCCACTAGTCCTTACACAGATCCAGATATTAGAAGACTGAGGTGAACAACTTCCAACAATTAGCAATCTGCCAGATCAGTTTTGCAGGTACAGGTTAAAGTCTGGTAATTATTTTATGTTCTTACTATTTGAGGGGCAGCCCTGTGTTTTTTACCTAAACCCTTATTAGAACATAAATTAAAAGAAAAACCTTCATTGTGGTTTTAAATTTAACTTCAATAATAAATCTATTCAAAGTAAAGCTTAAAGAAAATTGAAGATACCCTAATCTTAACCCTATACTAAACAGATTAAGTCTGCCATTGCTCTGTCTTTTTTTTTTCAAGTGTAAAAATGAGCCAACATATATATATATATATCAAAACCACTTTTCAAAAAATGTGGGAAAAACTTGGGAAACGGCACAGCAAATGTGGCTGATTATGATTACTTAGAATTAATCCCAGATTTTTCAAGTCTATGCATGATGCAACATTTCATTTTTTCGCATCTCGATATAAATTATGTTTCATATTATGTCTATGATTATCAATCTATCAGATGGGTTATGGAATCAAATAATTGTTAGTGTACTTTTTAGAATTTCAGCTTCTTTAAATTATTTTTAAGTATTTTTGATCTATTTGTATTATAAAAATTCATTAATTAATTCAATATTTTATTTTAATAGCCATCCCCAAAATATGGAAAAAATTCCTTCCCCGAAACCTGCCCCCTTGTTCTGAAAACTTGGAAAAACACTGATCCACAATGCACAGTTGATGAGCCTAGACCCAACCATAAACTTGGAAATATTATTAATGCTGAAGATAAAAAATAGTCTAATGTAGTACTCAGATAAGAAATCTTTTGGCTACCATAATTCAAACTGGAGGTTAAAATGTTACAAGCTGAGATGATTTGTATTGTTTTGCTTTATAATATTGATGAAGTGATGAGTCAAGATCCAGTCAATCATGATCTAGTATTGTATTATCCATTGTAAAGACAAGCTTGCTTTTGTAAGGATGTACAACTTTGTTTCTTTGGCAAAGGAACTGATACGAGTTTTTCTGGCCCTTAGAATCCGAGATTTTGTATGTAACTCTGCTGTTTTATACCTGATATAACTGTCATTTCCATAGATTTAATATAATTCAGTTTTGCTTTTGCCAAAACCAATTCGTATTTGACCCAAACCAAAGATTATTATTATAGCGGGTACCATAGGGTCTTAATAAAGTGGGAATGAAACCACATTCACATTTGCTACATTTATTCTTATGTTCTTGTTCAATAATTTATAATATTAATATACAATTGTCAAACACATATGCATTAGATAAAATATGTATAATGGATGCACCGGAGTGACTAATATTATCATTTATGTCAATGTTTTGCTTTCACAAGCTCCTATTTCTTGTACTTTGTTAAAACTCAACAAGGCTTATTCCTGTGGCATTTGTTTACAAATCACCATGGCAAACAAACAATATAGCAGGGTCCTTCATTTACTCTAGAAAGATAAGTTTATTGAAACTTTTTATTTGAAAACAAGCAGTTCTCAAGGCACCTCGTGTGGGAAAGTTTCTAATTGTAGGTAGGGTAACTGGCACGTATCTATAACCATTGTTACCACTTATACTGTATAATAAGACTGTATCTTACGCTATCTAGTCACCCACTTAACCATTTTGTGGCTGAATTGTACGTGCATATATTGAGAAATCGTAAAGTAGTTTGACTGTTATATTGATGTGTAGCCGTGATTCAAGCCAAGTGTGCTTGTTCCCTGTTATGATAATAGAGAGAAAAAATGGTGATATAAAAAAAAGGTGTTTTTAAATTAAAAGGAATTGTATAGGGATTGTGCAACCTAATTATTTTTTCATTTTGGTGCAAATTCCAGAAATGGATACATCAATGCCAGTTTCTAATGGAACAAGTTCATCTTTCTGTGAATTCTATGTCTGTTTTGTAGGAATTCTTTATGGCGGGTGGAGATGGGATTCCCCGTGGAGTTGTGGAAAATGCAGCATCTCCTGTGCAACAAATCTTGAAACTGTACAGTCTCGAGGTCAGTTAGACTTAATTTCTGATGATTCACGTATATTTAGGCACTCTCAGACAGTATTTTAGGTTTTGTATTTAAACATAAATGACTTGGTGGATTACAGACACATGCAGTGATTGACAACATGAGGCATGCAAGTGAACAAATGGCCACAGGATCTAATGCCCACAGAAATGGAAACAAAACAGCTAATGATGCAGATACTCTTCTCCGTGTATTGTGCCACAGGACTGATAGTGAGGCTTCAAACTTTCTTAAAAAGCAATATAAGTTACCTAAATCTGCTGGTTAGCCGTTGGAATAAAGCTACATGATGTGGTCTATGTAGCAGCAGCTTCCAGCTTACGTATGATTATTTCAATTATTGTTTTTTCAATCTCTGTTATGTATTGTCATATTGACCCATTTGAGGCAGCTATTAACTTAGGTGCCCATGCAGATTTTAAAGCCTTTTGAGCAGTAGATTTGTCTAGCCGACAGCTACACATCGTCTTAGCTTGTATTATATTAGATACAAATTAATTTATGCTGCAAGCTTTATTTGCCTTGTAAAAAATATAAATGTACCATAGAATATAAATTAAGTACTAGATAATTCTCCCATATATGATGAACTTTTCAGTAATGTGTGTTTGATTTCAGATAATTGCAATAACAAAGTAATATTCAATGTTTTAAGGCTTTATAGTGCAAAGCTTCTGGAAAGACCTCTGAGACAGAATTTGGAAACCATTGATCCGTCATCAGGATGAGAACAATACGGGCTAATATTGAAACAAATAATATTTAGAAGGAACAACTATAGTAGTCTTCAGCATTAATAATTATATTTATCCTTATATGATGGAATATTAATATATTTATATTTATATTTATCCTTATATAATATTAAATGTTATTAATATATTACATTTAATAGATAAATATTTAATATAAATATAAATATATTATATTCCATGAAGAGGAAATGGTGATACAGATCTGCAGTCAAGATCGAAGGCAGAATATACATTATGGATCTAACATCTAATCTACAGATATAAAGAGAGGAAAGCAGCAACCAAGAAAGACATACAATAATAGGAAGTAGCAGGTATATTAATAATCATGAAATCTAATAACATAGTTGCAGTCAAAGAATTGATATCTCTCTTTCAGGGTACATTACTTATGTAGAATGGATAAATGTGAACCGATAGAATATGAAATGCTAATACAGCATAGGTGATAATGTTTGTATTTATTATGTATCAATGAATAATCATCTTGAATGTATTTTAGATGTAATATATATTGAATCTCATCATGGAGGAAAGGAAGGAGACGTAGGTAAGAGGGTATAAGGTTTTCATCTAAGTACGCCACCTTGGATGGATATCAAAGCCTTGCCATCAAGGCCAAGAGGGTCAAAGTCCCGCTCTTGGGCTTAGATTGGAAAAACTAAGAACCCTGCTACGATCCCCATACCATTCCTACCATGATGAGTTATTAACTGTAAGGGATAAGGCATGGATAGGGAAGCAAGACAAGCACTCTACTAAGTACGCCACTTTGGTGGATGTCTAAGTCCTGCCACCAAAGCCAGGAGGGCTAAAGTTCCGCTCTTGGGCTTAGTATGGGTTGGCTGGGTCAAACCTATCATGTCCCTATCTCTGTGCTCCAAATGTGTTTGATAGTAATAGTAATATTGGAATTGTATTATGAGTTTAATATATGCTTAGCTAACCCTAACAATGACATTAGTTTATATGTATATATATGCACTTGTGTTGTCTCTATGATGAGTGCAGGGTTTATATTCAAGAGCATAACGAAGAAATAACTTCCTGTAAGTCATCTTCCTAACCCTAATTCATTATAATTGTGACAAAATGGTTTAATCTAGGGCAAATCTAGAAGAGGTAAAAGCTTATGGCAGCGATTAGATTAGAAGGGGTGTGTCTCCTTTCAATGTGAAAGGTTGTGACTCCCTCATATATGAGATATAAAAGGGAGGATCGTTTCATTATGAAAAGGACATCAACGAAGAGGCAATTAATCATTCAAGCATTTACTCATCAATCCATCAAGAAATATCCATTAGCAAAGATCAATTACATTTAGGGTAAAATTAGTATTGTTCCAATAGAGGACATTACAGAGAATGTCGTTTGAGCTAATTATAACATTGGGATAGTGTGGAATTTGCATCAAATAATTCTAGTTCATGCATGAAACCCTTGTTATAGCCACTGAAAATAAAGGGGGCATTGGAGTTATATTTGATATTCTATAGAAGAATAGATAAAAAGTAGCATCATTGGCTTAGTTAAAGATATGAAGCATTCAAATTACACTCTTGGGCTGTATGACAACCACCAAAACAATGAGGGAGAAACAATCCATCTAGGTCATAACCTAGTTGTTTACAAAAACAGTTCGGTGAAAATCAAACACCATGAAATAATGTAAATAAGTTGTTTCTTTGTGAGTTAAAAACCAAGTATTTTTTTGTGTTAGGAGTAGTTATCAATGTTACAAATGCTATAAGAGAATTCATCTCATATTTCATGTCTGAAAAAAAAAGAACAAAGAAGACAATTGCTCATCTTTAGCTCGAGCTCATCATGTTTCCAAACCACATAAGGCATCATGAAAGTGTTGGTATGCTCATTGTGTTTTCGGTAGGAGTGCTTGAGAATTTGGGGAGTTCGAGAGGGACACTTGTGGGTTCTCACATATGGAGGTAAAGGTCCCCACTAAAGTCTTAGGTTTTGATAAGAGGTAGGGTGACATCTAATATTGATGTTTGTGGCATGCCCCTAAACCATTTGACTAATTTGAAGGATTATTACGGAAGGTTCCTAGAGGAAAGGTCCTTGTAACAATGATAAATAGAAGGAAATAACCTATACTCTAAACATCTGCAAGAAACTTACCAATGACCCTTACGATTTTGGGATGCCTTTTTGTTTTTCAATTACTTTCCTAAATGAGGATGAACATGACTACTAAATGAGGATGAATATGTTGATCTAGTTTCCTACGGTCTTTAGGGTCTCGATAATAGTCTCTTGCATATGAAGAAACCTTTATATGAGGTGCATGAGAGGGATGACTTAAATTTTTATGAAGATGGTCGTGGTCACTAGGGGAGTGTCCTCTATGACTCTAAAACTTGGACTTTCACTTGCTTCTACGTGGGGAAAAATTTATACATGGTCTCTAGGAGTTGAAGTTTTTTCACACCTGTGGGAGTAATATTCCTATGATATTGGATTCTATTAACATTTTACACAATTATTTTTAAAGACCTCAAGAATTCCATCTTCCTCCAACAATGCTAAATTATCTTTCAACATTTCCAATCTTTAACTCATTGTCTCTTTGAAATCTTGCATTGGCTCTTTCCCTTGACAATTGTTTGGATATCTTGATAACATCCTCTAGTTCTCAAATCATTGCCCCCTTTTCCTAATAAATATGTCTTCTAAACAAGCCCTTGATGCTAACATTGCCTTTTCCAACTTGTCATGTTGTCTCATCTTAGCATTCTTAGGTAATCCCACTTTATAAAGCTTCACATATTGGTTTCTAGATTGGATTGTTATATTGAAATAGGGGTCCTCGTCATCACACATCTACCTTCTCATCTAGATCAAATTGAATGGCCTTACATTCATGTTCCATTATGGCTTTAACTAATTTTGAGTATCAATTAGTTTGATGCTCCTCTCCACTATTACTACAAACACAAAATTTTGGAGAAGCTCACCATTAGGGGTTAGGATCTCCATAGCTTTAGCAATCATCTTGCCTATCCAAAAGTCTTACTACCGAATCCTTGTTAGTGACCACACTCTCTTTAGCTACCATCTCCCATGATTGATGCTCAAGAGATATTTCTAGTAGCATCTCCTCTTGCTTCGCCCAATTGTGAACCATTCTTTGTGTCGTGACTCACTATTAAAAATGACACCAGTCAACCTTTCTCTTCATTTTCTCCATCATTACACACTTTGCCTCTACATGATTCTCATCTTCATATAAGACAATTTGTCTTCATGTGGCCTTTTCTATTACAACTAGTACACACCTATGCTTTTGTTGATTCTTGTGAGAGTTTGGAGTTAACAACTCTATGCTTTATGCCATCTCCATGATTTGTGTGTCAACTCTAAAATTCATTCCCAAAGCCTCTCTTATATCACCTTTGCTTTGGTCCATAGTGTGTACTTCCAAGTCACTCTTTTGTGTAGCATAGGTCTAATGACTTGATGTTTGATCTAAAGAATCAAATTGCCAATAAACAATTCTTTATGCTTCCCTTTATTAACACAAAGTAAGTCACTAGACCTATGCTACATAAAGGAGTGAGTGGTAGCCCTCGAATAACGATTGACTAATCCTACCTATGGGTCTACTAGAGTAGTAGCTACCAATTAGAATAAACTTGCTTCCATCTTGCATATTCTACCATGAATGGAAAAACCAATTGGTCAATCATTAAGTTATGCTCTCCACTTTGCTTCCACCTCAACCCCTACCTTTAGGTGTTATGGCTATAATAAAGGCCCCTTGCTCTTACCTTGAGAGGCAAAGGTGATTCCCTCTAAATAAGTATTACCTATTAGGGTGTGGAGGGGTGGTGGGGGCACAAAGTGTAAAGGTTTCCCCCACAAAACCTTGAATTATATTGTTGTATTGTCTCCACTAATCCTTGTTTATACCCTTGAATGCAATGATGTACTCTTGCTTGCCTTGAGTTACTAAAATTCATTAAAGAATG
The DNA here is from genome assembly GCA_027924645.1 of Cunninghamia lanceolata. Taxonomy (NCBI): domain Eukaryota; kingdom Viridiplantae; phylum Streptophyta; class Pinopsida; order Cupressales; family Cupressaceae; genus Cunninghamia; species Cunninghamia lanceolata. The sequence continues at coordinate 25,804,387 of BSBN01000213.1, read as the reverse complement.
TAGCTCATAGGCATTCATAGTCCACAAAGTGACCTATGGTCATTGATGTGCATGATCCAACAAAGTCGAGAATTCTATAGCTCTTCTCGCTACATATAATACTCGTCTTGATTTCCAAATTAGCAAACATTTGGTAAGACGAGTCTTAGCATCTTCATGTCCTTTTATTTTGACAAAGAGAAACTTGCACTCCCCATCACTAGAACAAATTTAATTTATGGGGGAAGTGGTTGCGGGAAGTTTTAATTCATGTTATGTCCCACCATCCTCATAGGACAAAACATAGGTAATTTACCTAGTGGAGTTTTCAAGACATCTCATAGATCCATGTCCTCAAATCATAAATCATTGCCAATACCAAAATCTTCTTCCTCTTTCAACAAAGTGCAAGGAAATGTTGCTTGTAAGGGAATTGTTGGATCAACTCTTTTGGCCTCCTTGGAGTGCTTCATTTACAAATGAATTCACATCATCCCCAAACACGAGGCCTCAACAATTTCATAGTTGTCTTCTCTTCCTATCACTTCCAAAAAGCTTATATTAGGCTTGGCTTTCCCTCTCTAAATTCAATTGTCTTCTCGGCTTATCTTCCGATGTTTCTCCTCTCATCACTAACATGCATGCTGTAGTAAAACTCATGAATCTCTTTTTATCCATTGCCCCTCATTTGACATCCATTCCTCTTCCACTCCTATTTTAGCAAATTCCTCACCCAACCACTTTCTTGTTTGGGGAAATAGTATGTCAGATAAAAAATGGAGGTAGATAAAAAGAATCCAAAAGCATTTAATCATAAGCAACCTCAAAATCAAAACTTTAGTTCCATATGAGATTCTATTAGCTAAAACAAGTGCTTTCCTATTGGAAGCATCGATAATGGCCCAGATGTTAAGCTACCTAAAAAATGCTCAAAATATGGAGAACCATTATTGGCCCAAATGGTAATAGAGGAAGAACTAAGTAGAAGGAAGAACATGTGGATGAATAAATGGGATAGTAATATACACGAGTGTCCAAACACTAATGAAGAAATAAAAAATTTATGTGAGAAAATTCAAGGTTGTCATGTAGACAAAGCAAATTGGTTGGAAGAAAGCAACAATATCAAAGAGTTTAACCCCACATGGGACCATGATGAAAAAGCCTACATAAGAGCGACAATTTAGAAGAAAGCAGAAATGCTTATGGCCTAGTTAAGAACTAGCTCACATCATGTTAGATGTGAGATCGATAGGTGGACAATACCTAAGGAGTAGTGGCAAATGAGAACATGCCTAGTTTGTAATAAGGGAGTGGTGGAGATAATAACACTACATCATGGAGTGCAAAACCTATAATGACATTCATATCAAGTACAAACACAACCTAAGAGTGGACAATCTAACCACCTTGTCTGAGGAGGTGAGTTTGGACAAAACTACAACTTTTTGATGAAGATTCACAATAGAAGATCCAACATAAAAAAGGTGTACAAACTTCGTAACGCTTTTGGGTGGCCCTTATGTTTTGTAGTTGGGTTTGCATGGCGCTCTTCTGTTGTTGCTCTTGATCCCACAAATTGCTTGGTTTCATGAACATTATTAAAATCTACCATTCATTATATTCGTTGCTAATTATCACTTGATGACCTCGATCACAATAATCACAAACAATCACTCCAAATTGTGTTGTGTAACCTTCTATACCATGTTGCCACATCTTCATATTAGGAGGACCAATCTAAGCAACAAAACATAGTTGTTGGCTCTCATCTAATGTAGTCGAATATCATGAATGCCTAAGTTAACCATCACTTACTAAAACGAAGATCAAGGTCTTGGTCAGTGTTGGTCAACTATCTTTGCTATATTAAATTCATCCATCATATAGAAAAGTACATTTTCATAATCTATGATTAGTTATATTTCATAGCTTAGTCTAATTACCATCCAATGTCCTTAGGCTATAATATCAATGCAAATTAGTGATATCCAACCCTTATTCTAGCATTGCTAACATCATTACCTATGGATCTCTTCTCCACATGCTACCCCAAAAGAATCTAATTTGTAAAGTCATGCCATAAGATCTCGCTAAGTGTGTTCCATGTTAGTATTTTCTAAAAAGAATATGAACAAATGACCTATATAGGGGTACATATAGGCACCCTTCTATCTAGGGTTTCCTTTGACATACAAGGATAAACCCTTGAACACAACTTGTCTTCTATATCTAGTCATATGGCAATAGCACCATGGTCTCCATCATAAGGAATACTAAGTGACATCCAACTATGATCCCATTGTCAATCACTACTTAGATATCTAAAACTTAGCCTATTTTCCATTAGGTTGACATCTGACTATCTTCTTCATTTAATGTCAGTGATGGCCATGCCTTCACATATTTTCACTTCTTATCTCTGCATAGACCAGTTTTTACCATAACTATGGAGTGGATAATTAATTATGTTAAGCATACCTACGATAGTAGTAAGGGGTAAATTATATTGACATGAGTGTTCATAAAAACCTCTTTATTTAAATTTAACAATTATTTATACATCAAATTAATAATTAGTAATTAAGAATAATATTTATATAAAAAATATTTAATTATTAAAATTATATCTTTTACATTTTATTCTATTTCAAAATTAATAATTAAACTCAAGAACATAACGCAAAAAATATAGTTTAAATATAACATATATTTATAATTAATAATATTATTTTAATAAAAAATAGTTAATATAATAACATAGTTAATAATTATATAAATAAAATTAATTTACATATAAATTAATATTCAATAGAAGCAAAAAATATAGTTTAAATATAACATATATTTATAATTAATAATATTATTTTAATAAAAAATAGTTAATATAATAACATAGTTAATAATTATATAAATAAAATTAATTTACATATAAATTAATATTCAATAGAAATATAATATTTTTATAGTTCATGTTAGGAATGATAATGTTTTTTATTATAATTGTGTGAGTTTTTTTGTATCAATGCTATCATATCCTTTTCATTTTAAAACAATAAAAACATAATAAATCATATTCATGCAAAAAAAACTCACACAATTACAATAAAAAATATTAATAAAATTAATATTTAAGTTTTAATTATAAATAATATTATTATATTTAATATCAAAATTTTAAAATAAATATATTTAACCTATTTATATAAAATGGTTGAGAATAAATTTTCTTCCCTTTTCCGCGAATTCTAGACTAATGAAAAACATAGGCTTGCACCAACATACAAAACTATGGTATCATGAAAACATGAGACAGAAAGAAATTTGGGGTTCTTTTTATAACCTGGTATTCACAAACCCAAAATTTGGGTCATGCTCTTATCTTGTTCGTATAATTATAATTTTAGATGTCTCTTTTGATATTTACTTAATACAAATTAAAAATATTAATATTTAAATAATTAGAACAATAAATAAATAAGTTGAGGATGGTTAGAATTGATTTATTATAATATAGATTTTTTTGGGTTTATTTATATAGATAAATTAGAACTTGTAAATTGATTGTAATTTGATCTAGTTTAGATTTGTACTTGAGGAATTGAATTGGTACGTGGACTTGAACTTGTTCCTACAAAACTAATTTGACATATTGTTGATTATTGAATTTTTTTTACTTTGGTCTTCTATATCTATATTTGTGTAAGGATTGATTGTGTTTGGAAACATCTTTAGGAATTTATTGAATTGTAAATGCCATGTTCTCCTTAGTCAAACTATCTTTAAACATTTGAATGAAGGGTTCGAAGAGACAAGCAATCATGCAGTGGATCTAAGATGATGTGTGTTGATGCAATGCTTTGATAATTTGCTATGATAATCTCATAAATGCTTTATGACAAGTCCTTTCCTAACTTCTAGATGATTTTCAAAAGAGTGAATGAATGTCTTTAAATACAACAACCAAGCACTAGCTCATAATGACTATTAGGAGGGAGCCAATGAGATAAAGTTTGAATTTGAATTTTGAAAGTTAAGGGTTTAGATTTGTGAATGTGAAAGTGACCTAGGTCAAGTCTGCACCCATAAATTTGATCCAAGGTGATGAAAAGTGAATTTAGGGATCAACAATAGATGTATGGGGATGAGTAATAATGAGATGGGGATGAACAATAATGAACTCCATCTGGACATAGTAATGAAGCTCTAATTGGTACTAGAAAACAATAATATTTGTCATAACTCCATCACTACAATCATAACCATGAAGAAATGTTAGTAATAACATATGGTGCCTAAATAGTTGCATACAAAGGATGCAAGGAATTGGAGGGAAGGGGAAAAATGATAACATCACATGTTAAACAAATCAATCATGTAATAATATATAAAAGATAAACATCATGTAAAGCATACGTATATGATGACTTAGCAAAGATAACATTGGGTAAGTCACAACAAGCATGTGATAAATGTAAGGAAAGGTGTCTCAACCTTGCAACTACAAAAGGTTACTATTCTTCCCAATTTTAGTCTTTTTGAATAGCCTTTATTTGAAGAATGGTTTAGAACTTTCAAAGTTTCCAAAAGGGGCTAAAAATGACAGGGCTTACTATTTTTAGTAACTCTACATTTGAGCTCAGATGGACCTGAAATTTTTCCAAAAGGTGTGGAACTACCAAGTAAACATCTTGGGTGAGTTTTGACTCAAGATCATACCTGGATTGCAAGATATTAAAGTTTCTATTTTTTGAAACTCATGAAAAAAGTCTTGAACTCATATTTAAGGCACTTAGAGGTCCCTAAACGCCCCGAAAGTTGTCATAATTGACAAAGTGGATTATAGATTGATATATCTCTTCATGAGCTTTTTGACACATCAAACAGTTCGTCAATTGAACGCCCAGATCAAAAGTTATGGCCTCCAGAAGATGGACCTCCTATTTTGGGAAATGTGAAAATGTGTTGAACACTTAAAAGAGCTGTAAAGGGGAGAGTTACACATGTTGGTGTGTGAATTGACACATCACAAGGCATCTTTGATTGGAGATAATTTGGGTGCCACTTTTGGGTGGTTTTGGCTCATGGTTTTATAATTACCGTTGGCGGTTTATTGTATTGTATCTCCTATATATCAAGAGTTTGAGATGGAGGTTGTGTGAAAGAGTCTTATTCATGTTGAGTTGCCTCTGGATCTCTGGTTGGTTATACACCTATGAAATCTTGCTCTACAAGTATATTGTAATCTTCTGGATTCCTGAATAATATATTGGGCGGCTTTGGAGTGTGGGGTCTTTCTCTTGAAAGGGTTTCCCCATGTAATTACTATGTTATGGTATGATTTCTATTTGTGTTTATTTCTGTAACTATTGTAAAGATCTAAAAAGTTTTGCATATCTCTCCCCTCAAGATTAGTGTAGGAAGTTGTTCCGCTACCTTAGCTTCCTTATAATAAATGTCTATAAATAACATTGTCTAGGTACAACAAGCATGTAAAGCGATGAGGTAAGCATGTAAACACAAAAGAAAGGGAGTTCCATATGTCCCCAATGATGCTCCTAGTGGTAAGGTAATGCAAGCAATAATTAATAAAGATGAACCATGTAAGCATAGGAACACCATGTTATGTAAGATGTGTGATAGGTGAAATGGGTATGAGGGTTAGAACATAAAATAGGACCACAAACTATCAAATTCAAACCCCAAAGTTACCTGCACAAGCCAAGCAATGGAGGTTGTTAAAACATGTTGAATAAAAACATAAAATAAAAAAAAACCTCAACTATGTCTAGCTCTATCCTGCCGTCTTAATTCTTGTTTTTATCAATAGAGCCCTCAGTTTAAGAGCAAGCTACTATTAGATGATGAAGAAGCTTAAGACTTGTGGATTTGTGGTGTGTGAGTATGAAACTATGCAAAATGCAACTATTATAGAAGCAAATGCTAAAAACCAACCAAAACTAGTGATGAAAGGCATGATTATAAGCTAAATGATCAAATAAAACTAGGCTAAGATGCAAGATGATGATATGTGATCACAAAAACAACACTAAATTCCATGATAACTCCAAGATATGCTATGATAAACTTCAAGATCCAAGATGAAATGGGCAACACTTTGTTGCATGAGAGTATGTGATAAAAAAATGGCTTGGGAATGATCCTATTTATAGAGGAAGGGTATGAAAATGAAAGGTCAAGATGGAGACATGCGAGGAAGAGAGGTGGAGGGATAGGATTGACTTTGAGGATAGAAGCCTCCATGTTGAGCCATGTGTCCAAAAGGAAGTTAATGGGATTTAATGGTAGTTGGTAAGTTGGAAGTGTAGTCACTTGACATTTGTCACTTGATGAGAGGGTGAGGGGAAAATTAGGTGAAATAGATATATAGAAAATATCTATTTATTGTGCACATTGACTTTATGGATATTTGTTATATTAAAAAAGGTGAAGTGAGTGGGGTTTTATATTTAATTAAATAGGTTGGTTTTATTTAATTAAAGGGTTTGGAGGAATAGGGTTTAGGATTTAATTAAATAGGTAGGCTATTTAATTAAGGTTTAGAAGAATGTGATTAGGGGATTAATTAAATAAAATTAATTATTTAATTAAGGTGGTTTAGAAGGATATGGCTTAGGGATTTAATTAAATAAAATTGGATTTATTTAATTAGAAGGGGAAATGGACTATTTAGAAGAATAGGATTTGGTTAGGGGATTAATTAAATAAATTTGGATTTATTTAATTAAGGTGGTTTAAAAGGATATGGCTTAGGGATTTAATTAAATAAAATTGGATTTATTTAATTAAGGTGGTTTATGAGAAAAGGTTTAGGTAATTAATTAAATAAGATTGATTATTTAATTAGGGTTTAGAAGAGTGGGATGTGCTGTGAGGAATGATGTGCTGCTTGTGCGAAATCGATGAATCAAGTGTTCTTAGGTGATTGACCAATTTTCAATGTCTACATTTTACCCCTCTTTGAAGTGATGTTTGCGAGATGATAAGATTTATGTCGAGTAACATCATTTCAAAGAAGTTAAAGTACGGATAGAAGAAAAGGAACAGGGTGATGATGAGGTGATAAGATGATGATGCCCCCTCGAGAGGATAGGCAGGTTTGACAAACATGCATATGCTCTCGAAATGAAAGGGATGGGCAATGATGAAATATAAGGGGATGCAGAGAAGAAAAAGCAAGCAAGCAAGCATGCACAAATGATACAAAAACAAGGCATTGCCCCTATCAAGCTGTAAACAATAATCAATTGATTGATGGATGATAGTGATAGGAGTGTTGTCATTGCGGGGAACGATATATCCCTAGAGCAATACAAGGATGATGATGATAGTATTGTCATTGTGGGGAACGATATATCCCTAGAGCAATACAAGGATGATGATGATAGTATTGTCATTGCGGGGAATAATATATCCCTAGAGCAATACAAGGATGATGATGATAGTATTGTCATTGTGGGGAACAATATATCCCTATAACAATACTATGATGATGATGATAGTATTGTCATTGCGGGGAATGATATATCCCTAGAGCAATACAAGGATGATGATGATAGTATTGTCATTGTGGGGAACGATATTTCCCTAGAGCAATACCATGATGATGATGATAGTATTGCCATTGTGGGGAACGATATATCCCTAGAACAATACTATGATGATATATCCCATTGATAGTGGATCGATGATTGATTGATTGATTCACAACAAGATTAGGATCAAGATCAAGAATGCGATTGGATAATTTGACAAAATTGATTGACGTGATTGGTATAGATAAGATGGATGAGCGATTGGATCAATATTTGAATGGATTTGATAGATTAATGATTGGTTGAATTGGATTTGGAAGAATTGAAGTGATGATTGGATAGATTGAATGTGATGACTATGATAGGAAGATAAAAGAAGGAACACATGTGCCTAAATCTAGGTACGTCCTTCGTATTCTAGACCGCCTACATACCCTATATCCATGGGATCAAGGCACGCTACGATGGAAATGATATGTAGTTCTGGTAATGTTTGATGATGATGGATGATGTATTGTTGTAGACACTTTGGTGATATCTTATTGATGATGTACTATTGATGTATGATAATGAAATGCAATGTATGAGATGTTATGATTCTCTGATGCATGATGTAGCTATATGATGTTTTTGATTTAAATGCAAATGTGATGATATGAATATGCAACCTAATATGTAGTGATTTTCCTATAGCTTCTTCCATAGTGCTTGTCTTTTTTCATCATTGGGTGCTTTTTGTTGCTTTTCTCTTGTTGAAATGTTGTAAGAATATACAAGCATCTAGGTATAATTAAACTAGGATGACTTGAGCATTACTTACATGGATTTTGATATAGCAAGCTAATACAAGCATCTAGTCAAAATTGAATCTAGATGTCTTGAGTATTTCTTGCGTTTCAACCGACAAGGATTGCCCCTGTTCATGTTTAGACCAAGCTAAAGTCCTCGATGATCTTTTGCTAATCATGTCATTAGACAAAAAGTAGTCACATTACTAAAGATTAATCCACAAACAACAGACAAAGAAAATGATTATGCCCCCATCATAGCATCTCTAGTTTTTGACATCCTCGAGTAGCATAGAAAGACATAATAACAAAAATCCAAAGCTAACATTTCATAATTAAACATTAATTAACTAGTTTGTGATTTGTTCATTATAACAGATATTTTCATCCCAAGCATTCCATAGAACTGATTTGTTGCAGGTTTTGGCATAGCGGATTTGAGCAGAGCTAGATTTTTGGTATAAGCGCAGGTCTTGTTATAAGGCTTGCATGCTTGTTGATAGTGGTCTCCTTCCAAGTTTTTGATCCTTTGAGATGTGACAATCGAGAATCCGTTCCCTAACTAGGTCAAGGATCATGCCCCTAGTCAAGTACCAGATCGAGTTATTATGGATGAGAGAAAGAGAAATGAAAGGAAAATAACAGGGGACCCTAAAGGACTGGACCTAGTGCCTTAGGGGCATATTGGTGTTGATAGCCTTGCCTATGTGATGATGCAAAGGCAACGTAGTTGGGGAAAAGACTATGAAGACCTAAGACCTAGGTGAGGGGAAGTCTCGGGGGCTTATCGATAACAATAGACTTGCCTACGTGGATCGCAGAGACAACGTAGTTTGAGATTGGAAGCTGACGTGATGAAGGAATTGGTTCAGGATGGGGTGAAAGACAAGGAAGGGAAGATATGTACAAGAAAGTAGTGGAAAGGGAAGCCTCAGGGACCAAATGATGGCCTTGCCTATGTGATAACTCAGAGGTGACGTAGTTCAACATGACACAAAGCGATAAGACAAGATTTACAAAGGATAGACGAATACAAGACAAACAAGTTCCAAGCCATGATGAGGATTCTGAAGAGGCGAACTGATGGATAATAAGCTGTTAGGTCAGATGGATGATAGGATAAAGCAATAATCCTTAATCGATGGAGAAGCCAAGTTTGCCACACATAGCACGTAATCCAGGTTTTCATCATTTGTTATCTGTATTTTCTCCCTTTCTGATTTTTTTGTATTTTTCTAATTTTTTATTTTATTTTATTTTTTGGTATTTTCTGATTAGAACATTGGGATCTCAGATGTAGTATCGGCAAAGATGGATGGTATTGATAGGCTCAGGGAACAGGTCTCCCTCTGGTGTGGCTAGCTGATATGCCCCCGATCCAAAGACTGACATCACTACAAAAGGGCCAATCTAGTTGGGCTCAAATTTACCTTTCTTTTCTTGATCTTGTTGATTCCGTGGATTTTCCTTTAAAACTAAATATCCAACCTTGAAGGTTCTGGGTTTGACATGATGATTATAGCTTCATGCCATTCTCTGCTGATAAGCCTTGAGGTGATTGTATGCTATCTGTCTCCTTTCTTCCAGCAATTCAAGTTCCTACAATCTGGCGATTCTATGGTCTTCATCTGTAATGAGACCCTTAAAAGATACTCTCAAGGATGGGAGCTCGACCTCTATGGGTAGGATGGATTCTAAACCATAGACAAGTGAATATGGAGTGGAGCTAGTGGGTGTATGGATGCTAGTACAGTAGGCCCACAAGGCAGGGTTCAGTTGCATGTGCCAATCATGGCCAGCGTCGTTGACAGTGTGTTTGAGGATTTTGAGGATATTCTTGTTGGATGCTTCATCTTGGCCATTACCTTGAGGGTAATATGGGGTGGAAAAATGGTGTTGGATGTGGAATTTCTCACAGAGCTCCTTAACATCTTGGTTCTTGAAAGGGCGACCATTATCAGAGACAATGGAGGAAGGGATTCCATAGCAACAGATGATATAGTTAAGGAGGAATGAAGCTATCTGCTTACCAGTGACGTTGATAAGAGGTACAACTTCAATCCACTTAGTAAAGTACTCTGTGGCGGTGATAATGAACTCATGGCCATTGGAAGATGAAGGATGGATTTTTCCTACAAGGTCGAGCCCCTATTGATAAAAAGGCCATGGTGTTGTAAGAGGTTGTAGTTCCTGAGATGGTGCATGGATCAAATTGCCGTGGATTTGACATTTCCTGCACTTCTTGATAAAATGATATGACTTTGTATCCATGGTTGGCCAATAGTATCCTAGTCACATGAGTTTCTTCGCTAGTGTCAGACTACTAGAATCAGTACCACAGATTCCTTCATGTACCTCTTGTACGATCGTTTAGCTTTCATCGTGTTCCAAACATCTAAGGAGAGTACCATCAAAACCTCATCGATATAAGGTGTCTGCGATAAGGACATAACGAGAGGATTGGTGAATGAAATTACGACGTTGGTTAGTGGAAAGGCCAGGGGGTAAGGTGTTATTTTTGAGATAAGCATAGATTTTTCCATAAAGAGGTGAATCAACACCTAGGATAGCAAAAATAAGTTCGAGTTCTGATGTATTATAGGTAGGCTCAGAGAGTGTTTCAACCAGGATTTCGTAATGTGATTCATGCTCCGACATATCAAGAAGTGAAGCTATGGTAGCCATTGCATCTGCAGCCTTGTTCTCCAGTTGCGGAATCTAATGGAAGGAGATTTGATTAAAGTATTCCTTGAAGGCATCCTCCATTCTCTTGTACGAAATTAGCTTCTCGTCTTTGGTTTGGCACTCATCATTGACCTGGTAGATCACCAGTTGGGAATCTCCATAGACCTCGAGCTCTTTGATTTTCCACTCAATTGCCATCTTTAATCCAATGATTAGTGCCTCATACTTTGATATGTTGTTGGTGGATGGGAAAGTGATTCTGTAGGACTTAGGGATTGTGTCTCCTTGTGGCATCACCAATAGGATTCCTGCCCCTGATCCATGCTGTGTATAGGATCCATCAAAATATAGTCTCCATGGCTGGGTCATGATTGTGAAGATGGCCGCGTCTGGAAATTCTGAAGTCAAAGGCCTGCTATCTTGAAGAGGTGATTTAGCTAAGTGATCTACAATTATTTGGCCCTTGATAGCTTTCCTCTCTACATACTCTGTCAAACTCGCTTAGAATCATGACCCATTTTGCTAATCTGCCTGTAAGGGCTGCTTTGTTCAACAAATGTTTTAATCGATCAATCTTTGCTATCAACTTTATCTGATGGGAAAGCATGCAGTGCCTGAGTTTATGAGATGCAAATACCATAGCCAAGCAAGCCTTCTCAATAGATGAATACTATAGTTCATAGCCAACCAAGGTCCTGCTGAGATAGTAAATTGCTGTTTCCTTTTCTTCATGATTATGCTTTGCTAGGAGAGCTCCAAGTGAGGTTGTCGTAGTTGAGATATACAAGAGTAAGGGTTTTCCCTGGATTGTTGGCATAAGAACTGAAGGGTTCACCAAGTAGTCTTTGATCTGCTGGAAGGCCTTCTCGCACTCTGGATCCCATTTGAAATGAATGTTCTTGTAGAGGAGATGACTATATGGTTGTGTTCGATTGGCCAGCTGAGAGATGAATTGGTGGATGGACTGTAACTTACCTTGCAAGGATCTGAGCTGGTGGATATTCTTCAGTGGTGGCATGTCCATGATAGCTTTGACCTTGGCGGGATCCACTTCGATTCCTTTTTCTGAGATAATGTATCCAAATAATTTCCCTAATGTGACACCAAAGACACACTTCTTGGGTTTGAGGCGTACCTTGAATTGTTCTAATCTTTGGAAGATTTTGTCTAGGACATGTAGATGCCCCTCTCTAGTGATAGACTTTCCCAAGATATCATCCACATAGTCATCCATGATGACATGCATCATGTCATGGAAGATTAGTCATATCTCTCTGATAAGTTGCTCCCACATTCTTTAAACCAAACGACATGACACACCAGCAATAGGTACCCCAAGGGATGATGAATGATGTTTTGTGTTGGTCCTCGGGTGCAACCTTGATTTGGTTGTAACCTAAAAAGCCATCCATCAAGGAGATCATAGCATGGCTCGCAGTCATGTCCACTATCATGTCGATGTTGGGCAATGGAAAATCATCCTTAGGGCATGCCTTATTGAGATCTTGAAAGCCGGTACAGATTCTAATTCACCCATCTGGCTTTAATACTGGCACCATATTGGAGATCCACTCTGGATAATCTATTTCTCTGATAAATCCCACATCTAATAGTTTCTTAAGTTCTTCCTTAACAAGAAAGACAATTTGTGGGTGCATCTTCCTTAATTTCTTCTTTACTGGTTTGGCTCCTGGAAGAGCGAATAAATGATGTATTATCAAATTTGGATCAAGCCCTGGCATATCTGCATATGTCCATGCAAAGTTGATTTGTCGTTGTTTGAAAAATTGCATGAATTTTGGCTTTTCTTGTGCTATCAATGATTCTACCATGTGGATGATCTTTGGACTTTCTTTGGATCCCAAGTCTGCTGGCTGAGTAGGCTCGATGAGAATGGGAGATCTCTCTTGATATGCTGGTAGGGGAAGAGTGTCAAGTCCTTCATCCATTGGCACCTCAAGGAGGTTTTCACTGTCAGATGCGTCCTTTAGTTTTTCTTTTTGCTTTTGATCTAATGGTGCCGACGAGCGGTTTTCACCGTTAGATATTTCATTTATTTGTTCAGTTTTGCGACTGAAAGACTTGGCACTCTCTCCAAAGTAAGTCGTGCTATCAAATTCCTAGTCATATCCTACTGTGTCATCTCCATTAAGATAGGTTAGGATGGATTCATCATCAGAAAAGGTGTCAAACATGGGTTCACCTCGTTGACTCCAATCAATCAAGTTAGGATAGATGAGAGGAAGGATGTCATTTGTAGGAGATGGATCACTAGGTTCAGGCATGAGGATGGAGTCGTAGTTAGGTTGGATGACGAGATCCTCGATGGTCTTGATGGTACTCTCCTCTGAATCATTTGTGTCACGTGAAGGGCCAACATCCCAAGGGGGGTCAATCCTGAGAAGTTGTGATACCAAGTCTACTGGTTGAGAAGATGATGCTTGGTCCCTCAAGCTGTAAGTGTGAACTGTGTCAATGGTCTTTTCATCACATTCACCCTCAAGGCTTTCCCATTCATAATCATTAGACTTTGATTCAGAATCCTCCTGGTTTTTCTGAATTCTTTCTACCAACCTCATAGTAGCTTGTCGAGCTATCTCTTCACGGTAGACCAATCCTGTAGTGTCACGAGATGTTTTGTTGGTCAGTTGTATGGGTTCAAGAATGACATCCTTGTTAGATCCAATAGGGCCTTGGCCACTATATCCCATACATTGTAGAATAGAGAATCCCGCTCCATAGTTCTTTGTGGGGAGCTCCAACATTTTACCTTTTGATGTGTCAACCTTGTCTTGGTATAACCACTGTAGGACATCTTTTTCTTCACTCTCCTTGGATAGGTCCCCCCACTTTATGAAAGGGCCAACATGCGTCTGTAAGAGGGGGCGTTGGGATGTAGATGGTGGAGATGGTTTCCCTATTGATTTAGGAGAAGGAGGGCATTGAGCGAGACATAGGGATCTTTCAATGGTATATTCTCCGCATCCATTGTCTTTGAATTTGAGCTTCTGTTCAGCAGAATTGGATGAAGAGGCTAGTGAATTAGGGTCAACATATGATGAAGATTTAGAAGAAGAGGCTAAGGAGCCTAGGTCAATGGATGATGAGGATTTGGAAGAAGAGGCTAATGAGCCTGGATCAATATATAGTGAAGATTTTGAGGCTTCCCGATTTACTGGTACACAAACTTCAGGATGGGGCTTTATAGTATTGCAGTATTGGTAAGGATTTAGATCTCCTTGTATAGTCACCTCTTGGCCATCATAAGGAGATTTTATACATTGGTGATAGGTAGATGGTACCACATGCATGACGTGAATCCATGGTCTTCCCAAGAGTATGTTGTATGATAGTTCCATGTCCAAGACGTGGCATACAACCTTTATCTCTATAGGACCGATTTTGATGGGAAGAGCAATGGTCCCTTTAGATCCTCTTTCCTCTTCATAATAAGCCTTTATTGTGATCTTCCTCCTAAAGTCAACTGAATCCTCTACAAATCCCAATGTTCTAATCAGTTTTAGGGTACAGATGTTCAAGCCAACTCCTCCATCGATTAAGACATGCTTAATCTTGTAGCGATTTATGTAGGCCTCAATTTGTAGGGAAGCATTATGTGGCTATGTTACTGAGTAAACATCTATTTCACTGAATGATATGGAAGGAGTAACGAGTTGGGCCACCATGACTTGGAATTGTTCAGCGTTTAGGTTGATAGGTACGGAAGACTCTTGTAAAGCTTTATCTAGGATGGCTCTATGAGACGATGAGAGACACAAGAGTTCCAGGATTGACACATGGGCTGAGGTAGTTTCTAGCTGATTGAGGAGATCATACTATTTTGACGAGGAAGGTGCGAACCTAGATGGGTTCCTTGGAAGGGTGACGACACCTCGACGGGTTGTAACATTGCAATTGTTGGGAATTAAGGTGTCTCAACCTTGTAAATTCCTTACATTATTAATGTTTTTATTTATTATTTAATTGCCTATGTTGTAAATATTTGTAAATTCTAATTGTCATATTGTGGGATGTGGCACGGTGATGTGTCAATCCTACATGGAATATGACAAATTGTAATTTTGTCCTCACATGAGGAGATATGCGTCCCACTTTGTGTAAGGAGCATTTTGCCATGTGTCGGCATCTTTCATGTTGTGTAAGGGAATGTTTGACTGAAACGGTTATGACGGATTCCTATGACGAATCTATGACATGTAAGAGTCAGAAATAGAAGGTTGTAAGACAGGTGAAGACATGTGTCATGAAGCAAATTTGAAAAAGGCATATTTGGGCACCCCAAGGTGGACTATGACATGTTGTAAGAGAATATGCTATTTATAGCCTGTGTATGACAGATTCTGTTATAGATGTAAGTTGTAACCGCTATGATAGATTCTATGACAGTCGTAAGTGTCGTAAGAACATCTGTCATAGCCCATTTTGGAAATAGGTGACCCCTTTGGGATGGGAGCTATGGACAAGTGTCAGGAACATTCTACAATGTCGACCAAGTGTTTTTAGGTGTGGGTTTTGGGCCATGAGGCCAAGTTGGATGCCCATTCCAAGAAAGGTCCAATATTGCCTTGTATTTTCTATATAAAGAGGTGCTTGGAGAGGGAGTTGTATCACAGGTTCTACAGGTACTGTTATGCTACTGGTTTGACTCTAGACATGAGTGTCAAAGATCATTGAAGCTTGCATTGCAAGTGTATTGTAAACATATTTCAGATTTGTTAATACATTGTGCAGGTTTTTGAGTGTGGGGTTTTTCACTCGATAAGGGTTTTCCCCACCGTAAATCTTTGTCTCTCTTCTTCTGTCTACTTTCTGGTTCTTGTGTTTTGCTACAATATCTCATGTTAATGGTTTAACATTGCTGTAATAGTTAGGATAAAATTGAATTTGCATAGCCCTCTCCTCATTAGATTAGTGTAGGAAGCGATTTTCGCATGCTAAGCTTGCTTTCAGTTGGTATCAGAGCTTGATCACCTTTGGTCCTAGTTGTTGGGTAGGGGTTTTTTGAGCTGATGTTAAGTTGAGTGGGATTCTGTGTAGAGTATTCTGTATCTTATTGTGGCAAGGAGATGGCAAGCACATTCAGAAGATTTGAAGTGGAAAAATTCAATGGCACTAATTTCAAGCTATGGAAGCTCAAGATGGAAGACATGATTGTAGACCGAGACCTTTCGAAAGGTGTTAATGGAACTAAACCAGTTGTAATGTCACAAGATGAGTGGGATCTCAAGGATCGGAAGGCTAAGGATCTCATAAGACTTAGTCTTGCTGATTCTGTTCTGTTAAATGTCCATGAGGAGACTACTGCAAAACTACTTTGGAAGAAGTTGGGGGATGTGTATCAAGCCAAATCCTTGGTTAATAAAATTTTCCTGAGAAAGAAGTTGTATTCTCTTCGAATGGAGGATGGAGGATCCATCACTGAATATATGAATACTTTTAACATGCTGGTTGCACAATTGACATCTATTGGTGTGAAGATGGAGGAGGAGGATCGGTGTATGACCCTACTTTGTTCTTTGCTGGACTCATGGGATCATCTTGTCATGGCTATTGGAAGCACCACATCCACATTCAAAATGGAAGAAGTGGTTTCTTCGGTGTTGTCTGAAGAGATGCTGAGAAAGTCTTCTGAGGCAGCCAAAGAAGCCCTTGCAGTTCATGGAAGACCCAAGGAGAAAGGGAAGAAGAAGGACAAGAAAGATGAGAAGGGTAGATCCAAATCCCGTGGGAGATCCAAATCTCCTAGAAAGTCCAAGGCTCTTTGTTGGAACTGTGGCAAAACTGGCCATTTCCGAAAGGAATGCAATGAGGAGGAGAAGAAGAAGAACAAATCTCCTGATTAAGATTTTGACAAGTCACAAGATGATGGTGATGCTTTCATCGCAGCCCTAGCAACCCATGCATCTAATGATGTGTAGCTGATTGACTTTGGTGCATCATTCCACATGACCTCGCATCGAGACTGGTTTACCAAGAATGAGGAGTTTGATGATGGAAAGGTGTATTTGGGTGATGACTCTCATCTGAAGATTGTTGGTCATGGAAGAGTCTATCCGATTCCCTAATGGACGAGTGAAGGGGGATCTTTGGGGTTATACACATCCTAGGCTTAGCACGGAACCTTCTTTCTATAAGTATGTTGAATGATGCAGGTGTGCAGGTTGTCTTTTCGAAAGAAGGATGCAAGATGACTAGAGGAGCTATGGTGCTTGCTAAGGGTACTAGGAGAGGTACTCTGTTTCAGCTGGAGGCATGCATTTCACAATGCAATAGTTCTTCTGACTCAAGGATGAGAGAAGCAGTCACTTCATCCCCACCATCTGAATGAGCAGTGAATAAATCTGTTGTTTCTAGTCTTGATGGTTGTAATCGTGCATTGGAAGTTAAACTTCCTATTGAAAAGACAATGTTATGGCATAAGAGATTTGGCCACATTGGTGAGAAGGGTCTGCGTACCCTGAAAAATAAGAACATCATTGAGGGGTTAGATGATTGTAATCTTGAGTTTGACTTTTGGTGAACATTGCATTTATAGAAAACAAAACCGTGTTCAGTTTTACTCAAGTTCTCATAAGTCTTCTGGTGTGTTGGACCTTATTCATTCTGATGTGTTTGGTCCTATTAATGTTCCTTCGTTATCAAAGTATTTATATTTTGTATCTTTTATAGATGATTACAGTAGAAGGACATGGATTTATTTCCTCAGAAGCAAATATGAAGTCTATAGCAAGTTTAAGGAGTCTAAGGCCTTTGCTAAAAATCAGACTGGTAAAAAGATTAAATGTTTGAGAACTGAGAATGGTGGTGAGTTTTGTTCTACAGAATTTGATAAATATTGCACGGAACTTGGGATTTAAAGAGACAAGACAACTCCATACACTCCGTAGCAAAATGGAGTTGCAGAGAGGATGAACAGGACACTGATGGAGAAGGCTAGGAGTATGCTTAGTGGAACTGGCCTAGAATAAAAGTTTTGGGCTGAAGCTGTTGCCATTGCTTGCTATCTGGTAAACAGATCTCCTACATCAACTCTTGTTGGTAAGACACCCATGGAGCTGTGGTCTGGTAGAAAGCCTTCAATAAGGCATCTTCATGTTTTTGGTTGTGAGGCATATGCACATGTGCCTAGGGAGAAGCGGTCAAAGTTGGAGAACAAGGCTGTTAAGTGTATCTTCATTGGCTATGGTGTCAATGTGAAAGGATACAAGATTTAGGACCCTGTGGCTGAAAAAGTGTTGTATAGTAGAAGTGTCATCTTCAAAGAGCTTACACCTTCTTCCACTATTTTACAACTAGAAGAAAAATAAAGAAAGAGGATGTTGTTCAGTTTCCTGCTACCCCTGAGAAGATTGAATAGAAAGATAATGTTGGACCTGATGATGATGAGAGCTCTGGCAGCTCTGAAAGCTCAGATGAAGAAGCTGAACCTCAACCTTAGCCATTGAGGAGGTCTACATGGATAAGAAAGCAACCTGGAAGGTTTGGTTTTACATTGCTTGATTCTAGTTGTGCTTATGCTTTAATCACTAACAGTGATGAACCTAGAACTATGTCAGAGCCTTTGGATATGAAAGATGCAGGTTCCTGGAAGGAGGCCATGGAGGAAGAAATGACTTCTTTGGAAAATAACCAAACTTGGGACTTGGTGCCTTTGCCTCCTGGATGGAAACCTGTTGGATGCAAATGGGTGTTCAAGAAGAAAATTGGTATAGATGGCAATGTTGAGAAGTATAAGGCCAGATTGGTTGCAAAGGGGTATTCACAAGTGGAGGGTATAGATTATGGTGAGATCTTCTCTTCCATTGCAAAGCTGACATCCATTCAATTCCTGTTGTCTCTTGCAACAGCTTATGACGTGGAGGTAGAACAGATGGATGTGAAGACAACTTTCCTTCATGGTGATTTGGAGGAAGAAATCTACATGTCACAACTAGAGCATTACATGGTGAAAGGTAAAGAAAATTTGGTTTGCAAACTTAAGAAGTCTTTGTATGGTTTGAAGCAATCCCCTAGGAGATGGTATTTGAAGTTTGATGCCTTTGTGTTGTCAATTAGATTTGTGAGATCGAAATCGGATCACTGTGTGTTCTTTAAGTTTGATGGTGATCATTGTTGCATTGTATGTTGATGATATGTTGCTCATTGGGAAGGGTAAGACTATGATTTCTAATTTCAAATCTCAGTTGTCAGCACAATTTGAAATGAAAGATTTAGGGGCAGCTAGGTACATTCTAGGAATGGAAATCAGAAGAGACAGAGCTAACATAAAACTTTGGTTAAGCCAGAGTAAGTATGTGAAGACCGTGTTGGATAGGTTCAGCATGGTAGATTGTAGACCATTGTGTGTTCCTATTTCTTTGGGGACAAAGTTATCTGTTGAGGATTGTCCAAAATCTCCTAGTGAGGTGGAGGACATGAGCAGAGTACCTTATGCTAGTGTTGTTGGTAGTTTGATGTATGCTATGGTCTGCACAAGACCAGACATTGCCCAAGCAGTGGGAGTCCTTAGTCGATTTATGGCTAATCCTAGACGGGTTCATTGGGATGCAGTTAAGTGAGTGTTCAGATATTTAATGGGTACTTCCTAGTATTCCATTTGCTATCATGGTAATGTTATAGGATCTCCGCATTCCGTTGACATTCGTGGATTTTTGGATTCAGATTGGGTAGGTGACATTGACAGCAGGAGATCCACCAGTGCTTATGTGTTTACACTGTTTGGTGGTGCTATTAGTTGGATGAGTAAGCGACAACCTATTGTTGCTTTGTCCATGACAGAAGCTGAGTATATGGTAGCCACTCATGCTTGTAAGGAAACCATTTGGCTTAAGAGATTGTGTTCAGATATTGGTGTTGATGTAGGAAAGATAACGATCAGTTGTGACAGTCAGAGTGTGATTTGCCTTGTGTTGGTTAACAGATTTGCCCTTCATAGATAACTAAAAAAAATGACTCAAAACACCCAGGAAGAAGGACTAACAACACCAAGAGCACCAACAGTTGGAGAGGTCGCCATTAGATTGACAACCTTCCTCTAAATTTTAGAGGTACAACTCCCTCCTAAGATATGCAATGAATAAAAACATGGGGTATGCTTTTTACCAGAAATCAGAAAAGGTAAACTAACATCTATTCATAACCATGAGATAGATGTGAACAATTACTTTGGAATGAAGTGGATGCAGATAAACAATACAAAGCCTATTTATCCCACACCTACATATAATATCAGATTAAATGAAAGACAATCATATTCCCCTTAACACATACCAACCATAGGCAAGATACGTATCTGGTAATTTAGATTCAATCATACATAATAAAGGCAAATTGAAGATTGATTACAAGTTAACACATGAACAATTGCAACCAAATAAAATATCCACAGACACACAGTTCTGAAAACATATTTCATTTCTTCAATCTGAAAGCTCAAAGTCCTTGATAAGTTCCTCTGCACATAAACTGAGTCAAGAGGATTACAACTGATCACAGATTAACCGAAAATAGAATTATTCCCCTTTTCCTTGTTACATAGAACAACTGAAAAATATTCCCCAAGAAACCTTTCAGTTTTTGCAACGGCTTCTTGAAAATACATTACAAAATAAATCCCCTCCTCTTTTTCGTAATAGTTTCTTGAAACATCTCTATGAATGAAAAATAAAACCTCCTCATTTACCGGGTGCATAGAACAATTTAACTCCAATAAGTTAAAACATTATGGAGTGAATTATATGATGACACACCATGCTTTAATTAAAATTTCCAATGAATGTTGTGCCACTATGTCAAGCATCCCTGGTATTAAGGCTATTGTGGTCCTACCAATTTCATGTTCCATATGTTTTGAAAGTGCACCAATATGTATATTTTATGAATACCTAGCCTTCATGAATTTGATAGAAGAACGGTTCTGTAAATTTTGTAACCTCTGAGTTATCATCAACTTCATAATCTGATCTGTATTGAATTTTCTCAGTTAAAGATTGATGCTCATGGAAGTTATCTCCTATGCTTCAATCATTTTCTAGTTCTTAGGGCTCCGATCCAGTGGTATGAAGCCTTGGTGATCATCATCTCCTTTCTTCTCCATTTCTATCCAAGCTGCTAATTTTGAAATCCCGTTGCTCCAATATAGATGAATAATGAATCATAGTCCACATTTGAGTAACTATATGTGTTGCACTTTCAGAATAAGAGGCAAGATCTCTGATACATGAAATATCCTTTTTAGGGACAAAAGAAGATTGCAAGTGTGTAAGCAGTCCCAACTAATAAGAATTTTCTTTAATATCAGATTCATGCCTCATCAACAGGGTTCCATTGGTTCTATCTAACTTTCTCTGAGCTATCCTGCTGCTTTGTAGGCCTCTAAGAATATTTTGCATGCACCCATGATTTTGTAAACCTTGGCTAGAGTAGAAGCTTCAGGAATGACAAACCATCCAAACAAAACAACATAATTTAAGACTAAAGAATCTCGAACAGTTGTAAAAGGATTGGTTATCTCTGCAAGAAAGATTAGTGTTACACAATAATACCAGGGATGATGAAGATCTTCTTTTCTTCTAAAATAATTTTCCATCAACATCTTTCATCACTTCCATTCCATTAGAGGCAAGTGCCCGTGGGTGTTCCTTTGTCAGGGAATTAAGAATTGGTTCCATGATATCATTTAAATCATGACTCACTGCCTCCTTTTTGAATTTTTGATACCACATCTTTAGCTAAAGAGATTGTGTATAATGCAGGTGCTATCCTTGCTTGAGAGCTCACATTTGGCACTGGTTTGGAGGAAACTGGCAAAAATCATGGAATTTAACTTTGCATCTGCCCGTTGCATTTGCTTAAAAGTTTCTAAGACCTTTTCAACAAATCCATTATGTGCATATCCCATCATCGTGGCGATTTGATATATATAAATCAAGACAGGGCATTAGAGGATATTGGCAATGATTAAACAGTTCATGTGTCTTGAACATACTTCCACACCTCATGTATGTCTACCAAGGCATTTCAATAGCAGTCTAAGCTCAAATAAGACTTGATTCTCTTTTGGCTCTTCAGAGTGCCATCCAACGTCAAAAGTAAAGACATGATATATAGGAATCGTATGTTGTATTGGATCTAGTAAAACCTTAGCAAGCTCAGACTTGGTAAATTTGTGCTTTGATAAGGCAAACATTGGTACCCTCATTTTGCCAGTGTAAACAAATGAAACCATCAAAGGCATCTTATCATCATCAAGCACCAATCTGTAATCAATGTATTCTCTGAGATAGCATTTTTTTGAGGAGTCTGCCAGACTATTCACGAGCTTCGTGTCCATTTCCACACTTGTATATAAGTCAAGCAGAGCATTTCAAACTATGCAAATCACATTTGTTTGAGTGGATATTGCGCAGATCGGTGTTCACTGCATCAGTCTTACAAACACTTCTAATATCATCATAAACATTCCCATTGAAGAACTTTCCATTTCATCATGCTTTGATAATAGTCCATATGTTGCTCGAAAGCTTCTCATTTTGGCGTAAGTTTGGAGGATGTTGGTGACGATTGTAGATTTTAGCCTCATACTTGCCATTTGCATTTGTTTGAAATTTTATTCAATATGGCAATTACATTTGTAGGAAAATCTCTAAGGCTGAGTCAACAAGTTCCTTATGTACATATGTGGTGATCATTGCACTCGATGAGAGGACATTTCCTTGAAAGTTTTTGAAGCCTTTTCAATTGATCCAGATGGTGAATACCCTGCATTCTTTGCGTGCTATGAGATGAAAATTACTTTGAGGCATTCTGACATACAATTCATGTGCATTGTCTATGCTCCCTCATATGCATACATTTATGCCAATGAAAACCTCTTCATTGAAGGCACTCCCAGGAAGACGTTGTGGAGTCCGGCTCCAATGGATACCCACAACCTGTTCTAAAGTACTCGCATTCGGATGCTGGCAAAAGGTGGTGGAGTGCGGCTTCATACCTACGAACTGTATTTATGTAAAAGCTTCTAAGCCATCATTTCATACTATACAACCTTACCTTCTTACTTCCTTGTTCTAAGATGCTTTGGTAGAAGTCTATACTCAGTTCAAGAGGTCAAATTTGGTACAGATTGGGAGAAACATTCACAGAAGTCGTGGAGCACGGCTCTACAGCTGTCAAATGCATTTGCTTGAAAGTTTCTAAATCCTTTCTTCAAAGAATCCATTTTATGTGTGTGTTGTGGTCATTGGACTCCATGAGACCACATTTCTCTAAGGCATTATGTAAACAGTTTACGTGTCTTGTCTGTGCATTCCATAATTTGCGTACCAATATACCAAAAGCATTTTAAAAGATTGCAGGCATTTGGTGAATATCCTGCATTCATTTTGAGGCATCAAGCCCAAACTGTTTAGGTGCCTATTCTGTGTTTCAACGTTCTGCATATATGTCTGCTGGAGCATTCAAACCCATAATATTTGATAAAAGTTTTTATGCCTACAACCTGCTTGAAAACTCTTAACAACGGCTTAGAAGATGTTGGTGGAGGAATTTGGTGGGGCATTTGCATTTGGAAGTTTCTAAAATATTTTCAACAAAACCATTTCACACATATCCTTTCATTGTACGAGAGTTCCTAAAACTATTTCATTATATTTATCATGCATATAGTCTGCAATCATGGTGTTCCTTCTAATATCATCAGCATCGGTGAATACACCCAGAGAGGAGGCTTTAATAATATTTGGAGATTGAAGGAGACTAGCAATCGCCACAGCAGTATGTCTGATTGAGAAGGCTTGGAAAAAGGTAGCTTATAAACTTTGTCTCCATATGCTCCGTACATTCATTTTGTGAATATTCTGCCAGTATTACAATCCATACATAATGAACTTTTGTACTTGAACCAAGAAAAGGTACAGAGGTTCAATTGGAGGGCTCAATTTTACAAATCGTGTTGCATGAGAGACCAAAGGTGAGTGGCCTTTTCAAGAGCATAGAACAGTGAACTTTGAACCCATGAACCATTGAATTTTGAAAAAGGTTCAAGTTTAGAGGTTCAAGATTACAAATTCCTTCCTACACCAAGACAACAGGCGAATGATCTTTAATAACAACGGGATGACTTGAGGAGTGAACATATTGACCAATAAAGGAAAATGGTACATCAATGCTTGCTCAAGGAAGGATTAAGAAAAATTGAATAAAGGTAATTAGAAGAGTAACATTGGCTCTGACTGGGGATGAGGACTGCAAAAGGAAGAAGCAAGGAATCCAGAATCTCAAGCCAAGACCAGTGCCTTATCGATGGGCCATAGAGTCAAGGGGAAAAACAAGAGACTTAAGCAAGTCCAAAAATAGAACAAGACAGTAAAAGGAAACAACTACACTACCAGTACACCAAAATTCCTGATATGTACCTGGTCATGAAGACCCTACCTCCAGAGACTTCAGAGTTGTCATGCAAATCCATTGACGGGATGGGAGAAATAACAGCCTGTGTGGAATAATGATGGATGAATTAGAAGTATGCACACCACCAATGGCTAGCTAGCGACCAACATGATGAGAATGACTTCACATAAAGGCCCTCCAGATGTGACTTGATACTCAAAAATCCACTCCTCATCATATACTTCTGCAATAAGACGACTCATGTCAGCATTGTCCAGTACATAACTACTAGTATCTGTCTGAAAATTGGCCTCATGTATAATATTAGAATGCATCTGATTTTGCAAACATGTAGAAATCAGTCCTTGGATTGGACAACCTACATACAGATCATGAGATAAAAAGCTTTCTTTGGATGTGGAAGTAATTGCATTGTTCAAAAATTTTGGATCACAACTTGTAGAATCCTTCTTCTCTGCATCAGACAAATTAATATCCCCTGCTTGGAAATAATCATGACTACTCAACTCATCAACAAACCAATCATAAGACGCGCATGACTCATGTAAAACTAAAAGTGAATTAATTTTAGTTGAAGAAGAATGAGAATCCATATTATCAACAAAACTGTCATGTGGCTGAAAATCACTCTCAGATGGAATAATAGTCTCTTTCTGTGCTGGGACTGATTCTCTTACTTCATCATTCTCACCCATAAGCTCTTCTTGTAGCCATGCCCTTTCATGATTAAATACAGGAATTTTGACAACTTCACATTCCAGCTATGTATCAATCATAGCTTCATTGTCTACATCAGAACTTCGAAATAAAACATCAGAAAAACATTCTTTCTGTAGACTACATGATGAATCAATTTCTAAGAATGTGACTGTGAGTTGTGATTTTTGAATATCACATTCTACCAGCATGGGATCGAGTTTGATAGAAAAGACTTCTTCTTCTCTTGCACAAAGAAAATCATCGAGAGAATAAGTAGATTGACAATGTAATTTATCTATTTCCTCACCAGGCTCAATCATCACATTATCAAATGCATATATTCCATTTATTGAATTAGCATCACAAGTAATGGGAAATTGAAACAGGGCCATATGAACTTGTGCAATGTCTCCTATCTCTTCTTGTGACTTTCCATCTTCTTCATAAAAAAATTCAAATGTTGGGTATTTAGGAGAAGTGCAAAGATTTGATTGTTTAATCTATTCCAATGTTAAATAAGCATCATAAAAAACAAAGACTTCCATGTTTGATTTTAAGAACTCTTTCTCAGCCTCATATGAAACACTTTCTACTATTTGGTCCTTTTCATCCATGTCAAAATTAAAAATTTCTGATTCAGGAGAAAATATGGAATCATTCATACCTTCTTTCATATCGTGGGAGGAACAAGCAGCCACATCCATTTTAATTTCAGTAATGTGGCCATCTTCATTCAAAACTCCACATAAAAAGTCATCATTCAATCCCTCTAGGCACCAGTTTGGAATGATAGTGACATTGGGCTCTTCTGATAGTACTTCTTCATTATACTCTTCAGCAAGAGTAGATGATTGTTCTATTTCACTCCTTTGTATGTATGCTGAGAAAAATTCCATTTTTTTACTTCAATCCTAGCTTAAAACTCTTTCTTGCTACTGATGGTCTTTCCATGGTAATAAATCTTTAGGCTCGACAAATGCTCGCACATTATCTTGTTCATTAAAAATAGAGAAGTTATATGAAACTTGATCCTCATGAATCTTTTGTTTAAAGTCTTTGAGAGAATAAAACCTGTCATGCAAACTTCTGAGCAATGACGAAGATTTGTAATCTTTTGATGGATGCAACTTCCTCTTCTCTGCTTCAAAGATGCTAGCTTTCAGATTATTCCATAATAAATGAAGTATTTCATCATTTTCAGATAGTATCTCTTCAATTGTTGGTATAGGTCTTCTTCTAGATTTAAACTGATTTCTTTGGCTTGCCTGGCATTGAACCATTTTCTGAGATTTTCATATAAAACAGAGTCGCCAACCTCCTCCTTCAATGAGGTATCTTCAATTTGCTGGAGAATAAGGATGCAACACGAATCTTTTCCTCCCCAGTAGAGTCACCAAAAATTTGTTGGTTAACAGATTTGCCCTTCATAGATAACTAAAAAAAATGACTCAAAACACCCAGGAAGAAGGACTAACAGCACCAACAGTTGGAGAGGTCTCCATTGGATTGACAACCTTGTTAGATTCAGGATAGACAACTAAGAGGGGGGGTGAATCAGTTGTCAAAAACTTTCTTTCCAATTACACACTTAAATCCTTTTGAGATTTAGCAGCATATCAATAAATCAATCATGGAAACATAATGCATTAAATCAAGAGCAGAAACATATCAACACATAAGACACCAAGATTTTGACGTGGAAAACCCAGTTAAGGGAAAAACCACGGGGTGATTAACCCAAGATTGTATTCTCTATTAGAAGAATAGAAAAAACAAAATGGCACATGCCAATTAGGGCTCATTGCCTGAGCACACTGCTCACAAGAGGCTCACTGCCTACAAGAGACACACTATCTACAAAATGATAATTATCACATACTTGAACTGGAGAATAACATCTTCACCATGCTTGAATCAGTTCCATTTAAGCCCACAACTTCTGCTCTGCCTTTCTCTCTCTTCCTTGCTACCACACTCTCATCTCCACAAGACACACTTTGAAATGACTTTACAACTCCTTATTTATACAAGGCATCGACTTAGGAATAATCATCTAAGTCGGCAAACATCTACAAGAACATTCGCAAGATGTGTAATACATCCGGTCGGCCAGTCTCAGGAGGAACACCATCATCCAGAAGTTATTCTTCAATTGTGAGATCCAACTCCAATGCGGACCACCAACATGAATTGGACACGATCCAAAGACCTCCACAAGATTGCTTGAATCACCAAGAACATCCATACTTCATCTGCTTACTGAAATCCTTCTCTCCTTCACCCAAAACCTCAAGAACATAGTCTGTCTTCACTGTCACAAAGGAATAGATGCTTGTGGACCTTCAAACCATGATCCAATAGATTTGACACTTCACAAAGACTTCCTCAACACTCCCTCAAATCCGTAGAATAGGATAATGCATTTCCAGATCTCACCGGATCTATCAGTATCACTCTGTCACCTCTTAACACTTGCCAGAACCGGTTTTACTTGAGCGGCCACAACTTCTTCAGATCTTCATGCGGACCTCTGAAATCTCTACTGGATCACCTTAAGACACATATCTACAAACCCTTTAAACCGCATCCTCTGATCCTCATCTTATCTTGGATTTTTACCTTACTGTCTTCACTATTCTTCATTGTTCCTGATATGACCAATTTTCTCAATATCCTCAGCAAACAGTTCATCCAATCCTTATCATTAATGCAACAGGAGTATGTTGACATCAATGACAACACCGGTTAGGTCCATACTTGCAACAATCTCCCCCTTTGTCATTGATGGCGACATAGATATGAAAAACTATTTTGACCATCAAGACAAGAATTTATCTTTACTGACACAACTCCCCCTATCATCAACAATCGTTCACTTGTCTTCTCTTTCTTTACTGCTCCCCCTTTGATCAGCCACCACTTGTTTTTTACATGTCTTCTCTCCCCCTTTGACATTAATGGCAAAGGGCACATACTTGCAATTCCACCATTTCAGAATCATACCAGCTGCTCCCCCTGAGTAGCAGCTCCCCATCATCAATTCGGATCACAAGATATGAATGTGATATCCACCGGACTGATGCACATCAGTGTACCTTAGTTCATCACCGGAGGGGTAATAACCCCTAACTTCTCCCTGAGATAATCAAAAGAGTCCTTAGGTAGAGGTTTAGTAAAGATATCTGCAATTTGATCCTTGGAAGGCACAAACTCCAATCTGACTTCATTCTTGTTCACTTGCTCTCTCAAAAAGTGAAACTTGATAGATATATGCTTAATCTTTAAATGCAACACCGGATTCTTAGATATATTTATTGCACTTGAATTATCACAGAAGATTGTGATAGGCTCCTCATACTCCACTCTTATGTCTCTTAGCATTTGCTTCATCCACAAAACTTGAGTGCAACTACCTGCTGCTGCAATATATTCTACTTCTACAATGGACAGAGATATTGCCTCTTGTTTCTTTCTCAGCCAAGAAACCAATCTCTTCCCCAAAAAGAATGCTCCTCCACTGGTACTCTTCCGGTCATCCACATCTCCTACCCAATCCGCATCTGTATATGCATGAAGAGAGAAATCATGATCTCTAGGAGACCACAATCCATACTCAACTATTCCTTTTAGATATCTAAAAATCTTCTTGATTTCCATGACATGAGATTCTCTAGGATTAGCTTGAAATCTAGCAACAAGACCCACAACATTCATAATGTGAGGTCTAGTTTGAGTGAGATACAACAATCCTCTAATCATTGACCTGTACTTTTTCTGATCAACCTTAGGAGAGTCATCATCTTTGCCCAATTTACATCCGGTTGCCATGGGAGTATTCATTGGTTTTGAGTCTTCCATCCCAAATTTTTTCAACAATTCTTTCACATATTTGGTCTGAGAAATGAAGATTCCTTTCTTTGTTTGAGTGATTTGAAGACCCAAGAAGAAATTCATTTCCCCAAGCATGGACATCTCAAATTCACTTTTCATTTGATTTGTAAAAGTTTTACACATACTATCTCTTCCTCCAAAAATGATATCATCAACAAATACTTCAACAATCAAGATGTTTTCATGATCAATTTTGAAATACAAATTACTATCAGCAGTACCTTTTTTGAAACCAATCTTCAAAAGATGCTTATCCAATCTTTCATACCACGCTTTTGGGGCTTGCTTTAGTCCATACAGTGCTTTCTTCAACTTACAAACCATATCACCATGATCAGACAATTGAAAACCATCCGGTTGTTCAATGTATACTTCTTCCAAGTCACCATTCAGGAAGGTAGACTTAACATCCATCTAATATACTTTGAAATCCTTGAAGGCAGTAAAAGCAAGAAATAATCTGACTGCTTCAATTCTTGCCACCGGAGCAAAAGTTTCTTCAAAATCAACTCCTATTTGAGAGTAACCCTTGCAGACCAATCTAGCTTTATTTCTGATTACTTCACCAACTTCATTCAGTTTGTTCCAGAAGACCCATTTTGTTCCAATCACATTCTTGTTTCTAGGTCTGGGAACAAGATCCCAAGTGTGATTTTTCTCAATTTGCATTAGCTCTTCCTCCATTGCTTTAGTCCAATTTTCATCATTGCAAGCTTCATTCACTGTCTTAGGTTCAATCTTTGAAATCAGACAATACTTATCTGAATCTTGAGCAATTCTCCTTCTTGTTTGTACACCTTTGCTTTTGTCACCTATGATCTGATCTTCAGAGTGGTTCAGTCTTACATACCTGGGAACTTTGGGAGTTTCTTGCACTTCTGATTCTTGATCAGGCTCATTAAAACTCATCTCTTCTTCCTGATTTACTGGATAAGTTTGAATTTGACTTTCAGAAGAGGCTCGGACTCCTTGAATCAGAACACCATTCTGATCATCTTCATCATATTCATAAAACCTTGAGGGTTTTTCAGTTCCTTCATCAAACTTCACATTGTACTTTCTATTATCTTTTTCAGTCTCTTGTTATAACACCGGTATGCTTTGCTTTGAGTAGAGTAACCTAAGAATATTCCCTCATCACTTCTAGCATCAAACTTACCTAGATCTTCATCTCTTTTGATGTAACATTTGCTACCAAAGACTCTGAAATACCTCACAGTAGGAGTAATGCCAAACCAAAGTTCATAAGGAGTCTTACTGGTATTGCTTTTGATTTGAACTTGATTGAGAGTATAGACTGCAGTGCTGACGACTTCTCTCCAATAGATCTGAGGAACATTTACTTCCATCATCATGGTCTTGGATGCTTCCTGGATGGTCCGGTTCTTTCTTTCCACTACTCCATTCTGCTGTGGAGTCCTAGGAGCAGACAACTGTCTCTTTATTCTATGCTTCTCACAGAATTCTATGAACTCACCGGATGTGAATTCTCCACCTCTATTAGACCTCAGACACTTTAATTTTAATTCGGTTTCATTTTCTACCATAGCTTTGAATATTTTGAATTTCTCAAAAGCTTCTGATTTCCCTTTCAAAAAAGTTACCCACATCATCCGGGAGTAGTCATCAATTAGTAACATGAAGTATCTATCACCTTGCACACTCTTGATTCTTGCCAGACCACATAGATCAGTATGAACTAAGTCCAATATTCCGGTAGAAGATTATTCTTTGCTTTTAAATGAGACTCTGCTTTGTTTTCCCAACTGACATTCTTTTCACAAACTATTTGTAGGTTTCACCAGTTTTAGAAGATCTCTTACAGCCTGAGTGTTGCTTATCTTGATGATATTATCAAAATTCACATGACACATCCTCCTATGCCATAGCCAACTCTGATCCATTTGCACAAATAGACAACTTTTATTGGTACCAACTAAATGGAAGATATTACCTTTTGTCTGAGTACCGGATGCAATCTTTATTCTGAAACTTTCAAAGATCTTGCATTTTCTATTCTTGAATCGGAGATCATAGCCTTTGTCCACCAACTATCCAATACTAAGAAGATTGTGCTTCAATCCTTCAACATACAGTACATTACCGGTTTTGTTCCTTCCATCAAAAGAAATAGTTCCTCTATCTCTAATTCTGCCAGCAGAATTATCACCAAACTTTACCACTCCTCCTTTATACCTTTCCAAATCTATGAACTTATTTTTGTCACCTATCATATGGTTAGAGCATCCACTGTCAATGACCTAATCATCCTTTTCTTCAACTTGGGCAGCCAAAGCTCTTTCCACAGTCTTATGATTGAAAGATACAAAGGGCATTGGATCTTCTTTCTTGATGGCAATGAACACCCATTCATTTCCAAATTTGTTTCCTGTCTCTGATTCATCATTTGTTACTCCTTCATTATCATCATCTTCATGTACATAGTAACAGTTCTTTTGGAACCTTGGCTTGTTAGGATTTGGCCTTGAAAATATTATCGGACACCTTGAGGCAAAATGACCAATCTTATTGCAGTTAAAACACTTAAAAGGCAATTTCCCTTCATACTTACCGGATACTCTTGGCAGTCTTTTTGCAATAAGGGCTTCAAGATGAGTAGTTTCTGCTTCTTCTTCTTCCAGGTCTTTTCTTGCTTTTTCATACCATGATAGTTTCCTTGATGAGTTCTCTCTCGGATCAAACCTTTGTTTACCTTTTACAAAGGCACTGGCTTTGAATGTAGATTCAGTCTTGGGAGGGGCATCTCCAAACTTGGTCATTTCAAATGCAGCCAATTTACCAGCCAATTGATCTCTTGTGACAGTTGTATGGGCTCTAAATTCTTCAATGGAAACAACCTTGATTTTATAAGTAGGAAGGGATTTGAGAATTTTGCCACAATCTCATCTTCATCCAAGACTCCACCAGCACATCTAATTCCACAAACAAGCTCATTTACTCTTGGCATAAAAGTAGTGATATTTTCATCTTCTCTCATCTTCAAATTTTCAAATTTCCCTTTCAGACTCTGTAGCCTTGCGCATTTAACATACTTGTCTCCTTCATGCAAAAGTTCTAGTTTTTCCCAAATCTCAAAAGAAGTTGGTAGGTCAACAACATTTGAAAGCTCTGAATCAGATAATGCGCTTAGAAGAGCTTCTATAGTCCGTAGATTGTTTTCAGCATTTGTGATTTCACTTTGGGATTTCGGGCCACCCTGTGGAGGAGTATATTTCGTTGAAGCCATGTTCCAGTACTGTATTCCCATACATTGTAGGTGACATTTCATGCAACTTTTCTAAAGATTAAAATTGGTTCCATCAAACTTCAGACTATCCTTTTTGTAGGACGACATCCTAGATCTCCTCAAGCGGTTAAGCTCTTTTTAGAGGAACTTAGCTCTGATACCAATTGTTAGATTTAGGACAGACAACTGAGAGGGGGGGTGAATTAGTTGTCAAAAACTTTCTTTCCAATTACACACTTAAATCCTTTTGAGATTTAGCAGCATATCAATAAATCAATCATGAAAACATAATGCATTAAATCAAGAGCAGAAACACATCAACACATAAGACACCAAGATTTTGATGTAGAAAACTCGGTTAAGGGAAAAACCACAGGGTGATTAACCCAAGACTGTATTCTCTGTTAGAAGAATAGAAAAAACAAAATGGAACATGCCAATTAGGGCTCACTGCCCGAGCACACTGCTCACAAGAGGCTTACTGCCTACAAGAGACACACTGTCTACAAAATGATAAGTATCACATACTTGAACTGGAGAATAGCATCTTCACCATGCTTGAATCAGTTCCATTTAAGCCCACAACTTCTGCTCTGCCTTTCGCTCTCTTCCTTGCTACCACACTTGCATCTCCACAAGAAACACTTTGAAGTGGCTTTACAACTCCTTATTTATACAAGGCATCGACTTAGGAATAATCATCTAAGTCGGCAAACATCTACAAGAACATTCGCAAGATGTGTAATACATCCGGTCGACCAGTCTCAGGAGGAACACCATCATCCGAAAGTTATTCTTCAATTGCGAGCTCCAAATCCAATGCAGACCACTAACACGAACTGGACACGATCCAAAGACCTCCACAAGATTGTCTGAATCACCAAGAACATCCATACTTCATCTGCTTACTGAAATCCTTCTCTCCTTCATCCAGAACCTCAAGAACACAGTCTGTCTTCACTGTCACCAAGGAATAGATGCTTGCGGACCTTCAAACCACGATCCAATCGATTTGACACTTCACAAAGACTTCTTCAACACTCCCTCAAATCTGTAGAATAGGATAATGCATTTCCGGATCTCACCGGATTTATCTATATCACTCTGTCACCTCTGAACACCTGCCGGAACCGGTTTTACTTGAGCGGCCACAACTTCTTCAGATCTTCATGTGGACCTCTAAAATCTCTACTGGATCACCTTAAGACACATTTCTACAAACCCTTTAAACCGCATTCTCTGATCCTCATCTTATCTTGGATTTTTGCCTTATTGTCTTCACTGTTCTTCATTGTTCCTCATTTGACCAATTTTCTCAATATCCTCAACAAACAGTTCATCCAATCCTTATCATTAATGCAACAGGAGTATGTTGACATCAATGACAACACCGGTTAGGCCCATACTTGCAACAAACCTTTCTCTAAATTTTAGAGGTACAACTTCCTCCTAAGATATGTAATGAATGAAAACAAGGGGTATGCTTTTTACCGGAAAGCAGAAAAGGTAAACTAACATCTATTCATAACCATGAGATAGATGCGAACAATTACTTTGGAATGAAGTGGATGCAGATAAACAATACAAAGCCTATTTATCCTACACCCACAGATAATATCAGATTAAACGAAAGATAGCCATATTCCCCTTAACACATACCAAACATAGGCAAGATATGTATTTGGTAATTCAGATTCAATCATACATAATAGAGGCAAATTGAAGATTGATTACAAGTTAACACATGAACAATTGCAACCAAAGAAAATATCCACAGACACACAGTTCTGAAAACATATTTCATTTCTTCAATCTGAAAGCTCAAAGTCTTTGATAAGTTCCTCTGTACATAAACTGAGTCAAGAGGATTACAACTGATCATAGATTAACCAAAAATAGAATTATTCTCCTTTTCCTTGTTACATAGAACAATAAAAAAAGATTCCCCAAGAAACCTTTCAGTTTTCGCAACCGCTTCTTGAAAATACATTACAAAATAAATCCCCTCCTCTTTTTCGTAACAATTTCTTGAAACATCTCTATGAATGAAAAATAAAACCTCCTCATTTCCCAGGTGCATAGA
This sequence comes from Cunninghamia lanceolata, assembly GCA_027924645.1. Classification (NCBI taxonomy): domain Eukaryota; kingdom Viridiplantae; phylum Streptophyta; class Pinopsida; order Cupressales; family Cupressaceae; genus Cunninghamia; species Cunninghamia lanceolata. Next base: position 25,770,028 of record BSBN01000213.1, on the reverse strand, counting down.
ACAATTTAACTCCAATAAGTTAAACATTATGGAGTGAATTATATGATGACACACCATGCTTTAATTAAAATTTCCAATGAATCTTGTGCCACTATGTCAAGCATCCCACGTATTAAGGCTATTGTGGTCCTACCAATTTCATGTTCCATATGTTTGAAAGTGCACCAATATGTATATTTTATGAATACCTAGCCTTCAGGAATTTGATAGAAGAACGACTGTTTAAATTTTGTAACCTTTGAGTTATCATCAACTTCATAATTTGATTTGTATTGAATTTTCTCAGTTAAAGATTGATGCTCCATGGAAGTTATCTCCTATGCTTCAATCATTTTCTAGTTCTTAGGGCTCCGGTCTAGTGGTATGAAGCCTTGGTGATCGTCATCTCCTTTCTTCTCCATTTCTATCCAAGCTGCTAATTTTGAAATCCCGTTGCTCTAATATAGATGAATAATGAATCATAGTCCACATTTGAATAACTATATGTGTTGTACTTTCAGAATAAGAGGCAAGATCTCTGATACATGAAATATCCTTTTTAGGGACAAAAGAAGATTGCAAGTGTGTAAGCAGTCCCAACTAATAAGTATTTTCTCTAATATCAGATTCATGCCTCATCAACATGGTTCCATTGGTTCTATCCAACTTTCTCTGAGTTATCCTACTGCTTTGTAGGCCTCTAAGAATATTTTGCATGCACCCATGATTTTGTAAACCTTGGCTGGAGTAGAAGCTTTAGGAATGACAAACAATCCAAATGAAACAACATAATTTAAGACTAAAGAATCTCGAACAGTTGTAAAAGGCCTTGAATTGGTTATCTCTGCAAGAAAGATTAATGTTACACAACAATACCAGGGATGATGAAGATCTTCTTTTCTTCTAAAACAATTTTCCATCAGCATCTTTCATCACTTCCATTCCATTAGAGGCAAGTGCCTGTGGGTGTTCCTCTGTCAGGGAATTAAGAACTGGTTCCATGATATCATTTAAATCATGACTCACTGCCTCCTTTTTGAATTTTCAATACCACATCTTTGGCTGAAGAGATTGTGTATAATGCAGGTGCTATCCTTGCTTGAGAGCTCGCATTTGGCACTAGTTCGGAAGAAACTGGCAAAAATCATGGAATTTAACTTTTCATCTGCCCGTTGCATTTGCTTAAAAGTTTCTAAGACCTTTTCAACAAATCCATTATGTGCATATCCCATCATCGTGGTGATTTGATATATATAAATCAGGACAGCGCATTAGAGGATATTGGTAATGATTAAACAGTTCATGTGTCTTGAACATACTTCCACACCTCGTGTATGTCTACCAAGGCATTTCAATAGCAGTCTAAGCTCAAATAAGACTTGATTCTCTTTTGGCTCTTTAGAGTGCCATCCAGCTTCAAAAGTAAAGACAAATGATATATAGGAATCGTATGGTGTATTAGATCTAGTAAAACCTCAGCAAGCTCGGACTTGGTAAATTTGTGCTTTGATCAGGCAAACACTCGTACCCTCATTTTGCCAGTGTGAACAAATGAAACCATCAAAGGCATCTTATCATCATCAAGCACCAATCTGTAATCAATGTATTCTCTGAGATAGCATTTTTTTGAGGAGTCTGCCAGACTATTCATGAACTTCGTGTCCATTTCCACACTTTGTATATATGTCAAGCAGAGCATTTCAAACTATGCAAATCACATTTGTTTGAGTGGATATTGCGCAGATCGGTGTTCACTGCATTAGTCTTACAAACACTTCTAATATCATCATAAACATTCCCTTTGAAGAACTTTGCATTTCATCATGCTTTGATAATAGTCCATATGTTGGTCGAAAGCTTCTCATTTTGGCGTAAGTTTGGAGGATGTTGGTGACAGTTGTAGATTTTAGGCTCATACTTGTCATTTGCATTTGTTTGAAATTTTATTCAATATGGCAATTACATTTGCAGGAAAATCTCTAAGGCCGAGTCAACAAGTTCCTTATGTACATATGTGGTGATCACTGCACTCGATGAGAGGACATTTCCTTGAAAGTTTTTGAAGCCTTTTCAACCGATCCAGATGGTGAATACCCTACATTCTTTGTGTGCTATGAGATGAAAATTACTTTGAGGCATTCTGACATACAATTCATGTGCACTGTCTATGCTTCCTCATACGCATACATTTATGCCAATGAAAACCTCTTCATTGAAGGCACTCCTGGGAAGATTTCATGGAGTCCAGCTCTGATGGATACCCACAACCTGTTCTAAAGCACTCGCATTTGGATGCTGGTAGAAGGTGGTAGAGTGTAGATTCATACCTGTGAACTGTATTTGTGTAAAATCTTCTAAGCCATCGTTTCATACTATACGACCTTACCTTCTTGCTTCCTTGTTCTAAGATGCTTTAGTAGAAGTCTATACTCAGTTCGAGAGGTCACATTTGGTACGGGCTGGGATAAACATTGGCAGAAGTCGTGGAGTGTGGCTCTATAGCTGTCAAATGCATTTGCTTGAAAGTTTCTAAAGGCTTTCTGCAGAGAATCTGTTTTATGTGTGTGTTGCGGTCATTGGACTCCATGAGACCACATTTCTCTAAGGCATTATGTAAACAGTTTACGTGTCTTGTCTGTGCATTCCACAATTTGCGTACCAATATACCAAAAGCATTTTAAAAGATTGCAGACATTTGGTGAATGTCCTGCGTTCATTTTGAGGCGTTAAGCCCAAACTGTTTAGGTGCCTATTCTATGTTTCAACGTTCTGCATATATGTCTGCCGGAGCATTCAAACCCATAATATTTGATAAAAGTTGTTATGCCTACAACCTGCTTGAAAACTCTTAGCAATGGCTCAGAAGATGTTGGCGGAGGAATTTGGTGGGGCATTTACATTTGGAAGTTTCTAAAATCTTTTCAACAGAACCATTTCACACATATCCTTTCATTGCACGAGAGTTATTAGAACCGTTTCATTATATTTATCTTGCATATAGTTTGAAATCATGGCGTTCCTTCTAATATCATCAGCATTAGTGAATATGCCCAGAGAGGAGGCTTTAATAATACTTGGAGATTGAAGGAGACTAGCAATCGCCACAACAGTATGTCTGATTGAGAAGGCTTGGAAAAAGGTAGCTTATAAACTTTGTCTCCATATGCTCCATACATTCATTTTTTGAATATCCCGCTAGTATTACTATCCATACATAATGAACTTTTAGAAAAGGTACAGAGGTTCAATTGGAAGGCTCAATTTTACAAATTGTGTTGCATGAGAGACCAAAGGTGAGTGGCCTTTTTAAGAGCATAGAACAATGAACTTTGAACCCATGAACCATTGAATTTTGAAAAAGGTTCAAGTTCGGAGGTTCAAGATTACAAATTCCTTCGTACACCAAGACAACAAGCGAATGATGTTTAATAACAATGGGATGACTTGAGGAGTGAACATATTGACCAATAAAGGAAAATGGTACATCAATGCTTGCTCAAGGAAGGATTATGAAAAATTGAATAAGGGTAAATAGAAGGGTAACACCTTGCAAAGAATCCAACTTTCCATGCTAGAACCAAGCACATTGATGTTCAGTTTCACTTCGTGCGAGACATGGTTGAGATGGAAAGGTAAATTTGGAAAAGGTAGATACTTTGAAGAATGTTGTTGATGCATTGATGAAGCCAGTAAGCACAGAGAAGTTCAAATGGTGTTCGGAGTCTATGGGCCTCTCAGCCTCTAACAGTTAAACCCTGTTAGTCTATTGGCTCTTACATGGTGTTCGACAAGTGGGAGAATGTTGAGAATTAATGTGTCTCAACCTTGTAAATTCCTTACGTTATTAATGTTTGTATTTATTATTTAATTGCCTATGTTGTAAATATTTCTAAATTCCAATTGTCATATTGTGGGATGTGGCACGGTGATGTGTCAATCCTACATGGAATATGACAACTTGTAATTTTGTCCTCACATTAGGAGATAGATGTCCCACTTTGTAGTAGGAGCATTTTTCCATGTGTCGGCATCTTCCCTGTTGTGTAAGGGAATGTTTGACCGAAACGGTTATGACAGATTCCTATGACGAATCTATGACATGTAAGAGTCAGAAATAGAAGGTTGTAAGACAGGTGAAGACATGTGTCATGAAGCATCTTTGAAGAAGGCATATTTAGGTGCCCCAAGGTGGACTATGACATGTTGTAAGAGAATATGCTATTTATAGCCTGTGTATGATAGATTCTCTTACAATTGTAAGTTGTAACTGCTATGACAGTTTCTATGACGGTCGTAAGTGTCGTAAGAGCATCTGTCATAGCCCATTTTGGAAATAGGTGACCCCTTTGGGATGGGAGTTGTGGACAAGTGTTAGGCACATTCTGCAATGCTGACCAAGTGTCCTTAGGCGTGGGTTTTGGGCCATGAGGCCAAGTTGGACGCCCATTCCAAGAAAGGTCCAATATTGCCTTGTATTTTCTACATAAAGAGGTGCTTGGAGAGGGAGTTGTATCAAAGGTTCTACAGGTACTGTTATGCTGTCAGTTTGAGTCTAGACACGAGTGTCGAAGACCATTGAAGCTTGCATTGCAAGTGTATTGTAAACATATTTCAGATTTGTTAATACATTATGCAAGTTTCTGAGTGTGGGGTTTTTCACCCGATAAGGGTTTTCCCCATCGTAAATCTTTGTCTCTCTTCTTCTATCTACTTTCTGGTTCTTGTGTTTTGCTGCAATATCTCATGTTAATGGTTTAACATTGCTGTAATAGTTAGGATAAAATTGAATTTGCATAGCCCTCTCCTCATTAGATTAGTGTAGGAAGCGATTTCTACACACCAAGCTTCCTTTGAGCAATCTAACTTTTTGTTGATGGTAATTACATTGATGCGGTCATTAGATGCAGATACATTGTTTATAGTATAGTCATAAGGAATGTGGACTCCTTTGATGTCTCTATCTCCTAGGTTGTTGTTTTGTCTTGAGCTTCCTCCCTTGTTGTATTTGGGGAGGGGATTGTTGAAGGCCGTGTGTTGATCATTATATTGGTGTCCATTGACAGAAATTTCTTTATTGCCAATGAGGTCTTGAATTAGGTTTTTCAAGCATTGGCACCTGTTTGTTGTATGGCCGTTGCTTCTATGATAATCACAAAAATCCATTTCCCTCCACCATTTGGGTTTGAAATTTGGCTCATAGTCTCTCACAGGTGGTAGAGTAATGAGCTTGTCAATAATGAGTTTCCTTAGGACTACTTCGATGGGTTCATCCAAAGGTGTGAATTGTCGATGTGATGATCTGAAAAGTTTTGGTCCTTGTTGATCATATTGATTTTGATTTTGATTTGTTTGGTTTTGAGGGAAGGACTGTTGACGTTGATGTGATTGATCATACCGATTTTGATTTTGATTGGGTCGGTTGTTTTGGTTGTTTTGTGGGCCATTTAGATTTAAGATAGGGGCCGTTATAGCCCTCTTTGCATCTACAACTCCATCATTGACCACATTCTTGTTCTTGGTCCAAAATCAAGATTTGTCATTGTTATTTTTATTGTTAGAGTTGGTAGGTATGTCCTTTTGGATTTTGATTTGTCCTTTTGCTATCAAGGCTTTTTCAATTGTCAAGCCCATGTCGATTACCTTAGAGAAGGATGTAGGGCATTGTAGTTGTAATTGATAGCTTAACTCATAATTGAGGTTATGAATGAACATTTCTGTGAGTTGTTTTTCTGGAACATGGTAAGGACATTTGCTGTTGAGTTGTCTCCACCTTTGTAGGAATATTGCAAAGGATTCTACATATTTTTGCTTGGTATTGCAAAGATCAAGGACATAGATCTCATGTTCGATGTTATAGGAAAAATGTGAGACAAACTTGTCAACCAACTCACTGAAGGCTTTTATTCCCGGTGGTAGGTGTGAGAACCATTCCATTGTGGATCCACCTAGGCTACGTGGGAACAATCTCATAAGGTAGGTGTCATCAAAGGCAAGATCAATGCATGTTGCACAAAACTCTCTTATGTGATCCCTAGGGTCACCCTTTCCTCTATATTTGTTGAATTTGGGTATTTCAAAGTTTCTAGGAAAGGGAGCCATGACAAGGCTCTTGTCAAAGGGATATGGATAAATGTCCTCCACGTTGTAGTGTTTTGTGGTAGTTCCCATTTGTAGATCAGCAATTTGCTTTTGAAGTTGTTGCATTTGCTGTTGGAAGGTGTCAATGATGAGGTCCTTTGAGTCTTTTTTCTCCGGTTCCTTAAGACCCATTACATCAAAGTGATGTGGTAGTTTGACACCTTCTTTTGCTAAGTGGATCATCCATTTTTGGGGTTCTCTTGCGATGAGACGGTCCAAGAAATTTTAAAACTTGGGGTCTTGTGGGAGTTCGTCCATGTTTTGGGATGTAATGCTGTCACTATCACTCTCGCTAGAGAAGCTCGAGCTAAATGATTTGGAGTGAGACGTTTGACTATCATTTCCATAGATTTGATCTCTCCAATCATTGGGAGGGTGACGTTTATCTTTACCTTGTTTATCTCTACCTTGTTTATCTTTACCTTTGTTCCGTTTATGTCGACCATCATGAGTGTCCTTATTGTCTCTATTGTCTAGGTCACTTAGATTGTCTAGATTGTATAAATCGTCTTGATCATAGTGTTTTCCATGGATTCCTCGTTTGCCTGTATGATCTCTACTGCTCTCACCGGATTCTTTCCTTGTGAGTCCCATTTTGTTCCCTATTTTGTTTTCTTGTTTGAGATCTAGTGTGCACCATAATATGAATGTATGACGTGAGTGATGTGGGGGATTATGATGAGGTCAATGATGTGGAGATAGAATCTGATGAGGTCAATATCATGAGGGGATGTTTGATGTGTCAAGATCAAAGTGTTGATAAGATAAGGGGATGGGGATGTGAAACAACGTTTTCCTAAGGTTATGTTTTGATCTTTATGGATTGACAATGATAAGATGAAGTGAGAACTATAGGTTGATTAGGAATGATCGTGATCCCTATGATGTGATGAATAGTACCACTAAGGTAGTTTAGAATCCCAAAGGAAAATGTGTTATCCTTGATGAGGAACACTAAACTAGATGAGGCAAATGTGATTATGTCGTGAGATCAAGATCAAAAGTTCACTTTAGGAAATACTTGTTTGTGGGTGATGTTATGATGGTGAAATTGAGGGTATATTGAGGATAAATTGAAGGTGAAATGATGGGTGAAGTGTAAAGAAAGGAAGATGATGAAAATTTTGATATCAAATGTGACTGTCAAGACTCAACAAGGATGTTTCTGTAATCTATGTCCAAATGGGCATCCAGAAGTATCAAGCTTTTTCTCTGAAAAGGTGCAGAAGTGCTCTCTATTGTAAATGTGCAGGAATATATGGGCAAGTCTGTAGTGTAAAAGTGCAGGTATGTTCTGTAAATGCGCAAGTCTATAGGAAATGTAAGCATAAATAGTCAGTGTAAAGGAGGCTATGTTCAGTATATGTGCCACTCTGTTATGTATATGCATAATTGAATTGGGTAAATGTGGCACTGAATATGCAGATGTGCCAGTATGTGTGGAAACCAATGTTCAAGCAGTTAAGGTGAATGCACCAAAATAGGGTGTATATGCGCTGCAGAATCTGGTATATGCGCCACAGAATAGTGTAAATGTGCAACAATGAGTACATTGAAGCTTTGCAAAAGGGATTTTTGACAAGTTTGGTGTGCAATTTGGTCAAAGATCAGTTTGGATACTTGTTGGATGATTTTATAACTGTTATAGTTATCAAACACATCACACATACACAAGTATTGTTTTCTAAAACCAATAAAGCAAGTACAAATCCTAGGCTAGCTGGGACAATATAAACTGAATTCTCACTATTTCTAGATGAGGTATCTTCGGGAGGTGATAATCGGCCTTCCCTGCACTGGCTTATAGGGGTTTTTGGCTTCTAAGACAAAGGATAAGTAGTAAGGACAACCATTCGAGTGGTTATACATGCGGCAACACTACTCTCCGTTATGGAGTCTCCCATCCTGCAATGGTTACGCCTTGGAGGGTTTTGGGGGAGGTTGGCTGTCGGTATAACTTAGCAACACTCGTTGTTTGAAGCTTTTGCTCCAAACACAATTTATTTATAGTGGCTAGGCAGAGCTTGGCTTTAGCTTGTTACCACTTAAGGTCATTCCCACTTGGACGAACGGATATCCAAGGGCAAGCCTCTCTAAAGGAAAAACATGTGAAATGATATGTCTGGCATTTTGGTCACCCAAGATAGGGGAGAGCATAAGCCTAGTATCATTCTAAAAGCATGATAAACAATGATTCTTTTCCCCTAGTTAAAATGAAAAAGACTAAATGAGTTAAGCTACTTGGGCACACATGCAATTTGTTAACTTTGAGAGAAAGATAGCAACTTTTAAAACCTTCCTAAACATGACTAGATGACCACTTTGCTTATGTTGAAGCAAAGGGAACGTGTTACCATCCTCCTAGTTTAGACTAAGTGTGATTTGTGAGCTTTGAAAAACATGTCTTCTTTTAAACCTTCCTAAACATGACTAGATGACCACTTTCCTTATGTTGAAGCAAAGGGAACGTGTTACCATCCTCCTAGTTTAGACTAAGTGTGATTTGTGAACTTTGAAAAGCATGTCTTCTTTTAAAACCTTCTTAAACATGACTAGATGACCACTTTGCTTATGTTGAAGCAAAGGGAACGTGTTACCATCCTCCTAGATTAGAACTATGTGAGATTTGCAAAAAGGAAAGTTCATTGACCAAGTCCTAGTTTAGAACATAGTGATTTGCAAAAAGTAAAGTTCATTGACCACTTAGTTAACTAGATGAAATTGCAAAAAAAAAGATTGATTAACCAAAACCTAGTTAACTAGATGTGTTTGCCAAAAGAAAGATTCATTGAACCACTTAGTTAAGCTAGATGTGAAAATATTATGAAAATAAGACTCCAAGCACCTGCAAACACAGTGTTAGATCTGCATGAAAGTTGCAAAAACCATCAAAATGTCAGACATGTTAGATTAAATGAAAACTTTAAAACTTTCATTAATCTGCAGTAAAACCACGGTGGGCGCCAATATGTGATAGGTGAAACGGGTATGAGGGTTAGAACATAAAATAGGACCACAAACTATCAAATTCAAACCCAAAAGTCACTTGCACAAGCCAAGCAATGGAGGTTGTTAAAACATGTTCAATAAAAACATTAAAAAAAAAAAACCTCAACTATGTCTAGCTCTATCCTGCCATCTTAATTCTTGTTTTTATCAATAGAGCCCTTAATTTAAGAGAAAGCTACTATTAGATGATGAAGAAACTTAAGGCTTGTGGATTTGTGGTGTGTGAGAGTATGAAACTATGCAAAATGCAACTATTATGGAAGCAAAGGCTAAAAACCAACCAAGATTAGTGATGAAAGGCATGATTATAAGATAAATGATCAAATAAAACTAGGCTAAGATGCAAGATGATGATAAGTGATCACAAAGACAACACTAAATTCCATGATAACTCCAAGATATGCTATGATAAACTTCAAGATCCAAGATGAAATGGGCAACACTTTGTTGCATGAGAGTATGTGATAAAAAATGGCTTTGGAATGATCCTATTTATAGAGGAAGGGTATGAAAATGAAGGGTCAAGATGGAGACATGTGACGAAGAGAGGTGGAGGGATAGGATTGACTTTGAGAATAGAAGCCTCCATGTTGAGCCATGTGTCCAAAAGGAAGTTAATGGGATTTAATGGTAGTTGGTAAGTTGGACGTGTAGTCACTTGACATTTGTCACTCGGTGAGAGGGTGGGAAAAATTAGGTGAAATAGATATTTAGAAAATATCTATTTATTGTGCACATTAACTTTTTGGATATTTGTTATATTCAAAAAGGTGAAGTGAGTAGGGTTTAGGATTTAATTAAATATGTAGGCTATTTAATTAAGGTTTAGAAGAATGTGATTAGGGGATTAATTAAATAAAATTAATTATTTAATTAAGGTGGTTTAGAAGGATATGGCTTAGGGATTTAATTAAATAAAATTGGATTTATTTAATTAGAAGGGGAAATGGACTATTTAGAAGAATACGAATTGGTTAGGGGATTAATTAAATAAAATTGGATTTATTTAATTAAGGTGGTTTAAAAGGATATGGCTTAGGGATTTAATTAAATAAAATTGGATTTATTTAATTAGAAGGGGAAATAGACTATTTAGAAGAATAGGATTTGGTTAGGGGATTAATTAAATAAAATTGGATTTATTTAATTAAGGTGGTTTAGGAGAAAAGGTTTAGGTAATTAATTAAATAAGATCGATTATTTAATTAGGGTTTAGAAGAGTGGGATGTGTTGTGAGGAATGATGTGCTGCCCATGCGAAATAGATGAATCAGGTGTTCTCACGTGATTGACCAATTTTTGGTGTCTACAAGATGTAAATAATGTTAAAGAGTTTAGCACATTCAATAACTTCCTATTGTATCATTGAATTGATATTCAACAATAATAATGATGCAAATGCATGATATTGACTAGAATTTTCATTGGCTTTACTTTAGGAGTAGATAAACCAAAAGCACTAGTTCCAAACTAGGAAGTGATAATGAAGTAACCTAACCAATTAGGAAAAAAATCACTCTACAACTCTTCTTTAGCATTTGGATTCTTAGGGTTAGCACAAAGAACCAAGTCACCAAGATAAAATCTTTGTGAATCACCCCTTATTATAAGTTTTCTTTAATCATTTTTGATACATAGGAAGATTATCTAATGCATTAAATCTTCACTCATCAAGTGTTTTAAGTTTTTGTAATCTTTGTTCTCTATATGGAGTATCATCAATAATTCCACATAGAGGGGATCTCAACTTTAAGGGGTGTAATGACCTCAATGCCATAAAATAGTGAATAAGGTGTATACGTAGTAGGAGTGTGAATATTAGTATGATATGTCCGTAGTGCAGGAACAAGTTGTGTATGCTAATTAGTATCATGTTTGCCAAGTATTTTTTCTTAAAAATATTCAATGGTTTATTGGTAGCCTTTGCTACACCATTACCTCATGGGTAGAAAGGGGTAACAAATTATTGAATATGGAACTTTTCAAAAAAAAAAATCTCTATTCTAAAAAGATGTACCATTATCCACACCACATAATTTATTTAATTAATCAATTTAATTTTCAAATTTCCATCTCAAGTAAATAAAATTAATATTTTATTTATTTAATTCTAAAGTTATCCTCATTCTCATGAATTAAATAAATTTATTTATTTAATTCCTAATTTCCTCTCAACTCCTTAGTTGACTGTCAATCAAATTAGTTAACTTAGTTAAATGATCAATTAAAAGACTTAACTCATCAATCAACCTAGTGAACTAAGCAGTTAAATCTAGTTGACTAAAAGAGACAATTAGATAACTAATTAATTATTTTCATAATTTAAATCATGCACAAGCTAACTGCATGCATGCATGTACCAGAATCCAAGAAAGGACTTGTTACTCCCCTTGATCCATGTCACAGAAAGACACTTGTCAAATCCTCATACATCTAAATCCTCTCAAACAACCATAGCCATTGATCCTCCAAATCAATCCCCACCATTGATCATCTCTCCCAAAAATCTATAAATTGAACCTTACCAAGCCATTATTAGATCATCAATCTTGAATGCAAAATTATGTTGTAGAGCTAAACACTTGACATACATACTCTCCATTAAATCAATCTTGGAGCACAACCACCATTGGTAGTACAACAAGGAGGAGCTTGGGTGTGATTTTATTATTGTTTCATTCATTTTTATTTGCTTTTCTTTATGCTTTATTTGAGGTTTACATTGTAGATTGAAAGTAGGATTTAGATCTTTTGGTTTGAGTCTTATATTTGTTTTTCAAATTTACTTACATACATTACGTATTATGGATAGATTCTTGACCCCATCCTAGATTCAAAGATTTAACCCCTTGAGATGATGTCAGTTGCCACATATTTTTGAGAGAAAGTATGTATTAGGTGACGAGAATAGATGTTGTCCCTACAATGTTAAGAGGTGCCATAGTTTTTTCTTCACACATTTAGATCATGTATTTGTACTCTTCGAAATGTGACTTAGCACACAAGCACATATGAGTCAGCCTCAACGCAAGCACATGGACCCTCTCCTTGCCTTGGGCGACCTCCAAGTCATCTTGTGGCAAGAGCCAGTCAAGTGGAGGTGAGACTCAGGGGCAGTTCTGTTCTCTCAGAAGCGGAATGTTGTGAAGAGCAGTCGACCTGTCATGGGGCTTGTCATGGTTTTCTATGCATTGTTCAATGATTGTTGTGGTGGAGATAATAATATGAATCGAAGGGTCACTAGTTATCGATCTCATGTTTGGGTTTCTAGTGTTCCAATGTCTAGATGGATGTCTATTGTAATTATTGATAAGCCTAGTTTGTTGTAACCTTTCTTCTATGGCTTGAAAACTCTGGTGTATTTGTTCTCTGTGTTGAATCAACCTAAGCACATAATCTTGTTCTTCTTGTGTCTGTTGCACTAGTTGTGGCCTATGATGTAATTCCTCAATCTCCTCAAGGATTTCCCACACCCACTCACCTCTAATTCCAGGGCACATTTGAATGCTTGGATAGAGAGAGTAAACTTGAGTTGACCAAGAGTTGACTTTTTGACTTAGTGACGTTATCTAAGGTTTTGTTTAAGTTCTCTTGATTTTTGTTGACCTCGTGATGAAATTGAGGAGTTTTGTGAATGCTTGTCTTGTTGAATTCTACCTCATGATCGAATCAAGGGTTATGAATTTTCTAAGTTTCTAATCTTTTTTTGTATTTTTGTCTTTTATGTATGTATGTATGCAACTAGAATGTATGCAAATGAATTTTTTTGGTTCTTTCCCTAGAATTTAAATTTATAATGAACTAATTAACTAAGAAATCAAAAGATGTATGCAAACTAGTATGAAATTTAACTAATTCAATTATACTATGTTTTTGGTATTTTTGAAGAGATTTTTGTACTAATGTAATAATTGAAAGTGGGAAACAAGAAATCTAATGTAAGATTGCAATTTATACTATTCAAGCAAACTAATCTAATCAATTCAAAATGAACCTATCAAGGAAATTGCAACATAAATTTACCATTCCCAAGAGCAAATTGTGAACTAATTATTTAGAAAGCATAAAGAACCTGGATTATGAAAGATGCATGAGTCTCCGTACTACCCTCAGAAATCCTTGATTCGACAACCTCTTCATCCTCTTGCAGCAGTGGGGTTCTTCTCTTGGCGGTAATTCGAAAAAGAGTAAATGAGCTTGAGTAATCTTATGAATTGGGGAGAGATTTTGAAAGCTTTGAAGCGCCTGTGCTTGGGAATTTTGCTAGCGTAAGAACATTGTATGAAGCCTTTGAAGTCTTGGGTAACAAAACAATAAAATAAAAGGCACCTACATCCTACACAAGCATAAGAATGCTAAATGGAGAGCAAAGAAAATCTAGAGAATTGGCTGCAACAATGAGTTTGCCTCTTATGGGAAAGCTTTGAAGCTTTGCAACAATGAAACTAATGAAATGAAATCTTTGAAGCTTTGAAAAACTAAAGAAAGAAATGAAAAAAGAGGCTCAAAGGCCTGTGAAGAAGCTTGAAAAAGCTTGTGAAGATGAGAAGACCATTCTCCAACATGAGAATAATGGAGAGATGAGGGGTATTTATAGGATGGAATGAATCGTGACAAGAGGGGGAAATTGATTGAGAAGTTAACTCAATTGATTGAAGAGTTAACAGAATTGATTGGGGAGTGAACTGGATTGATTAGAGTGAATAGGATTGATAGCTTTTCACACAAGAAGAAATGGAGTTAGCATGAGATTGATGGGGAGATAAGAAGAATTGATTTATGAGTTAGAATGGACTGATTGGGAGTATTGAATCAGTCAGCAAAGTTGATAATTAGTTAGGGAAGATAACACACACAATCATGGCTCAATTTGGAGCAAATTTTGGCCCAAACTAAAGAAGAAATCATGCTCAAAACACACCAGTGGGTCGCCAGTTTCACTTGGTTAGGTCACTAGTGGAGATCTTGTTGCACAAGTGGAGATATTGAAAGGAAGGGGTTTGGGTGAAAATTGATGGTGAATGATTTTGGAGGGTCAAAGAAGACATATGTCACTGGAACTAAGCTAAACAAATGATTTAAATAGGGTCACCACTTTCACCAAGTCAAGTTGCCAGTGGAGACCCAAAAACATTTTTTTGAATGACATAGGGAACTTTTGGGAGCTTGTTCGGGCACATAAAAACTCCTTTTTTGGTGTCAGTTTTTTTGAAATTGCATAGTTTTTGGAGCTCTATGCAATGGTACCATTAGTTTTCCTTGAAAGTGTCTCTAAGTGATACTTTTAGATCACTTTTTATTAGGGTATCCTATCGGTCTCTTAGGCCCTAAAAGGTTTGGTAGCCATTGGAAAGTGAATTGGATGGATGGAGAAGCAATAATGGATGGGAAATCTATCCTAGGGAAGATTGCTTTTCCCTTTTGTGAAGTGGATTAGTCATTTCATCAAGGCTAGCAAGAAACAAGAGTGGTTTGTCGAAGATGGGTTAGGTGACTAGGAGGACAGTGTGTAGGACATTGGAAGGTTAGAAAAGCACAAGCAAAGTGAAAAATAAATAAAGACAGGTGTCACTAAGAGAAGCACTGCTAAGAGGGCATTATATTCACACTTCCATGTACATGATTAGGGTTATACATCACCATAGGGTCCTCATGGAAGATCATGCATGTTTTTAGTGCTTACAATATCAAATTACACTTTATAATTATGCTAGCTATCTGAAAAAGCATCTAAGAGAGGCATTAGAAAATCTTAAGAAGTAGGGGGTAGTTAAATCTTTCATGTGGTATTCATTGTTATGCCATATCTATCTATACATTTTTATTAGGTGTTGAGACCTCAAGTTGAATATTCAACCATACTTAGATGAATCAAGAATAGGGGATTGCAAACTAGTGAAACTTTGGACTTCTTATTTGAATAAGTATGACTCTAGTGGCCATATTTGCATCTTTGAAGATTACTTTGTAACCCCAGTACTAAACATGCTATGTTTCAATAGACCTAGGATACCCTTAGATTTGTTTGAGTCTCTCAGCCCCTAGATAGAAAGGTACATTTTGGGGGATTACATAATTGGGAAGATTAGTTTCTGGATGAGGGATGTATTGTAATCAAACTATTTAAATCTCTTTACATTCCTCATAAGTTGCCATGTAGAGTACTTGCTAGAGGTTATTTAGAAAATGAGTAGGGTGGATTATGTCCACTTGAAGTAGCATAAAAGGAAAAACATACTTCTCTCTCATGCCAAAGTCTCATACTTCAAATTTTTTGGTCCAGAGGGTTATGGAAGGTTATTTTATATAACTTATCATTTTGGTGCATAATTTGATATTGAAGCAAAAAATGAATCTGAGGCTTTCATCAATGATAAATTAAGCAAGGGCAAATTATCAGGGTATGAGCACAAATATGTTGAAAATGAGGACCTCATTAGGAGTTATAAAGATGAGAGGGAAAAAGGAGGGAAGGGCAAGGTGGTTTAAAATTAAAAATGTAGAGACAAAGCCTAGAGAAGATGACACTGCCAACTTCAAGGGGTTCTACTTGGAAGTTAAAAACCCTATCTAGAGAATGAGAATAATGATGGAAAATTGGACTGCCATGTGCCATACATCCTAAAGTTTCAATAGCTCAGACCCCTATTCCTTCTATGCCAATAACTAAGCATGTACCACCCAAGCCAAGAGAAATAGAGGTGACTTAGCAAATAAGTGAGGAGGAAATTGCATAATCTAAAGGGAAGGGAGTGTTGGTAGAAGGATCCTTTAGATTACAACAAGAAGAAAAATAATCAAGTTCTCCTCGGACCTCCTTGGTGCCACCTGAATAGAGTGAAGACATTGATGAGTCAGACCCTATCAATGCAGGACTCATCATGGGAATCAAGTCTCTTGAGCATACATGGAGAATCTAGGATATTGCCCTAGGAGTAGTGACTATGCTAAGTGAATTGGAAGGAAAAGAAATGATAGATAGTGTAAGGACTAAATTTTGTGAGACTTTCATGGCTGATGATCAGTTCATATGAACTAATAATCAATTCATCAGAACTGATGAATTCAAGAACTTTGTCCTTAGCTTAAAACATTTTTCTCAATCTAACTTGAGGACTAGGAAATAATTTTCCAAAGCCTTAGGCATTAATACTGATGAAGGGGATGAAGACTTTGTATTTAATGTTAGCTATGAGATTATCACTCTTGAGCAAACAAGAAGGTTGGTGAGGTAAAGTGGATGCCTGTAATTACCTAGTTGGGGCATACCTTTAGCACTAGCCTTTAATACATTAAGTAGAAATGCAGAAGGAGGTGATGTGTTCTAAAGTATGGAGGAAGCTATAAATTCTACTCAAGTTCTGATTACTATCCAAATGAGAAAACATTAGCACTATGATCACTTGCCCCAAAACATGATAAGCCTTTGATTCAAGAAGAAACTCAAGGACTAATTTGGTCCTTGATACTAAAAAAAATAGGTAATACTTTTTCTCTATAAGTTACATCATTAATGGTACATACTAATCAATTCAATAGGTAGTAGCTAAGAAGTTGTAAGGAGATTATGATGCCTTATTGCAGCAGGCTAAATCATGAATTGAAGGAAGAAAGAGTAAAATCAAAAAAATTACATGAAACAAATTAGGATGCTGAGTTTAATATCTTCTTCTCTTCCAACAAATGCCATTAAAGATGGTAGTTCTTCCCAAGATGACTAGTAGGTGTTGCATGATCAGATTGAAAACATGTAAACCAAAGTGAATCCTATGGCCATTAAGGCCAAGTAGGATGTTGAATATCTCATTACAGGAATTCTAAGAGCAAGAATTATGAATTTAATGAGGATGAGAGATGATATTTTGGAGTTCCATAGAAATTTTATGAACACTAATGTGCACATGGAAGAAGTGAATCTACTTGATTGTTGGAGCTAAATATTAAATACAGTCCTAGGACTGCTACAATGAAGATTATTTATAAAAATTCTAAATAAAATCTCGATAGCCCTAAATAGATTAACAAAATTTATAAGGCTACACACCATTTTAGTGAGGTGTTATCCTTCCTTGTTAAGTTGAAGGAATTATTGAAGAAAAGGAAGAAGAATTTGAAGTGTTAATTAAGCTTGGTTTTCCAAATGTGGTTAGTTCCATTGACCAATTAAAGGATATTGATGTTTAGAAAAGTAACTTTAAAGATTTGATCCATTTATGGTTGAACTCTATTCTTTAGGGTGATAGGATTGATCTCTTATTAGTCATCTCCTAGGTTGATAAGGCTATTACACTTGAAATTAAGATGGATGGATTTATCAATGGATCAAAAATACTATTGGATGCTAGGTACAACACCAGTGTCAGCTTAAAATCAATACTATCTTGGAGACCATGTGGCAGCCCAATGAAGAATTTGAGGATTGATAGAAGGATTCATAAATAATATTGATTAAGCTTCCTATCATCTCATGCCTTCAATTTTAGTGTTTGTATGTTGTGGAGCATATCAATATGTCTACTTCAAGAAATTTAGATTTGAATGATAGGAGAATTTATGACGTTCTTCTCTTTGTTTTTTGAACTATCCCTTTTGAGAAATGGTTGGAAAATCTAGTACAAGGTATGCATTTATGATACATAGCTTTTCCTTGATTTGAGATATTGATGAAGTGAGGTGGATCCTTGAAAATGCTGTTTATATAAGTGATGGACAATGTTTACTGTATTGAGTTTTTCTTTATGCAATATGGAGTTTCTATATGTTATTTCAAGCTATGGAAGGGGAGGGTCTAGGAAGAGCCTTGGGTTATATTTGTGACTATATTCTTCATCCTTATCATCTCTTTGGATTTCCTTCCTCTTCTAGTTGCATGAGTACTCTAAGTCAGTCCAACAATCCTAAACTTTCCTTCCTGGGTGAGGATCCATAGTTAGGGTCCTACTTTTCATCCTCACAATGTCTTGTGAACTTCCAAGAATAAACCATTTACCTAGTGTAAACATGTCAAGGAAAATAGTGTGAGAATATTACTAGAAGCATGTTATCTTTTGGATTTACTCTTGCTAAAAATGTTTCTCAACATGAATCTTTAGAGGATGATGATGAGTCAAGGGGAATAGAATGACAATTGTGAGAACTTTCTCAACAAGGAAATTGAAGAACATCAAATTATTGTTGCTGCTCCACTCCCACTTTCTTCAATAGATCCTAAACATGCATTTACCTTATTCCTATGCACTTAGTTGGTACCACATGGACGTGATGATCTTGTCCCTGAAAATGGTGTTGTTGCAACTTGTTCTTTTTATTGGTGACTATGCAATGTGGAATTGAGCTAAGGAACTTAAAATAGAGACATCCCATGTGTTTCCTCTTCCATGTCATTTAAGGGGATTCTCTATCATGTGCTATCTCATTAGAATCATTAGAATATAAGAGCAGACCCACATGAGTGCTCTCATGAGTGTAAACCATTTCATAACTACATATTGTAACAAGAAATTGACAAGTGTCAATCATCCATATGAGATGTACATTGTATATTTATGCACCATATGTCCTAAAGTCTCAATAACTCACACCCCTAGTCATTTTGTGTCGACATATGAGCATGTACCACCCCAACCAAGAGAAATAGAGGTGACTTAGAAAATAAGTGAGGTGGAAATTGCACAATCTAAAGGGAATGGGGTGCTAGTAGAAGGATCCTCTAGATTGCGATAGGGGGAAAACCATCAAGTGATCCTCAAACCTTCCCAATGCCTTTTGATTGGAGTGAAGTCATTGAAGAGTTAGACCCTGCAATGCAAAACTCATCAAGGAAATCAAGTCTATTTCAAGCATACATGGAGAATCCAAACTACTACCCCAAGAGCAGTCACTATGCTAAGTGAATTGGAAGAACAAGAAGTGATAGATGGTGTAATGACTAAAGTCTATGAGACTTTCACGGATAATGATTAGTTCATCAAAACTGATGAATTCAAGAGTTTTTTCCTTAGATTAAATCATTTTTCTTAAACTAAATTAAGGACCAGGAAAGACTTTTACAAAGCCTTAGACATTAATCCTAATGTAGAGGATTGAGATCAGCATTCAATGTCCACTATGAGTGTATCACTCTTCAACAAGAAAGAAGGTTGGTGAGGGAAAGTGGAAGCTTGTTATTACATCATTGGGACATAGATTTCGCACTAGCCTTTGATACATTAAGGAGAAATGCAAAAGGGGGTGATGTCTTCTAGAGTATGGGGCAAACTAAGAAATTCTACTTAGGTTTTGAGTATGAGAAAACATTGGCACTATGGTCACTTACCCTAAATAATTATAAACATTTTATTCAAGAAGAATCTTAGGGACTAATTGGGTCCATGATAATAAAAAGTGTACATGATATCCCTTCTCTAGAAGATACAACATTAATGTAACATACTTCTCAATTGAGTGAGGTAGTAACTAAAAATTTGCAAGGAGATTATGACACCTTGTTCAGTATGTTATCATGCTAAATCATGAATTGAAGGAAGAAAAAGCAAAGTTAGAAAGTTGCATGGAACAAATTATAATGTTGAGTTCAAATGCTTTTTCTTCTATGGCAAAGGATATGATCCCATCCCTATCTATAAGGGGTGGAAATTTGACCTAGGTAAGGTTATTGTTCCCAATTCTTTTGTTGACCCCAACCTGGTAGAGTAGATTTCAAGAATGTACAATCATATAGACTTTATTGTGTATGGTGTTAGCGGAAATAATCTCTTCACTATTGATAATGGCCTATTCTATAAGGTTTTTCTCTTAAACCTCGATGTCCATGCTCCATTAGATTTGAAGGCCATGGCCATAGAGTATAATAAACATCATTATAGTTATAGGGTGCAATGGTTTCCCAATTTTATATTTAAGTATGAAGGATAGATACTTGAGCCCATCCCAAATTTAGGGATTGAACCCCTTGAAATGATGTCTTTTGCCTCATATTTCTTAGAGACTTATGAAGGTATGTTCCAGGTGATGGGAATAGATATTGTTGGTATAATTATTTATTTAATTACACTTTATTAAGTTTACTTAGGGATTTTTTAAGCACTTAGGGTTTTCTATCTCTCGAATATAAAAGGAAGATCTCTTATGTAATTATTCAATCCAATATCATCATTGCATCCTTATCATGAAAATTTATCCTTTACGCTTTTTTCTTTTGTAGATCTTGAGTCCATTAGCAACTCTTA
This sequence comes from Cunninghamia lanceolata, assembly GCA_027924645.1. Classification (NCBI taxonomy): domain Eukaryota; kingdom Viridiplantae; phylum Streptophyta; class Pinopsida; order Cupressales; family Cupressaceae; genus Cunninghamia; species Cunninghamia lanceolata. The sequence continues at coordinate 25,749,675 of BSBN01000213.1, read as the reverse complement.
CAAATGTTTTACCTAAAATTATATAAGGTTCCTTAGTTTTTGCTTCACACATCTAGAGCATGTATCTGATTACACTTTATGATTAAGCTAGATATTTGACTAAGCACCTAAGAGAGGCACTCAAAAATCATAAGAAGTCAGGGGCAATTAAATCTTTCAAGTGGTATTCATTATTATGCCATATCTATCTATATATTTTTATTGGATATTGGGACCCCAAGTTGAATGTTCCACCATACTTTGATGAATCAAGAATAAGGGATTACAAATTGGTAAAACTTCTAACTCCTCATTTGAATAAGTATGACACTAGTGCCCATTTCTACATCTTTGAAGATTACTTTGTAACCTTAGTATTGAACAGGATAGGTTTCAACATACCTAATCTTCCCATAGATTTATTTGAGTTTCTTAGAACCTTAGATGGAAAGGTAGATTTTGGGGGATTATATAATTCAGGGGATTGGTTTTTGCATGAGGGATGTATTGTAATTAGAGTGTTTGGATCTCCTTACATACCTCATGAACTGCCTTGTAGAGTACCTACTAGAATGACATATTTGGAGGATCTGTGGCAATTGAGCATGGTGTATTATGTATTGTAATTAGAGTGTTTGGATCTCCTTACATACGTCATGAACTGCCTTGTAGAGTACCTACTAGAATGACATATTTGGAGGATCTGTGGCAATTGAGCATGGTGTTTGATATTAATCGTATTTTTGGTGTAGAATTTGATACTGAAAGAAATAATGACCTTGAGGGTTTCATCAATGATAAAAGAAGAGCGGGTGGATTATTACGGTATGAGCATAAATATGTTGAAAATGAGGACCTCACCAAGAGTTGTAAAGATGAGAGGGAAGAAAATGAGGGAAGGGCAAAGTGGCTTAAGATCAAGAATGCAGAGACAAAGCATAGACAGATGACCCTAAAAAATTTAAGGGGTTCTACTTAGAAGTTAAGGACCATATCTAGAGAATGAGGATCATGATGGAAAATTGGGCTACCCTATGTGCCATACACCCTAAAGTCTCAACAATTCAAATCCCTATTCCTTTTGTGCCATTATTTGAGCATGTACCACCCCAGTTAAAAGAAATAGAGGTGACTCAAAAAATAAATGAGGTAGAAATTGCACAATCTAAAGGGAAGGGGGTGCCTATATAAGGATCCTCTAGATTGCAATAGGAGTAAAAACTATCAAGTGATCGTTAGACTACCCTGATGCCACCTGATTGGAGTGAATACATTGATGAGTCAGACCCTACCAATGTAGAACTCATCAGGGAAATCATGTCTCCTAAGAATACATGGAGAATCTATACTAAGTTACCCTAGGAGTAGTCACTGTGCTAAGTGAATTGGAAGGAAAATAAATGATATATGGTGTATGGACTAAAGTTTGTGATACTTTCATGGTTGATGATTAGTTCATCAGAACTAATGAATTCAACAACTTGTTCCTCGGATTAAAACATTTTTCTCAAATTAACTTGAAAACCATACAATAATTTCTCAAAGCCTTAGGCAGTAATCCTAATGTAGCTGATGGAGACAACATTTAATGTTACTTGTGAGCGTATCACTCCCGAGAAAGAAAAAAGGTTGGTGAGGGAAATTGGATGCTTTTTATAACGCAATTGGGACATAGCTTCACAAATTTCCTTTGATGTACACTAAAGAGAAATATAGGAGGCTATGTTTTCCAGAGTATCGAGAAAGCTAGGAAAATGTACCCAGGTTCTAAGTATTATTCAAATGAGAAAACATTGGAACTATGGTCACTTGCTCCAAAGCATGATAAGCCTCTACTTCAAGAGGAATATTAGAGAATAATTAGGTTATTGATGTTAGAAATGAAGGAAACCACTACAATATGGAAATTTGAAATAACTTGCAAATCTGAAATATAACTTGTAGAATATCAAAGGAGGTATATGAAGCATTGAAGAAATCAACAATACTGAAAATCCTTATAGATGACACAAATATTTATGTGGATAAGACCCTTTCAGGTAAAAAGTTCCACTAGGAAAAGAGGCCAAATTTGTATTATCTTGAATAAGATTACAATACATAGAATTTCCTCAATCCTGCATCCAATCTGACAACATCTATGTACCTTCAAACAAATTTCTCAACTCATACTTTTACACTTCTCCATATATCATTTTATAGAATAATAGAAGCTTCATGAAGAAGCTACAAAAAGTGGCATCATATTTGGGAGAATCCTAATGCCCTCATCAAGAAAGAACTCTTGTGATACTTGTCATGAGATTCCTAGTGTCCACCTAGAGATTCACACCAATAGGACCAAAATAGGCTCTTACATCATCATAAGATTCTCTTACAATATGACAGATGCTCTTACATTGTCATAAGATGCTCTTACACATAATAGATTGTCTTAAACCTTGTCATTTACCAATAATAGATTTGGTTGCCCCATTTTTACCTATAGTAATCATGAGGTAAATAGTAAATGGTAACAATTACCAGTAAATAATTAGTTACTATTTCCAGTATATAATTAATTATTGTACCAGTAAAAATAAATTACTATGTTGGTGGATTTCTAATCCCTTATGATTGCATTAACAATTACAATATTAGGAGTAATTAAATAATTAGATTTACAAGGTTGATGGAGCCTTAATCCTAATATTCTCCCACTTGACATCACACATTGTAAATACAACCATAGGAAAACATAAATCAACTAAGTACAAGATACAAGCCTTGTGGCCTCCCTACACCAAGTGAACTTTTTTGTGCTCATAGGTTTGGTAAGATAATTTGCAACATTCAATCGAGTGTCAATTTTATTCAACTTAGTATACCCATTTACAACCATTTTCTAAACAAAGTGGTACTAAACATCCACATGCTTAGTTTGAGCATGATACATAGGATTCTTGGTCAAACAAATTGCACTCTGGCTATCACAACCAAGATGAATAGTCCTGCAATCAAAACCAATACCTGTAGACAATCTTTGTAACCATACTGCCTCCTTAGAGACATGTATCAACCATATTCTCTACTTCTGTGGTAGATAAAGCAACTGTGGGCTGCATTTTACTCTTCCAACTCATAGCTCCTCCAAACAAAGTAAACACATAGCCACTAGTGGACCTTTGACTATTCAAGTCACTTGCCTACTTTGAATCAACAAAATCCTATATGTCCAATGTCTTATCTTCACTGCTATTACTACAATAAACCAAATATTAATCAAAAGTACCATGCAAATATCTTAACACCATCTTTGCATAATTCCAATGCTCTCTAGCAGAGGGTTAGACATAAACCTGCTCAAAATTTCCATTGCTTGTGCAATATCTGACCTAGTGCAAACCATTTCATACTTTAAAATTCCTACAACACTAGCATAAGGCACATTAGACATATCCTCAAAATCATCTTCACACTTGGGACACATATTTAACGTAAGCTTAGTGCCAACTAGTAAAGGAATTCTAATTGGCTTACAGTCCTACATATTAAATATGTGCAAAATAGTGTTCAAATACTTTGTGATAACCAAAGCTTTCTGTTACCTCAATCTCTCCTAATTTCCATTCCCAATATGTATCTTTTTTCCCCCAAATCCTTCATCTCAAATGCACCTGAAGGTTGAGCTTTTAGCTCACTAATCATAACCTTGTTGTTACTAAAAACATGTCATCCACATACAAGGCAACAATTAGTATATGATCATCAATACATCTAATGTAAACACCATGATCTTATTCACTTCTCACAAAGCCCAGATTCAACATAAAAGAATCAAACTTTTGATACCACATCTGAGGTGACTGTTTCAAACCATAAAGAGACTATTTCAACCTAAAAACCAAGTATTCTTTCCATTTTACCTCAAATCCTTTTGGTTGTTGCATATAAATTTCCTCTTCCAGATCTCCATGCAAAAATATAGTCTTAACATCCATTTGATCAATTTCAAAATCATAATAAACAACTATGGATAAAAGAAATCTAATAGAGTATAATTTAGCAATAGGAGAGAAAATTTCACCAAAATCAACTCCCTCTCTCTGGGAGTAGCCCTTGGCTACTAGTCTAGCCTTGTACTTTTCCAATGAACCGTCCTGCTCCAAAATTCCTTTTGTAGACCCACTTAAAACTAATTCACTTCCTTTGGGAAAATGAACAAGATCCCAAGTATCAAAATAGTCTAAAGACATCATCTCCTCCTGCATGACTAGTTGCAAAGACACTATCATCTGCAAGAGTAGCTTCCATGTAGGATCTAGACTCATCGTCAGTACTCAATAAAGCAAATACAAAATGAAAATCTAGTGGGCTATACTTGTCAACTGGATTCCATTGTCTTGTGGATCTTCTCAAGGGTGGAGTAAGATATTCTTCCTCATGTTCTTCTACATGTTTAACTTCTTCTGTAACAACATAGTATTCCTCATTAGAACTTTCACTTGAACCTTCTTCTTCCTCTCCATCCTCAAATCCATCATTCTATTCTTCCTGAAGTGCATCTTCTTTCTGTAAGTCAAAATGCACTATCATTTTCCTTTCTTTCTCTTCTAGCTATACAAGATCAAAATAGCTCTAAGTTCCCTGAAAATCACATCTCTAAAATGAACAATTTTCTTGGTTAGAGTATTCCAAAGCTTATAACCTTTAAAATTTTCACCATATCCAATGAATATGCATTTATATGCTTTTGGATCCAATCCAACTTATCTAACACTTTTCCTTAGGCACATGAACAAAATCCTCACAACCAAAAACCCTTAAGTGTGAAACAAAATGTTTCTTACCTATCCACATTTTATAAGGTGTTGAATCAAGAGCCTTACAAGGAGATATGTTTATCAAGTAACAAGTGGTACTCACAACTTTTACCCAAAAACATTTATCTAACTATGCATCTCTCAACTTACTTCTAGCTCTTTCCATAAGTGTTCAGTTCCTCCTTTCTGCAACACTATTATGTTGTGGTGTATATGGAGTTATCTTTTTTTTCTAATGATACCTCCATGCTTAGAAAACTCATCAAATTACTTAGAGAAATATTCTCCTCCTAATGAGCACACAACTATACTGAGAGGGGGGGGGGTGAATTAGTATAACACAATCTTTTACTTTTCAAAATTTAATCAAGCACAACAATAATATACATGCAAGATCTAACAATTAAGAACACATGAAGAACACACGATTTATGTGGAAACCCTTGCGAGAGAAAACCACGGAAAAATATTGCTTATATATATTGATCTTCTTCTGTAGGCACCAACCTACTTCTCTTACAATTCTTCTTTTGTGAGCACCAACCCACTAAAGACATCAATCCACACAACTGAGCACCAACTCAACAAGAGACACCAATCTCTTATTTTGATAGGCACCAACCTATGAAATCTTTAATGGATGATATTGTTCTCCCTTCTTCACAATCTGATTATAGATGTATTTCCTTTCACAATTCTGCTCGTAGATGATCTAATGATTATCACACAAGTGCTTTCCTTCACAAGTCTACTTAATGATGCAACAACCTTCCTTCGCAAATTTGATCTTAAATTATGCAATTCCTTCCTTTATATTTCTGCCTTAAATTCTGCTCTAATTTCATTCATAGATTTGTTCCCAAATTATGCATCATCTATTTTTCTTCCTTCACAATATTAACACTCTCATATTTTAATATATATCTGATTTGCTCTTCATTTTCTCTACTGTGGATCTGCTTATTATATCATATTTCTTACTACATTCTTTCTTCTAAAACACTCTTCACAAAATCCATATATATCTTCAACAAGAGGGGCGATTGCAACCAATAGACACAACAATTCAAAGGACATACCTTCTCATAACAAAATGTTGTTCGCTTCCCCACATCATAAACCTTTAATTGTACCACATTATGCTTTAATGCAACCTCTTCTTTTCTTAAACAAATCACATCACCGCCCCACATATGCATAAGACAAATTTGTCTTGTATGGAGCGCTACCAAAAGAGTCGGCCCATTTTTCTTTTATTATACTTAATACTTAAGCACTTACCACTTTACATAGCAATTAAGATTCTTTGTCTTGGCTGCCAAATATGATGAGTTGGCATGATCTTTTATTTCAATTACTACCCTTTTATATATTAATTACTTCCTTCACATTAATCGCACCTCTACATGCTTTTGGATAATATTTTTTTTCTTTATTAAATAACTTGAGTGCATCAATTAGTGGGAGGTCGGCCTCTCTAAAAATATTTAACTTTAATTTATTTTCATTTCCATGAAAGTTGACCTTAGGAAGAAGTCGATCATTTTGGACTTATTTTAATTTTGGCGCCACATTCTTGGAGAGTAAGCCATTATAAAGGAAATGCTATTTCTTCTAAATGTAGTTGGTTATCATAGAAATTATTGCCACTTTGCTATGCATTTGATAAGCGATTTATGGCCTTTGGCCTATCATGTTATCTTCTTATTTACTTTGACTAGAATTGCCATAGCTTCCAGTGCTTTATACTTTTGTTGATACTCATTAGCTTGCATTTCTACATTCATGATTAACTCTCCAAAATGTGCTTTGTAATTCTTAATCTCGAGATCCTTTTCTTTAATTTCTTTCTCACGATTTTCAACATGTTTATATAGATCTTGTAGCTCATGATGTTTTTCCACTAAAGGCCTTTGGTAAGTGTAACACGAGAAATATACTTTGATCAATAATGCATTAAAACAAATATAAATCAAATACAGATCTAATGTACACACAATAGAGCAAGATAATAACAACTATGAATGTAACTATAGGAACAATCAAACCAAAAGCTCTATTGTTCAAATATCGTGATCTTCATGATATGGAATTGTTCTCAGATTTGCATAACAAGCTGACTTGAATGATGGAGTGCTTCAAAAGATCAAGTGATAAAATGCTTCAAATATTGAGAATCGAAACGACAGAGTAAGGGTGTAAAATGATGTGATGTCAAATAGCTTAGGATACATGCTCTTATATAGTTCTCTTGGAAAATAATGAATGGCTAAGATTGAAAAGGATTGGAATTATGATCAATGGTTCAAAATCGACGAGACAACAAGCCAAGAGAAAAATCAATTCTGAGTTGCATGCATAAATCAAGGGATTGAGATGATATGACTAAGAAAATCAAGGGAATTGATTTATTAACTCAAAGTTACTTTTTTTTTAAGGTGGAGATTTGAATGAGATAAAAAACCCCATATTTAGGATTTTGACTTTTTATCATTCAAATATGTGAGGAAATAAATAAGATAACATTTGGAGGAAATAAAAGAAAGATTTAATTTTTTTTTGGAGGAAATAAAAGAAAAGATTTAAAAAATATTTGTAAGATTAGAAATAAATTTGAGTTAATTTATTTAATTTGAGAAGATGTGTTAAATAAATTTTGATTTATTTATTTAACTTGAGAGGATGAGAGTTAGATAATTAAATAATTTTTGATATTATTTAATTATGAAAGAGAGAGTAATAGAGAGAATAATTAAATATTATTTGTTTAATTATTGAGAGATAAATAGATAAAATAATTAAATTAAATTAAATTATTTATTTGGAAGAAATAGTTAGATAGTTCAATAATTAATATTATTTAATTATTTTTGAGAAAGAGAGTTGAATTAGAAGAATAATTAGATTTAGAAGAAATGATGAATAATTAGGGAGATTAGATGAAATACATAGAAGTATGATCGACAAGGCAAAAATAAGAGTTTATGTTATTTTTGGGTGTCTATAGTTAGTACACTTTGCATTGTCAACATTTGATGTCTTAATTCTTGTAACTCTAATTCCATATCCATGGATAGTTCATCAATGTATATTCCATGGGCACACATTTTCTTTGAATATGATCATGAGTCCTTAACATTTAAGATGTCTGATTTCCTTTGATATCTCATGGTAGTGAAATCCTTTGACACCAATGACAATAATCTCACCAACAATCTCGTTCATACATCTTGCCATCAATCATGTACAATCAATGACAACTAATCCAACAATATTCTATGTGCTTTTTGCATCAATGACAACAATATCCTTGACATCAATGACAATATTTCCAGCATCTCCATTGTCAGATCTTAATACTTTTATTTTCTATCTCGATTGGTTTTCTACTAAGACTGTAAAATCCTTAAACTTAGTGAAAACTTTAGATTTATGCTTCATAAAGTAAATCCATGTAAATATGGATACATTATCAATGAAGGTAACAACATATCATGACTTTCCAATTTAATCATTATCCACTGGACCAAACACATCTATATGAATAATTTCTAATTTATCTTTCAAATTATTAATCCATAAAGGAAATGATGGTCTATTTTGTTTACCAAACACATAGTGCTCACAAAAATCAAAGTGCTAATCAAAATAGGAGAAACCATCCAACAAATTTTTATTGATAATAGATTTTAGAACATTCTCACTTACGTGTCCTAATCTATGGTGCCACACCATACATGTATTTTCAGATTTTTCTATCACATAGGTGGATGTACAAACAGTAGTGGCATCAAGCCTAAATAAAGTTCCCATCCTTGTTCCCCTTGCTACCACCAAGCTTCCTCTCACCAAATTTGCAACCATGCTTATTAAATATTACATGCATTCCCAAATCATTCAACTTCAAAATAGAAATAAGATTTCTAACCAATCCAGGAATATGTAAAGCACTAGGGAGGGTTTTAATCATCGCATCACTGAAACACAACAATACATTTCCACGTCGAACTATCATATATGTAGTGTTATCCCCAAGGTAGACATTACCTCCATCATATGTTTTAATATGTAGAGTACCATTCCTCAAGATGATTCATATGATACATGCATCCTAAGTAAATCAACCACTATTTGTTAGACATAAAATTACATGTAGAACGTAAAACTTTATCACTTGCATCTGATGACTTTTTGGTAGAGGAGCCCCACTATTTATTCATATTTCTGCATTCTTTCTTCATATGTCCCCTCTTATTATAGTTGCAACACTTAACTCTGTTCTTCTTCCCAAGAGTTTTAGATTAACCTTGATTTGTCCTTAGGCCCTGCTGACCTATTTTCTTCTACCTAGAGTCAAATAGCCCAACTCAAAAATCTTGTTGAAATCCCTTGGAATCTTAGCTCTACAAGCCTAAAAAAATTCAAATTCTAGTGTTCTGCCTTATAAAAATCCCTAAAAATTCATTTGGGGAATCCTTGCAAAAAACCTAGAAAAACCTAGAAAATTTGAGGCTTTTGCCTTAGTTTTTGACCCATTTTGAGCCTTAGTTGGCAAAACTTCATGTTCATGAACTAACAAAAAATGGCTAAGGCATGGAGTGGCTCTTCCCCCTTTATCGATAAAATTTAATTTTTATGAACTTATCAAGAGTTTAATTTTTCACAAGTTCACCGCTTGGGTGATTTGCCAATTGAAGGAAAGGGAGTTGACCTTTTAAAAAATTGTCTAAGGCACAGGAGCAGTTCCCCTTTGTTGGCAAAGTCTATGTTTCACAAACTTTGCAAAAAGTTTGTTTCTTTCAAAGGTTTGCCGATTTGGCATTTTTCTGACAAAGGGCCAAGGGCACAGATTTCTTCAAAAAGTAGCTAAGGCAAAAGAAAAGAAAAGATTCCTTTATCGGTGAATTTGCCCATCGTGAACTTTCCAAAAGTTTAAAATTTCTTTGGTTCGTTGATTGGGTGATTTATCGATAAAGGGAAGGCAGAAGGAAGGCAAAGGGGAAGATTTGTGAGAATCAGCTAAGTTAAAAGAGAGCAAGGAAAAGGCTTGTCAGCAAAGTCAACGAAGGACAAACTTTTCATAAGTTTGAAGTTTCAGCAGTTCGCTGATGAGGCTAATTGCTGATAGAGAAGGCAAAGGGAAATGGGCTGACAAAGGGAGATTTTGGCTAAGGTGTTGATGGTTCAAAAGTTGGTGATTTCGCCAATAAGGCAAAGTTTGAAATGTAGAAAATTGACTAATTAAAGAAAGAAAATTCCCTTTCTATCGGTAAATCGAGCAAAGCCCAAACTTTTCACCAAGTTGAAAAATGCAAAAGTTCGCCAATGGAACATTTTGCCGATAAGGCAAAGAGAATAGTGAAGAAGCAGCAAGCTAAGAACGGTTTAGAAAAACACAAACTTGCTGCATTGTGGGCCAGGTTCAAAAAGGTAACATTTTGCCGATAAGGCAAAACAGGAAAGAGAAATGGGTTGACAAAGGGAAAATCAAATAAGTAAGAAAAGGTGTTTAGCTAGGATTTATCGGCGAGTCGGCAGAGGACCAAACTTCTCGAAGGTTTAAAATTACCAAAGTTCGCTGATAGCATACTTTTGCCGAAAAGGCAAAATGGAGTGAAAAGATGGACCAAAAGTAAAGTCCAGCTAAAGTGACTTTTGCCAACAAGGGCAAAAGTGATGAAGAAAGAGGAGTTTGCCGATAAGGGACTTTTGCCGATAGAAAAGGAAGTAAAAAGAAAAGTTCAAAGTTTGAACATTTTGTTGATAAGGGCAAAAGATGACGAAGTAAGCTAAGCTCAGCAAAGTGCAAAGTCGCTGATAAAGAAGGAAAAGAGCAAAGAAAGACAAGTTCAACAAAATGATATTTTGTTGATAAGGCAGAATATAGTCAGGAATGGTTCAAAAGGATGATTTTTGCTGATAAGGGAAAAATAAAGATAAAAGAGGCAACCAACAAAAGTTTAGAAAAATGACCTTTTGCTGATAAGCCAAAAGTATGCGGAAATGAAATGATAGAGTTGCCGACTGAATATGAAAAGATTTAGAAATAAAAAATAGAATGGTCTGTAAATGTAGATTTGGCCAACAGGGCAGAATTTAGGCTAAAATATGTAGAAATTGATAGAATTAATGCAAAACAAAGAAATGTAATATATTGTAAACTTCAAATATTTAGATTTAAATATTTGAAGTGTTGTAAAATCTTTATAAAAAGGGATTTTGGAGGAAAAATTCATTTGAATTTCTTCATCAACTATTAATGCAAATCTAATCTGCTCAGCTACCCCATCTGTAGATGCATTTATGGTAGTAGGTGATGAATTAGCTGTTTGCATTAATTACAAAATATCTCCCAGTTGCTCCATGATCCAAGATATTTTCTGCAATTAATTTTAGCATGCAGACATTCCCTTTGACAAAGATATTTTCTAACAGGCCCATGGGGGTGAATTTATTGTGAAATGACTGAGGTCAATGTAATAAAATGCTATATATGCATATCTAAAAGATGTAATGAGGGTTGAAAAACAATTGCAAGATAGTTGAATTTCTTGTTTTTTTCTATATTTTCAAATAGAGCCCTCTATTGTAACCTTGCCTTTTGATGAAATGCACACTGTGCTTTACCTTTTCATGCTTATTTTTTAGCACTGTGTAAATTAGGATTGATTTGTATGTGAATATGTGTTCCTTACAATTTTGTTATGCTCTTACCTTTGTTAGAATCAACTAGACCTGTGTAAGTTTATCAGCTGTATCTAGTTATTTTGTGCATTCTCAGTATAGTGAGAGCTCCATATTCAAACATGGTGTATCAACTCCATTAATTTATAGTTTTATCCCTCTTCCTCTTTTCCTTAATGATTGATAGGTTAGGTTTAGTCTTAGGAATAGATGAATTTCCCATTCAATGAAGGAACCAGCCTCTCTCTAGATATTTGGTCTCCTTGCAGGGTCTCATACCTAGAGGTCATCTCAATGTTTCACTGGATTGTTGAAGACCGTTAAACCTCTCCAACACAGGATGTAAATCCAAGTGACAACAGTTTCTGGCATGGTCGGTGGGACTGTGAGCAATCTAAATCAAAGAATCAAGTTGAGAATATGGTGTTCTTCTCAGTACTCTACACTTTGGCTGACTTTTCATGCACCTGGTGATTCTACACGCTTCTAATTTTGATCAGTGCCATCTTTTATGCTTGTGCAAACAAGGGCATCTTCAAGAGGTAACTTTCAATTTACTGAATTACCTACTACTGCTTCAAGGAGAAGATCTAGGTTATCTAGCTCTCCCGTGAGAAGGAATAACAACCATGTTTTACCTCATCCAAGAGCTCAATCTACACCCCCTCCTGTTAGGTTTCAACACACAAGTAGAGGCTTACATATTCCTATTTTAAATTTGTATATCCCCATTATGGTGAGAAAATGCCATTTGTGACCTTTAATGGAGGTGGTCCTTTAGATTTGGCTGCATATAATGATATACTAGCTGTAGCCCTAAAGAGTGTTTCACCCTTTACGAGTGATGGTTCTATAACCCAGGTTGAGCACATCAAAGACATATCCAATGTGTGCTCAGTCCATCATATCTAGCATGAGGATGTTGCATTTAGGCTCGTGGTTTCATCTTTCAAAGCGAGAGCTGATGCTGGAGCATTCGGAAGAATTCAAAATAGTTGAGATATTTGACATTGAGTTGCAGAATATTGAGACAATAAACTGGGAGATACTGCATTTTACTGCATTTGAGTATGAGAGGCTGCAGAGCTGGACTTGACATGTAGACCTAGTCAGTTACAACATATCAATAATTTAGATCATTTGGCTTTGATTCTGGAGAGATATCTCTATCAGAAGATTGATTGTTTTTGCAGAACAGAGCTGACAATATTTAGTGGAGTCTAAACCAGCTTGTGGAGCAAATCCATGACTTGCGGAGCAAAAAAGAGCATTGTTCGATGAAGTTTAGGATCTAACTGACCTTCATGAAGATCCACACGAAGTTCTATGCATTTGTGAAGCAGTGGCTTATGTTTAGGCCCAACCTATTTTGTATACATGTTTCATAAATTAGACATTGTAATTAGGCTGACTTGATGATGAATCGAAGGCTTGCAGAGCATATAAATGAAGGATAAAGATTTGTTACAACACATGAGTGATGAAATGAATGATTATACTAAGACATGAAACAAATTCATAAGTGTTTGATCTGAAGAAGCAGAAGTGAAGTAGAGTGCAGAGTAGAGAACAGAATAAGTTGTAGAGTAGAGAATCGAGGAGTTGGCAAGGGAATCATGAAGTAATGTTGTCATATGAATTATTTGTAATCGCTGGGCTACGGCCTAGCATCTGTAATGCCCTTGAGGCATGTGTAATTTGATTTGAAGTATAATAAATGAAGAATGAGCTTTGAAGGCTGGGTTTTTCCCTGTTAGGGTTTTCCTAGGATATATCTTGTGTTATGTGTTCATGAATATCTTTTACCTTTCCGTTGATTAGTTGTTGGCTTCTGTTGCATGTCTATTATGATTATGGTGTTATGTGATTAGGTTGCAAGGTTGGACAGTCCCTCACCGGACCCTCCTACCTTGACTGCATTAAGTGGTATAGGAGTGAAGTTTCGAATCTGCTAGGCTGGTTGCGAATTGTTAGAAGGTGGTGAATCTGATAAAGTGATTGTGCAAAACCCTAGAAGTAACAAGTGTCATCGTAGAATAAAGATCAAGGAAAAGAAAGATTCATGAAGTTTTTCAAATTGAGTTGTTTATCTAATTTGTTTCAATGGGGAAGATTGGAAAAAGGATGAAGAAAGAAAATGAAAACCTAATATGTGAAAAGGATATTTTGGAAGAAGAATTGTGTGAGATCAAAAAGTGTAATTCAAAGCTGATGAAGAAGATAAAAGAACTAGGAGAAGATAAATATGATGCGCTTGATGAAGAACTGAAAAATGTAAAGAGGAGGAATGAAGACTTAGAAGCAGAGCTGAAATTGTTTGAAGATGTTGAAAAGAGATTTGTAGAATTGGAAGAAGTAATTAAGTTGTTTGGGAAGGTGGAAGAAAGGAACATAGATCTAAAAGAAAGTTTGGAAGAATTGAAAAAGGAGAAAAGTCTACAGAAGAAGGAGATATTTGAATTGAAGGAACATGTTAATCAGTTGGAGCAGTCACTTGTAGTATGCAGGGAAGAGAATGAAAATATGAGATCTAAACCTAAATTTTGTGATGTTTCATGTGATACTAATGATTTGTGTGATGTTGTAGAAGTTTCTTTAGACAGTGAGGTTGAAGGTAATAGTGTGACTGAACCTATAGTTGTTGGTGATGGTATTGGTTTCAAATCATGCAGAGAATGGGATATGAAGGAAAAGGATTGGGAAAGCATTAGCAAGGAATTACAGAGCCTATTGAACCAGTGATAGGATCAAGAAGTGAAGGCCTTGGGTATGATAGAGGTAAGGATGTTATTGCAAATTCAAGTAAATCAAATTAGGGAAGAAGGGGTATGTATTGTTCACATTGTAATAGACATGGACATGAAAAGGAATTGTGTTGGGATCTATACCCTTGTAAGTTTTGTGGATTGAGGAATCATTCTGAAAAGATGTGTTGGAATAAAATGAGAAGAAGAAAACCTATGACAGATTGTACACAGATGAATTATGGATGGATTGATGGACAGGAATGGAAACATGTTACTTGTATGTTCAGAGGGAGGTATAGACTGAAGTATTCATGTGTTGGATCAGGATGCAGAGAAAGAAGACCTTATGTAGAGTAGAACAAGGACAATAATTCATTCTACAGAGGGAGAAATGACAGGAGTCACAAGTCTTATCACAATGAAGGATACATAAGAGATGAAAGAGGATTTGATAGAAGACCATTTAGAAGAACCTATTTTCAAGTTTGGAGGAGAAAAGAATCAAGCAATAAAAGTCATCAAGAGCCTATTACCAAAGAAGCTAATGAAGGAGAAGAAGTCAATAATACAGAGACAGTTTATGTAGAGGAAGGAGAGCCTGTTAATACAGAGATAATTTATGTAGAAGGCAAAGAGCCTGTTGATACAGAGATAGTTTATACAAAGGAAGAGGAACCTTTTGAGACATCAGATTGGATAGAGAAACCAGAAGAAGGTGAAGCATTGATCTTAAGGAGAATTGTGTTATAGACTGAACATCTAAGAAACCAGAGCAAGTTTGTGTAAAATCATTTGAGAAAGCAATGCAAGAGAAGGTTTGTGTGAACAAGTCTGAAGCATAGCAGGGAAAGGAAATTCATGTTGCAAAGAAAAGGGAATGACTTAATATTCTATCGGAAGAGAAAGTTTATGTACTAGAATGAAGTAAATATGGATAAAGAAACATAGATGAGTAAAAGGAAAGTGTATGCAGAGAGGAAACTATGACATGAGTGCGGAGGAAATTATGCTAAGAACCAGAGAGTAGATATTGTTGCATTGAAATTAAGAAAGCATTTTGATTGAATCAGAAAGTAAATTGATTATTCTAGAGGATGCATGAATGAATTTGATTGAAACAAACATTGATCTTGAGGCAACTTACGGAGAAGGCTTGCTCAGATCACCAATCATTGAGGCAGTGCAAGGCTTACAGGTAGACCGCCGAACCTAGACCATGATAAGATGATGGACTTGAGGCAGTTTTGTAGGGTGGACTTGAACAAATTGCCGAATTAGAGGTGGTTGCAAGTACCTAAAATTAGATCACCGAATCTAGATTACTTTTGAGGCAATTTTGCAAGGTGGATTTGGACAGACTGTCGACCTTGAGGTAGTTGCAAGTACTTGAAGACAGATCGCTGAACCTATTTGATTTTGACATCATACAGATCCAAGTGATGAGGCTCACTTTTAAAATAACCCTGAGAGTCTGATGCAGGAGCATCCAGAAGAATTCAAAATAGTTGAGACAGTTGACAGTGAGTTGCAGAATATTGAAATAGTGAACTGGGAGATACCATATTTTACCACATTTGAGTATGAGAGGTTGTGGAGCTGTACTTAACATCTAGAGCTATTTAGTTACAACATATCAAGAATTTAGATCATTTGGGTTTGATTCCAGAGAGATATCGCTATCAGAAGATTGATTATTTTTGCAGAATAGAGCCGACAGTGTTCAGTGGAGTCTAAATCAACTTGCAGAGAAAATCCGTGACTTACGGAGCAAAAAGGAGCATTGTTCGATGAAGTTTAGGACTTGGCTGACCTTCATGAAGATCCACATTAAGTTTTATGCATTTGTGAAGTAGTGCCTTATGTTTAGGCTTGACCTATTTTGTATACACATTTCATAAACTAGCTGTTGTAATTAGGTTGACTTGATGATGAATCGAAGGCTTGCAGAGCATATAAATGAAGGATAAAGATTTGTTACAACACATGAGTGAGGAAATGAATGATTATGCAAAGAAATGAAACAAATTCATAAGTGTTTGATCTAAAGGAGAAGTAGAAGTGAAGTAGAGTGCAGAGCAGAGAACATAATAAGTTGCAGAGCAGAGAACAGAATAAGTTGCAGAGCAGAGAATCAAGGGAATCATGAAGTAATATTGTTGTATGAATTATTTGTAATCCCTAGGTTGCGGCCTAGCATCTGTAAAGCCCTTGAGGCATGTGTAATTCAATTTGAAGTATAATATATGAAGAATGAGCTTTGAAGGCTGGGTTTTTCCCTATTAGGGTTTTCCCAGGATATATCATGTGTTATGTGTTCATGAATATATTTTACCTTTCCGTTGATTAGTTGTTGGCTTCTGTTGCATGTCTATTATGATTATGGTGTTATGTGATTAGGCTGCAAGGTTGGACAATCCCTCACCAGACCCTCCTACCTTGACTGCATTAAGAGCTCTTCAATAGTTTAGGAGCTTGATCCTTGCTTCAATATATGATTGGGATGAGCTAGGAGAGGCCCTCTACAAACAATTTCGAGAGAGGGCAGATAATGTTTCATTGCTAGAGCAATTGAGAAAAACCAAAAGAGCCCCAAGTGAGATAGTGGTAGATTTTAATTTTAGATTCCAGAGGACGTGGGAGAGAATTCCAACTACCCTCATGCCATCTGCACAAGGTGCTTTTTTGTATTTTTAAGAGCAAGTTAAAATTTGATATTGCAGTGATGATGCAGTCTATGGGCTCTGAAACCCTACCCACTGGTTATGAGACAACTCTAAAAGCTAAAAATTATCTAATACAGGCTGGGAAAATTGCTCCCAGAGCTGCCTTCACCATCCCAACAACCCATTGTTTCTCCCATCCCAGAGCCTAAAGCTTCAAATTCCTCTCCTCCTCAAAAGGGAAGTGATATTGAAACCTTAGTGACCAACATGGCCAACAATATCAAGACTATAGCTATTCAAACTGCCCCTAAACCCCATCACAATTATAATTAGGGGTAGTCATCCAATCAAAATTGGAATTAGGGTTACAATCCCAACAGAAACCAAAATTGGAATCAGGGTTACCAAGAAAATAGATATCAAAACCCAAACCCTACTCAGCTCTTGCAAACAGTCTGACCTATCAAATAGATTTTGGCTCATGTGAATCTAGTTAGGGATTTAGTCCCTACTCAGAATAATCTGGTCCAAGAGGCAGATTGGTGCTACCCCTATAACCAACCTCATAATCAGTCCACTTGTGCTTTTGGAGCACAAGAAAGGGCTTTAATGGTGCAAATTTTTCATACCCAACTTGCATCATTATTAGAGGCAGCCAATAATAAGCCCGAGGTATCACCTGAGGCTACCTCCGATGCCCATATGATGCTATGGACTTCAGATGACTTTTGTGCTATCAATCAGCCCATGGATAGTGTGATCATGCCTGTAAGTAGTATTGAACACAATACTAGATCTAAAAAGAGGCAGTTGGAGGCTAGCCCGATGCCTACTGTGTTACAAAAAGAGGTTGTTTCAAAGGCAAAAGTGGCCAGTGCCACAATTCCAATGCAGAGTAGTAGATCTGCTGCTACAAAAGAAATTCCATTAGGCTCAAAAGTGCTTGAACAAGCTGCAGATCAATCAAATAAGCGAACATGGATTCCCTCAATGTATAAGGCAGCCACTGTTCCACTAAATATCATGGAATAGATGAAGAAAATGAATATAAATGTATCAATGTGGGAAGTAATGTCAATCCATTCTCAAAGGGATCTATTACAAGAAGCACTAAGGTAATTCCCATTGGCTGAATTAGCAACAACAGACTCATCAAGCATATAGAAATAAAAGAGCCCTATCAGTCTTGTGCAACCAAAGGAAGAACAAGTAAGTGTAGCTAAGAAGCCATCCCCTTTCTACTTGTCCTTAATTATTGGCAAGTTTTTAGTGCACAATTGTATGATTGACTCTAGGGCTAGTGTTTCAGTCATGCCCAAGAAGATAGCAGATGCATTAGACATCAAGTATACCCCTGTTTCATCAGGAGTATTACAATTGGATGGCACCTTTGTAAACACTATAGGAGTGATCAATGGACTGGACTTGACTCTACATGCATGTCCAAAATTGACTTTCAGTCATTGATCTTCCTCCCTTCTTTGCCATTTATTTTTCAAGAGACTTCATAGCCAAGGTAGGTGGCTACCTTTCTTTTGATTGGTCTCATATGTTGTTGAGAAGCAAATATGGCACAAGGTTCACTATCAAGGCTGAGCCAGCTTCAAATTATTATGTGGAGAATTATGACCACAGCCTGGTGAACCTGTATGTTATGATTCAAGGCAAGGAAGTGCATGACTCAGAGTCTATTGAGGTAGAATCTTCACCTCTTCCAACCCTTGATCTTTTTCTTGATGAATGGGCAAGGGATCACTATGATTTCAATCCTTATGACACCACTGAGGCAACTGAATTGGGCACCTACATGATCCATGGAGGGAAATCTTCAGTCCCTTCTGTACTTAAGCCAAGTGATGACTCCAATGGCCCATGGAAGATGTTTTTTGATGGTGCAAAGAGAAGAAATGGAGCTGGTGCAGGGGTCTTATCAGTCTCTCTAACTAGTAAGAAATTGCATTTTGCTCATAGATTACATTTTTGTTGTACCAATAATGTAGCAGAGTATGAGGCATTGGTTCATGGTTTGCTGATTGCTGAGAAGAAAAATATCAAACATTTGGAAATTTTTGGGGACACTGAGTTGGTAGTCAACCAAGTCAGAGAAAGGTGTTCAACTAAAAACTAACTTCTTTGAGCTTATAGACATAGAGTTTGGGACCTATTTGAGAGTTTTGATGCTCTCAACTTATAGGTAATCCCAAGAAAATTAAATTCAAAGGCTGATCAATTAGCTACAGTGGGGGCTTAATTTTCTCCACCTACATATTTGTTTTAGGGCCCCGATCAGCATGTGAAAATAGTAATCAGGCCCTCTATTCTAGACAATGATATGCATTGGCAAGTCTTTGACAACAATGGGCAGATTGCTAGCTTCATTCAGAATGAAGCAGAGTCTTCTTCCATGGCGCAACCTAGGCTGCACAAAAGCTATGGTGATTAGATCATCTAGCTCAAAGCCAACAAGATGTCCAAGGGTTTAGTCACCCTTGAGGCCATTTTCAGTCGTGATGATGAGTTCAGGGGTGAGAGAAATAACATGACATTCAAAAAGGAAGATTACCAGAAGGTCGCAGTTGCCCAAGACAAAGAGTTGCTGCTGGGAAAGGTATGCAGTGATGTAGAGTAGCAAAAATTCATATAGGTTGCCCAGAAATACAACAATATCCTAGCATGGACGTATGAAGATTTAAAAGGTTTCAATCTAGACGTGGCTCAACATGCCATTGACTTGAATCCAAATGCCAAGCTAGTCCGCCAAAGGCAGCGGCCCATAAACCCAAAGATTGATCCGCTCATGAGAATAGAGCTTGCTAAGCTCATCTAGGCAAAGATTATCTTTCCCATCAAGTATTCCATATGGGTTGCCAATTTGGTGCTTGCGAGGAAGAAAAATAGGAAGATAGGGCTCTGTGTGGACTTCAGGGACCTGAATCGAGCCTCTTTGAAAGATCATTACCCTTTGCCCTCTATGTATCAAATTTTGCAAATTGTTGCAGGGGCAGAGAGGTTTTCATTATTAGATGGCTTTTCTAGCTACAACCAAATTTTTGTCAAAGAGGAAGATAGATTTAAAACAACATTTACAACCAAATGGGGAACCATGGCATATGCAAAAATGCCATTTGGTCTGTCTAATGTTGGTGCCACATTTTAGAGGGCAATGGCCATTACCTTCAAAGGAATTATAAAAAAGTTCATCCTAATTTATCTAGATGACCATACAGTCTTCTCCAAGAAGGGAGAAAATCATGTGGAGCATCTGGAGAAAGTTTTCCAAAGATGCAAAGAGTTTGGGGTGTCTTTGAACCCCAAGAAATGTATTTTTGCTATTGCTTAGGGTAAGCTATTGAGCCATATAGTGTCTAAGGATGGGATCTCCATAAATCCTGAAAGGACATCTGCTCTGCTTTCTCTTCCTCTACCTACTCACAAAAAGGCTTTACAATCATTTCTGGGGTAGATCAATTTTTTTTAGAAAGTTCATTCCTAATTGTGCTGGCTTGGTAAAGCCTCTAACCCTTATGCTCAAGAAAGATGTTGTCTTCAGATGGACAAAGGAAGGGAAGGATGGTTTTGAAAAGATCAAGGAAGAGATTTCTCAGACACCTACTCTCATGAACCCAAATTATGAGAAGGACTTTGTCCTTTATGCACATGGAGGAGAGAACAACATTGATGTTGTTTTGATGCAATAGAATGAACAAGGAATGGAACAACCTCTAGCCTTCTTCAGTTAGACCTTGAAGGACTATGAGGTCAGATACAACCCCATGGATAAAGAGATATTTTCCATTGTTATAGCTTTAAAAAAATTTAGATATATGTTGGCAAATAATCATATTAAAGTTTTAGTTTCTCATCCTAGTGTGAGAGATTATATAATGGGGATTGAGATTAGTGAAAAGAGAGCTAGCTGAGTCACTATGATCCTGGAGTATGATGTGATCATCAAGGCTACTAAGTTGATTAGAGGCAGAGGATTGTGTGAATATCTAGCTTAGACTTTTGTAGATGAAGTGAGTTCATCTTACCATTTGAATGAGGAAGAACCTACAATAGAGCCATCAGCTGTGAGTTCTTGGACAATAGATATGGCCAAATTCTTATCCACTGGTAAGTATCCCTATGGATTGGATAGAACCAAAAGAAGACATTTCAGGTTGCAGTCTATTCCTTATGCTTTGGTGGATGGTGTTGTCTTTAGGAGAAATTTGGATGGAGTCTTATTGAGGTGTATAGAAGATTAAATTGATAGACTACTCAGTGAATTTCATGTCAGCCTAGCTGGTGGCCATTTCTCTGCTAGAGCTACAATCATGAAAATAGTGAGGACAAGTTACTTTTGGCCCACATTATTCAATGATGCCCATGTATGGGTAAGAAAGTGCAAAGAGTGTGCTCTCTTTGCACGAAAGAAATGATTGGCAACACTTCCACTCCAACCTATTTAGGCTGATCAACCCTTCTTACAGTGAGGATTAGGCTTCATTGGCATGCTAAATCCCACTTCCAGTGCTGGTAACAAGTGGGTTTTCACTGCAATAGACTACTTCACCAATGGGTTGAAGCAGCCCCACTCAAAGAAGCCACTGAATCAACAATCATGGATTTCTTGGAAGAAATCATGACGAGGTTTGGAGCTCCTCATACCATCATTTCTGATAATGCAAAAGCATTTACTAGTTTTAGAATTGTTGATTGGGCTCTAAAGTACAATGTGTTCTTGAAGACCTCATCCAACTATTACCCCCAAGGTAATGGGCTGGTTGAATGCACCAACAAGAACCTGATTAGAATTCTAAAGAGGACTATGGAGACAAACTAGAGGTAATGGCACAATAAGATCAAATTAGCTCTTTGGGATAATAGGATCACATACAAGAGAGCCATTGGAAACTCTCCTTTTGTTTTGGTGTATGGAAGAGAGGCTAGATTGCCTATATCTTTAGACCTTCTCGCATTAGAATTGGCTCAACAATTGGAATTGGAAGGAGAAGATGCTAGGTCTGTCAGAATGGTTGAATTGACTGAACTAGAAGAACAAAGACAAATAGCCATGAATACATTGGAAGAGCATTAAAGGCAGACCAAAAGGTATTTTGATAAGAAAGCCAAGGTTTAGACCTTCAATGAGGGTGATCTTGTTCTGAAATGGGATGCTAACTGAGCCAAACCTAGAGGCCACACTAAGTTTGATGCACTTTGGAGTGGGCATATTGTTTATTTTTCCTTTAAGGTTGGTTTGAGATTCTACACATATTGTTTTAGTTTTCCCTTCAATAAGTGCTTTTGCACATGTTGCATTGTCATTAGGATAATGCAGGCCTTGTTCCTTTTTGGTGTTGTTTCAATAGGCAGGGTTTCATTTATTTTTACCTATTGTAGTCACTTTTAGACTCCATGCCCAATGGATGCTTAAGGCCATTGGTCTATTTGTTTAGCAAGCAAACATCTCTAAGAGGTCACCAAAATGTTGACCTATTTTCCTCTGCCTAAAGTCAAATAGAACAAATCAAAAATCTTGTTGAAATCTCTTGGAATCTTAGCTCCACAAGCCTAAAAACCTCCAAATTCTAGTGTTTTGCCTTATAAAAATCCCTAAAAATTCATCTGAGGAATCCTTGCAAAAACCCCAGAAAATTTGAGGCTTTTGCCTTAGTTTTTGACCCATTTTGAGCCTTAGCAAAACTTCATGTTATGAACTAACAAAAAATGGCTAAGGCATTGAGTGACTCTTCCTCCTTTATCAACAAAATTTAGGTTTTATTAACTCTTCAAGAATTTGATTTTTCACAAGTTCGCCACTTGGGCGATTTGCCGATTGAAGGAAAGGGAGTTGGCCTTTTCAAAAATTGTCTAAGGCATGGGAGAAGTTCCCATTTGTCAGCAAAGTCTATGTTTCATGAACTTTGCAAAAAGTTCATTTGTTTCAAAGGTTCTCTGATTCGACATTTTCCCGATAAAGGGCCAAAGGCACAGATTTCTTTGAAAAGTGGCTAAGGGAAAATCAAATAAAATATGCCTTTATCAGCAATTTTGCCTAGTCGTGAACTTTCCAAAAGTTCAAAATTTCTTTGGTTCACCAACTGGGCAGCATAAGGAAGGTGAATGGGAAGATTTGTGAGAATTAGCTAAGTTAAAAGAGAGTAAAGAAAAAGCTTGTCAGTAAAGTTAGTGAAGGACGAACTTTTGATATGTTCAAAGTTTCATCAGTTTGTCGATGAGGCAAATCACCGACAGAGAAGGCAAAGGGACATGGGTCGACAAAGGGAGATTTTGGCTAAGGCATTGATGGTTCAAAAGTTGGTGATTTTTCCGATAAGGCAAAGATTGAAATGTGGAAAATTGATTAAGTAAAGAAAGAAAATGCCCTTTCTATCAACAAATCAAGAAAAGCTCTAACTTTTCACCAAGTTCAAAAATACAAAAGTTCTTTGATGGAACATTTTGCCAATAAGGCAAAGAGAATAGTGAAGAAGCAGCAAACTAAGAATGGTTCAGAAAAGCGCAAAATTGCTGACATGGTGGGCCAGGGTCAAAAAGGTAACATTTTGCCGATAAGGCAAAATAGGAAAGGGAAATGGGCCAACAAAGGGAAAATTAGCTATGTAAGAAAAGGTAAAGCTAGGCCTTATCGGTGAGTCCACAGAGGGCCAAACTTCTTGAAGGTTCAAAATTACAAAAGTTCACCAATAGCATACTTTTGCCGACAAGGCAAATTGGAGTGAAAAGATGTACCAAAAGTAAAGTCCAGCTAAAGTGACTTTTTTTGATAAGGGCAAAAGTGATGAAGAAAGAGGAGTTTGCTGATAAGGGACTTTTGCCAATAGAAAAGGAAGTAAAAAGCAAAGTTCAAAGTTTGAACATTTTGCCGATAAGGGCAAAAGATGACGAAGTAAGCTAAGATTAGTAAAGTGCAAAGTTGCCGATAAAGAAGGAAAAGAGAAAACAAAGCCAAGTTCAGCAAAATGATATTTTCCTGATAAGGTAAAATATAGTTAGCAATGGTTCAAAAGGATGATTTTTACCAATAAGGCAAAAATAGAGATAAAAGAGGCAACCAACAAAAGTTCATAAAAATGACCTTTTGCCGATAAGGCAAAAGTATGTAGAAATGAAATGATAGAGTTGCCGACTGAAGATGAAAAGATTCAGAAATAAAAAATAGAATGGTCTGTAAATGTATATTTGGCCAATAGGGCAGAATTTAGGCTAAAATATGCAAAAATTGATAGAATTAATGCAAACAGAGAATTGTAATATATTGTAAACTTTAAATATTTAGATTTAAATTTTTGAAGTGTTGTAAAAGCTCTGTAAAAAGGGATTTTGGAGGGAAAATTCTTTTGAATTTATTCATCAGCCATTAATGTAGATTTGATCTACTCAACTACCCCATATGTAGATATTTTTTGCATTTATGATTGTAGGTGATGAATCAACTGTTTGCTTTAAAGGTAAAATATGTCCTAGCTGCTCCATGATCCAAGATATTTTCTGCAGTTAATTTTAGCAGGCAGACATTTCCTTTGACAAGGATATTTTTTGACAGGCCCATGGGGGCAAGTTTATTGTGAAATGACTGAGGTCAATGTAATAAAATGCTATACATGCATATCTGAAAGATGTAATGAGGGTTGAAAAATAGTTGCAAGAGAGTTGATTTTCTTGTTTTCTTCTATATTTTCAAACAGAGCCATCTACTATAACCTTGCCTTTTGGTGAAATACACATTGTGTTTTACCTCTTCATGCTTATTTTTTAGCATTGTGTAAATTAGGATTGATTTGTATGTGAATTTTTGTTCCTTACAATTCTGTTTTGTTCTTACATCTGTTAGAATCAACTAAACCTATGTAAGTTTATCATCTATATCTAGTTATTTTGTGCATTTTCAATATAGCGAGAGCTCCATATTCAAACCTGGTGTATCACCTCCATTAATTTCTAGTTTTATCCCTCTTCCTCTTTTCTTCAATGGTGGATAGATTAGGTTTAGTCTTAGGAATAGCTAAATTTTCCATTCAACAAAGGAACCAGCCTCTCTTTGGAGATTTGGCCTCCTTGCAGGGTCCTACACCTAGAGGTCATCGGGTGCTGCCACAATAATGAGTTACACTTTCTGGGACATCCTAATTTTTGTTGAAATGACATATTTTTAAAAAATATAATGATTTAAGCCTTGAAAGGTTCCATATAAAGGATTTTAATTGAAGAGGGTTTGATCAAACCCCCTTAGATTCAAAGCCCCTTGGATAGAACCCTGCTAGTTTTAAACCATACCTATAATGGAGTCTCCTCTACACCTATCAAAATGCTAATAAAAAACCACTTTTGATTTACCTTTTGGGGGATCAAATGAATTCATTTAAAATTTATGTTTTGTAAGTATGTAGTCCTTATTATAAGCTTCCCAAAAAGTATAATTTTAAATATATTTAATTTGATTATTATATTTATTTTTTATTTCTTGTGAATGTAGGTTTTTCAATGAACATCAAGGTCTTTGTTTCACACATACAAAAAAAAAGGAAAATAGAGAAAAACAATTCTAAAAAATACATGTCCTCTAGGTATTGATGTCCATTCCAACAAAAAAATTTTGAATTTTGATACATACAAAAAAAGTTATGTTGGACAGAATACACCTATGTCTAAATTATAATTGGTTTGACTTAAAAATTTAATTAAAAAAATATTCAACAAAACATTATGAAACCAAATGCATCCTCTAGATATCGGTGTTACCAATATAAATTCAAAAGAATTAGAATTTTATCCTTTGTAGAAAAAAAGTTATGTGCAACAGAATACACATCACTTTAAAAAATGTTGTTTACTATTAAAAACTAGTTATCAAAGGAGACGCAAATTTTTTTACAATTTAACTCCAATTTATTTTTTAAAAAATATTTAGAATCTACAGACAAAATATCACAAATTACTAGTTCACATCATCTTCAAATTCCTAACGGTTTAGTGGCTATAAGTGTCATAAAGTGAAGATTTAGTTCAAAATGTTGATTTCAATGTCAAGTTTGGCCAAAAAGTGTAACCCATTATTGTGGGATGACCCCATCTTAATGTTTCATTGGATTGTTGAAGACCATTAAACCTCTCCAACGCAGGGTGCAAATTCAAGTGACAACAGGCCCTTTTTGATCTCCTTTTGATCCTTGATGAGTGACATGTATCACTCATCAAAGCATATCCTTATATTCCCTTTTTTCCATTCTATGGACCATCTTATTTGCTAATTTGTACTATAAAGACTGTAAAACCTTGTTTAAATAATGTTAATTCAAAAGGTAATATTGAAATTGTTGTTGTGATTAAAATACTCATGTTTTGTTTTAAACTGACAAAGAACTATGCAGGAATGTCTCTTTTTTATCACTGGAACCCATCCATCAGGTGAAACAAGGTTTTTGAAGGCTCCAGAGATGTTCCTAACATCTCTAGTGCTATACAGAAGGTACATTACAGGAACTCCAATATTTTGTAGAAGGATTGTAGGATCTCCAAAGCTGGATCAACAAGTTAGCAAAGGTTTCTAATCACGTGACCTCCAGAACTGTGTACTGCTAAGCTGTATAGATGTCTCTGAAGCACTCTCTATGAAGTTGTTTTATAGATTGCATAGAATCTTTGGAGTTGTTCCAGAGCTATGAAGTTCTGCATGTAAAGACCTGCGTTTTGGGAGAATACTGTTGTTGTAGCTCATGGGAGACAAAGGACACTTGTTACTTGATTTTTGCATGAATTAGGGACTTATGTTAAAATGTCATTTTAAAAAAATTCCTTTTTATTAGGGCCTTCATGACCTGATTTATCTCAAGTCAAAACTATTGATTTAAGGGACACTTTTAGTGTCACTTTAAATCTCTTTTAGTTCTGCATGATTATCTTTTTGATATAGGCAGTTGCATGTTTTGTCCTAAAAATAAAGATCTTTTGTATCTAAGGTATAACTGGGAGTGAACTAATAAACTTCAGAGATATGTTGTCAACAAATATACCTGATATATATTGTATGGAGGCAATACCTGGATAATAATCATAGTTTTTGTTTTTCAGAAGCACAATATACTCTATTTTTACTTTGTTGGAAGATTACTCTATTTTTGAAGATCCTCGAATAAAGAAAGATAGTTTCGTATTTATGTGTTCTAAAGCTTTTCTTTAGTCTTCAATTCTGGAGGTGTGGAGCAAGGGCCCACTCCCACCAAAGGATAGAAGACTAGTATTATTGTTTGGATTTATTGTTTTCTTAAATTATTGCAAATTATTATATAGGTTGAGAAGGAAGAGGAAGAGGAGGAAGACATGTACTAGCTAAACTCCTACAATATAAGTACCATAGAGAGTCACAAGGGTTCAAATAGGGAAAATTAAAATTGTGGAGGAAAAACTAAATGAAAAGTTCAAAGAATGGAAGGTTTCAAAGAATAGGCGCAGAAGGGGAAGGAACAAGTACTAAATGCACAAATGTTGTATAGATCACTCTAAATACACTTAGGAAGACATTATAAATAGCATAGATGTACACAACTACTTCTAGCAACAATAAGGAGGTTATTCTCCAAGCCATGCTAGAGTACATTACTAGTAGTCCTTATCCAATGATAGACATAATAAATGATTTTATAGAGGAACTAATAGAAGATACTAAGGAAAAAGAGAAGAATAAATGCAAATCATAGAAAACATTAGAAAATATGCTTTAGAACAAATAGCTCAAGATATAGACTTATCCCCAATAACATAGCTCAACTGTTCCACACTTGTAGAATAAGGAGTTGATATCTAAAAAAAAGAGTTAATACTCTTCTATCTCAAAATGAAAGGCTAAGGAAAGAGTTAGGAATGAAACCATGGAGGCAATTAAGAAGGCTTATCATAGCCTCCTAGTTGAGAAAGTTGCAGTACAAAAAGAAAAGTTAAGTCAACTAGAATAGATGGATTATGACACATCCAAAATAAGTATGGAAGAACTAGTCAAAGATATACAAGATGACACTAGACACTAGAAGAGAAGGATGGGAATATATGCCAAATAGAGATATTAGAACCTATTGGTAGAGAGGAAGTGGAAACAAAGGAACCAGAGGAAGTGGGATAAAAATAGACTTCATAGGAAGCACTAGAAGATAGTGGCTAGATAAGGATAAAAATGAACACATAGAGAATCTATAGTAGGACACACCACAAGGTAGCGGGTGTAGACACCTGAAATTGACCATGTCCCATTGACATATCACTTTCATTACCTTGTGTTCTCTTGCGACACTTACGGCATCTAATCCCCTTATCGACATCATCATGCGACACTTTGCGAGATCCTTTGTCCTAGGACTATCCTTTTCCCAAATTAATTAAATAAATTATATTTATTTAATTAATTTTATCCATTTAATCCTCTATCACAAATTAATTAAATAAACCATATTTATTTTATTAATTTATCCATTTATAATCCTATTAGCCAAATTAATTAAATAAATCCTATTTATTTAATTAATTTTATCCTCACATATGACCCCTCTCCAATAATTAATTAAATCTATCATTTAATTAATTATTTCCTATTTTGTCCTCATCAATTGCACAAAAGTCAAACTACCTTTTAATCCTATCCATCCATTTCAAAACAACATCCTTTAATCTCAAATGTTCACACAAAAGAATCCCTAGAAATCCTTATCCAAGCCCTAATCTTGTCTCAATGAACCTCAACCATTGATCCAACCTCTTAATCCTAGCCCTTAATCCATCATATCAAGCCTCTATAAATTAAACCCTCATCTAAGCCATTGTGATCACAACAATCAAGTACTATTATGCTATAGAAATATTGAGAAATCAACATATCAATCCATAATAGCATTGAGCATAGCTAGGTAGTACTAGGGTACTGCATACTACTTTTACTCTATTGGAAGAGAGGTGAAGATTCAAGGTGAAGGTGTTGAGTTATATTGCATTATCTTCCTTTTTATTTGCCTTCAATCTTTCCCTATCTTTAGTGGGATTGATCAAGGAAAGGAAGAGGAAGTCAAAAAGGAAAAATGAAAAGGAGTTTTTGTAGAAACTAGTGGAGAACATCACATATAGGTCAAGTGCTAATTACTCTTATATCATCTCAAATACTGGATCCTATAGATAAAATCAAAGAGTTCATTGCAAAGTAGAAGCAATTACAACAAGTCATCATGGTGGCACCAACCTTCTCCACTTCCATACCAGCAAGACCACAAGTAGATTTGGCATAGATCTTTCCCATTCAATAACTTGAGATGAGTGACATCTTACAAAGCAATGCTAGGGAGTGGCTTTTTGGTGCAGGAGCACCATGTAAACTTTGTAAATAAGGTCTTATGCTAGGTTTTTGAGGTGTTTTGGAGTCTTGTGAGTCTAATAAGGTCATAATGGTCCATTCCTAATGTAATTTGAGTCATGTAGGTTCATTATTGTAAAAAGTGTCATATTTTGTAATGTTTTCATATAATGTCAAAATTGGAATATGAAGAGTCATGAGGTAGAGAAAGGTTTTTTGGTCATGGAATCTCAAAGGAAAATTAGGAAAATGATTATAAAAAGGCATAATGAGACCTTGTATGTTCGAAGGAGGACTGTATATATGAAGAAGATCAAATAAAGCCCTATTTTCAAAAAAAATAAAGTTTGTGTTTTCTGTGTTTTTACTAGTAAACTACTGATGCAGGCTTTTGTACAGCCCCGTACAGTTAGATTCCTAAGGGGAAGTCATTGTAAGTGGTAAATTTATGAGTCTACATCACTTTGCTTTTGGTCTTGTTAAATTTCAATGAGTATAATGAAAGATATTGTAATTTGTGTGCAAACTGTCCAGAAACTTGGTGTAAGGAGCCCGAGAGCAACAAAAATGGTATCAATCTCATCTCACCCAATGAAATCTCTTTAAAATTGGTAGAATGAAGGTATTTGGAATAGGTTTTGGCATGGTATGAGTTTTAGGAGCTAAGAATAGGGGTTTGTGCATGTATGGTGAAGACCTAGAGGGGAAATTCATGTAATTTCATTGCAAATGATAGTGTAAGTGTTAGGGTTTGCAAGAAGGCCCTTGGAAATGATCATATGAGCATGAGCAAGGTATTTTAGAAGTGTTTGAGTGATTGGTTGACCAGTTAGAGGTCAAGAGTATTGATTTCTTATAAAACCCCATGAAACCTAGTCTAGAACAACTTAACCAAGGGTTTGATGTTTTGGGCAACTTTGTGACTATTTCTCCTTGTGAAAATTGTTGATTCTGAGGTTTTGAAACCTATGGAGACTATTGGAATAGAATTTGAAAGTTGGAAGAAGATTGGTATAGGGTTGCTTTGCAAAAGTGGCCTAATTAGGCCTAGGAAAAATAGAGGATAGTCAATTTTTGAGCCTTTTGTTTCATAGTAACCTATACTGGATTTTTGATATGTATTAAAACTCAATAAAGGGTATCCAAAAAACCCTTCACAGTCTTAAATTGAGGTCTGTAGCAAAAGATACATGCTCTAACAGTCCTTTTTAGAGGGCTACTAGCATTAGGACAACTAAAGAAAGAAGTACCTATTGAAGAACCATTGAAGTTACATGAGGGGTGTTGATACATTGTATTAGTCTATATTAACTTGGAAAAGGTTTGCCAAGTGATAAACTAAGCAATAAGTTGTTGATTCTTCATTTGATGGGTGTTTGTCATGTTGCCATTGAGTTATGGAGCCAGTCATGAGCCCATTGTTGTGAAATATGCCTCAATATGAGTGAAGTGATCCCCTAGCTTTCCATAAATTGGTATCAGAGCTCAGAAGGTCTAGGAAAAAGAGTTTGGTGTTTGTGTGTTTGTGTTTGTGCAGGTTGAGGAGAGAACCTGATTACCAAAAGACTATGTAGAGGAAAAGAGAAGAGACCTAGGTGAGGCAAAGACAAGAGGAAGCAAGGTTAAAGGGACTTGCTTGAAGAAGGAGAAATGGATTTGTTGAAGAGGTACTTGCTGGCTGGGGGTTCACAAAAGAAGATGCAAGAAGAAAAAGAGAGGAAGAGGAAAGAGGAAAAGATGAGGCAAATAGAGGCTGAGAAAGAAATAAGAGAATTGAAACAAGATTTGAAATAAATGGAAGAAGATATGGAAAGAACAAATAGGGAGTTTCAAATGAAGTTACAGCAGTTGCAAAATTGGCATTTGACAATAAAGAAGAAGGTTGTATGGTCTATTCAAAGGCTAATGCAAAGGAGAAGTCGAATGAAGGCATTAGAACCAGATGTGAAGACAAAAGAACCTTTGATGGAAAAAGATAGTGAACAAGCAAAGGAAGGTGAAGAAGTTATGGACATTGCAGCCTTTTCAAACCATGGGAATGCTGAGACAATAGTACAAGAGGATGCTATGACAACAACAATAGAGGAGTTATTTGAGAAAGATGAACAAGCAGAGAAGGGTGTTGATGTTGCTGATGAAGAGTTACAGACCAAGATGCTTCAGTTTGGGTCACTAAGAGAGAGCAAAGAACCCATTGCTAATTAAGTTACCTTTTATGTTGTCACTATTCAAGTGCAGGTGTCCAGAGATGCAAATAGGAAGCAATTTTTTCCATTTGACAGACGTAAGCACCTTAGCAAGAAGTTTGGAAAACCTAAGGTGAAGATGAAGCAAAGATTGAATTGTTTCAAGGTGGATGGAATGCAAGGATTTCAAGATATCAATCAAAATTTTCAAACATACTTCTGATGTTCCTTATTCAAGTGGACTTGAATTCTTTTCTGTTTGGGTGTATGGTGCAGGAGCACCATGTAAACTTTGTAAATAAGGTCTTATGCTAGGTTTTTGAGGTGTTTTGGAGTCTTGTGAGTCTAATAAGGTCATAATGGACCATTCCTAATGTAATTTGAGTCATGTAGGTTCATTATTATAAAAAGTGTCATATTTTGTAATGTTGTCATAAATTTCAAAATTGGAATATGAAAAGTCATGAGGCAGAGAAAGGTTTTTTGGTCATGGAATCTCAAAGGATAGTTAGGAAAATTGTTATAAAAAGGCATAATGAGACCTTGTATGGTTGAAGGAGGACTGTATATGTGAAGAAGATCAAATAAAGCCTTGTTTTCAAAAAAATAAAGTCTGTGTTTTTTACTGGTAAACTACTGATGCAGGCTTCTGTATGGCCCCATACAGTTAGATTCTTGAGGGGCAGTCATTGGAAGTGGTAAATCTATGAGTCTACATCACTTTTCTTTTGGTCTTGTTAAATTTGATTGAGTATAATGGAAGATATTGCAATTTGTGTGCAAACTATCCAGAAACTCGGTGCAAGGAGCCCGAGAGCAACAAAAAAGGTATCAGTCTCATCTCACCCAATGAAATCTCTTTAAACTTGGTAGAATGAAGGTATTTGGAATAGGTTTTGGCATGGTATGAGTTTCAGGAGCCAATAGTAGGGGTTTGTGCATGTATGGTGAAGACCTAGAGGGAAAATTCATGTAATTTCATTACAAATGATAGTGTAAGTGTTAGGGTTTGCAAGAAGGCCCTTGGAAATGATCATATGAGCATGGAGTGAGCATGAGAAGGGTATTTTAGAAGCGTTTGAGTGATTTGTTTATTGGATAGAGGTCAAGAGTATTGATTTCCTATAAAACCCCATGAAACCTAGTCTAGAACAGCTTAACTAAGGGTTTGATGTTTTGGGGAACTTTGTGACTATTTCTCCTTGTGAAAATTGTTGATTCTAAGGTTTTGAAACCTGTGGAGAGTATTGGAACAGAATTTGGAAGTTTGGAAGAAGATTGGTATAGGGTTGCTTTGCAAAAGTGGCTTAATTAGGCTTAGGAAAAATAAAGGACAGTTAGTTTTTGAGCCTTTTATTTCAAAGTAACCTATACTGGCTTTTTAATATGTTTTAAAAATCAATAAAGGGTATCCAAAAAACCCTTCACAATCTTAAATTGAGGTCTGTAGAAAAAGATATGCTCTGATAGTCCTTTTTAGAGGGCTACTAGCATTAGGACAGTCAAAGAAAGAAGTACCTATTGAAGAAGCATTTAAGTTGCATGAGGGGTGTTGATACATTGTATTAGTCTATATTAACTTGGAAAAGGTCTTCCAAGTGATAAACAACACAATAAGTTGTTGGTTCTTCATTTGATGGGTGTTTGTCATGTTGCCATTGAGTTATGGAGCTAGTCATGAGCCCATTGTTGTGAAATATGCCTCCATATGAGTGAAGTGATCCCCTAGCTTTGCATCACTTTTGACTCAAAATATGTCCATCACTGAAACATTAAATAATACAATAGCTAAGATTCAAGTATAATTTCCACAAGCTACAATAGATACTTCTCTATCTCCAGCATAGTAATCAGGTGCAGTAGTCAATGGGTTGCTGGTAGAATTAAGGAATCAGGATGAATAGAAGGAAAAAATCAAGGAACAAATTCAGGCAGAACATGAGACCAAACTATTGGCAATGATCAAGGCTAAGTGTGCAACAATGTAGGATGAACTTGAAACAAGGAAATCACCAAAATAAAATAGACCTACAACAACAACACACTGTACCAGTATTGTTTAAGTTGGCTCAACTTCACCAAGGCATTGAAGATCCAAATAGACAAGGTGAAGAACCAAATAATACAAACCTAAAATTCTTATGATGTTATAAAGGACTTGGATGACTCCCTTAGGTATGCAATCTTCACCATGCTTAGCCGTAAACAATTTATTACAAAATTTTCAAACTTTTTTAAACTAAGAAAATCTAGCACAAGAAAATATAAATTTCAAACTTCAAGAATACAGGAAACTAAGAATCTTAAATTTCAAGAATACAAGAAACTAGGACCCTTAAACTTTAAGAATACAAGAATTTAGAAATCTTAAAATTCAAGAATACAAGAGTATATAAATATTCAACTTATAGAATAGTGATTTGATTGTGCAATAAAAATAGTTTCTCAAACAAATTAGTTTCACCACTTGCTAGCATTTGAAAATAGAATACAATGCTATAGATATCAATAGAGAACAAACAAATAAGGAAAAACAAAAATAAAAAATCAAATGGATCATTGCGTTATTAAGGTACAAAAATAGCCTTACCTTTCTTGCATAGCCAAAACTTGTGTATGTTGAGTAACCATGCCCACAACAAATATTGACATCTACCTTGTAAAATAAATAATATCAAACATCTCATCAAATTATATATTTATATACAACATCAAAACTTACAAGTAAATGTAACTAAAAATTTACAAATATACAATTTAAATAGGAAGAATTACTTAATTTCCATTAAAAAACACCATTTAAATGGATATTTCAGATTTTTCTTTCACAAGCAAGACTTTCCCTTCTCAAACTTGTATTACTATCAAACTTCCGTTGATATGAATTTCTACATTCTTATTTGTAGAAAGGAAAGATAATAGTCCTTATCCAAAAGTTGGGTAGTTAAGACATCTAGAAATAATGTAGTCTTCAACAAATTTTTTTGCGTATTCTCCTAATTAGATTTCTAAAATTGCTGATAAATTTTTCTCCCACGAATTCATACATTTATGCTAAATAACTAAATTTTCCCACCCCAAAACTTAAAGCTAAAAACCAATACCCAAAACAATCTAAAGCTAAACAATTGATACCTACAATTTCTTTTGGGTCCATATTGATAAGAAGACTAAACTATAATATCTTAATATCTTCACTAGCCAATACCCAAGCTAAAACACTAATACGTAAAGATAAGAAAATCAAAGCTAAAATTTGAATCCTTAAGAAAAATCAATACCCAAGAATATATTTTTTAATATATTCAATCTACAGAAATCCATCAACAATAAGCATTGCACCAGTCAATAAATATTTAATAGTAAATGAATGAAAAACAATACCTAAGAGTTCATGAACATTACAATAAAAACCAATGCATGCAAGGTCATGAGCAATAATTTTAAACTTGTGTAGAAGTAAATGCAAATATACATAAACAAGTTAAGGTTAATTTGGATTAGTTTATTCACAAATACATGTAACCTCATAATAAAGAAAATGATTAGTAAAAGCTAATGAAAACAATAAGTTCTCACCAATACCTGTCTTTGTTGCACCAAGTTTGGTGGTTATGCTCAAAGGATTATAATGTTATTGATGAGGAATGTGGGTGTTCATATCAACAACATGACATTGCATTCCATGAGATGATAATTTTGGCTTAGGTGAAGGATAATTTATAGATTTTTGGATGGGGTGAACAATGGTTAGGATTGATTTAAATGATCAATGGTTCAGGATGATTGAGAGGATATGGTTGATGAGGAGCCTCCAAGTGGCACCTTATGATAGGTGCACAAGGAGGAGTCCAAGATTCAAGAGAAATCAATAGTAGAGGATTTCCTTGGAGAAAGTGGAGGGTGTGGATCAAAAGGAGTACTTGGAGTTATGGGTAAATCTTTGATCCATGCCTATGTACAAATCAAAGGATCCATGTACACTTTTAAACCTTGTCTAAGGTTTGAAATGATTAATGATGTTTAGAATTGTGCAAATGGATGATTAGTTGACTAATTGATTTTTAGCCAACTAATGATTTGAGAGGAATAAAGAGAATTAAATAATTAGATGTATTTATTTAATTTTTGGAATGGGGATGGGTGAACTTAGTTAAATAAATATTGATTTTGTTTAACTAAGGTTGGACTATGGAAAATAGATGAAATGATTAATTAATTAAATAAATGATTTTTAGCCAATTGATGATTTGAGAGGAATAAAGGGATTTAATTAATTAGATGTATTTATTTAATTTTTGGAATGGGGATGGGTGAACTTAGTTAAATAAATATTGAATTTGTTTAACTAAGGTAGGACTTGGGAAAGAGATGAAATGATTAATTAATTAAATAAATAATGAAATTTATTTAATTAATATTGGGAAGACGATCAGACGGGTTAATTGAACAAGTAATTTATTTAATTAATGCTAGATGAAGGGAACATCGTAATGTGGTTAGATTTAGGTGTTTATAGAACTCTTATGTCTTTTTTTCTTGTCTATGATCTCTATAACATGGCAATCCCACGACTCTTTCTTCACACATGCATCTAAGAGCATACCATTACAAATGACACTAAAATGCACAAACATCATGCTATTATGTTTAGCCATTGATAGAAGTCTATAGAACTTATGGTCTCCACTTAACTATGAATAAGGATGAAGATATAATGATGGGTCCTTGCTACAATAAATAAATGTCAAACTGAGGCTAGTTTAACTCATTCAATACATTTTTCAATGATAAGATGAATACTTTGTTTGCATTTAACACCTATCCTATAGGTAGTGGAATTCAAAAACTAGTGGTATGCACATCCAATTATAAGATTGTTAGGTAAGACTTGAATTTATTACCAATTTTTAATAAATATGCATTGACCAAAGAAAACATTTGATAAGAATGCTTTTGGATTATACTGTGTGTTTTTTTGACAAAAAAACACACACAGTATAATCCAAAAGCATTCTTATCAAATTCTATGGACTGTGGAAAACTCATGCCTACCAAAGAAAACATGTCAATTCAAGTTGGAAATAAAAATTCATATTACTAACAAATAAGTATCCATGATAACATTTTAAAGTCCCAATATAACTCTCATTTCAATGCTAAGATGAATGCTTTGTCTGCATTTAACACCTATCCTATGGGTAATGGAATTCAAGAACTAGTGGTGTACACATCCAACCATAAGATTATTATAGGCAATGGAATTCAAGAACTAGTGGTGTACACATCCAACCATAAGATTGTTAGGTAAGACTTGAATTTATACCAATTTTTAAT
Source organism: Cunninghamia lanceolata (assembly GCA_027924645.1). Classification (NCBI taxonomy): domain Eukaryota; kingdom Viridiplantae; phylum Streptophyta; class Pinopsida; order Cupressales; family Cupressaceae; genus Cunninghamia; species Cunninghamia lanceolata. The sequence goes on along the minus strand of BSBN01000213.1, from coordinate 25,712,937 downwards.
AAATATGCATTGACTAAAGAAAAATGTCAATTCAAGTTGGAAATAAAAATTCATATTAGTAATAACAATGAGTGTCCATGATAACATTTTGAAGTCCCAATATAACTCTTATTTCTCTTGAGACACCACCAAAATTAAGGTGCACCACCATGGAGTCCTCTGCCTTAATAGTCTTCAAAACATCCAATTAAAATATGTATGAATGAAATAATGAGTTTTAATAACGTCCACGAGACCAAACAATCTATGGGACCAAATGCCAAATGCACTAGGATTTCTTCAGGTTCCTTTTGATGTCATCCCGTCTCCTATGAATCTTGACCAACAGCCGGGCCATGTTGTGAAGCCTCTCTTCCTCAAATAACTCACTAAAACTGCCAACATTCACGCTGTTATCCTGCTGCATACAGATATCCTTGTACGCATCGCACTACCTAATGAAATGTTGCTCAGTTTCAACCAAAAAACATGGCCCAAATAAAGACCCCGTCTTAAATAAAGGACAATGTTGTGTCTCCACACAAACTGTGAAACGAAAAAATACCCGCTTGCACGGCTCTCCCAAGTGAATATATCTGCTTGCACGACACGTAGCCACTAAGATGGAAATTTTTTCAAACGGAATCATATGTACAAACAACTCTTTGGACAGGTTCAGAGATTTCATTTGCCACCGACAAATTTGCTGTCGAGAGAGATGACATCTGAAATTTCCACAAGAGAGACAGATTATTCTCCATCGACATTTTTTTTGTTTCACATTCACACAACGGGCTTGCAGGCGTCTATGTGAGAGTACGACATCGTCTTTCTCTTTCTGTACGGTGGTAATGACTGGTTATGCAACTTTTAAATATTATTTATTATATCTTTTTTTAAAAATACTTACCACTTTTTGTTGTGAATGATATTTAAGTGGAATGTTTTTTTTCCTGTTGATCAGATTGATAGAAAATTGCTCCATTCGAGACCTAAATTTGATGGCCGTATGGCGTATTTAAACATTTTTGTTGTAAAATACAATCAAAATTTTAAAAAGATTGTATCACATGAAAGGAGAGATTTTAGCTAGAGTGTCAAAATTTATATAGAATTATAATAATATATATAGTTGGTTTATATATCATTTTACTTATAATAATGTTTATCAATAGTATTTTAAGGGCACCTTTGAATAGATAACTGTCATTTAAAAATTGCTTTACAGGTAAGGTTGACCATCAAATTTAAGCATTGGCTCCATTGTAATCAATTTAGACTGTTTATAGTGGGAGTAGGTCCCACATATAAATATCTGTGGGAGCCCGATTGTTTACATGTAGAAACCGCTCCCAGGTTATTTATTTTAAGTGTGGAAACCGCTTGTAAACTACAAAACATCAATTATTTAAGGTTGATGGTTATTGGTTCGATTATTCTTGTTGGATGGTTTGTTTTGAAAATGAACGGAGGTATAATGATCGCAATGCTGTGCTTGGGCTTGGCTGTGGCATTCACATTGACTACCGCCACCGAATTACAGAATGCCAACAGTTCCTCTTCTCCTCACATTTTCGCTTTGTATCACCCCCACATCGAAGGAAGGTTTTCTGCTGTGAAAGATCGTATGCTGCTAGAGAAAGTTGATGATGATAAGGGCGACGTTGAAGCTCTACTCTCCTTTAAAAATGGCATTACAGCCGACCCCACGCGATCGCTCTCCAACTGGACTTCTACCAATTCAGAAAACGTGTGCTTCTGGAGCGGTGTTTGGTGCAGAAAACATACCAACAGAGTGGTGGCGATAATTCTCCCTCATTTGGGACTGAAAGGTACCATTTCTCCATCCATAGGAAGCCTCTCCTTATTACGCACATTAAATCTCTCTTTCAATTCTTTCACGGGAAGGATTCCACCTCAGCTTGGCGAGCTGAAAGCGTTGAGGATACTTGACTTTAGAAGAAATGAACTAGTGGGTTCCATCCCCAAATCTCTTGCCAATTGCTCGCAGCTTCAGTGGATTAGACTTCCGTACAACCATTTGACGGGGAGTATACCTGCAGAATTTGGTGGTCTGGGGAAGTTAGAGCATCTCCGCTTGACCTCCAATCGTCTGAGCGGAAGCATTCCAAATTCTCTGGGAAACTGCACATCTCTAATTGATTTTATCGTTGGCTTTAACTTTTTCACAGGTGCGTTAATCTTATGTCTTACTTTGAAGGCTAACTGTTTCCATCCCCCTATTACTAATTGTTCTGAATTATACTTAACTGAATTTGACAGGGACAATTCCAAAGGCCATGGGAGAGCTCAAATCCCTGGAACTTTTGTTTCCTGATGCAAATAATTTAACTGGACCTATACCACCTGAACTAGGAAACTGCACTTCTCTCCTTATGTTAAACCTTGCCTCTAACCTTCTCACAGGTGCGCTACTCTCATGTCTTTACTTTGAAGTTTGAAGGCAACGTGCTAACTACTTCCTCCTCTTCGATCAGTAATTTTTTAAATTATACTTCATTGAATTTGACAGGGACAATTCCAGAGGCCATAAGACAACTCAAATCTTTGGAACTTTTGTATCTGTATGAAAACAATTTAACTGGACCAATACCATATGGTATTGGTGAACTCAAGAATCTTTCTGAGATTTTCATCTACAACAATAATCTTTCGGAGGGTATACCTGAAAGCCTTGGTGGGTTGATTTCATTAGAGAAATTAGATGCATCTAATAATCAGCTGACGGGAAAGATTCCACCATCCATAGGAAATTGCAACCGTGTAACTGATTTGGTGCTGTCAAACAACTTCTTGTCCGGAAAAATTCCAGCAACATTGAGTAACTGCACAGCCTTAAAGAGGCTAAAGCTATCTAGCAACTCATTTAATGGAGATCTAGAAATCCAGTTTTCTTCTTCTATGAAAGTTTTGTCTGCTCATTCTAATAATTTTTCTGGGACCCTGCCTCCATTTTTGGGCAATTGTACACAGCTTGTGCTTCTTGATTTCAGCAAGAATAGACTGACAGGTGAGCTTTCTTCACATCCTCTTGCAAATTGTTTACAGTTGAGGGTTGTAAGCCTTGGCTCTAATGAGCTTAAGGGCGATATTTCTCTATGGATCACAAATCTCAGTAGATTGCAGGTGTTGGATTTATCCAATAATAAATTTGGGGGAAGAATTCCCTCTGTTCTGGAAGGCCTGAAGGGATTTAAAAACCCTAGAGCTTCGCAAATGACTGGCAATACACTCTATGAGGATATACCGGCCATCAAAATAAAAGGAAATGAGTATAGACTAGAATATGTGCTGGCAGCAAACACTATACTGGATCTGTCAAACAATAATTTAAAAGGGGAAATACCGCCAAACATTGGGAATCTATCTCAGTTGAGGTTGCTTAATCTGTGTGGAAATCAATTGGAAGGAAAGATACCGGCATCTTTGGGGCAAATAGAACCTCTGGAGCAGTTGGACTTGTCTCGAAATAATCTGAGTGGTGAAATACCTAAGGAGCTATCTAAATTGTCCTACTTGAGCTATTGGAATGTATCCTTCAATCGCCTCTGTGGGCCAATACCTGGAGGAACACAACTTATGACTTTCGATGAGAGATCTTACCAGGGAAACTCGGCATGTTTATGTGGGAAGCCTTTAAAAAGTTGCAATCAGAATGAAAGTTCAACAGTGCCTTCACCTTCAAAAATGGTACATAAATCAGTGTTCAGTAAATTGGATGAACACGTCTCAGTGATTGCTGTCGGGTTAGGATTTGCAATTGGACTTGGTGGAACAATATCAGTAATAGTATGGTGGGACAGACTTGTACATTCCATGAGGGGCCCGAAGATATGAGGCTTATGTGCAGTTGCAAATTCCCAAAGTTGTAGTTAGAGGCTTATGTGATTCATGAGTGAGTATGGACATAGGCCATAAACAATTGATATATATTAAACATATTAGATTTCTACAGTCTATAATATTAGATTTGAATGTTTTTGGATTTGATTATGTAATAATTTTTTTCATCAATGTTTTGGATCACACTACATGATCCATGATCCATCATCACGATGTAGAGCCAAGGATACATATTTTTCACTTTCTTTTATGACCCAGTTTATTGAGATTTTTTTAACTTTTATTTTATCACCAAAAGATTTGTAATATTTTTGTAAGAGAAAAAAGCCCCCTTTTCCATAAATTTAGGCTAACTAAATAAATGTAAACAATAAGATAATAATTAACTTTTATTTAATTAACAATTATGATTTGATAATTGTAATAAATATTTTGAAATTAAATAGGGGATAGATGTATTTAGCTTTGGAAATATTGATGAAGAATTAATGTTGATGTCATGTAGAATTTAGTCATCAAGGTATAAAAATTAATGATCATAGTTTGAAGAATGTCTCAAGTTTTGTATATAGTTGCAAATATCTTTGAGGGTTGACTCCAAGTCCATCGAGATTGAACTCGAGCATCATATGAATGTTTTGATGGACATGAATGATTTGTGGCTTGTGAGAATGATCTAATAGAAAGTTTCAACACTAACCTCTTCAACTTCACCTTATATGTATCTAATTTTGTCAAAGTAGTGTTTATAAACACCTTAGAGGATATTGTTCAATCACTAGGGTCATATTCTCCTAAGTCAACCCCTTGCCAGACTAACTTTATGACTTTAAGAAAATGATTTAAGACTAGGGTATACTTTAAGAAATGACCTCTTGAAAATTCTATAGAAACTTTGGCAATTCCACTATAAAGAAACGTAATATTTTAGGCAACTTTTTTCATATTATAAATCAAATTCTAGATTGAATGGAATTTTTTTTTTGTACCATTTTTTTGCAATTCAATGATTATATTTTTATATTAATATATAAATTTTATGATGATTCAATGTCAAAGTTTTCTATCAATATATATGACTTTTAAGCAAAGATGTTGAAATGGGGTGAGTATAGAAAATAAAAATAGTCCTTGATAAACTGACAAGACTAGGGCCCAATTTTTTATATACAATAGCATGATATGTGTCCATCTCAAATAATTAGAATTTCTAGCTCAAGGTGATTTTATTTTGGGATTAGAAAAAATCTATCAAATATGGGCAAATTGGACACTTCTTAAGAAATTAAAAATAACTAAATCTAGAGGATAGAAATGTCAAAAATAGCTAAATGGCAACTTATAGCCACTGAAAAATTCCTTGTTAAAGCCAATATGCTCAAGCTTGTAGATGACCTAGTATGATTCTGATGCAAACTAAGATTCTTTTCCCTTAGAAAATGAAATGTGCTCTAGTGAATTTCTTCTTGTTCCAACATATTTTTTTGTGTGTATTAATTGCACAAATGAATGCATTTAAATACCAAGACATAACAACAATTTATAAAAAGGCGTCAAGTTGGCTTATAATGACTAGTGAAAAAGGGCGGGAGATGTAGAATTTGAATTTAATAATTTAAATTTTGGGATCAATCTTGAGCCTCTTGGGATTGATCTGAAGGCATTTGAGATAAACCCAAGATAAAGAAGTGTTGGGGGTTTGAGGTAGGTATCGAATGTGTGGATATGAATGTGAATGTTGGTTAATAAATGATGCATAAATGGTAAATGTATGAGAATGCACGTGAATAGGGATGGGATAATGTCAAATATGTGGAAATGCATTCAAATAAATGTGAAACAGATAGGGAAGGGTATTAGGTTGTGAAGAAAACTTAACACTGTAAGAGTGTGTCACTTGTTGACATATAATTGTATTAAGATATTCCATTAAATTGTGCCAAAAACTAAATGGGAATTAACATAGGAATGTAAATTTTACCATTAAATTTGTCCCTTACTCTGAGGTGCATATAAATATAATATGAGTATGCATTTCAAATTATATGATCATTCTCAGCCATGCATAAAAAGAATTTAAACATTTCAAAATGCTATTTGGTGCATGTAAAGTAATAGACCAATCTTTGATTATTTTTGTATTCCTCTTTTGGGAATAAGCATTCCATAAGAACCTACAAAATATAGGGAAAAGATATATAATGCGTATGTAATGAAATAACTTTCACAATAGAAGAATGCAACAAAAAATACTCAGAAAATAATAAAAAATACTTGCAAATGCTTGATAATAATAGGCCAATTCAAGGGGGTAAACCTCCAAAAATCTTCAATAGAAATAGAATTTGTTTAGTGGAAAAGAGTGATCAAGCCTAAAGAGTTAAACTAGGTCAAACTCTCTTCTACAAACATTGGGGCACAAACCAAACTTAGCTACTACCCATGAAGGAGAGCCAAACTACAGGGGTTCTTCCCTTTTGTTGTATATAGATGAGTCAACCATATTCAACTAAGATCAAGCAAACAAGAAAGGGAAAATGACCAAACCATAAATGACAATGATCTACTGATAGTTCTAACTATCAAAAACATATATCAGAAAACTAAAAGCATAGCAGAGATTAGGGAGTAGAGAAGAACCTGGATCTGGGAATAGAAACACCAAAGACTAGGGCACTTGGGTGCCCTAGACCCTAATTAGGTTTTTGCATAACCTCAGGGTATCACCATACCTGTACCTACAAGCTCTATCTTCTTCCCAGATCTTGTCCTCAGAAACCTGTATCTCCAACCTACACACAAGAAAAGAGGAAAAGGTTGTGTGTATAAGGGCTTGCCTTAGTCAAACCCTATGTTGGCGTTTCCACCTCCACTACAATGATGATTAGATCCAAGAGTGCATGCCCTAGGAGGGTAGAGGCCAGATCTGCAATATATGATAGAAATATAAATGAAAATGATAATGATTACCGCAAGATGTGAAACCCTAATTGGAGTCGATGCTCAAGATCATGCACCAATAAGGAGAGTGATGTAGAAGGCTTGAAAATTCCTTCAAGACCTACAAACAAACTTCATAACATCTACAAGTAGATAGCAATTCCAACTATGAAGAACACTTTAGCATAGAAGATCAACACATGAGCGCAAACTCTAATTTCATATCGGACCACTTATAATCATCTAGTGTGTAAAATGAATTGTAAAACTCCTTTATATATGCATTCCTGCTCACAAATGATGAATAAAACCAAATGGGGTCAACATATACAAATTAGGGAGGTGTTCTAAGGTGACACCACAAGAGAGGGGCTAAAGAACCCATATGGGCCCAGGGCACTCGGGTGCCCTGGTCCTTTAGCCCTATAAACTCTGGGGAGTGTCAAATATTGTGGGCTTAATCTAGTCCTAAGTTTATTCTGTTGAGTTTATTCATTGGGATTGAGATTTTATCATTTTATGCTAAAAAAGGTGTTAAAATAGGTCCTGATTAACAAAAGTAACATTTTAGGTCCAACCAAGTGCTAAACTAGGTGTAAAATGCTAGTGTACACATTTTAATCCATAAAATTTAGCCCCCACTTTAGTGTGGGTACGAACTTAGGTTCGAACTCACACTAAAGGAAGGAGAAGACAAATTTCAAACACACAAACATAGAGGGCAAAGAATTCCGCCAAGTTGTGGACCATAGTAGCCCCCAAGCTTAGGATTCTAAGGCTACAAACACATAAGCAAAGAGATCTCCAAACACTCAACACATTGTAACATAATTCACACATACGTGGAATACTAAAAGGATATATAGGAATACATGCAGAAGACACACCATACACAAAGGTAATACATGCCATACACAATGCATACATGATTGACATGAAACATACACATAGAGCACAAGGCATACACATGAGACATGAAGAATACATAGAAAACACATGGAAAATATGATGAAGACACATAAGACACATGGAATTATTAAGGAATACAAGTTCAAACACAATGCATCAAACAATATAACAAACAAACATAGGAACAAACACAAAAGGCACATGACTCTGATGCTAGCTTTCTCTATCGCTAGGGGTCATGTGAAAAGAAGTGCCATGATAGATCACACACTAGTAAGGATTGCCGAATTACTAAGTGACCACAACAATGTTGGCAAGAGACACTATGTGGCTTCATGAATGTTGTCATTGATGGCAACAAAGTCTTTCCCACACATCTGCAACACATAGTATGTCTCTACCGGAAGATAGATTGGAGAGTGTTTTGGTCTGGTGAGTAAGAACATAGCATGCAGCAAGGTCTGACAATCAGGTTTGGATCTCTTAGAGGGTGTAACTCAGCAAAGTGTGGACTTGGGAAAGTCAAGAGGAGTATCATTACTACTATATTTTAGAGATTGAGCCTCCGATGATGAATGAGTGAAAAGATATGAGCATCTAAGTGTTGGGTTCCTCACAGGTAGAGTAGACTGAGGAAGAACTGACCGGCAGAGCATCAGACTTTAATCTGGATGAGAAATTGATGGTGATCAAGCTATTTGAGGGATCATACATGGTTGGCCGACATGATTGATGACTTCTATGTCTATGTCTTTTATACGCATCACATACTAAGCATGGATTCAGCTGACAGATCAGTGTCTTGGAAATATCTTGAGTATTCCGGTTGCCGACTAGATAGATGTTGAAATCCTTGATGCAGATATATATACCAAATGGATTTCAGTATGAAGGTGTGCGTGATGATATAGTGTGCGAGGAAAGGCAAAGAGAAGTGTGGAAGCAGTAATACAAGTCCAATATGTGATAGAATAGCAGCACTAAAGCAGAGGAAGAATGAAGTGCATTAGATTAGTATATTGAGCCTAACCAGAACTGAACCTCAGCATGTGTGGATGCCTCTCTTCAGTTCAAACACCTGGTTACCTTCTATAAACATTGTAGATAGTGAGTCTCCTGTAGGCAGTGTGCCTCCTGTGAGCAGTGTGCTCGGGCAGTGAGCCCTAATTGGCAAGTGCCATTTTGTACTTCTTATTCTTTTAACAGAGAATACAATCTTGGGTTAGTCACCTCGTGTTTTTTCCCTTAACAAGGTTTTCCACATAAAAATTATTGTGTTATGTGTGTTGATTTTATTTATGCTCTCATGGTTATGTATGCTTATATTCTGCACTAATTGTTAATGAGGAAAGAAAGTTAAAATATTTAAGATAACTGATTCACCCCCCCTCTCAGTTATCTACCTTGTTTCCAACAATTGGTATCAGAGCTAAGTTCCTCCAAACAAGAGCCTAGCAGCTTGAGGAAGATCTAGGAATCTCAATGGATATGTATGGTATGAAGGAACAACTTCAGTCTGTTCTAGATGATCTTAAGCAATCTCACTCTGAAGTCAATAACTTGAGAGAAAGACTCAAACAAGATGATGATTTCATAAATGAGCTAAAAGAAAAATTGAGTATCTCTGTGAAAAAGAGAAAGGAACTTCTTCAACAATTATCAAGTCAAAGTGAAGCCAATGATACTAATGAAGATATGAATGAGAAAAACAAGCTATGTGAGAAGCTATCAAAAGAGGTCATTATGGTAAGGCATGAAATGGAATCAGGGGTTATGAGATTCACCCAAGAAATTGAAGAGAAAAGAAAAATTGAAGATAATCTAAAACAATCTCTCAAGGAGAAGTCAGAAGACTACCACAAAATGGACAGAATAATCAGACATTTGGAATTTGATCTTGAAGAAGCTAGAGATAATGAAGAACAACTTGAGAATTAGATAGACACTCTTAAACAAGATCTTCAAACAACAAATGAATACAAAGAAAAATTCAAGATAAGCTCAGCTCAACTTGAAGTTCTTCTTGAAAACCAAAAGAGGGTAGATGACAAGTGTGGTTTGGGTTATGAGAAAGGTGAAAGCTCCGGATCCGGTTAGAAGAACTCTGGATCAGGAAATCAAAGAAACAAACCTAGAAGACCTCCAGTAAGACAACCAAATGCTCAAAAATATCCATCCTTCAATGGATACTGCTACAATTGCAACAACTTCAGTCATAAAGCAACTTAGTGCAGAAGAAGAATGAATTAGACTAATTCATCCTTCTCTGGACAATGTTTCAACTGCAAAAGGTATGGTCACAAATCTCATGAATGCAGAAATATGCAAATAAACAATTCATTCAATGGTAGATGCTTTGCATGCAATAGAATGGGACATATGGCTAATCAATGTAGATCAAAAGGATATCACTCAAATATGCAAAGAAATGTTGTTTGCTACAATTGCAATAGATCCGGTCATATTGCCAAATTCTGCAGAAGCAAGAATCAGGATAAAAAGGGTCCGGTGCATCATAATCAAAATCAAGATAAAGGAAAAGTGAACGCGGATGAAGTTCAAAGGGAGATGAACAATATTTGGGTGAAGAGAAGTACAAAAAATGTTGGGGATGGATCCGCACCAGAATCTGGTGCTGATATTCCTTTCAAAAACTAAATAAATGAGCTCTGGCTCAGGGGGAGTCACAAAGGAAAATAAATTCCCCCAGCCAGTCAATTGGTGCCTAAATTTGGCACATGGAATGTTACGGATTAAAGGGTTCTCAGAGAAATATCCAAATAACCTTCGGTAAAAATATGAAAGATCCGCAAGGAGTTTTGAAAACTTTAATCATCCAAGATTGATCCAGTTTGACAGCCATCTGGTAAAAGTAGGATTTTCACAATTAGATCTGGTATGATTCAAAATTGAAATATCTTGATCTGTGGATAAATGGCATGATTGGGGGAAAGGAGATACATTTTCAATTATCATTAAAAATAATTCTAAATGCATCTCAGTGATTCAGAAAGATCTCTCTCAGAATAAGGTTAGAACAAGGCAACTAGAATGACTTAAGTTGTGCATTTATTGCAATAGGAAATTAGGGTTTGTGCAGAGATATAAGGGTTCTTTTATTCATCATTTGCACATTTGCATTTGAAAAGAAGAAAGGAAGAGCTCTGCATTAAGATTGTTTCAACCCTCTCAAAGATCAACCGTAGAATCTGACTCAACCAATGATCTTTTCCAGCTCATATTGTGAACCCTAGAAGCGTAAAAAGGTATTTCCATTTTTGAATACCTCTCTCTGAATCTTTTGTAAATATGGCTACTCCAAATGTTGTTAAGATCAGTAATAGGCCACGCCCAAATTTCAAGAAAGACCCCTACAAACCCCTAGAAGTTGATCCCTTAGGTGCCTTCTCGAGCATTCCGCATGGGGTTCTGCACGTAGAAGATGTTAGGGTGTACATACACACCAATATTGAGGAATTTGGGGAATCCAAGATGATGGATATCTATCATAAACAATTAATAGATGAAACGTTTGAACTTAAACCTCAATACAAGGCCCTCCAGGATAAGCATTTTGACATTGCATCCACTTCCCCTGTTTTGCAAAAGATGAATGGGTCCGGTATGTTCTTAGTAGAATACATGACAACTTTATGTGGTTGATGAAGCCCTTCAAGATAACAAAAGATGCCATTAGGTCAGTAACCGGATTACACTCATCTGGTGGGTTGCCTGCACTCAAATCTGTCAAGAACCAGACAGTAAGTGAGGCTACCCGATCTAAGTTTGACAAATGAGCAATGACAATAGAGGATATCACAGATCTGGATATAAAATTTGCCTCTATGATAATTGGTTATAAAATCTATCATTCTAGCAGGGAGAATTCTGTGTCTGGAACTGCAATTTATACAACATATCAGATGCTAAGGGAAAATGTTGATTATGACCTATGTGATCTTCTTCTGAATCAACTATTAGAAAACTTGTAGAAAATTAAGAAGGATAAGAAGAACTCATTCAAGTATGGTGGGCTAATATTGTGTCTGTTCTTTTACTACATGAATGAGCTACCCAGATCAAGTGGTTTGGTATGGCAAAATGATAGATCGGTTGCCATACAAATAAGAGACTACATGTATGGGCTTGGTGATGCCAAGGCTCAAAGCGCATCACTCTGGGGATATTTTAAGAACTTCCAAGGTATGATACAAACCAGAGAAAGAATTCCTTAAACAATAGTTGAAAAATATAAGGATATAGTATGCTTCATGGTAGATACTAATCAATGCCTAATGAAGGCAGTTGAGCCCAGAATAGTTTGGATTATGCCAATGGGATATGAGGTTGATGAGAAAATCTTGGAGCTGCATATCCAACACTTGCTGAGTCAGCCTAAGGACCCTGAGGCAGAAAGGTTTGGAGCCATTGAAGAATTGAGTGTAAAGATCCATGTTGAACTAAGGCAACTGGAAATAAAAAGAAAAGTTAGAAAGGAAGTAGAGGAAATCACCAAGAGATATGGCATATCAAAAGAGGCAGTTGATGCAAACAGAGAGAAAATAGAAATAGCTGAGAAAGAAAAACAAGAAACAAAAAAAGAAAGTGTTCCGATGCAAGCCTCCTCCCAGACCAGATCCTTAAAGAGCTCTGCACCTGCCACCTCTAAGAGCACAAGAGCCTCCAAACTGGAAGCCAAGTCATCCGGAAAGGGAGAAAAGAGAACAAAAACCAAGGCCACAAGGTCCTACATAAGCCAAAAGGATGATGAAGAAACAGAGACTGATGAGGAAGTTAAGAAAATGAAGAAGAAAAAGAAAACATCTGGGGAATCCTCTACCGGTAAAAACAAAGAAGAAGAGGCAAAAGAATTTGTTGAAAAGCCTACTCTCTCTGTTGATGATATCATCAAGGCAGTCACTGTGGATGGGAATATGCAACCAATGATAGAATTTTATGATTAGTATAGTGACACTGACAAACAGATCTTGGAAGATGCTACAGTCAAGTACCTAAATATTTATAATAAAGCATTCATTGAAATCATTTCTCTAATTCCCAAAAGTCTAGAGTAGGTACTTGAACTCAGAAAAGAGAATGCCAAGGAAAAGGATTTAGAGATCCAGGAACAAATTGCAATTCAACTCTATCCTTCCATCACTCCAAAACAAATGACCATGATCTTTAAGGACTGCAAGGATGAGTTCCAGAGCAAAGCAATAATGAACAAACTTATGCTTGGAGAGACTGATCAAGTGGCAAAAGAAATAGAAGACATCCTCCGAAATGCCTTCATGAGATTCAATCTTCCTATTATAGAGGAAATAGATGAAGAACCTTCTACCATGGATGTCGAAGGATTAAGTGCATCAAAAAGAGAATCCACTGAAAAAAATGTAGAAGAGTCCAAAGAGATAGATGAAGAGAAATCTAAGGACTTGGATTCCTCTGTTCTAGAAGAGGAAGTCCATGAAGAAGTTAACATCTCTCCTCCAGATCCCTTTGCAGACTCAAGTACTAAAGGAGAAGGAAGAGAAGAGGATAAATTGAGTCAAGAAGAGGAGGTAAAGGGAAGAGAAGAAGATCAAACAGAGAAGACTCCTGATGACAGTTCTGAGGTTGCAAAAGGAAAGAAGATTGAGTCTCCGGCAAGAGACACTACAGAGGCAGTAAAGCGCTTCTTGAACAAAGAAATGATAGAGATAGATGAACCAAAATTTTTTCAAGTACCACTAAATTTTGATTCCCTTTCTCTGGTCCAGACAATGAAGATAGCATCTTTTGCTCAAGCCAAAGCAAAAGAGAAGCTTCTCAAGTCTCACATGGAAGACTATGAGCTAATAGAGATTGCATCTAGGATGTTGGAGAAGATCATGCCATCCTTCCAAAAGGATCCTTTGGCCTCTCCATCCGGTAACCTAAAATCTTTAGTTAACTCTGTTAGCACCCATTTTGATTCTTTGGAAAAATCGGTAGAAGAGAAAGTTCGGAAAGAATTTTTGGGAAAGAGATTCATTGAAATACAAGGACTCATAACCAATGATAGGAGGACCCTGGATATTGGAATAAAGAGCCTAGAAAATGCTCTTAAAGATGGTGGAGAAATGTATAAATTTTGTCTATCCTAGTCTAAAGTGACAGAGGATATTGAAAAGAAGGTGAAAGAACAAGAAGTTAAACTGTCAAGTTTATCTTAGAATTTTGATCCCCTCACCACTTCTATAATGAATCAAGAGTGCTAGGCCATCACCATTATAAATGAAATAAAAAGGCTTGAAAAGGAGAGGAAGAATATAATAAGTAGGATGAGTGAACTTAGAGGGATAATTATCCCTAAGTTAGAGGCCATGCATGAGGCCTTAACTGATGCTCAGACCATAGCCCGGACCAGTGATCCGGTAGACTTAAGAAGGGAAGAAGCTTATGTATTCTTGTTGAGTGGTCACATTTGAATTTTGGACAAGATGAAGAAGAGTTGGGTGACAAAATTTGTACAGTTGAAGACCACCTTTGCAGATATACTTAAGTATATGTAAATATAACATGTTTATATACTTATGCGGCTATGTATAGGTTGACTTTTGAAAATTTTGGTTTGTGGATTCCACCCTTTGCCATTGATGTCAAAGGGGGAGTGAGGAGTAGTGAAAAATGTGGAATCTAGCCAAGGAGGAGCTCTAGTAAAAGTGTACATATGACAGAGCATCAGCCAAGGGGGAGTTTGCTACGACACTTAGTCATTTTTCACTAAGTGTTGCCATCAATTCCAAAGGGGGAGATTGTTGGAAATAGACACTGTGTGGCTTCATGAATGTTGTCATTTATGGCAACAAAGTCTTTCCTGCACATCCGCAACACATAGTATGTCTCTATCAGAATGGAGAGTGTTTTGGTCTGGTGAGTAAGAACAGAGCATGCAACAAGGTCTGACAATCAGGTCCGGATCTCTTAGAGGGTGTAACTCAGCAAAGTACGGACTTGGGTAAGTCAAGAGGAGTATCATTACTACTATATTTTAGAGATTGAGCCTCCGGTGATGAATGAGTGAAAAGATATGAGCATCTAAGTGTTGGGTTCCTGACAGGCAGAGTAGACTGAGGAAGAACTGACTGACAGAGCATCAGACTTTAATCCGGATGAGAAATTGATGGTGATCAAGATATTTAAGGGATCATACATGGTTGGCTGACATGATGGATGACTTTTATGTCTGTCTTTGATACGCATCACATACTAAGCATGGATTTAGCCGATAGATCAGTGTCTTGGAAATATCTTGAGTATTCTGGTTGCCGACTAGATAGATGTTGAAATCCTTGATGCAGATATATATACCAAATGGATTTCGGTATGAAGGTGTGTGTGATGATATAGTGTGCGAAGAAAGGCAGAGAGAAGTGTGGAAGCAGTAATACAAGTTTGGTATGTGATAGAATAGCAGCACTAAAGCAGAGGAAGAATGAAGTGCATTAGATCAGTATATTGAGCCTAACCGGAACTAAACCTCAGCATGTGTGGATGCCTCTCTTCAATTCAAACACCTGGTTACCTTCTATAAACATTGTAGACAGTGAGTCTCTTGTAGGCAGTGTGCCTCCTATGAGCAGTGTGCTCGGGCAGTGAACCCTAATTGGCAAGTGCCATTTTGTACTTCTTATTCTTTTAATAGAGAATACAATCTTGGGTTAGTCACCCCGTGGTTTTTCTCTTAGCAGGGTTTTCCACATAAAAATTACTGTGTTATGTGTGTTGATTTTATTTATGCTCTCATGGTTGTGTATGCTTATATGCTGCACTAATTGTTAACGAGGAAAGAAAGTTAAAATATTTAAGATAATTGATTCACCCTCCCTCTTAGTTATCTACCTTGTTTCCAACAAACAAGTCACATGAAGCACATGGGCTAGCCAACTTTGTTGCACTAGGTGGCTCATGGATCCAAAGTAAATATAATGGTTAGTAAGGACCACTGGATCACTAGGTGAGTTACATGCCAAAAAAGTATGTAACCAAAAGGAGAGCATAGCACATTTTATGCCCCCACCTTAAAGTGATTGCTAACTCATATCAAGGAGTAATTAATTTAAGGTAGAACAAATCATGAGACAGACACAAGATCTTTTTGGAAGCACATGCCCATAAGATATGTGTTCCCAAAAACTACATCGCACAAAGGGGTTGCCCCCATAAAATGCAAATCAAGGTGATGCTACTGGCATGATACACAATGGCTTGTGTAGTCATGGTATGACGCCGAGCATAGAAACAATTTACCACATAAATTAAAACATAAAAGAAGCAACAAGTTATACTAAGTAATAACATAAAGGGATCTACTTAATTGGCATCAGTATATGAATGGTTGTATAATAGGAGACGTCTCAAAACTATATATCTATATATATATATGAAACTATCATCATCCGCCAACTAGTAGAACTATGAAGACAAGGGAAGAAGTATCACATGAAATAAAAGTAAAAGTCCTTTGGGTCAACAAGGGAGAATGCTGAAGCATCCTATGCCTTGCGTCATCCCCAAAGAACACAACAACAATATAAATTATGACATATAGAAGAATGACGGTACAAATAGAGAGAATGTCACAATAGATTTCTGTCCCTTTGTATCCTTGCACCTACGAGGGTATCAAAGGTCATCCAAAGAGAGATTTACAACAACAATAACAACATAAAACATAAATAAAATATCAAGCAACATGTCATGGGAGAAAACAATCACATGCACTTGTAATATAATAAAAATAAGAGTCCTCACTTGCGAGTAAACCTAGAAGAAAAACCATCCTCCTCCCAATCTTGCTCATCATCCATTTAAAAAGGTGGACAAGATGCAAGAGGAACTATAGCATGTGAGGTATAATGAACAAGAGCCATACCTATATTATCTTTAGATTTTCTATCAGAATGTAGTACAATAGGTTCCATAGTAGCTTGTGAAACTTCATCTTTCTTTATAGGAGACAAGATAGTAGTAGATGTCTCTTTCGTATCCATCGGTGATAAACACTCATGAGGAGGGAGATTCTCCTCTCCTATCGCAAGCCAAGCCATAACACGGTGATGCTTCTTTCTTTCTCTTGCAATCTTATTTCACTTAGCTTTATTCGTGATGTTTGTTAAGGGAACCGTAGTGTCTTCCAACATGGGTTCCTTTTCTTCCTTTGCTTTAGGAACATTAAAAGAAATAGGGGGAACCACCGAAGGCTAGGAGACTATGGGGGGATAATTCCTTAATGAGGGCTTCACTTCCTTCCCAACTTGTGAAATAAGTGGAAGTACATGAGCATCCTCAAGCAGTCGAGAAACCTTAGTAAATAACACACGTGCAATCGATTGAGTTCTACTAGTCTTCACAGATGTAGGTGGGACAAAAGTTATATTGCAATTGCGGGGAGGTCTATTTTGTGCTCTCAGGTTGCCTCATTGTCCTTGAATGGATGGTGGAGGGGAACCTCAACATATCTTCTAGATGCTTAGGGACGAGGAAGAACCTTTGGTTGGGGCTTAACTTTATTCGCCACTTGTGGGATAGAGGGAACCACTGTCGTAGCCTCAGAAGATCAAGGAGGTTAAGGGACATCACAAGGAGGAATATTATTGAGTGATAGCTTTACTATTTTCTTTACTTTAAACTTTTTTTATGAAAAGAAGAATAAATCATCTCTAGCTCGAGCGACTCCAATTGGTTGTGGCCAGAAGTAGTCGAGTGTAAAGTGTCTATTGCGAGCAACGGGCATGTACCGACTGTGATGTATAGTGTGCACATGTCCTTCAAATGGAAACTTTAAGCACAGTTTGTGAACCATAGAGGGGACTTCCTTCATGGAGCAGAGCCATGGGTGACCCAACTTTACATAAAATAAGTCTAATGTAGGAATGATGACAAAATTAACATCCGAGGTTCTTGGCCCAACCTTGACATCAAGGGTCAAGGCACCAAGAGTTGGACGGATAGACCCATCATGTTCTCTAATCGCCATCTCTAATACATCATATGTATCTTGATGTAAACCATGCATGTAGAGAAACTCTTTAGTTACTACATTTACCATGCATATAGGATCAATAATAGCACCTCAAATAGGTTTATCATTGATTAAAATAGTAATGTAAAGAGGTCCATCAAGAGCTTCCATAGTAGCATCATGTGGAGTTAAAGACATAGCAGGTTTCGATTCCACTCACTCTTTGTGAGGGTGCACATCCACCATGCAAATACCAACCTTATAATCTTATTCTTAAGATAGATGTACAACATTAGATTCATGATGAGGTAAATAATCGGTATATATTTGAAGATTTTGATTAGGAGAAGCCACCAATTTATTCCCTTTGTCATTCACACCAGCAACTTGGATGTAATGTCCCCTTTCTAGTGGAAACACTTAAACCTGAATCTGCATTCGAAGTGATTCTCAAAGAGACATTAGAAACATTATAGATCAATAAATTTCAATGATAAGATCAAATAAGATCAATAATAATATAATTATATCATTCCTTGTTAAAGGATTATTCATTTCATGATTGTCACTCACTATTGATGACTATTCTATAATACATTCCATAATTCAAAATCCATATCTTCCTTACTATTCCTCCTCACAAAATTAGGCTTTACATGACTAGGGCGCGCTAAAACCATCTCTGACCCAGCCTTGGGGAACTATGTCCTAGCCTTGGGTTCTATATACGGATGGAATTACTCTGCCTCTCCCCACAATACCTAACATTCCTTTAAGGACGAAGTAATAGAGAAAAATAGAAATAACTAACTAAGTTCATCTCTCAATATTATTTCCCTTCTAATCCTTAACCTTGGATGGGGAATTACTTGTCTAGGGCATGCTAAACCCTCTCCAATGTGATTGGGATGGGATTACTCTGCCTCTCCCTAGAAACCTTGTCTAGGGCACACTAAACCCTCTCCAATCCATTGGGATGGAATTGCTCTGCCTCTCCCTAGAAAACCACCTACCCTCTGGTTACAGGTAATAGAAGTGATGAGATGATCATACCATTTATCAACATAATGCATGAAATAAGGCATTCATATCTCAAATCGGAATACCCTTATGTGGTATCCTTGTTTTATACAATTATTCATCATTGTGAGATTTTAGGTCTGCATAGGGATATCAGTTCAATTATGAATTCAAGTAGATATGGCATCTCATTATAATCTATAAACACTCATATGAGATGGATCCATATTAACTATGAAAACTAATAGTATGATACTAATAATATGGTATGCATATCTTACCTATTATGAATGCTAATAACATGATATGCATATCTGACTAACTATGAACAATAATAATTATCATATGCATACTATACTAACCATGATCTATGTATTGAGATGCATACATATGTAATGATAATCTTTCAATCCTATGCATTTGTAATTACTTACCACATGACATTCATCATAATAAACATAGGATTAGATACATCATACCAAGTATATATTTCTTTCCTTTGTATCCTTGGAGATCTAAGGATTGTCTTCCTTTACTGTTGACTTTGTCTACCTTGCATCTCCTTATAAATCTGCCTTTAGTCTGCCATACATCTACTCCATATTCCCATGATATTATAGAGTTTTTCCTTTCTGGTATAAACTCAATAATAATTCTTTAAGATTCCCAGTTTATGTATATAGGTAGATCTAAGTCTACTCTCCCTATGTTCTTTTTTTCTGTTTCCTTATATTCTGCATATTCGTACTCCTTGTTTGCTCTCTATCTGGTATTGTAGACTTATGTATATCAAAAATATATATAGAATATATATATTCTTCTTTTCTTCTTATTATTCTTTTCTTGTTCCTCTATCCCCTACTGTATATTTATATAAGCATAGTACTAAAAATATATGTATTCTTATTTTGCATATATCTAAACTAGATATGTCCTTTCAATATATAGATATCAGATATATATATGTTTTCCAACTTTAAGATCTGCATATTCAGCCTGATATAAGTGCTGATGTATATATCTGTCCAATATCAATTAAACTCCTCCATAATATAGCATCTTTAATGGATGCATCTCTTATAAAAAAGATACTTCATACAGTCGCAGCCCCTTCAAATCGTTGCTTGCTACTTGCTAATCGTACTTATTAAAAACTTTGTCTTCGCACCCTAATACATACTAGATGTGTTTATTTGTTACACCATAGCACATGTATGAGGAGTCCGCATGATATTTGCGAATAACACTCTTTATTTAGATATGGATCGCAACTGACTTATAAACTAGTCTTAAACTCTTAATTTACTTTTGAGTTTAAGTTTTGCTTCATTCCATTGGTTTCTTATAATACATATTAGATATTATAATATGTATTAGTTTATATTTAATACTTTTATTTATATTTATTATTTATTTGCCTCTTATTAGGTGTTTCATAATGATCGCAACTTAGTTTGCTGCATATATAAAAGATATAAATTTTATTTACTTTTAATATGTATCTACACCCCCCTTCAATGGGAATCAGACCCCCTTTAATAATTAATATATATAATATATACATTTTTAATTTATAATATTTTTTTATATTTATATAATATAATAATATATTATATTTATATTATTTATATTTATATAATATATAATATATATTATATTTAATAATATATTATATTATATTATTATTATGATTATAATAATATCTAAATCAATGATATTTATGTATAACAATATTATTTATTTCATAAATACATAATCATCATTTGAATTGATCAAATTTCAAGGATGCAATCGTATATGATGTTTAAATCTTTAATTAAATAATGCCTTAATATCGGGACATGACAGTCCACCCTGCCCAAGATTGCTTGTCCTCAAGAAATCATAATTAGAATACTTCTAAATTCATCAGGATCCTAAGTTGATCTCAAGTTCGACGGAGTCACACTTTGTTGGAAACAAGGCAGATAACTGAGAGGGGGGGGGGGTGAATCAGTTATCTTAAATATCTTAACTTTCTTTTCTTCTTTAATATTAGTGCAACATCAAAACATAAGAGCATACATAATCATGAGAGAAGAAATAAAATCAACACACATAACACAAGGATTTTTACCAGGAAAACCCTACTAAGGGAAAAACCAAGGGGTGACTAACCCAAGATTGTATTCTTTGTTAAAAGAATAAGTACAAAATGGCACTTGCCAATTACGGCTCACTGCCCGAGCACACTGCTCACAAGAGCCACACTGCCTACAAGAGACTCACTATCTACAAGGTTTTATAGAAAGTAACCAAGTGTTTGAATTGATGAGAAGCATCTGCCAATGCTGAGGTTCAGTTCCGGTTAGGCTCAATATACTAATTTAATGCACTTCATTCTTCCTCTGTTCTAGTGCTGCTGTTCTGTTACATACTGGACTTGTCTTGCTGCTTCCACACCTCTTTCTGCCTTTCCTCGCACACACTATATCATCAGACACTCCTTCATACCGAAATCCATCTGGTATATATATCCGCATCAAGGTTTCAACATCTTTCTAGTCGGCAACCAGAATACTCAAGATATTTGCAAAATACTGATCTGTCGGCTGAATCCATCCTTAATATGTGATGCGTATCAAAAACATAGACATAGAAGTCATCAATCATGTTGGCCAACCATGTATGATCCCTCAAATAGCTTGATCACCATCAATTTCTCATTCGGATAAAAGTCTGATGCTCTGTCGGTCAGTTCTTCCTCAGTCTACTCTGCCTGTCAGGAACCCAACACTTAGATGCTCATATCTTTTCACTCATTCATCACCGAAGGCTCAATCTTTGGAATATAATAGACATGATACTCCTATTAACTTGCCCAAGTCCGTACTTTGCTGAGTTACAGCCTCTGAGAGATCAGGACTTGATTGTCAGACCTTGCTGCATGCACTGTTCTTGTTCACCGGACTGAAACTTCTTCAATCTAACTTCTGGTATAGGCATACTAAGCTCTGTGGATGTGTGGGATAGACTTTGTTGCCATAAATGACAACAATCATGAAGCCACACGGTGTCTCTTGCCAACAATCTCCCCCTTTGGCATTGATGGCAACATTTAGTGAAAAGTGACTAAGTGTCATATCAAACTCCCCCTTGGCTGATGCTCTGTCTTATGTACACTTTTACCAGAGCTCCCCCTTAGATGGATTCCATATTTTTCACTACTCCTCACTCCCCCTTTGACATCAATGGCAAAGGGTGGAATCTGCACACCAAAATTTTCAAAAATTTACCTATACATAGCTGCATAAGTATATATACATGTTATACTTACATATACTTAAGTATATCTGCAAAGGTGGTCTTTAACTGTACAAATTTTGTCACCCAACTTTGCTTCATCCTGTCTAAAATTGAAATGTGACCACTCAACAAAAATGCAAAAGCTTCTCCCCTTCTTAAGTCTTCTGGATCACTGGTCCGGGCTGTGGTCTGAGCATCAGTTAAGGCCTCATGCATGGCCTCTAACTTAGGGATAATTATCCCTCTAAGTTCACTCATCCTGCTTATTATATTCTTCCTCTTTGTTTCAAGCCTCTTTATTTCATTTAAAATGGAAATAGCCTGGCACTCTTGATTCATTATGGATGAGATGAGAGGATCAAAATTTTGAGATAAACTTGACTGTTTATCTTCTTTTTCTTTCACCTTCTTTTCAATATCCTCAGTCACTTTAGACTAAGATAGACAAAATTTATACATTTCTCCACCATCTTTAAGAGCATTTTCTAGGCTCTTTATCCCAATATCCAGGGTCCTCCTATCATTAGCTATGAGTCCCTGCACTTTAGTGAATCTCTTTCCCAAAAATTCTTTTCGGACTTTCTCTTCTGCCAATTTCTCCAAAGAATCAAAATGGGTGCTAACAAAGTTAACCAGAGTTTTTAAGTTACCAGCTGGAGAGGCCGAAGAATCCTTTTGGAAGGATGGCATGATCTTCTCTAGTACACTAGATGCAATCTCTATCAGCTCACAGTCTTCCATGTGAGACTTCAAAAGCCTTTCTTTTGCTTTAGCTTGAGAAAAAAATGCTACCTTCATTGTTTGGACCGGAGAGAGGGAATCAAAGTTTAGAGGTCCTTGAAATAGCTCTAGTTCATCTAATTCCATCATCTCTTTGTTCAAGAATTTCTTCACTGCCTCTGCAGTGTCTCTTGCCGGAGAGTGAGTCTTTCCTTTTGGAATCTCTGAGTTGTCATCAGAGATCTTCTCTGTTTTCTCTTCTTCTCTTCCCTTTACCTCTTCTTCTTGACTCACTTTTTCTTCTTTTCTTCCTTCTCCTTCAGCTCCTGAGTCTAGAATGTCTGCAGTAGGATCCAGAGGAGAGATGTTGACTTCTTCACAGACTTCCTCTTCCAGAACAGAGGAATCCAAGTCCTTAGACTTCTCCTCATCTATCTCTTTTAACTCTTCTACATTTCTATTAGAAGATTCTTCTTTTGATGCACTTAATCCTTCAACATCCACGATAGAAGGTTCTTCATCTATTTCCTCTATAACAGGAAGATTGAATTTCTTGAAGGCATTCCGGAGGATGTCTTTTGTTTCTTTTGCCACCTGATCAGTCTCTCCAAGCATAAGTTTGTTCATCCTTGATTTTCTCTGGAACTCATCCTTGCAGTCCTTAAAGATCATTGTCATTTGTTTTGGAGTAATGGAAGGATAGAGCTGAATTGCAATCTGTTCCCGGATCTCTAAATCCTTTTCCTTGGCATTCTCTTTTCTGAGTTCAAGTACCTTCTCTAGACTTTTGGGAATTAGAAAAATGATTTCAATGAATGCTTTATTATAAATGTTTAGGTACCTGACTGTAGCATCTTCCAAGATCCGTTTGTCAGATTCACTATACTCATCATAAAATTCTATCATTGGTTGCAGATTCCCACCCATAGTGACTGCCTTGATGACATCATCAATAGAGAGAGTTGGCCTTTCAACAAATTCTTCTATCTTTTCTTCTTTGTTTTTTCTGGCAGAGGATTCCACAGATGTTTTCTTTTTCTTCTTCATTTTCTTAACCTCCTCATCAGTCTTTGTCTCTTTATCATCCTTTTGGCTTATGTAGGACCTTGTAGCCTTGGTTTTTGTTCTCTTTTCTCCCTTTCCGGATGTCTTGGCTTCCGGTTTGGAGGATTTTGAGCTCTTAGAGGTGGTAGGTGCAGAACTCTTTAAGGATCTAGTCCAGGAGGGGGCTTGCACCAGAACACTTTCTTTTTCTACTTCTTGTCTCTCTTTCTCTGCTCTTTCTACTTTCTCTCTCTTTGCATCAACTTCTTCTTTTGATATGCCATATCTTTTGGCAATTTCCTCTACCTCCCTTCTCACTTTTCTTTTTATCTCTGGTTGTCTCAATTCAACATGTATTTTCACATTTAATTCTTGAAAGGTTCCAAACCTTTCTACCTCAAGGTCCTTAGGCTGACTCAGCAAGTGTTGGACATGCAGCTCCAGGATTTTCTCATCTACCTCATAGCCCATTAGCATAATCCAGATTGTTTTGTGTTCCACTGCCTCCATTAGGCATTGATCTATATCTACCATGAAGCATACTATATCCTTATATTTTTCAACTATTGTTTGAGGAATTCTCTCTCTGGCCTACATCATGCCTTGGAAGTTCTTAAAATATCCCTAGACTGCTGTGCTTTGAGCCTTGGCATCACCAAGCCCATACATGTAGTCTCTGATTTGTATGGCAACCGATCTGTCATTTTGCCATACCCAACCAATTGATCCGAGTAGCTCATTCATATAATAAAAGAATAAACACAGTATTAGCCCACCATACTTAAATGAGTTCTTCTTATCCTTCTTTATTTTCTACAAGTTTTCTAATAGTTTGTTCAGAAGAAGATCACATAGGTCATAGTCAACATTTTCCCTTAGCATCTGATATGTAGTATATATTGTAGTTCTGGACACAGAATTATCCCTGTTGGAGTGATAGATTTTGTTAGCGCCTGAATTGACTGGCAGTTTTTTGAGCAATTTTCATGCAGGCGCTCTCCCCAAGTATCCAAAAAAATGTTCTAAGTGTTGGACCTCCTCAGCAGTTTTCAGCTGCATCATCATATTTTCTTGAAGAGGAGGTCATCATCATCATGTTTGTTTCGATGGGGGTCGGCATCATCATGTTCTCCGTCGACCGTTTTCTCATCGTCATCATCATATTGAAGTATGGGGTGATGTTTGGTTTTTATCATGATGATGCTGACGAGCTACAGTGCGCCCTGATCTGTTTGCGAGGGTGATTTTTCAAAGTCTCCGGTGATCTTCCACTTATCACCTTGCCCAAGCATGATGATGATGTTGCCCCGGTATTCTGAAGGGGTTATTCTTTGAGTTGTTTCGACCTGACTTGTTCTTTCTTAAGGGTCGTCGTCATCATCATCATATTTCCAGTTATCACCGTGTTGCTTGCGAGGGTCATCATATTTTTTGCCTTCATGATATTTCGCCGGAGTGATATCTTTATCATCGGGTGATCTTGGTTATGATCATCCTGATGATGTTGTTGAAGAGTTCTAAGTGCGACCCGATATTCACTAGGGTCATCATATTTTTGAACGTCAGGATGATCTTAGTCAATATCATCCTGATGATGTTGTATCACTTGTTCGTTGTTTTGTCATCCTGATGATGCTGACGTCATCCGTATATCAGGGTGATATCTTTCTTTCTGCCTATCTGCATCATGATATTTCCAAAGGAGGGGGTGATATTTTCATATCACTCGAGTGTGTGTTTGTTCCAGCATCATGATGATGCTGATATCAAGGAGATATCCGCTTGCCGGCTTCGTGCGCTATCTAGTGGGGGTGATCTTTTCGAGCATCATCACATTCATCAATCGCCCCGATCTTATAGTGGAGCTACAGTGCAACATGATTTTCGTGCATCAGGATGATATTTCCAAATATCCGGTTGTCTTCCGAATATCATCCTGATGTCGATATGATGATGACATCATCAAGGTCCGGGGGGGTCATATTTCTAACACAGATCATCTTGTGGAGATCCCCTGATATTTGCAAACATGATGATGACGTCATTCGGATATGAGAAGGTGCGCAGTAGGCAGATATGATGATGACGTCAGCAGGATATGATGATGACGTCATCAGGATGTTCATCGGCCAGACTTTTGGTATAGGCTCAGCAGGAGGATGTTTCTCCGATGGATCAGGTTGTGCCGATGAAGGCGATTATCATGCGGTTGTATTGCGATATGATGATGACGTCAGGGTGATATTTCGGGCAACAGGATATCATGCTGCTGGAGGATGATGATGATGAAGTCTTATGCTAGTGTCGTCAGGAGCAAAAGCACCGACATGATATATGCTCATGACCTAGTATATAAAGTGTTAAGGAGGTTGCTGCGGGGTGCATGTGGGATATTGATATCCTGCATATTCGAAATATCATGATGATGAATCTCGGCGGGAAGTGGTTGCGATCGACTGTTTAATGTTCTTCCCGAGGCCGCGGGTTGGTGCGCCATCAATGGCGATTGTTGCAGAGGTATGGGCGATGGCGTGGGCTGATCTAGTACCCGGTTGAAGATCTGGATCCCGAGGCAGTGGCGCAGGGCTCAAAAAATCTTCCTGTCTCCTCCCCTACCTACTGCATTAATGTGTTTGAGCGCCATTTTCATGATACTGTATATCTGGCGGGAGTTTTGGTCAACCTGGTAGTTAATGCTGAAGACACCCTCCTGCTATATAATGCAGAGGGTGTTATTCATTCAAGGTTGTTGAAAGTTGTGGATTTTTTGGCTCTGTAATCCAAAACCAGCTGATCTGGTTGCTCTGTACAGCTTGATCTTGTGAGTTTATGTATCTCCTGTTGTAGGACTTGGCATGAATCCACTGGTTTCATGGTTGATCTTATATGAGTAATGCTATCTTAGCATGTGTTGTGTTAATTCTGTCTCCAGTATTGCATGTATTCTTCTTCTGGATCTGGATATTTGGGTAACGTTTAGATTCTAGAGCATAGAATTCCTATGTTGAATGTCTGATCTTTTAACCTCTGCTCAAGGGGCAGATTAAACTGTTTTCAGGTTGAACATTGGGAAGGGTATACTGCAGTAGGGATGCCATAAGTAGAGATAACTTAACACTCTTCATTGGGAGATATCTGTAAGGCAGATATCATGTGTATCCCCCTGAAATCTAGTTTTAGCTATTCATGCTGATCATTCACAGGTGTATGTCTACCGACTCCAAGCCCTGGATAGGCACCAATCATGCTGTGTTCTTGTGTTATACACCATGTCCAGCTTTGCATCCAAATTCATATCAAAACATTTCATACCTCCACCTGTTAGTTATAGGAGTAGTATTAGGAACCCCCTGCATGCTCTCATACCCAACCAGACATCATGTCCAAGAATGTTGCCAGCCTTGTGATCTATCATGCAGATCTTGGTCCATACATGAGAGTATTCTGCCTGTTGTTGTCAAGTTAGATCCTTCTATCTTTGAGCTAGTCAAGGTTACATCTTGAGTTATAGGGATACCCCCTTGGTGCGGTAGAACCAGAAGTGAAGGGGAGGAGCTCACGCAACCTCCTGTATTCAGTTGGCTGAATCTGCCTGTGCATTAGAAGTGGCAAATCCTAATGCTGATTCAAAGAATGTCAACAAATTGGCGACTCCGCTGGGGATGGACTAAAAAATGATATACTTGTGGCCCATCCGAGTCACTAACAAAATGATGCTCTGCTGGTGGAATGAACCCGGAAAAGTAGCTTTCAGCTATTAAAGATTTTGTCCTCTCTGGAGAGGTGGCGACTCTGCAAAAAAGATCCCAATGCACATGAAAGATGGATGTATGTGATGTGACAGAAATGTGTTGTTCATTTTTCTGCATCTGTATGAGAAAAGGTACCTTGTTCCTTCCCCTTTATTTGCTGTTTTACTGCATAGGTTAGATGCCAGGGGAAGCCTTGGGTCTTAGACAGACAAACAATGTCTAAGAGTAAGATTTTTATGAATCCAAGTATGAGTTATCCCACACTCAGTGGTAAAATGTTGGATAAAGGAATAGAAGAGATAAGAAATAGGTTGATATTCTTAGAGGCTGAGCAGGCCCAGTTAAAAAGCAGTAACCCTGTTGTGTCTGCCTGTCAGAAAGCTAAACCTCCTGTCAGCCCTTTTGATCCTTTGTATGACCAATTGGATTTGTCATGGGTGGATTATAAAGTAGAAACTATGCCTGCTAGGATATACTATCAGATGCCTAGATTTGGTGGTCACAGTGTATGTGATGGGAATGCACATATCCAAAATTTTCAAAGTTTTATGGGAAAATATTCATTCAGAGATGAGGATATGTGGATGAGGTTTCTTGTTAGGTCCTTTGATGCAAAAGCAAAAGACTGGTATTTGAGCTTTCCAAAGAAATCCTTTGCCTGTTGGGATGAGCTTGTTGACTGTTTCAAGGAAGAATTTGCAAAAGAACCGGCTGATCTTGTTGCAGAATTGATGAGAATAAGAAAACAAGATGAAGAGCCATGTGTTGATTTCAGTCATAGGTTTGCAGTAGCCCTTTCACATGTCCCTGAAAGTTTCAGACCTGATATTTCAGCCTGTGTTGGCATATTCTTTGAAGCTTTTGAGGAGGGCTCTAGTGCATTACTGAGGGATTTCAAGGTGACAAGTATGCAGATGGCATACAAGTTTTTAGAAAATGTAGAAGAAATGAGAAATGTGCACCTGCTGAAACCCCTGTCCCCAGGCCTTGGTGTGAATAATTGTTATGAAGCTGCAAATGACCAAATGATTATGGCATCATGTGCAGATAAAAATGAAAATAAAAGCATAGAGGTTGAGACCGCTGTATTTGAACATAATGCTAACAATACTGTTCAACTGGATTGTTCACCAGTTGAGGATGCCAGTGAAAGGACTAATGAGGATTCCCATTGCAATGATGAGGCAGCTGACCATGAAGACAATAACGAGGTTGTGGACAGCAATGAGCAATTTTTAGAATGGACCTGTGGAGACAATTGTGAGTATTGTACTCAAGACAGAGAAGATATAAGCAAACAGAGGAGCAGTCCTATGTGTGACCCATTGCCTATCTTTCAAACACATGGAGATCATGAAGAGCAGTTAGAAATTGAAATAAGTGCTAGTTCAGAGCATGATTGTTTTTCATTTGATGGCTGTTTTGCTTATGACACACAGGCTGATACTCCTCCACAGAGTGAATCCATTGATGATGAAGAGGTGTGCTCTGCTGCCCATGAACAAATGGCATACTATGATGAATCTGACGCACCTGGGTCACCCATTTATGACACATGTGGTGATGAGGATCTGTCTGAGTATGGTGAAGATCTAGACATTATTTTTGGCTTGGATTCTATTTCTCATCCTGATGAAAGAGGAAACAACAAACATCAGGTAAGTGACTGTGAAAATGTGCCTGACTTGAAAGAGATGCCAGAGCCTGATCTTTTCCAGCCTGGTGTACCAGATGGTTGTGTACATGATGTACACAATTGTGATTTTGAAAGCTTTTCTTTTGATGAGCCAGCATATAATACAATGAGCCTTGATCTTCCTAGTTTTGTGGTGGACTCCGAGTGTTTCCTATTTGCAGTCCAGCTAGGAGATCATGTTGCAATGCATGATGATGATATAGGTGATAAGTGCTATATGCCATATGAACATGCATTGTTTGATACATTCTGCACCCACATGTCACATGATGCTGAGGGTTATCTGCACAAGGGTGATAATGACAAGCCAAATCAGAGGGTTGAATATGCAGATGACAAGATTTGTTTGTGGGTGGATCTTTGTAGTATCTCCAAGCTTGACCCAGTGCATGCAGATGAAAACAAGATATTTGACAAAGGGAGATACATGTTTTTCTTTTCTTGGTGGCCTTAGGCCATCAAGTGTGTTGGGTGATGCAGGTCAGTGCAGTATTTGACTCTGTGCCCAATGGATAAGGGACTGGTCTGCATCCCAGAGCTCTGGGGTTCTCGCTGCAGGTTTTCACCTGCACGTCCCCAGACAGAGCCACTATTAGCGCCTGAATTGACTGGCAGTTTTTTGAGCAATTTTCATGCAGGCGCTCTCCCCAAGTATCCAAAAAAATGTTCTAAGTGTTGGACCTCCTCAGCAGTTTTCAGCTGCATCATCATATTTTCTTGAAGAGGAGGTCATCATCATCATGTTTGTTTCGATGGGGGTCGGCATCATCATGTTCTCCGTCGACCGTTTTCTCATCGTCATCATCATATTGAAGTATGGGGTGATGTTTGGTTTTTATCATGATGATGCTGACGAGCTACAGTGCGCCCTGATCTGTTTGCGAGGGTGATTTTTCAAAGTCTCCGGTGATCTTCCACTTATCACCTTGCCCAAGCATGATGATGATGTTGCCCCGGTATTCTGAAGGGGTTATTCTTTGAGTTGTTTCGACCTGACTTGTTCTTTCTTAAGGGTCGTCGTCATCATCATCATATTTCCAGTTATCACCATGTTGCTTGCGAGGGTCATCATATTTTTTGCCTTCATGATATTTCGCCGAAGTGATATCTTTATCATCGGGTGATCTTGGTTATGATCATCCTGATGATGTTGTTGAAGAGTTCTAAGTGCGACCCGATATTCACTAGGGTCATCATATTTTTGAACGTCAGGATGATCTTAGTCAATATCATCCTGATGATGTTGTATCACTTGTTCGTTGTTTTGTCATCCTGATGATGCTGACGTCATCCGTATATCAGGGTGATATCTTTCTTTTTGCCTATCTGCATCATGATATTTCCAAAGGAGGGGGTGATATTTTCATATCACTCGAGTGTGTGTTTGTTCCAGCATCATGATGATGCTGATATCAAGGAGATATCCGCTTGCCGGCTTCGTGCGCTATCTAGTGGGGGTGATCTTTTCGAGCATCATCACATTCATCAATCGCCCCGATCTTATAGTGGAGCTACAGTGCAACATGATTTTCGTGCATCAGGATGATATTTCCAAATATCCGGTTGTCTTCCGAATATCATCCTGATGTCGATATGATGATGACGTCATCAAGGTCCGGGGGGGTCATATTTCTAACACAGATCATCTTGTGGAGATCCCCTGATATTTGCAAACATGATGATGACGTCATCCGGATATGAGGAGGTGCGCAGTAGGCAGATATGATGATGACGTCAACAGGATATGATGATGACGTCATCAGGATGTTCATCGGCCAGACTTTTGGTATAGGCTCAGCAGGAGGATGTTTCTCCGATGGATCAGGTTGTGCCGATGAAGGCGATTATCATGCGGTTGTATTGCGATATGATGATGACGTCAGGGTGATATTTCGGGCAACAGGATATCATGCTGCTGGAGGATGATGATGATGAAGTCTTATGCTAGTGTCGTCAGGAGCAAAAGCACTGACATGATATATGCTCATGACCTAGTATATAAAGTGTTAAGGAGGTTGCTGCGGGGTGCATGTGGGATATTGATATCCTGCATATTCAAAATATCATGATGATGAATCTCGGCGGGAAGTGGTTGCGATCGACTGTTTAATGTTCTTCCCGAGGCCGCGGGTTGGTGCGCCATCAATGGCGATTGTTGCAGAGGTATGGGCGATGGCGTGGGCTGATCTAGTACCCGGTTGAAGATCTGGATCCCGAGGCAGTGGCGCAGGGCTCAAAAAATCTTCCTGTCTCCTCCCCTACCTGCTGCATTAATGTGTTTGAGCGCCATTTTCATGATACTGTATATCTGGCGGGAGTTTTGGTCAACCTGGTAGTTAATGCTGAAGACACCCTCCTGCTATATAATGCAGAGGGTGTTATTCATTCAAGGTTGTTGAAAGTTGTGGATTTTTTGGCTCTGTAATCCAAAACCAGCTGATCTGGTTGCTCTGTACAGCTTGATCTTGTGAGTTTATGTATCTCCTGTTGTAGGACTTGGCATGAATCCACTGGTTTCATGGTTGATCTTATATGAGTAATGCTATCTTAGCATGTGTTGTGTTAATTCTGTCTCCAGTATTGCATGTATTCTTCTTCTGGATCTGGATATTTGGGTAACGTTTAGATTCTAGAGCATAGAATTCCTATGTTGAATGTCTGATCTTTTAACCTCTGCTCAAGGGGCAGATTAAACTGTTTTCAGGTTGAACATTGGGAAGGGTATACTGCAGTAGGGATGCCATAAGTAGAGATAACTTAACACTCTTCATTGGGAGATATCTGTAAGGCAGATATCATGTGTATCCCCCTGAAATCTAGTTTTAGCTATTCATGCTGATCATTCACAGGTGTATGTCTACCGACTCCAAGCCCTGGATAGGCACCAATCATGCTGTGTTCTTGTGTTATACACCATGTCCAGCTTTGCATCCAAATTCATATCAAAACATTTCATACCTCCACCTGTTAGTTATAGGAGTAGTATTAGGAACCCCCTGCATGCTCTCATACCCAACCAGACATCATGTCCAAGAATGTTGCCAGCCTTGTGATCTATCATGCAGATCTTGGTCCATACATGAGAGTATTCTGCCTGTTGTTGTCAAGTTAGATCCTTCTATCTTTGAGCTAGTCAAGGTTACATCTTGAGTTATAGGGATACCCCCCTTGGTGCGGTAGAACCAGAAGTGAAGGGGAGGAGCTCACGCAACCTCCTGTATTCAGTTGGCTGAATCTGCCTGTGCATTAGAAGTGGCAAATCCTAATGCTGATTCAAAGAATGTCAACAGATTTTATAACCAATTATCATAGAGGCAAATTTGATATCCAGATCTGTGATATCTTCTATTGTCATTGCTCTCTTGTCAAACTTTGATCTGGTAGCCTCACTTACTGTCTGGTTCTTGACAGATTTGAGAGCAGGCAACCCACCAAATGAGTGCAATCCGGTTACTTCCCTAATGGCATCTTTTGTTATCTTGAATGGCCTCATCAACCACATGAAGTTGTCATGTATTCTGTTAAGAACATACCGGACCCATTCATCTTCTGCAAAACAGGGAAAGTGGATGTAATGTCCAAAATGCTTATGCTGGAGGGCCTTGTATTGAGGTTTAAGTTCAAACGTTTCATCTATTAATTGTTTATGATAGATATCCATCAGCTTGGATTCCCCAAATTCCTCAATATTTGCATGTATGTATACCCTAACATCTTCTACGTTCAGAACCCCATGCAGAATGCTAGAGAAGGCACCTAAGGGATCAACTTCTAGGGATTTGTAGGGATGTTTCTTGAACTTTGGGTGTGGCCTATCAGTGATCTTAACAACATTTGGAGTAGCCATCTTTGTAAAAGATTCAGAGAGAGATATTTGAAAATGGAAATACCTTTTTACGCTTCTAGGGTTCACAATATGAGCTGAAAAAGATCACTGGTTGAATCGGATTCTATGGTTGATCTCTGAGAGGGTTGAAACAATCTTGATGCAGATCTTTTCCTTTCTTTTTCTCGAATGCAAATGTGCAAATGATGAATAAAAGAACCCTTTTATCTCTGCGCAAACCCTAATTTCCTATTGCAATAAATGCACAACTTAAGTTTTTTCGGTTGCCTTGTTCTTCCTTGATCTTAGAGAGGTATTTCTGAATCACTGAGATGCACTTAGAATTATTTTTAGTGAAAATTGACAATGTATCTTCTTTCCTCCAATCATGCCATTTATCTGCAGATCAAGATATTTCAATTTTGAATCATACTAGATCTTAACTGTGAAAATCTTGCTTTTACTGGATGGCTGTCAAACCAGATCAATCTTGGATGATTCAACTCTTCAAAACTCCTTGTGGATCTTTCATATTTTTACCAAGGGTTATATAGATATTTCTCTGAGAACCCTTTAATCCGCTACATTCGATGTGCCAAATTTAGGCACCAATTGACTGGCTGGGGGAATTTATTTTTCCTTTGTGACTCCCCCTGACCCAGAGCTCATCTATTTAGTTTCCGAAAGGAATATCAACACCAGATTCTAGTGCGGATCCATCCCCAACATTTTCTGTACTTCTCTTGACCCAAATCTTGTTCATCTCCCTTTGAACTTCATCCACATTTACTTTGCCTTTTCCCTTGTCTTAATTTTGATTATGATGCACCGGACCCCTTTTATCCTAATTTTTACTTCTACAGAATTTGACAAGATGACCAGATCTATTGCAATTGTAACAAACAACATTTCTTTGTATTTTTGATTGATATCCTCTTGATCTGCATTGATTAGCCATATGTCCCATTCTATTGCATGCAAAGCATCTACCATTGAATGAATTGTTAACTTGCATATATCTGCATTCATGAGATTTGTGACCATACCTTTTGCAGCTGAAACACTGTCTGGAGAAGGATGAATTAGTCCGATTCATTCTTCTTCTGCACTGATTTGCTTTATGACCAAAGTTGTTGCAATTGTAGCAGTATCCATTGAAGGTTGGATATCTTTGAGCATTTGGTTGTCTTACCGGAGGTCTTCTAGGCCTATTTCTTTGATTTCTTGAATCAGAGTTCTTCTGAGCGGATCTGAAGCTTTCACCTTTCTCATAACCCAAACCATGCTTGTCATCTACCCTCTTTTGGCTTTCAAGAAGAACTTCAAGTTGAGCTAAACTTATCTTGAATTTTTCTTTGTACTCATTTGCTATTTGAAGATCTTGTTTAAGAGTGTCTATCTGATTCTCAAGTTGTTCTTCATTATCTCTAGCTTCTTCAAGATCAGATTCCAGATGCCTAATTATTTTGTCCATTTTGTGGCAGTCTGAATTCTCCTTGAGAGATTGTTTTAGATTATCTTCAATTTTTCTTTTCTCTTCAATTTTTTGGGTGAATTTCGTAACTCTTGATTCCATTTCATGCCTTACCATAATGATCTCTTTTGAAAGCTTCTCACATAGCTTGTTTTTCTCATTCAGATCTTGATTAGTATCATTGGCTTCACTTTGACTTGCTAATTGTTGAAGAAGTTCCTTTCTCTTTTTCACAGAGATACTCAGTTTTTCTTTTAGCTCATTTATGAAATCATCAACTTGTTTGAGTGTTTCTCTCAAGTTATTGACCTCAAAGTGAGATTGCTCAAGATCATCTAGGGCAGACTGAAGTTGTTCCTTCATACCATTAATGCCCATTGAGATTCCCAGATCTTCCTCAAGTTGTTAGGCTTTGTTTAGAGGAACTTAGTTCTGATAGCAATTGTTGGAAACAAGGCAGATAACTGAGAGGGGGGGGGTGAATCAATTATCTTAAATATCTTAACTTTCTTTTCTTCTTTAATATTAGTGCAACATCAAAACATAAGAGCATACATAATCATGAGAGCAGAAATAAAATCAACACACATAACACAAGGATTTTTACGTGGAAAACCCTGTTAAGGGAAAAACCATGGGGTGACTAACCTGAGATTGTATTCTCTATTAAAAGAATAAGAAGTACAAAATGACACTTGCCAATTAGGGCTCAATGCCTAAGCACACTGCTCACAAGAGGCACACTGCCTACAAGAGACTCACTGTCTACAAGATTTTATAGAAAGTAACCAGGTGTTTAAACTGATGAGAAGCATCTGCCAATGCTGAGGTTTAGTTCTGGTTAGGCTCAATATATTGATTTAATGCACTTCATTCTTCCTCTGTTCTAGTGCTGTTGTTTTGTCACATACCGGACTTGTCTTGCTACTTCCACACCTCTTTCTGCCTTTCCTCGCACACAGTATATCATCACACACTCCTTCATACCAAAATCCATCTGATATATATATCCGCATCAAGGTTTCAACATCTTTCTAGTCAGCAACCGGAATACTCAAGATATTTGCAAAATACTGATCTGTCGGCTGAATCCATGCTTAATATGTGATGCGTATCAAAAACATAGACATAGAAGTCATCAATCATGTTGGCCAACCATGTATGATCCCTCAAATAGCTTTATCACCATCAATTTCTCATTCGGATAAAAGTCTAATGCTCTGTCGGTCAGTTCTTCCTTAGTCTACTCTGCCTGTTAGGAACCCAACACTTAGATGCTCATATCTTTTCACTTATTCATCACCAGAGGCTCAATCTCTAGAATATAGTAGACATGATACTCTATTAAATTGCCCAAGTCTGCACTTTGCTGAGTTACAACCTCTGAGAGATCTAGACTTGATTGTCAGACCTTGCTGCATGCTCTGTTCTTGTTCACCGGACCAGAACTTCTTCAATCTGACTTCCGGTATAGGTATACTAAGCTTTGCGGATGTGTGGGATAGACTTTGTTGCCATAAATGACAACAATCATGAAGCCACACAGTGTCTCTTGCCAACACACTTTACAACTCTTCATTGTTACATAAGTTAATTTGTTAGTTCTTCTTAACCCAAGAGGTGTTTGGCAAATAAAACTCTAGAGATTTGGCCTTTACATAAAGTAATCTTAAACACATATAGAGTAAACTTGTTAAGAAACATACACATGGATATACCTAATACACGATACACGAAGTATATACATAGGACACAAAGCATGAAGCATAAGTACATGTTGAGCATACAAGTAAATGCATAAATACATGTAATACAATAAGCATACATGTACATACACGTAATACACAAAGATGCAAAGTATACATGTAACACACAAAGTATACGCATAGTACACGAAGGGTAAATACATGAAGTATGCACATGAGCCATGTAAGTTACGAAGCATACACTTGGATATACATAAATCATGGAGTATACACATGAATACACGCAAGTCATGAAGTATACACATGAATACACTTAAGTTATGGAGTATATGCCAGTTGCAAAGTATACACACGCAAGTCGCAAGGTATACATGAATACAAGTAAGTTACAAATATTCATATGAATACATGCAAGTCATAAGTATGAGTACATGTAAGTCACCATGTATTCACTTGATTACTAGTAATACATAAACTATACACAGGAAGCATGAACCACATATGTGAATACACGTAATACATGAAGCATGCATATAAATACACGTAAGTCACAAAATATGAATATATGTAAGTCACAAAGTATTCACATGAACGTATGTTGCAAAGCATACACTTGAATACATAAATCACAAGGCATACACTTGAATACGTTTGAATACATAAATCACAAGGTATACACTTGAATAAACAAAGTCATAGAGTATACACTTGAATACATAGTTGAGTACAAAGTCATAGAGTATACACTAGAATACAAATACAAGTCATAGAGTACACACTCGAATACAAATACAAAATCATAGAGTATACACTCAAATACAAATATGAGTCATAGAGTATATCTTGAATATAAATACAAAGTCATAGAGTACACACTTGAATACAAATACAAAGTCATAAAGTATACACCTGGATACATCATCATGAAGTATACACTTAAGTACAAAGTCATAGAGTGAATACAAATACAAAGTCATAGAGTATGCACTCGAATACATACAAAGTTATAGAGTATAAACTCAAATACAAAGTCATAGAGTATGCACTCAAATACATAGACATGAAGTGTATGCCAATCAAAAAATATGAATACACATAAGTTGCATTAATACATGTAAGTAGACAATTGGGAAGGGGATTCAGTGTATCCCATACTACACTGCAGACCCATCCACCATCCCAAGGTCACCAAGTATACACATGAGTATACACAACAAGCATGAAGAATACACATAATGAACATATGTTACGAAGCATACACACAAGTCACAAAGTAAACCTTTGAGTACACTCGAATACACATAAACCATGAAGTATACATCTGAATACACTTGAATACACATAAATCACAAAGTATACACTTGAATATACGTAAAGCACACATAATACATAAAGTATACATAGGATGGCAGGAAAGATGCTCTAATACCACTTGTAATGTCCCCTTTCTAGTGGAAACACTTAAACCTGAATCTACATTCGAAGTGATTCTCAAAGAGACATTAGAAACATTATAGATCAATAAATTTCGATGATAAGTTCAAATAAAATCAATGATAATATAATTATATCATTCCTTGTTAAAGGATTATTCATTTCATGATTGTCACTCACTATTGATGACTATTCTATAATAAATTCCATAATTCAAAATCCACATCTTCCTTACTATTCCTCCTCATGGAATTAGGCTTTACATGACTAGGGCATGCTGAAACCATCTCTGACCCAGCCTTGGGGAACTATGTCTCAACCTTGGGGCCTATATACGGATGGAATTACTCCACCTCTCCCCACAATACCTAACATTCCTTTAAGGACGAAGTAATAGAGGAAAATAGAAATAACTAAGTTCATCTCTCAATATTATTTCCCTTCTAATCCTTAACCCTAGATGGGGAATTACTTGTCTAGGGCGCACTAAACCCTCTCTAATGTGATTAAGATGGAATTACTTTGCCTCTCCCTAGCAACCTTGTTTAGGGCGCGCTAAACCCTCTCTAATGTGATTGGTATGGAATTACTCCGCCTCTCCCTAGCAAACCACCTACCCTATGGTTATAGGTAATAGAAGTGATGAGATGATCATACCATTTATCATCATAATACATGAAATAAGGCATTCATTTATCAAATCAGAATACCCTTATGTGGTATCCTTGTTTTATACAGTTATTCATCATTGTGAGATTTTAGGTCTGCATAGGGATATTAGTTCAATTATGAATTCAAGTAGATATGACATCTCATTATAATCTATAAACACTCATATGAGATGGATCCATATTAACTATGAAAACTAATAGTATGATACTAATAACATGATATGCATATATTACCTATTATGAATGCTAATAACATGATATGCATATTTGACTAACTATGAACAATAATAGTTATCATATGCATACTATACTAACCATGATCTATGTATTGAGATGCATACATATGTAATGATAATCTTTCAATCCTATGCATTTGTAATTACTTACCACATGGCATTCATCATAACAAACATAGGGTTAGATACATCATACCAAGTATATATTTCTTGCCTTTGTATCCTTGGAGATCTAAGGATTGTCTTCCTTTAGTGTTGACTTTGTCTACCTTGCATCTGCTTATAAATCTACCTTTAGTCTGCCATACATCTACTGCATATTCCCATGATATTATAGAGTTTTTCCTTTCTGGTATAAACTCAATAATAATTCTTTAAGATTCCCAATATATGTATATAGGTAGATCTAAGTCTGCTCTCCCTATGTTCTTTATTTCTATTTCCTTATATTCTGCATATTCTTATATTCTACATATTCATACTCGTTTTCTCTCTATCTGGTATTGCAGACTTATGTATATCGGAAATATATATAGAAAAATATATATTTTTCTTTTCTTCTTATTATTCTTCTCTTGTTCCTCTATCCCCTGCTGTATATTTATATAAGCGTAGTACTAAACATATATGTATTCTTATTTTGCATATATCTAAACCAGATATGACCTTTGAATATATAGATATAAGATATATATATGTTTTCCAACCTTAAGATCTGCACATTCAGTCTTATATAAGTGCTGATGCATATATCTATCCAATATCAATAAACTCCTCCATAATATAGCATCTTCAATGGATGCGTCTCTTATAAAAAAGATACTTCATAAAGTCGCAGCCCCTTCAAATCGCTGCTTGCTACTTGCTAATCGTACTTATTAACAACTTTGTCTTCGCACCCTAATACATACTAGATGTGTTTATTTGTTACACTGTAGCACATGTATGAGGAGTCCGCATCATATTTGTGAATAAGACTCTTTATTTATATATGGATCGCTGCTGACTTATAAACTAGTCTTAAACTCTTAATTTACTTTTGAGTATAACTTTTGCTTCATTCCATCAGTTTCTTATAATATGTATTAGATATTATAATATGTATTAGTTTATATTTAATACTTTTATTTATAATTATTATTTATTTGTCTCTTATTAGGTGTTGCATAATGATCGCAGCCTAGTTTGCTACATAAATGAAAGATATAAATTTTATTTACTTTTAATATGTATCTACAGCCCCCTTCAATGGGAATCAACCCCCCTTTAATAATTAATATATAATATATACATTTTTAATTTATAATATTTATTTATATTTATATAATATAATAATATATTATATTTATATTATTTATATTTATATAATATATATTATATATTATATTTAATAATATATTATATTATATTATTATTATGATTATAATAATACCTAAACCAATGATATTTATGTATAACAATATTATTTATTTTATATATACATAATTATCATTTGAATTGATCAAATTTCAAGAATGCAATCGTATATGATGTTTAAATCTTTAATTAAACAATGCCTTAATATCGGGACATGACATTGGATGACATTTGAGTCGATGAGGTCTTGAACTTCATGTTTAAGACACATACATCTTTCAGTGTCATGGCCAATGGTGTAGTGAAATTGAGAAAATGCCTACGAAACAAAGGAAGATGATTGCATCTTTCTTGGATTGAGAGGTCTAATGGGTCGAAGCTTGATAAATTGCTTTGCAAAAGTTGTGTCATTATAGAGTAGAGAGACTCTGATAATGGTGTGAAGTGTCTTGTTTTCAGTTTCAATTTATACGTGGAGGGAGCAGGAGATGATGCTGCCGCCACATGTTTTCTTATGTTATTAGCTAAAATTTCATTTATCTTGATGAAGTTTTTGTTGTTTATTTTGAAACAATGATTGTGAGAGGCTTAAGATTGACCAAATGGAGCTGGTGAGGGATTATGCTCATACTGACTAGCCGAAAGTTGATAATCACAACTTGAGTTGTGCAAAGATGAGTGGAAGAATCATATTGCATCAACAATATCTTATCATAGATGTGAGGTTGTAAGTTTCCAATAAAGATTCTTTGCACGTCAACATCCAAAATAGAATATTGAACTTGTGAGAAGAGGGCTTGATAACAGCCCATAAAATCTCTCCAAAAGGGTATGATTTGTTTTTGTTTATCATAAATAGTTTAGACTTAAAGTGGCATCCCATCAAAACTATTACATTTTGAATAAACTTGACTTTCAAAATTTATTAAAAAATAAATATTCATCAAATTTCTTTTTCCTCCATGCACTAGATATTCAAATTACCTAAGTTGGAAAAAAAGGAAAAAAAAATTACTATATTAAAAGTGGCATCCCATTGACCTCATTTTTTGAGATTTTTCAAGAAATTAAAATATACTCATAAATTTATTAAAAAAACTATATCCAAGTAAATTTTTTATTTTTAAAGAATTTATAAACATAAACCACACTAAAAGTTTCACATTTCATTAGTCTATATAATTTTAAAATTTAAAAAAACATATATGTCACTTTTAGGCACTCCAAGTTCAAAAACTATATTTGAGTTGGCCATTTCCTTGATAAAATTGAGACATAATTTTGAACTTTCACCCTAGCTCCTTATCTATCCTAAGCTAAGCCTAAACTTGTTGTGCAGGGGGTTGAAAAAGGGATAGAGATTGTAGAAATAAAATAAAGCCAAATAAATATTCACACCAGATAAATATAAATCTATCACTAAAGTAGAGCCTAATAGCTCATGATACAATAATCAACAAAAATAAATATATATACCTAAAAGTTAAAGGTGAATAAAGATAAGACTATAATTCATTGAGATAATAGTTTTCTTCTTATTAATTTCACTGATCTATCAACCATTACATAATCATTATTGCTTTAGAAACATACATAAAGGCTCCTCTGTGTAGCATCACAGAGAGAAAAAAAAGCTAACTCATCATGCTTAAAAGCTCAATTATAATAACAAAGTCTAAGAAATGACCTTCATATTAGACTCAATAGCCCAACTATACAAAGTCCTCATCCATGAATGAACATGTTGAAGAATATTTATAGACTAGCCCAGAACACTTTTCCCACCCAAATTACATTTGAA
This sequence comes from Cunninghamia lanceolata, assembly GCA_027924645.1. Lineage (NCBI taxonomy): Eukaryota > Viridiplantae > Streptophyta > Pinopsida > Cupressales > Cupressaceae > Cunninghamia > Cunninghamia lanceolata. The sequence goes on along the minus strand of BSBN01000213.1, from coordinate 25,671,236 downwards.
ATTTGAAATCGGTCATAAAAAAGACATGTCTATAGATTTTGGCACCTTAATTGTTACCATCCATTGTTGGGCATAGTTGTGTGATTTTTGATATATGGTTTATAAAGTCCACCACATAGTATTGCATTTTTACAATGTAGGTAGGTTCACAAAACTTTCCTATGTAGGCGATGTATAGTTGCTAGCCATCAATGCTTGGATTACCTCTCATGGAAAATTTGAATTCTAGACGTGATAGGGCTCACCTCTACTACTCTAGGGTTGTAGGACTTCTTAGGATGATGTGGGAAAGTTGTGAATGTCAATATTGTGTTGTTGGGATTCAAGGTAGAGAAATTTTGTATAGAAAAGGTCATGCATCTTGCAAGCTATTAGATGGTTTGTGCTTTTGGAAAAGTTCCTCCCTACTTTTCATTCATTTTCATCTTCTCACCTCTTTTCATTCAAATTTACGTACCTTACCTAAATATTAAAGTCCTACTTAAATAATGTTTAGATAAAATATCACCTATTTAGGGCTTGACTCCTGGTAATGCAAATGTTAGATTCAATCCACCATTCACATGAACAAACCTATTGATAAACTTCTTCTTGTTGGTTGGAGCAAATTCTTTGTGGATTCAAAATCTCTTTGTGGATGCCTGCGAATGAAATTTGGAGCATGACAAAAGGATTTGAAGTTTGTGAAGACTATGCAAATGTATTTCAATCTCACAACTTTAAGATAATTTTAAAGTTGCCATGTCATTTCCATAATCAATTTTTCAATTCTCTTCAACTATTATAGGTCATTGATTAGGCTTGATTCAATGGTGCAAACTTAACTTTAAAATTAATCTACCTTCTACGGGCTTATGAATATGAGAAATAAAATCATATTTCCCTCTCCTTTGTGGTGGGCCCCAAAATTTATCAACCAAGGGTAGAAGGTTTGATGTTTTATCTTTGGCCTTTATTCCTTAACTCCTCAACATTAAAATATCATTTCATTTGTTGAGTCATCTCCTCCAACCAATGGCATGACTTTATTTCTTTTGCCACTTTGTAACCTTTCAAAATCCTTGTAAGCTGTTGGATTAGATTTGGCCTAGAGTATCAAATGGTGTACATTCACTACGACTTCAAGAAATGATTGAACTACACCAAAGTGTTCAAAATACAAAAAGTCTAAGAGTGAGATGACCCACCAGTGCCGCAAAGCACTCTTATTGATTAGATTGTAAGGCAGGATGGATTCACTACATTGATTGTATTAAAAAACACATGTTAAAGGATCATTACACCTTATTCTTTCAAAGGCAAAACCTGTCCTTCTCAAACTTGTATTACTATATGAATTTCTACATTATTAACAATAACAAGACATGATAACAATTCAGAGATTTCATTTTCCATAGACAAATTTCCGTCATTAGAGAGATTTCCTTTCTAAATGACAAAGTCGACGTGCAATCAATATGGATGGATGGATCCTTTTATAGTCTACGATGTCAGGCGACTTGATTTTGGGTCTACAAGTGGCTTACAACATGAGACTACCTTATACTCCCAATATGTAGGAGGCACCTAACTGTGCTTCTAATATGAGGCATCATTACACCTTATTCTTTCAAAAGCAAAACCCGTCCTTTTGAAACTTGTATTACTATATGAATTTCTACATTCTTAACCATAACAAGACATGATAACAATTCAGAGATTTCATTTGCCACCGACAAATTTCTGTCATCAGAGAGATTTCCTTTCTAAATGACAAAGTCAACATGCAATCAATATGGATGAATGGATCCTTTTATAGTCTACGATGTTAGGTGGAGGCACCTAACTATGCTTCTAGTATGAGGCATACATACCTTACCCCCTGCAAGATTTGAAATTGTGACCTCTCTTTCAAGAGGCCAAGTTTTTCACCAACAGACCAACTCAATCTGTACAATCTGTGATCACCTAATAGTCAAAGTCTAAGCCAAGTCAAGTCTAGAAAGTCTTGCAAGCGTTTATGTGAAAGTACACCATCTTTCTCTTTCTCTCCGGTGGTACCATAGTGACTGCTTACCTCAAATTTCTCCTATGTTTAAATTGCACGACACGTAGCCATTAAGATGGAAATGTTTTCAAACAAAATCATATGTACAAACAAATCTTTGGACAGGTTTAGAGATTTCATTTGCCACCGACAAATTTGCTGTCCAGAGAGATCACGTCTAAAATTTCCACAAGAGAGATTATTTTTGCAATATTCTCCATCAACTTTTTTTTTTCACATTCACACACAACGGGCTTGCAGCCGTCCATGTGAGAGTACGACATGTCTTTCTCTTTCTGTACAATGGTACTATAATGACTGGTTACCTCAGATTTATGCAACTTTTAAATATTAAATATTATACCTTCCCATTATTTTTAAATTTAATTTTGACCAATAAAAATACGATGGCTAGTGGGTCTATAATTCTTGTTAGAAGGTTTGTTTTAGAAATGAATGGAGGTATAATGATCACAATGCTGTGCTTAGGCTTGGCTATGGAATTCACATTGACGACAGCCACTGCATTACAAAATGCCAATAGTTACTCTTCTCCTCATGTCTTTGCTTTATATCACCCTCACATGGAAGGAAGGTACTCATTTACAAACAAAGCAATTCTCATAAAGTGGAGAAAAGGAGAAAAAAAAAGTGGGAGAAAACTCCTCTCCAAAAGAGAGAAAATAAAATGCATGTAGAAGTGATGTGAACTCAAAACCAAGTTCATAAAAAATACGTAATGAATACCCCCCCATAAGAGAGAGTGGATGAATGAGAATCTGAATCCCCTCCAAGAAGCAACTCCAGTACCAATGATAAATGCCTGAAGATAGAAAACAATCCACTGCCTGCAAATAATATTTCTTCCCTTAGGAAGAAATAGATACACTGGTGTATGTAGAATCCATTCCCACATCCTAGATGAATAGGGAATCCATATCAAAATATGTGCCTCAAAATGTAACTTTGGTGACCTCTTGCTAGAAAAAGATGTCTTCTCAAAAATAGATATTGTCTATATAATGAGAGAAGAAGAATTAGGATATGATATTGTAATGAGCCAAACTAAAATTTAATATAAAATATCAGATCTAAAAATATAGTTTCAACAAATCCACCCAAAACTACACTGAAACTGATGTAACTAGCTAGCTAGTCTTGCAAGGAATTAACACCCAATATGCTGAAACTTCACCAAGATGATTTTTATTACTTTTCAGATGGAAATGACATGTTATCAGGTCTGTAATACTGATCTATAGCAGCAGCAACATTACAACTTCAAATAGCCAAAATTTGGGCAAAACCCACAAAAATTACCAACACCGGCAAACACCCAGATGTACCCCAAACACCATAAAATGATATTGTTTGATTATCAGCAAGAAAATACATGAAATATAGTCTGATATGATTAAAATATCTGCAAAAAACACCTATAGCACTCAGTCACAAACTACACAACCAAATCTTCACTACAAGTTGAAATACACATTGTGTATTCAACCCACAAGCTAAAAAAAACTACACAACACAACCCAGAACTCCCAGAGCTGATCTCTGGCACTATGAAATGAAATCTACAGATACTACACAAAAAAAAAAAGGGAAATAACAACAACAACTCTTTCCGGCACTTCTGGAACCACCACAACAACACAAAAAGACCTACACACACAGATAATGGAAACTGCCGGAAACTACTAAATCCTTGAAGATCTGTGCAACCTCTAGATGAAGCTACTCCTTGTGATCAAAGGGTTTGCATCCTCTGGCCACTTGAAACTCATGGGTTTTCATCCACAAGCCTCTTTACTCCAATGGGTTTTCGTCCATTGAAGCCATAATCTACAAATTTGCAAGTTTGAGAGAAAATAACAAATCAACAATAGCCCCAAATGACCCAAATTACATATTTTGTATCAATATTTCATGGGAGAGAGGGAAACCCAAGATTTCCATGTTTTCCTTTGATTTCTTACTATTTTGGGGTATGACAGTTGTCATACATTGTCATAAATTCCCCCGCCACTTGTGATTTACCAAGATTTTTGAAATCTTCATGCAAATGGACACCTCACAAATCCAATGCCCCTTTTTGAGTCTCACAACAATTAATTTAATATTTAATTGTCCTCTTGGAATAGATATTACTTGGACAATATTAAATATTAAATATTTATTCTTCCTATGCTTGTCCAATTAACCCACAGAAGAATAAAATGGGCTAATATTGACCATTAATTAATTATTTTAGAAAGGGAACATGACAAGTCCTCCCTCCTGGAATTGCTTGTCCTCAAGCAATTCAAGTCTAGATGGTTAAGAATTTTAGGTCCTTCCCATGTTTCATCTTCCACTAGCAAATTCTTCCGTTTGATCAAATATTCTGAAATGCTCCTGTTCCTCAAACTTTTTCCCCTTGTTTCTAAAATCTTTTCGGGAATTAGAATCAACTTTCCTTCATCATCCAAAGGTGGTAGATCATATGAAGGCACAATCTTCTTTCCAAGAACCTTCTTCAAACAAGAAACATAAAATACATTATGTACCCTACTGTTTGGAGGGAGCTCCAACTCATAGGCTACCTCGCCAATTTTCCTGATGATCCTGTAAGGCCCAAAGAACTTAGGCTTAAGATTTTCAGCCCCACTCTTCTTCAAGGAACTCTGTTTATATGGCTGCAATCTAAGAAATACCAAGTCTCCCACCTCAAAAGATCTATATGTTCTCTTTCTATCTGCATATATCTTTTGTTGGTTCTGTGCTTGCCTCAAATTATCTTTTAGGGACCTTATGATCTCTTGACTATGATTGATAAGATCACTAGCTGCAGGTACTCTACTGTCTGAAAATATCAAATCAGCAAAAGAAAGTGCATCATAACCATAAAGATCTCAAAATGGAGGCATACCAATTGACATGTGATGTGATGTATTGTAACAATACTCTCCCAAGTGCAACCATTTGGCCCAAGTAGTTTGCTGATCTGAAACATAATTCCTCAAATACCCCTCTATCCACTTGTTAACAATTTCTGTTTATGGATGATAACTTATGCTTGGTGTGAGCTCTGTTCCTGTCAAGTGAAAGAGTTCCCTCCAAAAAGAACTAAGGAACCTACTATCTCTATCACTAACAATGTTCTTTGGCAAACCATGCAGCTTAAATATCTCTTTGAAAAATAACTCTGCTACTTGAGAAGCCTTAAATTCTGAAGTGATGGGAAAGAAATGAGCGTACTTTGTTAATCTATCCACCACCACATATATACAATCCTTACCTTGTACCTTGGGAAGTCCTGTGATAAAGTCCATGGAAATGCTCTCCCATTTTTTTCAGGAATTGGAAGCGGTTGTAGGAGACCTGCGGGAAAAATCTGCTCACCTTTGTTCCTTTGGCAAGTCATACACTCTTTGATATGATTGTGAACATCCTCTTTCATCCCTTTCCAAGAAAATCTTTCACAGATCCGCCTGTATGTTTTGAAGTAACCTTGATGACTAGCCAAGGGAGTGTCATGGAAAGTCCTTAAAATCTTTTCCTTTATTTTTGATTCAGGAACAACGAAAATTTGGTTCTTGTAATAAATCATCCCATCATTCACTATGTACCTATCATCTTCTACTAATTCATCCAGCACATTAGATGCAAAAGTATTTTTGACGTATTCAGCAATGATAGAATCTTTCCACTCTGCAGAAATAGAAGATAATGAACACAAAGTTGGTTTCCTAGAAAGTGCATCCGCTACCACATTTCTTTTACCCTTCATATATTCTATTTCAAAATTATATGCTTGCAACTTGCTTACCCACCTTTGTTGGTGATCGTTCAAATCTTTTTGATGAAGGAAATACTTCAAGTTACTATTATGATCAGTTTTCACAACAAACTTCCCACACGCAAGATATTGTCTAAACTTCTCTAGTGCATGCATAATTGCCAACATCTCCTTGTCATAAATGTGATATGTTTTCTCCAAATTGTTTAGCTTCCTACTCTCAAAAGAAATTGGATGTCCCTTTTGAGTTAGGACAGCCCCAACACCTTCACCAGAGGCATCACATTCTACTACAAAGGGTAATGAAAAATCAGGAATAGCAAGCACAGGGCATGAACTCATTACCTCCTTAAACTTGTCAAAAGTTTTTTGAGCTTCTTCAGACCATGCAAAGGCTCCCTTCTTAGTCAAATCTATTAATGGAACAACAAGCTGAGAAAAACCTTTTACAAACCTCCTATAATAGCAACATAGCCCAAAGAATCCTTTCAACTATGTAAGATTTGTAGGTGGAGGCCAATCAAGTATTGCTTGAATCTTCTGTTAATCTACTTGAACACCCTTAGAACTTATGACATATCCCAAGTAAAGAATTTTCATTAATCCAAACTCACATTTGGACAACTTAGCATCTAAAGATTGCTGCTCCAAAATACCCAAAACTGCATCTAAATGTTCCAAGTGTTCCTTCCAAGTTTTACTGTAGATCAATATATCATCAAAGAAAACCAAGACAAACTTCCTGAGTTGCTTGCTAAATACCTTGTTCATGCATGATTGGAAAGTTGCTGGTGCATTAGTGAGGCCAAAGGGCATGACCAAGAACTCAAAATGCCCATAGTGACACCGAAAAGCCGTCTTTTCCACATCTTTGTCCCTCATCCGAATCTGGTGGTATCCTGATCTCAAATCAATCTTAGAAAAGTAAACATCTCCATGCAACTCATCAATAAGTTCATCTATCCTTGGTATGGGATATCTATTCTTAATGTTTTTCTTATTCAAAGCTCTATAGTCTATGCACATCCTTAGAGTGCCATCCTTCTTCTTCACAAGAACTACAGATGATGCAAAAGGACTAGAACTTGGTCTAATGAATCCCATATCTAAGAGCTCTCTGATAGTTTTCTCTATCTCTTCCTTGTAACCCCTTGGATGTCTTTATGGAGTAGTTATAACAGGTTTGGCATCTTTTTCCAACTCTATAACATGCCGAAATCCTCTATCTGGAGGTAATCCTGGGGGTATATCACTGAAAACAATGCTATGCTTATCTGAAATTTCTTGAATTTCAAAATGAAATTTACCTTTTCCATTTGGAGAGCTTAAAGGTCGAATTAAGCAAGTGGCTTCCCAAGCAACTTGACCTCTTCTGAAAGTCCTCTCCATCTTCTTTGATGTCACCACTTGTGGAGCTCTATTCGAAATCCCTTTGAGTGTAATCTCCTTGCCTTCTGACTGAAACTTGAACTCCATAGTTTGATAGTTTTGATAGTGTCCTCCAATAGAACGCAACCATTGAACACCCAAGACAACATTAGTTTCACCAATACCAACAACATAAAAATCATCACAAACCTTATAGTCTCCCATAGTGATGCTCAATTGTTTGACCACTCTGGTGCACGGCATAGTGAATCCGTCTGCAATAGTCACATTGAAACCTTTAAATTCTTCAGTCTTCAATCCTCTCTTCATTTAACCCTTCATCAATAAAATTATAGGTTGCCCCACTATCAATCAAAATAGTCATTCGTTTCCCTATTAACACTCCACGAACCCTGAAAGGATGATATCTCGGTGCTCCTGAAGGTGCAGCTAATGAACCTTCTTTTTTAGTCTCCTCTTCGATCTCAGGTTCAAAATCCTCTATGTCATGAAACTCCTCATTACCATCTGAGTTTGAATCCTTATCTGAGACAACCTCTATGTAATGGACTTGTCCTTTTCCCAAACACCTATGTCTAAGGACCCAAGGCTCTCTACAAGAAAAACAAAGTTTCTTCCTCCTAAGCTCATTCTTTGTTTCTTCATCCATCTTCTTTGCAGTATTAGGAGTTGTATTTTTTTGTACAGGTGCAGGTGCATGGAATGGTTTCTTCTGGAATCCTCCCTTATGATGCCATGTGTTGGGTTTGGAGGAGTGTGGGAAAGCATTCTTTAGAATTGATGGCTCAAGGGTTAGAGCCCTCTTGATAGCTTCTTGCAAAGTGAGAGGAGTGAAAGATCTGACAAACCACCTAAGAGGTTTAGTGAGCCTTGTGATGAATAGATGTACACTTCTTTTCTCTGATATTTTAGGTACCATCACTGCAATCTTTTGAAATTTTGCTATATACTCACTTACTAAGTTCTTTTGCTTAATTTCAGACAATTGGCTAAAATATTCTTCTTCTTCTTTCAGTTCATACCTGTGAAGAATCCTTTGATTGAAATCACCAAAGGTCTGTACCTAATCATGTCCCAAAGTAGTGCGACCATGGTACCACCATTCATAGGCTTCTCCTTCCAAATGCAAAGTGGCAAACTGAACTGCATCCTTCTCTGTCATGGGATTGAGCATAAAGTATGTCTCTATCTTCTGTAGCCAAGCTCTAGCTGAAATATTTTCACTTCCATCAAAGAAAGCTATGGTTAACTTACCCAACTTGTGTTTTAGTTCTTTATTTTTGCCTTTCCCCTTCATTTGAGATTCACCTCTTCTCAGGAAATCTACATATTCTCCCCAAGACATATCATTCTTGATCTCATCTGCCAATGCATTGTATTCTCCACGCCATTTGTTAAGGGTCTTTGCATTGAACAAACTAGTAGTTGCAGACTCAACTTGTTCAGGTTCCTCTTCAGGTAGGAATAAGGGTTTGTTTGTGGCCCCTGAATTTTGTGTCTCAATTTCCTTCCCTTTTCCATTGTTACTGTTGTTTGCACCTGAAGTACTACCACCATTGTTTTCGTTGTTGTTGTTGTTGTTTTGGATCCATTGCATCATTTGTCCAAAAAATTTAGCAAGTCTAGTTTGTGCCTCAACCATTTGAGTAAATTTCCTTGAAGCATCATCTTCTTCTGCATCTCTTCTATCTGCCATTGTTTCCTCCAATTGCAATTTCCTTTGCTCTCTCCTCAAATATCTAATTTCTCTGTCACTCGGTATCATCAATCATCTGAATAACCTACAGGTTGGCAAGATCATGCTTTGATACCACTGTAATGAGCCAAACTCAAATTTAATATAAAATATCAGATCTAAAAATATAGTTTCAACAAATCCACCCAAAACTACACTGAAATTGATGTAACTAGCTAGCTAGTCTTGCAAGGAATTAACACCCAATATGTTGAAACTTCACCAAAATAATTTTTATTACTTTTTAGATGGAAATGACATGTTATCAGGTCTGTAATACTAATCTATAGCAGCAGCAACATTACAACTTCAAATAGCCAAAATCTGGGCAAAACCCACAAAAATTGCCGACACCGGCAAACACCCAGATGTACCCCAAACACCATAAAATGATATTGTTTGATTATCAGAAATAAATTACATGAAATATAGTATGATATGATTAAAATATCTGCAGCAAACACCTATAGCATTCAGCCACAAACTACACAACCAAATCTTCACTACAAGCTGAAATACACACTGTGTATTTAAACCCACAAGCCAAAACAAACTACACAACACAACCCATAACTCCCAGAACCGATCTATGGCACTATGAAATGAAATATATAAATACTACACAACAAATAAAGAGAAATAACAACAGAAACTCTTTCCAACACTTTTGGAACCACCACAACAACACAAGAAGACCTGCACACACAAATAATGGAAACTGTTAGAAACTACTAAATCCTTGAAGCTCTGTGCAACCTTTGGACGAAGCTACTCCTTGTGATCAAAGAGTTTGCATCCTCTGGCCACCTAAAACTCATGATTTTTTTTCCACAAGCCTCTTTACTCCAATGGGTTTTTGTGCATTGAAGCCACAATTTTCAAATTTGCAAGTTTGAGAGAAAATAACATATCAACAATAGCCCCAAATGACCCAAATTACATATTTTGTATCAATATTTCGTGGGAGAGAGGGAAACCCAAGATTCCCATGTTTTCCTTTGATTTCTTACTATTTTGGGGTATGATAGTTGTCATAAGTTGTCATACATTGTCATAAATTCCCCCGCCACTTGTGATTTACCAATATTTTCGAAATCTTCATGCAAAAGGACACCTCACAAATCCAATGCCCCTTTTTGAGTCTGACAACAATTAATTTAATATTTAATTGTTCTCTTGGAATAGATATTACTTGGACAATATTAAATATTAAATATTTATTCTTCCTATGCTTGCCCAATTAACCCATAGAAGAATAAAATGGGATAATATTGATCATTAATTAATTATTTTAGAAAGGGAACATGACAAATATGAACTGAATTGCATCTAGAAACATAGAAGATGAATTGATGACATCACTGCCATCAAAGGTGAAATGCATGTCCTCCAAAGTATCCTTCACATCACAAATGTGAGACTCCACAAACAAGAATGAGATGTCTGATAGGTAGGAATCCCAATGTGGTGGTGGATCTAGAAGACTATGATTGACCTATTGTAGAGAATCAGTGGAAGCCATGAATGAATCAACACTAGATTCTAAAGTAGCAACAAGTGATGAATATGTGATCTTGTCAGGAGGAGAAGAGGAAGTAGGAGGAGTGTCTGTGTCATCTAAACAATAAAGACTTGCAATATATTTGAGATCCTCTATAGTATCATCATCAAAGGGTATAAAATCCACATCATCAAGAGGAATGAGGCAATATGTAGTAGGATCATCTAGAAATGGTGAGACATGAGGATATCCATACAACTCCCAAATTGTTGTCCAAAGTATGCATGGAAACTCAAGGTCCGAAGTTTCTTTGTTTGTAAATGAGTACCTAATTCTAGGCCTTTATTAAAGAAGTGTTGGGGGTTTGAGGTAGGGATCAAATGTGTGGATATGAATGTGAATGTTGGTTAATAAATGATACATAAATGGTAAATACATGAGAATAAAAGTGAATAGGAATGGGATAATGTCAAATACATGGAAATGCATTCAAATAAATGTGAAATAGATAGGGAAGGGTATCAGGTTGTGAAGAAAACTTAACACTGTAAGAGTGTGTCACTTGTTGACATATAATTGTATTAAGATATTCCATTAAATTGTGTCCAAAACTAAATGGGAATTAACATAGGAATGCAAACTTTACCATTACATTTGTCCCTTACTTTGAGGTACATATAAATCTAATATGAGCATGCATTTCAAATTATATGATCATTCTCAGCCATGCATAAAATTAAATATTTAGACATTTCAAAATGCTATTTGGTGCATGTAAAGTAATAGACCAATCTTTGATTCTTTTTTTGTTCCTCTTTTGGGAATAAGCATTCCATAAGAACCTACAAAATATAGAGAAAACATATATAATGAGTATGTAATGAAATAACTTTCATTATAGAAGAATGCAACAAAAAATACCTAGAAAATAGTAAAAATACTTACGAATGCTTGATAATAATAGGCCACTTCGAGGGGGTAAACCTCTAAAAATCTTCAATAGAAATAAAATTCACAATATGATACTACTACTCACTAGCTCTTATATATACCATACTTATGCCTTGGATGCCACCAAGGCTATCTAGAATACATATATAAGACTGTATAAATGATTATATAACTTAAATAAGGGTTATTCTAGGTAAAAGTTAGATACACATATCTCAATACAATTAATGGGTTAAGAGTTTATCATGCCCCCTCTTCAAAGAAGCATTATCCTCAACACAAATCAATTATAGATGCTTTTGCAAAAAATCTTCATTTTCCTATGTAGCATCTTCAACTACATAATTCTTCCACTTGATTAAATACTCTTGTTATGCCTTGCATACACACCCCATCTTTTTACTTGAGTAATTTGGGTACCCCCTTTTTCTTCAAGTTGCCTTTTTCTTTTTTGTTTCCTTGGTTTTCCTCTGTGTTTTTCCTTAGTCTTGTTTTTGGCCTTTCTCCTTAGAGTTTTAGGCCTTTTCTTTCATGTTCCAGGATTTCTCAAAATCTCAGGATCTCAGGTTCAGAATTTGTTCATGACCCGACTTTCATTTTTAGTGTTGTGGCAGAAGTTTGAGTTCCTAGAGAACTTTGAAACCCTGGGACTAAGTCTAAAGTTTGAGTTCCTACTAAAATTCCATCCCTGCTTCGCTGTTTGTATTTATTGTGCACGATTTGAATTTAATGTTAAGTTTTTAATGAATTTTGGTCAAGTTTTCTTGCATTTGCATTCTAAAAATTGGTTTTTTTAATGAGCATCAAGCCTGATGCAGAGCCAAACATCCTGACCTACATTCCCCTTTGTATATCCACATTTTACTTTCCTATCGGCAAGATTATGCACTATCGGCCGACCAAAATGTCCTTCCTTCGATCGCATCCCTCACTCCGAACTCTTCATTGTCCACATGACTAACTTCCATTGACCGCTTTGTAAACTGTCAGACCGATACCATATCTCTCCCCGATGAAGCCTTTACTCCCCATGACCATCGATGAGACTTACCTCATCGGTAGACACTTAAAACCCTTCGCCGATGTGCCGATGACTATCCTTATACATGCAAGGCTTGACTTGCTATTGCCGGTTTCCCTTACCGCTGCTACCGGTCATGCTTTGCATCTAACCCAAAGTACATGTGCAATGTATATTTCAAGATACATTCGCAAGATACATCCACAACATGCAATTCAAATATGCATTTGATGGGTTTGACCGAACCGTTGACTCCTTTATATGCTGATCAGAAGCTTTTCTCTCTCCTTTGTATCTTAACTTAATGTATAACCACAATGTATGTTCACTTCATACAACCACAACATGCACTTGTGAGATACACATGAACATACAACTGTGATATATACAAAATGTATATCCGGTATACAATTGCAATATACACACAAATTGCATATCTGATGAAATAATGCAAATCTTGCACTGATTTGATCTGTTGTAAACCCTATAACTTCGCAAACCCTTTTCTTCATCAATCACACAGATCTTACACCCCGCCAACCTAGCACATGATGGCTCTATGATCGATCTGCACCCTGCACGCGATCCTACAAGCATGACATCGAACAAAATAGAAAACACAAAAACAAATTGTACAACCATTCCACCGATTTTGAAGAAATCTAACTGGTGGAATGGATTAAGAAATCCATCTGGCCACAAAACAACAAATTGATTGCACAGAGAAAACTAAAGGAATCGAAAGATAGAAAGATGCATAACACATAATTTTATTATGCCTTTCAGAATGTGTATACAGATGCTCTGTTTCTCAAATACAAATCACATTGTTCTAATCTCTCTTACATCACAACTGATTACATTCGATGATCTAGGGTATTTATCTACTCACCCTCAGTAGTACTGAATTGCCTCCAAGCGGCTGGGAGATCTAACAACCTCCAATGGCCTAACAACCTCCTAATTGTCTAACAACCCTTGTGATTACAGATCGACAAGTGTCCTTGGGACTTACAATTGAAACTAGATACAAACTAAATTAACATGCATTGGTCAAACAGACCTTATTACATTAAATGGTCTTATAGGACCTTATTGGAAACATCAAAATGAACATTAAACTATTGAATGCCTCATGGAGGCCACTATGGATTAGGTGCTCCTGGACCATACTCCCCACTGAGAAAAGAACTCATGCCCCATGAGTTAATTCTTTGTCTTGATCCACCTGTATCCTCTGCTGCTTCATGCCTTCCTCATGATCTATGGACTGCAACCTACTTCCATGGAATCAAAGACTCATGCCTAACATTGTAGGCTGGAACACCTGCACTGTAAACCTTACTTAATGCTCCTTGTACTACTGTTATGGTAGAACATGTTTGCCTTTCAATGCTAGTTGGCTCTAGAGGACAAATAATTGTCCCTACTATGATAGCATCCTTATCTTTCCAATCAACCTGTGACTGCTTACAGACCTGCTCTTTGACCTTCTACTGATCCATTCGATCTCCATCAGTCAGAGTTGAAATCTTCTTCAAACTCTGATCTCCACTCCTTGAGATATCCTCTACTTTCTGTCTCTACTGTAGGAATCTTCACAAACTCTTTCTTACCTATCAAAATGATCTTAGCTATCTTCTTTGCTTCAGCACCCTCCTGCAATGGTGTCATCACAAAAGTCCTCCCATCCTTCTTGATGGTATAGGTGTTAGCATATCCATCATACAATGCTCTCTTATCAAATTGCCATGGCCTACCCAAAAGTAGGTGACAACATTCCATGGGCAATATGTCACATAAAACCCTATCCTGATATTCTCCAATCTGAAAATCAACATATGCCTGTTCATATACCAAAAGTGATTGATTATCACTGACCCAAGATGCTTTGTAAGGAGTCTGATGTGGAATCCTTTCTAGTTTCAGATTATCCACCATTTCCTGAGATACCATGTTATCTGTTGAACCATAATCTATTACTACCTTGCATAGTTTACCCTTGGTTTTGTATTTGGTCATTAAAAGAGCTCTCCTTTGTAGCATGCCCTTGGATGTCTTCAGGATTGTTCTCCTTAGCATCAATGATTCTCCACCTTGAGCTGGGGCTGCACTCCCAATTGGAGAGTTAACACTTTCACCTACCTCCTCTTCTTGCACAAATTGAACCCTCTTGTCATTCGTCCTATCACCTCTTGATGATGAACCTTGCCTTTCTGGACATTTGAATGTTGTGTGACCAATTTCATTACAAGGATAACATCTCCTAGTAAAAACATTAGAACATCTACTACCTCCAAATCTGCTTCTTGTTCCTTTCCATCCACCCCTGAAATCAGACTGCTCTTGTCCTTTACCAGCCTCTTCTTGGTTCTCAATGGCTTGCCTTGTTGTAGGAGTTGATCCTCTCCCCTTTATATTGTTGCCTCTTCCCCTCATGGACTTATCTTGTCTCCTTTTCATTTTCTCCTCAATCCTGATTGCCATTTGATAACAATCTTCCACACTCCTAGGGTTAGCCAAAACTAATTCATCTTGTATATTTAATCTCAAACCAGCCAAGTATCTAGCAACCTTTTCAACCTCATTCTCATGATGACCAGACCTCATACTCAATTTATAAAAATCCTTAGTATATGCTTTCACATCCATTTCCTTTTGTCTTAAAAATTGAAGTTTTTTAAACATTTGAACTTTGTAATCCTTGGGTAAAAATTTACCTTTGATTCTTGCTACCATCTTGTCCCATGAAGAAATCTTTGACTTAAACTACTTTCTCCTCTCTAACTATATGTAATCCCACCATACCAAAGCATGACCTCCCAATTTGGTCTTTGCAATCGTTACTTTTTGCTCCTCAGGAACCTCCTCACATTCAAAATGATTATCTAATGCAGCAATCCAATCAAGTAACTCTTCCTCATTTAAACTTCCATTATACTTTGGAACATCAATCTTTACCTTAGGTTTATCATTCTTGACTACCCTTAATAGTTTTGTAAATCTCTGATCTTCAGGATTCAGATCTTCATCTACATCTTCAGATTCTTCACCATCCTCTTCTTTTTCTGATTCACTTTCTTCCACTTCCCTTCTTTTGTTTGTCTCCAAGGTGGCAAAGCTAGCTTGAAGGGCTTCTGCAAGCTCTTTCATCTCTCTCATCTCTTTAGCATGCTTTTCCTTCATCTCTTGCAACTCTCTAGCAGTGCCAGTACTTTTCGGAGGCATCTTGCTAACTTGTTTCTGTAACTTCTCAGTTCTTCCTCAACTCTACTTTTGCCTTCTCAATGACAGAACCGAACACACAACTACACAGACCTTTTGCTGAGCTTTGATACCACTATGATGCAGAGCCAAACACCTTGACCTATATTCCCCTTTGTATATCCACGTTCTACTTGCCTATCAGCAAGATTATGCACTATTGGCTGACCAAAATGTCCTTCCTCTGATCGCATCCCTCACTTCGAACTCTTCATTGTTGGCATGACTGACATCCATCGGCTGCTTTGTAAACTGTCAGACCGATACCATATCTCTCCCCGATGAAGCCTTTACTTCCCACGACCATCGATGAGACTTACCTCATCGGTAGACACCTAAAACCCTTCGCCGATGTGCCGATGACTATCCTTATACATGCAAGGCTTGACTTACTATTACCGGTTTCCCTTACTGCTGCTACCGGTCATGCTTTGCACCTAACCCAAAGTACATGTGCAATGTATATTTCAAGATACATTTGCAAGATACATTCACAACACGCAATTCAAATATGCATTTGATGGGTTTGACCGAACCGTTGACTCCTTTGTATGCCGATCAGAAGCTTTTCTCTCTCCTTTATATCTTAACTTAATGTATAACCACAATGTATGTTCACTTCATACAACCGCAACATGCACTTGTGAGATACACACGAATATACAACTGCGATATATACAGAATGTATAACCGGTATACAATTGCGATATACACACAAATTGTATATCTGATGAAATAACATGAATCTTGCACCGATTTGATCCGCTATAAACCCTATAACTTTGCAATCCCTTTTCTTCATCAATCACATAGGTCTTACACCCTGCCAACCTAGCACATGATGGCACTAGGATCTATCTGCACCCTGCACACGATCCTGCAAGCATGAAATCAAACAAAACAAAAAACACAAAAACAAACTGTACATCCATTCCACTGATTTCAAAGAAATCTAACCAGTGGAATGGATTAAGAAATCCATCCGGCCACAAAATAGCAAATCGATTGCACAGAGAAAACTAAAGGAATCGAAAGACAGAAAGATGCACAACACAAAATTTTATTATGCCTTTCAGAATGTGTATACAGATGCTCTGTTTCTCAAATACAAATCACACTGTTCTAATCTCTCTTACGTCACAACTGATTACATTCGATGATCTAGGGTATTTATCTACTCACCCTCAGTAGTACTGAATTGACTCCAAGCAGCTGGGAGATCAATCCAAGCGGCTGGGAGATCTAACAATCTCCAACGGCTTAACAACCTCCTAACTGTCTAACAACCCTTGTGATTGCAGATCGACAAGTGTGCTTGGGACTTACAATTGAACCTAGATACAAACTAAATTAACATGCATTGGTCAAACAAACCTTATTACATTGAATGGTCTCATAGGACCTTATTGGAAACATCAAAATGAACATTAAATTGTTGAATGCCTCATGGTGGCCACTGTGGATTAGGTGCTCCTGCACCAAAGCCCTAGCACCCCTTCAACTTCAATTGCATTGATCAATGAAAGAGATTGGTGATTTGTGTGCGGGAATTCTCAGTCTGGGTTTAGAGTTTGGCACATAACCTCCCCTATTGCCTCATTCTTCACCAACCTGAATTTTTGGTTTCCCTTGTTTTTTCATTTCTCCCAACCCAATTCCATCTAGAATCAAGTTTTGGGGTTTTTTTGTTCATTTCTAGGTTAGGTTCATTGTTTTAGATTTAGGGATTAGGTTTTAAATATAGTTTTGCATGTTTTCATAAGTTAGATTTATTTTCTGCCTTAGTTGTTTTCAATAAACTAGACCTAGCCTAGATTTTTCATCAGTCATGGACCCTAATTTTCAGATAGGAAATTCTATTCTTCTTGGGCCTCCTTAAGTTTAATTTTGTACAATTGTAATCTTGCATTTCAAGGTTTTCAAACCCAAAAGAACTTTGGAACTTGGTTTTAAATTTATTAGTCCCTCCGCTTTCCCACTTCTTGTTGTTCAAATCGTTTGTTCCCATATTCCTTTAGAGCCCAAAGTCGCAAAGGAACCTTAGTTTTGAGACCAATTTGTTCAAAATTATAGGGATCCTTGAGTTCCCTAAACTTTCAATTCCCCGCCTCATAGAAAGGAACCTTGCTGGATTTTAGAATCCAACAACACTTTTGCACCTAGGTTCCAAGGGTCCAGTTCCACTCGAGAACCTAATCCATACATACACTAGAATAAATTGTCAGAATCTCAATTTTCTTTGGAACCCAGGCACCTAAGTTCCAATTTCCTCTGTCTAGTTGAAACTTGAAATCCTGCCAAAGGTTAAAACACTTAGAATTTGACAAATTTAAAAGATCTTATTGCTGGATTAACACTTATAATGGATTTTCTTGGGATTTTAGGCACTCTAGATTTTAGAGGAGGTAGATAAGAAGACAATAAAGAAGGAAGACAAGTTTCCCTTAATAATGAAGTACAAATTCCAAGGAGCTCCCAAAGTTTCTAAGTTCGCCTTAGACTTGTTGAATATTGCTGACAATAAATTAGGTCATGTGGACTTAGAGCAGTTTAAAATAGATACATTTAGTGAAGATTCCACTCCAAGGGAAAAGAATATAGAAAACTTAGGGCTAGCTCATGTTTCCTATATCCCAATTTTAGTACAATGTCTTGAATTGATTCTTGCAATTGCACAACATTACTATCCAGGGGATAGGAAGTGTTATGATCCATATGGTGCAACAATCTTGGATTTAACCCTTGCTATGATTAGAATAACTTTTGATTTTCCACCTTGTGAACAGTTGAAAATCTTGACAAAAGAGCAATCCCAAAAGGCATTTGAGGATAACACCACCGATCACTTGAAATACTTGAATAGAAACTAGCTCATGGTGGAAAGGAAATCCATCTCCAAGATCCTAGCCAATCTGACAAGGGAAAAGTTTCAATTAGAGATTAGTGATAGAATTACCCTGCTAAATAGAGCTTTAGGCAAGGAAAACAGTAAACCTTACAACATATGGATGTTTTAGTACATCAATGTTATATTGAAAGGTAGGAATTTCCTAGACTGGGGTCAGATTGTGTTAGATAAATTACATGACCACCTAACCACAATAGCTACAACTAAAAATTTCTACATGACTCCTTATGTGGTTTACCTAGCTACAAGAATAGGAACTACCAGAGGAGTTAGAGGAGAAGCCCAAGGACAAAGTAAAATTTGGGAATTCTATCCTTAGTTAGAGCTCAAGGAAGTTGAGAGGCACTTTAAGAGGGAAAATGATGCTTTCCTCTTTGCAATAATTAGCCAGTTGATAAGGGATATTGGAGAAAGAATATAAAAAGAAGCAATCAAGTTGGTAAGAGGATGGGGACATTGGTTCATCCAATTTCTAAGGTCCATGTATATTAGAATTTTAGGATTTGATAAGGCAACATTCCTCTTGCCTAGATATTTTAATGTTAATATAATGTTGATGGAGTTCTCAAGGTAAATAACTTAAGCTCATCTTAAGTTGTCAGGAAAACATAAAGTAGGAGTAAAATATCCCTTTGACTTGGGATTCTACCCATGCCCTTCCATAAATCCTGCAAAGACAACCAATGGAGAATTAGAGGCACTCAATCTAAAGACCTACCATCCTAGAAATAATTTTGATCCTATTGGTAGACTAAAGAAACTATTTCCTACAATGCCATTTGATAATGAGCATGCCCTAGAAGACTTCTGGGCTAACTATAAACATGATTTTTAAGTCAGGAAGAGAAGCTACTATAGATTGATTGCTTTCCATTTAAGAGAGTTTGGAATAAGAGAAGATGTTCTTGAGGAGCTATCCGATGATGGTCATACTTTGAATCCTACCTATGACCTAAATAAAGTTGATAATGATCCATTACCTACTATAGATTGGTCATAAAGGAGGATGCATATTTAGATTCAATCAGTGCAACAGTTCTGGATTTTATTAATTCTTGGTTAGATGCTAGAATTGTTTAGTTTGGAAAATCCAAAGGTAAAGGAAAGAAAGATAAAAAGAAGGCATCAGGAAAACCATATGCCCTCGAGACAAGAACATACAAAAAGGGGAAAAGAGACCCCAATGTCTCGATAATGAGGGGAACTCTTGAAAATGGTTCTTAACAAGAGACAATGGTCATTGTGAAAGAAGCATTGAGAGAAGATAGCATCACATATAATGCTACAAATGCAGGAGTAGTTGCAAGCTTGGGGGAAATACCCATGGCATAGGTTCTTCCAACTAGAGAAGCATTGGGTCAATTTCCAAGATAGGAAGAAGAACCTAAACATCAAGTTCCATCTTAGGGAACTGCATCCACAACTACACCTCCTCCCTCTGCTCAAAGGGCAAAGTCATCCCAAACTAGAAAATCTGAAGAGGTAGCTGATAAGGAAACACATGAAGTTGTGCTAACACCTCAAGATGATAAAGGTGATGAGGCTGAGATAAGGCATGAAGAGGAAGTTACAGTTGTACCACCTCCATCACAAGGGCTTGTTATTGATATTACTGAAGATTCATCTAAAAGACACACTACTCCTTCTCAACAACATAATCAAGATTGGCTTGATGGCGCAAATGAGGATAGAGTTAATCAATTCTTGGCTAATTTTGTAGAGTATAAACAAGGACAAAACACTAAGGGTGCTTCCAGCTGAACTTTCTATTTTTGGCATAGAGAATAGTCTTTCAAAGATTTCATTCATCCTTTTCTACAATGTAAAAAGGATTCACTATAGTTATAAAGTGATCCTTATTTTTTTACATGATTTTCATCTTAAAATAGGATAACTTTTTCTAGATGTTTAGTGCGCTTGCATGTGAGCTAAGGATGGGCGTTGCAAGTGTTTTAAAGTAGCTTTTCTTGATTATTAGGCTCTATAAAAGGTGAACTCTTATCTCATTCAAAGGGTCCGGTGGTTGAAGAATTAGTCCATTGGTCTAGTATTTAGAAATTTCCTCAACATTCTAGTTAGTATTTTGCATTCAATTTTATCATTCTATGTTAGGAGATACTTTTGTTGAATGAAGAACTAAATTATAGTGTAGCTATTTGTTGGATTTATACCTGTACACTCAAAAACGTGACTCAATAGCTTGAGACAATTGATTCAGCTTTGATGGAGCACACAGACCCTTGTCCTTGCCACGGACAAACCCCCACGTCACTCTCACTCTTGTGGTAGAAGCTAGTCGAGAGGAGGCAAGACATAGGGGAAGTCCTACTTGCTCAAGATATGGACTTCGTAAAGAATGGTTGATTGCTCCTAGGGATTTTCTTGAGGGTTGTTTGCTAAGTTGGGCTCAATGACCGTGGATGTTGAAATAATAATATGACTAGAAGGGTCACTGGTCACTAATCTCCTATTCGGTTTAGCTAGATTCCAATGTCTATTTGGTTGTCTGTTGTATTCGTTTATGAGTCTTATGCGCTGAAACATTTCCTCTCCCGCTTGAAGGAGTTGTTGGATTTGATGTCTTTGATCGAGCAACCCAAGCCTATGTTCCTATTCTTGAATGATTGATTGTGCATGTTGAGGCCTAGGGTGTAACTCTTTGATCTTCTCTAGGATAACCCTTACCCACTCACCTCTAAGTCTAGGGCACATTCATGAGCCTAAGTGAAGAGAGTTAGCTTGAGTTAACCACAAATCGATCTGTGTTTGACTTAGGGTGAAGACCTAAGGTTTTCTTTTCTTTGTTTGAGTTGATTGATTTTTGTTGACCTCATGATGAAATTGAGGGTTTGTGCACTTGTTTTGTTTTGTTTTTGGTATTTTCTAATGTTCTTGTATTTTGTGGGTTTTTGGTAAGAAATGAAAGCTACAATGTATGCGAACAACTTTTTGTTCTTTTTCACCAATTTTTGAAATAAAATGAACTAAGTTAAACTACAAATTGAAATATGGATGCAAACTAGAATGAAATTACCTAATGCAATTACTCTATTTTTTTATATTTTTCAAGATCAATTTTGGACTATTCTAAGAATTGGAAAAATGCTTTGAAATGAAACTAATCTAAATTGCATTAAAATAAGCTAATATAACAATCTAGATTAACCTATCAAGGAATTTGCAATGACAAGATTATTATTCCAAGAGAAAGATTGATTTTCTAATTACTACAAAAAGCATGAAGGAACCTAAAATTTAAGGCACATGAGCCTGGCATATCCTAAGAGATCCTTGTAGTAGCCTTCCCTTCCTTTGCAATAGTGGGGTACTCCTCTTGGCAACAGGGATTGGACAACAAACAAATTGAACAAAAGCTTTGTTATGGAGTAAAAAGTGGACACATGCCTTTTTACCTCCTAGTTTAGCTCCTAGGTCCCTGTGTTAACACTCTTCATGCCAAATATTCATCCCAATGAGAAATCCCTCGAAACCCATGTCAAATAGGAACTAGGGGCCCATTTAATGCTTAACCCCAAACCAAAAAGGCTCCTTGGGACTTGGGCACCTGCGCTCAAGTCCTCTCCGATTAGTCGGGGTAGAATTTAATTCATGTTGGCATAGGACCTTTAAATGGGTCTCTCCATGTCGGCTCTTTCAATTAATTTTTCAATGTTAAATGGGAAAGCATATATAAGTGAGTGTTTGAATTCATTTTAGTAGAAGTTGATGATAGTGAACTTATGTTATTTGAACAAAGAGCATTCAAGGCATTCATTGTGTTATTGTTGCAGATTTGTGTTTGTATTTGTGTGTTTGTTACAGATTTAGAATCATCATCAACATCCTTATGAGTGGAAGGATCTTCATTCTCCTAAGGAATTCACCTTTGAGGTGACATCATTATTGTTTGAATCATTTCATCATTTGGATTATCTTTAGCCTATGTCCTACAAGGACATATACTCTCTAACAACGGTGTTGGGAAAGCTTGAATGCTAACCTAGGATTTGACTGAGGCAAATCCCTAAATACCACAACCCCCAAACCCCTTTTATTCTTTTGTGCAGGTTACATGTGTGAGGTGTAGTGCCCCTCACCTTGCTTCTATTGGATTGATAGTTATCCTAGTAGGACTAGACATAATGACATTCTGTTTGATGATCGATTCTCTGTTATTATGCTAGTTGTTTATGGACATGTTGTTATGATGACATCTGTTGAAGTTTTAACTATTGGTATTTTATGTTTTCATAGTTGTATGGACATACTAGATGTGGTGGATTAATTTAATTCAGAGCTTTATGTTTTATCTGATCTTTGTGATGATGTTACTATTGATGACTACTTGTATAAGATCGTATGTAGCTAATTGTCCCACCTTGATTGTTTAGTAGATAGTTGTTATGCATAACGTAGTGACTTGTCGATGTGTTTATGTAAATGGAATAGTGTCACATTACTCATGTTTGAGTACCCTGCCACACTACAACTTCCATTCACTGTATGAGGATATGTATATATTTTCATGTTTGACTATGTGGTTTGCTGCAGGATGCAGGTACCGGGCATCGACTCCACCTGAACTAGCAGGTCTGAGTGTGCCCTAGCCAATGGAATCATTGATCGGAGTTAGCATAAGGTTCCCTACTCAGTCAACATCCTTGAAGAGGATGAGTATTCGGTATCTTGTCTAGTCGTCACTGTCAGTCAGACTATTTGTTTCTTTTGTTGTCATCTTGTCTTGGGGCTTTGCTGGGTGGTCAGGTATCATTCTATAGGTTGGATTATTCAATTAGAAATGTTTGATTATAGATTGGGTTAGTGTTTCATTAAAACAAAGATAATCTCAAGTTAGAGTTAAATAAATACTTTTAAAGGGAAATAATGTCTCGTTTACTAATTATAAACAATGTAATTGT
The DNA here is from genome assembly GCA_027924645.1 of Cunninghamia lanceolata. NCBI lineage: Eukaryota > Viridiplantae > Streptophyta > Pinopsida > Cupressales > Cupressaceae > Cunninghamia > Cunninghamia lanceolata. The sequence continues at coordinate 25,647,738 of BSBN01000213.1, read as the reverse complement.
TTATAATTAGTAAAATTAATATGAAAATAATAAATAAATAAATATAAAATTTTAAATTGTGTTAAAATAAATATATAGTTAATATTAAATTAATAAAATAATAATATTATTAAGAATATTGGAAGAGAAGTTAGGGTTGTTGCTTTGGATCATGTGTCTGGTTCCTAAAGAGGTGGAGGAAGAAGGTTCTAGAGAATTTAGGGATCTCTTTTTAAAGAGGAAGGGGGAGAATGGATGGGAATCAGTTTTGGGGAGGAGGCAGTTTTGGAAGAGCCAAGGGAGTGATTCTGGCACCAAATCTTTACGGCAGCCAAGCATTCAATCCAGGTGCCATTGTTTCCTAGATTTCTATCTCTGTTTTCTTTGATATGAATGATTGGAATTTGATTGGTTTTCTGCCTAATTGTATTTGTCTGAGAGTTTTTGAATCATACCCAATTTGTAAATCGTGGCAACTTGTAGGTAATAACTCTATGAATGTTTCTGTGAATCACTCCATTCTGCACCCTGATATTCTCTCTATAATAATATTGTGATTTCTTGAAAGTTTTTATAGTTTCTTCTTTAACAAATCCTTTTTTGTATATATTCTGCCATCATCGCATGAGAAGACTATCTGTAGGTATAGTGCAATAAGGATTGCAAGGTGTTGAGGTTTCCTCACCCGTGTGACTACATGTGCCAAGCCCCAGATAGGTCATTGATGTTGCAGCACCCTTTCTATTTGCATTTTCTCAATTCCCTTACCTTTTAATCTTTTTAACCGCTGATCTCCACCATAACTACCCAATCCTGCGAAGATGTTTTAGAGAAGAATAAAAGTTGTGCAGTACTTTTAGGATTGAAACCTTTAAGCAGTGTTGTTGTAAATACTTTTAGCCTATATTCAAATGCAAACTACAGGCGCAGGTTTATTTGGCATCGCAATGACAGGTTTAGCATCATTTATACAACTTCCACCATTACTGAGATCCTATAAAACTGGCACTGCTCAATCAGTTATTCAACATCTGCTGAAGCTAGTAACCGAGGCTCTAGAGGATGACATGGCAGAAAGTCCACATCCATTGCTTGAACCTTGTCCTTCTCGAAAATCATCTTATATGATGGGATTCCAACCATCATAGCAGAATCATCTATGATCTCACTGTAAAGCTGTATACAATCATCAGTTGCCCCTCTAGTAATGAAACCGTCCTGTGACCAATATATTATTCTTTCATGGTAGCCAAGGATGGTGCATTTATCATAATCTATATTCATAATTCATCTCATATTTATAATGAGGGATGCTTTCCATCTATGCATTTTATTTTAGGACAAGTTAAAGCACATTAGTGTCTGGTTTGTAATTCTCATTGTCATATTAACTATAGGAAATCAAATGATTTTAGGGTTTCATAAATAAGGAAGTTTTCATCATTAATATTTCACTATTCTTAAAGAACCTATGAATATATTGTTAATTATACAATCAATTGTTACCTATGAATTTCTTTTGGCATATCCTTTGAATCGCCTATGGGTGCCAAATAAACATATATAGATCACAATATTGTATTCGATTATAATATGATAGTTACGATGTGTGATTTATTTAGATTAAATTAATGAGATATATTTGACTAGATTATTGGACTATAAAGAAATGTAGATGGCATAAATTGTATTGTATCGATATAATTGTTTAATTCCAACAAATGAAAATTGAGATGTTAGATAATAAAATTTAACGTTATTTAATTAATGTCTTTGGATGAAAAATATTTACCAATCAGTGATCCAAGGTATTTATTATTATTATTATTATTATTAATTTTATTATTATAATTATTATTTTAAAAATTGTATTGGTCACTTGATTTATTTAATTCAAGTTATTGAAGTTTTTATGATCAAATTATTAGGTTTATTAAACTTAATATGTAAATGGAATAGGATAAGGAAAGGTAGAAAATAATTAAAATAGTCTTTATTATATTAAATTATGTCATTAAAATTATTTTAATTTCATAAGTTTAAACCATGTGTATTAGATTTAAAATATTATAGTCAAGCTAATTGATTATTTAGATTAAAATAGAGATTAATTTGATTATTTAAAATTAACCAAAATTAGAGTTTTATTCACAATTGGATTTTATGTATTGATTGCAAATGGTACATTGAAGGATAATGAGTAAGGTTATGATTGAGTGGTGATTACGATTTTCAAGTGTAATGTTCTCAAGCTTCGAGATGTAAAGGAAGTTTATGTCTGAATCCATATATTGTGTCTATAAGTTTTTTTGGAATAATAAGGTTATGAATACATGTCGTCTCTTGTTATGTATGGGGGCTTGAAAAAGATAATGTGAATGAGATATGCTTTCATGGTCTTTATGTTAGTTGCATCTACTTGAGTAATTAGCTTCTAGAGGCTTAGGTTGTTGTGTTTTGATTTCATGTAACATGTGGATAGTGGGATTATGATGTTTTAATAAGCATATTGCTCTCGTTATGTATGAGATAAAAGACAATGTGAACGATGTATGTATTCTCTTGTGGATGAATTGTTGTCCATTTATTTGTAATTATCTTGTAATGGGTTTTGAGTTAGATTTTGAAATGGGGAGACATCAAGAACTTTAATGGAGATCTATTATGTATTGCTATGAGCAATGGATTACTGAGTTACATTCTTATGAGGATAATTGTTATGCAAGATGGTTAATGCCTTGCATGGTTCATGTATCCTCGTTGTCGTGATGATGTTTACTATGCTTATTGAGTAGGGTTTCTAGATACAGGTAGGGGAGTGGCTCTCAATGGGGGCTGGAGCCCAAAGTGGCATCCAGGACAACCCATGTGGGAGTTTGATAACTCAGTGGTAACCTAAATAATGAATTAAGGGGGTTGGGTAGTTAATCACACTAAATAAAGATAAGTGGATGCCTCACTCATGGCTCAAGTGCTCGTTTAGGCTCGAGATGAGATGAGAAGGCCTGGAATGGCAAGATCAACTACCTTGTCCTCATGAAAGGTATGTTGATTCGGTATGAGCATTGTATGGGGGCCGGGAGTCAGGAGAGGCTGCCAGAACAACCCAAGATGGGGGCTGGGGCCTAGGAATGCTTCCCAGGACAACCCATGACAAGCCATGTGATGACACTCCTCCCTACTACAGCCTAGCATTCCCTAGTTGTACTCTCCCCATTCGTTATGTGTTTACCTCTGGAAGTGTTGTTAAGTTTCTTGTGATATTAACTTGTGTTGTTGGAGTCATGTGTTGTCTTAGTTCTTATAGTCTTCTATCTACCTGACTGTATATTGAAGTGGGGACCTTATGTTAACTCCTAGCTCGGGGGGTGGACCTTAGGGTTCCACATGGTCGGGTGGAAGAGCTTTTATATCCATTGGTTTTTCCCTTGCTATTGTTTGTGTGTGAGGAGAATGTATCTTGTGTATCAGACGTTAGTTCTTGTACCAGTTGAGGAGATAGATATTGTATTCATGTACTTGCTTATGTATCAGTTGATTCATAACGTATGTATTCAGATGAATTCAGAAGGTGATAATGTAACAATGGAATGTTGTACTTATGTGAGGAGAAATTATAACTATGTACTAGATCCTGATGATTACTTATCTGATGTTATGGAGATGCAAATGTTTATTGATTTAATGCAATAGGTTTAGAATGATCTACTGATGTTAATTCATGATGTGTGTTAGATTATGTTAATTGTTTTGTCAAGTAATGCAACCATGAAATCTTAGAGGACAAGTTATTAGTTCAAATGATGTGTTTAGATATGTTAACATTACTTTGTTACTTTATTCATTTAATTTTTTTTTTTAATCCTGGTTGTATAGCATGGATGTGTTGTTCTCTAAGGTGTTCATGGCGGGACTGAAGAAGTGAAGGTACATGGAGGTTATTCAAGGGATAGGATTTCAATATTTGAAAATAGATTACATAAATTCCTCTGTGAAAGACTTGGGCACCTGCCTTGGCGTCCTCCTACTGAAATAGACACTAGAACTGACATTTGGACACCTTCTGTGACATCTTTCCAGTTCTAAGTTTTCAAAGATTGTAACTTTTAGGACTTGGGCACCCGCCCCAGAGTCCTATGATATTTCAGCTTCCGTGAAACAAGTTATGACATCTCACTTATCATCTTGGTACTTTCAGATCTTGAGTTATTGTTGTTGTTTGTCTGTTATAAGCTGATTATCTCATAACTAGGGTTTTACTCATACTTAGCCTAGGGTTTGATAAAAAGCTTGGTTGAATCACATCTTTCCATAGCAAGCAAGAGCACAAAATTAGTAGTTGAGTCCTCTTTCATCTTGTATTGACTTAGCTCTGTTTTGTCCTTGAATGTTATAGTGAAAGAGGGTTTGGTCTAGTGGACACAAACTAGACTACATCTTTCACCATTTTTCCCCTATAACATTTTGGTGAACCCATAGCATCGAGCATTTGCATCTTCCTAGGTGTTGAAATCAGATCTTGCATTAATTCATATCATACTTATCATTCTTCATTGAAAAATCTTGCATGGATTTGAAAAAGGTGAAAAAAAAAAATTCTAGGCTTGCATAAAGGAATAGTTTTGCATTACTTTCATTGCATATTATTGGAAACATTATATTTTTTTATTTTTACATCAGATCTGAGTCATATTACAATTAATCATTTCATGATATCACATCTCGCATTTAAAGATCTCATTTGCTAGGGTTTTGTTGAAAACTTGCATCTTTTCCTATAACCTAGTTATTTGCAAAGATAGGGTTTGTAGTCAAAATCTTATTTCAGATTTTGCTACTATCATAAACATTCATTCAAACCTAATTTTGAATTATAGTGTTGCATCATTTAACATCATCACTTTCAAAAATTCAATGTTTGTAATAACATATTGTGTATTTCAACAAGCATAATTACCTTAATCTTATTAATCATACTATTTATTAGTTAATTGAGTGTTATAGGAATTTACATGAGTTGTATAACCTGCTGCCCTACTAGAAACATATTTGTAAGGAGAAGTTGTAGATTAATGGGTTCTAGTGCTTTCAATAGCGATGATATGCAAACATGAGAAAACCCATTGCACACCTACTTTACAAAGGGTGAATCAACTTGTTTGCAAGATATCATAAATACCACCATGACGAAATAAAAAACAACATTTCATGATGTTGAAGATGTGATTGATGTAGTATCACATGTGCCCGATGAACAAATTAAGAAATTGGACACACAACTAGCTGAATTTCAACAAATTGTAGAACATGCACATCTAGCTCAAGAAGTGGTACCTATTGTCGAAGGTATAAGAGGATTATTACATGAAGGACAAGAAGGTGTTGACATGCTCTGTGGATTAGCCCACATAGTGGAACATAACATTATGCCAGCAGCTAGCCACACGAATATCATTGCAAAAATGTCATCACCGACAAATATAAACTCACAAGTATCAGTACCTATACCGACTACTAGCATATCCACTTTTAGATCATCAATTCTCACCACCAATCCATGAAATCTTGTAGTAATGCTACCACCACTATGGGAACATCTACCAAAAATAATTACAAAGCTGTTGCATTTAACTAACAAAATTTGGCACCTCATGTCTCTATACCTATGCATACTTATTCTCAACCATCCATCACCACTTATTACAGACAACAGGCTCTCAATTTCATGACTGCAGCATCAAATCCACCTCTCTCAAATCCACAAACCACTTCACCCAATGATGCTCTCTTAATCCAAATTTTGCAGAGTATGTCTTCCTTGCAACAAAAAGTGATAGACTTGACTAATGCTTCCTGTTAACATGCTTTATTGACATATTATGCTCATAGTCCTTTATCTTATTAAATTCTCAGAGCTCAAATGCCTGATAAATTTGAGACTCCTCACTTTGAAAAGTACAGTGGTAAAGGTGATCCTAATACTCATGTGGCAGCATTCACAACGATGTGTAGTGATTTCTTCTTGGATAAGGCATTGTTAGCGAAACTCTTTCCTCAGTCTCTCAAAGATACTTCTTTGGAATGATTTTGTTCTCTACCTCCTAATTCAATAAAGTCCTTCTCACATCTATTTGATCAATTCTTGCAACACTTCCAAGCAAATATTGGACCTATTGTCTCATTGATTGATTTGGTTCATTGTAAACAAGGTCCGAAAGAGAAATTAACATAATTTATTAGTCGATATCAATCTCTCATCTCACAAATACAATATCCGATTAAAGATGAGGATATTTAGAAAGTATTTATTATGAATCTACAACCAAACATATGTGGCAAGATATTTTTGATGAAGTATAGTTCTTTTCAACACCTATGCACAGCTCTCCGAGATTACCAATTTCGGCTAGTCGGTATGAGAATCATGCCTCATAAGCTCCTGTCAGTCAATCCGCAGCTAGATCATCTCAAAATTCATTCAAGAATAATAACAGGAATTTCATTAAGATCAATGAGCAATATTTGAATAATTTTCACTTACAAGTGTCTGCTATTACAAAGCCTCCTTGAACACCATTTCAATTTAGACAGAAACAAAGATAATTTACTCCATTAGTAGATTCTCTCCATTTGATAATGACTCAAGCGGTGAACAACAATCTTTTGAAGATTCCTCCTGCTTGTCCTTTTGACAGTAGTAAGCCACAAGGGCCTTCATTTAATGCTAATGCTTATTGTCACTGCCACCACTCGCCGGGACATGACATCGAAAGATGTATGCGTCTTAAACATGAAATTAAAGACCTCATCAATTCTAATGTGATACAAGTTATCGATATGAATGACAATGGAAATAAGTCGGTGGCTCCCTCGAATCAAAATCTACAAATCTTCACTGATCCTTTTCCTAAACATAGAAACAATAATATGGTGGAACATAATGCCCTAGAGATTGAAGATGACTATCTCGATTATGATGGCATCATTGGTATGATACACGTGGATAAGACGACAAATGAAGATTTACCTCACCCACGAGGAAAAGGTATCTACACTGAGGTTCCTCCTTCGTTATCCCTTTATGGGTCAGTAGATAACCAAAATGCACAAGATACACATATGGAGCATCCTGCATGTAATCACTCGAAGCAAGAGAAAGTGGTGACAATGAGAAGCATCCCATTTCACCGTGAAAGACTCATTAATCGTGCATAATGGAATAAGAAAGTAAAAGATAGGAAAAGAACAAGGCATGAATCATCGGTGGAAAAAGGTCATGATTCCCCTCCTCGCAAGCAACAAAAGATTTAAAACATATAAAGTCTAGAGAGCCATGCATCGCTTGGCCGTCTTGGAAATAAATAGGAATCATGTATGACTTCCTCACACATTTTAGCACACTTGATGGAGCACCTCTCTAATATGCTCACAAGTTTGGCCTCATCTTAGATAGACATATTTATATATTTTGTGTTGTGTTCCCTCATGTTGTGTTAAATGTTGTTTAGGTCTCTTTGGATGACCCTTGATACTCTTGAAAGGTCAAGGATATAAGGAGACCACCTCTGTTGTGACCATTCTTCTATGTGTGTCTCTATTCTTCTATTCCTCTCCTCTATTTTATTGTTGTGTGTTGTGCCTTGAGGGCATAATGTTGTGGAGGATGTCTTGGGGGCATCTTCCCACATTGTAAATCCAAGTCACTTTTGTCTCCTCTCTCATTTTATTGTTTCCATTCCTTAGTGCCTCTACTAGTCGGCGGATGACGAAAATAAACAAATACTGATAAGGACCATGTGTCCCTTCAGCAAGAAATAAAAAATGGACCTAGTCCACATATGAAGATGGGGTTGATATATTACTGACGCTTGACTAGTAGAATCACTCTGTGTTGTGATTCGTGTAGTGAAATTTATTCTAACAAACCTTTGCAATACTCTAAATCCATTTCTATGCACTTTGGATTGTTTTGTATTTCACCTTGTTGTTACACTTGGTTATGAGATACTTGTAGTATAACCTCACAACTATACTTAGTTTCGAACCCGCAAGTGTATCCTTGGTCTCTCATGTGATATGTTTCTGTATAACTTTCATGAATTGATTTGGTTGTTATCTTAGAGTAAGATTTTCTAACCAAAGCTTATATGTTGTTGATTATGTTAGCAAATGATATTGATGTGTTTGTGGGAACATTTGGTGATCGTTGCACAATCGGCAAGCAAGATCAACCACTTTAAGGTGGGGGCATATATCATACCTAACTACTTGATTACTTTTTTACATTGATAAAGAGTGTTTGCGTGCACTTCCTTTTCACTGTAAGGCATATTTGTGATGCAGGTGGGGTTGTGTACTTTGATCTATTACGTATACCTCCTTTTCACTATATGTCATCTCCATGATGTGAGTGGGGTTGTATACTTTGAGCACATGCTTCATTTTCATTGTAAGGAATCTCTGTGATGCGGGTGGGGTTGCATTTTGAAATCCCTTCTGCAGAAGGTGGGATGGTGTATCTCTTGAGCTAGTACACATCCCTTTAAACAAAGTCCTCATCATGAGGTGGGGCTGAATCTTGAGTCAATCACCCTTAAGCATGTCTTTGGCGGTTGTGGTAGCATAGCTCAACCATCAGGTGTGTTTGGCATGTTTTAGATAGTGGAGTGCAACAATGAACTCCTTACTATCACCCATGTTTTTCGTGTATAAGACGTAGTGTGTCAACGACATGCTATATGACAATTGTGTATTCCGTGTGTCTTCCATGTGATTTATGTGTCTTCCTTGTGTGCTTTGCGTGCTTGTGGCATGGTCTAAAGACGCGTAGCGATGAGCTCCCCCACGCTCTATATGTCTTGCATGTTTTTGTGTGGTCTAAAGAAGTGTAGCAATGAGCTCCCCCCACGCTGTGTGTTTTGCTTAATTAGGATTATATATATGCATAATTGTTTAAATCATGTCTTCTCTTCATGTTTTCTTTGTGTCTTGCATGACTGTATCCATGTCTTCTCCATGTATTGTGTGCTTTCACTATCTTCTCTGTGTATTGCTTGCTTCCTTACTGTATTCTCTGCGTCTTATGTGACTGTTAAGTGTTTTCTTATGTTTGCCTAAGCTTGGGGTCTAGAAATAGTCCTTCAAACTTAGGGTGTGTCTTCATTCTAGTGTTTGATGTGTTTTGATATGCTTTGACCATACTTTAATGCATGTGTTGCATCATAAGATCGCACAAAAATTAAAGTGGGGCTAAATGTTATGGAGTAAAAAGTAGATACATGCCTTTTTACCTCCTAGTTTAGCTCCTAGGTCCCCGTGTTAACACTCTTCATGCAAAATATTCATCCTGATGAGAAATCCCCAGAAACCCATGTCAAATGGGAACTAGGGGCCCATTTAATGCTTAAACCCAGACCAAAAAGGATCCTTGGGACTTGGGCACCCATGCCCAAGTCCTCCCTAATTGGTCGGGGAAAAATTTAATTCATGTCGGCATAGGACCTTTAAATGGGTCTCTCCTTGTTGGTTCTTTCAATTAATTTATGAATGTTTAACAAGAAAGCATATATAAGTGAGTATTTGAATTTATTTTAGTAGAAGTTACTGATAGCAAACTTATGATATTGGAGCAAAGAACATATAAGGTATTCACTGTTTTATTGTTGCAAATTTGTGTTTGTATTTGTGTGTTTGTTGTAGATTTGGAATCATCATCAACATCCTTATGAGTTGAAGGATATTCATTCTCCTAAGGACTTCACCTCCAAGGTGACACCATTATTGTTTGAATCATTTCATCATTTGGATTATCTTTAGCCTCTGTCCTGCAAGGACACACACTCTCTCTTTAACAATGATGTTGGGAAATCTTGAATTCTCACCCAAGATTTGACTAAGGCAAATCCCTAAAAACCACAACCCCCAAACCATTTTTCTTCTTGTGTGTAGGTTACAAGTGCGGGGATTGAAGAAGTGAAGGTACATGGAGGTTGTTTAAGGGATAGGGTTTCAAGATTCAAAAATAGATTGCAGAAAATCCTCTGTGAAAGACTTGGGCACTTGTCCTGACATCTTCTTGTTCAAATAGACACTAGAACTGACATTTGGACACCTTCGGTGACATCTTTCTAGTTTTGAATTTCTAGAGATCTTGACTTTCAGGACTTGGGTGCCCGTCTCGGAGTCCTCCAACATTTCAGCTTTCATGAAATAGGTTATGACATATCACTGGTCATCATGTTACTTTTAGAACCTGAGTTGCTATTATTGTTTGTCTATTATAAGCTGATTATCTCATCAGTAGGGTTTTATTCATACGTAGCCTAGGGTTTGATAAAAAGCTTGGTTGAATCACATCTTCCCATAGAAAGAAAGAGAACAAAATTAGTAGTTGAGTCCTCTTTAATCTTGTAGTGACTTAGCTCGGTTTTGTCCTTGAATCTTATAGTGAAAGAAGGTTTGATCTAAGGAATAAGGAATGAGAGGTGGAATTGATTGAAGATTTAACTCCTTTGATTGGAGAGTTAACTGGATTGATTTCTCAGCGAACTAGTTTGATTGGGCAGTGAAGTGAGCTTGAAAGATTATCATAGGAGATAAAATGGAGTTTGCATGAGAAATGGATGAGTTAATTATAGTTCAACTAAGCAAATTTGAATGATTAAAATTGATTGAAATGTTAAGAATAGATGACTAGATCAGTTAGGGTGAAAATCTCATGCAAACGAGTGTAAAAACAATGCTTTTTTGATATCAAACTTGAAGTAAAACCGTAGAAGAAAACATGACAGCATCACCCACATTCACAAGGTGGTCTCTCAAGGGGTGACCATGGTCAAAAAGGGGGCGGCCAAGGTCAAATGGGTGTCTAGGTGAAAATTGAAGACTAGAGAGTGATCCTGGAGGGCAGAAGAACACACCTAGCAACATTGTTTTGTCAAAAAGGTACCAGAAGAGGTGGTCACCCAATTTAGTAGGGTGTTCACCCTATAAACCCTAACTAAAAAACTCAATTATGTACATGCTAAACCCAAGTATCCATAAGCTCATGCTCTCATAATCTCATCACCATCATAGCCAAATTATCTTCAAATCATTGCCAATTTATTGCCCTCATTATACTGGTTCATACTTGAGCAATCCACATTCAATTTGTATTGGGTAAATCTAGGATTTGAAGCTAGGTGCATGCATTTCTTCCACCTTATCAAGGAGACTAAAATGGAGTGAAGATTTTAAGGTATAACATTTATTTCTTGTTTACTTTGAATTTTGAACATCTTCACCATGTTTATCATCTTTAGGAGGCAATATAAGATTAAGAATGAAGGTAAGAGTGATTATAAGATGAATGCTTGGTGGAAATATAGGTAGGAAGTTGGAAACACTAACAAAAATATAAAAGAATGCCGTTTGGACGAATGATGGCATCAAAAATATGAAAAGGTACATGCTATCTGAACTTCATATCTCACACTAGAGGATTCTAAGATGAAAGTAGTAGCAACTATAATATCTTCAAGTAATATGGACGATACATAGTCAAGGATTCTAGGATATCAAGGTAATACTATGTTGAAGAAATACATACATCATACACACTTGTTAAAAAATCAAGCAATATCACTCCATCATAGGAGGCACCCACACGATAAACCCCAACAAGAAAAATGAGAGGACCAATGACTAAAGGAGTAACCATGGGATTATCTTCTTAGGTCACACCATAAGGAAATTGCCTAGAACTAAGGGGCAAGCCACATCAATCTCATTTAATAGGATCTTGTCATAAAATCAAGTTTATTCCCATCATCCACAAGTTGAGATGAGGATCTTAAAGGAGTTAAGAGGAAGAAAATACAAAAGGATGATGATGTGCCTAGTAAATATGTTAAGAAGTAGAAGAAAAAATAATTCTTGAGTAGCAATAGTTGAAGGCCACCTCACAATAGATGCAAACATCCATGAGTACCATTATACAAGAATACCTCCTTATTTCACTAGATATCCTATATATCCTTCATTCTGGACATTTCCCTCCCCCTATTTGTAGTCATAGTTTTTTTAGAAATTCAAAGGTGAATACTTCATCCCTTATGAATGATTTACAAACAATATTAGGAGTAATTAATTACATAGGATTTGCAAGTTTGATGACACCTTAATCCTAACATTCTCCCACTTGACATCATGCATTGTAAATACATCCATAAGAAAACATAAAATAGCTAACGACTAGGAACAAGGCCCATGGCCTTCCTGCACCATGTAAACTTTTATGTGCTCATAGGTTTAGTAAGTGAATCTACAAAATTATTCTGAGTGTCAGCCTTCTTTAGATCAATCTAACCATTAGCAATCATTTCATGAACAAAATGGTATTGAACATCCACATGCTTAGTTCATGCATGATACATGAGGTTCTTGGCCAAACAAATTGCACTCTAGCTATCACAACCAATCTAAATAATCCTGCAATCAAAACCAATACCTGTACACAATATCTATAACCAAACTACCTCCTTAGAGACATGAGTAGCTGCCATATACTCTACTTTGGTGGTGGATAAAGAAATGGTGGGATGCCTTTTACTCATCCAACTCATAGCTCCTCCAAACAAAGTAAACACATAGCTGCTAGTGGACCTTCGACTATCCAAGTCACCTACCCAATCTGCATCAACAAAACCCTATATGTCCAATGCCTTATCCACATTGTTAGTACCAAAATAAACCAAATAGTAATCAAAAGTACCACACAAATATCTTAACACCCTCTTTGCATATTTCCAATGTTGTCTACCAGGGTTAGACATAAACCTACTCAAAACTCCCATTGCTTGGGCAATATCTGATCTAATGCGAACCATTGCATACATCAAAGTTCATACAACACTATCATATGACATATCAGACATATCGTCTAAATCATCCTCATTCTTAGGACACATATCTAATGAAAGCTTAGTACAAATCGGTAAAGGAATTCTAACTGGATTGCAATCCTGCATGGTAAATCTATGTAAAATAGTATTTATATACTTACTTTGTGATAACCAAAGCTTTTTGTTTACTCGATCCCTTTTTATCTCCATTCCCAGAATATACCTAGATGCCCCTCGATCCTTCATGTCAAATGCAACTAAAAGTTGAGCTTTCAATTCATTGCTCATACCCTTGGTGTTACTGAAAAATAACATATCATCCACATACAAGGCAATAATCAGAATATGATTATTAATACATTAAATGTAGACACAGTGATCCTCTTCACTTATAGCAAAGCCCAATTTAAAAAAAATGAATCAAACTTCTAGTACCACATTGTAGGGGACTGTTTTAAACCATAAAGAGATCTTTTTAACTTGCATACCCAGTGTTCTTTCTCTTTTACCTCAAAACTTGTAGGTTGTTGCATATAAATTTCTTCTTCTAGATCTCGATGCAAAAATGTAGTCTTAACATCCATTTGATCAATTTCAAAATCATGTAAGCTGCAACAATGGATAAAAGAAATCTAATAGAAGATAATTTAGCAATAAGAGAGAAAATTTCATCAAAATTGACTCTCTCTCTCTAGAAGTAGCCCTTGGCTACTAGTCTAGCCTTGTACTTTTGTAATGAACTGTTTACTCCAAACTTGTTCTTGAAGACCCACTTACATCCAATGGATTTTCTTCCTTTTGGAAAATGTACAAGATCCCATGTGTCATACAAGTCTAAATCCATCATGTCTTCCTGCATGACTAGGTGCCAAGACTCACTATTATTTGTAAGAATAGCTTCCCTGTAGGATCCAGTGATTTTTTTAGTGGCTAATATTCGCCAATTGGCTAATAGTTGAAATTGGGAATTCAAAATTTGGCTAATAGTACAAGCTGTAATGCGACGTGAATTACCACATTTTTACAAAATTTTATTTTAGTCCTAGCTAAATCACCAGAACATTTATTTTATTAAACTTTTAAACTCAAAGATTCACCAGAATAGTCAATACCTGATTAGATTGGATTTGCCTAAATTTTATAAGTTATAGTAGAAAATGAAATTAATTAGCCAATAATATTATATAATTATTGGTTACTTTAGGGACATATCGCTAGTTTTTAATCACCACCATTGATTTTATTCATAATCTAACAATTGGGGTTGTATTCCATGGGTTAAAATGTACCCATAGAGCTCCAATGCTAATTGAGCCCAAAATTATATTTGGGTCGTTGATCTCAATTTATAATCTAATAGATGGGGTTAAATTTCACATGCCAAATTATACCCGTAGAGCTCCAATGCCCATGGGGCCCGAAATTGCATTTAGGTCATTGATCTCCATTGAGATCAATGACCTAAATGAAATTTTAGGCCCCATGGGCATTGGAGCTTCATGGATACATTTTGGCCCATGGAATAGAACCCAAATGATAAATTAAATCAAAGGTGGTGAAAAATAATTTAGGACCAATTTAAAATATTCAATGTTTGATTTAAAATATTAAGGAATTAAGGAATTATAGACATGAGAACTACACCTTAAACTAGTCAATCACTGCCACCCTCAGGCAGTTACTTTTCCATAGGAATTTAATTTTTCAAAAAAGGAAGGATTTGCCATGGTAATCAATGCATTTGCCTATTTTTCATCAAGATTCGATAGGATTTTCTACAAATTTCTATTGATTTAAATAAATTCACCAATAAAATTAATATGTTTTTCAAAAAAAGGAAATATTTGCCAATATAAATTAATATTTTTTCCAAAAAATGAAAGATTCGCCAGGATTTTATATCTTTTTTCAGGGGGGATTTCTTAAAGTTATCACTTGTAGGATCTAGGTTCATCATCAGTACTCAATAAAGAAAATACACAATGAAAATCTTGTGGGCTATACCTATCAACTAGGTTCTGTTGTCTTGTGGATCTTCTCAAGGGTGGAGTAAGAGATTCTTCCTCATGTTCTTCAGTATGCTCAACTTCTTCTATAACAATAGAGTCTTCTTCATATGAGCTTTTAATTGAATATTCTTCTTCTTCTCCATCCTCTAATCCATCATTTTGTTCTTCCTAATGTGTATTTTCTTGTTGTAAATCAAAATGCACTATCCTCTTCCTTTCTTTTTCTTCTGGATGTACAGTATCAAAAATAGCTCTAAGTTCCCTAAAAATCACATCTCTAGAAAAAATAATTTTTTTGGTTAGATGATCCTAAAGATTATATCCTTTTACATTCTCACCATATCCAATAATGATGTGTTTCTTGCTTTTGGATCCAACTTAGATCACTTTTCCTTAGGCACATGAACAAAATCCTCATAGCCAAAAACCCTTAAATGTGAAACAAAATGTTTCTTACCTGTCCAAACTTCATAAGGTGTCAAATCAAGAGCCTTACAAGGAGATCTGTTTAACAAGTAATAAGCAGTACTCAAAACTTTTGCCCAAAATTATTTATCCAATTGTGCATCACTTAACATACTTCTGTCTCTTTCCATTATTGTTTAGTTCATCCTTTTTGCAACACCATTTTGTTGTGGTGTCTATGGAGTTTTCTTTTGTCTTATGATACTTGCATGCTTATAGAACTCATCAAATTCCTTAGAGCAATATTCCCTTCCATTGTTAGATCTTAATATTTTTTTAATCTTAAGTCTTGATTAGTTCTCTACTAAGACTAAACTTAGTGAAAACTTTAGATTTATGCTTCATAAAATAAATCCATGTGAATTTGGATACATAATAAATAAAGGTAATGAAATAATGAGATTTTCTAATAGAATAATTATCCATAGGTCTAAACACATCTGAATGAATAATTTCTAATTTCTCTTTTGCTCTATTGCTTCATAAAGGAAAATAATTTATGTTCTATTTACCAAACACACAATGCTTGCATAAATCAAAGTTCTCATAAAAATAGGAGAAACCATCCGACAACTTTTTATTTATTATTGTTTTTAAAACATTTTCACTTGTGTGGCCCAATCTGTGGGGCCACAACATACATGTATTTTCAGCAGTTTCAATTACATCAGTGGATCTACAAACTATAACTTGGCCTCAAGTATAAAGAGAGTTCCCATCCTTGTTCCCCTCACTACCACCAAGTTTCCTTTCACCAATCTACAACCATGCTTATTAAATGTTACATGCATTCCTAAATCATTCAACTTCGAAATAGAGATAAGATTTCTAGCCAATCAAGGAATATGTAAAACACTAGGGAGGGTTTTAATCCTCCCATCACTAAAACACAACAATATCTTTCCACGGCCAACAATCAGATATGTAGAGCTATCCCCAAGGTAAACATTACCTCCATCATATTTCTCATATGTGGAGAACTATTCCTCATGAGGAATCATACGATACAAGCAACCCGAGTCAATCAACCATTGTTCATTAGATATAACATTACATGTAGAAAGTAAAACTTCATCACCTGCATTTGAGGACTTTTCGATAGAGGAATCCCACTATTTCTTTGGGTTTCTGCATTCTTTCTTCACATGCCCCCTCTTACCACAATTCTAACACTTAACTTTGTTCTTCTTCCCAGGAGTTTTAGACTGACCTTTTGATTCCTTAGGCTCCTTCTGATCTCTTTTTGGTCCTCTTTTCTTAGACCTCCCCCTGACATTAAGAGCATCCACTGAGCTATCCATAGCCTTCTTCCTCATTTCCTGTGACAACAGTGTTGCAACAAGGTCATCCATCTTTAGATCTTCAAGGTTAGTAGTGATAGAAATAATGAAATTCTCCCAAGACTAATTGACTCATAATCAAATTAAATGTATTCAAGTGCTTAGCTATCAAATCACCCTCCTTTATTTTAAGGAAAAATAAAGTTTTCTTTTGAGATATAGTTTATTTACCATGCTCTTGGCTTGATAGATTTCACCCAAGTACTTCCATAACACATATGCAGTCTTCTCAGTAGAGACATTCAACAAAATAGAGTCTACAAGGCATAACCGGATTGTTCCTCTAGCCTTTTTGTCCATCTTATCCCATTCATCTTGATTGATAGTATTAGACTTCTTCTATTTTTTTGCAGCCAACCATTGATCTCTTTCTTCAAGGAGATCCTCCATTTTAGCTTCTAGAGCTCATAACCTATTCCATTGAACTTTTCGATGTCCAATCAGGATGAGGATGCAACCATGGCTTCTACACAAATCTACAAAATAAAATCAACTAGAACTCCCACTACAGTTCAAAAAACCCTCACACTTCCACCCAAGACACAGAATTGGCTAGGCTTTGATACCAAATCCTAGAAATGAAGGTGAATACTTCATCCCTTATGAATGATTTACAAATAATATTAGGAGTAATTAATTACATAGGATTTACAAGGTTGATGGCACCTTAATCCTGACAAGTTTGGCTTTGATGATTCCTTTAAGTATTAAATCCATGTCTCACCCTCCAAAGAATCTATATTAGGGGTTATCATAGCCCTAGGATAACTCAGGATTCTGATGGTTCATTCATTTGGGTGATTTCCCTAGTATAGATAGTAAAGCAAATGTTGAGCCTTCTCTTTACCCATTTTTATCATTCCTTCGTACTTGATTCTTGTAGTCTAGGATGGCTCAATTGCAACACACGGTAGGAGATGATGACTAATTTGGGATGGTCATTGAGGTAATAATTGATATCCTAGGATGCACCTACAATGCTAGTGACAAACATAAAGAGACTACAGGAGCATGTTTGTTGCTTCGCTAGATGTGTTACTTGATATTGTGAGTCAAATTCAAGTTGAGCTTTCTTCACAACCACAATTGAGTAGAGTACTACACAATGCTCAAGATGAGAAGGACAAGGTACCAATAAAGAACAAGATACTATATCACTAGAGTGAAATGGATCATGAATAGATCTAAGGTGAGATTGTTGATTTATAGAGACATGCTACAAGTAGCACTTGAGGTTATTCAAGTTGAGAGAGATATGCTACTAAAAGATAATTTAAGGATATTGTATAACTGGCCAAGAGGGATCATACAACTTCAACATGGAAAACTTAGAGGTCCAATATGAAAAATTTGTTGACTCCTATAAAACATGTTGATGTAAAGTGCACTTATGTACATTGACCTACTCTATTAAATTGACCTTGCATACATGTAACCTATATTAAATTGACAAACCTCAAACTCTAAAGCCTTAACTCAAAATATATAAAACTTGAAACTCTAAACCCTAAATAACAATCTCAATTATGTACATGCTAAACCCTCTAATTGTGGAAACCTCAAATCCTAGAAATGGAGAAAACATTATATTTTAGAAAGAAACCTTAAATATTATACATGCTACTAATTTTTATCCTAGAGTCCCTTAGTAATCCAACTTATCAATCTCACCTTCTAATATACCTATATCTTTGGTTCTATACCAAACCACCAAATAGAGTGGAATGACATCAAGAGCGTGGTATTGAAAGGTCTCAAGTCTATCTAAGGCTTAGGTATTGGACTGTAAGCCCTCCTTACTTCACTAGATGCTTTATAGGGAATCTAGCAGAGCCAAAAATGATAGAACACCAAAAGAAGAAAGAGAAGATGAACTATTGAGGGTAAAGTCTAGAAGAAGAAGATAGAGAGAAGTCAAGAAAAAGTAACTATAGTGAAAAGTTTCTATAGTCTTCTTATTACAATGACCTCTATAACCCTCAAATATATCTTTAAAGCATCACTTCCCATGATTTGAGAGGGTAATCTTCCTGAATGTCGTGCTCAGTGCATTATAGAGGGGCTTAAGAGACGGTAAGAAATTTATAAGAAAATTCAATGACCATGTATGTTAGTTAAAATATATTTTAAAAAACTTTGTATAAAATAGTTTTAAAATAAATATATTTTTGTACATATATAAAATAAATTTAATTAAATTTATACCTAAAAAAGTGTGTTGCACAATAAAGGTGTCCCCAAGTGTCTCCATGCAATAAAATTAGAATTGGTATCATGTTTTATAGAATTAGTATAGTGTTAAAACTAATATTTCATGTAAACTTTCTTAATTCACTTATAAAAACATTTATTCTATTTTATAAAATGTCAAAAAAGTATAAAAATATGTTTTGATTGAAGCATTTTGAGTTCAAACTAGTTTTTGGCCAAAAATTTTTCACCCAAAGTGTCGAGCTAGCATCCCATGTGGTACTTAGCCCCTCCTTTAGGGAAAATTCAAACCTTTTGTAGGGCTCTAAGCCTAGAATATGAGAAGTTAGAGTTTTTAAAATATTTTAATTAAATTTTTTTAATTTATTACAAGTAGGTCATTATAATCAAACATAATGATAATTAGAAATTAAAGAAACTATATTAAAAATTTATTTTAAATATTGAAGGAAAATATGGTGCACTAGAGGGGAGAATTCTCTCCAAAAGGGTATGATTTATTTTTGTTTATGATAAATAGTTTAGACTTAAAGTGGCATCCCATCAAAACTATTACATTTTGAATAAACTTGACTTTCAAAATTTATCAAAAAAATAAATATTCATCAAATTTCTTTTTCCTCCATGCAATAGATATTCAAATTACCTAAGTTGGAAAAAGAAAAAAATCGCTATATTAAAAGTGGCATCCCATATACCTCATTTTTTTGCGATTTTTCAAGAAATTAAAATATACTCATAAATTTATAAAAAAAACTATATCCAAGTAAATTTTTTCTTTTTACAGAATTTATTAACATAAACCACACTAAAAGTTTCACATTTCATTAGTCTATATCATCTTAAAATTAAAAAAGCATATATGTCACTTTTAGGCACTCCAAGTTCAAAAACTATATTTGAGTTGGCCATTTCCTTTATAAAATTGAGACACAATTTTGAACTTTCACCCTAGCTCCTTATCTATCCTAAGCTAAGCCTAAATTTGTTGTGCAGGGGGTTAAAAAAGGAATAGAGATTGTAGAAATAAAATAAAGCCAAATAAATATTCACACCAGATAAATACAAATCTACCACCAAAGTAGAGCCTAATAGCTCATGATACAATAATTGATAGAAAGAAACATATACCTAAAAGTTAAAGGTGAATAAAGATAAGACTATAATTCATTTAGATAATAGTTTTCTTCTTATTAAGTTCACTGATCTATCAACCATTACATAATCATTACTGCTTTAGAAACATACATAAAGGCTCATCTCTCTAGCATCAAAGAGAGAAAAACCAAAGCTAAATCATCATGCTTAAAAGCTCAATTATAATAACAAAGTCTAAGAAATGGCCTTCACATTAGACTCAATAGCTCAACTATACAATGTCCTCATCCATGAATGTGTTAGCATTGGTTACTACATTGTTGAGTCAGTTTAGTTCGTTATAAGTTAGCGTTGGTTTTCAGCCAGTTCAGTTCATTGTGCAACTGCTTCAACTATTTCATCACAAGTATTTAATTGTGGTTTGTATCTACAAAAAAAATTGAATGAATAAAAGCATTCACTCTTCATTATTTGGTATCAGAGCGATCATGGAGAAGTAGCAAGTTTGAAGACAGTTCCTGTGGCATGGAGACTAAATGAATAAAGGTGTGAGCAAATTAGATCACTAGTGCTGCGTGTGGAAAGAACAAAATCAGCGTATGGCATGGCTGGAGAGAAGCGTAAGGGCTGCGTAGGAGAATGAGCACTTTTCTTGAGACATCACTATTTACTGTGCAAAGGATGAAGATAAGCATGAAAATTTCTGTTTAAATCTGCCTAGACGAATAGCATTTCCTACTCTTGTGACTGCGTGCGGCATTGTTCTCTACATCCATTGTTAACACTGCTTCCTCATGCTTTGGAAGTCCGTGTGGAGCCATTTTGTGCAATTTGGGAGCCGTTCATTAAGTGTTAGTGATGTGTGCTTCAGATTTGTGTGATGAACAAGTGACTAGCATATTAGGTATGAGGAATGTTTATATGATATTCACTGGTGCAAAGGAGAAGGTCATGACCCAGTTTGGAGACTGCCTAATATAGTGTTTCTCTTCCTATCATTGCCCAAGCCATTTGAAGTAATAAAATAGGATATTGTCATTTGTTGTTTTGAAGGTTCATTCTTGCTATAACCGTTCATAGTTTGAAGCATGTTTTCTTGCCACTCATAAAGATTGTTATTTGCCTTTAGTTTGCTTTGATTGGTGGTTGGAAGTAATATGTTGTAATCTCTACTTACACAGATTTTCCCTCAATCTTCTGAAGATTTCCCCGCCTTCCCACCATTCAATAGTCTATTTGTGTACTAGGCTCCTACCATCCACTGTGAAAATCAAACTTGAGTACTTTATTGATAATGCCGACTATATTCTCCTGCCATATCTATTGAAAGAAAAGCATTTCTTCCATTCACAGAAACTAAAGTTTGTTTTTGGCGTGGACTATTGTTGATTGGATGGAAACTAAAGCCGATGTGGATAGGTATTTTGTGAAATAAGGTGTTATTGGAATTATAAAGTGGAATAATAAAGGCATTCAACATTTGGGAAAATCAATTATGGTAAATAGGCGAGTTGGTGAAACTGGTGAAAGTTTTGAGTGGTGATTACAAAAGGTTATGAGTTCAAAATATGATTATGGCTGGGCTCTTGTCATCTTATTTCACTTTGATTGATTATCAATACCTTAAAATGGACTTTTTAATCATATTTACTTATGCATGGACTTTCGGTGCCATCTTTGTTACACATAACGGGGCCTTCAAAGACTCACATGCTTGTGTTCTCGGAGAGATTAATATGACATTGAACGGATAAAGTGTAACAAGGTCATATTGGAGGCAGGCGGCATCGGAGGATGGAGGATTTTCCATCATCTCAAATTAGCTTCTTGCTTTGCATGAGAAGCGTTTTTGGTTTTGGTTGTTTTATTTTTCTTTGTTGAGTTGATGGAGCTGACATATTTGAAGAATGTATGTTTTGTGAAGATTTTGTTTTGGAGACAGGTTTGGGATTTGGTGTTGAGCTCAATATGGATTGTTGTCTAGCGAGCTTCAAAGAGTATATGATCTTGAATTATACCCTTTCGTGGTCACTAGACAACATGGCAGAGATCTGTCGTATCTCTTAGGGTCCATTGTCGAATAATTCAAGACTCTGTGATTTGAGAGCTTGGGACTAAAGAGCTCAAGAACACAGCTCGAAGCTACGCCTTTCCGAGGGTAGATGAGATAGCATGATGGAGCCTCGCTTGGTTCAGGATTTGTTTTTGGGGAGAAGATCTTCTATAAAATATGTATTCATATTATGTAATCAGCTTTGTTGAGTATTTTAGCATTCAGGGGGGGTCCTTTGGTACTATTACAAGAACAATGTAATAAGGGGGGGAATGTTAGCATTGGTTACTACATTGTTGAGTCAGTTTAGTTTGTTATAAGTTAGTGTTGGTTTTCAATCAGTTCAGTTCGTTGTGCAACTGCTTCAACTGTTTCATCACAAGTATTTAACTGTAGTTTGTATCTGCAAAAAACATCAAATGAATAAATCACTCTTCATTAGAATGGGCATGTTGACCAATATTTATAGACTATACTATCTAGCCCACAACACTTTTTCCACCCAAATTACATTTGAAATTTGAAATTGGTCATAGAAAAGACATGTCTATAGATTTTGGTACATTAATTGTTACCATCCATTGTTGGGCATAGTTGTGCAATTTTTGATATATGGTTTACGAAGTCCACCACCTAGTATTGTATTTTTACAATGTAGGTAGGTGAAACTTTCCTATGTAGGCAATGTATAGTTGCTAGCCATCAATGCTTGGATTACCTCTCATGGAAAATTTGAATTCTAGATGTGATAGTGCTCGCCTCTACTACTCTAGGGTTGTAGGACTTCTTAGGATGATGCGAGAAAGTTGTGAATGTCAATATTGTGTTGTTGGGATTCAAGGTAGAGAAATTTTGTATAGAAAAGGTCATGCATCTTGCAAGCTATTAGATGGTTTGTGATTTTGGAAAAGTTACTCCCTACTTTTCATTCATTTTCATCTTCTCACCTCTTTTCATTCAAATTTACATGTACCTTACCTAAATATTAAAGTCCTACTTAAATAATGTTTAGATAAAATATCACCTCTTTAGGGCTTGGCTCCTGGTAATGCAAATGTTAGATTCAATCCACCATTCGCATGAAAAAACCTATTGATAAACTTATTCTTGTAGGTTGGAGAAACTTCTTTGTGGATTCAAAATCTCTTTGTGGATGGAGGCGAATGAAATTTGGAGCATGACAGAAGGATTTGAAGTTTGTGAAGACTATGCAAATTCATAACTTTAAGATAATATTAAAGTCGCCATGTCATTTCCATAATCAATTTTTTAATTCTCCTCAACTATTATAGGTCATTGATTGGGCTTGCTTCAATGGTGCAAATTTAACTTTAAAATTACTTTACATTCTACGAGCTTATGAATATGAGAAAGAAAATCATATTTCCCTCTCCTTTATGGTGGGCCCCAAACTTTGTCAACCAATGGCCAAAGGTTTAATGTTTTATCTTTGGCCTTTATCCCTTAACTCCCCAACATTAAAATATCATTTCATTTGTTGAGTCATTTCCTCCAACCAATGGCATGACTTTTTTTTTTAATCACTTTGTAACCTTTCAAAATCCTCGTAAGATGTTGGATTAGATTTGCCCTAGAGTATTAGATGGTGTACATTCACTAGGACTTCAAGAAATGATTGAACTACACCAAAGTGTTCAAAATACAAAAAGGGTGAGAGTGAGATGGCTCTCTAGTGCCACAAAGCACTCTTATTGATTAGATTGTAAGGCAGGATGGATTCACTACATGGACTGTGTTAAAAACACAAGTTAAAGGATCATTAAACCTTATTCTTTCATAATCAAAACTCGTCCTTCTCAAACTTGTATTACTATATGAATTTTGACATTCTTAACAATAACAAGACATGATAACAATCCATATCCAAAAATTTGATACTTCAAACATCTAAAAATGACATATTTCTCTTTAACAAAATATACTCCCCATTCTCTAAGTTAAATTTCTAAAATCCCCAATAAGTTTTTCTCCCACAAACCCCTATATCTAAATGTGCTTTTGGAAAAGTTCCTCCATACTTTTCATTCATTTTCATCTTCTCACCTCTTTTCATTCAAATTTACATTCCTTACCTAAATATTAAAGTCCTACTTAAATAATGTTTAGATAAAATATCACCTCTTTGGCTCATTGTAATGTAATTGTTAGATTCAATCCACCATTCACAAGGACACACCTATTGATAAAATTCTTTTTGTAGGTTGGAGTAGCTACTTTGTGGATGGTGGCGAATGAAATTCGGAGCACGACACAAGGATTTGAAGTTTGTGAAGACTATGCATATGTATTTCAATCTCACAACTTTAAAATACTATTAAAGTTGTCATATCATTTCCATAATCAATTTTTTAATTCTCCTCAACTATTATAGGTCATTGATTGGGCTTGATTCAAGGGTGCAAACTTGACTTTAAAATTACTGTACATTCTACAGGATTATGAATATGAGAAATAAAATCATATTTCCCTCTCCTTTGTGGTGGGCCCCAAACTTTATCAACCAATATTAGAAGGTTTAATGTTTTATCTTTGGCCTTTATTCCTTAGATCCCTGACATTAAAATATCATTTCATTTGTTGAGTCATCTCCTCCAAGAAATGGCATGACTTTATTTCTTTTGCCACTTTGTAACCTTTCAAAATCCTCGTAAGATGTTGGATTAGATTTGGCCTAGAGTATCAAATGGTGTACATTCGCTAGGACTTCAAGAAATGCTTGAACTGCACCAATGCATCCAAAATTAAAAAAAAAAGGTGAGAGTGAGATGGCCTGTCAGTGCCGCTCTTATTGATTAGATTGTAAGGTAGGATGGATTCACTACATTAACTGTATTATAAAACACAAGTTAAAAGAACATTACCCTTATTCTTTCAAAAGAAAAATCCGTCCTTGTTAAACTTGTATTACTATATGAATTTCTACATTCTTAACTATAACAAGACATGATAACAATCCCTATCCAAAAATTTGACACTTAAGACATCTAAAAATGACATGTTTCTCTTCAACAAAATATACTCCCCATTCTCTAAGTTAAATTTCTAAAATCCCAAATAAAATTTTCTCCCACAAACCCATATATCTAAATACCTAAAAACTAAAACTTAAAACCAATACTAAAAAAAATACTAAACTAGAATCTCTTAATATCGTCACTACTATAGATAATTGATGCTTCACATGGATGAAAATAGAACAAACTATATTTAGGGGTTTTTATATTTATAGTTGCTGTTATTTTTTCATGGATGATGCATGGTAAAAATAGGGAAAAGAAGAGATCAATTTTAATGTAATACCAAACTGCTATTGCATATTGCTTAATTTAAGCGTTGCATGGATAGTAATATTTTTGGATGCTCTTCTCTGTTATATTTAGAACCATTATAATCTCTATAAAGAGATGCATTGAGATTGTTGTATTGTCAGCCACAATAATGAAAGAAAGACAAATTTAGTGTTATGTTTTGCATTGTGTGTATAGATCAATTCCGAGGAATGTTGTATGGAGATCTTTTTTGTTATTTGCTGTGAATGGATTTAATTATATTTTTTAGATTGGATAAATAACTGTGAATTTAGTTTCAAAATCTTCATTTGGTATCAGAGAAGATTATTATTTGTTTAAATGGGTTATTAATTGTGGATTTGAAATCTCAGTAACAATTGATTTCTTGAGGAAAATGTTGTTGCTGTGGTAGTGTAATCTTGAATGGATTCATTGGGATGTTATGGAAAAAGATTTTGTAGCATCTATAGAAAGTATTGAAATCTAGGCAAGCCTTGGCAAGTGTGAACCCATTGGAATAAACTAGTTGAGGTAAGGTTTCTGAAAACATAGTCTTTGAAAGATATTTGAAGGTATAATTTAAGTGGTCCTTTTGCGTGGTTAAAATCAATGGGAAAGATTGGTGAAAGAGCAAAGAAATAAAATACAAATTTAATATGTAAAAAGAATGTTTTGAAAGATGAACTAAAGAAGGTTAGAAAGAAAAGTTGAAGAGGTTAGAAAAGGAAAATTATTCTCAAAAGGATGAGTTATCAAAATTGAAGGAACAAAATAATGAGTTAGATCAATTACTTGCAGCATATCAAAAAGAAAATGAGTGTCTAAGGTCTAAGTCTTCCCTATGTAATGCTTCATGTGATACAAATGATTTGTGTTCTTCATTTGATGGATCATTTGATACATGTCATATAGATAAAGCTTCTTCAAACAAAGAGTGTAAGGTTAAAGATGTGTTTGAATCTACAAATCTTGTTTATGGTTATGAAGATAATAACAGAGGATGTTTTGTGAAGAATGTTGGTTTTAAGATTATGACAACAATGGGTTATGAAGGAAAAGGTTTGGGAAAGCATGGGCAAGGAATTAGAGAGCCCAGTGAATGAAGTGTGAGGCCAAAGCATGAATTCCTCGATATGTTAGAGGTAAAGGAAAAATATATGATTTTACAGATACATGAACAAACAAATCGGTTCAAGAAAAGCAGAATTTGTAGTGTTCTCATTGTAATAGGCAAGGACATAAGAAGGAAGCTTGCTGGGATCTTCATCCTTGTAGTATTTGTGGATTGAAGAATCATTCTGAAAAATGTGTTAGAATAACAAGTGGAAGAAGGAATTTATGACAGATTGTATGCTGATGAATTATGGATGGATAGACGGATCAAATTGGAAAAAGGCCATGAGTATGTTTAAGAAGTTGTACCGATATCAGTATTCACATGTTGAACAGAAAAATAATCATGCAAATATTGAATGTTCGAGTTGGGTGACTAATGATTGTTTGTTATGACTCAAAGGAAGTCATTGTCTTTTGAAGATGCATGTTTTGATAGCATTTGGTTTCAAGCAATGAAAGAAGAAATGGATTCCATTGATAGGAATGATATTTGGGAGCTTCCATGTGAAAATAAATGAATTTCCATGATCAACTAGTTTACAAAGCTTCCATGTGAAAAGTTTACTAAGTAGGTCTACAAGACTAGACAGTGAAGTTCCATGATTAGGTAGTTAGCTTTGCATCAAGGGGAAATATGTTGATAATTGATGCTTCACAAGGAGGAATATAGAATGAGCTATATTTAGGGGTTTTCATATTTATAGTTGCTGTTATTTTTTCATGCATGATGCATGGTAAAAATAGGGAAAAGAAGAGATCAATTTTAATGTAATACCAAACTGCTGTTGCATATTGCTTAATTTAAGCGTTGCATGGATAGTAATATTTTTGGATGCTCTTCTCTGTTATATTTAGAACCATTGTAATTTCTAAAAAGAGATGCATTGAGACTGTTGTATTGTCAGCCACAATAATGAAAGAAAGGCAAATTAAGTGTTATGTTTTGCATTGTGTGTATAGTTCAATTCTGAGGAATGTTGTATGGAGATCTTTTCTGTTCTTTGCTACGAATAGATTTAATTATAATTTTCAGATTGGATAAAACACTGTGAATTTAGTTTCAAAATCTTCAACTAGTCTATACCTAAACTTTAAAAACCAATACCTAAAGGTTAAAACAAAAAATGAATACTTAGGAAAAAACTAATAACCAAGAATGTATTCGTTAATATCTTCAATCTAATTTCACACTGCCAGATTAACCCAATAGAACTCTTCGGACGGTGCAAAGATTTCATTTGTGGAAATAATGGGTTTCTCTTGATTTACACGGCTCACCCAAGCGAATATATGTGCTTGCGCTACACGTAGCCATTACGCTGGAAATTTCAAATGCTATCGTATGTACCAACAACTCTTCGGACAGGTTCAGAGATTTCATTTGCCACCGAAAAATTTCTGTCATCAGAGAGATTTCATTTCCAAATGACAAAGTCGACGCGCAATCAATAGAGACACATTACATTACAAGTCAAGAAAGTCAAGAAAGTCTTGAAAGTCTTGCAGGCGTTTATGTGAAAGTACATCGTCTTTCTCTCTCTCCGGTGGTACCACAGGGACTGCTTACCTCAAATTTCTCCTATGTTCTAATATTCAATGGTGAATGACATTTGTTTCCCTGTTGTACAGACTGAT
This sequence comes from Cunninghamia lanceolata, assembly GCA_027924645.1. Lineage (NCBI taxonomy): Eukaryota > Viridiplantae > Streptophyta > Pinopsida > Cupressales > Cupressaceae > Cunninghamia > Cunninghamia lanceolata. The sequence continues at coordinate 25,619,637 of BSBN01000213.1, read as the reverse complement.
AGAAAATTGTAGTCAATTGTTGTTCATAGTGGAGCCACTCCACTTTTGTTTACGCGTGGAGTCATTCCCACTATAAACTAAACATACCAGTTGTTTAAGATCAACCTATTATAGTGGCTGCTGAGTGGATGATTTTTTTTAGAAGGTTTGTTTTTGAAATGAGTGGAGGCATAATGATCGCAATGCTGTGCTTAGGCTTAGCTGTGGCATTCACATTAACTACCGCCACCGCGATACAGAATGTGAACAGTTCCTCTTCTCCTCACCCCCACATGGAAGGAAGGTTTTCTGTTGCGAAAGATCGTATGCTGCTAGAGAAAGTTGTTGATGATAAGAGAGACGTTGAAGCTCTACTCTCCTTTAAAAATGGCGTTACAGCCGACCCCACGCGATCGCTCTTCAACTGGACTTCTACCAATTCAGAAAACGTGTGCTTCTGGAGCGGTGTTTGGTGCAGAAAACATACCAGCAGAGTTGTGGCCATAATTCTCCCCCATTTGGGACTGAAAGGTACCATTTCTCCATCCATAGGAGGCCTCTCCTTGTTACACACTTTAAATCTCTCTTTCAATTCTTTCACGGGAAGGATTCCACCTCAGCTTGGCGAGCTGAAAGCGTTGAGGATACTTGACTTTAGAAGAAATGAACTGGTGGGTTCCATCCCCAAATCTCTTGCCAATTGCTCGCAGCTTCAGTGGATTAGACTTCCGTACAACCACTTGACGGGGAGTATACCTGCAGAATTTGGTGGTCTGGGGAAGTTAGAGCATCTCCGCTTGACCTCCAATCGTCTGAGCGGAAGCATTCCAAATTCTCTGGGAAACTGCACGTCTCTAATTGATTTTATCGTTGGCTTTAACTTTTTCACAGGTGCGCTAATCTTATGTCTTACTTTGAAGGCAACATGCTAACTACTTCCATCCCTCCTCTTACTAATTGTTTCTGAATTATACTTACTGAATTTGACAGGGACAATTCCAAAGGCCATGGGAGAGCTCAAATCTCTGGAACTTTTGTTTCCTGATGCAAACAATTTAACTGGATCTATACCACCTGAACTAGGAAACTGCACTTCTCTCCGTATGTTAAACCTTGCCTCTAACCTTCTCACAGGTGCGCTACTCTCATGTGTTTACTTTGAAAGTTTGAAGGCAACATGCTAACTACTTCATTATATTCATTGAATTATAATTTTTGTGAATTATACTTCATTGAATTTGACAGGGACAATTCCAGAGGCCATAAGACAACTCAAATCTTTGGAACTTTTGTATCTGTATGAAAACAATTTAACTGGACCCATACCATATGGTATTGGTGAACTCAAGAATCTTTCTGAGATTTTCATCCACAACAATAATCTTTCGGAGGGTATTCCTGAAAGCCTTGGTGGGTTGATTTCATTAGGAAAATTAGATGCATCTAATAATCAGCTGACAGGAAAGATTCCACCATCCATAGGGAAGTGCAACCGTGTAACTGATTTGGTACTGTCAAACAACTTCTTGTCCGGAAAAATTCCAGCAACATTGAGTAACTGCACAGCCTTAAAGAGACTAAAGCTCTCTAGCAACTCATTTAATGGAGATCTAGAAATCCAGTTTTCTTCTTCTATGAAAGTTTTGTCTGCTCATTCTAATAATTTTTCTGGGACCCTGCCTCCATCTTTGGGCAATTGTACACAGCTTGTGCTTCTTGATTTCAGCAAGAATAGACTGACAGGTGAGCTTTCTTCACATCCTCTTGCAAATTGTTTACAGTTGAGGGTTGTAAGCCTTGGCTCTAATGAGCTTAAGGGTGATATTTCTCTATGGATCACAAATCTCAGTAGATTGCAGGTGTTGGATTTATCCAATAATAAATTTGGGGGAATAATTCCCTCTGTTCTGGAAGGCCTGAAGGGATTTAAAAACCCTAGAGCTTCGCAAATGACTGGCAATACACTCTATGAGGATATACCGGCCATCAAAATAAAAGGAAATGAGTATAGACTAGAATATGTGCTGGCAGCAAACACTATACTGGATCTGTCAAACAATAATTTAAAAGGGGAAATACCGCCAAACATTGGGAATCTATCTCAGTTGAGGTTGCTAAATCTGTGTGGAAACCAATTGGAAGGAAAGATACCGGCATCTTTGGGACAAATAGAACCTCTGGAGCAGTTGGACTTGTCTCGAAATAATCTGAGTGGGGTAATACCTAAGGAGCTATCTAAATTGTCCTACTTGAGCTATTGGAATGTATCCTTCAACCGCCTCTGTGGGCCAATACCTGAAGGAACACAACTTATGACTTTTGATGAGAGATCTTACCAGGGAAACTCGGCATGTTTATGTGGGAAGCCTTTAAAAAGTTGCAAGCAGAATAAAAGTTCAACAGTGCCTTCATCTTCAAAAAAGGTGGCTAAATCAGTGTGGAGTAAAGTGGATGAACACGTCTCAGTGATTGCTGTCGGGTTGGGATTTGCAATTGGACTTGGTGGAACAATATCAGTAATAGTATGGTGGGACACACTTGTGCGTTCCATGAGGGGCCCGAAAATATGAGGCTTATGTGCAGTTGCAGATTCCCAAAGTTGTAGTTGGAGGCTTATGTGATTCATGTGTGAGTATTTACATAGGTCATAGGTATTCCATAGTCCATAATATTAGATTTGAATGTTTTTGGATTTATTTGTGTAAGCTTTTTTCTATCAAGGATTCAATCACATTCCATGATCTATTATCATATCATCAGAAGCAACATATTTTTTACTTTATTTTATGGTCCAGTTTATTGGAATACTTTTAACTTTTATTTTATAGCCAAGAGAATTGTAATATTTTTGTAAGGGAAAAAACTCCCTTTTCCATAAATTTAGGTTAACTAAATAAATGTAAACAATAAGCTAATAATTAACTTTTATTTAATTAGCAATTATGATTTGATAATTGTAATAAATATTTTGAAATTAAATAGGGGATAGATGCACTTAGCTTTGGAAGTATTGATGAAGAATTAATGTTGATATCATGTAGAATTTAGTCAAAGTATAAAAATTAATGCTCATAGTTTGATGAATGTCTCGAGTTTTATATATAGTCACAAAAATCTTTGAGGTTCAAATCCAAGTCCATCAAGATTGAACTCAAGCATCATAGGAATGTTTTGATGGATATAAATGATTTGTGGCTTGTGAGAATGATCTAATAGAAAGTTGCAACATTGATCTCTTCAACTTTGCCTTATATGCATTTAAGTTTGTCAGAGTAGTGTTTATAAACACCTTGGAGGTGATTGTTGAATCACTAGGGTCAAGTTCTCCTAGGTCAACCCTTCATTGGACCAACTTTATGACTTTGAGCAAATGACTGAAGACTAGGGTATACTTTAAGAAATGACCTATTGAAAATTCTATAAAAACTTTTGCAAATCCACTATAAAGAAACATAATATTTTAGGTGATTTTTTTCATATTATAAATCAAATTCTAGATTGAATGGCAATATCTTTTCTTGTACCATTTTTTTGCAATTCAATGATTAAATTTTTATATTAATATTAAAATTTTATGATGACTCAATGTCTAAGTTTTCTATCAATAAATGACTTTTAAACAAAGATGTTGAAATGAGGTGAGTATGGAAAATAAAAATAGTCTATGATAAATTGACAAAACTAGGGGCCAATTTTTTATATACAATAGCATGATATGTGTCCATCTCAAAGAATTAGAATTTCTAACTCACTCAGGTGATTTTCTTTTGGGATTAGAGAAAATCTATCAAATATGGGCAAATTGGACACTTCTTAAGAACCTAAAAATAACTAAATCTAGAGGATAGAAATGTCAAAAATAGTCAAATGGAAACATATAGCCACTAAAAAATTCCTTGTTGAAGACAATATGCACAAGCTTGTAGATGTCCTAGTATGATTCTAATGCAAACTAAGATTCTTTATCCCTTAGAAAATGAAATGTGCTCTAGTGAATTCCTTGTTGTTCCAACATATATTTTTGTGTGTATTAATTGCACAAATGAATGTATTTAAATACAAAGACATAACAACAATTCATAAAAAAGTGTCAAGTTGGCTCATAATGACTAGTGAAAAGCGGTGAGAGCTCTAGAGTTTGAACTTAATAATTTAAAATATATGGTCAATCTTGAGCCTCGCAAGATTGATCCTAAGGCATTTGGGATTAACCCAATATAAAGAAGTGTTGGGGGTTTGTGGTAGTGATCGAATGTGTGGATATAAATGTGAATGTTGGTTAATAAATGATGTATAAATGGAAAATGTATGATAATGCTTGTGAATAGGGATGAGATAATGTCAAATGCATGGAAATGCATTCAAATAAATGTGAAACAAATAGGGAAGGGTATCAGGTTGTGAAGAAAACTTAAGAGTGTGTCACTTGTTGACATATAATTGTATTAAGATATTCTATTTAATTGTGCCCAAAACTAAATGGGAATTAACATAGGAATGTAAATTTTACCATTACATAGTCCCCTACTTTAAGGTGCATATAAATCTAATATAAGCATGCATTTCAAAATATACAATCATTTTCAGCCATGCATAAAAGTAAATATTTAGACATTTCAAAGTGCTATTTGGTGCAAGTAAAGTAATAGACTAGTCTTTGATTCCTTTTGTGTTCCTCTTTTGGAAGTAAGAATTCCACAAGAACCTACAAAATATAGAGAGAAGATATATACTATGTAAAGAAATAACTTGTACAATAGAAGAATGCAACAAAAATAACTTGAAAAATAATAAAAATACTTGCAAATTCTCGATAATAATATGCCACTTTGAGGGGGTAAACCTCCAAAAATATTCAATAGAAATAGAATTCGTAGTACGATGCTCAACTACTACTCACTAGCTCCTATATACACCATACTTGTGCCTTGGATGCCACCAAGCCTAACCAAAATACCTATATAAGAATATATAAATGATTATATAAATTAATTAAGGGTTATGCTAGCCTCAAGTCAAATACACATATCCCAATACAAATAATAGGTTAAGAGTTTATCATGCCCCCTCTTCAGAGAAGCATTAACCTCAACACAAATCAAATATGGATGCTTTTGCACAAAATCTTCATTTTCCCATGTAGCATCTTCAATTGCATAATTCTTCCACTTGATCAAATAGTCTATGGTCGCCCTTGTGTATAGCTACTTAGTGCATGTTTGAAGTATTCCCTCAGCTTTTCCTTTCTCATCAAGATTTGATTACTCAATATGGGATGAAACTATTTGTTTGATAAGCATCTTCAAGTAGGCAACATGGAAGATTGGATGTATTTTTATTGACTTAGATAATTCTAATTTATATGCTACACTACCAATCCTCCACAAGACTTTATAAGGTCCAGAATACTTAGGGTGCAAGTTTTTTATCCTTCTTTTGTTGTTTTAGTGACATCTTCTTATATGGCTATAACCACATAAAGACATAATCTCCTACTTTGAAAGTCCTTTCACTATGATGTTGATTAGCTTGTTGCATTTTATTTTGTGCCATTGATAAGTTCTCCCTGCAAATAGAGAGTATGTCTTCTTGGTGGTGAATTTGTTCTTCAACTACTTTGACTCTTAGGTGTGCTTGAAATGAAGAGGTGATTGATAGTGGATGATACCAATAGAGTACAAAAAATGGTGACAATTTGGATGAAGTGTGGAGAGTAGAGTTATACCACCACTTTTCTAGTGGAAACCATTACACCATCTTCCTTGGGTGATCCCACAATACAATGTCCCACTTTTTGACCAAAGTGGGACATTGAATCAACATTTTAAACCAAATTTTCACTTTCTGACACCTATATCAACTAAACTGTTAAGAATTCAAAGATGATGTGAACTAGTGATTTATGAGATTTCATGTGTAGATTCTAAATATATTTAAAAAAAAAAAAAAATTATGAATTTTTTATGCAACTTCTAATAACTCATTTTTATAGTTAACAATATTTTTAAAAAGTGACATTTATATCGTACAACATAATTTTTTTATAGAAAGGATAAAATTCTAAATTTTTAATTATAGATTCGTAACACAAATATCTAGTGTGCGGATATTTTTATATAATTTTTTGATGCATATTTTTTAATTAATTTTTGAAGTGAGATTAATTATAATTTAGACATAGGTTTATACCATACAACATAAATTTTTCTGTATGTATCCAAATTCACCTTTTTTTAGTTGAAACAAGGACATCAATGTTAGCATAGTAGTTATACACTATTACATTGTTAAGTTTAGACAATTATGTAGTCAGTTACTACTGGTTATTACTACGAGTTATTCAACTATAATTGTCCCTATATTTATATGGTCACTATTCTTCATTGTTTATAAAATAAAGATTAAGCATTCATTTGTCTCATATTGGTATCAAAGCCTTGTACAATGTGAGGAAGGTGTCAGTCTACTGGTTACATCCATTTGATGGGAGAGTAGTGTGGACAATGTTCTGAGGGTGTTGGAGCATGCCATGGTCTTGGAGCCACTTGATCCACCATAAGCTTTTCCACAATATCCTCCAATGCATATTCTCCATAGAAGTGTGAGGAAGCCTTAAAAAAGTCTATGCATTTGCATCAAGTGCATATAGGAGTAGATCCACTAACTATCAAATTGAATGAGCCAACCCCAAAGGTGTATTATTGTTATCGTTTGAAAGGAAGCCCAATAAGAAAGAGAACTTGCAAAGGAAAGATTAAATATGCGATCTGCAATCATTAGATGACATATCAAAAATGCATGTACATTGCTTGTGTGAGAAATATGAAGATCAAGTAGATTCATATATTTATGATGCTTTGGATAGGAGAGTTGGTTAGCAAAATTTTGTGAAAATTTTTGAATTCTGTCATATTGTTTTTTGAGATGGAGATTCCTTTAGACAAATATTTTGTCTTTAATTTTTATACTTGGAAAATGAAAATTCAAATGCAACTAATGAATCAAAATTTATGGGGAATAGTAAGTGGGAAGGAAACACCACCTACAGATGCAAATAAGTTATTGGAATGACATACTAGAGATGATAAAGCCAAGGCTATTATTGGTCTCGCTATTTTTGACTCTAAATTACATCATATAGATTTAGATCAATCATTAGTAGAAATTTGGGATAATCTGAATAAAATGTTTGGAGCAAAAGAAGTTAATGCAAAGTTTTCCTTAAAAATTCAACTATTCAGGTTCAAAATGGATCACTATGTCAAATCACATAAGTAATTTGAGGTCTATCATTAGGCAAATCACAGAAGTCAAGGCTCCAATAGATGATGATGATGCTAAAGCTATTTTGTTAAATAGTTTGTCTTCAAAATACAAAAATGTTATTTTTACACTTAGTCAAATAACTTCTCAAAACTTAGAAGATATGATTTCAATGCTTTTAGCAGAAGAAAAGAGAGTAAATGTACAAGATACATAAGTTGATTCTACACAGGAGATTACATTATATTGTTGAAGCAATAATAAAAGGTCAGGTACAAACAAAGGGGAAATTGAATGTTTTTACTGTAAGAAAAGGGGTCACACAACTTGGTCTTGTAGAACTCGAGCCAGTGATATTCTTAAAGGAAAACTCAAAGACAAATCAAATGAAGTTAACTTAGCTTGTGTTGAGGATGAGGATCCACCACATTATGCTTTTACGTATTGTGGATATGTACTTTAAGCCTTCACTATTGGAGGTTAGCGGCATCGAAGGCTGGAGGAGTTTTCATCATCTTGAGTCAACTTCTTGCTCAAAGATGGTTCTTTTCAAAAGAAGCATATGCTTTTGTGTTTTCTTATGTGTTCTTTTTTATCTTGACAAAATTGAAAGAATGCATATATTGCGAAGTTTGTTTTTGAAGATAGGTAGGGATTTGGTGAACTCAATATGGATTGAACATTGCCCAGATAGTTTGAAAGTCTATGATATGGGGAAATATACCCTTCGGAGGGTCATGAGACAATTTGTTGGAGCCTTGTGCAGCTCAACATGGATTGTTGTCCAATAATTCAGGGGATTTGTGATTTGTGAGTTTGGGGAGGTGGTAATCTAGGAACTTGGGAATTTAGGCTTGGTTACACCCTTTTGAGGGTTAAGAGGCATCTTGATGGAGTTCCACCTAATTCAATATTTGTTTCTTCAAAGAAAAATCTTCTGAAGAATATGTATTTCTTTTGTGTAATTAGCATGTTTTTGTTATATGTTCTATTTGTGAAATGTACACCTTAAAGGGGTGTTCATTAGAAATAAAGTCACCTTAGTGACTTTTTATGTAAGAACAATGTAATAAGGGGGGAATGTTAGCATAGCAGTTATACACTATTACACAATGTTAAGTTTAGACAGTTATGTAGTCAGTTACTGCCAGTTAATACTACTGGTTATTCAACTGTAATTGTCCCTATATTTATATGTTGAATCTTGTTCATTGTTAATAAAATAAAGATTAAGAATTCATCCATCTCAATCAATACCTAGTGCACATATATTTTTCAATTTTTTTTTTTTACTATTTTACTATTTTTTCACATGTGTATCTAAACAAAGAACTTGATGTTCAATGAAAAACCTATGTTCAACAAAACATAGAAAATAAATAAAATAAATAAAATAAATAAAATAAATAAAATAATCAAATTAAATATATTAAAAATTAACTTGTTGGAAAGCTCATTTGTATTTGAATGTTCATTCCATTTGAATGTCCAAACGGAGGTTTGAAACTAAAAATTCTAAGGAAAACTTGAGGCAGAGAGTGGGAGAGGCCATCCAAGGACCTTGTTCGAAGGTACCTTCATACAAAGGTAATACCTTCATGTGAAGGCACCTCTCATGAAGGTACCTTTGTTTGAAGATCCTTTGGCTGCCCAAGATATTAAAGAAAAATCATAATAGCCAATCTTTGAATGAAGGTAATTGAATAAAAAATATTAAAAAATGCATAACAAATAATCTTCGAACAAAGGTTGTTAACCTGACAATTTTTAAATTTTTTAATGTGAACTACATATAAATAAAAGGTCAAATATATTTGTGAAATTAAAAAATGTTTAGCCTAATATTTGTATTTTTTTGATTATTTGAAAGTGAAACATTTGGAAAAGAATTGCAAAAATTGTGTTTGCAATTTTGGGAGTTTTTAAGGACAAAATATTTGGTAAAGGAATTTTAGATTGATAATTTGCAAAGGAGAAAATAGGAAATAAAATAACAAGGCAAAATAAGTCTATGCATCCATATTCAGTAGAAAAGGAACAAAAATTAATTGAGGAAAGGACACAAAGATATTTTAGAAAAAAAGAAGGTATGTATTTTTTAATTCGTATAAAAATGTTTCAAAAATATTAGATTTGTATTTATCCCTACTTCCTCAACTCTAGTTTACAATTTTAGATTTGTATTTATCCCTTTTAGTTTATATTTTTAGATTTAATTTTAATAAAAAATAGATTCTTACATGTTCTACATTCATCTAAATTTCAAATTCTACATAGATTCCAAATAAATTCTCTAGGTTAAATTTACTAGTTCCTCTCTAGGGTTTGTATCTCTTTCCCCTCCTTCCTCAACTCTAAGTTTTCAATATAGTTTCTAGTTTTAGATTTAATTTTAAACTAGATTTAGATTTCTACATGTTCTATGTTCATCTAAATTGTCTAGGTTAAATTCACTGGATTCCCTAGTTTCTCTCTAGGATTTCTATCTCTTTCCCCTACTTCCTCAACTCTAGGGTTTGAGTATAGTTTTTAATTTTAGACTTAATTTTAACACAAATTAGATTCCTACATGTTCTACATTCATCTAAATTTCTAAACCTATCAACCACCAGAAAGATATATTCATGCACATTTTTGTTGTCATAGGTAAATCATCTGCAAAATCTATCACTATATTTTCACATGATAGTGTTTGGATTTGAAGTGGTTGATGTAGTGCTAGTTTCCAGTTACTTGCCTTAATAACATGTCACCTCAAGTACATTGTAAAACATAATTAGCATCATCAAGTCTAATTAATGTAATACTACAAATTAGATATGGTTTAGTGGCCCCAAAGTTCCCATCCACCTTAGGGGTACATGCACCTCAATAAGACTATTCTCTTCTCTTTTAGAATGCACAACAAACCCAAAATGAAGAGAAAACCATTCTTCACATGAAAATTAGTCTTATGAATAAATTCATCTTTCTTACCTTCTTCAATCTACTAATATGACTCCAAAATCCTATTTATATACATAATCCCTCACATATACTTGTATCATAGGGATGTTTTAATGGACATGAATGATTTGTGGCTTTTGAGAATGATCTAATAGAAATTTACAGCATTGACATCTTTAACTTAGCCTTATATGTATCTAATTTTGTCAGAATAGTGTTTATAAACACCTTAGAAGAGATTGTTGAATCACTAGGGTCAAATTCTCCTATGTCAACCCTTGGCCAAACCAACTTTATGAATTTAAGCAAATGATTGAAGACTAGGGTATACTTTAAGAAATGACCTTTTGAAAATTCTATAGAAACTTTAGAAAATCTACTATAAATGTTGGAGTAAGTAGGGTTTTACCTATTTATATTTGCTTAATTTTACTTAGGCACATAAAAATTTATAGTTAGGTATGGGAAGTTATTCCTATAACAAGTTAGAGTATTTTATTTATAGGAAATGTAAGGCTATATAAGCCACTATTATACATTTGTAAAATATCGTCATTGTAATATATCAAATTATTCGATCTCTTCCTTATGCAAGCTCTTGCTTGAGCATTCTCTTGTGGTGGTTTGTTTCTTGGTTTGATCCTTGAAGTCTACAGCTTCAGGATGGCTTCCTGTGTATCCCTACATGGTATCAGAGCCTGAACCAAGGAGATTCCAACCTGTATTGGAGAATTGAGTTGCTAGAAAGGAGATTTATCACATAGGCATCAATCCATGCCTTCATGAATTTTGGGTGGAATGATATATATTAGCGTTTGAAATTTTATCCAAATTTCTATTTTTCCTTAGATTACCCAGGCCACAAAGTGAGTGCTATCCAGCAAGCGAAATGGTGGATTTCTTCAAAGATGTGATTAGAAATTTGTATTCCATATTGGCTTCTTATACTATTAGGCAATATTTCTGTGTGTAAACAATCATATAATTCCACTTTCTGGGCCCCAAGAAATCAATTATGATCTAGACAGAGTAATTTACTCAGATTGTGCATATGTATTTCAAAATTGGCCTATGTGAAATCTGACATTTGGGAACCTTGCATAGTCAAGTGAAATCAGGCTGATTAAAGGCATAGGCATAGATGCCTACTAGAGAAGGTAGACACCTTCTTAGGACCTACGTACACAGGTCCTCTCTCCTGGCAAATCCTCACGTGCCCTCATTACCCAGCTCTCATGTCACAAAATTTGGCATTCGGCCACCTCCACAACAACAACAAGGACAATGAATAAGGGAAAAGGCATGTCTCTAGAGGATTCTCTAGAATTGGTTGAGGAATACATCTCAGGAAGAATCTATATTCTGTGAATAAATTTTTCCATTTTAGGGTTTACACATAGAAAAACGGAGGTGAGCCCATACATAGTGTTGTTTGAAAGTTGTAAAGGGACTTTAGTCCCACATTGAATGAGTAGTGGTGTTGTTTGGTCTTTATAAAGCCCAACACTTCTGTCTTTAATTTTGAGCACTTGTAAAGGCTCACGCTCACGTGAGGCTTGTGGTGTCATTTGTGACTTGTGGAGCGGGTGACTTTGGAGGTTGATTTGCATGGCTGGCCTGCCAACAAATAGGCTGTCATCTAGCCCAATCAGTGGGCCCCATATTTTTGTACCAAATCAAATTGCCTCAATTTTTTGGCCCCATTGGCTATTTTTTATCTAGGGAGTTTCAGATCAGTTTGTTTCAGTTTTTGGTCATTTTTGCTCAATCTATTGCGACTCACATGGCCACACCAATATTTGAGGTTCTTACTCATAATTATCATACATGGAAAGTGAGAATGCAATGATTACTTTGGTCCGAGGAATTATGGTCTACCTTGAATGAAGAACAACCAAATCTCACTAAGGAGTATGAAAAGTTTTCACATTGGAATAAGTGTGATGAGGCAATGGGCTTGAAGCCTTTATAGTAAAATGTATAAAATATAATGCACTTAGAATAACTTCTACCCAAGTGATGAATATACTTTTATCCTTTTATATTTGATATGATAAAACCTTTAAAAAATATAGTTATAAATTATTTAATTTATATCTGTAGAAAAGAAAAGAAAATTAAATTACTACATGATCTACATGATCATGAGACATCGTGCACATAATTCTTCTGTAGTGTTTGTGAAAAAGAATCTTCAAGATATGTCGATCACCATCAATGAACTACATCAACATATGGACAATCTACCCCACTCCCATCTAGCTGACCATTTGATGTGATTTGGTACAACCTTGAGAAGTAAATAATCATATTGGGAAAAATGTTGTGCTGAATTAACTGACATGCTCAACCAAATCAGATTGCCTCAATTTTTTGTCCCCATTGGCTAATTTTTTATCTAGGGAGTTTCAGATCAGTTTCTTTCAGTTTTTGGTCATTTTTGCTCAATCTATTGTGACTCACATGGCTACACCAATATTTGAGGTTCTTACTCCTCATAATTATCATACATGGAAAGTGAGAATGCAATGATTACTTTGGTCCAAGGAATTATGGTCTACCTTGAATGAAGAACAACCAAATCTCACTAAGGAGTATGAAAAGTTTTCACATTGGAATAAGTGTGATGAGGCAATGGGCTTGAAGCCTTTATAGTAAAATGTATAAAATATAATGCACTTAGAATAACTTCTACCCAAGTGATGAATATACTTTTATCCTTTTATATTTGATATGATAAAACCTTTAAAAAATATAGTTATAAATTATTTAATTTATATCTGTAGAAAAGAAAAGAAAATTAAATTACTACATTATCTACATGATCATGAGACATTGTGCACATAATTCTTCTGCAGTGTTTGTGAAAAAGAATCTTCAAGATATGTCGATCACCATCAACGAGCTACATCAACATATGGACAATCTACCCCACTCCCATCTAGCTGACCATTTGATGTGATTTGGTACAACCTTGAGAGGTAAATAATCATATTGGGAAAAATATCGTGTTGAATTAACTGACATGCTCCACCAAATTGGATTGCCAACAATATTCTTCACTTGTAGTGCAATAGATATGTACTGGATTGATTTGCATGCACTAATTCCTAGAACACCAACAACAAATCCACAAGAAGCTCAAAATTTGTGAAAGTAAAATATTACAATTGATTAGCCTCATATAATGTCTCATTACATGCACTTGCAACATACAATTTTTTGAAAACAAATACTTCAAAAAGGAATGAAAGCAACAGATTATTGGTCTAGATATGAATTGCAACATAGAGGTTCACCACATGTCCATGGATTTCTATGGTTAGATGGAGCACCAAATATTGACAACCTTTATTGGACAAACAATAGGGAACGAAAAAGTGCAGAGAAATAATTTCATTCTATTATTCATGCATGGAATCCATGAGATGATCCACATCAATGAAACATACATGTATGTCATTGATCTTTTGTAAATCTATATTTTATTTATAAAGTTTAATGCGTCAATGTAGCTAATAAATTCTTCTTTACTCTCAATGATAGGTAATGAAATTTTTTGTATGTAACATCCACGTCTTCGAAATACAAGACAACTTGCACAAGTACATATGGATACCAACTATGAAGAGATGTTGAATTGTGTGAAACAACATACAATGTGTTGAGAGCATGCATTCCTTCATAATAAAAGAGGTTGAATGGTTTGTAGGTAAGAGGTTCAAACATTGAATGCTTTCTATACAAATTCAATTTAACATGTATGAAACAAAATTAATATATGTCATTATTAATTATAGATATAATGCTCCATAACCATTAAACCTTGAGGGATCAAAATTATATCAAGACTCAGAAACAAGTGAAAAAAGTTTGTCTGCAAGAAATGATGATAGAGTAAATACACACAACCGCTACATTCTACAATTATGGAGAGCCAAATAAATTGGCAACCAATTCTTTCCAAACATGTTGTAATCAGGTACATTGCCAATTATGCAGCTAAAGTAGAGAAAATTTTAGAAACTTATCATCAAATGTTGATGCGGCTTGCAAACATTGAGAACCCTAACGATTTGGCAACAAGAGCATATAGAAGACTCCTTACTGAAACAATTGTAGAAAAAGATATTGGTGCACAAGAAACATGTCACATATTGTTGGAACTTCCATTAGTAGAGAGCAGTAGAAAACTTATCTTGATCTAAATGTGTCACTTAAGGTATTCAAACCTGTAACTAAAACCAATGAAGATGACTTTGAAGAAGTGACAAAATCTTTCACTGATGGATATAAAAATATGCATTTTCAATGGAAGGTATTTCACTTATTGATGCAGCTAAATCATGGACATATAATCCAAGAATTAAAAGAGATAAAAAATGGGAAGCAGTGACTATGGAAACTGTTGTTAGAGTATTTCCAAGGTTTGTATCCATCCTTGCACGTGAATTGGATAAATGGATTAATTTTTGTTGGTCAAATTTATTACTTTAGAAGCAACTTCATAATATAGAAAGAGATATTGGACTTCAAAATGATGCAATAATATTAAATTGGGAATTGTCCAATTATTATCCTTGGCATGTGGAGCGAACAACAACTCCAAAAGATGTTGAAAATAGTGGTGATTCTAAAGTTAAAGATAATCAACCTCTTCAACAAAACACAACAGAACATGAGTGGGAAATAGTATCTAGGATGCAACATGGTCAAATTATGCAAGTGACTGAAATAGATATGTTTGGAAGAAGAGATATTGATAGACAAATGACATGGGTTAATCAATATCAAGGTGAAGGTTACACAAATAAGGCAATAAAGTTCATAAGCACCACGAAAGATAATGGGTTTGTAATAGATGAGGACATACCACAAATTATCAATTATGTAACTTTGTGTGGTAAACAAAAAAAAAACTTGATATAATTATGACATAGTATAATGATGCTGAAAGTGCATTGCTATTATTCATGATTATTCAAGGAATAGCAAGAACAAGAAAATCATATCTAATTGGTGTCATCCGTCAAACTCTTTAAGAAGCAACATTCCCAGGTCATTGTCCACTTTTGTTACTTGCACCAACTGGAGTTGCAATATTCAACATCAAAGCATCAACAATTCATTCACAACTCTAAATCCCAATCAAAGATTTTTCTCAGTTAGAAGGAGCAAGACTTGCAAGTTTCCAAGAAGAGATTCAACACATAAAATACATCTTGATTGATTAAATGAGCTCTTCATTGGACAAAATTTTCTAGAGAACATAGATTCTAGACTTCATCAAGCATTTCCCCAAAATGTAAACATGAGTTTGGAGGTATATCTCTCATTTTTCTTAAATTTGTTTTATTTGTAATCTTTCATGTTATATATACTTCATCATGATAATTTTTTTTCTATTAATACAACACACTAATCAAAACTATCATTTTAATTTATTTTGTAGGGATATCTATCATTTTGTTGGAGATTTGGGATTGTTGCCTCCTGTTAATGACAAACCACCATATCTTAGTAACATACGTGCTAAATTACTACATGAGAAGAATTCAAAATTGTTATTACTTTGGATAAAACTTTTAGACAAGAAGGAGAAAGCAATCAACAACAAAGGTTTAATCAACTACTCACAAATCTAAGAGATGCAAATCCAACTATTAATGACTCAAAATTACTAATTTGACAAGGACTAATGCTGAAATAGACACTACAACCAATGAAAATTTTGATAACAATATTCATTTGTTTACGACCAATGATAATGTGCATGGTCATAACAGAATAAAATTATACTCATCGAAGTGCCCAATTACATGCAACATTGCTACAAAAGTGGGTACTGCCAATGCACCAAAAGGAGGACAAAATGATGAACTTGATGTGGAATTGTGAATTACTAAGGATGCACGAGTAATGTTAACTTCCAATCTTTTGATAGAAGTAGGTCTTGTAAATGGAGCTATAGGATATGTTTGAGAGATAATATATAGACTTGGAACTGTACCACCAGAATCACCCACATATGTTATGGTTGAATTCGAAAGTTACACAAACATTCCATTTGAAGATCAAAGTCCTCAAACAATACCAATTACACCAATACAAAGGGGTCATACAATACAAATGCCCTTGAGATTAGCTTGGGCATTGACTATACACAAATCAAAAGGTCTCACTCTTTCAAAAGCCACTATTGACATTGGACAAAAAGAAAGAACAAGATTGACATTTGTTGCTATATCTTGTGTAAGTCATTACAACGTCTAAGAATAATGCCACCATTTACATATGACCATTATGAAAAGATAAAAAAGGGAAAAAAACTTCAGAACCGAAAGTGTGAGGAACAAAGTCTCAAATTATTAGAAGAAAGCATGATTCAATATACTCCTTACAAATCTATTTTTATGAATATCAAATATTGAATAATTCAAATTTTCTCTCAACTGTATTACACATTTTCATGATTATTAATACATGATAAATGATGTGATGTACTTCTTACAAAGTTTTCTCAAATATTATGAATTAATATACCCTTTTTCACATTAACTTTCTTGTATTACTCTTATTCCAATCTACTAAAATATCAGTTATTAATAATTTTATGTTCTTTAAAACTGCTACACTATTATTACTCAAAAAAACTCTCTTAAACATTTAAATAGTAATTTTTACATCTTCAAACTGTAGATGCTACTAGCATACCTATCTTTAGAAAAATATATCTAAAATATGCCTAGAGATATCCTTCTTGAGGCGCCTATTTTTGAATTACTTTCTCGCATATAAGTTGAGTAGGCGTCTCGAGAAGGATATATCTTGACATATTTTCGATATATTTTTCTAAAGATAGATATGCTAGTCAAGAAGAAACAATAAAAAATAATGAATACCTACAAATAATTGTAGGTATGGTAATGTGTTATAGTATTTTATATGGTGGAGTGAAAAACTTAATTTTTTTAATTTAAGGAACTAAATAGTTGTAGGTATGTAATGTGTTATAATTGTTTATATGATGGAGTGAGATTTACATTTTATTTATTTAAATAACTATGTGCTTTTGAATTAAATTTATATGGTGATACTTGTACCATATAAATATATTTGATTTAAAAAAATAGGAAAGCACAACGAGATGCTTACAAAATTTGTGTAATTTATTTAGTACATAATGATGGTATATATTCGTAAAGAAGTGTGATACTAATAGTTAATGAAGATTGCAAGAAATGTTCTTAACAATTGAAACTTTTAGTTACAAATGAGAGCACCCATATTATTCAAAATAGGAAAATATGAATGTGCAAACAATTAGGTGTTGGAGCACTAAATTATAGTGTTTCTATGAATCCAATACCCTTCCTATAACAATGGGAAAATAAAAAAATATTCCTTGGGTTGTAATTTTATTGGCTGCGCATCTCCGGGCTCTGATGAGAGTCATATGTAGCGCAATACAGGCCCATTCAGGGCGTAATTATGGTCGGCAGGTTCATACTGATTGTTCGTGGTGTACGTGTCGCCATTAACACACACTTTCTCAAACTCACACACCAGCATACGGTAATCCACCTCACAACTTTGGAAGCCATGACCATATGCTCAACTCAACCAGTATGATATGAATTGATAATTGTGTTAAGGCAGGGGATGTTGTTCTTAGTTTGACTCCTACGATTTATAGCGCTAGTATTAGGCATATTTCCAATATTTTATCACTGCGGCCGTGCAGCCTTTGGATTATTTCTTTGGAGTCAATTGTGGGGCAAACTAGATTGTGGAATGCGACCAAGGAGAAATTTAAAGTTTGATATATCCAACTCGGAGAGAGGACACTTTAAAACGGATCCTTGTTTTAAATTGGCAATGAACTAGAATTATGATAGGAATATTCCCTATAAACAAATAATTGCTGGGTAATTACTATTTCAACCTTCCTTTTGTCTTGGAAACAACTTATATTAATGTAATCAATCATCATTTGGTAGGACATGCAATAGAAACAAGGGTCACATGACAAGTATTTGTCTATGAAGTATTGTAATAATAGTATTTGTTTTATAATAAAAACACTTAATGGAAATGTATTTGAAGTAATATAATAATTATGTTAAGTTCAATTTGTCTTCAATTGTACATTAGATGGATAAATAAATAATTTTAGGAAACATGGATTTAATAAATGAGTTATGACAAAGTGATTATAAAGGGTTAATTACATATATTGAATGTTTCAAATGACACACTATAGTAATGCATAAACGAGCTATGACAAAGTGATTCTAACGTGTTAGTTACATAGATTCAATATTTCAGATGATGTACTATAGTACTAATAACTAAATAAGTAACTTTGGTTGCAATAAGGCATGTACTAATAAATAAGAAATATTTTTCATAATGTATAAAATTTTCTAATGTTTTATTATGATGAGAGGTGTTCTACAGTGACAACAATACACAAAACATAGTCAAAATATATTTAAAAGTAAACATATAAAATAACTCATAAGTAAATAAAATAACTCCCAAGTAAATAGAAATAGCTAGATTCAAATTAAAAAAAATACAAATAAAATAAACAATGTAAATAAAATAAAATATTATTTTTGCTAGTAAACCTAGGTTAGGCACCAACGAGCTGCAACAAATGAGTGTTAAACCTGGATTACTAGTAGTAAAAGGTGTTCACTTGATCCATCCAAACAAATTTTATTGATCGAGATGTGAACACAAAAAAATTTGCATTGCCTAAGCATGAGTGGTCAATGAGAAATTTGACCAAACCTATAGCTAAAGGTACCATCAAATGATCTTGCACTCCACAAAATACTTAATCTTGATAGATATATTAATGAGACAATTCATTTCCATATAGCAACATCCAATCAAGAAAGACCAACTAGAGTCAAAATTGGCTTCAAAATAAAAATGAAACCCATTGGGAACCACCAACTAGAAAAGACTAACCATCAGTGAGACAACATATATACATATGTCTATACTAGGGAGAGGAGGCAAATTACATCAACCTTGTCCTCCATAAAACAAGTCTAGTAAGGGTTTGAACTAGGATGTGGGGGGCAAGGAAAATTAGATTGGTCTTGTCTAGTCCCCAAAAGTATTTTTACAATTATTACACATATCAAACTACTTTTGTGGAGAAACCTCAACCAAATCATCTAAATCTTTATCATCATGGCATTTTGTAAAAACTAGTTTAGCATCAAAGAGGAGGTTCACATCAAGTACCTTGGCATCATATGATGGCATCAAGGTGGTCCATAGAGAAATTGAAATAAATTTATAACTAATTCTCCACATCTTTGATGTCATTGTGTAGTAGAAAGGAACTAGTTGAATTTGACAATATTGATGCACAACTCAAGGATTGAGCCACATCAAAGACATTTATCCTTCCCTTCAACTTTCCTAAATCCAAGAACTTAGGTTTGTCATGGATGCTCTAATCCCAACATAGGGCATGCCATCCATTTCTTTAGCTAGCTCTAGATCCTCAACACCCATAGCCTTAAATTACGATTCTAGAATTCCTACTCTAGGTAGGGTATGAAGTCCTTAATCATAACACCACTAGACACCCTTTGCTTTTGAAGCCTTGTCTTCCACTCACCCTTACATAGTGTATCCTTCTTCTCATTCTCACATGACTCTTAGCTACACCATTTACCCATCCAAATAAAATAAAATAATTCTTAAATAGTTCTAAAGTAAAATAAAATAACTCTTGAATTATTCATGCTTTTGGACTTGACTGTGTTGATTATTTTTTCCTCAACGTTTTGAATCACACTTAGTTATCCATCATTAGGAGAAAAAGAGCAAGAGAAGAGAAGTAAAATTAGATTGGTCTTGTCTAGTGATTCATTTTACTTCTCTTCTCTTGCTCTTTTTCTCCTGATGATGGATCACTGAGTGTGATTCAAAATGTTGAGGGAAAAATAATCAACACAGTCAAATCCATAAGCAAGAACAATTCAACATCATGGACCGTGGAAAATTAATGACTACCAAAATAACTCTTACGTAAATAAAAATAACTCTTCAAATAAAAATAAAATAAACAATCTAAATAAAATAAAATAATTCTTAAATAGTTATAAAGTAAAATAAAATAACTCTTAAGTAAATAAAATAACTCAAGACTCATCTATTGGCATTTTTAGATAGATGTATTTTATAGTTTTATGTATTTTTAATTACGTCATGAGGCATTATTACAATGGCATCACAAGATGTGTGTACATATTTATGGCCCCGATTTAAATTGACATCTGCTAACTTTTCATAAGGTAAACTATTTAAAATAATTTAAACTATTTAATGTTTTTGATAGAGGGAATACTTTCCCCCACTATCCAATGCCTCCCACATTCTAGGAGGGAATATGGGGAAGGCATGCACAATCATAGTGGCGTTGTGGGTAGTTAGGGTTTGGGTTGGACATGAATACTCACCAATATGACATTTTGAATGACAATTTTTATTGTGGTGCTTCAAGATTGCATAGTTCCAACCATGGTGAGGGTGGCGGCAGAGAACAACAAAACAATGTCTGAAGGAGGAGGTAGTGATAGTGATGATAATAGCATGGTGAAGGAAAAAGACTAAGAGATAATCTCCATTGCTTCTTCTTCTACAAGTGAGGTTTGTATAGAGCCTTTTGATTATCCACATGATTTCATTTTCCCCCCAAAATGCCATGAGGGTCTGCCCATTGAAACCCCCGAAGGCCCCAGCATTGCAAATTCTAAACTGAGTTTTAATGCTTATACTGATAATTTTGAAGGAAACGAGGAGAATGAGACACCCAGAAGTCATGGGGTTAAATCACTAAGATTTGAAGTGCTTGAATCCTTTAGCAAAGTGTAGGATTTGGGTGTTTGTCTGAATGAAGTAGTTTGTGATTCAGAAGTTGGGGAGAATTTTGGGTTGAAGAATGAAGAGGAAGTATTGGTAAATTCTAAAAGCATTGGGGAATATTTAGAATCGTACAAATTTTGGGGTTGGGGTGTTAGGAGTGGTGTTAACTATTTTTTTTGATTTTGGAGGTTGGTGGAAGGGGAGGGTAGATCATCTTGGGCAGCCCAATACACTTTGGTTGATTGCTATGGCTGCTGCTTTGGTAGGTGTTGTGGTTTTGGGGTAGAGGTGGTAGAGTGAGCAGTAGAACAATGAGAAGATACGACAGCAACTCTGTGACAATGGAGAGGTATGTGAAAACATCCTTACATATTTTATACTTCATCATTTGGATGCTATCAAATAGAAAATTAGTTTAAGGTCATAGTAACTAGGTTGAAAATGAAAATCATGATTGCAAAATTGAGAACTAGTTCAATTGAATTTCTGAGTGAAATCAATAGTCGGATCCACATAAATGAAATGTTACAATCAAATACATTTTAGTAATGAAGAATATGTAGGGCATGCAACCTAAATCAAGGTAACGATAAAGACACTTCTTTTAATTTGCCCATTACATAATAATATTAGGCGTACTACATTTTGCAATCATAGTGTTATATGGAATCTCACACTGAGGGAACCAAACAAATGTTAGAGAATTTAGTTTTTTCTTCTAAATAGGATAGTTAGAGAAACAATCTTCTAAACTCTTAAATATACCTTGATAGGTTGTACAGACCAATTTGGTCCAAAGGATGTTAAAATTTAACTCGTCTTATTAGGATGTTTTAGAATTTAGTCTCAGTAAGGAAGATGGACTGTTGAACATCCATGAGGATGTGGTGGTGTAAAATTTTGTCAATTGGGTTAGTTAAGTTTCCTTTTATTGAAAAAATTGTTTTGACAATACTCAGAACTATGGGCATGTGAACAACCATGGAAAAAGATGGTCCCAAAAACCAATGATGAAGAATTTGAAAACATGTTCATTATGTTATCTGATTTCCTTAAATAAAAGAATGGTTGAACATTGTATTATGGTATTCTAAAGTTTGTTTTCACCAAACTTTTAGGATATGCCTAGGTAAAACCTGTGGTATGCATACTGCCATACCAGATATGGGTAGGGGTATTGTATGCTATGACACGACCAAGGTACTATGTATGATTGTACCCTAAACACCATTTAATTTTTTTTGTGCTAGATATTGCAAGATACATCACCCTTTTCATCTATGCACTATTTGGAAGGTCAAATGTTAAAAAGCCCATTTTTTTTGTTTTTAATAAATATAGTCGGTGTACATGTAAAATTTTAAGTTATCAACTAGAAAAATCATGTTGCAGAGGTGTTTGTAGAGATTTTAATGGTGGACTAGAGGTAGGTAGGGTTTCAAACTCTCAAGTTTTATTTTCTCTATATGTTCATGCAGTAAATTCCATATACATTTCTTCTACCGACCTCCCTTGAACCTTGGTCACTGCCCACACAAGAAGCTGATCCATTTACTTGGGACTATTTTTCCTCAAATCGATTATATTAGACTGTTTGTCAGATGGAATCAAAAAAATATTAAATAACTAAGCACCCCTGCTCTAGGCTCAAAGGATCTAATTTTTCTGACACAGTATGTGAAAGGAAGAAAGGTATGCGGAAAACACTTCGTACACTGATCTAATGAGGAAAGATTTATGCAAATTTTTTCTTTTACAGTTACAGATTAAGATGGACATTAATAGAAAGATAATAACAACTTCCAAAAGCAAACACAAAACTCACAACACAAGATATACATGTGGAAAACCCTTTCAGGTAAGAAACCCCACACTCCAAAGCCACCCAATATATTATTCAGGAATCACGAAGATTACAATATACTTGCAGAGAAAGCTTTTACAGGAGTATATCCAACCAAAGATCTAGGAGGTAATTTGACATCTATAAGATTGTTACATGCAACCTCCATCTCAAGTTCCTGATATATAGGAGATACAATACGATACACCACCAACGGTAATTACAAAACCATGAGCCAAAACCACCAAAAAGTGGTGCCCAAATTATCTCCAATCAAAGATGCCTTGTGATGTGCCAAACTACACACCAACACGTGTAACTCTCCCCTTTATAGCTCTTTTATGTGTCCAACACGTATTTTTATTTCCCAAAATAGAAGGTCCAACTTCTAGAGGCCATAACTTTTGATCCGGGTGTCTGATTGACGAACTGTTTGAAGCATAAAAAAGCTCATGAAGAGATCTATCACCCTATAACTTGCTATGCTAGTTATGACAATTTTTAGGATGTTTAGATAAGTTTTGATTCTAATAATTGAGTTCAAAACTTTTTTGACAGTTTCAAAAAATAGAAACTTTAATATCTCACAATCCAGATATGATCTTGAGTCGAAACTCACCTAAGATGTTTACTTATCTATTTTGCACCTTCTAGGAAAATTTTAGGTCAATCTAAGGTCAAATGTAAACTTAGTAAAAATATTAAGCCCCACCATTTTTAGCCCTTAATGAAACTTTGAAAGTTCTAGATCATTCTTCAACATAAAGGGTATTTGAAAAGACCAAAACTGGGAAGAATAGTAACCTTTCGAGGTTGAAATGTTGAGACACTTTTCCTAACATTCTCCCACTTATCGAACAACTTGCAAGAGCAAAGGAAGAATCAACACCATGATTTAATTTCTATGGGTCGTGAGGCCCATAGACTCTGAACACCATCTGAACTTCTTTGTGCTCATAGGTTTTGTCAAGGAATCTACAACATTCATCAAAGTTTCAACTTTTTACAAGTTTACCTTCCCATCCTCTACCATGTCATGAACAAAATGGTACTGGATATCAATATGCTTAGTCTTTGCATGGAAAGTAGGATTCTTCTCCAAACATATGGCATGTTGACTGTCACAACAAATAGTAATTTTCCTTGCATCAAACCTAACATCAGAACATAATCTCTTAAGCCAAATGGCTTCTTTACAAGCATGAGTTGCTGCCATGTACATAGCTTCAGTAGTGGACAAAGAGACCACAGGTTGTCGCTTACTCATGCAACTAATAACACCACCAAACATAGTGAACACATAAGCACTAGTGGATCTCCTATTGTCAATGTCACCTGCCCAATCTGAATCCATAAATCCATGAATACAAAGTGAATGCTGAGGTCCTGTAGGATAACCATGATAACATTAGGAATACTCAGAAGTACCCCATAAATATCTGAACACTCTCTTCACTGCATCCCAATGTACCCATCCAGGATTAGTCATAAATTGACTAAGGACTCCCACTGCTTGGGTAATGTCTGGTCTTGTGCAGACCATCGCATACATCAAACTGCCAACCACACTAGCATAAGGAACTCTGCTTATATCCTTTGTCTCAAAAGGAGACTTTGGACAATCTTCAACAGATAACTTTGTCCCCATTGTAATAGGAACAGTCAAAGGTTTGCAATCCATCATGTTGAATCTCTCCAACACAGTGTTAACATACTTACTCTGGCCTAACCAAAGTTTTTTGTTTTCTCTGTCTCTTCTGATTTCCATTCCTAGAATGTACCGAGCTGCCCCTAGATTTTTCATCTCAAATTGTGTTGACAACTGAGACTTCAAATCAGAAATCAAACTTTTACCATTCCCAATGAGTAACATATCATTGACATATAATGCAATAATGAGAATGCAATCATTGTCAAACTTATATTAAACACAATGATCTGATTTTGATCTCTGAAATCCAATACTCAGCACAAAGGCATCAAACTTCTGGTACCACATCCTAGGAGATTGTTTTAAACCATAGAAAGACTTTTTCAACTTGCAAACCAGATTTTCTTTACCTTTCACCACGTAGTGCTCTAGCTATGACATATAGATTTCCTCCTCCAAGTCACCATGAAGGAATGTTGTCTTCACATCCATCTGTTCTACTTCTAGATCATACGCTGCTACAAGAGATAACAGGAACTGAATAGATGTCAGCTTTGCAATGGGAGAGAAAATCTCACCATAGTCAATTCCCTCCACCTAAGAATACCCCTTCACAACCAATCTAGCCTTATATTTCTCAACACTACCATCTACACTGAATTTATTTTTGAAATCCCATTTGCATCCAATAGGTTTTCATCCTTCAGGCAAGGGCACCAAGTCCCAAGTATTTTTCTTTTCCAAAGCCTCCTTCTAGGAACCTGCATCTTTCATACGTATAGCCTCTTTCAAAGTTGTAGGCTCATCAGTGTTAGAAATCAAAGAAAAAATACAACTAGTATCATGCAATGGATAATCAAACCTATTAGGTTGCTTCCTTATCTATGTGGACCTCTTCAAAGGTTGAGGTTGAGGTTCTTCATCTTCTTCTAAACTTTTAGAGCTACTAGAGCTCTCCTCATTATCAGGTCCAATAGATGTTTTTGGTTCAACTTTCTCAGGGGTGGAAGGAAGCTGAACCACATCATCTTTCTTCTCTTCTTTCTCTAGCTGCAAGACAATAGAAGGATTGAGCTCTCTAAAGATCATGCTTCTACTATACAAAACTCTCTCAGCTACTGGATCCCAATGCTTGTACCCTTTCACACCGATGCCTCAACTGATAAAGATACACTTTACAGCCTTGTTCTCCAACTTAGACCTCTTCTCCTTAGGTACATGTGCATATGCCTCACAACCAAATACTTGAATGTGTCTTAATGAAGCCTTTTTACCAGACCATAACTCCATAGGTGTCTTATCAACAAGCGTTGATGTAGGGAGACCTATGGGTAAGTGCAAAGAGTTGGGGGGCCAAAAAGTGGCCAAATTATTTTCAAAAAAATTTAATGCATAACGTGAGCACGTTATAATGCGAGCATGTTATAACTTATTATAAATTAAAAAAAAACTTTATCATCTCATTTCATTTCTTTATTCTCCTCTATACCTGCGCTCTGCAAATCCTAGGAAGTGCACTCGCATTTTGGAAAAGGCAATTCAACACCAAAATCTTACCAATTCATCGCCAAAATGCTGCCATGATGTCGAGCACACCAAAGGAGTGAGTTTTATTTTATTTTTTATTTGAATTTGTTTCTAAATAGGTAGGTTTGAGTTGATTTTTGATGTAAATTTCATTAATTGTCAGGAAATGTTAATGCACCTCCTCCTCCTCCTCAAAATCCACAAAATCCTGAGGAGGAAATACCTACGGAACAACAACCTCCTCCATCCATTCCTCTACATGCCCCTGGAACATAAGAAAATGTAATGGCACAAATTGAAAATAATAAAAAAGAAATTGAAGATATAATTGCAAAGTTGAAAAATCGTTCCACTTCAACCTTGCATAGGTCCATGCTTGTTGAATCTCTTAAATCTATGTTATCAAATGTAGATTCAATTAGCAAGCAAATATCTAGTTGGACGGATAGGAGGAGAGAGTTTAGAGACTATTATGCAGACAAGCTGTCATACCAAGATGTGAAAAAATTATAAATTACAAAATTAGACTTGTGTTTGATTTTCACAAACCCACAAACAAATCAACCTCCACCCATTACATGCAAGAGGTTCCCTATCCATTGGTGCAATAACCAAGTGATAAGGGACAATTTTGGGGAGAGGTGGTGGATGGTTTTTGACCATCCTCCATGCAATAATAATGAGGTCCCATAATACTTTTTGAGGAAACTCTACTACGAGTTTATCCTCAATAAAGTGCCAAACTATTTTGATATGCGGGACTTTAAGGGTAGAGGTGGGGGGTCAATACAAGATAGACCAGGGGCACGTGTTGACCATAGTGGGTAGTGAGATAAGTAATTAGCAGACCAACCCATGAGCATGTTTCTATCCCTTCTATTGTGAAGGAAAGTGTTGAGGTCGATACACTTCAGTCCATTAGTGCCTTGACCCAGAGCATCATAGAGCATGCCAGTCCTGCAGCACAGAGTGGGTTGGGAGATAGTACGAGGAGTAGGGTCCCACCCCATGCTTGTCAGACTTGCAGGTCAGCCTGTGGTTATGACCCCATGGATAGTTAGGATGCAGGTGCACAGGCTACATCTGCAGCTGAGATACCCTTCTGAGTGAGACTTTCGGCCTTGATACTCAGGTAAATATTAGCAAGTTTATTAAATTTAATTTATTAAATTTTATTTTTGAAATGCAAGATTAACTAATTTAGTTTGATGATTTTAATGAAATTTTAGGGTCATAGCGTTGATGCAGTTTTCATTGGTTCTCCACCTGCATATTACACTAGATCATCTACTGTCAGGGTATGTAACTAGTAAACAATTATAAATATTACATGTGAATAGCATCGTTATATGAATGGTATTCTAATATCTGATTTTGGATGTTGAATAGGTTAATATTGGAGATTTCACAGCAACACCTGCCAGCGGTGGTGGACTTCAAAGCTTCACAGATGTAATAAAATAAATAGTTTAATGAATGAATTGTATTTACTAGATTTTTATATGTGACTTGTGTGCTTTATTGTGTGTACTTCCATGTTTAGATGAACGTGTGTGTATGTTAGGAGCCATGATTTACATCACTATTGTAGTTTTCATAATTGAATAATGTTATTTTATTTCCAGATGATGCACGATGTGGAGACACCTCTCGATGTTCAGAGGGCAATGGAGCATGGCGTGACCTTTGCGATTCATAGCTCCATGGCATTGACAGGGGTATGAGGCAGATTAGTAAATTTCAATTTACATTCATTGTTATAGTTGTTTATTTTTGAAAAATCAAAAGATCATTGATTTGAAGTTTAATTTCTATCTGGATGGTTTCTATAGGACATGACATCACCACGGCCTATTCCTGCTACTAAGGAAAGTGGGGAGACAGATTATATGGTAGCGATAAGTGATTATTTTGTTAAATGTTTCATTTTTTATAACATGTAATTTCTATATAATAATGTCTATACTTTTTATTGTAACGGCTAAAGATGCAGGAAGAACTAAATAGGAGGAGCAGCCCTCAGGTTCGTAGTAGACCACCCACATATTCATCTCCATCCCCTAGAAGATCAAAGGTTGCCCATGATCTATTCTCTTCACCAGCCAGAGGGGAATGACTTTTTATTGTGTTCCTTTGTTGTATGCCTATATGGTATTTGTGGACATATATTTTGTATTGCATATAGTTGACATTGTATGCCTATATGGCATTCTTGTAAGCCTATATGGCTATTTTGTATATATGTTATACTTATATCGATAAATATTGATGTATTTGTTGGCAAGAGACACTATATGGATTCATGAATGTTGTCATTGATGGCAACAAAGTCCATCCCACACATCCGCAGGACTTGGTATGTCTTTATCGGAAGTCATAGTGAAGAATGTTGAGGTCCGGTAAGCAAGAACAGAGCAGTCAGTAAGGTCTGACAGACAGGTCTGGATCTCTCAGCAAAAGTATCTCAGTGAAGTGCAGATTTGGGGAAGTCAAGAGGAGTATCTTGACTGATAGATTCCAAGGTTTGAGCCTCTGGTGTGGAAAAGATAAAGAGATATGAATGCTTGAGTGTCGGGTTCCCAAGTGACAGTGTGGATAGAGGAAGAACTGACTGGCAGAACATCAGACATTATTCTAGATGTGTTACTAATGATGGAAAAGGTTCTTAAGGCATAAGTTATGTTTGGTCGACGTGATTGATGACTTCTACAAGTATATGCTTGATCCGCATAACTTGGTAAGCAAGGATTCAGCCGACAGATCAGAGCTTGTGAAAAGATTGACTATTCCGGGTGCTGACTAGAAAGGTGATGAAATCACTTGTGCGGATATATATACATGATGGATTTAGTTGTGAGAAGTGGTGTGGTTGTTATTGATCTGCGAATAAAAGCAGAGCAGAGTAGAAGCAGTAAGGAAGGTTCGATATGTGAAAGGAAAGCAACATAAGAGAAGAGGAAAGATCAAGTGCAGCAGATCAGTGTACTGAGCCTAACCGGAACTGAACTCCAGCATATGTGGATACTACCAATCAGTTCAAGTATTGTATAACACTCTTTTTGTAGATAGTGTGTCTCTTGTAGGCAGTGTGCCTTCTTGTGAGTAGTGTGCTCGGGCAGTGAGCCCTAATTGGCAAGTGCCATTTTGTATTTCCATTCTTCTAATAGAGAATACAATCTTGGGTTAATCACCCCATGGTTTTCTCCCTTAACAGGGTTTCCACGTCAAAAATATTGTGTCATGTGTATTTCCATTTCATGGTTATGTTTACTCATTTGAATTAATGTTACATTAATTATTAATAAAGTTTAGAAAGTAGAAATAATTAGGATAACTGATTCACCCCCCTCTCAGTTATCAACAATCGGTATCAGAGCCAAGTTCCTCCTAACATAGTCTAACAACTTGAGGAAGATCTGGGAATTCAAATGGATGCATATGGTTTAAGGGAGCAACTCAAGACTGCCCTTGATGATCTTGAATAGTCAAACTCTGAAGTCAATGAATTAAAGGAAAGACTCAAATAGGCTGATGGTTTCATGAGAGAACTAAAAGACAAATTAAGTCTCTCTATGAAAAAGAGAAAGGAGCTGCTTCAGCAATTGGCAAGACAAGGTGAAGCAAATGATGCAAATGAAGAACTGAAGGAGAAAACTGAGTTGTGTGAAAAGCTATCAAAAGAAATCATCATGGTAAGACATGAAATGGAATCAAGAGTTATGAAGTTTACCCAAGAAGTTGAAGAGAAAAGAAAAATTGAAGATAATCTAAGACAATCTCTCAAAGAGAAATCAAAAGATTGCCACAAGATGGATAGAATTATCAGACATCTTGAATCTGATCTTAAAGATGCTAAAGATAATGAAGAAAAACTTGAGGATCAAATTGTCACTCTCAAAAAAGATCTTCAAATAGCAAATAAGTATAAAGAAAAATTCAAGATAAGTTCTGCTCAACTTGAAGTTCTTCTTGGAAGTCAAAAGAGGGTAGATGACAAGTGTGGTTTGGGTTATGAGAAAGGAGAAAGCTCCGGATCTGGTTAGAAGAATTTTGGATCAGAAAATCCAAGGAACAGGCCTAGAAGACCTCCGATAAGGCAACCTAATGCTCAAAGATATCCATCCTTCAATGGATACTACCACAACTACAATAACTTTGGTCATAAAGCTAATCAGTGCAGAAGGAGAATGAATTAGACTAGTACATCCTTCTCTGGACAGTGCTTCAACTACAAAAGATATGGTCACAAATCTCATGAATATAGAAATATGCAAATGAACAATTCATTCAATGGTAGATGCTTTGCATGCAATAGAATGGGTCATATGGCTAATCAATGCAGATCAAGAGGATATCAATCAAATATGCAAAGAAATGTTGTTTGCCAAATTTGCAATAGATCCGATCATATAGAAAAATTCTATAGAAGCAAGAATCAGGATAAAAGAGGTCTGGTATATTATAATTAGAATCAAGATAAGGGGAAACAAAAGGTCAATGCGGATGAAGTTCAAAGTGAGATGAACAAGATTTGGGTAAAGAAGAGTACAAAGAATGTAGGGGATGGATCTAAACTAGACTTTGGTGCTGATATTCCTTCTAGAAATTAAAAAGTGAGCTCTGGCTCAGGGGGAGACACAAAGAAAACCTTGTTCCCCTAGCCAGTCAATTGGTGCCGGAACTGGCACAAGGAGAGTTGAAGATTAAAAGGGATCATACAAGAAACATCTAAAAGGGGTATGGTAAAGATTTGAGAGATCTGCAAGAAGATTTGAAGAATCTAATCCTACCAGAATTGATCTGGTAAAATAGTCTTCCGGTAAAAATAGATTCCTTACAAGTTTGGTCTAGTATGATTCAAACTATGGTGTCTTGATCTGCAAATAGATCAAATGACTAATGAAAGGAAGATAGATTATCACTACTCTCCTAGAATAACTTCAAAATCTATCTCAGTGATCCGAAAAGGTTTTGTCTCTGAACAAGACAAACAAGGCAAACCGGAACGAATTAGGTTGCGCATTTATTGCAGAATGAAAATTAGGGCTTCTCAGAAATAAAAGAGTTCATTCACTCATCATTTGTACATTCACATTTGAAGAAAAGAAGAAAAGGAGCTCTGCAACTACCTCTCCCAAAGATCAAGACGATTCTTCATACAGCTCAATCCAGATTTCATCGTGTGTGCCCTAAACAACGTAAAAGGTATTCTTTGTTCTTGATATCTCTTAGTAAGATTTCTTAATGATGGCTACTTTGAATATAGTAAAGATTTCTAATAGACCTCACCCCATATTTAAGAAGCACCCATATAAATCCTTGGAGGTAGATCCCCTAGGAGCCTTCTCTAGTGTTCCGCATAGTGTTTTACACATAGAAGATATTAGGGTTTACATACACGCAAATGTTGAAGAGTTTGGAGAATTCAAACTAAGGGATATCTATCACAAACAATTGATAGATGATGCTTTTGAGCTCAAACCCCAATACAAGGGCCTCCGGAATAAGCACTTTGCACAGTACATACATTTCCCTTGTTTTACTGAGGATGAATGGGTCAGGTATATTTTGAGCAGAATCCATGACAACTTCATGTGGTTAAATGGACCATTCAAAATCACAAAAGATGCCATCAGAGCAGTTACCGGATTACACTCATCCAGTGGGATTCCTGTTCTTAAATCTGTGAAGAATCAAACTGTGAGTGAGGCTACCGGATCCAAGTTTGACAAAAGAGCAATGACAGTAGATGACATCTCTGATCTGGATGTCAAGTATGCCTCCATGATCATTGGATATAAAATATATCATTCTAGCAGGGAAAATTCAGTACCTGGAACTGCCATCTACACCGCTTATGAAATGCTATGAAAGGATGCAGACTATGATCTTTGTCAACTTCTCTTGAACCAACTCTTGGAGAATCTGTAGAAAATAAAGAAAGATAAAAAGAATTCATTCAAGTATGGTGGATTAATATTGTGCTTATTCTTCTACTTTATGAATGAGCTTCCCAGATCTAGTGGCTGGGTGTGGGAGAATGATAGACCAGTAGCTATCCAAATAAGAGATTATTTGCATGGACTTGGTAATGACAAAGCACAAAATACAACCCTGTGGGGATACTTCAAGAATTTCCAGAACATGATGCAAGCAAGAGAAAGGATTCCCTAGTCTATTGTCGAGAAATACAAAGACACAGTATGTTTTATGGTAGAGATTGATCAGTGCCTAATGGAGGCAGTAGAACTAAGAACTGTATGGATCATGCCCATGGGGTATGAAGTTGATGAACAAATTGTAGAGTTGCATGTTCAACACATGCTAAGTCAGCCAAAGGATCCAAAGGCAAAAAGGTTTGGAACCTTTGAGGAGCTGAGTGTAAAAATTCATGTGGAACTCAGAGAACCAGAGATCAAGAGGAAGGTGAGAAAAGAAGTAGAAAATATTGCCAAAGGCCTTGGCATCTCAAAGGAGGCACTTGATGCCCACAGGAAGAAGACAGAAAGGACTGAGGAAGAGAAGAAAGCAAAGGGAAGTAAGGAAAGTGGTCCAGTAGAATCTTCCACTCGGACAAGATCATCAAAGAGATCAGCACCTGTCTCAACCAAAAGCTCAAGAAGCTCAAAACCAGAAGTCAAAGCATCTGGAAAAGGAGAAAAGAGAACAAAGAAAAAGGCAACAAGGTCCTATGTTAGCCTAAAGGATGATGAGGAAACTGAATCTGATGAGGGGATAAAGGAAATAAAAAGGCAGAAGAAGAAAGGATCCTGTGAACCTTCCACAGGTCAAGACAAGGAAGAAATGTCAGAGGAATTTGTTGAAAAGCCCACCCTGTCTTTAGAAAGTGTAATCAAATCAGTCACTGTGGATGGAAACCTTCAACCAATGACTGAATTCTATGATGATTATAATGAGGCTGACCAAAAGATCTTGCAGGAAGCTACAGTTAAGTATCTGAACATATATAATAAGGCTTTTATTGAAATTATCTCTTATTCCCAAGAGCCTAGAAAAGAAGTTAGAAATGAGAAAGACTAATGCCATGGCAAAAGACCTAGAAATCTGGGAATAGATAGCAATTCAGCTATATCCTTCAATCAACCCCAAGACAATGAATATGATATTCAAAGTTTGTAAGGATGAATTCAGAAGCAAAGCAAGGATTAATCAACTGATGCTTGGTGAGACTGACAAGGTAGCCAAGGACACGGAAGAGATCCTCCAAAAGGCCTTCAAAAGATTTAATCTTCCTATTAGAGAGGACTTGGGTACTGACCCCTCGACCACTAGTGTTGCAGAAGAATCTACTGAGAAAATGACAGATGGGCCCTGAACAGACTAACATTTCTCCTCTGGTTTCACCTACAGTCTCTTGATCTAAAGGAGAAGAAAGAATACAGGAGAAAGAAGCAGAGGTGAAGGAAAAAGAGGTTGACAGTACCAAGGCTATAGAAGGAGAGAAGACTTCAATAGAGAAGACCACAACTGCTAGTGGTAAGGTTGTGGAAGGAGAGAAAGCTCCAAAAGATAGTTCTATGACTGTAGAAGAAAAGAAAAATTAGTCTCCAGCAAGAGACACTGTAAAAACTATCCAAGAATTCTTGAATAAAGAAACAATGGAAATTGATGAACTGGAGCTTCTACAAGGACCATTTAATTTTGATTCTCTCTCTTCGGTACAGACTATGAAGATAGCTTCATTCGCTAATGCAAAGGTTAAAGAAAAACTCCTAAAGTCTCACATGGAAGACTATGAGTTGATAGAAGCTGCTTCCGGAGTGCTTGAAAAGATTATGCCATCATTTCAGAAAGATCCCACAGCCTCCACATCTGGTAATCTCAAAACTCTAGTTAACAGTATTAGCACACATTTTGGTTCTCTAGAGAAGTCAGCTAAAGAAAAGGTTCGGAAGGAGTTTTTGGATAAGAGATTCTCTGAAGTGCAGGGTCTGATAACAAATGACAGGAAAGTCATGGATATTGGGATAAAGAGCTTGGAAAATGCTCTCAAAGATGGCAGAAATATATACAAATTTTGCTTATCTTGGCCCACAGTGACCAAAGATATTGAGAGAAAAGTAAAAGAACAAGAGGATAAACTATTAAGTTTGTCTCAAAGTTTTGATCCTCTCTCATCCTCCATAGTAAATCAAGAGTGTCAGACTATTGCAATCACAAATGCAATAAAGAATTTTGAGAAGGAAAGGAAGAACATAATCAGCCGGATGGGTGAACTTAGAAGGATCATCATCCCTAAGTTAGAGGCCATGCATGAGGCCATAAGTGAAGCTCAAATCACATCCCAGACCAATGATCCAACAGATCTAAAAAGGGCAGATGCTTTTGCGTTCCTATTGAGCAGTCATAGTTCAATTTTGGACAAAATGAAGCAAAGTTGGGCTACAGAACTTATTCAATTGAAGACAACTTTTGCAAACATACTTAAGTATATGTAAGTATGCCATACGTATATACTTATGAGGCTAAGTATAGTTGAATTTTTGAAAGTTTTGATATGTGGACCCTACCCTTTGCCATTGATGTCAAAGGGGGAGTGAAGAGCAGTGAAAAATGAGGAATCCAACTAAGGGGGAGCTCCGGAAAATATATATAAAAACAGAGCATCAGCCAAGGGGGAGCATAGTGTAAACACTTAGTCATTTTTCACTAAGTGTTGCCATTAATGCCAAAGGGGGAGATTGTTGGCAAGAGACACTATATGGATTCATGAATGTTGTCATTGATGGCAACAAAGTCCATTCCACACATCTGTAGGACTTGGTATGTCTTTACCGGAAGTCAGAGTGAAGAATGTTGAGGTCCGGTAAGCAAGAACAGAGCAGTCAGTAAGGTCCGACAGACAGGTCTGGATCTCTCAGCAGAAGTATCTCAGTGAAGTACAGATTTGGGGAAGTCAAGAGGAGTATCTTGACTAATAGATTCCAAGGTTTGAGCCTCCGGTGTGGAAAGGATAAAGAGATATGAATGCTTGAGTGTCGGGTTCCCAAGTGACAGTGTGGACAGAGGAAGAACTGACTGGCAGAACATCAGACATTATTTCAGATGTGTTACTAATGATGGAAAAGGTTCTTAAGGCATAAGTTATGTCTGGCCGACGTGATTGATGACTTCTACAAGTATATGCTTGATCCACATTACTTGGTAAGCAAGGATTCAGCTGACAGATTAGAGCTTGTGAAAAGATTGACTATTCTGGGTGCCGACTAGAAAGGTGATGAAATCACTTGTGCAGATATATATACATGATGGATTTAGTTGTGAGAAGTGGTGTGGTTGTTATTGATGTGCGAATAAAGTAGAGTAGAGCAGAAGCAGTAAGGAAGGTCCGGTATGTGAAAGGAAAGCAGCATAAGAGAAGAGAAAAGATGAAGTGCAGTAGATCAGTGTACTGAGCCTAACTAGAACTAAACTCCAGCATATGTGGATGCTACCAATCAGTTCAAGTATTGTATAACACTCTTTTTGTAGACACTGTGTCTCTTGTCCGTAGTGTGCCTTCTTGTGAGCAGTGTGCTCGGGCAGTGAGCCCTAATTGGCAAGTCCATTTTGTATTTCCATTCTTCTAATAGAGAATACAATCTTGGGTTAATCACCCCGTGGTTTTCTCCCTTAACAGGGTTTCCATGTCAAAAATATTGTGTCATGTGTATTTCCATTTCATGGTTATGTTTGCTCATTTGAATTAATGTTACATTGATTATTAATAAAGTTCAAAAAGCAGAAATAATTAGGATAATTGATTCACCCCCCATCTCAGTTATCAACAGTATTCCTATATGGATATTTGGTTAATAAAAATCTTTTTTATTGATGGCATCCATACTTGCATTATAAATCCATGTTTGAATGGATATTTGTAGATGGCTACTTCAAATATTTAAAGTCCAATTGTATTACATAGGATGTTTGTTGATCCAATAAACTAGCTATTGTTATTCAAGTATAACCTAAACCTCATTTTGGAACTAAAAGATAAAAGTTGTATTTAAAAAAAAAATGAATCATCATGTTGAACAGAAAATATTAATATTCTGTGTGAGTTGCTCAATTGAAAATATTCAAATGAGTATGCTGATCCATATTCTTTATGAGTTGGTCAATTGAAAATATTTCTTAATTTCTTGTTGTTATACCATATTGGGATGCAAAGAGTATGCTTGTTGTTTTGAGTAAGATAGTCAAAATCATATGCTTATGAGCACTTGATGACCATTGTGGTTATTAAATGTAATTCCTCTTGCATATAAGGCGAGGTTATGAGATTACATTGAGTCTTACCTAATTTTAGTATGCAACATAACATTGGGGCTATAGGCTTCCATAAGTCATACCTCAGGGATTTTTAGTTTTAGGTGCAAATTTGCTTTAAGACCTTAGGCGCATTTCTCTACTTGCACAACCTCAAAACTCTGCCTAGAACTCAAGGTGCCTTTCATCATCCAAACAACCTCAAAATTGTGCCTTGATATTGAAAGGATGTTTCAGAGTATAAAGGAGGGTGCCTTAAGGGAGGCAATTCATCTTGATTATCAAAGTTGATCAAACACATCAAACTGAGCATCATACCTCTAGGTGCATTTTTGCCTCTCTCTAAACTATCCATTTTGGTGCCTTGATGTAAAGTGAAGTCTAAACTTAGTGAAGATTGTGCCTAGAAAGATATCACCTTGGATATATGCCTAGAGTAATCCTAGATCATCCATTTGCATATAAGGGTCAATATAACATAATATAACTTAGGAAGACTTTGAAAATCATCAAAAGAAACCTAGGAACCTTTTCTTGTCTCCACCATCCATTTTGGGCACCTAGAGGAAAATGAACTTCAAATCACTTCCAATTGTAGCGCCTAGTGTTAGAACCTTCAAAATGACTAAATCTTACCAAAGGAAGTCTAGGCACCTATTGTCACTTGGATCATCATGAATGAGCGCCTAAGTGGAAGGAGAATAAACATCTTGTATGGAGGCACATTTTTGTGTCTAAATAACCTCATTTTGGCACCTTGAAGGAAGATGTTCTAAATCTTAAGATCTAGTGCCTAAGTGTAAAATGGTCTCCTATAGGTTTGAACAAGTGATTGAAGCCATCAAATTGCCAAGAAATGAGCTAAGTATACTAAGGCGCCTTTTCTTGTCTAAACTATCCATTTTGGCACCTAGGAGGAAGGAGATTCAACATCATGAATCAAGGCGCCCTTTTCCATCAAAACAAACTCACATTGGCACCTGGGAGGAAATCAACTTAAAACTACAAGTCTTGGAGTTTTTTCATGTTTTGATGATGTCTTTTGAGAACAATTATAATGGTTGAAGGATGAGGTGGGTAAAAAGTCCTCATCTAGCTTAGGCGCCCATTCAATATTTAGTTTTCTTACATATCTTAATTTGTACCTTGACTTGGAGGAGTTAGTTTATGCTTTAAAATAATTTCTATGTGTTTATATGATTCAATATTTGTCAATAATTTAATATGCCGGTACAATGTGGCTCAGACTATTTCGGCATGTTTGGGTGCAAAACAGGACCATGCCTAGCCTAAATGTACCCATCCAGACACATTGGAACTGTCAGTTTGGCCACACGAGGAGAAGAACAAAAGTCACACCCCTTTGCAACTTTACACTGCCTCCTTCTGACGATTTTTGGGGCAGTAGAAAACCTTTCACCACGGGCAAACGTCTCATAGATATAAAAAACTGAGAGAGGTTATTGTAGAGGCACTCTACATGATCGCGTTGCCTCAGAAAAAATATTTCTAAGTGACACAGTTTTTGAGTAACATCTCATCAAAGATTGCTTCCTTTTTGCACTTTGGACTCTTTAGGGATATCGTTGGTACAATGTAGCTCGGATTGTTTCAACATGTTTGGGTGAAAAAAAGGACCATGCCTAGTGTAAATGTACCCATACGGATGCGTTGGAATAGTTAGTTTGGTGGCATTAGGAGCAGGACGAAAGTTACACCCCTTTGCAACTTTACATTGCCTCCTTCTGACAATTTTTGGGGCAGCAGAAAACCTTTCACCATGGGTAAATGCCTCAGAGATATAAAAAACTGAGAGAGGTTATTGTAGAGGCACTCTACGTGATCGTTTTTCTTTAGATGGAATGTTTCTAAGTGACATGGTTTTTGAGTAATATCTCATCAAAGATTGTTGTCTTTTTACACTTTGGACTCTTCAGGAATATCATCGGTACAATGTAGCTTGGACTGTTTCGACATGTTTGGGTGAAAAATAGAACCATGCCTAGCCTAAATGTACCCATCTGGATGCATTGGAAATTATGTCAGTTTAGTTGCATCAGGAGCAGGACACCAAAAATGCAAAAGTTGCTTTGTGCAACTTGACAACATTGACACTTTTTTGCAACAGGACTCAAAGACTCAAATTGACCCCAAATGACTCAAAGTGACTTAAAAAGAAATGAAATGGTCTTAGAAGACCTGATTACATACAATTGACTCAATCAAAACAAAATTTTATTTTTTGACCCCTCTTGGAGGCATGACAACCTAGGTGCCCCTGCACCATTAGTGCAACTGAAGGACTATGGTGGTGGCATGAAACAAGAGTGAGTTGACATTCATTTGCATCTAGTTTGGCATCTTGAAACAATTCTAGAGTAGAGTAAGACTCATTTTCCTGAAAATAGTTTAAGAAACCCTTATCTAGGGTTTTGGTAAGAATCATGCATTTTTTGGCCATTCCATTGATTTGATTCACTTTTGATCAATGGAATGGGTTGTAGTAGGTATTTTCTAGTATGCTATGATGAGTTTTTGGCAAGAAATCTGAGGAGAAGAAGTTTTCTTTGAGGAAACCTAACAAAACCATGTGTTAGGTGATGTTTAGAGACATAGAGAAGGAACCATAGAGGCATTTTTGGGAACAACAGATTGTAGGAGGACAAAACCCACAAAATTCATAGTTTTGACATGAATACTAAGTGCTCAAGTCATTGGTTGAGTTCTGTGTGTGAATTTAAGGGGGGTCTCTTTGTATTTTAGGCCTAATTGGGGCTCTGGGTTATTGAGAAGAGTTATAGGTTAGGATATATCATCCAAAACAACCTATACCCAATTTTGGATATGTGATAGGGAGTCCAAATGGGTATCTACTGATTGTCCAAGTTCTATGTTTGAAGATATGTATCAAAAGTTATTAGGATTGTTCTCCTTTTTTAGGGCTACAAGCCATTTCTTGGGTTTGTGAAGGAAGTGTTAATCCTGAGTTTGGTCTTCCTTTGGCAATGATTGCAATGGGTCCCATAGCATTTGAAATCACCTTTTCCATGAAGAATTTAGAGTCTCTAACTACTATTCCCACTTTTGTATAATGATCATGAAATTTGGGCTTTAGAGCATAAGGAAACCTTGTCTAGTTTGCCATCCTCCAACTATCCCATTGCCTCTACATCACAATTAGAGACACCTATTATCTAGTTAGAAACCAAGACACCTAGAGACACCTATATTTTATACATTACCTAGATTTTATACATTATTGTTAGGATCAACTTCATCCATCACTTAGGTCTAACCCCATGAAGCATAACATGATGATGTAAAAATGTGTATATGAGTAAAAGTGGAGCAGGAAATAAAAAAAGACAAACCTTACAAATTAAGGTGCATACTTACAACTCAATGTAACATGACTTTACAAAATCAATGTGAATACTTACAAATTAATCCAATGAACCATCCGGGTCTGCTCTATTCTTTATTGTGTCAAGTGTTGTTTCATGGTCAGACTCACGCACCTTCCACAAGATTTTGTTCAAAGGTCTACCTCGATACTATATCAAATGAACATTGGATGCCATGACAAGGTTCGAGTAATGAAGAATCTTCTGATGCATGTCAAAGTCCTGAAACAACCAAACATTAACACTCTTATGTGGGTACCTTCTAAGCCATGTTCCAGTAATAACCACTGAGCCTGTAGGGTATTCGATGTTTTCTTCATCTGTAACTGGGGCCTCCAATTTCTCTTTGGCCTCAACACAACGACATAAGTAATAATCTGTTCCCTCTTCATTATCTTCATCTGCAATAACTGCATATACGTGCCCTACATTGATATGTGTAGCAAATTAGATGAAATTAGTCAACATTACAAAACCACTACAAAGTAAGATGGCATTAGGAATTTCAAAAACTATGCAAATAGATATATTACCTGGTTGAACTAGATCTGATATGTGGTCAAAGTCAACTGATGATTCCATCTGTGTTAGTTCCAATGCCATCAGGGGTCGATACGTGTCAAGTGGGCTAAGATAACTTAATTGCCATTCGTCAACCCACTCCTTTGACTCGCACTCATCCCAGGCTTGAATTGTACAGGAAGAACAAAAGCATGACATCTTTTGCATATGGATACTCCATGAACCTGCAATTAAGCTTCTGAAAGAGTGCATCTCATTTGATTCTGTCAGTGTACAATAGTCCTCATATGGTGCAATGTTAGTATCATCTATCAACCAAAAAAATCTACGAACTGAAGACTTACCTTCATTACCTACACCCATGGAAGCATTACACCACTCGACAATCAATTTTGTATCTGTCAACTTTGTATTGTCTTTATACTTTAACTCTTCTCGTGCTATGGCTCTTTTGATACATGCTCCTGCACAATCATGCTCCCCCTTTCCATGCCCAGCCTCACAAAAGTTCCACATATGCTGAATACCTATAAAATTATGCCTCTTACTCAGCCAATAGAAATTTTGTGAGTTCTTGAATTGTGATACACAGTTATCCAACCATATGATATGTTGACTGAACGATACATGCCCCTTCTAGCCAAATCATTGTAGAACACCTGAAAGAAACCTTGCATGAACTCCGTAGAATGCGTGCGATCATCACTAATATAGAAATTATACTCCCTTACGATCTTTCTATCATCCTCTGTACTATCATTCACATGGATGAATGCGATGTGCACAAATATAGAAACTTGTGTGGTGTTGTAATATTGTGATTACACCTCACGCTGTGGCTGTAGATTGTAGTTCACTGCAAAGTCAACGACTGAAACAATGCTACCAACCAGAAATGTGTCCTTGCATAACTTGAATTGTAAGTCCAACCATCGAGCTCTATGGGCATGTCTTGCATACTCATACACTATGCTGTCATGAAATATAGGCATAAACTGATACACTGGAATCTTTTCGATAACCAATTCACACCTCTTTGCTTCTTTACCATCTTTTGTATTGTATGCCACTATTTTATACTTGCCAAACTCTACTAGTTCGTTTCCAACTGCATGTGTTCTTTCCATATGTTCACATATTGGCGAATGTTGCAAGCCACCGCAATGATGACATGTGCCATCCAAGTATAATTTCTTGTAGAATATTTTACCTTCCTCTCTTTCACATAAAATTCTTGATATGAAGTCTCTTGAAGATGTTGGTGGGGCACGTATGGCACAACCCTGCAAAACATTGTTAGTATGCATATCTAAACATATAGACCTATAAACATCAAAATGGTTAGAAAATTCAATATGTA
This sequence comes from Cunninghamia lanceolata, assembly GCA_027924645.1. Lineage (NCBI taxonomy): Eukaryota > Viridiplantae > Streptophyta > Pinopsida > Cupressales > Cupressaceae > Cunninghamia > Cunninghamia lanceolata. The sequence continues at coordinate 25,577,974 of BSBN01000213.1, read as the reverse complement.
ATCTACAACAACAAGTAGTGCATGTGTGATTTATCTTGACATAGAAAGGTTTTAGAATTTTAAAATATCTTTGACAAATTTTAATTTGAGGATACTTCTCTAGAAATTTACCATAAAACTGTGTTTGAGTCTTATCCAAAAAATTCTTTGGATGTGGCTCACGGTTCTGACTACTGATTCTCCTTCTTACCACATCCCTTTGATTTGGAGATACCCTTGTGTAATTCTTCCAAAAGTCTTCAATTAGTGATCTCAATGCTTCAACAATTGGTTTATCTTTTCGTGATAGTCTCCCCGAGAACGCCCATAATTCATTGGCATTAATGTCCTCAATTCTTTGGTGTCTTCCAACGGCTTTTGATAAAGTTTTCCTATTAATTCTCAATTCTTGACTCGTCTTTCTAATGAGATGAGCTTTCGTCATTTGACTACTTACTATAGTCGATGTAACCACACGCTATGTTGCATTACTATCTTTTGTGCATGAGGTGTTACCCACACTCTCATACGCACTCATTAGATTCTTGACAATAGATTTTTCACTTGAAGCCTCTGATGTTCTCAACCCAAGAATCTTCATGATGGACCTATATTTTATACTTCGCATCATTTCAAGGAATAGTTGACATCTTGCAGTCTCATTTAACTTTTCAAAGAACAATCTCCAAATCTTATGAGCATATCTTCTACAAGTGCATTTTGGAAATCTTACCTTCCATTGGCTGCAAAATATTCTCATCAATATCAATCAAATACTTTGGCTTTCTATGCAAAATTCTACGTGGTGTTAAGTTAGATAAATTCATCTCAACATTAGGAATTTCATTAATATTTAAATGAGATGGGCTATATGGCATACCTTCGATCGAAGATGGAATAGATGACATACCTTGAGGTTGAGGTGGGAATGATGGCATACCTCCTTCATCACATGTGAGTGATGATGTACTCTCAACTTGAGATGTGGTAGATGGTGTCCCTACATGTTGACTTGCGGTAGAGGATGTGTCTCCAACTATGGTATTCAAATCTCTCATAGCACGAAGTTTTTACATTCGTTCTCTTTGTGCCGCCAATACCATATCTCTTTGTGATGGTTATGGTTCCTCTTCAATTGGCATGTCTTCATTTATCGTGTCCAATTTCCTCTTCTCATGAAGTTCCCTCATAGCCACTACTTTCTTTGCATTCTTAGATTCTATCTCTTCCTATGTTGGTTTAATTCTTGATCATTTCCTTGGCATGATGGAGAATTTGTCTGTAGCATGATAAAGAGACCAATATTAGTTCCTAAGAAATGAATCCATACAAATAACTAAAATATATGTCATTCAACCCTTCATAGTAAATGTACATACAATCATCATGTAAAAGAGTAAATGTCACTCAACCAAAATAGGTACAAAGCATACAAAGCAAATTATTGTAGCCATGAAAAGAGTACATGGGACTTCATGCTTGAAAAGGTTGAGGCAGACCTAATTTGACATGTTTGTTGTTACTAGGGCTACTAGGATTTGGAATTGAGGTGTTTTGTTGGTACTAGGGATACTAGGATTTGGGTGGCTTGTGAAGGAATAAACAACAATTGTTGTGTCATGTGCATGTACAAATCATCATGAATAGGTGCATAAGGAATGTCCTAGCTCAAGATATGTGCATACAAATCATCATGTCATGTGCATACTTGTATGATCTTGGCACCTATTCATTTGTATTTTAACTTGTTAATATGACAAGATAATAGTGGGATTATATTTTTATTATGTTGTAAGGATTTATTCTTGTATAGTTTGACATCATGGTATGTTAAGGTCTGTTTATTACACATAATTATTAAAGAGCCCAAGTGTAGAAAATATACATGGCATCATGTGAGATTGTAGGCCGTTTTCTTGATTGGGAATGTGAAGAGTTTTAAACATGTATGATAAAGCATGATAAAGTAATTCAAATAGAATTAATAAAAATGTAAAGAACATGCATGTAAAGACTTGACATACCTAAAAAATGAAGATTCGAATGGAGAGAGTACCCAATTATGTAGTGTTTTTTTCTTCTTGCATCAAACTCCTTAACAATTTGAGTTTTTCACCACTTGCTTCCTTTTCAATGTTAAATTGAATAACACTCAAATATAATTACTAACAACAATACTATTAACCAATCTATAATGTTAAATTCCTAAAATTGAATCACAATTAACATTGCAACACTACAAAAATTAAAACTTGAATAGATATATATCAAACTTGGTGTGAAAACTATGTTATTTCCTCCTCAAGTTGGCAAAGTAGAAAAGATGGTGGAAAGATCATGCAAAGGTGGTAGAAAGTGTAAAATGTGCATGTGAACTTCCCAACATCATGAAAGCACTTCTTTTTTGTTGAAGCATGTGCATAATCAGCATGAAAACATAGCATGTGGGCCTGGATCATGGGGGTCAACACTTTTTTACTGTTTCTATAGTAGGACAAAATGTGAGTGCGTTATAACACGCTTGCATTTTGTCCTGCTATAGATTGATCCATAAATATTTGTGTGTATCTCACCTTTACAATACCTCACCTCTAGTTCCATCAGCTCATGTTCTATATCTCACTTATCTCTCCCCCTTACCTCTCTACCTCTCTACCTCTCCCCTGTCTATGTCTCTCAGTCGGTCCTTGTCTACCTTAACCCTAAACCCTAATCCCTCAACCCTCAACTCTACTCCCTCATCCCTAAACCCTAAACACTATCCCTATTCCTAAACCCTCAACGGGCTCGATACTATACCTTAAACACTAATCCCTTATCCCTAAACCCTCCAACCCTATCCCTAATCCTTATACCCTCAACACTCTACTTTAACCCTAATCCCTCAACCCTCAACCCTCGAACCTCAATGTACTCAACCCTGAATGTCAAACCCTAATCCCTCAACCCTTAACTCTAATCCCTCGACCCTCAACCCTATCCCTAAAACCTAAACCCTAAAGCCTCAACCCTCAACCCTCAATGTCAAATCCTAATCCCTCAACCCTTAACTCTAATCCCTCAACCCTAAACCCTATCCCTAAACCCTAAACACTATCCCTATTTCTAAACCCTCAATGGGCTTGATACTATACCTTAAACCCTCATCCCTTATCCCTAAATCCTCCAACCGTATCCCTAATCTTTATACCCTCGACACTCTACTTTAACCCTAATCCCTTAACCCTCAACCATATCCCTAAACCCTCGACCCTCGAACCTCAACCCTTAATGTCAAACCCTAATCCCTCAACCCTCAACGTCAAATCTTAATCCCTCAACCCTTCACTCTAATCCCTTAACCCTAAACCCTATCCCTAAACCCTCAACACTATACCTTAAACCCTAATCCCTCAACTCTCAACCCTAAATCTTATCCCTAAACCCTAATCCCTCAACCCTCAACCCTAATCCATCGTCCCTCAACTCTAATGCCTCATCCCTAAACCCTAAACACTATCCCTATTTGATGGGGAACCTCATACACTAACTTAGTATATGCTTGGCGTGACTTGCTGTAACCGGTGGTAATACCCTGATTCACTGTTATGCCCGGTCAACATTTGTATCTGACGAAAGATATATTCTCAATGTACATTCCCCACATGCATTTGTGATATACATTCGCAATATACATTTGAACCACACCCATTGGCGGGACTTGAGTTATCGGTCAGACTTACCACAGAGTCGCCAATTCACCGATTCCTCCCGATGGATCCTCTGTCAATGGGTCGATCCTCTCTTCGGCCAGACCACCCTTGTCGCCCTGAGCAAGGAATGCTTCGTCGATGGCCTCTGCCCCATGGATAACAACTCCAAATCCTCTAATCAAACCCTAGCACATGGAGATGCTAGGCTGCCTACTGTGTACAACCCGCGATCTGGAACATTTGCATCACCAAATCATGAAACATAACAGGAAATGAAAAACACATATTATACAATGAAGCCATTCCACTAATTTCAGTAGAAATCTCACTAGTGGAATGCTTCACATTGACATTTCACAACAACAGAAATACAGACGGGAAAGGAAATCTACAGCTATACAATTCATATTTACAGAGAACAGAAAAACAAATTGACGACACAGAATAGTTGACTTCTCCTTAACACAATGCGTGATTACATTCAATCGATCTGATTACAATAAAGATCATAATGCCTGATCTTGTTCATTCCCCTAGGTTTATAAACTCACCCAGAGTAGTACCAAACTGACTCCAAGCAGCTGGGAGACCAATTTCAAGTGGCTGGGAGAAACTAATTGTCTCCAAGCAGCTAGGAGAACAACCGTTTAATCATTTACAATTTGACAACTGTGACCTAAGTCCCTTGGGACTTACAAAATGAACCTAGATACTAACAGAAATTACATGCATTGGTCAAATAGACCTTATTACAACTCAAAACATGATTTCAAAGCCAAACATGACTTAAATGCCTTACGGAAGCCACCTTGTGTTAGGTGCTCCTGCACCATACACCCCACCTTGAAAAGAACTCATGTCCCATGAGTTGAGTCTTAGTCTTGTACCACCTGTATCCTTTGCTACATCATGCCTTCCCCACAATCTCTAGACTGCAACTTGCTTCCATGGAATCAAAAACTCATGCCTAGCATTGTAGGCTCTACTCACACCTTGCCATGAGTGAGTGCTTGCAATCAAACTCATACTTTGCTCCCCATTCTTCCTTACTATCATCTCTGCCTGAACACCTGCATTCAAAACCTTGTTTGATGCTTCTTGTACTGCTGCTATGGTAGAATATGTTTGCCTTGCAACTCTTGTTGGCTCTAGAGGACAAACAATAGTCCCTACTATGATAGCATCTGCTTTGTTCCAATCAACTTGTGGCTGCTTGCAGACCTACTCTTTGACCTTCTACTGATCCATCTCAGACATCACTATCTGATCTCCATCACTCAAAACTAAAATCACTTTCAAATTGTGATCTTTGGTAATCCCACTCCTTGAGGTATCCTCAACTATCCTTGTTTCTTCTTCATTGATCATCACAAACTCTTTCTTACCCACCAAAATAATCTTAGCTGCCTTCTTTGCTTTAGCATCCTCCTGCAATGGTGTCAGCACAAAAGTCTTTCCATCCTTCTTGATGGTGTATGTGTTAGCATATCCATCATACAATGCTTGCTTATCAAATTTCCATGGTCTACCTAAAAGTAGGTGACAACACTCCATGGGCAAAATGTCACATAAAATTCTATCCTTATATTCTCTAATCTGAAAATCAACATATGCTTGTTCACTTACCAAAAGTGATTGACTGTCACTTACCCAAGATGCGTTGTAAGGAGTTTGATGAGGAATCCTTTCTATGTTCAATTTATCCACCATTTCCCTGGACACCATATTATCTGTTGAACCAGAATCTATGACTACCTTGCATATTTTACCTTTGCTTTTGCAATTGATCCTGAAAAGAGCTCTCCTCTGTGATGGTTCAGTCTTCACTGGTGCTTTGAGCAACATCCTCTTGATCATCAAACTTTCTCCCGTTTCTGATTCTAGATTCACTTCAGGAGATGCCACACTCCTTGTATCTTCTTAAATCAAAGTGGTTCTCTTCTCATTACCATGAGAAGTTGAGGCCTTCTCTAGACACTTACAAGCTAGGTGCCCTATCTGATTACAATTATAGCATCTCATGTTAGAGAACTTGGATCCTTTGTCTGATCCATTTGTCCCACCTCTTTCATTAGGCCTTCTTCCTCGATAGCCTCCTTTGCTACTTGAGCCCCCAACTTGCTCGTCTTGGTTAGACTCACCACTAGGCCTCTAGTTAGGACTTCTTCCTCCAAAAATGCCTCTAAAATTTCGGTCATCTCTTCCTCTACTCTGCTGCTCACCTTTCCTCTTCAGCTTCTCTTCAGCTCTTAATGCTACTTGAAAGCATTTTTCTACAGTTTCAGGGGTAAACAAAATTATCTCATCTTGAATATTAAACCTCAAACCATTTAAATACCTTGCTACCTTGGCTTTTTCATACTCCATGTACCCACAATGAAGAGTGTATTTGTGAAATTCCTTGGTAGCCACATCCATATCTTTTTTCTTAAGGTTCTACATCTGCATGTAAATCTGTACCTCATAGTCAGATGGAAGGAACTGGGACTTGATCTTCTCCAGCATTCTGCTCCATGAAGAGATCATAATTTTCCTATTCTTTACCCTCTCTCCTTGGGTGTAATTCCACCATGTAAGGGCAGCACCTTTGATTTTAGTTTTTGCAAACTTAACTTTCTTACTGTCAGGAACTTCCTTGTATTTGAAGTAGTTGTTCAGAGCCTCAATCCACTCCATAACTTCATCAGCATTCATCTTTCCACTAAACATGGGAATATCTATCTGAGCCTCTAAAGAGTCCTTGCCAATTGCCCTGATGGCTTTGAGGAATTGCTTTTGTTTAGCCAGTATCTTTTCCTCTTCTTGTTCCTCTGCTTCTTCCTCTTTCTCTTCTTCTCCATCTGAGTCTTCATCTACCCTTTTACCTATCTTCATTGCCTTCAATTCTGCCTGGAGTGCTTCCTTGACCCTAGTTTTGATCATCTTTTCCATCTCTTGAAATTTCTTGACCACTTCAGTGGTCATCCCCTTTGGAGGCATATCGCTAGCCTCTCCTTCGCTTTCTCTGTCTGAGATAAACATTCATAGATAGCACCCAAATGCCAACACTTCTGTAAATCCTTAATTCGACTACAACACAATGCTCAATCAACTGTCCATCCTACACGCTGCTTCACAGACCCATTCCTCTTGTCCAACAACAGATCCTGGAGATGCACTACCACTCTCTCTCACAGTGGCTTCACTCTGCACCCTCTTCCATCCAAATCTCTATTGGTGAATGGTCTTGATAGCCCTCATCATCACTTACCCACACACTATAGGAATAGAATTCATCTGCCTTCAGAAATCAAATACACAACCCTCTGCCCAGAGCTTTCACTAGCTCTGATACCAATATGATGGGGAGCCTCATACACTAACTTAGTATATGCTTGGCGTGACTTGTTGTAACCGGTGGTAATACCCTGATTCACTGTTACGCCCGGTCAGCATTTGTATCTGATGAAAGATACATTCTTAATGTACATTCCCCACATGCATTTGCGATATACATTCAAACCACACCTGTCGGCAGGACTTGAGTTATCAGTCAGAATTACCATGGAGTTGTTGATTCACTGATTCCTCCTGATGGATTCTTTGTCAATGGCTTGATCCTCTCCTCGGCCAGACCACCCTCATCACCCTGAGCAAGGAATGCTTCGTCAATGGCCTCTGTCCCACCGATAACAACTCCAACTCCTCCAATCAAACCCTAGCACATGGAGATGCTATGCCACCTACTGTGCACAACCTGTGATCTGGAACATCTGCATCACCAAATCATGAAACATAATAGGAAATGAAAAACACATATTTTACAATGAAGCCATTCCACTAATTTTGACAGAAATCTCACCAGTGGAATGCTTCACATCGACATTTTGCAATAGAAATAAAGACGGGAAAGGAAATCTACAGCTATGCAATTCATATTTATAGAGAACAGAAAAACAAATTGATGACACATAATAGTTGACTTCTCCTTAACAAAATGTGCGATTACATTCAATTGATCTGATTACAATAAAGATCATAATGCCTGATCTTCTTCATTCCCCTGGGTTTATAAACTCGCCCAGAGTAGTACCAAATTGACTCTAAGCGGTTGGGAGAGCAACCGTTTAATCATTTACAATTTGACAACCGTGACCTAAGTCCCTTGGGACTTACAAAATGAACCTAGATACTAACATAAATTACATGCATTGGTCAAATAGACCTTATTACAACTCAAAACATGATTCCAAAGCCAAACATGACTTAAATGCCTCACGGAGGCCACCTTGTGTTAGGTGCTCCTGCACCACTATTCTTAAACCCTCAAGGGGCTCAATACTATACCTTAAACCCTAATCCCTTATCCCTAAACGCTCCAACCCTACCCCTAATCCTTATACCCTTGACACTCTACTTTAACCCTAATCACTCGACCCTCAACCCTATCCCAAAACCCTCAACCCTTAAACCTTAATGTACTCAACCCTCAACATCAAAGCCTAATCCCTCAACCCTTAACTGTGATCCCTCGACCCTCAACCCTATCCCTCAACCCTAAACCCTAAAGCCTTAATCCTCAACCCTCAACATCAAATCCTAATCCCTCAACCCTTAACTCTAATCCCTCAACCCTAAACCCTATCCCTAAACCCTAAACATTATCCCTATTCCTAAACCCTCAAGGGGCTTGATACTATACCTTAAACCCTAATCCCTTAACCCTAAACCCTCCAACCCTATCCCTAATCCTTATACCCTTGACACTCTACTTTAACCCTAATCCCTCGACCCTCAACCCTATACCTCAACCCTTAACCCTCGAACCTCAATGTACTCAACCCTCAACGTCAAACCCTAATCCCTCAACCCTTAACTCTGATCCCTCGACCCTCAACCCTATCCCTAAATCCTAAACCCTAAAGCCTCAACCCTCAACCCTCAACGTCAAATCCTAATCCCTCAACCCTTAACTCTAATCCCTCAACCCTAAACCCTATCCCTAAACCCTAAACACTATCCCTATTCTTAAACCCTCAACAGGCTCGATACTATACCTTAAACCCTAATCCCTTATCCCTAAACCCTCCAACCCTATCCCTAATCCTTATACCCTTGACACTCTACTTTAACCCTAATCCCTCGACCCTCAACCTTATCCCTAAACCCTCGACCCTCGAACCTCAACCCTCAACCCTCAATGTCAAACCCTAATCCGTCAACCCTTAACTCTAATACCTCGACCCTTAATCCTATCCCTAAAACCTAAACCCTCAACCCTCAACATCAAATCCTAATCCCTCAACCCTTCACTCTAATCCCTCAACCCTAAACCCTATCTCTAAACCATCAACACTATACCTTAAACCCTAATCCCTCAATCCTCAACCCTAAACCTTATCCCTAAACCCTAATCCCTCAACCCTCAACCCTAATCCGTCATCCTTCAACTCTAATCTGTCATCCCTAACCCTAAACGATATCCCTATTCCTAAACCCTCAACGGGATCAATACTATACCTTAAACCCTAATCCCTTATCCCTAAACCCTCCAACCCTATCCCTAATCCTTATACCCTCAACACTCTACTTTAACCCTAATCCTTCGACCCTTAACCCTATCCCGAAACCCTCAACACTTGACACTATATCTTAAGCCTTAAACCCTCATCCCTAAAGCCTCAACCCTCAATCATTAAACCTTCAACCCTAAGCCCTATCCCTAATCCCTCTACCCTCGACACTCTAACCCTAACCTTGACATTAAACGCTAATCCGTCAACCCTAAACCCTATCCCTAAACCCTCAACCATCAACACTATACCTTAAACCCTAATCCATCAACCCTAAAACCTAATCCCTCAACCCTCAATCCTAAACACTATCAATAAACCCTCAACCCTCGACACTATACCTTAAACCCTAATCCCTCAACCCTCAACCCTAATCCCTCATCCCTAAACCCTAAACACTATCCATATTCCCAAACCCTCAACCCTCAACACTACACCTTAAACCCTAATCCCTTATCCCTAAACCCTAAACCCTATCCCTCAAACCTTAACCCTTAAAAATTAAACCCTAAAACCTATCCATAAACCCTCGACGCTCAACACTATATTTTAAACCCCAATCCCTTAACCCTTAGTCCTAAAGCCTCAACCCTCAATCATTAAACATTCAACCCTAAAACCTATCCCTAATCCCTCTACCCTCAACACTCTACTTTAACCCTAATCCCTTGACATTCAACTCTATCCCTAAACCCTCAACCCTTAATTCTCAACATTAAACCCTAATCCGTCAACCCTAAACCCTAATATGTCAACCCTAAACCCTAATCCCTCAACCCTAAACCCTATCCCTAAACCCTCAACCCTCAACACTATACCTTAAACCATAATCCCTCAACCCTAAACCCTAATCCCTCAACCCTCAACCCTAAACCCTATCCTTAAACCCAACAAAACTACTTTGCCTTATGTTAGGTGTTAAACCCATCATTTTTGACACTCTTCTCTTAAAGATATCTGAGTTACAAGAATATGTTAGAAAAATGGCTATGAACTTTTTTAATGTTAGTAATGTTATATGGCATGTTTTTCTGGCCCATCTCAAGTTCATTATGCCAATAGGTGTACACACTATGAGAAAAGATTTGTGTATGGTACATCCACAATGAGTAATTAACAGTTGAAATCAGAAGGATGATCATTATGAGAAAAGCTTTGCATTGGGGTACATCTATGTTTCTTTCTGTCCACCCCGCACTTAGGGGAGGTATATTGTTATGAAATAGGCAAATAATCTCCCATTGTTTACTGGCTCTATCCACAAGAACTACTAAACTTTTTTCTCTTGGTAATTGTAGAGGACATTCACCTATTTTTGGCAACTCCTGCATTCCCAAACCATTACAAAAACTAAGTTATTTTAACCCAATAAATAGTTGATTGCATTGATTTAATACTGTACTATATTAAATCTTAGCATTCACACAAATGCAGATGTTCATATTATAGAAGATTGCATTATATTAGACTATTAGAGATCCCTCAGAAAAATGTAATAACAAAACTACTTTGCCTTATGTTAGCTTACAATTAAACCCATTCTTTTTGACACTCTTCTCTTAATAAAGTAAGAGTAATAAGAATAGAAGGTGGAGAATTTGATCTTACTAGTATGCATGGTCGGTTTACATTCCGTGACTTCATTTTCATTGAATAAAAAGGTAAATATCTGATTTGAAAGGTGGGGTAGAGTTCATTGTCATGTGCTTTTCTAGATGATAGGGTCCATAATGTCCATAATTCTAGTTTTTTATGGTATCCCTTAATTGTACATCCCACTCCTGCCCACCTGGGCCTTGAAGAAGGAGGCACACCCATTAAACCAACTCATTCGACAACTTGCTGCCCATCAGTTGACTTGAACTGCATACTCTGTTAGAAGAACGGCATCTTTTATCTATATCAATGTTTGTATTCATAAGCTGAAGAGCATTGATGTTTTTCACACCCTGTTCTTTGAAATATCTTAACATTCAATTATGACTTGGATATGTACTTGAACACAACAAAATCTCTAATCTCCAACCCATGATGATTCACAAAATTTTCCCAACCCTTCCTAAATTCCAGTTTATTTATGGTACCACTTATTGTATATCCCTAAACCCTAAACCCTAATCCCTTATCTCTAAACCATAAACCCTATCCCTAAATCCTCAACCCTCAACACTTAAACCTTAAATCCTAAGCCCTATCCCTAAACCCTCAACCCTCAAAACTATACCTTAAACCCTAATCCCTCAACCCTAAAATTTCAACCCTAAACCCTATCCCTAATCCCTCTACCCTCAACACTCTACCTTAACCCTAATACCTCAACCCTCAACCCTAAATGCTATCCCTAAAGCCTCAACCCTAAACCCTAATCCCTCAAGGTCCTAAACTCTAATCCCTTATCCCTAAACTCTAAATCCTGTCCCTAAACCCTCAACCCTCAACCTTAATCACTCAATCCTTATCCACCCCTCTCCTCCCCTATCTGGTTTACCCCCGTCTCTACCCTCCTCTACCCTTGACACTATACATACATACATATAGGCATACATAGATAAATACATACATATAGGCATACATAGATACATACATACATATAGGCATACATACATACATACATACATGATTAATAACCTTGAACATAAAAAAATTCAAGGGGGACATAACATGAACACATTATAACACACTTGCATTATTGCAAACATGACAAACAATCCACAAACTTCTGCGGAAAAGGAAAAATGCAAAGTTGAACATAACGCGAGCGCATTATAATGCGCTTGCGTTATGTTTTGCTTTGGGAATCCCAAGCTTTGGGCTTGGGATTTTCTTTGGATTTCCAACCCAAAGGCTTGGAGTGTCTTCCCAATGTCCAGAGATGTGTTTTTCCATATTCTATAGGATTTCACATATTTTCACTCGTGCTAACCCTCAAATTTGCACGTGTTTCAAGGTCGAACAAATCAAACACCTGGGTAATGTTAGGCTTTCTCTTAGCTATTTGACGATGTGATTTTTTTCACATTTTGACAATGTTAAGCATTTCATCTTTAATTTCTTTTGTTTGTGTGTCCGTTTTTGGGCAAAAACCACTGTTTGGTCTTTTTTTCATTGTAAATTAACTATTCATTGAAATTTCAAAAAAATTACATATTTAGAAACTAGACTCCATTCTACACATTAAAAAAATAAAAAAATGATTTTCAATTAGTTTTCAAAATTTATAGGGGTAGCATGGCCAAAATTCTATTTTTTAGGATGTGTCCACTTTGAAAATTAGTAAAAATTCAAATATTCATCAAAAAATTATCAGAAAAATTGGGCATAAACTACATGTTGTTAGCTAATTTCTCACTGAAGCGATTTTAAAAATACGAAAAAAAATTTGACCATTTGAGGGAGCCACAAAACATGCTATGTTATGTTTTTTTGATAGAAACAACACCAATTTCTGTGGCTCCCTCTTTTGAACCCCTTAATCTATACCATTTTTAAAAAAAATTAGTAGTTTAGAAAGTAGACTTAGAATACTATGAACATTGTTTTGGTTACATCTCCAAATTTTGAGTGTAACTATGCTCAATTTTTCATCCAAGGCCAGAATTTCCTGATTTCCAAAAAAAAGTGGCCACTTAAGACCCCTTTTTGGCCCCCCATATTTTTGCACTTACCCCTATTACCCAGGTAACAAGCGGTAGCAACAGCTTCAGCCCAAAACTTTTATTCAAGACCAACTCCACTTAGCATACTCCTTGTCCTCTCCATCAACGTTCTATTTATTTTCTCTATAACTCCATTCTGTTGAGGGGTATACAGAGTTATCTTGTGCCTCTCAATCCTTTGTTCTTTACATAACTAGTCAAAATCTGTTGAACAAAACTCACCACCGTTGTCAGTCCTCAAACACTTAATCTTTCTATCCTTGTGATTCTCTATAAGAGCTTTGAACTCTTTTAATCTATTAAAATACAAATGAATATGTGCCAAGATCATACAAGTAAATCCCAATAGGCTTAATCCAATCATGATCCATGCTATGCTACATTATTCTTCATGTTGATAGTTCATACAAACATTGTATACCAAATGTTTCCATTCCCATATCTATGACAATGTACCAAGTTAAATACTACAAATCAGTCACATTGCCATGGAATTGATATAGGGTCTCAAGATAGTTCAGTCACAACAAAGTACAAAGTTCAACATGAGTGTCTCCATGAAAATCATAAGCCTTAAGGCTGATCCTCTTGGTTGTCATAATATGATAATGTGAAGATAAGGGATTGCTGTCACACATTAGAAAATAAGTTCTTACCTCATGCCCTAGTGTGATGTCTCCCACGATCTCAATCATCTCTACTTTCATGACTATATGGTTATCAACAAGTGCTAGTTCTCACTTATAGCCTCAATAGGTGACTCTCCTTTGTCCTTATCCTCATAGGACTGAATTGAACTTTGTACCATAATGCTTTGTATGGCTGCAATAATGCTTTGTACCTATTTTGGTTGAGTGACATTTACTCTTCTACATGATGATTGTATGTACATTTTGTATGAAGGGTTGAATGACATATATTTCAGTTATTTGTATGGATTCATTTCTTAGGAACTAATATTGGTCTCTTTATCATGCTATAGATAAATTCTTTATCATGCTGAGGAAATGATAAAGAAGGAAACCAACACAGGAAGAGGTATAAGCTAAGAATGCAAAGGAAGCAGTGGCTATGAGGGAACTTCATGAGAAGAGGAAATTGGACACGATAAATGAAGACATGCCAATTGAAGAGGAACCGCAACCATCAAAAAGAGATATGGTATTGCCGACACAAAGGGAACGAATGCAAAAACTTCGTGCTATGAGAGATTTGAATACCGTAGTTGGAGACATGTCCTCTACTGCAAGTCAACATGTAGGGACACCATCTACTACATCTCAATTTAAGAGTACATCATACTCACATGTGAGGAAGGAGGTACACCATCTTTCCCACCTCAACCTCAAGGTATGTCATCTATTCCATCTTTGATCAAAGGTATGCCATCTAGCCCATCTCATTTAAATATTGATAAAATTCTTAATTTTGAGATGAATTTACCTATCTTAACACCACCTAGAATTTTTCATAGAAAGCCAAAGTATTTGATTGATATTGATGAGAATATTTTGCAGCTAATGGAAGGTAAGATTCCAAAATGCACTTGTAGAAGATATGCTCATAAGATTTGGAGATTGTTCTTTGAAAAGTTAAATGAGACCATAAGATGTCAACTATTTGTTGAAATGATGTGAAGTATAAAGTATAAGTCTATCATGAAGATTCTTGGGTTGAGAATATTAGCGGCTTCAAGTGAAAAATCTATTGTCAAGAATCTAATGAGTGCACATGAGAGTGTGGGTAACACCTCACACACAAAAGATAGTAATGCAACATGGCGTGTCATTACATCAACTATAGTAAGTAGTCAAATGAGGAATCTAGTAGAGCAAAAAATGATAGATCACCAAAAGAAGAAAGAGAAGATGAACCATTGAGGGTAGAGTCTAGAATAAGAAGATAGAGAGAAGTCAAGAAAAAATAACTATAGTGAAAAGTTTCTATAGTCTTCTTATTACAATGACCTCTATAACCCTCAAATATATCTTTAAAGCATCACTTCCCATGATTTGAGAGAGTAATCTTCCTGAATGTCATGCTCAATGCATTATAGAGGAGACTTAAGAGAGGGTAAGAAATTTATAAGAAAATTCAATGACCATGTATGTTAGTTAAAATATATTTTAAAAAAATGTGTATAAAATAGTTTTAAAATAAATATATTTTGTACATATATAAAATAAATTTAGCTAAATTTATACCTAAAAAAGTGTGTTGCACAATAAAGGTGTCCCCAGGTGTCTCCATGCAATAAAATTAGAATTGGTATCATGTTTTATAGAATTAGTATAGTGTTAAAACTAATATTTCATGTAAACTTTCTTAATTCACTTATAAAAACATTTATTATATTTTATAAAATGTCAAAAAAAGTATAAAAATATGTTTTGATTGAAGCATTTTGGGTTTAAACTATTTTTTGGCCAAAACTCTTTCACCCAAAAGTGTCGAGCTAATATCCCATGTGGTACTTTAGCCCCTCCTTTAGGGAAAATTCAAAAAAAGCCTTTTGTAGGGCTTTAAGCCTAGAATCTGAGACTATAGTTTTTAAAATATTTTAATTATATATTTTTTAATTTATTACAAGTAGGCCATTATAATCAAACATAATGATAATTAGAAATTAAAGAAACTATATTAAAATTTATTTTTAAAATTGAAGGAAAATATGGTGCACTAGTGGGGAGAATTCTCTCCAAAAGGGTATGATTTGTTTTTGTTTATGATAAATAGTTTAGACTTAAAGTGGCATCCCATCAAAACTATTACATTTTGAATAAACTTGACATAAAAATTTATTAAAAAAATAAATATTCATCAAATTTCTTTTTTCTCCATGCAATAGATATTCAAATTACCTAAGTTGGAAAAAGAAAAAAAATCACTATATTAAAAGTGGCATCCCATTGAACTCATTTTTTTGTGATTTTTCAAGAAATTAAAATATACTCATAAATTTATAAAAAAAACTATATCCAAGTAAATTTTTTTTTTTACAGAATTTATAAACATAAACCACACTAAAAGTTTCACAATTCATTAGTCTATATCATCTTAAAATTAAAAAATCATATATGTCACTTTTAGGCACTCCAAGTTCAAAAACTATATTTGAGTTGGCCATTTCCTTTATACAATTGAGACACAATTTTGAACTTTCATCCTAGCTCCTTATCTATCCTAAGCTAAGCCTAGAAATTTTTTGTGTAGGGGGTTGAAAAAGGAATAGAGATTGTAGAAATAAAATAAAGCCAAATAAATATTCACACTAGATAAATACAAATCTACCACCAAAGTAGAGCCTAATAGCTCATGATACAATAATGAATAGAAGGAAACATATACCTAAAAGTTAAAGGTGAATAAAGATAAGACTATAATTCATTTAGATAAAATAGTTTTCTTCTTATTAAGTTCACTGATCTATCAACCATTACATAATCATTACTGCTTTAGAAACATACATAAAGGCTGGACTCTGTGTAGCATCAAAGAGAGAAAAAAACAAAGCTAACTCATCATGTTTAAAAGCTCAATTATAATAACAAAGTCTAAGAAATGACCTTCACATTAGATTCAATACCTCAACTATACAAAGTCCTCATCCATGAATGGGCATGCTAACCAATATTTATAGACTATACTATCTATCCCACAACACTTTTTCCACCCAAATTACATTTGAAATTTGAAATTGCTCATAGAAAAGACATGTCTATAGATTTTGACACATTAATTGGTATGATCCATTGTTGGGAATAGTTGTACAATTTTTCATATATGGTTTATGAAGTCCACCACCTAGTATTCTATTTTTACAATGTAGGTAGGTGAAACTTTCCTATGTAGGCAATGTATATTTTCTAGCCATCAATGCTTGGATTACCTCTCATGGAAAATTTAAATTCTAGATGGGATAGTGCTTGCCTCTACTACTCTAGGGTTGTAGGACTTCTTAGGATGGTGCGAGAAAGTTGTGAATGCCAATATTGTGTTTTTGGGATTCAAGGTAGAGAAATTTTGTATAGAAAGGTCATGCATCTTGCAAGCTATTAGATGGATTGTGCTTTCGAAAAGTTCCTCCCTACTTTTCATTCATTTTCATCTTCTCACCTCTTTTCATTCAAATTTACATACCTTACCTAAATATTAAAGTCCTACTTAAATAATGTTTAGATAAAATATCACCTCTTTAGGGCTTAGCTCTCAGTAATGCAAATGTTAGATTCAATCCACCATTTGCATGAACAAACCTATTGATAAACTTCTTCTTGTAGGTTGGAGCAACTTCTTTGTGTATTCAAAATATCTTTGTGCATGGCGGCGAATGAAATTTGGAGCACGACAAAAGGATTTGAAGTTTGTGAAGACCATGCAAATTCACAACTTTAAGATAATATTAAAGTTGCCATGTCATTTCCATAATCAAATTTTTAATTCTCCTCAACTATTATAGGTCATTGATTGGGCTTGCTTCAATGGTGCAAACTTAACTTTAAAATTACTTTACATTCTATGAGCTTATGAATATGATAAATAAAATCATATTTCCCTCTCCTTTGTAGTGGGCCCCAAACTTTATCAACCAATGGCAGAAAGTTTAATGTTTTATCTTTGGCCTTTATCCCTTAACTCCCTGACATTAAAATATCATTTCATTTGTTGAGTCATTTCCTCCAACCAATGGCATGAATTTATTTATTTTATCACTTTGTAACCTTTCAAAATCCTCGTAAGATGTTGGATTAGATTTTCCCTAGAGTATCAGATGGTGTACATTCACTAGGACTTCAAGAAATGCTTGAACTGCACCAAAGTGTTCAAAATACAAAAAGGGTGAGAGTGAGATGGCTCTCTAGTGCCACAAAGCACTCTTATTGATTAGATTGTAAGGCATGATGGATTCACTACATGAACTGTGTTAAAACACAAGTTAAAGGTCATTAAACCTTATTCTTTCAAAAGCAAAACCCATCCTTCTCAAACTTGTATTACTATATGAATTTCTACATTCTTAACAATAACAAGACATGATAACAATCCATATCCAAAAATTTGATACTTAAAACATCTAAAAATGTCATATTTCTCTTTAACAAAATATACTCCCCATTCTCTAAGTTAAATTTCTAAACTCCCCAATAAGTTTTTCTCCCACAAACCCCTATATCTAAATGTGATTTTGGAAAAGTTCCTCCATACTTTTCATTCATTTTCATCTTCTCACCTCTTTTCATTCAAATTTACATTCCTTACCTAAATATTAAAGTCCTACTTAAATAATGTTTAGATAAAATATCACCTCTTTGGCTCATTGTAATGCAAATGTTAGATTCAATTCACCATTCACATGGACACACCTATTGATAAAATTCTTTTTGTAGGTTGGAGCAGCTACTTTGTGGATTCACAATCTCTTTGTGGATGGTGGCGAATGAAATTTGGAGCATGACACAAGGATTTGAAGTTTGTGAAGACTATGCATATGTATTTCAATCTCACATCTTTAAAATACTATTAAAGTTGTCATGTCATTTCCATAATCAATTTTTTAATTCTCCTCAACTATTATAGGTCATTGATTGGGCTTGAATTAGTGGTGCAAACTTAACTTTAAAGTTACTGTACATTCTACAAGATTATGAACATGAGAAATAAAATCATATTTCCCTCTCCTTTGTGGTGGGCCCCAAACTTTATCAACCAATATTAGAAGTTTAATGTTTTATCTTTGGCCTTTATTCCTTAACTCCCCGACATTAAAATACCATTTCATTTGTTGAGTCATCCCCTCCAAGCAATGGCATGACTTTATTTATTTTGCCACTTTGTAACCTTTCAAAATCTTCGTAAGTTGTTGGATTAGATTTGGCCTAGAGTATCAAATGGTGTACATTCACTAGGACTTCAAGAAATGCTTGAACTGCACAAAAGTGTCCAAAATACAAAAAGGGTGAGAGTGAGATGGCCTGTCAGTGTCGTAAAACACTCTTATTGATTAGATTGTAAGGCAGGATGGATTCACTACATTGACTATGTTATAAAACACAAGTTAAAAGAACATTACCCTTATTCTTTCAAAAGAAAAACACGTCCTTGTCAAACTTGTATTACTATATGAATTTCTACATTCTTAAATATAAAAAGACATGATAACAATCCCTATCCAAAAATTTGATACTTAAGACATCTAAAAATGACATGTTTCTCTTCAACAAAATATACTCCCCATTCTCTAAGTTAAATTTCTAAAATCCCAAATAAAATTTTCTCCCACAAACCCATATATCTAAATACTTAAAAACTAAAACTTAAAACCAATACCCAAAACAACTTAAAACTAAAAAATGAATACTCAGAAAAAATACTAAACTATAATCTCTTAATTTCGTCACTACTGTTGATAATTGATGCTTCGCATGGAGGAATATAGAATGAGCTATATTGAGGGGTTATGAAGGAAAAGGTTTGGGAAAGCACAGACAAGGAATTAGAGAGCCCATTGAACCAAGTGTGAGGCCAAACCATGAATGTCCTTGATATGTTAGAGGTAAAGGAAAAACATATGATTTTATAGATACAGGAACAAACAAATCAGTTCAAGAAAAGCAGAATTTGCAGTGTTCTCATTGTAATAGGCAAGGACATAAGAAGAAAGCTTGCCGAGATCTTCATCCTTGTAGTATTTGTGGATTGAAGAATCATTCTAAAAAAATGTGTTGGAATAATGAGTGGAAGAAGGAATATATGACAGATTGTATGCCGATGAATTATGGATGGATAGATGGATCAAATTGGAAAAAGGTCATGAGTATGTTTAAGAAGTTGTATCGGTATAAGTATTCACATGTTGAACAGAAAAAGAATCATGCAAATATTGAATGTTCGAGTTGGGTGACTGATGATTGTTTGTTATGACTCAAAGGAAGTCATTGTCTTTTGAAGATACATGTTTTGATAGCATTTGGTTTCAAGCAATGAAAGAAGAAATAGATTCTATTGATAGGAATGATATTTGGGAGTTTACAAAGCTTCCATGTGAAAAGAAATGAATTAGTACTAAGTGGGTCTACAAGATTAGACAGTGAAGTTCCATGATCAATTGGTTAGCTTTGCATCAAGGGAAAGTATGTTGATAATTGATGCTTCTCATGGAGGAATATAGAACGAGCTATATTTAGGGGTTTTTATATTTATATTTGCTGTTATTTTTTCATGCATGATTCATGGTAAAAATAGGGAAAAGGAGAGATCAATTTTAATGTAATACCAAACTGCTGTTGCATATCGCTTAATTTAAGCGTTGCATGGATAGTAATATTTTTGGATGCTCTTCTCTGTTATATTTAGAGCCATTGTAATCTCTAAAAAGAGATGCATTGAGACTGTTGTATTGTCAGCCACAATAATGAAAGAAAGACAAATTTAGTGTTATGTTTTGCATTGTGTGTATAGCTCAATTCCGAGGAATGTTGTATGGAGATCTTTTCTGTTCTTTTCTGCTAATAGATTTAATTATATTTTTTAGATTGAATAAAGAACTCTGAATTTAGTTTCAAAATTTTCAACTACCCTATACCCAAACTTCAGAAAGCAATACTTAAAAGTGAACAAATGAATACTTCGGAAAAAACTAATAACCAAAGAATGTATTCGTTAATATCTTCAATCTAATTTCACACTGCCAGATTAACCCAAAAGAACACTTCGGACGGTGCAAATATTTCATTTGTGGAAATAATGGGTTTCTCTTGATTTTCACGGCTCACCCAAGCGAATATATGTGCTTGCGCAACACGTAGCCATTACGCTGGAAATTTCAAATGCAATCATATGTACCAACAACTCTTCGGACAGGTTCAGAGATCTCATTTGCCACCGAAAAATTTCCGTCATCAGAGAGATTTAATTTCAAAATGACAAAGTCGACGCGCAATCAATAGAGACACATTCGATTACAAGTCAGGAAAGTCTAGAAAGTCTTGAAAGTCTTGCTGGCGTCTCTGTGAACGTCAAGTCAAATCTAGAAAGTCTTGCAGGCGTTTATGTGAAAGTACATTGTCTTTCTCTCTCTCTCGGGTGGTACCACAGGGACTGCTTACCTTAAATTTCTCCTATGTTTAATAAATATTCAATTGTAGTCAATTCTTGTTCATAGTGGAGCCACTCCCACTTTTGTTTACGCGTGGAGTCATTCCCACTATAAACTAAACATACCAGTTGTTTAAGCTCAACCTATTGTAGTGCTGAGGGGATGATTTTTGTTAGAAGGTTTGTTTTTGAAATGAGTGGAGGCATAATGATCGCAATGCTGTGCTTAGGCTTAGCTGTGGCATTCACATTAACTACCGCCACCGCGATACAGAATGTGAACAGTTCCTCTTCTCCTCACCCCCACATGGAAGGAAGGTTTTCTGTTGCGAAAGATCGTATGCTGCTAGAGAAAGTTGATGATGATAAGAGAGACGTTGAAGCTCTACTCTCCTTTAAAAACGGCATTAGCCGACCCCATGCGATCGCTCTCCAACTGGACTTCTACCAATTCAGAAAACGTGTGCTTCTCATGGAGCGGTGTTTGGTGCAGAAAACATACCAACAGAGTAGTGGCGATAATTCTCCCTCATTTGGAACTGAAAGGTACCATTTCTCCATCCATAGGAAGCCTCTCCTTGTTACGCACTTTAAATCTCTCTTTCAATTCTTTCACGGGAAGGATTCCACCTCAGCTTGGCGAGTTGAAAGTGTTGAGGATACTTGACTTTAGAAGAAATGAACTAGTGGGTTCCATCCCTAAATCTCTTGCCAATTGCTCGCAGCTTCAGTGGATTAGACTTCCGTACAACCACTTGACAGGGAGTATACCTGCAGAATTTGGTGTTCTGGGGAAGTTAGAGCATCTCCGCTTGACCTCCAATCGTCTGAGCGGAAGCATTCCAAATTCTCTGGGAAACTGCACGTCTCTAATTGATTTTATCATTGGCTTTAACTTTTTCACAGGTGCGCTAATCTTATGTCTTACTTTGAAGGCAACATGCTAACTAGTTCCATCCCTCCTCTTGTAAGAACAGGCCCAATAAACACCAAAAGACAGGGCAAAACATAACATCAACAAATGGAAAAGAGGCAGGGCAAAACACAGTTGAATAACCCAGCAAATTATATTCATCTAACATTCATTACATCACATCCAAAATGCTATGTATCTAGCAGCAATCTAGATGCTGTATCTAACAGCTATCCGGATGCTATATCCAGCAACCATCTAGAGGCTCTACATCATCAACAACTCTCTCCAATCACATATATATAGTTATAGAACCTTTGAAGCCTGGAAGCTTCTAGCTTTCTAGAAAACTCTTAAACCTAGAATGTTCTTTTCTAGAACATATCTTACAATATTCTTTTCTAGAACAGCTCCAGGAATGTTCTAGTTGTGGAAGGCTCTAGAATCATTCTACAATTTTCTAGACAATCTTAATCCTTAACATCCCCCTTTAAGATTGGCTAAAATAATATAGAAAAAATACAAATGAGAGGGGAACATTATATTACTATCCCCCCTTAATGTTCACCTCTAGCATACCAAGCATTCTTCAATCATAATCCTCTTTCATGGCTTGCTCCCATTCTTTCTTTCCTTTAGCTTGGTCATATGAGATTGAAACTTTAAGCCTTCAACACTCATTATCTTTTGTCTAGTTGAAAAGTCACCGTCTTCATCATCACTACCAACAATACCTCTAGCTTGTTCCAACTTGCATTTCCAGCAATAGCCTTGCAAACAAATCACTCTAGCAATATATCAGCCCTACAAACAAATCACTCCAGCAATATTTCTGCCCTGCAAACAAATCACTCCAACAATACACTTCTAACTGAACCTCTAGCTAAATCAGAAAACATTCTAGCTGAACCTCTTGATGGTCCATTAGCTGAACCTAGAAAACATTATAGCTAAACCAGGAAAACATTCTAGCTGAACATGGTTGAAATTCTAGGTGAACTTGGGCTGATCCTCTAACTGAATCTTTTTTTTTTCAACAATCCCCTCAGCGTTACCCAAGGGGATTCAAACCCATAACCCCGCTCTGATACCATGTAAGAACAGGCCCAATAAACACCAAAAGACAGGGCAAAACATAACATCAACAAATAGAAAAGAGGCAGGGCAAAACACAGTTGAATAACCCGGCAAATTATATTCATCTAACATTCATTACATCACATCCAAAATGCTATGTATCTAGCAGCAATCCAGATGCTGTATCTAACAGCTATCTGGATGCTATATCCAGCAACCATCTAGAGGCTCTACATCATCAACAGCTCTCTCCAATCACATATATATAGTTATAGAACCTTTGAAGCCTGGAAGCTTCTAGCTTTCTAGAAAACTCTTAAACTTGGAATGTTCTTTTTTAGAACATATCTTACAATATTCTTTTCTAGAACAGCTCCAGGAATGTTCTAGTTGTGGAAGGCTCTAGAATCATTCTACAATTTTCTAGACAATCTTAATCCTTAACACCTCTTACTAATTGTTTCTGAATTATACTTACTGAATTTGATAGGGACAATTCCAAAGGCCATTGGAGAGCTCAAATCTCTGGAACTTTTGTTTCCTGATGCAAACAATTTAACTCGATCTATACCACCTGAACTAGGAAACTGCACTTCTCTCCTTATGTTAAACCTTGCCTCTAACCTTCTCACAGGTGCGCTACTCTCATGTCTTTACTTTGAAAGTTTGAAGGCAACATGCTAACTACTTCATTATATTCATTGAATTATAATTTTTTTGAATTATACTCCATTGCATTTGACAGGGACAATTCCAGAGGCCATAAGACAACTCAAATCTTTGGAACTTTTGTATCTGTATGAATTTATGAAAGCAATTTAACTGGACCCATACCATATGGTATTGGTGAACTCAAGAATCTTTCGGAGGGTATTCCTGAAAGCCTTGGTGGGTTGATTTCATTAGAGAAATTAGATGCATCTAATAATCAGCGGATGGGAAAGATTCCACCATCCACAGGGATGTGCAACCATGTAACTGATTTGGTACTGTCAAACAACTTCTTGTCCGGGAAAATTCCAGCAACATTGAGTAACTGCACAGCCTTAAAGAGGCTAAAGCTGTCTACCAACTCATTTAATGGAGATCTAGAAATCTAGTTTTCTTCTTCTATAAAAGTTTTGTCTACTCATTCTAATAATTTTTCTGGGACCCTGCCTCCATCTTTGGGCAATTGTACACAGCTTGTGCTTCTTGATTTCAGCAAGAATAGACTAATAGGTGAGCTTTCTTCACATCCTCTTGCAAATTGTTTACAGTTGAGGGTTGCAAGCCTTGGCTTTAATGAGCTTAAGGGTGACATTTCTCTATGGATCACAAATCTCAGTAGATTGCAGGTGTTGGATTTATCCAATAATAAATTTGGGGGAAGAATTCCCTCTGTTCTGGAAGGCCAGAATGGATTTAAAAACCTAGAGTTTCGCAGATGACTGGCAATACACTCTATGAGGATATACCAGCCATCAAAATAAAAGGAAATGAGTATAGACTAGAATATGTGCTGGCAGCAAACACTATACCGGATTTGTTAGAAAATAATTTAAAAGGGGAAATACCACCAAACATTGGGAATCTATCTTAGTTGACGTTGCTAAATTTGTGTTGAAACCAATTGGAAGGAAAGATACCGGCATCTTTGGGACAAATAGAACCTCTGGAGCAGTTGGACTTGTCTCAAAATAATCTGAGTGCGGTAATCCCTAAGGAGCTATCTAAATTGTCCTACTTGAGCTATTGGAATGTATCCTTCAACTGCCTCTGTGGGCCAATACCTGAAGGAACACAACTTATGACTTTTGATGAGAGATCTTACCGGGGAAACTCGGCATGTTTATGTGGGAAGCCTTTAAAAAGTTGCAAGCAGAATAAAAGTTCAATAGTGCCTTCATCTTCAAAAAAGGTGGCTAAATTAGTGTGGAGTAAAGTGGATGAACACGTCTCAGTGATTGTTGTTGGGTTGGGATTTGGAATTGGACTTGGTGGAACAATATCAGTAATAGTATGGTGGGACACACTTGTGCGTTCCATGAGGGGCCCGAAAATATGAAGCTTATGTGCAGTTGCAGATTCCCAAAGTTGTAGTTGGAGACTTATGTGATTCATGTGTGAGTATTTACATAGGTCATAAGTGTATACACCTAAAATTGGCTCAGGTTGAATTAAGTAAATATTTTGATATTTATCTTAATTCTTTTTTCCTTCTGTCAATTAAATAAATATTATAAGTTTATTTGATTGATTCATTATCCTACAATTAAATAAAATCTTTTTATTTAATTAAATTCCCTAAATTTTTCTAATGTCTCAAGTCTTAAAATCCACCTCACAAAATCTACCTCACAAAATCCACCTCATCTCTTCCACCTCACCATGTTGCACATATAATTAAATATTCTGAATATATAATTAGCTAAAATCCTCTATTATCCAAAATAAATATTTAATTCAATTATCCTCCACCAAATTGAATATTTAATTCAATGTTCCCCACTAGCCTTCACCAATTGAATTTTTAATTCAATGCCTCCCATTATCTTCCACCAAATTGAATATTTAATTCAATATTCCCCGCTAGCCTTCACCAATTGAATATTTAATTCAATGTTCCCCACTATCCTCCACCAATTGAATATTTAATTCAATGTTCCCCACTATCCTCCACTCTTCCCAAAAAATAAATTTTTAACTCATCCACTATCTTCCACTCTTTCCAAAAAATAAATTTTTAATTCATCCACTATGAATAAAAGATTCACTTTTATTCCGAGCCATTGATCTCATCTGTTGATCCTCACCCTCCATTCCTTTTTCAGAAAATCTATAAATAAGACTTTCTCTAAGCAATTAGAGGGACTTCTTTCAAGTAACCTTACCATGTCTAATTTTCTCTACGAAATCTTCTCATTCTTTTCAAATCTCCTCATTCTAGCCATTTTCATATCATCCTCCATCATTAGTGTGTTGAAGCTCATCTTCAATCACACAAAGTATCTCAGCCATTTCTCCTTGTCATCTTGAGGAATCAAAGCAAAGAAGCAAGCTCCCTGAGGGCCAACCTGCATCATTCAAGATCAAGAAAGAATAGTTGAGTAATGGAAGTCGAAAGGTAAAGGTTGTAAGTATCACTTGTCTGTTATTTAAATCTCCTTTTCCTTCATATTTCATTGTTGTTTGGGTTTATTGTTCTTTATTGATCAATCCATTTTCACCCTTTACATTTTGGCACCCACCGTGATCTAATCCACATTGTTTGTGAGGTTTTTGTCTTAGAAGTTTTGTTGCAGGATACAGGTGTTTCAAAGAACACTCGGGTATCAACTCTCACAAACAGCCTCCTACGCGCAAATCGAGCTCACCGTTGAGTCCAGGAGACTTCGGAGGTAAGAAATCACATATCATTCTCTAGTGTTGTTACTTGAAAATTTTTGAATTTTTTTTTACTTTTCCACGTATTTTTTGCAAAAAAAAAATATTAAATAAATAAAAAAGAAAAATTCATTGCATTGGGTGTCATTTGTTTTTTTTTATTTCTAACATTTTCATTTTAAAGAAAATACAAAAAAAAAAATAGAAAATACAAAAACAAAAATAAAAATAAAAAAAATAAAAAATAAAAAAAAATAAAAATTGTTGGGGCTCTACCCACGCAGGCCCCCCCGACCCCCATACCCCCTGCAGGCGATGCCTACACCCTACCTGCACTACCCCCTTCCCCCCCAATCCCTAGGCCTTCGGCCCTCCCCTGTCCCCCGAACCCCTGCCTCCCCCAAACCCCTGCACCCTCTCCCCCCTGCGTACCACCTATCCCTAGGCTCGCAGCCTCCCTCTCCCCTGCACAGCAAAACCTGACCTGCTTCCCTGCCCACCGCGCCACCCGATCCCCTCCACCCCCGATCCCCAGTTCCTAGCTCGGCCTCCCTCGCCGCCACCCATGCTCCACCGCCGCCCACCTCCGCCCACGCCGCGCTGCTGCCTTCCCTCCCGCGCGCCACCCCTGCCTATGCTGCTCCGCCGCTCCCTGCTGCCCATTGCCCAGCCCTTGCCCTCACTGCTCCACGCTGTCGCCATCCCTCTACCCTCACGCCACCTCCACCGCTCTGCTGCTTTGCCGGCACCTTTGCCCGCCACCGCCGCCAATTCACCACCCCACCTCCTCCAGCCACCCCCCACACACACCAAAAACAAACCAAAAAAACAAAACAGTCACTTAATACAAAAAAAACAAAAAAAAATTAAAAAAAAAAAAAATTTCAAAGGCCCTCAGCCCCTGGTCACATATAACCTTAACCGCCAGAAAGAAGACCATCACATGTGACCAAAGCTGGCGAAAACCATTAGCAGTTAATATTAAATGTCCAAACCTCTTGTGCCTCCTACATGTCAAAAGAGGCTGTTTTTTTTAAACTCACACAACGTTTGCATACGGAGTCAAAAATTCATAAACAAGGACTTATCGGAAAGAGGACTCAGTGAACTTTGCAATTGTGAAGAAATTTTCAGGTGACTATACCATTTTGCCCATTTTGTTTGCAGTCAAATTCAAACCTACTTCAAAACTTCACATGCTCATATCTTTTGCAAATTTGATCCTTTTTTAGCGAATTTTTTTTTCAAATTGCATGGAATTTTGTGTAGAATCTGTTTATGAACTTATTTTTCTATATTAGTTTATTTTTCATCAGATTTTATTAGATTAACAATTTTCACATAACAATATCCTATGCTAGTCGACTGGTTTCTTTTCGATTTTGGTGACTATTAGGGACATCATACAAGGTTGGAACAACATCAGGATCAGCAAATATAGTAATTTGGATAGCAAAAACAATCTAGGTACATTCATTGTAATCATTCATCTTCAATCTTGTTTTCATCACACACTTCGATTTGGGCTTCTAAAATGAACATTGATTGATCATCACATATCAAATTGGGCATAAAATCAACTAGTGTCTTCAATCACATCTTCAAATTGGGCTAAAAAAAACCATTGATTAACATACCTTCCTCACATTTCAATTTCTAAGGGATAATTTACAAGTGCGAGTGTGAATCAAGTGTGTGTGTATGTTCTCTCCTCGCACCGCAAGGTGATCTTGGAGATCAAAAACACCTCACTTGATTTGCTGTTGTTTACCCTTTCCTAGGAGGCCTGCTAGGGGATTTCATCACCCCTAGGGATGAGCTCATTCGAGGCTAAATCGAAAGACACCCTCATTGAAATCAGAATCTTATCACTCTTGGCTAAGCCCCAAAGAACTTTCTACCTTTGGGAAGTGAAGGTGAAGGGTGGGTTACCCCCTTCTCCCGGCTGTGTGACAGGATTTCACTTTCAAATCATCAGTCAACCTTGTCTAAACATTGACCAAACCTAATTGGCCATACCCTACATCAAACTAGACATTAGGGCATGTTGATATCTCTTCCACGTGTGCTTGTTTACTAATCAACATATTCTTCAAATTCAACATTCAAAGTTGCTTATGTGTCTTGCATGAGTGAATCATGTTTGTACATGTGTGATCATTGCCAAATCAAGTTAAACACCAAACACATAAGACAAGTTATTTAACTCATTCTTCCAAGCACACTTGTCTCAACTTGTGACGCATTTGCACTCTATTAGAGACACCTTTACTACTGTGCATCCAAACTAGTAAGCTTTTCTAGTCTTGTGTCAATGGCAAACAAATTAGAATATCTTGATAAAAAATTACAATCTTTAAAATTGTAAATAAACTTAGGTCCCTCGCCCTAAGATTGTTTAGCAATTATTCAACAAATCGATGTCTTACAACAAGAATTGACAAACTTGCAAGCTGAATGTGCCAGCACTAGCTATGCCTCATCCCAAAATCATACCTTCTTTTCCTGTCTTAATGATACTATTGACAAGGCAACCGCCACCTCAAGAGGGAAATCATATACCATCCAGTCTACTAATCCTCCTTCACCATATCCTAAAACACATATCCCAAAACATACTAGTCCTATGCCAACACCGCCATCTAGTTCCTCAAATTTTAAATGGCATACCACAAAAGAATCAGATGAGTGGTGGGAAAAATGTTTTCCACATTTATACAACAAAAGCAAAGCTAGAGAGAAAGCCAAATCCACTCATCCATCCCCTCATTCATCTACCCATACACCTACGAAGGATGTGATCCAAGGACTACTAGCAGAAAGTCAACCATGTCCTCAAAGTCTGGTCCTTGACCTTACCAAAGATTCTTCCAATACCATGTCAAATCCTACAACCCCTTCATGTCATCCACAACCCCTTGAGCTTCTCAAAGAGCCTTCTACCATGCACCAGAGTCAAGGTCTGTCACACCCTCATGTTGTTGACCAAGAGCTTATCCAAGAGCCCTCAATTAACATTCTTAGCCCTTCAAGCCCATCATGTGACGAACAAGCCATCAAGCCTATTCAAGAGTCTCCTATTATGAATCCAAGTCAAGAGTCATCATGTTCTCATGTTGTTGACCAAGAGCCTATCCAAGAGCCTTCCACTTCCATTCAAGCAACCCAAGAGGTATGTCAAGAGTTTAATCCCAAGCGTGTGGAAACATTAAGCCCTAGTCCAACTCAAGATCAAAATACTTTCATGCAACCCATCCATAACCTTTACCTATTCTACGATCAAGATATGCCCTATGAAGAGGATGTCCTTGAACAACTTGATCCCATACCCATCCATGAGCGAGAAACCTCCATTACTCCTATCCATATTCCACCTAGTCCCATTCGTGATCCAACAACTTCCACTTCCTATGATGAGACACTTGCCTCCCAAGTGCACATGGATGATCAACCCCATAACTGGGACCATAAAGAGCATAATGATGATCAAGATCCAAACGATCCTTCACCATCCATTATTGACCAAGCTACAAATCCTCCATTGTATATCCTTGGTCTTACTACCTTCATGCATGAATGTTCTTTCTTAGAACACCAACAACCATTATCTGCTATCACATCTTCCCCATCCAATAAAGAACTCGCTGCTAGTGCACCTATACATAATTCTGCTGTCCATCGCATACTCTAGAATATGAACTATCAAGGTAAAGGCTTAGGCCTTCATGAACAAGGTATTTTGGAGCTTGTCCATGTCAATGTTCCTCCTCCTTCATACGGCCTTGGATACATACCCCAAGGTGAGCAAACTCAAGATGTTGGTACTTCCTCCACTCCTCCTAAGTCTACCACTTTCCATCGCAAACCCTATCATATCCTCAAAACATATGTCGTCATTCCACCTCCATCATCCTACAATTGTCAAAAGCATGGGACCATACACCTTCCACCATCCAAACTCCCTTCGCTACTACCAACTCCTAATATCCCACCTCCCTTATCATACACATCCCAAAAGCATGTGACCATACACCTTCCACCATCCAAACTCCCTCCGCTACTTCCAACTCCTAATATCCCACCATCCAATCTACCTCTGCTACTTCCAACTCCTAATACACCTTCATGTTTTTTACCATAACTTCTTCCAACACCCTATGCATACCTCTATAAATCCTCTAAATATTCCAATCATGGCCGACAAACACACATATGGTCTAAGCAAGGAGCTTTCACCAACCTCACTTCTACCATCCCACAGGGATTCAATAACAAATATGTGGATGCCTCTACCTATAAAGTTAAAAATCCTAAGAGTCCTCATGACCTAGGATATAAAAGCCAAGAATCAAAGAAGTATCCATATCAAAAGCTGCATACACCCATACACCTCAATGCCATACTGAACAAGGTGTGGACCCCCAAGCAACAAATGATTCATCCAAAAGTTGCACAACAGCTACATACACCCATACACCTCAATGCCAAATTGAAACAGTTGTGGGTCCCCAAGCAACAAAGGATTACTCCAAAAGCTGTACAAAAGCTGCATACACCCAAACCCATACCTCCACAAGTACTATCTAAAAGAAAAAGGGTTTGGGTACCTAAGAAAAAATCCTTCAAGATACACGAGGCATCCACCTCTCAAGAATTTCAACCATCCACTTTATCCCATTCCATCCATAAGTCTGAAATTCCTCCATCCCACATGGCAAACAAAAATTAGAAAAATCCTAAGTCTATGTGGGTCCATAAATTCCTACATCATTCATCCACAAGAAAAAGTCTCCGTTGCCTCCTACACTACTTTCCCATCACCAGCTTCAATGTTTACCATGGTATGTGCAATAATTGGTCATGATTCCCTTCCATTCCACAACATTTTCATATACCTCCATCTCCCCTTCCTTCTACTATTATCCTACATATCTTCCTCATCCTATTCCTACGGTCCATGCTTTTTCATAAGCCTTCCCTCCATATTCTAGATCACAATCCACTATCTACCTACACCATATCACTTTCATGCAATCTCCTACCAACATCTGTGAGAACACTTAACATTGTTCATGCGACAACATCCATCTAGCAGGACTATCACCTTCCAAGAACTCTATACTTGAGTCTTTCCATATACACATTCTCCTATCTAAATATTCAAAAATAAAAAAATGAAAATGAAAAAAGTAAAGAGAAATCCCTTCATCCAATGGTGAAAACCAGGCAAATAGGCACCTTGGATAAGTACCATGATGAAAACCTGGTAAACAGGCATCATGTGTAAGTTGATCTTCTCTGTCATCTACACTTGGGGGCACCTTGTCTCATTAGCATATCACTCTTCTCCTACCAGTTTCCTTCCGTACCATTTCCTATCCTATCCTCTATCCATTACAAACCTATCATGTCCCGTCCATCCATCCAAACTTCCTTTCCTTTATTCTTTGGTCTTGATAAAGATTGGGGGCACAATGTTGACAAATGTTCTAGATGTCTCTTGACATAACTTATCCCTCCATACCATGCAGATCATTCATTATCCTCTCATCCTCCTATCGTCATTAGCATTGTCATGAAAAAAAATCTTACGTACTCTACCTACAATGGGGCATGTTATTCTTATGCGACATAGTCCTTGGAGATCACATCCTTGGTTCCTTCTACCTACCTATTCCATTCACCCATACATCTACCTATCCGTGGTGGTTCCTTGTCATCAGTATTATCTATTCCATATTCGATCCATATCCAATCCATATCTTAGGTCCATTAGGGTTCTTCCCGAACTACGTCGCCTCTGAGCTATCACGTAGGCAAGTCCATTATCCATGCACCCCCGAGGCTCCGCTTCCCTGTCCATCTCATAGCTTGTCATCTATCCTCTAGTCCATCCATGGTCCAAGTCTCGAACTACGTCGCCTCTGAGCTATCACGTAGGCAAGGCCATTATCCATACACCCTTGAGGCTTCGCTTCCCTATCCATCTCATATCTTGTCATCTATCCTCTAGTCCATCCATGGTCCAAGTCCTGAACTACGTCGCCTCTGAGCTATCACATAGGTAAGGCCATTATCCATACGCCCCCGAGGCTCCGCTGTCCCGTCAGTCCCATATCTGGTCTTTCTATCCAAGTCCATACCACTTCTGCATATTCACCATCATCCATATCTTAGGTCCATCAGGGTTCACCCTGAACTATGCTGCCTCTGCGTCGTCACGTAGGCAAGGCCATTTAGCAATGAGCCCCCGAGGCACTAGGTCAGTCCCTTAGGGTCCATCTCACCAATAAGGATTGTGCAATCTTCTCACCAGATAAACAAGAGCAGCAAAGCAAGCTACCAAAAAAAAAAAAAATCTTGACGCAAAACATTAACCTATCCAAGACAAAACAAGAGTACCATATCAAAACACTCAAGCTAATTCTATCTCAATTATGGTAAAAAGACACATTTAAATGCAAGAATGTTTTGTGTTGGTTAGATTAAGAGTCTTGATTTTTGTCATTATGTCTTCCTATGCTACTCAAGGATGCTAAAAGCTAGAGATGCTATGATGGGGGCATAATCTTTTTCTTTGTCTGCTGCTTGTGGATCAAACTTTAGTAATGTTACGACTTTTGTCTAACGACATGATCGGCAAAAGATCATCGAGGACTCCGAGGTCTAAACATGAAAAGGGGCAATCCTTGTCTGTTAAAATAAAAGAAGTACTCAGGTCATCTAGATTCAACTTTGACTAGATGCTTGTATTAACTTGCTAAATCAAAATCCATGTAAGTAATACTCAGGTCATCTCGGTCTAATTATACCTAGATGCTTGTATTTTCTTACAACATAATAAAGCCCAATGATGAAAGCGCTTCAAAATACTTGCTATATCAAGGTTACAAATATCCATATCCATACCGTATCCAACTGCACTTCATATCCATTTCCATATCCATACCGTATCCAATTGCAAGTCTATCCTTAATCCATGCCAATCAAGTCAAGTCAATCTTGTCAAATGATCTGATCACAATCAGTGGTCTTGATCCTTGTCTGGTCGTAAACTATATCAATCAGTCATAACTATCCTTCGTGTTGCCCTAGGGACACATCACTCCCAGCCATGACAACATGGTTGTATATCGTTATCATATCAAATGTCTTAGACAGGATGTTGTATTGTTGAAACCAGACCTAGAGTCTTATACGAGATACTTCATTCTTGAAACCAGACATCATTGACCTATATCGTTGGTTTACCGCTTGATAGGGGCAATACCTTGTTTGTGCCTGTATCATTTGTGCATACTTGCTTACTTGCTTGTGTGTGTCATCATTTTATCTTGCATCGCGTATCATTCACCTCTTTCTTCTGCATCCAACCATTTCATCTCCTATCAACCTACCTCATCGTGAGATTGTCCGTCTCACGCCTTCTACCTTCTTCCCGTCCAATCTCCCGAGGGGGCATCCTATCATCATAACCTATACCAGAGGCAAACTGGGGCATGTATCATTATTAGACTATTTATTCTTTGAAACAACGTGATAAAACACATTGCTTCAAAGAGGGGCAAAATATATACACCTAAAATTGGCTCAGGTTGAATTAAGTAAATATTTTGATATTTATTTTAATTCTTATTTCTTTCTGTCAATTAAATAAATATTATAAGTTTATTTGATTGATTCATTATCCTACAATTAAATAAAATCATTTTATTTAATTAAATTCCCTAAATTCTTATAATGTCTCAAGTCCTAAAATCCACCTCACAAAATCCACCTCATCAATCCACCTCATCTCTTCCACCTCACCATGTTGCACATATAATTAAATATTCTTAATATTTAATTAGCTAATATCCTCTATTATCCAAAATAAATCTTTAATTTAATTATCCTCCACCAAATTGAATATTTAATTCAATGTTCTCCACTAGCCTTCACTAATTGAATTTTTAATTCAATGTCCCCCATTATCCTCCACCAAATTGAATATTTAATTCAATGTTCCCCACTAGCCTTCACTAATTGAATATTTAATTCAATGTCCCCCATTATCCTCCACCAATTGAATACTTAATTCAATTGTTCCCCACTATTCTCCACCAATTGAATACTTAATTCAATGTTCCCCACTATCCTCCACTCTTCCCAAAAAATAAATTTTTAACTCATCCACTATCCTCCACTCTTTCCAAAAAATAAATTTTTAATTCATCCACTATGAATAAAAGATTCACTTTTATTCCTAGCCATTGATCTCATCTGTTGATCCTCACCCTCCATTCCTTTTTCAGAAAATCTATAAATAAGACCCTTTTCTAAGCAATTAGAGGGACTTCTTTCAGGTATCCTTACCATGTCTAATTTCCTCTAGCAAATCTTCTCATTCTTCTCAAATCTCCTCATTCTAGCCATTCTCATATCATCCTCCATCATTAGTGTGTTGAAGCTCATCTTCAATCACACAAAGTATCTCAGCCATTTCTCTTTGTCATCTTGAGGAATCGAAGCAAAGAAGCAAGCTCCTTGAGAGCCAACCTGTATCATTCAAGATCAAAAAAGAATAGGTGAGCAATGGAAGTTGAAAGGTAAAGGTTGTAAGTATCACTTGTCTATTATTTAAATCTCTTTTTCCTACATATTTCATTGTTGTTTGGGTTTATTGTTCTTTATTGATCAATCCATTTTCACCCTTTACAATAAGTATTCCATAGTCCATAATATTAGATTTGAATGTTTTTGGCTTTATTTGTGTAAGCTTTTTTCTATCAAGGATTCAATCACACTCCATAATCCATTATCACATCATCAGGAGTTACATATTTTTCACTTTATTTTATGGTACAGTTTATTGTAATACTTTTAACTTTTATTTTATCGCCAAGATAATTGTAATATTTTTGTAAGGGAAAAAACTCCTTTTTCCATAAATTTAGGTTAACTAAATAAATGTAAACAATAAGCTAATAATTAACTTTTATTTAATTATCAATTATGATTTGATAATTGTAATAAATATTATGAAATTAAATAGGGGATAGATGCACTTAGCTTTGGAAGTATCAATGAAGAATTAATGTTGATGTCATGTAGAATTTAGTCAAGGTATAAAAATTAATGCTCATAGTTTGATGAATGTCTCAAGTTTTGTATATAGTCACAAAAATATTTGAGGGTCAAATCCAAGTCCATCAAGATTGAACTCAAGCATCATAGGAATGTTTTGATGGATATGAATGATTTGTGGCTTGTGAGAATGATCTAATAGAAAGTTGCAACATTGATCTCTTCAACTTCGCCTTATATGCATTTAATTTTGTCAGAGTAGTGTTTATAAACACCTTAGAGGTGATTGTTGAATCACTAGGGTCAAGTTCTCCTTGGTCAACCCTTCATTGGACCAACTTTATGACTTTGAGCAAATGACTGAAGACTAGGGTATACTTTAAGAAATGACCTATTGAAAATTCTGTAAAAACTTTTGCAAATCCACTATGAAGAAACATAATATTTTAGGTGATTTTTTTCATATTATAAATCAAATTCTAGATTGAATGGCAATATTTTTTCTTGTACCATGTTTTTGCAATTCAATGATTAAATTTTTATATTAATATTAAAATTTTATGATGACTCAATGTTTAAGTTTTCTATCAATAAATGGCTTGTAAACAAAGATGTTGAAATGAGGTGAGTATAGAAAATAAAAATAGTCTATGATAAATTGACAAAACTAGGGGCTAATTTTTTATATACAATAGCATGATATGTGTCCGTCTCAAAGAATTAGAATTTATAACTCGCTCAGGTGATTTTCTTTTGGGATTAGGGAAAATCTATCAAATATGGGCAAATTGGATACTTCTTAAGAACCTAAAAATAACTAAATCTAGAGGATAGAAATGTCTAAAATAGCCAAATGGAAACATATAGCCACTAAAAAATTCCTTGTTGAAGACAATATGCACAAGCTTGTAGATGTCCTAGTATGATTCTAACGCAAACTAAGATTCTTTATCCCTTAGAAAATGAAATGTGCTCTAGTGAATTTCTTCTTGTTCTAACATATTTTTTTGTGTGTATTAATTGCACAAATGAATGTATTTAAATACAAAGACATAACAACAATTCATAAAAAGGTGTCAAATTGGTTCATAATGACTAGTGAAAAGGGGTGAGAGCTCTAGAGTTTGAAGTTAATAATTTAAAATATATGGTCAATCTTGCACCTCTCAAGATCGATTCTAAGGAATTTGGGATTAACCCAATATAAAGAAGTGTTGGGGGTTTGAGGTAGTGATCGAATGTGTGGATATAAATGCGAATGTTGGTTAATAAATGATGTATAAATGGAAAATGTATGATAATGCTTGTGAATAGGGATGAGATATTGTCAAATGCATGGAAATGCATTCAAATAAATGTGAAACGAATAGGGAAGGGTATCAGGTTGTGAAGAAAACTTAAGAGTGTGTCACTTGTTGACATATAATTGTATTAAGATATTCTATTTAATTGTGTCCAAAACTAAATGGGAATTAACATAGGAATGCAAATTTTACCATTACATAGTCCCCTACTTTAAGGTGCATATAATCTAATATGAGCATGCATTTCAAAATATACGATCATTTTCAGCCATGCATAAAAGTAAATATTTAGACATTTCAAAGTGCAATTTGGTGCAAGTAAATTAATAGACTAGTCTTTGATTCCTTTTGTGTTCCTCTTTTGGAAGTAAGCATTCCACAAGAACCTACAAAATATAGAGAGAAGATATATACCATGTAATGAAATAACTTGCACAATAGAAGAATGCAACAAAAATAACTTGAAAAATAATAAAAATACTTACAAATTCTTGATAATAATATGCCACTTTGAGGGGGTAAACCTCCAAAAATATTCAATAGAAATAGAATTCGCAATACGATGATCAACTACTACTCACTAGCTCCTATATATACCATACTTGTGCCTTGGATGCCACCAAGCCTAACCAAAATACCTATATAAGAATATATAAATGATTATATAAATTAATTAAGGGTTATGCTAGCCACAAGTCAAATACACATATCCCAATACAAATAATGGGTTAAGTGTTTATCATGCCCCCTCTTCAGAGAAGCATTAACCTAAACACAAATCAAATATGGATGCTTTTGCACAAAATCTTTATTTTCCCATGTAGCATCTTCAATTGCATAATTCTTCCACTTGATCAAATAGTCTATGATCACCCTTGTGTATAGCTACTTAGTGCATGTTTGAAGTATTCCCTTAGGTTTTCCTTTCTCATCAAGATTTGATTACTCAATATGGGATGAAACTATTTGTTTGATAAGCATCTTCAAGTAGGCAACATAGAAGATTGGATGTATTTTTATTGACTTAGCTAAGTCTAATTTATATGCTACACTACCAATCCTCCACAAGACTTTGTAAGGTCCAAAATACTTAGGGTGCAAGTTTTTTATCCTTCTTTTGTTGTTTTAGTGACATCTTCTTATATGGCTATAACCACATAAAGACATAATCTCCTACTTTGAAAGTCCTTTCACTATGATGTTGATTAGCTTGTTGCATTTTATTTTGTGCCATTGATAAGTTCTCCCTGCAAATAGAGAGTATGTCTTCTTGGTGGTGAATTTGTTCTTCAACTACTTTGACTCTTAGGTGTGCTTGAAATGAAGAGGTGATTGATAGTGGATGATACCAATAGAGTACAAAAAATGGTGACAATTTGGATGAAGTGTGGAGAGTAGAGTTATACCACCACTTTTCTAGTGGAAACCATTACACCATCTCCCTTGGGTGATCCCACAATACTATGTCCCACTTTTTGACCAAAGTGGGACATTGAATCAACATTTTTAACCAAATTTTCACTTTCTGACACATATATCAACTAAACTATTAAGAATTCAAAGATGATGTGCTAGCGATTTATGAGATTTCATGTGTAGATTCTAAATATATTTTAAAAAAATTTTAAAAATAATTTATGAATTTTTTATGCAACTTCTAATAACTCATTTTTATAGTTAACAATATTTTAAAAAAGTGACATTTATATCGTACAACATAATTTTTTTATAGAAAGGATAAAATTCTAAATTTTTAAATATAGATTCATAACACAAATATCTAGTGTGCAGATATTTTTATATAATTTTTTGATGCATATTTTTTTTAATTAATTTTTGAAGTGAGATTAATTATAATTTAGACATAGGTTTATGCCATACAACATAAATTTTTTTGTATGTATCCAAATTCACCTTTTTTTAGTTGAAACAAGGACATCAATGTTAGCATAGCAGTTATACACTATTACATTGTTAAGTTTAGACAATTATGTAGTCAGTTACTACTGGTTATTACTACGAGTTATTCAACTATAATTGTTCCTATATTTATATGTTCACTGTTGTTCATTGTTTATAAAATAAAGATTAAGCATTCATTTGTCTCATATTGGTATTAGAGCCTTGTACAATGTGAAGAAGGTGTCAGTCTTCTGGTAGCATCCATTTGATGGGAGAGTAGTGTGGACAATGTTCTGAGGGTGTTGGAGCATGCCGTGGTCTTGGAGCCACTTGATCCATCATAAGCTTTTCCACAATATCCTCCAACGCTTATTCTCCATAGAAGTGTGAGGAAGCCTTAAAAAAGTCTATGCATTTGTAACAAGTGCATATAGGAGTAGATCCATTGACTATCAAATTGAATGAGCCAACCCCAAAGGTGTATTGTTGTTATCATTTGAAAAGAAGCCCAATAAGGAAGAGGAACTTGCAAAGGAAAGATTACATATACGATCTGCAATCATCAGATGACATAAAAAATGCATGTACATTGCTTGTGTGAGAAATATGAAGATAAAGTAGATTCATATATTTATGATGCTTTGGATAGGAGAGTTGGTTAGCAAAATTTTATGAAAGTTTTTGAATTTTGTCATATTATTTTTTGAGATGGAGATTCCTTTAGACAAATATTTTGTCTTTAATTTTTATACTTGGAAAATGAAACAATCCATATATTGCGAATTTTGTTTTTGAAGATAGGTAGGGATTTGGTGAACTCAATATGGATTGAACATTGCCTAGATAGTTTGAAAGTCTATGATATGGGGAAATATACCCTTCCGAGGGTCATGAGACAACTTGTTGGATCCTTGTGGAGCTCAACATGGATTGTTGTCTAATAATTCAGGGGATTTGTGATTTGGGAGTTCCGGGAGGTGGTAATCTAGGAACTTGGGAATTCAGGCTTGGTTACACCCTTTTGAGGGTTAAGAGGCATCTTGACAGAGTTCCACTTAATTCAATATTTGTTTCTTCAAAGAAAAATCTTCTCAAGAATATGTATTTATTTTGTGTAATTAGCATGTTTTTGTTATATGTTCTATTTGTGAAATGTACACCTTAAAGGGGGTGTTCATTAGAAATAAAGTCACCTTAGTGACTTTTTATGTAAGAACAATGTAATAAGGGGGGAATGTTAGCATAGCAGTTATACACTATTACACACTGTTAAGTTTAGATAGTTATGTAGTCAGTTACTACCAGTTAATACTACCAGTTATTCAACTGTAATTGTCCCTATATTTATATGTTGAATCTTGTTCATTGTTTATAAAATAAAAATTAAGCATTCATCCATCTCAATCAATGCCTAGTGCGCATATATTTTTCAAAAAAAAAATCACTATTTTACTATTTTTTCACATGTGTATCTAAATAAAGAACTTGATGTTCAATGAAAAACCTATGTTCAGCAAAAAATAGAGAATAAATATAATAATCAAATTAATTATATTAAAAATTAACTTGTTGGAAATCTCATTTCGAGGGCTATAATCCTACAAATTACCTTCTCAAGTTCATTCCATTTGAATGTCCAAACGGAGGTTTGAAATTGAAAATTCTAAGGAAAACTTGAGGTAGAGAGTGGGAGAGGCCATCCAAGGACCTTGTTCGAAGGTACCTTCGTACAAAGTTAATACCTTCATGTGAAGGGACCTCAAATGAAGGTACCTTTGTTTGAAGATCCTTTCACTACCCAAGATATTAAAAAAAAATCATAATAGCCAATCTTTGAATGAAGGTCACTGAGTAGAAAATATTAAAAAATGCATAACAAATAATCTTGGAACAAAGGTTGTTAACTTGGCAATTTTTAAATTTTTTTATGTGAACTACATTTAAATAGAAGGTCAAATATATTTGTGAAATTAAAAAATATTTAGCCTAATATTTGTATTTTTCTGATTATTTGAAAGTGAAACATTTGGAAAAGAATTGCCAAAATTGTGTTTGCAAATTTGGGAGTTTTTAAGGACAAAATATTCGGTAAAGGAATTTAGATTGATATTTTGCAAAGGAGAAAATGGGAAATAATATAACAAGGCAAAATAAGTCTATGCATCCATATTTAGTAGAAAAGGAACAAAAATTAATTGAGGAAAGGGCACAAAGATATTTTAGAAAAAAAGAAGGTATGTATTTTTTAATTTGTATAAAAATGTTTATTAGATTTGTATTTATCCCTACTTCCTCAACTCTAGTTTACTATTTTAGATTTGTATTTATCCCTTTTAGCTTATATTTTTAGATTTAATTTTAATAAAAAATAGATTCTTACATGTTCTACATTCATCTAAATTTCAAATTCTACATAGATTCTAAATAAATTCTCTAGGTTAAATTCACTAGTTCCTCTCTAGGGTTTGTATCTCTTTCTCCTCCTTCCTCAACTCTAAGGTTTCAATATAGTTTCTAGTTTTAGATTTAATTTTAAAATAGAATTAGATTCCTACATGTTCTACGTTCATCTAAATTGTCTAGGTTAAATTCACTGTATTCCCTAGTTTCTCTCTAGGATTTGTATCTCTTTCCCCTACTTCCTCAACTCTAGGGTTTGAGTATAGTTTCTAATTTTAGATTTAATTTTAATACAAATTAGATTCCTACATGTTCTACATTCATCTAAATTTCTAAACCTATCAACCACCAGAAAGATATATTCATGCACATTTTTCTTGTCATAGGTAAATCATCTACAAAATCTATCACTATATTTTCACATGATAGCATTTGGATTTGAAGTGGTTGATATCTTGTGCTAGTTTCTAGTTACTTGCCTTAATAACATGTCACCTCAAGTACATTGTAAAACATAATTAGCATCATCAGGTCTAATTAATGTAATACTACAAATTAGATGTGGTTTAGTGGCCCCAAAGTTCCCATGCACCTCAATAAGACTATTCTCTTCTCTTTTAGAATGCACAACAAACCCAAAATGAAGAGAAAACCATTCTTCACATGAAAATTAGTCTTATGAATAAAGTCATCTTTCTTACCTTCTTCAATCTACTAATATGACTCCAAAATCCTATTTATATACATAATCCCTCACATATACTTGTATCATAGGAATGTTTTAATGGACATGATTGTTTTGTAGCTTCTGAGAATGATCTGTGTTTATAAACACCTTAGAAGAGATTGTTGAATCACTAGGGTTAAATTCTCCTATGTCAACCCTTGGCCAAACCAACATTATAAATTTAAGTAAATGATTGAAGACTAGGGTATACTTTAAGAAATGACCTCTTGAAAATTCTATAGAAACTTCGGAAAATCTGCTATAAATGTTGGAGTAAATAGGATTTTACCTATTTACGTTTGCTTAATTTTACTTAGGGACATAATAATTTATAGTTAGGTATGGGAAGTTATTCCTGTAACAAATTAGAGTAGTTTATTTACAAGAAATGTAAGGCTATATAAGCCACTATTGTACATTTGTAAAATATCATCATTGTAATATATCAAATTATTCGATCTCTTTCTTATGCAAGCTCTTGCTCGAGCATTCTCTCGTGGTGGTTTGTTTCTTGGTTTGATCCTTGAAGTCTGCAACTTCATAATGGATTCCTTTGTATCCCTATATGGTAGTAGAGCCTGAACCAAGGAGATTCCAACCTGTATTGGAGAATTGAGTTGCTGGAAAGGAGATTTATCACACAGGCATCAATCCATGCCTTCATGAATTTTGGGTGGAATGAAATATATTAGCATTTGAAATTTTATCCAAATTTCTATTTTGCCTATGATCACCTAGGCCACAAAGTGAGTGCTATCCAGCCAGTGAAATGATGGATTTCTTCAAAGATGTGATTGGAAATTTGTATTCCATATTGGCTTCTTGTGCTATTAGGCAATATTTCTGTGTGTAAACAGTCATATATTTCCACTATCTGGGCCCCAAGCAATCTATTATGATCTAGATAGAGTAATTTACTTAGATTGTGCATATGTATTTCAAAATTTGCCTATGTGAAATCTGACATTTGGGAACCTTGCATAGACAAGTGAAATCAGGCTGATTAAAGGCATAGGCATAGATGCTTGCTAGAAAAGGTGGACACCTTCTTAGGACCTACACACACAGGCCCTCTCTCCTGGCAAATCCTCACGTGCCCTCATGACCTAGCTCTCATGTCACAAAATTTGGCATTCGGCCACCTCCACAACAACAACAAGGACAAAGAATAAGGACAAAGGCATGTCTCTAGAGGATTCTCTAGAATTGGTTGAGAAATGTATCTCAAAAAGAATCCATATTCTGTGAATAAATTTTGCCATTTTAGGGTTTGGGCATAGAAAAACAGAGGTGAGCCCGTACATAGTGTTGTTTGGAAGTTGTAAAGGGACTTTAGTCCCACATTTAATGTGTAGTGGTATTATTTGGTCTTTATAAATCCCAACACTGAGCCGTTTTATTATGAGCACTTGAAAAGGCTCACGTTTGCGTGAGGCTTCTGTTGTCATTTGTTACTTGCGGAGCAATCACTCTGGAGGTTGGTTAGCGTGGCTGGCTTATCAACAAATAGGCAATTGGTGATCTCAACAATTTTGTACCAAATCAGATTGCCTCATATTTTTTGGCCCCATTGGCTATTTTTTATCTAGGGAGTTTCAGATCAGTTTCTTTCAGCTTTTGGTCATTTTTGCTCAATCTATTGTGACTCACATGGCTACACCAATATTTGAGGTTCTTACTCATCATAATTATCATATATGGAAAGTGAGAAATGTATAAAATATAATGCACTTAGAATAACTTCTGCCCAAGTGATGAATATACTTTTATCCTTTTATATTTGATATGATAAAACCTTTAAAAAATATAGTTAAAAATATTTAATTTATATCTGTAGAAAAGAAAAGAAAATTAAATTACTACATGATGAACATGATCATGAGACATCGTGCACATAATTCTTCTGCAATGTTTGTGAAAAAGAATCTTCAAGATATGTCGATCACCATCAATGAGGGACATCAACATATGGACAATCTACCCCACTCCCATCTAGCTGACCATTTGATGTGATTTGGTACAACCTTGAGAGGTAAATAATCATATCAGGAAAAATGTCCTGCTAAATTAACTGACATGCTCCACCAAATTGGATCACCAACAATATTTTTCACTTCTAGTGTAACAGATATGTACTGGATTGATTTGCATGCACTAATTCCTGGAACACCAAGAACAAATCCACGAGAAGCTCAAAATTTGTGAAAGTAAAATATTATTGATTATCCTCATATAATGTCTCATTACATGCACTTGCGACATACAATTTTTTGAAAACAAATACTTCAAAAAGGAATGAAAGCAACAGATTATTGGTCTAGATATGAATTGCAACATAGAGGTTCACCACATGTCCATGGATTTCTATGGTTAGATGGAGCACCAAATATCGACAACCTTTATTGGACAAACAATAGGGAACGAAAAAGTGCAGAGAAATAATTTTATTCTATTATTCATGCATGGAATCCATGAGATGATCCACATCAACAGAATATACATGTATGTCATTAATCTTTTGTAAATCTATATTTTATTTATAAAGTTTAATGCGTCAATGTAACTAATAAATTCTTCTTTACTCTCAATGATAGGTAATGAAAAAGTTTGTATGTAACATCCATGTCTTCGAAATATAAGACAACTTGCACAAGTACATATGGATACCGACTATGAAGAGATGTTGAATTGTGTGACACAACATACAA
The DNA here is from genome assembly GCA_027924645.1 of Cunninghamia lanceolata. Classification (NCBI taxonomy): domain Eukaryota; kingdom Viridiplantae; phylum Streptophyta; class Pinopsida; order Cupressales; family Cupressaceae; genus Cunninghamia; species Cunninghamia lanceolata. The sequence goes on along the minus strand of BSBN01000213.1, from coordinate 25,533,538 downwards.
TGTGTCAAGAGCATGCATTCCTTCATAAGAAAAGAGGTTGAATGGTTTGTAGGTAAGAGGTTCAAACATTGAATGTTTTCTATACAAATTCAATTTAACATGTATGAAACAAAATTAATATATGTCATTATTAATTATAGATATAATGCTCCATAACCATTAAACCTTGAGGGATCAAAATTATATCAAGACTCAGAAACAAGTGAAAAAAGTTTGTCTGCAAGAAATGATGATAGAGTAAATACACACAACCACTACATTCTACAATTATGGAGAGCCAATATAAATTGGCAACCAGTTCTTTCCAAACATGTTGTAATCAGGTACATTGCCAATTATGCAGCTAAAGTAGAGAAAATTTTAGAAACTTATCATCAAATGTTGATGCGGCTTGCAAACATTGAGAACCCTGATGATTTGGCAACAAGAGCATATAGAAGACTCCTTACTAAAACAATTGTAGAAAGAGACATTGGTGCACAAGAAACATGTCACATATTGTTGGAACTTCCATTAGTAGAGAGCAATAGAAAACTTATCTTGATCTAAATGTGTCACGTAAGGTATTCAAACCTATAACTAAAACCAATGAAGATGACTCTGAAGAAGTGACAAAATCTTTCATTGATGGATATAAAAATATGCATTTTTCAATGGAAGGTATTTCACTTATTGATACAGCTAAATCACGGACATATAATCCAAGAAGTAAAAGAGATAAAAATGGGAAACAATGACTATGGAAACTGTTGTTAAAGTATTTCCAAGGTTTGTATCCATCCTTGCATGCGAATCAGATAAATGGATTGATTTCTGTTGGTCAAAGTTATTACTTTACAAGCCACTTCATAATATAGAAAGAGATATTGGACTTCATAATGATGAAATAATATTAAATTGGGAATAGTCCAATTATTATCCTTGGCATGTGGAGCGAACAACAACTCCAAAAGATGTTGAAAATAGTGATGATTCTAAAGTTAAAGATAATCAACCTCTTCAACAAAACACAATAGAACATGAGTGGGAAATTGTATCTAGGATGCAACATGGTCAAATTATGCAAGTGAGTAAAGTAGATATGTTGGGAAGAAGAGATATTGATAGACAAATGACATGGTTTAATCAATATCAAGGTGAAGGTTACACAAATAAGGCAATAAAGTTCATAAGCACCATGAAAGATAATGGGTTTGTAATAGATGAGGACATACCACAAATTATCAATTATGTAACTTTGGGTGGTAAATAAAAATAACACTTGATATAATTATGACACAGTATAATGATGCTAAAAGTGCATTGCCATTATTCATGATTATTCAAGGAATAGCAGGAACAAGAAAATCACATCTAATTGGTGTCATCCGTCAAACTCTTCAAGAAGCAAAATTCCCAGGTCATTGTCCACTTCTATTACTTGCACCAACTGGAGTTGCAACATTCAACATCAAAGCATCAACAATTCATTCACAACTCTAAATCCCAATCAAAGATTTTTCTCAGTTAGAAGAAGCAAGACTTAGAAGTTTCCAAGAAGAGATTCAACACATAAAATACATCTTGATTGATTAAATGAGCTCTTCATTGGACAAAATTTTCTAGAGAACATAGATTCTAGACTTCATCAAGCATTTCCCCAAAATGCAAACATGAGTTTTGGAGCTATATCTCTCATTTTTCTTTAAAATTTTTTATTTGTAATCTTCCATGTTATATATACTTCATCATTATAATTTTTTTCTATTAATACAACACACTAATCAAAACTATCATTTTAATTTATTTTGTAGGGATATATATCATTTTGTTGGAGATTTAGGATTGTTGCCTCCTGTTAATGACAAACCACCATATCTTAGTAACATATGTGCTAAATTTCTACTTGAGAAGAATAAAAAAATTTTGTTACTACTTGGGATAAATTTTTAAGACAAGAAGGAGAAAGGAGTTAGCAACAAAGGTTTCATCAACTACTCACAAATCTAAGAGATGCAAATCCAACTATTAATGACTCAAAATTACTAATTCGATAAGGACTAATGCTGAAATAGACACTACAACCAATGAAGATTTGATAACAATATTCATTTGTTTACGACCAATGATAATGTGCATGGTCATAACAGAATAAAATTATACTCATCGAAGTGCCCAATTACATGCAACATTGCTACAAAAGTGGGTACTACCAATGCACCAAAAGGAGGACAAACTGATGAACTTGATGTGGAATTGTTAATTACTAAGGATGCATGAGTAATGTTAACTTCCAATCTTTTGATAGAAGTAGGTTTTGTAAATGGAGCTCTAGGATATGTTTGAGAGATAATATATAGACCTGGAACTGCACCACCAGAACCACCCACATATGTTATGGTTGATTTTGAAAGTTACTCAAACATTCCATTTGAAGATCGAAGTCCTCAAACAATACCAATTACACCAATACAAAGGGGTCATACAATACAAATACCCTTGAGATTAGCTTGGGCATTGACTCTACACAAATCACAAGGTCTCACTCTTTCAAAAGCCACTATTGACATTGGACAAAAAGAAAGAACAAGATTGACGTTTGTTGCTATATCTTGTGTAAGTCATTACAACATCTAAGAATAATGCCACCATTTACATATTACCATTATGAAAAGATAAAAAGGGAAAAAAACTTCTGAACTGAAAGTGTGAAGAACAGAGTCTCAAATTATTAGAAGAAAGCATGATTCAATATACTCCTTACAAATCTATTTTTATGAATATCAAATATTGAATAATTCAAATTTTTTCTCAACTGTATTACACATTTTCATGATTATTAATACATGATAAATGATGTGATGTACTTCTTACAAAGTTTTCTCAAATATTATGAATTAATGTACCCTTTTTCACATTAACTTTCTTGTATTTCTCTTATTCCAATCTACTAAAATATCAGTTATTAAGAATTTTATGTTCTTTAAAACTGCTACACTATTATTACTCAAAAAAACTTTCTTAAACATTTAAATAGTAATTTTTACATCTTCATACTGTAGATGCTACTAGCATACCTATCTTTAGAAAAAAAATATCTAAAATATGCCTAGAGATATCCTTTTCGAGGCGCCTATTTTTGAATTACTTTCTCGCATATAAGTTGAGTAGGAGTCTCAAGAATGATATCTCTTGACATATTTTCGGTATGTTTTTCTAAAGATAGGTATGCTAGTCAAGAAGAAACAATAAAAAATAATCAATACCTACAAATAATTGTAGGTATGGTAATGTGTTATAGTATTTTATATGGTGGAGTGAAAAACTCAATTTTTTTTAATTTAAGGAACTAAATAATTGTAGGTATGTAATGTGTTATAATTGTTTATATGATGGAGTGAGATTTACATTTTATTTATTTAAATAACTATGTGCTTTTGAATTAAATTTATATGGTGATACTTGTACCGTATAAATACATTTGATTTTAAAAAATAGGAAAGCATAGTGAGATGCTTACAAAATTTATGTAATTTATTTAGTACATAATGATGGTAAATATTCATAAAGAAATGTGATACTTGTAGTTAAATGAAGATTGCAAGAAATGTTCTTAACAATTGAAGCTTTTAGTTACAAATGAGAGCACCCATATTATTCAAAATAGGAAAATATGAATGTGCAAACAATTAGGTGTTGGAGCACTAAATTATAGTGTTTCTATGAATCCAATACCCTTCCTATAACAATGGGAAAATAAAAAAATATTCCTTGGGTTGTAATTTTATTGGCTGCGCCACTCCGGGCTCTGATGAGAGTCATATGTAGCGCAATACAGGCCCATTCAGGGCGTAATTATGGTCGGCAGGTTCATACTGATTGTTCGTGGTGTACGTGTCGCCATTAACACACACTTTCTCAAACTCACACACCAGCATACGGTAATCCACCTCACAACTTTGGAAGCCATGACCATATGCTCAACTCAACCAGTATGATATGAATTGATAATTGTGTTAAGGCAGGGGATGTTGTTCTTAGTTTGACTCCTACGATTTATAGCGCTAGTATTAGGCATATTTCCAATATTTTATCACTGCGGCCGTGCAGCCTTTGGATTATTTCTTTGGAGTCAATTGTGGGGCAAACTAGATTGTGGAATGCGACAAAGGAGAAATTTAAAGTTTGATATATCCAACTCGGAGAGAGGACACTTTAAAACGGATCCTTGTTTTAAATTGGCAATGAACTAGAATTATGATAGGAATATTCCCTATAAACAAATAATTGCTGGGTAATTACTATTTCAACCTTCCTTTTGTCTTGGAAACAACTTATATTAATGTAATCAATCATCATTTGGTAGGACATGCAATAGAAACAAGGGTCATATGACAAGTATTTGTCTATGAAGTATTGTAATAATAGTATTTGTTTTATAATAAAAACACTTAATGGAAATGTATTTGAAGTAATATAATAATTATGTTAAGTTCAATTTGTCTTCAATTGTACATTAGATGGATAAATAAATAATTTTAGGAAACATGGATTTAATAAATGAGTTATGACAAAGTGATTATAAAGGGTTAATTACATATATTGAATGTTTCAAATGACACACTATAGTAATGCATAAACGAGCTATGACAAAGTGATTCTAACGTGTTAGTTACATAGATTCAATATTTCAGATGATGTACTATAGTACTAATAACTAAATAAGTAACTTTGGTTGCAATAAGGCATGTACTAATAAATAAGAAATATTTTTCATAATGTATCAAATTTTCTAATGTTTTATTATGATGAGAGGTGTTCTACAGTGACAACAATACACAAAACATAGTCAAAATATATTTAAAAGTAAACATATAAAATAACTCATAAGTAAATAAAATAACTTCCAAGTAAATAGAAATAGCTAGATACAAATTAAAAAAAATACAAATAAAATAAACAATGTAAATAAAATAAAATATTATTTTTGCTAGTAAACCTAGGTTAGGCACCAACGAGCTGCAACAAATGAGTGTTAAACCTGGATTACTAGTAGTAAAAGGTGTTCACTTGATCCATCCAAACAAATTTTATTGATCGAGATGTGAACACAAAAAAATTTGCATTGCCTAAGCATGAGTGGTCAATGAGAAATTTGACCAAACCTATAGCTAAAGGTACCATCAAATGATCTTGCACTCCACAAAATACTTAATCTTGATAGATATATTAATGAGACAATTCATTTCCATATAGCAACATCCAATCAAGAAAGACCAACTAGAATCAAAATTGGCTTCAAAATAAAAATGAAACCCATTGGGAACCACCAACTAGAAAAGACTAACCATCAGTGAGACAACATATATACATATGTCTATACTAGGGAGAGGAGGCAAATTACATCAACCTTGTCCTCCATAAAACAAGTCTAGTAAGGGTTTGAACTAGGATGTGGGGGGCAAGGAAAATTAGATTGGTCTTGTCTAGTCCCCAAAAGTATTTTTACAATTATTACACATATCAAACTACTTTTGTGGAGAAACCTCAACCAAATCATCTAAATCTTTATCATCATGGCATTTTGTAAAAACTAGTTTAGCATCAAAGAGGAGGTTCACATCAAGTACCTTGGCATCATATGATGGCATCAAGGTGGTCCATAGAGAAATTGAAATAAATTTATAACTAATTCTCCACATCTTTGATGTCATTGTGTAGTAGAAAGGAACTAGTTGCATTTGACAATATTGATGCACAACTCAAGGATTGAGCCACATCAAAGACATTTATCCTTCCCTTCAACTTTCCTAAATCCAAGAACTTAGGTTTGTCATGGATGCTCTAATCCCAACATAGGGCATGCCATCCATTTCTTTAGCTAGCTCTAGATCCTCAACACCCATAGCCTTAAATTACGATTCTAGAATTCCTACTCTAGGTAGGGTATGAAGTCCTTAATCATAACACCACTAGACACCCTTTGCTTTTGAAGCCTTATCTTCCACTCACTCTTACATAGTGTATCCTTCTTCTCATTCTCACATGACTCTTAGCTACACCATTTACCCATCCAAATAAAATAAAATAATTCTTAAATAGTTCTAAAGTAAAATAAAATAACTCTTGAATTATTCATGCTTTTGGACTTGACTGTGTTGATTATTTTTTCCTCAACGTTTTGAATCACACTTAGTTATCCATCATTAGGAGAAAAAGAGCAAGAGAAGAGAAGTAAAATTAGATTGGTCTTGTCTAGTGATTCATTTTACTTCTCTTCTCTTGCTCTTTTTCTCCTGATGATGGATCACTGAGTGTGATTCAAAATGTTGAGGGAAAAATAATCAACACAGTCAAATCCATAAGCAAGAACAATTCAACATCATGGACCGTGGAAAATTAATGACTACCAAAATAACTCTTACGTAAATAAAAATAACTCTTCAAATAAAAATAAAATAAACAATCTAAATAAAATAAAATAATTCTTAAATAGTTATAAAGTAAAATAAAATAACTCTTAAGTAAATAAAATAACTCAAGACTCATCTATTGGCATTTTTAGATAGATGTATTTTATAGTTTTATTTATTTTTAATTACGTCAAGAGGCATTATTACAATGGCATCACAAGATGTGTGTACATATTTATGGCCCCGATTTAAATTGACATCTGCTAACTTTTCATAAGGTAAACTATTTAAAATAATTTAAACTATTTAATGTTTTTGATAGAGGGAATACTTTCCCCCACTATCCAATGCCTCCCACATTCTAGGAGGGAATATGGGGAAGGCATGCATGATCATAGTGGCGTTGTGGGTAGTTAGGGTTTGGGTTGGACATGAATACTCACCAATATGACATTTTGAATGACAATTTTTATTGTGGTGCTTCAAGATTGCATAGTTCCAACCATGGTGAGGGTGGCGGCAGAGAACAACAAAACAATGTCTGAAGGAGGAGGTAGTGATAGTGATGATAATAGCATGGTGAAGGAAAAAGACTAAGAGATAATCTCCATTGGTTCTTCTTCTACAAGTGAGGTTTGTATAGAGCCTTTTGATTATCCACATGATTTCATTTTCCCCCCAAAATGCCATGAGGGTCTGCCCATTGAAACCCCCTAAGGCCCCAGCATTGCAAATTCTAAACCGAGTTTTAATGCTTATACTGATAATTTTGAAGGAAACGAGGAGAATGAGACACCCAGAAGTCATGGGGTTAAATCACTAAGATTTGAAGTGCCTGAATCCTTTAGCAAAGTGTAGGATTTGGGTGTTTGTCTGAATGAAGTAGTTTGTGATTCAGAAGTTGGGGAGAATTTTGGGTTGAAGAATGAAGAGGAAGTACTGGTAAATTCTAAAAGCATTGGGGAATATTTAGAATCGTACAAATTTTGCGGTTGGGGTGTTAGGAGTGGGGTTAACTATTTTTTTTGATTTTGGAGGTTGGTGGAAGGGGAGGGTGGATCATCTTGGGCAGCCCAATACACTTTGGTTGATTGCTATGGCTGCTGCTTTGGTAGGTGTTGTGGTTTTGGGGTAGAGGTGGTAGAGTGAGCAGTAGAACAATGAGAAGATACGACAGCAACTCTGTGGCAATGGAGAAGTATGTGAAAACATCCTTACATATTTTATACTTCATCATTTGGATGCTATCAAATAGAAAATTAGTTTAAGGTCATAGTAACTAGGTTGAAAATGAAAATCATGATTGCAAAATTGAGAACTAGTTCAATTGAATTTCTGAGTGAAATCAATAGTCGGATCCACATAAATGAAATGTTACAATCAAATACATTTTAGTAATGAAGAATATGTAGGGCATGCAACCTAAATCAAGGTAACGATAAAGACACTTCTTTTAATTTGCCCATTACATAATAATATTAGGCGTACTACATTTTGCAATCATAGTGTTATATGGAATCTCACATTGAGGGAACCAAACAAATGTTAGAGAATTTAGTTTTTTCTTCTAAATAGGATAGTTAGAGAAACAATTTTCTAAACTCTTAAATATACCTTGATAGGTTGTACAGATCAATTTGGTCCAAAGGATGTTAAAATTTAACTCGTCTTATTAGGATGTTTTAGAATTTAGTCTCAGTAAGGAAGATGGACTGTTGAACATCCATGAGGATGTGGTGGTGTAAAATTTTGTCAATTGGGTTAGTTAAGTTTCCTTTTATTGAAAAAATTGTTTTGACAATACTCAGAACTATGGGCATGTGAACAACCATGGAAAAAGATGGTCCCAAAAACCAATGATGAAGAATTTGAAAACATGTTCATTATGTTATCTGATTTCCTTAAATAAAAGAATGGTTGAACATTGTATTATGGTATTCTGAAGTTTGTTTTCACCAAACTTTTAGGATATGCCTAGGTAAAACCTGTGGTATGCATACTGCCATACTAGATATGGGTAGGGGTATTGTATGCTATGACACGACCAAGGTACTATGTATGATTGTACCCTAAACACCATTTAATTTTTTTTGTGCTAGATATTGCAAGATACATCACCCTTTTCATCTATGCACTATTTGGAAGGTCAAATGTTAAAAAGCCCATTTTTTTTGTTTTTAATAAATATAGTCGGTGTACATGTAAAATTTTAAGTTATCAACTAGAAAAATCATGTTGCAGAGGTGTTTGTAGAGATTTTAATGGTGGACTAGAGGTAGGTAGGGTTTCAAACTCTCAAGTTTTATTTTCTCTATATGTTCATGCAGTAAATTCCATATACATTTCTTCTACCGACCTCCCTTGAACATTGGTCACTGCCCACACAAGAAGCTGATCCATTTACTTGGGACTATTTTTCCTCAAATCGATTATATTAGACTGTTTGTCAGATGGAATCAAAAAAATATTAAATAACTAAGCACCCCTGCTCTAGGCTCAAAGGATCTAATTTTTCTGACACAGTATGTGAAAGGAAGAAAGGTATGCGGAAAACACTTCGTACACTGATCTAATGAGGAAAGATTTATGCAAATTTTTTCTTTTACAGTTACAGATTAAGATGCACATTAATAGAAAGATAATAACAACTTCCAAAAGCAAACACAAAACTCACAACACAAGATATACATGTGGAAAACCCTTTCAGGTAAGAAACCCCACACTCTAAAGCCACCCAATATATTATTCAGGAATCACGAAGATTACAATATACTTGCAGAGAAAGCTTTTACAGGAGTATATCCAACCAAAGATCTAGGAGGTAATTTGACATCTATAAGATTCTTACATGCAACCTCCATCTCAAGTCCCTGATATATAGGAGATACAATACGATACACCACCAACGGTAATTACAAAACCATGAGCCAAAACCACCAAAAAGTGGTGCCCAAATTATCTCCAATCAAAGATGCCTTGTGATGTGCCAAACTACACACCAACACGTGTAACTCTCCCCTTTATAGCTCTTTTATGTGTCCAACATGTATTTTTATTTCCCAAAATAGAAGGTCCAACTTCTAGAGGCCATAACTTTTGATCCGGGTGTCTGATTGACGAACTGTTTGAAGCATAAAAAAGCTCATGAAGAGATCTATCACCCTATAACTTGCTATGCTAGTTATGACAATTTTTAGGATGTTTAGACAAGTTTTGATTCTAATAATTGAGTTCAAAACTTTTTTGACAGTTTCAAAAAATAGAAACTTTAATATCTCACAATCCAGATATGATCTTGAGTCGAAACTCACCTAAGATGTTTACTTATCTATTTTGCACCTTTTAGGAAAATTTTAGGTCAATCTGAGGTCAAATGTAAACTTAGTAAAAATATTAAGCCCCACCATTTTTAGCCCTTAATGAAACTTTGAAAGTTCTAGATCATTCTTCAACATAAAGGGTATTTGAAAAGACCAAAACTGGGAAGAATAGTAACCTTTCGAGGTTGAAATGTTGAGACACTTTTCCTAACATTCTCCCACTTATCGAACAACTTGCAAGAGCAAAGGAAGAATCAACACCATGATTTAATTTCTATGGGTCATGAGGCCCATAGACTCTGAACACCATCTGAACTTCTTTGTGCTCATAGGTTTTGTCAAGGAATCTACAACATTCATCAAAGTTTCAACTTTTTACAAGCTTACCTTCCCATCCTCTACCATGTCATGAACAAAATGGTACTGGATGTCAATATGCTTAGTCCTTGCATGGAAAGTAGGATTCTTCTCCAAACATATGGCATGTTGACTGTCACAACAAATAGTAATTTTCCTTGCATCAAACCTAACATCAGAACATAATCTCTTAAGCCAAATGGCTTCTTTACAAGCATGAGTTGCTGCCATGTACATAGCTTCAGTAGTGGACAAAGAGACCACAGGTTGTCGCTTACTCATGCAACTAATAACACCACCAAACATAGTGAACACATAAGCACTAGTGGATCTCCTATTGTCAATGTCACCTGCCCAATCTGAATCCATAAATTCATGAATACAAAGTGAATGCTGAGGTCCTGTAGGATAACCATGATAACATTAGGAATACTCAGAAGTACCCCATAAATATCTGAACACTCTCTTCACTGCATCCCAATGTACCCATCCAGGATTAGTCATAAATTGACTAAGGACTCCCACTGCTTGGGTAATGTCTGGTCTTGTGCAGACCATCGCATACATCAAACTGCCAACCACACTAGCATAAGGAACTCTGCTTATATCCTTTGTCTCAAAAGGAGACTTTGGACAATCTTCAACATATAACTTTGTCCCCATTGTAATAGGAACAGTCAAAGGTTTGCAATCCATCATGTTGAATCTCTCCAACACAGTGTTAACATACTTACTCTGGCCTAACCAAAGTTTTTTGTTTTCTCTGTCTCTTCTGATTTCCATTCCTAGAATGTACCGAGCTGCCCCTAGATTTTTCATCTCAAATTGTGTTGACAACTGAAACTTCAAATCAGAAATCAAACTTTTACCATTCCCAATGAGTAACATATCATTGACATATAATGCAATAATGAGAATGCAATCATTGTCAAACTTATATTAAACACAATGATCTGATTTTGATCTCTGAAATCCAATACTCAGCACAAAGGCATCAAACTTCTGGTACCACATCCTAGGAGATTGTTTTAAACCATAGAAAGACTTTTTCAACTTGCAAACTAGATTTTCTTTACCTTTCACCACGTAGTGCTCTGGCTATGACATATAGATTTCCTCCTCCAAGTCACCATGAAGGAATGTTGTCTTCACATCCATCTGTTCTACTTCTAGATCATACGCTGCTACAAGAGATAACAGGAACCGAATAGATGTCAGCTTTGCAATGGGAGAGAAAATCTCACCATAGTCAATTCCCTCCACCTAAGAATACCCCTTCACAACTAATCTAGCCTTATATTTCTCAACACTGCCATCTACACTGAATTTATTTTTGAACACCCATTTGCATCCAATAGGTTTTCATCCTTCAGGCAAGGGCACCAAGTCCCAAGTATTTTTCTTTTCCAAAGCCTCCTTCTAGGAACCTGCATCTTTCATACGTATAGCCTCTTTCAAAGTTGTAGGCTCATCAGTGTTAGAAATCAAAGAAAAAATACAACTAGTATCATGCAATGGATAATCAAACCTATTAGGTTGCTTCCTTATCTATGTGGACCTCTTCAAAGGTTGAGGTTGAGGTTCTTCATCTTCTTCTAAACTTTTAGAGCTACTAGAGCTCTCCTCATTATCAGGTCCAATAGATGTTTTTGGTTCAACTTTCTCAGGGGTGGAAGGAAGCTGAACCACATCATCTTTCTTCTCTTCTTTCTCTAGCTGCAAGACAATAGAAGGATTGAGCTCTCTAAAGATCATGCTTCTACTATACAAAACTCTCTCAGCTACTGGATCCCAATGCTTGTACCCTTTCACACCGATGCCTCAACTGATAAAGATACACTTTACAGCCTTGTTCTCCAACTTAGACCTCTTCTCCTTAGGTACATGTGCATATGCCTCACAACCAAATACTTGAATGTGTCTTAATGAAGCCTTTTTACCAGACCATACCTCCATAGGTGTCTTATCAACAAGCGTTGATGTAGGAGACCTATGGGTAAGTGCAAAGAGTTGGGGGGCCAAAAAGTGGCCAAATTATTTTCAAAAAAATTTAATGCATAACGTGAGCACGTTATAATGCGAGCATGTTATAACTTATTATAAATTAAAAAAAAACTTTATCATCTCATTTCATTTCTTTATTCTCCTCTATACCTGCGCCCTGCGAATCCTAGGAAGTGCACTCACATTTTGGATAAGGCAATTCAACAGCAAAATCTTACCAATTCATCGCCAAAATGCTGCCATGACGTCGAGCACGCCAAAGGAGTGAGTTTTATTTATTTTTTTGTTTGAATTTGTTTCTAAATAGGTAGGTTTGAGTTGATTTTTGATGTAAATTTCATTAATTGTCAGGAAATGTTAATGCACCTCCTCCTCCTCCTCAAAATCCACAAAATCCTGAGGAGGAAATACCTACGGAACAACAACCTCCTCCATCCATTCCTCTACATGCCCCTGGAACATAAGAAAATGTAATGGCGCAAATTAAAAATAATAAAAAAGAAATTGAAGATATAATTGCAAAGTTGAAAAATCGTTCCACTTCAAGCTTGCATAGGTCCATGCTTGTTGAATCTCTTAAATCTATGTTATCAAATGTAGATTCAATTAGCAAGCAAATATCTAGTTGGACGGATAGGAGGAGAGAGTTTAGAGACTATTATGCAGACAAGCTGTCATACCAAGATGTGAAAAAATTATAAATTACAAAATTAGACTTGTGTTCGATTTTCACAAACCCACAAACAAATCAACCTCCACCCATTACATGCAAGAGGTTCCCTATCCATTGGTGCAATAACCAAGTGATAAGGGACAATTTTGGGGAGAGGTGGTGGATGGTTTTTGACCATCCTCCATGCAATAATAATGAGGTCCCGTAATACTTTTTGAGGAAACTCTACTACAAGTTTATCCTCAATAAAGTGCCAAACTATTTTGATATGCGGGACTTTAAGGGTAGAGGTGGGGGGTCAATACAAGATAGACCAGGGGCATGTGTTGACCCATAGTGGGCAGTGAGATAAGTAATTAGCAGACCAACCCATGAGCATGTTTCTATCCCTTCTATTGTGAAGGAAAGTGTTGAGGTCGATACACTTCAGTCCATTAGTGCCTTGACCCAGAGCATCATAGAGCATGCCAGTCCTGCAGCACAGAGTGGGTTGGGAGATAGTACGAGGAGTAGGGTCCCACCCCATGCTTGTCAGACTTGCAGGTCAGCCTGTGGTTATGACCCCATGGATAGTTAGGACGCAGGTGCACAGGCTACATCTGCAGTTGAGATACCCTTCTGAGTGAGACTTTCGGCCTTGATACTCAGGTAAATATTAGCAAGTTTATTAAATTTAATTTATTAAATTTTATTTTTGAAATGCAAGATTAACTAATTTAGTTTGATGATTTTAATGAAATTTTAGGGTCATAGCATTGATGCAGTTTTCATTGGTTCTCCACCTGCATATTACACTAGATCATCTACCGTCAGGGTATGTAACTAGTAAACAATTATAAATATTACATGTGAATAGCATCGTTATATGAATGGTATTCTAATATCTGATTTTGGATGTTGAATAGGTTAATATTGGAGATTTCACAACAACACCTGCCAGCGGTGGTGGACTTCAAAGCTTCACAGATGTAATAAAATAAATAGTTTAATGAATGAATTGTATTTACTAGATTTTTGTATGTGACTTGTGTGCTTTATTGTGTGTACTTCCATGTTTAGATGAACGTGTGTGTATGTTAGGAGCCATGATTTACATCACTATTGTAGTTTTCATAATTGAATAATGTTGTTTTATTTCCAGATGATGCACGATGTGGAGACACCTCTCGATGTTCAGAGGGCAATGGAGCATGGCGTGACCTTTGCGATTCATAGCTCCATGGCATTGACAGGGGTATGAGGTAGATTAGTAAATTTCAATTTACATTCATTGTTATAGTTGTTTATTTTTGAAAAATCAAAAGATCATTGATTTGAAGTTTAATTTCTATCTGGATGGTTTCTATAGGACATGACATCACCATGGCCTATTCCTGCTACTAAGGAAAGTGGGGAGACAGATTATATGGTAGCGATAAGTGATTATTTTGTTAAATGTTTCATTTTTTATAACATGTAATTTCTATATAATAATGTCTATACTTTTTATTGTAACGGCTAAAGATGTAGGAAGAACTAAATAGGAGGAGCAGCCCTCAGGTTCGTAGTAGACCACCCACATATTCATCTCCATCCCCTAGAAGATCAAAGGCTGCCCATGATCTATTCTCTTCACTAGCCAGAGGGGAATGACTTTTTATTGTGTTCCTTTGTTGTATGCCTATATGGTATTTGTGGACATATATTTTGTATTGCATATAGTTGACATTGTATGCCTATATGGCATTCTTGTAAGCCTATATGGCTATTTTGTATATATGTTATACTTATATCGACAAATATTGATGTATTTGTTGGCAAGAGACACTATATGGATTCATGAATGTTGTCATTGATGGTAACAAAGTCCATCCCACACATCCGCAGGACTTGGTATGTCTTTATCGGAAGTCAGAGTGAAGAATGTTGAGGTCCGGTAAGCAAGAATAGAGCAGTCAATAAGGTCTGATAGACAGGTCCGGATCTCTCAGCAAAAGTATCTCAGTGAAGTGCAGATTTGGGGAAGTCAAGAGGAGTATCTTGACTGATAGATTCCAAGGTTTGAGCCTCCGGTGTGGAAAGGATAAAGAGATATGAATGCTTGAGTGTCGGGTTCCCAAGTGATAGTGTGGATAGAGGAAGAACTGACTGGCAGAACATCAGACATTATTCTAGATGTGTTACTAATGATGGAAAAGGTTCTTAAGGCATAAGTTATGTTTGGCCGACGTGATTGATGACTTCTACAAGTATATGCTTGATCCGCATAACTTGGTAAGCAAGGATTCAGCCGACAGATCAAAGCTTGTGAAAAGATTGACTATTCCGGGTGTCGACTAGAAAGGTGATGAAATCACTTGTGCGGATATATATACACGATGGATTTAGTTGTGAGAAGTGGTGTGGTTGTTATTGATGTGCGAATAAAAGCAGAGCAGAGTAGAAGCAGTAAGGAAGGTTCGGTATGTGAAAGGAAAGCAACATAAGAGAAGAGGAAAGATCAAGTGCAGCAGATCAGTGTACTGAGCCTAACCGGAACTGAACTCCAGCATATGTGGATACTACCAATCAGTTCAAGTATTGTATAACACTCTTTTTGTAGATAGTGTGTCTCTTGTAGGCAGTGTGCCTTCTTGTGAGTAGTGTGCTCGGGCAGTGAGCCCTAATTGGCAAGTGCCATTTTGTATTTCCATTCTTCTAATAGAGAATACAATCTTGGGTTAATCACCCCATGGTTTTCTCCCTTAACAGGGTTTCCACGTCAAAAATATTGTGTCATGTGTATTTCCATTTCATAGTTATGTTTATTCATTTGAATTAATGTTACATTGATTATTAATAAAGTTTAGAAAGTAGAAATAATTAGGATAACTGATTCACCCCCCTCTCAGTTATCAACAATTGGTATCAGAGCCAAGTTCCTCCTAACATAGTCTAACAGCTTGAGGAAGATCTGGGAATTCAAATGGATGCATATGGTTTAAGGGAGCAACTCAAGACTGCCCTTGATGATCTTGAATAGTCAAACTCTGAAGTCAATGAATTAAAGGAAAGACTCAAATAGGCTGATGATTTCATGAGAGAACTAAAAGACAAATTAAGTCTCTCTATGAAAAAGGGAAAGGAGCTGCTTCAGCAATTGGCAAGACAAGGTGAAGCAAATGATGCAAATGAAGAACTGAAGGAGAAAACTGAGTTGTGTGAAAAGCTATCAAAAGAAATCATCATGGTAAGACATGAAATGGAATCAAGAGTTATGAAGTTTACCCAAGAAGTTGAAGAGAAAAGAAAAACTAAAGATAATCTAAGACAATCTCTCAAAAAGAAATCAAAAGATTGCCACAAGATGGATAGAATTATCAGACATCTTGAATCTGATCTTAAAGATGCTAAATATAATGAAGAAAAACTTGAGGATCAAATTGTCACTCTCAAAAGAGATCTTCAAACAGCAAATAAGTATAAAGAAAAATTCAAGATAAGTTCTGCTCAACTTGAAGTTCTTCTTGGAAGTCAAAAGAGGGTAGATGACAAGTGTGGTTTGGGTTATGAGAAAGGAGAAAGCTCTAGATCTGGTTAGAAGAATTTTGGATCAGAAAATCTAAGGAACAGGCCTAGAAGACCTCCGATAAGGCAACCTAATGCTCAAAGATATCCATCCTTCAATGGATACTGCCACAACTGCAATAACTTTGGTCATAAAGCTAATCAGTGTAGAAGGAGAATGAATTAGACTAGTACATCCTTCTCTGGACAGTGCTTCAACTACAAAAGGTATGGTCACAAATCTCATGAATGCAGAAATATGCAAATGAACAATTCATTCAATGGTAGATGCTTTGCATGCAATAGAATGGGTCATATGGCTAATCAATGCAGATCAAGAGGATATCAATCAAATATGCAAAGAAATGTTGTTTGCCAAATTTGTAATAGATCCGGTCATATAGCAAAATTCTATAGAAGCAAGAATCAGGATAAAAGAGGTCCGGTATATTATAATTAGAATCAAGATAAGGGGAAACAAAAGGTCAATGCGGATGAAGTTCAAAGTGAGATGAACAAGATTTGGTTAAAGAAGAGTACAAAGAATGTAGGGGATGGATCTAAACTAGACTCTGGTGCTGATATTCCTTCTAGAAATTAAAAAGTGAGCTCTGGCTCAGGGGGAGACACAAAGAAAACCTTGTTCCCCTAGCCAGTCAATTGGTGCCGGAACTGGCACAAGGAGAGTTGCAGATTAAAAGGGATCATACAAGAAACATCTAAAAGGGGTATGGTAAAGATTTGAGAGATCTGCAAGAAGATTTGAAGAATCTAATCCTACCAGAATTGATCTGGTAAAATAGTCTTTCGGTAAAAATAGATTCCTTACAAGTTTGGTCTAGTATGATTCAAACTATGGTGTCTTGATCTGCAAATAGATCAAATGACTAATGAAAGGAAGATAGATTATCACTACTCTCCTAGAATAACTTTGAAATCTGTCTCAGTGATCCGGAAAGGTTTTGTCTCTGAACAAGACAAACAAGGCAAACCGGAACGAATTAGGTTGCGCATTTATTGCAGAATGAAAATTAGGGCTTCTCAGAAATAAAAGAGTTCATTCACTCATCATTTGTACATTCACATTCGAAGAAAAGAAGAAAAGGAGCTCTGCAACTACCTCTCCCAAAGATCAAGACGATTCTTCATACAGCTCAATCCAGATTTCATCGTGTGTGCCCTAAACAACATAAAAGGTATTCTTTGTTCTTGATATCTCTTAGTAAGATTTCTTAATGATGGCTACTCTGAATATAGTAAAGATTTTTGATAGACCTCACCCCATATTTAAGAAGCACCCATATAAATCCTTGGAGGTAGATCCCCTAGGAGCCTTCTCTAGTGTTCCGCATAGTGTTTTACACATAGAAGATATTAGGGTTTACATACACGCAAATGTTGAAGAGTTTGGGGAATTCAAACTAAGGGATATCTATCACAAACAATTGATAGATGATGCTTTTGAGCTCAAACCCCAATACAAGGGCCTCCGGAATAAGCACTTTGCACAGTACATACATTTCCCTTGTTTTACTGAGGATGAATGGGTCAGGTATATTTTGAGTAGAATCCATGACAACTTCATGTGGTTAAATGGACCATTCAAAATCACAAAAGATGCCATCAGAGCAGTTACCAGATTACACTCATCCAATGGGATTCCTGTTCTTAAATCTGTGAAGAATCAAACTGTGAGTGAGGCTACCGGATCCAAGTTTGACAAAAGAGCAATGACAGTAGATGACATCTCTGATCTGGATGTCAAGTATGCCTCCATGATCATTGGATATAAAATATATCATTCTAGCAGGGAAAATTCAGTACCTGGAACTGCCATCTACACCGCTTATGAAATGCTATGAAAGGATGCAGACTATGATCTTTGTCAACTTCTCTTGAACCAACTCTTGGAGAATCTGTAGAAAATAAAGAAAGATAAAAAGAATTCATTCAAGTATGGTGGATTAATATTGTGCTTATTCTTCTACTTTATGAATGAGCTTCCCAGATCTAGTGGCTGGGTGTGGGAGAATGATAGACCAGTAGCTATCCAAATCAGAGATTATTTGCATGGACTTGGTAATGACAAAGCACAAAATACAACCCTGTGGGGATACTTCAAGAATTTCCAGAACATGATGCAAGCAAGAGAAAGGATTCCCTAGTCTATTGTCGAGAAATACAAAGACACAGTATGTTTTATGGTAGAGATTGATCAGTGCCTAATGGAGGTAGTAGAACTAAGAACTATATGGATCATGCCCATGGGGTATGAAGTTGATGAACAAATTGTAGAGTTGCATGTTCAACACATGCTAAGTCAGCCAAAGTATCCAAAGGCAAAAAGGTTTGGAACCTTTGAGGAGCTGAGTGTAAAAATTCATGTGGAACTCAGAGAACCAGAGATCAAGAGGAAGGTGAGAAAAGAAGTAGAAAATATTGCCAAAGGCCTTGGCATCTCAAAGGAGGCACTTGATGCCCACAGGAAGAAGACAGAAAGGACTGAGGAAGAGAAGAAAGCAAAGGGATGTAAGGAAAGTGGTCCAGTAGAATCTTCCACTCGGACAAGATCATTAAAGAGATCAGCACCTGTCTCAGCCAAAAGCTCAAGAAGCTCAAAACCGGAAGTC
The DNA here is from genome assembly GCA_027924645.1 of Cunninghamia lanceolata. Lineage (NCBI taxonomy): Eukaryota > Viridiplantae > Streptophyta > Pinopsida > Cupressales > Cupressaceae > Cunninghamia > Cunninghamia lanceolata. Next base: position 25,514,637 of record BSBN01000213.1, on the reverse strand, counting down.
AAAGCATCTGGAAAAGGAGAAAAGAGAACAAAGAAAAGGCAACAAGGTCCTATGTTAGCCTAAAGGATGATGAGGAAACTGAATCTGATGAGGGGATAAAGGAAATAAAAAGGCAGAAGAAGAAAGGATCCTGTGAACCTTCCACAGGTCAAGACAAGGAAGAAATGTTAGAGGAATTTGTTGAAAAGCCCACCCTGTCTTTAGAAAGTGTAATCAAATCAGTCACTGTGGATGGAAACCTTCAACCAATGACCGAATTCTATGATGATTATAATGAGGCTGACCAAAAGATCTTGCAGGAAGCTACAATTAAGTATCTGAACATATATAATAAGGCTTTTATTGAAATTATCTCTTATTCCCAAGAGCCTAGAAAAGAAGTTAGAAATGAGAAAGACTAATGCCATGGCAAAAGACCTAGAAATCTGGGAATAGATAGCAATCCAGCTATATCCTTCAATCGACCCCAAGACAATGAATATGATATTCAAAGTTTGTAAGGATGAATTCAGAAGCAAAGCAAGGATGAATCAACTGATGCTTGGTGAGACTGACAAGGTAGCCAAGGACACAGAAGAGATCCTCCAAAAGGCCTTCAAAAGATTTAATCTTCGTATTAGAGAGGACTTGGGTACTGACCCCTCGACCACTAGTGTTGCAGAAGAATCTACTGAGAAAATGACAGATGGGCCCTGAACAGACTAACATTTCTCCTCTGGTTTCACCTACAGTCTCCGGATCTAAAGGAGAAGAAAGAATATAGGAGAAAGAAGCAGAGGTGAAGGAAAAAGAGGTTGACAGTACCAAGGCTATAGAAGGAGAGAAGACTTCAATAGAGAAGACCACAACTGCTAGTGGTAAGGTTGTGGAAGGAGAGAAAGCTCCAAAAGATAGTTCTATGACTGTAGAAGAAAAGAAAAATCAGTCTCCAGCAAGAGACACTGTAAAAACTATCCAAGAATTCTTGAATAAAGAAACAATGGAAATTGATGAACTGGAGCTTCTACAAGGACCATTTAATTTTGATTCTCTCTCTTCGGTACAGACTATGAAGATAGCTTCATTCGCTAATGCAAAGGTTAAAGAAAAACTCCTAAAGTCTTACATGGAAGACTATGAGTTGATAGAAGCTGCTTCCGGAGTGCTTGAAAAGATTATGCCATCGTTTCAGAAAGATCCCACAGCCTCCACATCTGGTAATCTCAAAACTCTAGTCAATAGTATTAGCACACATTTTGGTTCTCTAGAGAAGTCAGCTAAAGAAAAGGTTCGGAAGGAGTTTTTGGATAAGAGATTCTCTGAAGTGCAGGGTCTGATAACAAATGACATGAAAGTCATGGATATTGGGATAAAGAGCTTGGTAAATGCTCTCAAAGATGGCAGAAATATATACAAATTTTGCTTATCTTGGCCCACAGTGACCAAAGATATTGAGAGAAAAGTAAAAGAACAAGAGGATAAACTATTAAGTTTGTCTCAAAGTTTTGATCCTCTCTCATCCTCCATAGTAAATCAAGAGTGTCAGACTATTGCAATCACAAATGCAATAAAGAATTTTGAGAAGGAAAGGAAGAACATAATCAGCCGGATGGGTGAACTTAGAAGGATCATCATCCCTAAGTTAGAGGCCATGCATGAGGCCATAAGTGAAGCTCAAATCACATCCCAGACCAATGATCCAACAGATCTAAAAAGGGCAGATGCTTTTGCGTTCCTATTGAGCAGTCATAGTTCAATTTTGGACAGAATGAAGCAAAGTTGGGCTACAGAACTTATTCAATTGAAGACAACTTTTGCAAACATACTTAAGTATATGTAAGTATGCCATACGTATATACTTATGAGGCTAAGTATAGTTGAATTTTTGAAAGTTTTGATATGTGGACCCTACCCTTTTCCATTGATGTCAAAGGGGGAGTGAAGAGCAGTGAAAAATGAGGAATCCAACTAAGGGGGAGCTCCAGAAAATATATATAAAAATAGAGTATCAGCCAAGGGGGAGCATAGTGTAAACACTTAGTCATTTTTCACTAAGTGTTGCCATTAATGCCAAAGGGGGAGATTGTTGGCAAGAGACACTATATGGATTCATGAATATTGTCATTGATGGCAACAAAGTCCATCCCACACTTCTGTAGGACTTGGTATGTCTTTACCGGAAGTCAGAGTGAAGAATGTTGAGGTCCGGTAAGCAAGAACAGAGTAGTCAGTAAGGTCCGACAGACAGGTCTGGATCTCTCAGCAGAAGTATCTCAGTGAAGTACAGATTTGGGGAAGTCAAGAGGAGTATCTTGACTAATAGATTCCAAGGTTTGAGCCTCAGGTGTGGAAAGGATAAAGAGATATGAATGCTTGAGTGTCGGGTTCCCAAGTGACAGTGTGGACAGAGGAAGAACTGACTGGCAGAACATCAGACATTATTTTAGATGTGTTACTAATGATGGAAAAGGTTCTTAAGGCATAATTTATGTTTGGCCGACGTGATTGATGACTTCTACAAGTATATGCTTGATCCACATTACTTGGTAAGCAAGGATTCAGCTGACAGATTAGAGCTTGTGAAAAGATTGACTATTCTGGGTGCCGACTAGAAAGGTGATGAAATCACTTGTGCAGATATATATACACGATGGATTTAGTTGTGAGAAGTGGTGTGGTTGTTATTGATGTGTGAATAAAGTAGAGTAGAGCAGAAGCAGTAAGGAAGGTCCGGTATGTGAAAGGAAAGCAGCATAAGAGAAGAGAAAAGATGAAGTGCAGCAAATCAGTGTACTGAGCCTAACTAGAACTAAACTCCAGCATATGTGGATGCTACCAATCAGTTCAAGTATTGTATAACACTCTTTTTGTAGACAGTGTGTCTCTTGTAGGTAGTGTGCCTTCTTGTGAGCAGTGTGCTCAGGCAGTGAGCCCTAATTGGCAAGTCCATTTTGTATTTCCATTCTTCTAACAGAGAATACAATCTTGGGTTAATCACCCTGTGGTTTTCTCCCTTAACAGGTTTTCCATGTCAAAAATATTGTGTCATGTGTATTTCCATTTCATGGTTATGTTTGCTCATTTGAATTAATGTTACATTGATTATTAATAAAGTTCAAAAAGCAGAAATAATTAGGATAACTGATTCATCCCCCTTCTCAGTTATCAACAGTATTCCTATACGGATATTTGGTTAATAAAAATCTTTTTTATTGATGGCATCCATACTTGCATTATAAATCCATGTTTGAATGGATATTTGTAGATGGCTACTTCAAATATTTAAAGTCCAATTGTATTACATAGGATGTTTGTTGATCCAATAAACTAGCTATTGTTATTCAAGTATAACCTAAACCTCATTTTGGAACTAAAAGATAAAAGTTGTATTTAAAAAAAAAATGAATCATCATGTTGAACAGAAAATATTAATATTCTTTATGAGTTGCTCAATTGAAAATATTCAAATGAGTATGCTGATCCATATTCTTTATGAGTTGGTCAATTGAAAATATTTCTTAATTCCTTGTTGTTATACCATATTGGGATGCAAAGAGTATGCTTGTTGTTTTGAATAAGATAGTCAAAATCATATGCTTATGAGCACTTGATGACCATTGTGGTTATTAAATGTAATTCCTCTTGCATATAAGGCGAGGTTATGAGATTACATTGAGTCTTACCTAATTTTAGTATGCAACATAACATTGGGGCTATAGGCTTCCATAAGTCATACCTCAGGGATTTTTAGTTTTAGGTGCAAATTTGCTTTAAGACCTTAGGTGCATTTCTCTACTTGCAGAACCTCAAAACTCTGCCTAGAACTCAAGGTGCCTTTCATCATCCAAACAACCTCAAAATTGCGCCTTGATATTGAAAGGATGTTTCAGAGTATAAAGGAGGGTGCCTTAAGGGAGGCAATTCATCTTGATTATCAAAGTTGATCAAACACATCAAACTGAGCATCATACCTCTAGGTGCATTTTTGCCTCTCTCTAAACTATCCATTTTGGTGCCTTGATGTAAAGTGAAGTCTAAACTTAGTGAAGATTGTGCCTAGAAAGATATCACCTTGGATATATGCCTAGAGTAATCCTAGATCATCCATTTGCATATAAGGGTCAATATAACATAATATAACTTAGGAAGACTTTGAAAATCATCAAAAGAAGCCTAGGAACCTTTTTCTTGTCTCCACCATCCATTTTGGGCGCCTAGAGGAAAATGAACTTCAAATCACTTCCAATTGTAGCGCCTAGTGTTAGAACCTTCAAAATGACTAAATCTTACCAAAGGAAGTCTAGGCACCTATTGTCACTTGGATCATCATGAATGAGCGCCTAAGTGGAAGGAGAATAAGCATCTTGTATGGAGGCGCATTTTTGTGTCTAAATAACCTCATTTTGGCACCTTGAAGGAAGATGTTCTAAATCCTAAGATCTAGTGCCTAAGTGTAAAATGGTCTCCTATAGGTTTGAACAAGTGATTGAAGCCATCAAATTGCCAAGAAATGAGCTAAGTATACTAAGGCACCTTTTCTTGTCTAAACTATCCATTTTGGCACCTAGGAGGAAGGAGATTCAACATCATGAATCAAGGCGCCCTTTTCCATCAAAACAACCTCACATTGGCACCTGGGAGGAAATCAACTTAAAACTACAAGTCTTGGAGTTTTTTCATGTTTTGATGATGTCTTTTGAGAACAATTATAATGGTTGAAGGATGAGGTGGGTAAAAAGTCTTCATCTAGCTTAGGCGCCCATTCAATATTTAGTTTTCTCACATATCTTAATTTGTACCTTGACTTGGAGGAGTTAGTTTATGCTTTAAAATAATTTCTATGTGTTTATATGATTCAATATTTGTCAATAATTTAATATGCCGGTACAATGTGGCTCAGACTGTTTCGGCATATTTGGGTGCAAAACAGGACCATGCCTAGCCTAAACGTACCCATCCAGACACATTGGAACTGTCAGTTTGGCCACACGAGGAGAAGAACAAAAGTCACACCCCTTTGCAACTTTACACTACCTCCTTCTAACGATTTTTGGGGCAGTAGAAAACCTTTCACCACGGGCAAACGTCTCAGAGATATAAAAAACTGAGAGAGGTTATTGTAGAGGTACTCTACATGATCGCGTTGCCTTAGAAAAAATATTTCTAAGTGACACAGTTTTTGAGTAACATCTCATCAAAGATTGCTTCCTTTTTGCACTTTGGACTCTTTAGGGATATCGTTGGTACAATGTAGCTCGGATTGTTTCAACATGTTTGGGTGAAAAAAAAGACCATGCCTAGTGTAAATGTACCCATACGGATGCGTTGGAATAGTTAGTTTGGTGGCATCAGGAGCAGGACGAAAGTTACACCCCTTTGCAACTTTACATTGCCTCCTTCTGACAATTTTTGGGGCAGCAGAAAACCTTTCACCATGGGTAAATGCCTCAGAGATATAAAAAACTGAGAGAGGTTATTATAGAGGCACTCTACGTGATCGTGTTGCTTTAGATGGAATGTTTCTAAGTGACATGGTTTTTGAGTAATATCTCATCAAAGATTGTTGTCTTTTTACACTTTGGACTCTTCAGGAATATCATCGGTACAATGTAGCTTGGACTGTTTCGACATGTTTGGGTGAAAAACAGAACCATGCCTAGCCTAAATGTACCCATCTGGATGCATTGGAAATGTCAGTTTAGTTGCATCAGGAGCAGGACACCAAAAATGTAAAAGTTGCTTTGTGCAACTTGACAACATTGATACTTTTTTGCAACAGGACTCAAAGACTCAAATTGACCCCAAATGACTCAAAGTGACTTAAAAAGAAATGAAATGGTCTTAGAAGACCTGATTACATACAATTGACTCAATCAAAACAAAATTTCATTTTTTGACCCCTCTTGGAGGCATGACAACCTAGGTGCCCCTGCACCATTAGTGCAACTGAAGGACTATGGTGGTGGCATGAAACAAGAGTGAGTTGACATTCATTTGCATCTAGTTTGGCATCTTGAAACAATTCTAGAGTAGAGTAAGACTCATTTTCCTGAAAATAGTTTAAGAAACCCTTATCTAGGGTTTTGGTAAGAATCATGCATTTTTTGGCCATTCCATTGATTTGATTCACTTTTGATCAATGGAATGGGTTGTAGCAGGTATTTTCTAATATGCTATGATGAGTTTTTGGCAAGAAATCTGAGGAGAAGAAGTTTTCTTTGAGGAAACCTAACAAAACCATGTGTTAGGTGATGTTTAGAGACATAGAGAAGGAACCATAGAGGCATTTTTGGGAACAGCAGATTGTAGGAGGACAAAACCCACAAAATTCATAGTTTTGGCATGAATACTAAGTGCTCAAGTCATTGGTTGAGTTCTGTGTGTGAATTTAAGGGGGGTCTCTTTGTATTTTAGGCCTAATTGGGGCTCTGGGTTATTGAGAAGAGTTATAGGTTAGGATATATCATCCAAAACAACCTATACCCAATTTTGGGTATGTGATAGGGAGTCCAAATGGGTATCTACTGATTGTCCAAGTTCTATGTTTGAAGATATGTATCAAAAGTTATTAGGATTGTTCTCCTTTTTTAGGGCTACAAGCCATTTCTTGGGTTTGTGAAGGAAGTGTTAATCCTGAGTTTGGTCTTCCTTTGGCAATGATTGCAATGGGTCCCATAGCATTTGAAATCACCTTTTCCATGAAAAATTTAGAGTCTCTAACTACTGTTCCCACTTTTGTATAATGATCATGAAATTTGGGCTTTAGAGCATAAGGAAACCTTGTCTAGTTTGCCATCCTCCAACTATCCCATTGCCTCTACATCACAATTAGAGACACCTATTATCTAGTTAGAAACCAAGACACCTAGAGACACCTATATTTTATACATTACCTAGATTTTATACATTATTGTTAGGATCAACTTCATCCATCACTTAGGTCTAACCCCATGAAGCATAACATGATGATGTAAAAATGTGTATATGAGTAAAAGTGGAGCAGGAAATAAAAAAAGACAAACCTTACAAATTAAGGTGCATACTTACAACTCAATGTAACATGACTTTACAAAATCAATGTGAATACTTACAAATTAATCCAATGAACCATCCGGGTCTGCTCTATTCTTTATTGTGTCAAGTGTTGTTTCATGGTCAGACTCACGCACCTTCCACAAGATTTTGTTCAAAAGTCTACCCCGATACTATATCAAATGAACATTGGATGCCATGACAAGGTTCGAGTAATGAAGAATCTTCTGATGCATGTCAAAGTCCTGAAACAACCAAACATTAACACTCTTATGTGGGTACCTTCTAAGCCATGTTCCAGTAATAACCACTGAGCCTGTAGGGTATTCGATGTTTTCTTCATCTGTAACTAGGGCCTCCAATTTCTCTTTGGCCTCAACACAATGACATAAGTAATAATCTGTTCCCTCTTCATTATCTTCATCTGCAATAACTGCATATACATGCCCTACATTGATATGTGTAGCAAATTAGATGAAATTAGTCAACATTACAAAACCACTACAAAGTAAGATGGCATTAGGAATTTCAAAAACTATGCAAATAGATATATTACCTGGTTGAACTAGATCTGATATGTGGTCAAAGTCAACTGATGATTCCATCTGTGTTAGTTCCAATGCCATCGGGGGTCGATACATGTCAAGTGGGCTAAGATAACTTAATTGCCATTCGTCAACCCACTCCTTTGACTCGCACTCATCCCAGGCTTGAATTGTACAGGAAGAACAAAAGCATGACATCTTTTGCATATGGATACTCCATGAACCTGCAATTAAGCTTCTGAAAGAGTGCATCTCATTTGATTCTGTTAGTGTACACAGTCCTCATATGGTGCAATGTTAGTATCATCTATCAACCAAAAAAATCTACGAACTGAAGACTTACCTTCATTACCTACACCCATGGAAGCATTACACCACTCGACAATCAATTTTGTATCTGTCAACTTTGTATTGTCTTTATACTTTAACTCTTCTCGTGCTATGGCTCTTTTGATACATGCTCCTGCACCATCATGCTCCCCCTTTCCATGCCCGGCCTCACAAAAGTTCCACATATGCTGAATACCTGTAAAATTATGCCTCTTACTCAGCCAATAGAAATTCTGTGAGTTCTTGAATTGTGATAGACAGTTATCCAACCATATGATATGTTGACTGAACGATACATGCCCCTTCTAGCCAAATCATTGTAGAACACCTGAAAGAAACCTTGCATGAACTCTATAGAATGCGTGCGATCATCACTAATATAGAAATTATACTCCCTTACGATCTTTCTATCATCCTCTGTACTATCATTCACATGGATGAATGCGATGTGCACAAATATAGAAACCTGTGTGGTGTTGTAATATTGTGATTACACCTCACGCTGTGGCTGTAGATTGTAGTTCACTGCAAAGTCAATGACTGAAACAATGCTACCAACCAGAAATGTGTCCTTGCATAACTTGAATTGCAAGTCCAACCATCAAGCTCTATGGGCATGTCTTGCATACTCATACACTATGCTGTCACGAAATATAGGCATAAACTGATACACTGGAATCTTTTCGATAACCAATTCACACCTCTTTGCTTCTTTACCATCTTTTGTATTGTATGCCACTATTTTATACTTGCCAAACTCTACTAGTTTGTTTCCAACTGCATGTGTTCTTTCCATATGTTCACATATTGGCGAATGTTGCAAGCCACCGCAATGATGACATGTGCCATCCAAGTATAATTTCTTGTAGAATATTTTACCTTCCTCTCTTTCACATAAAATTCTTGATATGAAGTCTCTTGAAGATGTTGGTGGGGCACGTATGGCACAACCCTGCAAAACATTGTTAGTATGCATATCTAAACATATAGACCTATAAACATCAAAATGGTTAGAAAATTCAATATGTAATCTACAACAACAAGTAGTGCGTGTGTGATTTATCTTGACATAGAAAGGTTTTAGAATTTTAAAATATCTTTGACAAATTTTAATTTGAGGATACTTCTCTAGAAATTTACCATAAAACTGTGTTTGAGTCTCATCCAAAAAATTCTTTGGATGTGGCTCACGGTTCTGACTACTGATTCTCCTTCTTACCACATCCCTTTGATTTGGAGATACCCTTGTGTAATTCTTCCAAAAGTCTTCAATTAGTGATCTCAATGCTTCAACAATTGGTTTATCTTTTCATGGTAGTCTCCCCGAGAACGCCCATAATTCATTGGCATTAATGTCCTCAATTCTTTGGTGTCTTCCAATGGCTCTTAATAAAGTTTTCCTATTAATTCTCAATTCTTGACTCGTCTTTCTAATGAGATGAGCTTTCGTCATTTGACTACTTACTATAGTCGATGTAACCACATGCTATGTTGCATTACTATATTTTGTGCATGAGGTGTTACCCACACTCTCATACGCACTCATTAGATTCTTGACATTAGATTTTTCACTTGAAGCCTCTGATGTTCTCAACCCAAGAATCTTCATGATGGACCTATACTTTATACTTCGCATCATTTCAAGGAATAGTTGACATCTTGTAGTCTCATTTAACTTTTCAAAGAACAATCTCCAAATCTTATGAGCATATCTTCTACAAGTGCATTTTGGAAATCTTACCTTCCATTGGCTGCAAAATATTCTCATCAATATCAATCAAATACTTTGGCTTTCTATGCAAAATTCTACGTGGTGTTAAGTTAGATAAATTCATCTCAACATTAGGAATTTCATTAATATTTAAATGAGATGGGCTATATGGCATACCTTCGATCGAAGATGGAATAGATGACATACCTTGAGGTTGAGGTGGGAACGATGGCATACCTCCTTCATCACATGTGAGTGATGATGTACTCTCAACTTGAGATGTGGTAGATGGTGTCCCTACATGTTGACTTGCGGTAGAGGATGTGTCTCCAACTATGGTATTCAAATCTCTCATAGCACGAAGTTTTTACATTCGTTCTCTTTGTGCCGCCAATACCATATCTCTTTGTGATGGTTATGGTTCCTCTTCAATTGGCATGTCTTCATTTATCGTGTCCAATTTCCTCTTCTCATGAAGTTCCCTCATAGCCACTACTTTCTTTGCATTCTTAGATTCTATCTCTTCCTATGTTGGTTTAATTCTTGATCATTTCCTTGGCATGATGGAGAATTTGTCTGTAGCATGATAAAGAGACCAATATTAGTTCCTAAGAAATGAATCCATACAAATAACTAAAATATATGTCATTCAACCCTTCATAGTAAATGTACATACAATCATCATGTAAAAGAGTAAATGTCACTCAACCAAAATAGGTACAAAGCATACAAAGCAAATTATTGTAGCCATGAAAAGAGTACATGGGACTTCATGCTTGAAAAGGTTGAGGCAGACCTAATTTGACATGTTTGTTGTTACTAGGGCTACTAGGATTTGGAATTGAGGTGTTTTGTTGGTATTAGGGATACTAGGATTTGGGTGGCTTCTGAAGGAATAAACAACAATTGTTGTGTCATGTGCATGTACAAATCATCATGAATAGGTGCATAAGGAATGTCCTAGCCCAAGATATGTGCATACAAATCATCATGTCATGTGCATACTTGTATGATCTTGGCACCTATTCATTTGTATTGTAACTTGTTAATATGACAAGATAATAGTGGGATTGTATTTTTATTATGTTGTAAGGATTTATTCTTGTATAGTTTGACATCATGGTATGTTAAGGTCTGTTTATTACACATAATTATTAAAGAGCCCAAGTGTAGAAAATATACATGGCATCATGTGAGATTGTAGGCCGTTTTCTTGATCGGGAATGTGAAGAGTTTTAAACATGTATGATAAAGCATGATAAAGTAATTCAAATAGAATTAAGAAAAATGTAAAGAACATGCATGTAAAGACTTGACATACCTAAACAATGAAGATTCGAATGGAGAGAGTACCCAATTATGTAGTGTTTTTTTCTTCTTGCATCAAACTCCTCAACAATTTGAGTTTTTCACCACTTGCTTCCTTTTCAATGTTAAATTGAATAACACTCAAATATAATTACTAACAACAATACTATTAACCAATCTATAATGTTAAATTCCTAAAATTGAATCACAATTAACATTGCAACACTACAAAAATTAAAACTTGAATAGATATATATCAAACTTGGTGTGAAAACTATGTTATTTCCTCCTCAAGTTGGCAAAGTAGAAAAGATGGTGGAAAGATCATGCAAAGGTGGTAGAAAGTGTAAAATGTGCATGTGAACTTCCCAACAGCATGAAAGCACTTCTTTTTTGTTGAAGCATGTGCATAATCAGCATGAAAACATAGCATGTGGGCCTGGATCATGGGGGTCAACACTTTTTTACTGTTTCTATAGTAGGACAAAATGCGAGTGCATTATAACACGCTTGCATTTTGTCCTGCTATAGATTGATCCATAAATATTTGTGTGTATCTCACCTTTACAATACCTCACCTCTAGTTCCATCAGCTCATGTTCTATATCTCACTTATCTCTCCCCCTTACCTCTCTACCTCTCTACCTCTCCCCTGTCTATGTCTCTCAGTCGGTCCTTGTCTACGTTAACCCTAAACCCTAATCCCTCAACCCTCAACTCTACTCCCTCATCCCTAAACCCTAAACACTATCCCTATTCCTAAACCCTCAACGGGCTCGATACTATACCTTAAACACTAATCCCTTATCCCTAAACCCTCCAACCCTATCCCTAATCCTTATACCCTCGACACTCTACTTTAACCCTAATCCCTCAACCCTCAACCCTCGAACCTAATGTACTCAACCCTGAATGTCAAACCCTAATCCCTCAACCCTTAACTCTAATCCCTCGACCCTCAACCCTATCCCTAAAACCTAAACCCTAAAGCCTCAACCCTCAACCCTCAATGTCAAATCCTAATCCCTCAACCCTTAACTCTAATCCCTCAACCCTAAACCCTATCCCTAAACCCTAAACACTATCCCTATTTCTAAACCCTTAATGGGCTTGATACTATACCTTAAACCCTCATCCCTTATCCCTAAATCCTCCAACCGTATCCCTAATCTTTATACCCTCGACACTCTACTTTAACCCTAATCCCTTAACCCTCAACCATATCCCTAAACCCTCGACCCTCGAACCTCAACCCTCAATGTCAAACCCTAATCCCTCAACCCTCAACGTCAAATCTTAATCCCTCAACCCTTCACTCTAATCCCTTAACCCTAAACCCTATCCCTAAACCCTCAACACTATACCTTAAACCCTAATCCCTCAACTCTTAACCCTAAACCTTATCCCTAAACCCTAATCCCTCAACCCTCAACCCTAATCCATCGTCCCTCAACTCTAATGCCTCATCCCTAAACCCTAAACACTATCCCTATTTGATGGGGAACCTCATACACTAACTTAGTATATGCTTGGCGTGACTTGCTGTAACCGGTGGTAATACCCTGATTCACTGTTATGCCCGGTCAACATTTGTATCTGACGAAAGATATATTCTCAATGTACATTCCCCACACGCATTTGCGATATACATTCCCAATATACATTTGAACCACACCCATTGGCGGGACTTGAGTTATCGGTCATACTTACCACAGAGTCGCCAATTCACCGATTCCTCCCGATGGATCCTCTGTCAATGGGTCGATCCTCTCTTCGGCCAGACCACCCTTGTCGCCCTGAGCAAGGAATGCTTTGTCGATGGCCTCTGCCCCATGGATAAAAACTCCAAATCATCTAATCAAACCCTAGCACATGGAGATGCCAGGCTGCCTACTGTGTACAACCTGCGATCTGGAACATCTGTATCACCAAATCATGAAACATAACAAGAAATGAAAAACACATATTATACAACGAAGCCATTCCACTAATTTCAATAGAAATCTCACCAGTGGAATGCTTCACATTGACATTTCACAACAACAGAAATATAGACGGGAAAGGAAATCTACAGCTATACAATTCATATTTACAGAGAATAGAAAAACAAATTGACGACACAGAATAGTTGACTTCTCCTTAACACAATGCGTGATTACATTCAATCGATCTGATTACAATAAAGATCATAATGCCTGATCTTGTTCATTCCCCTAGGTTTATAAACTCGCTCAGAGTAGTACCAAACTGACTCCAAGCAGCTGGGAGACCAATTCCAAGCGGCTGGGAGAAACTAACTGTCTCCAAGCAGCTAGGAGAACAACCGTTTAATCATTTACAATTTGACAACTGTGACCTAAGTCCCTTGGGACTTACAAAATGAACCTAGATACTAACAGAAATTACATGCATTGGTCAAATAGACCTTATTACAACTCAAAACATGATTTCAAAGCCAAACATGACTTAAATGCCTTACGGAAGCCACCTTGTGTTAGGTGCTCCGGCACCATACACCCCACCTTGAAAAGAACTCATGTCCCATGAGTTGAGTCTTAGTCTTGTACCACCTATATCCTTTGCTACATCATGCCTTCCCCACAATCTCTAGACTGCAACTTGCTTCCATGGAATCAAAAACTCATGCCTAGCATTGTAGGCTCTACTCACACCTTGCCATGAGTGAGTGCTTGCAATCAAACTCATACTTTGCTCCCCATTCTTCCTTACTGTCATCTTTGCCTGAACACCTACATTCAAAACCTTGTTTGATGCTTCTTGTACTGCTGCTATGGTAGAATATGTTTGCCTTGCAACTCTTGTTGGCTCTAGAGGACAAACAATAGTCCCTACTATGATAGCATCTGCTTTGTTCCAATCAACTTGTGGCTGCTTGCAGACCTACTCTTTGACCTTCTACTGATCCATCTTAGACATCACTATCTGATCTCCATCACTCAAAACTAAAATCACTTTCAAATTGTGATCTTTGGTAATCCCACTCCTTGAGGTATCCTCAACTGTCCTTGTTTCTTCTTCATTGATCATCACAAACTCTTTCTTACCCACCAAAATAATCTTAGCTGCCTTCTTTGCTTTAGCATCCTCCTGCAATGGTGTCAGAACAAAAGTCTTTCCATCCTTCTTGATGGTGTATGTGTTAGCATATCCATCATACAATGCTTGCTTATCAAATTTCCATGGTCTACCTAAAAGTAGGTGACAACACTCCATGGGCAAAATGTCACATAAAATTCTCTCCTTATATTCTCTAATCTGAAAATCAACATATGCTTGTTCACTTACCAAAAGTGATTGACTGTCACTTACCCAAGATGCGTTGTAAGGAGTTTGATGAGGAATCCTTTCTATGTTCAATTTATCCACCATTTCCCTGGACACCATATTATCTGTTGAACTAGAATCTATGACTACCTTGCATATTTTACCTTTGCTTTTGCAATTGATCCTGAAAAGAGCTCTCCTCTGTGATGGTTCAGTCTTCACTGGTGCTTTGAGCAACATCCTCTTGATCATCAGACTTTCTCCCGTTTCTGATTCTAGATTTACTTCAGGAGATGCCACACTCCTTGTATCTTCTTAAATCAAAGTGGTTCTCTTCTCATTACCATGAGAAGTTGAGGCCTTCTCTAGACACTTACAAGCTAGGTGCCCTATTTGATTACAATTATAGCATCTCATGTTAGAGAACTTGGATCCTTTGTTTGATCCATTTGTCCCACCTCTTTCATTAGGCCTTCTTCCTCGATAGCCTCCTTTGCTACTTGAGCCCCCAACTTGCTCGTCTTGGTTAGACTCACCACTAGGCCTCTAGTTAGGACTTCTTCCTCCAAAACTGCCTCTAAAATTTTGGTCACCTCTTCCTCTACTCTGCTGCTCACCTTTCCTCTTCAGCTTCTCTTCAGCTCTTAATGCTACTTGAAAGCATTTTTCTACAGTTTCAGGGGTAAACAAAATTATCTCATCTTGAATATTAAACCTCAAACCATTTAAATACCTTGCTACCTTGGCTTTTTCATACTCCATGTACCCACAATGAAGAGTGTATTTGTGAAATTCCTTGGTAGCCACATCCATATCTTTTTTCTTAAGGTTCTACATCTGCATGTAAATCTGTACCTCATAGTCAGATGGAAGGAACTGGGACTTGATCTTCTCCAGCATTCTACTCCACAAAGAGATCATAATTTTCCTATTCTTTACCCTCTCTCCTTGGGTGTAATTCCACCATGTAAGGGCAGCACCTTTGATTTTAGTTTTTGCAAACTTAACTTTCTTACTGTCAGGAACTTCCTTGTATTCGAAGTAGTTGTTCAGAGCCTCAATCCACTCCATAACTTCATCAGCATTCATCTTTCCACTGAACATGGGAATATCTATCTGAGCCTCTAAAGAGTCCTTGCCAATTGCCCTGATGGCTTCGAGGAATTGCTTTTGTTTAGCCGGTATCTTTTCCTCTTCTTGTTCCTCTGCTTCTTCCTCTTTCTCTTCTTCTCCATCTGAGTCTTCATCTACCCTTTTACCTATCTTCATTGCCTTCAATTCTACCTGGAGTGCTTCCTTGACCCTAGTTTTGATCATCTTTTCCATCTCTTGAAATTTCTTGACCACTTCAGTGGTCATCCCCTTTGGAGGCATATCGCTAGCCTCTCCTTCGCTTTCTCTGTCTGAGATAAACATTCATAGATAGCACCCAAATGCCAACACTTCTGTAAATCCTTAATTCAACTACAACACAATGCTCAATCAACTGTCCATCCTACATGCTGCTTCACAGACCCATTCCTCTTGTCCAACAGCAGATCCTAGAGATGCACTACCACTCTCTCTCTCACAGTGGCTTCACTCTGCACCCTCTTCCAGCCAAATCTCTATTGGTGAATGGTCTTGATAGCCCTCATCATCACTTGCCCACACACTATAGGATTAGAATTCATCTGCCTTCAGAAATCAAATACACAACCCTCTGCCCAGAGCTTTCGCTAGCTCTGATACCAATATGATGGGGAGCCTCATACACTAACTTAGTATATGCTTGGCGTGACTTGTTGTAACCGGTGGTAATACCCTGATTCACTGTTACGCCCGGTCAGCATTTGTATCTGATGAAAGATACATTCTTAATGTACATTCCCCACATGCATTTGCGATATACATTCAAACCACACCTGTCGGCGGGACTTGAGTTATCGGTCAGAATTACCATGGAGTTGTTGATTCACTGATTCCTCCTGATGGATTCTCTGTCAATGGCTCGATCCTCTCCTCGGCCAGACCACCCTCATCACCCTGAGCAAGGAATGCTTCGTCAATGGCCTCTATCCCACCGATAACAACTCCAACTCCTCCAATCAAACCCTAGCACATGGAGATGCTATGCCACCTACTGTGCACAACCTGTGATCTGGAACATCTGCATCACCAAATCATGAAACATAATAGGAAACGAAAAACACATATTTTACAATGAAGCCATTCCACTAATTTTGACAGAAATCTCACCAGTGGAATGCTTCACATTGACATTTTGCAACAGAAATAAAGACGGGAAAGGAAATCTACAGCTATGCAATTCATATTTACAGAGAACAGAAAAACAAATTGATGACACATAATAGTTGACTTCTCCTTAACAAAATGTGTGATTACATTCAATTGATCTGATTACAATAAAGATCATAATGCCTAATCTTCTTCATTCCCCTGGGTTTATAAACTCGCCCAGAGTAGTACCAAACTGACTCTAAGCGGCTGGGAGAGCAACTGTTTAATCATTTACAATTTGACAATCGTGACCTAAGTCCCTTGGGACTTACAAAATGAACCTAGATACTAACATAAATTACATGCATTGGTCAAATAGACCTTATTACAACTCAAAACATGATTCCAAAGCCAAACATGACTTAAATGCCTCACGGAGGCCACCTTGTGTTAGGTGCTCCTGCACCACTATTCTTAAACCCTCAAGGGGCTCAATACTATACCTTAAACCCTAATCCCTTATCCCTAAATGCTCCAACCCTACCCCTAATCCTTATACCCTTGACACTCTACTTTAACCCTAATCACTCGACCCTCAACCCTATCCCGAAACCCTCAACCCTTAAACCTTAATGTACTCAACCCTCAACATCAAAGCCTAATCCCTCAACCCTTAACTGTGATCCCTCGACCCTCAACCCTATCCCTCAACCCTAAACCCTAAAGCCTCAATCCTCAACCCTCAACATCAAATCCTAATCCCTCAACCCTTAACTCTAATCCCTCAACCCTAAACCCTATCCCTAAACCCTAAACATTATCCCTATTCCTAAACCCTCAAGGGGCTTGATACTATACCTTAAACCCTAATCCCTTACCCCTAAACCCTCCAAACCTATCCCTAATCCTTATACCCTTGACACTCTACTTTAACCCTAATCCCTCGACCCTCAACCCTATACCTCAACCCTTAACCCTCGAACCTCAATGTACTCAACCCTCAACGTCAAACCTTAATCCCTCAACCCTTAACTCTGATCCCTCGACCCTCAACCCTATCCCTAAATCCTAAACCCTAAAGCCTCAGCCCTCAACCCTCAACGTCAAATCCTAATCCCTCAACCCTTAACTCTAATCCCTCAACCCTAAACCCTATCCCTAAACCCTAAACACTATCCCTATTCCTAAACCCTCAACAGGCTCGATACTATACCTTAAACCCTAATCCCTTATCCCTAAACCCTCCAACCCTATCCCTAATCCTTATACCCTTGACACTCTACTTTAACCCTAATCCCTCGACCCTCAACCTTATCCCTAAACCCTCGACCCTCGAACCTCAACCCTCAACCCTCAATGTCAAACCCTAATCCCTCAACCCTTAACTCTAATACCTCGACCCTTAATCCTATCCCTAAAACCTAAACCCTCAACCCTCAACATCAAATCCTAATCCCTCAACCCTTCACTCTAATCCCTCAACCCTAAACCCTATCTCTAAACCATCAACACTATACCTTAAACCCTAATCCCTCAATCCTCAACCCTAAACCTTATCCCTAAACCCTAATCCCTCAACCCTCAACCCTAATCTGTCATCCTTCAACTCTAATCTGTCATCCCTAACCCTAAATGATATCCCTATTCCTAAACCCTCAACGGGCTCGATACTATACCTTAAACCCTAATCCCTTATCCCTAAACCCTCCAACCCTATCCCTAATCCTTATACCCTCAACACTCTACTTTAACCCTAATCCTTCGACCCTTAACCCTATCCCAAAACCCTCAACACTTGACACTATATCTTAAGCCTTAAACCCTCATCCCTAAAGCCTCAACCCTCAATCATTAAACCTTCAACCCTAAGCCCTATCCCTAATCCCTCTACCCTCGACACTCTAACCCTAACCTTGACATTAAACGCTAATCCGTCAACCCTAAACCCTATCCCTAAACCCTCAACCATCAACACTATACCTTAAACCCTAATCCATCAACCCTAAAACCTAATCCCTCAACCCTCAATCCTAAACACTATCAATAAACCCTCAACCCTCGACACTATACCTTAAACCCTAATCCCTCAACCCTCAACCCTAATCCCTCATCGCTAAACCCTAAACACTATCCATATTCCCAAACCCTCAACCCTCAACACTACACCTTAAACCCTAATCCCTTATCCCTAAACCCTAAACCCTATCCCTCAAACCTTAACCCTTAAAAATTAAACCCTAAAACCTATCCATAAACCCTCGACGCTCAACACTATATTTTAAACCCCAATCCCTTAACCCTCAGTCCTAAAGCCTCAACCCTCAATCATTAAACATTCAACCCTAAAACCTATCCCTAATCCCTCTACCCTCAACACTCTACTTTAACCCTAATCCCTTGACATTCAACTCTATCCCTAAACCCTCAACCCTTAATTCTCAACATTAAACCCTAATCCGTCAACCCTAAACCCTAATATGTCAACCCTAAACCCTAATCCCTCAACCCTAAACCCTATCCCTAAACCCTCAACCCTCAACACTATACCTTAAACCATAATCCCTCAACCCTAAACCCTAATCCCTCAACCCTCAACCCTAAACCCTATCCTTAAACCCAACAAAACTACTTTGCCTTATGTTAGGTTGTTAAACCCATCATTTTTGACACTCTTCTCTTAAAGATATCTGAGTTGCAAGAATATGTCAGAAAAATGGCTATGAACTTTTTTAATGTTAGTAATGTTATATGGCATGTTTTTCTGGCCCATCTCAAGTTCATTATGCCAATAGGTGTACACACTATGAGAAAAGATTTGCATATGGTACATCCACAATGAGTAATTAACAGTTGAAATCAGAAGGATGATCATTATGAGAAAAGCTTTGCATTGGGGTACATCTATGTTTCTTTCTGTCCACCCCGCACTTAGGGGAGGTATATTGTTATGAAATAGGCAAATAATCTCCCATTGTTTACTGGCTCTATCCACAAGAACTACTAAACTTTTTTCTCTTGGTAATTGTAGAGGACATTCACCTATTTTTGGCAACTCCTGCATTCCCAAACCATTACAAAAACTAAGTTATTTTAACCCAATAAATAGTTGATTGCATTGATTTAATACTGTACTATATTAAATCTTAGCATTCACACAAATGCAGATGTTCATATTATAGAAGATTGCATTATATTAGACTATTAGAGATCCCTCAGAAAAATGTAATAACAAAACTGCTTTGCCTTATGTTAGCTTACAATTAAACCCATTCTTTTTGACACTCTTCTCTTAATAAAGTAAGAGTAATAAGAATAGAAGGTGGAGAATTTGATCTTACTAGTATGCATGGTCGGTTTACATTCCGTGACTTCATTTTCATTGAATAAAAAGGTAAATATCTGATTTGAAAGGTGGGGTAGAGTTCATTGTCATGTGCTTTTCTAGATGATAGGGTCCATAATGTCCATAATTCTAGTTTTTTATGGTATCCCTTAATTGTACATCCCACTCCTGCCCACCTGGGCCTTGAAGAAGGAGGCACACCCATTAAACCAACTCATTCGACAACTTGCTGCCCATCGGTTGACTTGAACTGCATACTCTGTTAGAAGAAGGGCATCTTTTATCTATATCAATGTTTGTATTCATAAGCTGAAGAGCATTGATGTTTTTCACACCCTGTTCTTTGAAATATCTTAACCTTCAATTATGACTTGGATATGTACTTGAACACAACAAAATCTCTAATCTCCAACCCATGATGATTCACAAAATTTTCCCAACCCTTCCTAAATTCTAGTTTATTTATGGTACCACTTATTGTATATCCCTAAACCCTAAACCCTAATCCCTTAACCCTAAACCCTAATCCCTAGTCCCTAAACCCTAAACCCTAATCCCTTATCTCTAAACCATAAACCCTATCGCTAAATCCTCAACCCTCAACACTTAAACCTTAAATCCTAAGCCCTATCCCTAAACCCTCAACCCTCAAAACTATACCTTAAACCCTAATCCCTCAACCCTAAAATTTCAACCCTAAACCCTATCCCTAATCCCTCTACCCTCAACACTCTACCTTAACCCTAATACCTCAACCCTCAACCCTAAATGCTATCCCTAAAGCCTCAACCCTAAACCCTAATCCCTCAAGGTCCTAAACTCTAATCCCTTATCCCTAAACTCTAAATCCTGTCCCTAAACCCTCAACCCTCAACCTTAATCACTCAATCCTTATCCACCCCTCTCCTCCCCTATCTGGTTCACCCCCATCTCTACCCTCCTCTACCCTTGACACTATACATACATACATATAGGCATACATAGATAAATACATACATATAGGCATACATAGATACATACATACATATAGGCATACATACATACATACATACATGATTAATAACCTTGAACATAAAAAAATTCAAGGGGGACATAACATGAGCACATTATAACACACTTGCATTATTGCAAACATGACAAACAATCCACAAACTTCTACGGAAAAGGAAAAATGCAAAGTTGAACGTAACGCGAGCGCATTATAATGCGCTTGCGTTATGTTTTGCTTTGGGAATCCTAAGCTTTGGGCTTGGGATTTTCTTTAGATTTCCAACCCAAAGGCTTGGAGTGTCTTCCCAATGTCCAGAGATGTGTTTTTCCATATTCTATAGGATTTCACATAATTTCGCTCGTGCTAACCCTCAAATTTGCACGTGTTTCAAGGTTGAACAAATCAAACACCTGGGTAATGTTAGGCTTTCTCTTAGCTATTTGACGATGTGATTTTTTTCACATTTTGACAATGTTAAGCATTTCATCTTTAATTTCTTTTGTTTGTGTGTCCGTTTTTGGGCAAAAACCACTGTTTGGTCTTTTTTTCATTGTAAATTAACTATTCATTGAAATTTCAAAAAAATTACATATTTAGAAACTAGACTCCATTCTACACATTAAAAAAAATAAAAAAATGATTTTCAATTAGTTTTCAAAATTTATAGGGGTAGCATGGCCAAAATTCTATATTTTAGGATGTGTCCACTTTGAAAATTAGTAAAAATTCAAATATTCATCAAAAAATTATCAGAAAAATTGGGCATAAACTACATGTTGTTAGCTAATTTCTCACTAAAGCGATTTTAAAAATATGAAAAAAAATTTGACCTTTTGAGGGAGCCACAAAACATGCTATGTTATGTTTTTTTGATAGAAACAACACCAATTTCTGTGGCTCCCTCTTTTGAACCCCTTAATCTATACCATTTTAAAAAAAAATTAGTAGTTTAGAAAGTAGACTCAGAATACTATGAACATTGTTTTGGTTACATCTCCAAATTTTGAGTGTAACTATGCTCAATTTTTCATCCAAGGCCAGAATTTCCTGATTTCCAAAAAAAAGTGGCCACTTAAGACCCCTTTTTGGCCCCCCATCTTTTTGCACTTACCCCTATTACCCAGGTAACAAGCGGTAGCAACAGCTTCAGCCCAAAACTTTTATTCAAGACCAACTCCACTTAGCATACTCCTTGTCCTCTCCATCAACGTTCTATTTATTTTCTCTATAACTCCATTTTGTTGAGGGGTATACAGAGTTATCTTGTGCCTCTCAATCCTTTGTTCTTTACATAACTAGTCAAAATCTGTTGAACAAAACTCAGCACCGTTGTCAGTCCTCAAACACTTAATCTTTCTATCCTTGTGATTCTCTATAAGAGCTTTGAACTCTTTTAATCTATTAAAATACAAATGAATATGTGCCAAGATCATACAAGTAAATCCCAATAGGCTTAATCCAATCATGATCCATGCTATGCTACATTATTCTTCATGTTGATAGTTCATACAAACATTGTATACCAAATGTTTCCATTCCCATATCTATGACAATGTACCAAGTTAAATACTACAAATCAGTCACATTGCCATGGAATTGATATAGGGTCTCAAGATAGTTCAGTCACAACAAAGTACAAAGTTCAACATGAGTGTCTCCATGAAAATCATAAGCCTTAAGGCTGATCCTCTTGGTTGTCATAATATGATAATGTGAAGATAAGGGATTGCTGTCACACATTAGAAAATAAGTTCTTACCTCATGCCCTAGTGTGATGTCTCCCACGATCTCAATCATCTCTACTTTCATGACTATATGGTTATCAACAAGTGCTAGTTCTCACTTATAGCCTCAATAGGTGACTCTCCTTTGTCCTTATCCTCATAGGACTGAAGTGAACTTTGTACCATAATGCTTTGTATGGCTGCAATAATGCTTTGTACCTATTTTGGTTGAGTGACATTTACTCTTCTACATGATGATTGTATGTACATTTTGTATGAAGGGTTGAATGACAAATATTTCAGTTATTTGTATGGATTCATTTCTTAGGAACTAATATTGGTCTCTTTATCATGCTATAGATAAATTCTTTATCATGCTGAGGAAATGATAAAGAAGCAAACCAACACAGGAAGAGGTATAAGCTAAGAATGCAAAGGAAGCAGTGGCTATGAGGGAACTTCATGAGAAGAGGAAATTGGACACGATAAATGAAGACATGCCAATTGAAGAGGAACCGCAACCATCAAAAAGAGATATGGTATTGTCGACACAAAGGGAACGAATGCAAAAACTTCGTGCTATGAGAGATTTGAATACCGTAGTTGGAGACATGTCCTCTACTGCAAGTCAACATGTAGGGACACCATCTACTACATCTCAAGTTAAGAGTACATCATACTCACATGTGAGGAAGGAGGTACACCATCTTTCCCACCTCAACCTCAAGGTATGTCATCTATTCCATCTTTGATCAAAGGTATGCCATCTAGCCCATCTCATTTAAATATTGATAAAATTCTTAATTTTGAGATGAATTTACCTATCTTAACACCACCTAGAATTTTTCATAGAAAGCCAAAGTATTTGATTGATATTGATGAGAATATTTTGCAGCTAATGGAAGGTAAGATTCCAAAATGCACTTGTAGAAGATATGCTCATAAGATTTGGAGATTGTTCTTTGAAAAGTTAAATGAGACCATAAGATGTCAACTATTTGTTGAAATGATGTGAAGTATAAAGTATAAGTCCATCATGAAGATTCTTGGGTTGAGAATATTAGCGGCTTCAAGTGAAAAATCTATTGTCAAGAATCTAATGAGTGCATATGAGAGTGTGGGTAACACCTCACACACAAAAGATAGTAATGCAACATGGCGTGTCATTACATCGACTATAGTAAGTAGTCAAATGAGGAAAGCTCATCTCATTAGAAAGATGCGTCAAGAGTTGAGAATTAATAGGAAAACTTTATCAAGATCCGTTGGAAGGCGCCAAAGAATTGAGGACACCAATGCCAATGAATTATGGGCGTTCTCGGGGAGACTACCACAAAAAGATAAACCAATTGTTGAAGCATTGAGATCACTAATTGAAGACTTTTGGAAGAATTACACAAGGGTATCTCTGAATCAAAGGGGTGTGGTAAGAAGGAGAATTAGTAGTTGGAACCATGAGCCACATCCAAAGCATTTTTTGGATATGACTCAAACACAATTTTTTGGTAAATTTCTAAAGATGTATCCTCAAATTAAAATTTGTCAAAGATATTTTGAAATGCTAAAACCTTTATATTTCAAGATAAATCACACATGCACTACTTGTTGTTGTAGATTACATATTGAATTTTCTAACCATTTTGATGTTTATCAGTCTATATGTTTAGATTTGCATACTAACAATGTTTTGCAGGATTGTGGCATACATGCCCCACCAACATCTTCAAGAGACTTCATAACAAGAATTTTATGTGAAAGAGAGGAAGGCCAAATATTCTATAGGAAATTATGCTTGGATGGCACATGTCAGCATTGTGGTGGCTTGCAAGGTATGCCAATATGTGAACATATGGAAAGAACACATGCGGTTGGAAATGACCTAGTAGAGTTTGGCAAGTATAAAATAGTGGCACACAATACAAAAGATGGTAAATAAGCAAAGAGGTGTGAATTGGTTATTGAAAAGATTCTAGTGTATCAGTTTATGCCTATATTTCATGACAGTATAGATTATGAGTATGCAAGACATGGCCATAGAGCTTGATGGTTGGAATTGCAATTCAAGTCATGCAAGGACACATTTCCAGTTGGTAGAATTTTTTCAGTCATCGACTTTGTAGAGAACTATATTCTACAGCCACAACGCAAGGTGCAATCATAATATTACAACTCTACACAGGCTTGTATATTTGTGCACATCTCATTCATTCATGCGAATGATAATACAGAGGATGATAGAAAGATCATAAGAGAGTATCATTTTTATATTAATGATGATCATACGTATTCTACAGAGTTCGTGCAAGGTTGCTTTCAGGTGTTCTATAATGATTTGGCTAGAAGGGGCATATCATATGGTTGGATAACTATGCATCACAATTCAAGAACTCATGAAATTTCTATTGGCTAAGAAAGAGGCATAATATTACAGGTGTTTAGCATATGTGGAACTTTTGTGAGGCGAGGCATGGAAAGGGGAGCATGATGGTGCAGGAGCATGTATCAAAAAATCCATAGCATGAGAAGAGTTAAAGTATAAAGACAATGCAAAGTTGACAGATGCAAAATCAATCGTTGAGTGGTGTAATGCTTTGATGGGTCCAGGTAATGAAGGTAAGTCTTTAGTTCATAGATTTTTTGGTTGATAGATGATACTAACATTGCACCATATGAGGACTGTTGTACACTGACATGATCAAGTGAGCTACACTCTTTCAAAAGCTCAATTGTAGTTTTATGGAGTATCCATACGTGAAAGATGGCATGCTTTCTTCATGTATAATTCAAGCCTGGGATGAGTGCAAGTCAAAGGAGTGGGTTGACAAATGGAGGTTAAGTTATCTTAACCCACTTGACATGTGTCAACCCCCGACGACACTGGAACTAACAGAGATGGAATCATCAGTTGACTTTGACCACATATCAGATCTAGTTCAACCAGGTAATATATCTACTTGCATAGCTTTTGAAATTCCTAATGTTATCTTACTTTGTAGTGTTTTTGTAATGTTGATTAATTTCATCTAATTTACTACACATATCAATGTAGGGCATGTTTATACAGTTATTGCAGATAAAGATAATGGAGAGGGAACATATTATTACTTGTGTCATTGTGTTGAGGCCAAAAAGAAGTTGGAGGCCCCAGTTACATATGGAAAAAACATTGAATACCCTACAGGCTCAATGGTTGTTATTGGAACATGGCTTAGAAGGTACCCACATAAGAGTGTTAATGTTTTGCTGTTTCAGAACCTTGACATGCATCAGAAGATTCTTCATTACTCTAACCTTGTCATGGCATTCAATGTTCATTTGATACAATATCGAGGTATACCTTTCAACAAGACCTTGTGGAAGGTGCATGAGTCTGACCATGAGGCAATACTTGACATAATAAAGAGTAGAGTAGACCCGGATGGTTCATTGGATTAATTTGTAAGTATTCACATTAATTTTGTAAAGTCATGTTACATTGAATTGTAAGTATGCACATTAATTTGTAGGTTTACATAGGTTTGTCTTTTTCTATTTGTTGCTGCATTTTTACCCATATACAGTGAATATTGTGATGAATATGTTTGTCATTGATGTCAAAGTGCTTGGATGTTAGTAATTGAGTAAGGAATGCATAATTGTTCAGGTCTATTGGTTGTCTATTATTTGATGATGCCATTATACTTTCAGGAAATGTTGTTGGGTTTTGTGATATAAAGACACTTGCTTCTTCATAGAGTATGTGATGTGATGCACAGAGTTGTATGAAATTGACAAGCAGTGGTATGAACTTAACAAGCAGTGGTATGAACTTGATTTCTTTGCTATGGTATACATTTGATGTTTGCATCATCATCGTGTTATGCTTCATGGGGTTAGACCTAAGTGATGGATGAATTTGATCCTGAGAGTAATGTATAAAATCTAGGTGTCTCTAGGTGTCTTGGTTTCTAACTAGATATTAGGTGTCTCTACTTGTGTCTTCGGTATATACTATATGTAAACTAGGTAGATAGGGACTAGAAAAAAGGTATTTAATCTAATCTAGGTGTCTTAGGTAGATACTATATATCAACAACCTGTCTAGAGACTAGAATAAGGTATAATCTAGAATGATCTAGCTGTCTTCTAGGTAGATACTATATATCAACTACCTGTCTAGAGACTAGAATAAGGTATAATTTAATCTAGGTGTCTTAGGTAGGTAGATAGGAAAACACGATCATGTAGAACCCCTCTATAATAACCTGTCTCAATTTTTGATATCTCTGAGGTGTTTTCCCGTGGTGAAAAGTTTTCTGCTACCTCAAAAATCATTAGAAGGAGGTAGTGTAAAGTTGCAAAGGGGTGTAATTTTCATTATGCTCTTGATGTGACCAAATTGATAGTTCCAATGCATTCAGATGGGTACATTTAGGTTAGGCATGGTCCTATTTTGCACCCAAACATGTCAAAATAGTCAAAGCTACATTATACCAGTGATATCCTTGAAGAGTCCAAAGTGCAAAAAGATAGCAATCTTTGACGAGTTGTAAATCAAAAACCCTGACACTTAGAAACATTCCTTCTGAGGCAACAAAATCATGTAGAACCCATATACAATAACCTCTCTTGGTTTTTGATATCTCTGAGGTGTTTGCTCGTGGTGAAAGGTTTTCTGCTGCCCCAAAAATCATCAGAAGGAGGTAGTGTAAAGTTGTAAAGGGGTGTAACTTTTGTCCTGCTCCTGATGTGACCAAAATGATAGTTCTAATGCATCCAAATGGGTATTCTTATGCTAGGCATGGTCCTATTTTGCACCCAAACATGCCAAAGGAGTTCGAGTTACATTATACTAGTGATATCCCTGAAGAGTCCAAAATGCAAAAAGACAACAATCTTTGACGAGCTGTTACTCAGAAACCTTGACACTTCGAAACATTTCTTCTAAGGCAACGTGATCATGTAGAACCCCTCTAGAATAACATCTCTCATTTTTTGATATCTCAGAGGTGTTTTCCTGTGGTGAAAGGTTTTCTGCTACCCCAAAAATTATTAGGAGGTAATGTAAAGTTGCAAAGGGGTGTAACTTTCATCTTGCTCCTGATGCAACCAAACTGAAAGTTCCAACACATCTGGATGGGTACATTTAGGCTAGGCATGGTCCTTTTTTTCACCCAAACATGCCGAAATAGTTTGAGCTACATTGTATCGGCGATATCCCTGAAGTCCAAAGTGTAAAAAGGTAGCAATCTTTGACAAGCTATTACTTGGAAACCCTGACACTTAGAAACATTCTGTCTAAGGTAACATGATCATGTAGAATCCCTCTACAATAACCTCTCTCAGTTTTTGATATCTCTAAGGCACTTACGCATGGTGAAAGGTTTTTTGCTGCCCCAAAAATCATTAGAAGGATGTAGTGTAAAGTTGCAAAGGGGGTGTAAATTTCATCTTGATCATGATGCCACCAAACTAATAGTTCCAACGCGTCCAAATGGGTACCTTTATGCTAGGTATGGTCCTATTTTGCACCCAAACATGCTAAAATAGTTCATGCTACATTGTACCGATGATATCCATGAAGAGTCCAAAGTGCAAAAATGTAGCAATCTTTGACAAGATGTTACTCAAAAACCATATCACTTAAAAACATTCCGGCTAAGGTTACGGGATCATGTAGAGTCCCTATACAATAACCTCTCTCGGTGTTTTATATCTCTAAGGCGTTTTCACATGGTGAAAGTTTTTCTGCTGCCCTAAAAATGGTCAGATGCACGCAGTGTAAAGTTGCAAAGTGGTGTAACTTTCATTCTGCTCTTCATGTGGTGAAATTGACTGTTCCAATACATTAAGATGGGTACATTGAGGCTAGGCATGGTTTTTTTTCGCACCCAAACATTTCAAAATAGTTCAAGCTACATTGTACCAGTAATATCCTCACACATTACCTTTCCTATAACTGTTATAGTCTTCACATGTCAACATGCATCTTATGGTTGTTAACATACTTGTTCTAGCAGTCAATACAGTCATATATGAACTACTTGTTCTTTTATCTTGGTTCACCTTGACTTTGTTCTCTAGTACTATCTCTGTAGGGTTTGTTTTAGTCCTTCAATGCATTGTTCCATCACTGCAATCTTAGACCCCTATTAGGCTTGAAATAGACCTCTGTTAGGCTACTCTCCTAAACCTTAATATCATCTTCATGTTGTCATATCCATGCTATTCAACCCTCATCTTCTTCCACCTTTAGGTCACTGTATTATTAGGCTTGAACTTAGACTTCTGTGATATTTGAAACCCTCTACACTTCATGGCTCTATCATTATGTAATGATCTACACTGCACCTATCTTTCTTATCATATTTCATAGCAATCTTGCAAAGAGTTGGGGTAGTGGTATGCAACCTTCTACGAGATCAATACAATGTCGTAACAAGGCTTTCAAGCTTAACAAGTTTTTGGGTAGGGAATTGCTTTATGGAATTAGAGTTAAATTGGTAAATGTTATGACATGATACATATTA
Organism: Cunninghamia lanceolata; assembly: GCA_027924645.1. NCBI lineage: Eukaryota > Viridiplantae > Streptophyta > Pinopsida > Cupressales > Cupressaceae > Cunninghamia > Cunninghamia lanceolata. The sequence continues at coordinate 25,485,660 of BSBN01000213.1, read as the reverse complement.
ACATAATGAGATGCAAAGTATACATTTATAATATTAACTACATTCTCAAAGGGATTTCTAATGACTTATGGAAGCCTATAGCCCCAATGTTATGTTGCATACTCAAATTAGGTAAGACTCAATGTACTCTCATAACCTTACCTTATATGCACGAGGAATTACATTTAATAACCACAATGGTCATCAGGTGCTCATAAGCATATGATTTTGACTATCTTATTCAAGACAACAAACATACTCTTTGCATCCCAATATGGTATAATAACAAGGAATTAAGAAATGTTTTCAATTGAGCAACTCATAAAGAATATGGATCAGCATACCAAGGAGCAACCATAAGAACATCCTTTTGGAACACAGGGAATTGCAATATCCCCTTGGTCACTTGCAAAATCAGATAGAGTTGTTTGTAAAACCATGAGACATGATCCTTAGTGTTGTGTAAATGGCACATGATCCAAAGGGTTGTGTAAGAATTATAGGGTGTCTTTTGAGTTGTACAAAATGATTCCTATCACTATGTGAATTATGCATGGTGCAAGGAACCATGAACTTTGTGTTAGATCAAGTGGCATTGTTTAGGTGGCACATGATGCAAGGACTTATGCACGAGGTTGTACATCACTATGTGAGTGACTAGGGCTAACATGTAAGATTGTGCAATAGCATGTAGATCATGATGTGAACAAACAACCTTGCTTTCCATTTATCCATTTAACCAATCTTCCTTTCTCTTTTCTCTTGGGCATGTATAGTTTTGAGAGATGAAAACTTTCAACTCAAAACTTAAATTCTCTTATCATCAATTGGGATGGATTCTTTGACAATTAAACTTTGAAAGCTAGAGGCATACAAAAATGATCTACACTGCACCATTCCATATTACATAATGATCAACAAAAATGATTTGTATTAACCAAATATCCATATAGGCAAACATCAATATCTGTCGATATAAGTATAACATATATACAAAATAGCCATATAGGCTTACAAGACTACCATATAGGCATACAATGTCAACTATATGCAATACAAAATATATATCCACAAATTCCATACAGGCATACAACAAAGGAACACAATAAAAAGTCACTCCCCTCTGTCTGGTGAAGAGAATAGATCACGGGCAATCTTTGATCTTCGAGGGGATGGAGACACATATGAGGCTGGTCTACTACGAACCTAAGGGTTGCTCCTCCTATTTAGTTGTTCATGGATCTGTAGCTATTACAATAAAAAGTATAGACATTAATATATAGAAATTACCTTATAAAAAATGAAATGTTTAACAAAATAATCACTTACCACTATCTAAAAATCTATCTCCTCATTTGCCTCAGTACCAGGATTAGGTTGTGGTGATGTCATGTCCTATAGAAACCATCCAAATAGAAATTAAACTTCAAATAAATAATCATTTGATTTTTCAAAAATAAACAACTATAACAACGAATGTAATTTGAAATTTACTAATCTGCCTCATACCCCTGTCAAAGGCATGGAGCTATAAATTGTAGAGTACACACTATGCTCCATTGTCCTATGAACATTGGGAGGTGTCTCCACAGCCTGCATCATCTAAAAATAAAAGAACATTATTCAATTATGAAAAATATAATAGTGATGCAAGTCATGGCTCCTAACATACACACGTTCACCTAAACATGGAAGTACATATAATAAAGCACACAAGTCACATGCATATATACAAATTAGATGAAGATTCATGACTATTGTGTGGTATAAGGGTCAACAAAGGAGGGACCACAGTAGCATCAAATTTTAGGTTTAAGAAGTCAGAGAGGGAGTGAAGGTGTTAGTTTAGGTTTAGGTTGGTGGTAGGGTGGGGAAGGGTTGTGCTCAAATTTTTGTTTGTTTGGTAGTCATGGAGGTAGGGCAATGCCTAAGATAGAGTTTGCGGGTTTACGAGACAATCTCTAAACTAGAAATCACATAGAAATTAGGTAAGTTTATGGGTTTATGGGAAGGAGGAATATCAAGAGTTTGTGGGATAATAGGAGGGAGGAAAGATACTAGATAGGAGAAGAAAAACCTTATTTTAAAAATTTCTTATCATTTTCTTTGTCCTGAGGTTTGTCAGGGGGTGGGTTGGAAGCAAACTAGGTCTAGGACATTTGGTAGGGGTATATTAGGAAATAGGTAGGGTAGATATGGGTTGGTTAGTAGGTTGGGTGTAGTGTTGGGGAAGTTTCTTAGGCCTACTTTTAGAAGTGGATAGGGGAAAGGTCCTACACTTTTTCTTTTACTTTATCTTGGAGGGGTGTTAGAGGGGAGATAGAAGTCAATGAGGAAGGTGAAGTAGTAATAGGTGGATATATGGTGAGGAAGATAGGGGCATAGCTAGTGGAGTAGGTGAAGTAATGGAAAGAGGTTGTGGGGTTAACGCAACAATGCATTTAGAGGCATAAGATAGGTAAAGGTGAAAGATGGAATTGGTATGAGGTTGAGGTGGACTAGAAGGGGTTGACAAAAAATAAACTAAGGAGAAGTGTCTTAAGGTAACAACTAGTTGGTATGGACTATGAGAAATGGTGAAGACATTACCATCATGGGGAATTTTAGAGTCAACAAAGGAGGGATCTAGATGATGTTGGAGTCAATCATATGCTATATAAGATATCATAGGCTCATACCCCTCTCTAGTGTCATGTCCTGGGGTCTAATTGGATGAGTTTATTAGAGAGAATTTGTCGAAGAATAGTGTGGAGGGGATCAACAAGCTTTGGTAGACATGTATAGAAAATGTGGTAGCATAGACAAGGCAGTGAGCTATTTGAAAATATGCCTCAAAGAAATGTGGTCTCATGGTGAGGTCTGTATCTATGCATTTGCTTGTCATGGCGTTCTATGAGACCACATTTCTTTGAGGCATTTTTTCAAATAACTATATTGTAATTAAAATTTTGTCATCTATCAACATCTAGTTAATAGTTATGCGATGTCTAGTAATGCTTTGAGTTTGAAATATGTGCAATGAAATGTAATCAACGATATGAATATAAAATACAAAATTCTAGTAAGTACAATTAATTAATTGAACTATTTATTTTATTACCTCCGTGGATCTTTAAAGCCCACCACCACTGGCAAGTGTTCCCTTGAAATCTCCAATATTAACCTATTTAACATCCAAAATCAGATATTAGAATACCATTCATATAACAATGCTATTCACATATAATATTTATAATTGTTTACTAGTTACATACCTCAACAGTAGATGTCCTAGTGTAATATGCAGGTGGAGACCCACTAAAAACTGCATTAACAGTATGCCCCTAAAATTTCATTAAAATCGTCAAACTAAATTAGTTAATCTTGCATTTCAAAAATAAAATTTAATAAATGAAATTTAATGAACTTGCAAACATTTACCTAAGTATCAAGGCTGAAAGTCTCACTCAAGAGGGCATCTATCATCACCATCTGCTCAGCTACAGATGTAGCCTATGCACTTGCATCCTGACTATCCATGGGGTCTGTCCATGGGGTCATAACCACAGGCTAACCTGCAAGCCTGACAATTATGGGGTGGAACCCTACTCCTCAAATGCTCCACTGGCCCACACTGTGCTGTAGAACTGGCATGCTCTATGATGCTCTGGGTCAAGGCACTAATGGACTGAAGTGTCTTGACCTCAACACTCTCCTTCACAATGGAAGGGATAGACATATGCTTATGAGCTGGTCTAGCGAGTGCTTGTCTCATTGGCTACAGTGGGTCAACATGTGCCCTTGGTCTATCCTATGCTGACTCCCCACCTCTACCTTGGAAGACCTGCATATCAAAATAGTTTAGCACTTTATTTTTTACAAACTCGCAGTAGAGTTTCCTCAAAAAGTATTGTGGGACCTCATTATTGTTGCATGGAGGATGGTAAAAAATCATCCACCACCTTTGCCTAAAATTGTCCCTTATCGCTTGGTTGTTGCACTAATGGATAGGGAACCTCTTGCATGTAAGGGGTAGAGGTTGATTTGTTCGTGGGTCTATAAAAATGGAACACAAGTCCAATTTTGTAATTTATTCATTTTTTACTTGCTCATATGACAACTTGTCTGCATAATACTCTCTAAATTCTCTCCTCTTTTTTGCCCAACTAGATATTTGCTTGCTAACTAAATCTACATTTGATAACATAGATTCAAGAGATTGAGCAAGCGTGGATCTATGCAAGGTTGAAGTTGTAGGATCCTTCAACCTTGCAATTATATCTTCAATTTATTTTTTATTATTTTCAATTTGCCCCATTACATTTTCTTGTGTTCCAGGGGCATGTCGAGGAATGGATGGAGCAGTTTGTTGTTTAGGTTGTTTTTCAGTAGTTATTTGTGGATTTTCAGGAGGAGGAGGTGCATTATTATTTCCTGTCAATTAAAGAAATTTACATCAAAAATCAACTTAATCCTACCTATTTAGAAACAAATTCACACACACACACAAAAAAAACTCACTCCTTTGGTCTCCTCGATGTCGTGGCAACATTTTGGTGATGAATCGATGAGATTTTGGTGTCAAATTTGGTCTTCAATAATGTGAGCATGTTTCTTAGGGTTTGCAGGCCGTGGGTGCAGAGAAAATGGAAGGAAAAAATGAGGAGCAACTTCCCCTTTTTTTTAATAGTAAAACATAATGCGAGCGCATTATAACGCGCTCGTGTTATGTCTTAGAATTTAAATAAAAAAATTGGCCACTTTTTGGCCCCCAACTTTTTGCACCCGCTCTCCTCTAATCCATCATTTTGTTCTTCCTAATGTGTATTTTCTTGCTGTAAATCAAAATGCACTATCCTCTTCCTTTCTTTTTCTTCTAGATGTACAGGATCAAAAATAGCTCTAAGTTCCCTAAAAATCACATCTCTAGAAAAAATAACTTTTCTAGTTAGAAGATCCTAAAGATTCTATCCTTTTACATTCTTACCCTATCCAATAAAGATGCATTTCTATGCTTTTGGATCCAACTTAGATCACTTTTCCTTAGGCACATGAAAAAAAGCCTCACAGACAAAAACCCTTAAATGTGAAACAAAAGGTTTCTTACATGTCCAAACTTCATAAGGTGTCAAATCAAGAGCCTTACAAGGAGATCTATTTAACAAGTAATAAGAAATACTCACAACTTTTGCCCAAAAGCATTTATCCAACTGTGCATCACTTAACATACTTCTGGCTCTTTCCATTATTGTTCAGTTCATCCTTTCTGCAACACCATTTGGTTGTGGTGTATATGGATTTGTCTTTTGTCTTATGATACTTGCATGCTTATAGAACTCATCAAATTCCTTAGAGCAATATTCCCTTCCATTGTTAGATCTTAATATTTTTATCTTAAGTCTTGATTGGTTATCTACTAAGACTTTAAACTTCTTAAACTTAGTGAAAACTTTAGATTTATGCTTCATAAAATAAATCCATGTGAATTTGGATACATAATAAATGAAGGTAATGAAATAATGAGATTTTCCAATAGACTAATTATCCACAGGTCCAAACACATCTGAATGAATAATTTCTAATTTCTCTTTTGCTCTAGTGCTTCATAAAGGAAAAGAATTTATGTTCTATTTACCAAACACACAATGCTCACATAAATCAAAGTTCTCATAAAAATAGGAGAAACCATCCAACAACTTTATATTTATTATTGTTTTTAAAACATTTTCACTTGTGTGGCCCAATCTGTGGTGCCACAACATACATGTATTTTTAGCATTTTCAATTACATTAATGGATCTACAAACTAGATAGTGGCCTCAAGTATAAAGAGAGGTCCCATCCTTGTTTCCCTCACTACCACTAAGTTTCCTCTCACCAATCTACAACCATACTAATTGAATGTTACATGAATTTATGAATCATTCAACTTCGAAATAGAGATAAGATTTCAAGCCAATCTAGAAATATGTAAAACACTAGGGAGGGTTTTAATCCTCCCATCACTAAAACACAACAGTACCTTTCCACGACCAACAATCAGATATGTAGAGCTATCCCCAAGGTAAACACTACCTCCATCATATTTCTCATATATGTGGAGAACTATTCCTCATGAGGAGTCATATGATACGAGCAACCTAAGTCAATCAACCATTGTTCATTAGACATAACATTACATGCACAAAGTAAAACTTCTTCACTTACATTTGAGGACTTTTTAGTAGAGGAATCTCACTATTTCTTTGGGTTTCTACATTCTTTCTTCACATTCCCCCTCTTACCACAGTTCTAACACTTAACTTTTTTCTTCTTCCCACGAGTTTTAGATTGACCTTTTGATTCCTTAGGCTCCTTCTTATCTCTTTTTGGTCCTCTTTTCTTAGACCTCCCCCTGACATTAAGAGCATCCACTAAGCTATCCATAGCCTTCTTCCTCATTTCTTATGACAATAGAGTTGCAATGAGGGCATCCATCTTTAGATCTTCGAGGTTAATAGTGATAGCAAGAATGAAATTCTCCCAAGACTTAGGTAAAGAACAAAGAAGCATAATACATTTATCTTCCTCTTCTATCTTAACATCCACATAAGCTAACTGACTCAGAATCAAATTAAATGTATTCAAGTGCCTAACTATCGAATCACCCTCTTTTATTTTAAGGGAAAATAACTTTCTTTTGAGATACAATTTATTTCCCATGCTCTTAGCTTGATAGATTTCACCCAAGTGCTTCCATAACACATATGCAGTCTTCTCAGTAAAGACATTCAAAAAAATAGAGTCTGCAAGGCATAACCAGATTGTTCCTTTAGCCTTTTTGTCCATCTTATCCCACTCATCTTGATTAATAGTATCAGGCTTCTTCTATTTTGTCACAGCCAACTATTGATCTCTTTATTCAAAGAGATCCTCCATTTCAACTTCTACAACTCATAACCCATTCCATTAAACTTTTCAATGTCCAATCAGGATGAGGATGCAGCCATGGCTTCTACACAAATCTATAAAATAAAATCAACCAGAACTCCCACTACAACTCAAAAAACCCTCACTTCTACCCAAGACACAGAACTGGCTAGGCTATGATACCAAATGCTAGAAATGAAGGTGAATACTTCATCCCTTATGAATGATTTACAAACAATATTAGGAGTAATTAATTACATAGGATTTACAAGGTTGATGGCACCTTAATCCTAACAAGTTTGGCTTTGATGATTTCTTTAAGCATTAAATCCATGTCTCACCCTCCAAAGAATCTATATCAGGGGTTATCATAGCCCTAGGATAACTCATGATTCTGATGATTCATTCATTTGGGTGATTTCCCTAGTATAGACAGTAAAGTAAATGTTGAGCCTTCTCTTTACCCATTTTTACCATTCCTTCATACTCAATTCTTGTAGTCTAGGGTGGCTCAATTGCAGCACATGGTAGGAGATGATGACTTATTTAGGATGGTCATTGAGGTAATAATTGATATCCTAGGATGCACCTACACTGCTAGTGACAAACATAAATAGACTACATGAGCATGTTGGTTGCTTCGCTAGATGTGTTACTTGATATTGTGAGTCAAATACAAGTTAAACTTTCTTCACAACCACAATTGAGTAGAGTACTACACAATGCTCAAGATGAGAAGGACAACGTACCAATAAAGAACAAGATACTATATCACTAGAGTGAAATGGATCATGAATAGATCTAAGGTGAGATTGTTGATTTATAGAGACATGCTACAAGTAGCACTTGAGGTTATTCAAGTCAAGAGAGAGATATGCTACTAAAAGATAATTTAAGGATACTTATAACTAGCCAAGAGGGATCATACAACTTCAATATGGATAACTTAGAGGCCAGATATGAAAAATATGTTGAATCCTATAAAAAGTGTTGATATAAAGTGCACTTATGTACATTGGCCTACTCTATTAAATAGACCCTGCATACATGTACCCTATATTAAACTAACAAACCATAAACTCTAAAACCTTAACTCAAAATATATAAAACTTGAAACTCTAAACCCTAAATAACAAACTCAATTATGTACATGCTAAACCCTCTAATTGTGGAAACCTCAAATCCTAGAAATGGAGAAAACATTATATTTTATAAAGAAACCTTAAATATTATACATGATACTAATTTTTATCCTAGAGTCCCTTAGTACTCCAACTTATCAGTCTCACCTTCTAATATACCTATATCTTTGGTTCTATGCCAAACCACCAAATAGAGTGGAATGGCATCAAGAGCATGGTACTGAAAGGTCTCAAGTCTATCTAAGGATTGGGTATTGGACTATAAGCCCTACTTACTTCACTAGATGCTTTATAGGGAATCTAGTAGAGCAAAAAATGATAGATCACCAAAAGAAGAAAGAGAAGATGAACCATTGAGGGTAAAGTCTAGAATAAGAAGATAGAGAGAAGTCAAGAAAAAATAACTATAGTGAAAAGTTTCTATAGTCTTCTTATTACAATGACCTCTATAACCCTCAAATATATCTTTAAAGCATCACTTCCCATGATTTGAGAGAGTAATCTTCCTGAATGTCATGCTCAATGCATTATAGAGGAGACTTAAGAGAGGGTAAGAAATTTATAAGAAAATTCAATGACCATGTATGTTAGTTAAAATATATTTTAAAAAAATGTGTATAAAATAGTTTTAAAATAAATATATTTTGTACATATATAAAATAAATTTAGTTAAATTTATACCTAAAAAAGTGTGTTGCACAATAAAGGTGTCCCCAGGTGTCTCCATGCAATAAAATTAGAATTGGTATCATGTTTTATAGAATTAGTATAGTGTTAAAACTAATATTTCATGTAAACTTTCTTAATTCACTTATAAAAACATTTATTATATTTTATAAAATGTCAAAAAAAGTATAAAAATATGTTTTGATTGAAGCATTTTGGGTTTAAACTATTTTTTGGCCAAAACTCTTTCACCCAAAAGTGTCGAGCTAATATCCCATGTGGTACTTTAGCCCCTCCTTTAGGGAAAATTCAAAAAAAGCCTTTTGTAGGGCTTTAAGCCTAGAATCTGAGACTATAGTTTTTAAAATATTTTAATTATATTTTTTTTTAATTTATTACAAGTAGGCCATTATAATCAAACATAATGATAATTAGAAATTAAAGAAACTATATTAAAATTTATTTTTAAAATTGAAGGAAAATATGGTGCACTAGTGGGGAGAATTCTCTCCAAAAGGGTATGATTTGTTTTTGTTTATGATAAATAGTTTAGACTTAAAGTGGCATCCCATCAAAACTATTACATTTTGAATAAACTTGACATAAAAATTTATTAAAAAAATAAATATTCATCAAATTTCTTTTTTCTCCATGCAATAGATATTCAAATTACCTAAGTTGGAAAAAGAAAAAAAATCACTATATTAAAAGTGGCATCCCATTGAACTCATTTTTTTGTGATTTTTCAAGAAATTAAAATATACTCATAAATTTATAAAAAAAACTATATCCAAGTAAATTTTTTTTTTTACAGAATTTATAAACATAAACCACACTAAAAGTTTCACAATTCATTAGTCTATATCATCTTAAAATTAAAAAATCATATATGTCACTTTTTAGGCACTCCAAGTTCAAAAACTATATTTGAGTTGGCCATTTCCTTTATACAATTGAGACACAATTTTGAACTTTCATCCTAGCTCCTTATCTATCCTAAGCTAAGCCTAGAAATTTTTTGTGTAGGGGGTTGAAAAAGGAATAGAGATTGTAGAAATAAAATAAAGCCAAATAAATATTCACACTAGATAAATACAAATCTACCACCAAAGTAGAGCCTAATAGCTCATGATACAATAATGAATAGAAGGAAACATATACCTAAAAGTTAAAGGTGAATAAAGATAAGACTATAATTCATTTAGATAAAATAGTTTTCTTCTTATTAAGTTCACTGATCTATCAACCATTACATAATCATTACTGCTTTAGAAACATACATAAAGGCTGGACTCTGTGTAGCATCAAAGAGAGAAAAAAACAAAGCTAACTCATCATGTTTAAAAGCTCAATTATAATAACAAAGTCTAAGAAATGACCTTCACATTAGATTCAATAGCTCAACTATACAAAGTCCTCATCCATGAATGGGCATGCTAACCAATATTTATAGACTATACTATCTATCCCACAACACTTTTTCCACCCAAATTACATTTGAAATTTGAAATTGCTCATAGAAAAGACATGTCTATAGATTTTGACACATTAATTGGTATGATCCATTGTTGGGAATAGTTGTACAATTTTTCATATATGGTTTATGAAGTCCACCACCTAGTATTCTATTTTTACAATGTAGGTAGGTGAAACTTTCCTATGTAGGCAATGTATATTTTCTAGCCATCAATGCTTGGATTACCTCTCATGGAAAATTTAAATTCTAGATGGGATAGTGCTTGCCTCTACTACTCTAGGGTTGTAGGACTTCTTAGGATGGTGCGAGAAAGTTGTGAATGCCAATATTGTGTTTTTGGGATTCAAGGTAGAGAAATTTTGTATAGAAAGGTCATGCATCTTGCAAGCTATTAGATGGATTGTGCTTTCGAAAAGTTCCTCCCTACTTTTCATTCATTTTCATCTTCTCACCTCTTTTCATTCAAATTTACATACCTTACCTAAATATTAAAGTCCTACTTAAATAATGTTTAGATAAAATATCACCTCTTTAGGACTTAGCTCTCAGTAATGCAAATGTTAGATTCAATCCACCATTTGCATGAACAAACCTATTGATAAACTTCTTCTTGTAGGTTGGAGCAACTTCTTTGTGTATTCAAAATATCTTTGTGGATGGCGGCGAATGAAATTTGGAGCACGACAAAAGGATTTGAAGTTTGTGAAGACTATGCAAATTCACAACTTTAAGATAATATTAAAGTTGCCATGTCATTTCCATAATCAAAATTTTAATTCTCCTCAACTATTATAGGTCATTGATTGGGCTTGCTTCAATGGTGCAAACTTAACTTTAAAATTACTTTACATTCTACGAGCTTATGAATATGATAAATAAAATCATATTTCCCTCTCCTTTGTAGTGGGCCCCAAACTTTATCAACCAATGGCAGAAAGTTTAATGTTTTATCTTTGGCCTTTATCCCTTAACTCCCCGACATTAAAATATCATTTCATTTGTTGAGTCATTTCCTCCAACCAATGGCATGAATTTATTTATTTTATCACTTTGTAACCTTTCAAAATCCTCGTAAGATGTTGGATTAGATTTTCCCTAGGGTATCAGATGGTGTACATTCACTAGGACTTCAAGAAATGCTTGAACTGCACCAAAGTGTTCAAAATACAAAAAGGGTGAGAGTGAGATGGCTCTCTAGTGCCACAAAGCACTCTTATTGATTAGATTGTAAGGCATGATGGGTTCACTACATGAACTATGTTAAAACACAAGTTAAAGGTCATTAAACCTTATTCTTTCAAAAGCAAAACCCATCCTTCTCAAACTTGTATTACTATATGAATTTCTACATTCTTAACAATAACAAGACATGATAACAATCCATATCCAAAAATTTGATACTTAAAACATCTAAAAATGTCATATTTCTCTTTAACAAAATATACTCCCCATTCTCTAAGTTAAATTTCTAAATTCCCCAATAAGTTTTTCTCCCACAAACCCCTATATCTAAATGTGATTTTGGAAAAGTTCCTCCATACTTTTGATTCATTTTCATCTTCTCACCTCTTTTCATTCAAATTTACATTCCTTACCTAAATATTAAAGTCCTACTTAAATAATGTTTAGATAAAATATCACCTCTTTGGCTCATTGTAATGCAAATGTTAGATTCAATTCACCATTCACATGGACACACCTATTGATAAAATTCTTTTTGTAGGTTGGAGCAACTACTTTGTGGATTCACAATCTCTTTGTGGATGGTGGCGAATGAAATTTGGAGCATGACACAAGGATTTGAAGTTTGTGAAGACTATGCATATGTATTTCAATCTCACATCTTTAAAATACTATTAAAGTTGTCATGTCATTTCCATAATCAATTTTTTAATTCTCCTCAACTATTATAGGTCATTGATTGGGCTTGAATTAGTGGTGCAAACTTAACTTTAAAGTTACTGTACATTCTACAAGATTATGAACATGAGAAATAAAATCATATTTCCCTCTCCTTTGTGGTGGGCCCCAAACTTTATCAACCAATATTAGAAGTTTAATGTTTTATCTTTGGCCTTTATTCCTTAACTCCACGACATTAAAATACCATTTCATTTGTTGAGTCATCTCCTCCAAGCAATGGCATGACTTTATTTATTTTGCCACTTTGTAACCTTTCAAAATCTTCGTAAGTTGTTGGATTAGATTTGGCCTAGAGTATCAAATGGTGTACATTCACTAGGACTTCAAGAAATGCTTGAACTGCACAAAAGTGTCCAAAATACAAAAAGGGTGAGAGTGAGATGGCCTGTCAGTGTCGTAAAGCACTCTTATTGATTAGATTGTAAGGCAGGATGGATTCACTACATTGACTATGTTATAAAACACAAGTTAAAAGAACATTACCCTTATTCTTTCAAAAGAAAAACACGTCCTTGTCAAACTTGTATTACTATATGAATTTCTACATTCTTAAATATAAAAAGACATGATAACAATCCCTATCCAAAAATTTGATACTTAAGACATCTAAAAATGACATGTTTCTCTTCAACAAAATATACTCCCCATTCTCTAAGTTTAATTTCTAAAATCCCAAATAAAATTTTCTCCCACAAACCCATATATCTAAATACTTAAAAACTAAAACTTAAAACCAATACCCAAAACAACTTAAAACTAAAAAATGAATACTCAGAAAAAATACTAAACTATAATCTCTTAATTTCGTCACTACTGTTGATAATTGATGCTTCGCATGGAGGAATATAGAATGAGCTATATTGAGGGGTTATGAAGGAAAAGGTTTGGGAAAGCACAGACAAGGAATTAGAGAGCCCATTGAACCAAGTGTGAGGCCAAACCATGAATGTCCTTGATATGTTAGAGGTAAAGGAAAAACATTTGATTTTATAGATACAGGAACAAACAAATCAGTTCAAGAAAAGCAGAATTTGCAGTGTTCTCATTGTAATAGGCAAGGACATAAGAAGAAAGCTTGCCGAGATCTTCATCTTTGTAGTATTTGTGGATTGAAGAATCATTCTAAAAAAATGTGTTGGAATAATGAGTGGAAGAAGGAATATATGACAGATTGTATGCCGATGAATTATGGATGGATAGATGGATCAAATTGGAAAAAGGTCATGAGTATGTTTAAGAAGTTGTATTGGTATAAGTATTCACATGTTGAACAGAAAAAGAATCATGCAAATATTGAATGTTCGAGTTGGGTGACTGATGATTGTTTGTTATGACTCAAAGGAAGTCATTGTCTTTTGAAGATACATGTTTTGATAGCATTTGGTTTCAAGCAATGAAAGAAGAAATAGATTCTATTGATAGGAATGATATTTGGGAGTTTACAAAGCTTCCATGTGAAAATAAATGAATTAGTACTAAGTGGGTCTACAAGACTAGACAGTGAAGTTCCATGATCAATTGGTTAGCTTTGCATCAAGGGAAAGTATGTTGATAATTGATGCTTCTCATGGAGGAATATAGAACGAGCTATATTTAGGGGTTTTTATATTTATATTTGCTATTATTTTTTCATGCATGATTCATGGTAAAACTAGGGAAAAGGAGAGATCAATTTTAATGTAATACCAAACTGCTGTTGCATATCGCTTAATTTAAGCGTTGCATGGATAGTAATATTTTTGGATGCTCTTCTCTGTTATATTTAGAGCCATTGTAATCTCTAAAAAGAGATGCACTGAGACTGTTGTATTGTCAGCCACAATAATGAAAGAAAGACAAATTTAGTGTTATGTTTTGCATTGTGTGTATAGCTCAATTCCAAGGAATGTTGTATGGAGATCTTTTCTGTTCTTTTCTGCTAATAGATTTAATTATATTTTTTAGATTGAATAAAGAACTCTAAATTTAGTTTCAAAATCTTCAACTACCCTATACCCAAACTTCAGAAAGCAATACTTAAAAGTGAACAAATGAATACTTCAGAAAAAACTAATAACCAAAGAATGTATTCGTTAATATCTTCAATCTAATTTCACACTGCCAGATTAACCCAAAAGAACACTACGGACGGTGCAAATATTTCATTTGTGGAAATAATGGGTTTCTCTTGATTTTCACGGCTCACCCAAGCGAATATATGTGCTTGCGCAACACGTAGCCATTACGCTGGAAATTTCAAATGCAATCATATGTACCAACAACTCTTCGGACAGGTTCAGAGATCTCATTTGCCACCGAAAAATTTCCGTCATCAGAGAGATTTAATTTCAAAATGACAAAGTCGACGCGCAATCAATAGAGACACATTCGATTACAAGTCAGGAAAGTCTAGAAAGTCTTGAAAGTCTTGCAGGCGTTTATGTGAAAGTACATTGTCTTTCTCTCTCTCTCGGGTGGTACCACAGGGACTGCTTACCTTAAATTTCTCCTATGTTTAATAAATATTCAATTGTAGTCAATTCTTGTTCATAGTGGAGCCACTCCCACTTTTGTTTACGCGTGGAGTCATTCCCACTATAAACTAAACATACCAGTTGTTTAAGCTCAACCTATTGTAGTGCTGAGGGGATGATTTTTGTTAGAAGGTTTGTTTTTGAAATGAGTGGAGGCATAATGATCGCAATGCTGTGCTTAGGCTTAGCTGTGGCATTCACATTAACTACCGCCACCGCGATACAGAATGTGAACAGTTCCTCTTCTCCTCACCCCCACATGGAAGGAAGGTTTTCTGTTGCGAAAGATCGTATGCTGCTAGAGAAAGTTGATGATGATAAGAGAGACGTTGAAGCTCTACTCTCCTTTTGAAAACGGCATTACAGCCGACCCCACGCGATCACTCTCCAACTGGACTTCAACCAATTCAGAAAATGTGTGCTTCTCATGGAGCGGTGTTTGGTGCAGAAAACATACCAACAGAGTAGTGGCGATAATTCTCCCTCATTCAGAACTGAAAGGTACCATTTCTCCATCCATAGGAAGCCTCTCCTTATTACGCACTTTAAATCTCTCTTTCAATTCTTTCACGGGAAGGATTCCACCTCAGCTTGGCGAGTTGAAAGCGTTGAGGATACTTGACTTTAGAAGAAATGAACTAGTGGGTTCCATCCCTAAATCTCTTGCCAATTGCTCGCAGCTTCACTGGATTAGACTTCCGTACAACCACTTGACAGGGAGTATACCTGCAGAATTTGGTGGTCTGGGGAAGTTAGAGCATCTCCGCTTGACCTCCAATCGTCTGAGCGGAAGCATTCCAAATTCTCTGGGAAACTGCACGTCTCTAATTGATTTTATCGTTGGCTTTAACTTTTTCACAGGTGCGCTAATCTTATGTCTTACTTTGAAGGCAACATGCTAACTACTTCCATCCCTCCTCTTGTAAGAACAGGCCCAATAAACACCAAAAGACAGGGCAAAACATAACATCAACAAATGGAAAAAAGGCAGGGCAAAACACAGTTGAATAACCCGGCAAATTATATTCATCTAACATTCATTACATCACATCCAAAATGCTATGTATCTAGCAGCAATCTAGATGCTGTATCTAACAGCTATCCGGATGCTATATCCAGCAACCATCTAGAGGCTCTACATCATCAACAACTCTCTCCAATCACATATATATAGTTATAGAACCTTTGAAGCCTGGAAGCTTCTAGCTTTCTAGAAAACTCTTAAACCTAGAATGTTCTTTTCTAGAACATATCTTACAATATTCTTTTCTAGAACAGCTCCAGGAATGTTCTAGTTGTGGAAGGCTCTAGAATCATTCTACAATTTTCTAGACAATCTTAATCCTTAACATCCCCCTTTAAGATTGGCTAAAATAATATAGAAAAAATACAAATGAGAGGGGAACATTATATTACTACCCCCCCTTAATGTTCACCTCTAGCATACCAAGCATTCTTCAATCATAATCCTTTTTCATGGCTTGCTCCCATTTTTTCTTTCCTCTAGCTTGGTCATATGAGATTGAAACTTTAAGCCTTCAACACTCATTATCTTTTGTCTAGCTAAAAAGTCACCGTCTTCATCATCACTACCAACAATACCTCTAGCTTGTTCCAACTTGCATTTCCAGCAATAGCCCTGCAAACAAATCACTCTAGCAATATATCAGCCCTACAAACAAATCACTCCAGCAATATTTCTGCCTTGCAAACAAATCACTCCAACAATACACTTCTAACTGAACCTCTAGCTAAATCGGAAAACATTCTAGCTGAACCTCTTGATGGTCCATTAGCTGAACCTAGAAAACATTATAGCTAAACCAGGAAAATATTCTAGCTGAACCTGGTTGAAACTCTAGCTGAACTTGGGCTGATCCTCTAACTGAATCTTTTTTTTTTCAACAATCCCCTCAGCGTTACCCAAGGGGATTCAAACCCATAACCCCGCTCTGATACCATGTAAGAACAGGCCCAATAAACACCAAAAGACAGGGCAAAACATAACATCAACAAATAGAAAAGAGGCAGGGCAAAACACAGTTGAATAACCCGGCAAATTATATTCATCTAACATTCATTACATCACATCCAAAATGCTATGTATCTAGCAGCAATCCAGATGCTGTATCTAACAGCTATCTGGATGCTATATCTAGCAACCATCTAGAGGCTTTACATCATCAACAACTCTCTCCAATCACATATATATAGTTATAGAACCTTTGAAGCCTGGAAGCTTCTAGCTTTCTAGAAAACTCTTAAACCTGGAATGTTCTTTTTTAGAACATATCTTACAATATTCTTTTCTAGAACAGCTCCAGGAATGTTCTAGTTGTGGAAGGCTCTAGAATCATTCTACAATTTTCTAGACAATCTTAATCCTTAACACCTCTTACTAATTGTTTCTGAATTATACTTACTGAATTTGATAGGGACAATTCCAAAGGCCATTGGAGAGCTCAAATCTCTGGAACTTTTATTTCCTGATGCAAACAATTTAACTGGATCTATACCACCTGAACTAGGAAACTGCACTTCTCTCCTTATGTTAAACCTTGCCTCTAACCTTCTCACAGGTGCGCTACTCTCATGTCTTTACTTTGAAAGTTTGAAGGCAACATGCTAACTACTTCATTATATTCATTGAATTATAATTTTTGTGAATTATACTCCATTGCATTTGACAGGGACAATTCCAGAGGCCATAAGACAACTCAAATCTTTGGAACTTTTGTATCTGTATGAATTTATGAAAGCAATTTAACTGGACCCATACCTTATGGTATTGGTGAACTCAAGAATCTTTCGGAGGGTATTCCTGAAAGCCTTGGTGGGTTGATTTCATTAGAGAAATTAGATGCATCTAATAATCAGCAAACGGGAAAGATTCCACCATCCATAGGGATGTGCAACCATGTAACTGATTTGGTACTGTCAAACAACTTCTTGTCTGGGAAAATTCCAGCAACATTGAGTAACTGCATAGCCTTAAAGAGGCTAAAGCTGTCTACCAACTCATTTAATGGAGATCTAGAAATCTAGTTTTCTTCTTCTATAAAAGTTTTGTCTGCTCATTCTAATAATTTTTCTGGGACCCTGCCTCCATCTTTGGGCAATTGTACACAGCTTGTGCTTCTTGATTTCAGCAAGAATAGACTGACAGGTGAGCTTTCTTCACATCCTTTTGCAAATTGTTTACAGTTGAGGGTTGTAAGCCTTGGCTCTAATGAGCTTAAGGGTGACATTTCTCTAAGGATCACAAATCTCAGTAGATTGCAGGTGTTGGATTTATCCAATAATAAATTTGGGGGAAGAATTCCCTCTGTTCTGGAAGGCCAGAATGGATTTAAAAACCTAGAGTTTCGCAGATGACTGGCAATACACTCTATGAGGATATACCGGCCATCAAAATAAAAGGAAATGAGTATAGACTAGAATATGTGCTGGCAGCAAACACTATACTGGATTTGTTAGAAAATAATTTAAAAGGGGAAATACCGCCAAACATTGGGAATCTATCTTGGTTGACGTTGCTAAATTTGTGTTGAAACCAATTGGAAGGAAAGATACCGGCATCTTTGGGACAAATAGAACATCTGGAGCAGTTGGACTTGTCTCAAAATAATCTGAGTGCGGTAATCCCTAAGGAGCTATCTAAATTGTCCTACTTGAGCTATTGGAATGTATCCTTCAACCGCCTCTATGGGCCAATACCTGAAGGAACACAACTTATGACTTTTGATGAGAGATCTTACCGGGGAAACTCGGCATGTTTATGTGGGAAGCCTTTAAAAAGTTGCAAGCAGAATAAAAGTTCAATAGTGCCTTCATCTTTAAAAAAGGTGGCTAAATTAGTGTGGAGTAAAGTGGATGAACACGTCTCAGTGATTGTTGTCGGGTTGGGATTTGGAATTGGACTTGGTGGAACAATATCAGTAATAGTATGGTGGGACACACTTGTGCGTTCCATGAGGGGCCCGAAAATATGAAGCTTATGTGCAGTTGGAGATTCCCAAAGTTGTAGTTGGAGACTTATGTGATTCATGTGTGAGTATTTACATAGGTCATAAGTGTATACACCTAAAATTGGCTCAGGTTGAATTAAGTAAATATTTTGATATTTATCTTAATTCTTTTTTCCTTCTGTCAATTAAATAAATATTATAAGTTTATTTGATTGATTCATTATCCTACAATTAAATAAAATCTTTTTATTTAATTAAATTCCCTAAATTTTTCTAATGTCTCAAGTCCTAAAATCTACCTCACAAAATCCACCTCATCTCTTCCACCTCACCATGTTGCACATATAATTAAATATTCTGAATATTTAATTAGCTAAAATCCTCTATTATCCAAAATAAATATTTAATTCAATTATCCTCCACCAAATTGAATATTTAATTCAATGTTCCCCACTAGCCTTCACCAATTGAATTTTTAATTCAATGCCTCCCATTATCTTCCACCAAATTGAATATTTAATTCAATATTCCCCACTAGCCTTCACCAATTGAATATTTAATTCAATGTTCCCCACTATCCTCCACCAATTGAATATTTAATTCAATGTTCCCCACTATCCTCCACTCTTCCCAAAAAATAAATTTTTAACTCATCCACTATCCTCCACTCTTTCCAAAAAATGAATTTTTAATTCATCCACTATGAATAAAAGATTCACTTTTATTCCGAGCCATTGATCTCATCTGTTGATCCTCACCCTCCATTCCTTTTTCAGAAAATCTATAAATAAGACTCTTCTCTAAGCAATTAGAGGGACTTCTTTCAAGTAACCTTACCATGTCTAATTTCCTCTAGGAAATCTTCTCATTCTTTTCAAATCTCCTCATTCTAGCCATTTTCATATCATCCTCCATCATTAGTGTGTTGAAGCTCATCTTCAATCACACAAAGTATCTCAGCCATTTCTCCTTGTCATCTTGAGGAATCAAAGCAAAGAAGCAAGCTCCCTGAGGGCCAACCTGCATCATTCAAGATCAAGAAAGAATAGGCGAGTAATGGAAGTCGAAAGGTAAAGGTTGTAAGTATCACTTGTCTGTTATTTAAATCTCCTTTTCCTTCATATTTCATTGTTGTTTGGGTTTATTGTTCTTTATTGATCAATCCATTTTCACCCTTTACATTTTTGCACCCACCGTGATCTAATCCACATTGTTTGTGAGGTTTTTGTCTTAGAAGTTTTGTTGCAGGATACAGGTGTTTCAAAGAACACTCGGGTATCAACTCTCACAAACAGCCTCCTACGCGCAAATCGAGCTCACCGTTGAGTCCAGGAGACTTCGGAGGTAAGAAATCACATATCATTCTCTAGTGTTGTTACTTGAAAATTTTTGAAATTTTTTTTTACTTTTCCACGTATTTTTTGCAAAAAAAAAATATTAAATAAATAAAAAAGAAAAATTCATTGCATTGGGTGTCATTTGTTTTTTTTATTTCTAACATTTTCATTTTAAAGAAAATACAAAAAAAAAAAAAAAAAATACAAAAACAAAAATAAAAATAAAAAAAATAAAAAATAAAAAAAATAAAAATTGTTGGGGCTCTACCCACGCAGGCCCCCCCGACCCCCATACCCCTTGCAGGCGATGCCTACACCCTACCTGCACTACCCCCTTCCCCCCCAATCCCTAGGCCTTCGGCCCTCCCCCGTCCCCCGAACCCCTGCCTCCCCCAAACCCCCGCACCCTCTCCCCCCTGCGTACCACCTATCCCTAGGCCCGCGGCCTCCCTCTCCCCTGCACAGCAAAACCCGACCTGCTTCCCTGCCCACCGCGCCACCCGATCCCCTCCACCCCTGATCCCCAGTTCCTAGCTCGGCCTCCCTCGCCGCCACCCATGCTCCACCGCCGCCCACCTCCACCCACGCCGCGCTGCCGCCTTCCCTCCCGTGCGCCACCCCTGCCTATGCTACTCTGCCGCTCCCTGCTGCCCACTGCCCAGCCCTTGCCCTCACTGCTCCACGCTGTCACCATCCCTCTGCCCTCACGCCACCTCCACCGCTCTACTGCTTTTCCGGCACCTTTGCCCGCCACCGCCGCCAATTCACCACCCCACCTCCTCCAGCCACCCCCCACACACACCAAAAACAAACCAAAAAAACAAAACAGTCACTTAATACAAAAAAAACAAAAAAAAATTTTAAAAAAAAAAAATTTCAAAGGCCCTCAGTCCCTGGTCACATATAACCTTAACCGCCAGAAAGAAGACCATCACATGTGACCAAAGCTAGCGAAAACCATTAGCAGTTAATATTAAATGTCCAGACCTCTTGTGCCTCCTACATGTCAAAAGAGGCTGTTTTTTTTAAACTCACACAACGTTTGCATACGGAGTCAAAAATTCGTAAACAAGGACTTATCGGAAAGAGGACTCAGTGAACTTTGCAATTGTGAAGAAATTTTCAGGTAACTATACCATTTTGCCCATTTTGTTTGCAGTCAAAGTCAAACCTACTTCAAAACTTCACATGCTCATATCTTTTGCAAATTTGATCCTTTTTTAGCGAATTTTTTTTTCAAATTGCATGGAATTTTGTGTAGAATCTGTTTATAAACTTATTTTTCTATATTAGTTTATTTTTCATCAGATTTTATTAGATTAACGATCTTCACATAACAATATCCTATGCTAGTCGACTGGTTTCTTTTCGATTTTGGTGACTATTAGGGACATCATACAAGGTTGGAACAACATCAGGATCAGCAAATATAGTAATTTGGATAGGGAAAACAATCTAGGTACATTCATTGTAATCATTCATCTTCAATCTTGTTTTCATCACACACTTCGATTTGGGCTTCTAAAATGAACATTGATTGATCATCACATATCAAATTGGGCATAAAATCAACTAGTGTCTTCAATCACATCTTCAAATTGGGCTAAAAAAAACTATTGATTAATGTACCTTCCTCACATTTCAATTTCTAAGGGATAATTTACAAGTGCGAGTGTGAATCAAGTGTGTGTGTATGTTCTCTCCTCGCACCGCAAGGTGATCTTGGAGATCAAAAACACCTCACTTGATTTGCTGTTGTTTACCCTTTCCTAGGAGGCCTGCTAGGGGATTTCATCACCCCTAGGGATGACCTCATTCGAGGCTAAATCGAAAGACACCCTCATTGAAATCAGAATCTTATCACTCTTGGCTAAGCCCCAAAGAACTTTCTACCTTTGGGAAGTGAAGGTGAAGGGTGGGTTACCCCCTTCTCCCGGCTGTGTGATAGGATTTCACTTTCAAATCATCAGTCAACCTCGTCTAAACATTGACCAAACCTAATTGGCCATACCCTACATCAAACTAGACATTAGGGCATGTTGATATCTCTTCCACGTGTGCTTGTTTACTAATCAGCATATTCTTCAAATTCAACATTCAAAGTTGCTTATGTGTCTTGCGTGAGTGAATCATGTTTGTACATGTGTGATCATTGCCAAATCAAGTTAAACACCAAACACATAAGACAAGTTATTTAACTCATTCTTCCAAGCACACTTGTCTCAACTTGTGACGCATTTGCACTCTATTACAGACACCTTTACTACTATGCATCCAAACTAGTAAGCTTTTCTAGTCTTGTGTCAATGGCAAACAAATTAGAATATCTTGATAAAAAATTACAATCTTTAAAATTGTAAATAAACTTAGGTCCCTTGCCCTAAGATTGTTTAGCAATTATTCAACAAATCGATGTCTTACAACAAGAATTGACAAACTTGCAAGCTGAATGTGCCAGCACTAGCTATGCCTCGTCCCAAAATCATACCTTCTTTTCCCGTCTTAATGATACTATTGACAAGGCAACCGCCGCCTCAAGAGGGAAATCATATACCATCCAGTCTACTAATCCTCCTTCACCATATCCTAAAACACATATCCTAAAACATACCAGTCCTACGCCAACACCGCCATCTAGTTCCTCAAATTTTAAATGGCACACCAAAAAAGAATCAGATGAGTGGTGGGAAAAATGTTTTCCACATTTATACAACAAAAGCAAAGCTAGGGAGAAAGCCAAATCCACTCATCCATCCCCTCATTCATCTACCCATACACCTACGAAGGATGTGATCCAAGGACTACTAGCAGAAAGTCAACCATGTCCTCAAAGTCTGGTCCTTGACCTTACCAAAGATTCTTCCAATACCATGTCAAATCCTACAACCCCTTCATGTCATCCACAACCCCTTGAGCTTCTCAAAGAGCCTTCTACCATGCACCAGAGTCAAGGTCTGTCACACCCTCATGTTGTTGACCAAGAGCTTATCCAAGAGCCCTCAATTAACATTCTTAGCCCTTCAAGCCCATCATGTGACGAACAAGCCATCAAGCCTATTCAAGAGTCTCCTATTATGAATCCAAGTCAAGAGTCATCATGTTCTCATGTTGTTGACCAAGAGCCTATCCAAGAGCCTTCCACTTCCATTCAAGCAACCCAAGAGGTATGTCAAGAGTTTAATCCCAAGCGTGTGGAAACATTAAGCCCTAGTCCAACTCAAGATCAAAACACTTTCATGCAATCCATCCATAACCTTTACCTATTCTACGATCAAGATATGCCCTATGAAGAGGATGTCCTTGAACAACTTGATCCCATACCCATCCATGAGCGAGAAACCTCCATTACTCCTATCCATATTCCACCTAGTCCCATTCGTGATCCAACAACTTCCACTTCCTATGATGAGACACTTGCCTCCCAAGTGCACATGGATGATCAACCCCATAACCGGGACCATAAAGAGCATAATGATGATCAAGATCCAAACGATCCTTCACCATCCATTATTGACCAAGCTACAAATCCTCCACTGTATATCCTTGGTCTTACTACCTTCATGCATGAATGTTCTTTCTTAGAACACCAACAACCATTATCTGCTATCACATCTTCCCCATCCAATAAAGAACTCGCTGCTAGTGCACCTATACATAATTCTGCTGTCCATCGCATACTCTAGAATATGAACTATCAAGGTAAAGGCTTAGGCCTTCATGAACAAGGTATTTTGGAGCTTGTCCATGTCAATGTTCCTCCTCCTTCATACGGCCTTGGATACATACCCCAAGGTGAGCAAACTCAAGATGTTGGTACTTCCTCCACTCCTCCTAAGTCTACCACTTTCCATCGCAAACCCTATCATATCCTCAAAACATATGTCGTCATTCCACCTCCATCATCCTACAATTGTCAAAAGCATGGGACCATACACCTTCCACCATCCAAACTCCCTCCGCTACTACCAACTCCTAATATCCCACCTCCCTTATCATACACATCCCAAAAGCATGTGACCATACACCTTCCACCATCCAAACTCCCTCCGCTACTTCCAACTCCTAATATCCCACCATCCAATCTACCTCCGCTACTTCCAACTCCTAATACACCTCCATGTTTTTTACCATAACTTCTTCCAACACCCTATCCATACCTCTATAAATCCTCTAAATATTCCAATCATGGCCGACAAACACACATATGGTCTAAGCAAGGAGCTTTCACCAACCTCACTTCTACCATCCCACGGGGATTCAATAACAAATATGTGGATGCCTCTACCTATAAAGTTAAAAATCCTAAGAGTCCTCATGACCTAGGATATAAAAGCCAAGAATCAAAGAAGTATCCATATCAAAAGCTGCATACACCCATACACCTCAATGCCATATTGAACAAGGTGTGGACCCCCAAGCAACAAATGATTCATCCAAAAGTTGCACAACAGCTACATACACCCATACACCTCAATGCCAAATTGAAACAGTTGTGGGTCCCCAAGCAACAAAGGATTACTCCAAAAGCTGTACAAAAGCTGCATACACCCAAACCCATACCTCCATAGGTACTATCTAAAAGCAAAAGGGTTTGGGTACCTAAGAAAAAATCCTTCAAGATACATGAGGCATCCACCTCTCAAGAATTTCAACCATCCACTTTATCCCATTCCATCCATAAGTCTGAAATTCCTCCATCCCACATGGCAAACAAAAATCAGAAAAATCCTAAGTCTATGTGGGTCCATAAATTCCTACATCATTCATCCACAAGAAAAAGTCTCCGTTGCCTCCTACACTACTTTCCCATCACCAGCTTCAATGTTTACCATGGTATGTGCAATAATTGGTCATGATTCCCTTCCATTCCACAACATTTTCATATACCTCCATCTCCCCTTCCTTCTACTATTATCCTACATATCTTCCTCATCCTATTCCTACGGCCCATGCTTTTTCATAAGCCTTCCCTCCATATTCTGGATCACAATCCACTATCTACCTACACCATATCACTTTCATGCAATCTCCTACCAACATCTGTGAGAACACTTAACATTGTTCATGCGACAACATCCATCTAGCAGGACTATCACCTTCCAAGAACTCTATACTTGAGTCTTTCCATATACACATTCTCCTATCTAAATATTCAAAAATAAAAAAATGAAAATGAAAAAAGTAAAGAGAAATCCCTTCATCCAATGGTGAAAACCAGGCAAATAGGCACCTTGGATAAGTACCATGATGAAAACCTGGTAAACAGACATCATGTGTAAGTTGATCTTCTATGTCATCTACACTTGGGGGCACCTTGTCTCATCAGCATATCACTCTTCTCCTACCAGTTTCCTTCCGTACCATTTCCTATCCTATCCTCTATCCATTACAAACCTATCATGTCCCGTCCATCCATCCAAACTTCCTTTCCTTTATTCTTTGGTCTTGATAAAGATTGGGGGCACAATGTTGACAAATGTTCTAGATGTCTCTTGACATAACTTATCCCTCCATACCATGCAGATCATTCATTATCCTCTCATCCTCCTATCGTCATTAGCATTGTCATGAAAAAAAATCTTACGTACTCTACCTACAATGGGGCATGTTATTCTTATGCGACATAGTCCTTGGAGATCACATCCTTGGTTCCTTCTACCTACCTATTCCATTCACCCATACATCTACCTATCCGTGGTGGTTCCTTGTCATCAGTATTATCTATTCCATATTCGATCCATATCCGATCCATATCTTAGGTCCATTAGGGTTCTTCCTGAACTACGTCGCCTCTGAGCTATCACGTAGGCAAGGCCATTATCCATGCACCCCCGAGGCTCCGCTTCCCTGTCCATCTCATAGCTTGTCATCTATCCTCTAGTCCATCCATGGTCCAAGTCTCGAACTACGTCGCCTCTGAGCTATCACGTAGGCAAGGCCATTATCCATACACCCTTGAGGCTTCGCTTCCCTATCCATCTCATATCTTGTCATCTATCCTCTAGTCCATCCATGGTCCAAGTCTTGAACTACGTCGCCTCTGAGCTATCACATAGGTAAGGCCATTATCCATACGCCCCCGAGGCTCCGCTGTCCCGTCAGTCCCATATCTGGTCTTTCTATCCAAGTCCATACCACTTCTGCATATTCACCATCATCCATATCTTAGGTCCATCAAGGTTCACCCTGAACTACGCTGCCTCTGCGTCGTCACGTAGGCAAGGCCATTTAGCAATGAGCCCCCAAGGCACTAGGTCAGTCCCTTAGGGTCCATCTCACCAATAAGGATTGTGCAATCTTCTCACCAGATAAACAAGAGCAGCAAAGCAAGCTACCAAAAAAAATAAAAAATCTTGACGCAAAACATTAACCTATCCAAGACAAAACAAGAGTACCATATCAAAACACTCAAGCTAATTCTATCTCAATTATGGTAAAAAGACACATCTAAATGCAAGAATGTTTTGTGTTGGTTAGATTAAGAGTCTTGATTTTTGTCATTATGTCTTCCTATGCTACTCAAGGATGCTAAAAGCTAGAGATGCTATGATGGGGGCATAATCTTTTTCTTTGTCTGCTTCTTGTGGATCAAACTTTAGTAATGTGACGACTTTTGTCTAACGACATGATCGGCAAAAGATCATCAAGGACTCCGAGGTATAAACATGAAAAGGGGCAATCCTTGTCTGTTAAAATAAAAGAAGTACTCAGGTCATCTAGATTCAACTTTGACTAGATGCTTGTATTAACTTGCTAAATCAAAATCCATGTAAGTAATACTCAGGTCATCTCGGTCTAATTATACCTAGATGCTTGTATTTTCTTACAACATAATAAAGCCCAATGATGAAAGCGCTTACAAATACTTGCTATATCAAGGTTACAAATATCCATATCCATACCGTATCCAACTGCACTTCATATCCATTTCCATATCCACACCGTATCCAATTGCAAGTCTATCCTTAATCCATGCCAATCAAGTCAAGTCAATCTTGTCAAATGATCTGATCACAATCAGTGGTCTTGATCCTTGTCTGGTCGTAAACCATATCAATCAGTCATAACTATCCTTCGTGTTGCCCTAGGGACACATCACTCCCAGCCATGACAACATGGTTGTATATCGTTATCATATCAAATGTCTTAGACATGATGTTGTATTGTTGAAACTAGACCTAGAGTCTTATACGAGATACTTCATTCTTGAAACCAGACATCATTGACCTATATCGTTGGTTTACCGCTTGACAGGGGCAATACCTTGTTTGTGCCTGTATCATTTGTGCATACTTGCTTACTTGCTTGTGTGTGTCATCATTTTATCTTGCATCGCGTATCATTCACCTCTTTCTTCTGCATCCAACCATTTCATCTCCTATTAACCTACCTCATCGTGAGATTGTCCGTCTCACGCCTTCTACCTTCTTCCCGTCCAATCTCCCGAGGGGGCATCCTATCATCATAACCTATACCAGAGGCAAACTGGGGCATGTATCATTATCAGACTATTTATTCTTTGAAACAACGTGATAAAACACATTGCTTCAAAGAGGGGCAAAATATATACACCTAAAATTGGCTCAGGTTGAATTAAGTAAATATTTTGATATTTATTTTAATTCTTATTTCCTTCTGTCAATTAAATAAATATTATAAGTTTATTTGATTGATTCATTATCCTACAATTAAATAAAATCATTTTATTTAATTAAATTCCCTAAATTCTTATAATGTCTCAAGTCCTAAAATCCACCTTACAAAATCCACCTCATCAATCCACCTCATCTCTTCCACCTCACCATGTTGCACATATAATTAAATATTCTTAATATTTAATTAGCTAATATCCTCTATTATCCAAAATAAATCTTTAATTTAATTATCCTCCACCAAATTGAATATTTAATTCAATGTTCCCCACTAGCCTTCACTAATTTTTAATTCAATGTCCCCCATTATCCTCCACCAAATTGAATATTTAATTCAATGTTCCCCACTAGCCTTCACCAATTGAATATTTAATTCAATGTCCCCCATTATTCTCCACCAATTGAATACTTAATTCAATTGTTCCCCACTATTCTCCACCAATTGAATACTTAATTCAATGTTCCCCACTATCCTCCACTCTTCCCAAAAAATAAATTTTTAACTCATCCACTATCCTCCACTCTTTCCAAAAAATGAATTTTTAATTCATCCACTATGAATAAAAGATTCACTTTTATTCCTAGCCATTGATCTCATCTGTTGATCCTCACCCTCCATTCCTTTTTCAGAAAATCTATAAATAAGACCCTTCTCTAAGCAATTAGAGGGACTTCTTTCAGGTATCCTTACCATGTCTAATTTCCTCTAGCAAATCTTCTCATTCTTCTCAAATCTCCTCATTCTAGCCATTCTCATATCATCCTCCATCATTAGTGTGTTGAAGCTCATCTTCAATCACACAAAGTATCTCAGCCATTTCTCCTTGTCATCTTGAGGAATCGAAGCAAAGAAGCAAGCTCCCTGAGGGCCAACCTGTATCATTCAAGATCAAAAAAGAATAGGTGAGCAATGGAAGTTGAAAGGTAAAGGTTGTAAGTATCACTTGTCTATTATTTAAATCTCTTTTTCCTACATATTTCATTGTTGTTTGGGTTTATTGTTCTTTATTGATCAATCCATTTTCACCCTTTACAATAAGTATTCCATAGTCCATAATATTAGATTTGAATGTTTTTGGCTTTATTTGTGTAAGCTTTTTTCTATCAAGGATTCAATCACACTCCATAATCCATTATCACATCATCAGGAGTTACATATTTTTCACTTTATTTTATGGTACAGTTTATTGTAATACTTTTAACTTTTATTTTATCGCCAAGATAATTGTAATATTTTTGTAAGGGAAAAAACTCCCTTTTCCATAAATTTAGGTTAACTAAATAAATGTAAACAATAAGCTAATAATTAACTTTTATTTAATTATCAATTATGATTTGATAATTGTAATAAATATTATGAAATTAAATAGGGGATAGATGCACTTAGCTTTGGAAGTATCAATGAAGAATTAATGTTGATGTCATGTAGAATTTAGTCAAGGTATAAAAATTAATGCTCATAGTTTGATGAATGTCTCAAGTTTTGTATATAGTCACAAAAATCTTTGAGGGTCAAATCCAAGTCCATCAAGATTGAACTCAAGCATCATAGGAATGTTTTGATGGATATGAATGATTTGTGGCTTGTGAGAATGATCTAATAAAAAGTTGCAACATTGATCTCTTCAACTTCGCCTTATATGCATTTAATTTTGTCAAAGTAGTGTTTATAAACACCTTAGAGGTGATTGTTGAATCACTAGGGTCAAGTTCTCCTGGGTCAACCCTTCATTGGACCAACTTTATGACTTTGAGCAAATGACTGAAGACTAGGGTATACTTTAAGAAATGACCTATTGAAAATTCTGTAAAAACTTTTGCAAATCCACTATGAAGAAACATAATATTTTAGGTGATTTTTTTCATATTATAAATCAAATTCTAGATTGAATGGCAATATTTTTTCTTGTACCATGTTTTTGCAATTCAATGATTAAATTTTTATATTAATATTAAAATTTTATGATGACTCAATGTTTAAGTTTTCTATCAATAAATGGCTTGTAAACAAAGATGTTGAAATGAGGTGAGTATAGAAAATAAAAATAGTCTATGATAAATTGACAAAACTAGGGGCCAATTTTTTATATACAATAGCATGATATGTGTCCGTCTCAAAGAATTAGAATTTATAACTCGCTCAGGTGATTTTCTTTTGGGATTAGGGAAAATCTATCAAATATGGGCAAATTGGATACTTCTTAAGAACCTAAAAATAACTAAATCTAGAGGATAGAAATGTCTAAAATAGCCAAATGGAAACATATAGCCACTAAAAAATTCCTTGTTGAAGACAATATGCACAAGCTTGTAGATGTCCTAGTATGATTCTAACGCAAACTAAGATTCTTTATCCCTTAGAAAATGAAATGTGCTCTAGTGAATTTCTTCTTGTTCTAACATATTTTTTTGTGTGTATTAATTGCACAAATGAATGTATTTAAATACAAAGACATAACAACAATTCATAAAAAGGTGTCAAATTGGTTCATAATGACTAGTGAAAAGGGGTGAGAGCTCTAGAGTTTGAAGTTAATAATTTAAAATATATGGTCAATCTTGCGCCTCTCAAGATCGATTCTAAGGAATTTGGGATTAACCCAATATAAAGAAGTGTTGGGGGTTTGAGGTAGTGATCGAATGTGTGGATATAAATGCGAATGTTGGTTAATAAATGATGTATAAATGGAAAATGTATGATAATGCTTGTGAATAGGGATGAGATAATGTCAAATGCATGGAAATGCATTCAAATAAATGTGAAACGAATAGGGAAGGGTATCAGGTTGTGAAGAAAACTTAAGAGTGTGTCACTTGTTGACATATAATTGTATTAAGATATTCTATTTAATTGTGTCCAAAACTAAATGGGAATTAACATAGGAATGCAAATTTTACCATTACATAGTCCCCTACTTAAAGGTGCATATAATCTAATATGAGCATGCATTTCAAAATATATGATCATTTTCAGCCATGCATAAAAGTAAATATTTAGACATTTCAAAGTGCAATTTGGTGCAAGTAAATTAATAGACTAGTCTTTGATTCCTTTTGTGTTCCTCTTTTGGAAGTAAGCATTCCACAAGAACCTACAAAATATAGAGAGAAGATATATACCATGTAATGAAATAACTTGCACAATAGAAGAATGCAACAAAAATAACTTGAAAAATAATAAAAATACTTACAAATTCTTGATAATAATATGCCACTTTGAGGGGGTAAACCTCCAAAAATATTCAATAGAAATAGAATTCGCAATACGATGATCAACTACTACTCACTAGCTCCTATATATACCATACTTGTGCCTTGGATGCCACTAAGCCTAACCAAAATACCTATATAAGAATATATAAATGATTATATAAATTAATTAAGGGTTATGCTAGCCACAAGTCAAATACACATATCCCAATACAAATAATGGGTTAAGTGTTTATCATGCCCCCTCTTCAGAGAAGCATTAACCTGAACACAAATCAAATATGGATGCTTTTGCACAAAATCTTTATTTTCCCATGTAGCATCTTCAATTGCATAATTCTTCCACTTGATCAAATAGTCTATGATCACCCTTGTGTATAGCTACTTAGTGCATGTTTGAAGTATTCCCTTAGGTTTTCCTTTCTCATCAAGATTTGATTACTCAATATGGGATGAAACTATTTGTTTGATAAGCATCTTCAAGTAGGCAACATAGAAGATTAGATGTATTTTTATTGACTTAGCTAAGTCTAATTTATATGCTACACTACCAATCCTCCACAAGACTTTGTAAGGTCCAAAATACTTAGGGTGCGAGTTTTTTATCCTTCTTTTGTTGTTTTAGTGACATCTTCTTATATGGCTATAACCACATAAAGACATAATCTCCTACTTTGAAAGTCCTTTCACTATGATGTTGATTAGCTTGTTGCTTCATTTTATTTTGTGCCATTGATAAGTTCTCCCTACAAATAGAGAGTATGTCTTCTTGGTGGTGAATTTGTTCTTCAACTACTTTGACTTTTGGGTGTGCTTGCAATGAAGAGGTGATTGATAGTGGATGGTACCAATAGAGTGCAAAAAATGGTGACACTTTGGATGAAGTGTGGAGAGTAGAGTTATACCACCACTTTTCTAGTGGAAACCATTACACCATCTCCCTTGGGTGATCCCACAATACTATGTCCCACTTTTTGACCAAAGTGGGACATTGAATCAACATTTTTAACCAAATTTTCACTTTCTGACACATATATCAACTAAACTATTAAGAATTCAAAGATGATGTGCTAGTGATTTATGAGATTTCATGTGTAGATTCTAAATATATTTTAAAAAAATTTTAAAAATAATTTATGAATTTTTTATGCAACTTCTAATAACTCATTTTTATAGTTAACAATATTTTAAAAAAGTGACATTTATATCGTACAACATAATTTTTTTATAGAAAGGATAAAATTCTAAATTTTTAAATATAGATTCATAACACAAATATCTAGTGTGCAGATATTTTTATATAATTTTTTGATGCATATTTTTTTTAATTAATTTTTGAAGTGAGATTAATTATAATTTAGACATAGGTTTATGCCATACAACATAAATTTTTCTGTATGTATCCAAATTCACCTTTTTTTAGTTGAAACAAGGACATCAATGTTAGCATAGCAGTTATACACTATTACATTGTTAAGTTTAGACAATTATGTAGTCAGTTACTACTGGTTATTACTACGAGTTATTCAACTATAATTGTCCCTATATTTATATGTTCACTGTTGTTCATTGTTTATAAAATAAAGATTAAGCATTCATTTGTCTCATATTGGTATTAGAGCCTTGTGCAATGTGAGGAAGGTGTCAGTCTTCTGGTAGCATCCATTTGATGCGAGAGTAGTGTGGACAATGTTCTGAGGGTGTTGGAGCATGCCGTGGTCTTGGAGCCACTTGATCCATCATAAGCTTTTCCACAATATCCTCCAACGCTTATTCTCCATAGAAGTGTGAGGAAGCCTTAAAAAAGTCTATGCATTTGTAACAAGTGCATATAGGAGTAGATCCATTGACTATCAAATTGAATGAGCCAACCCCAAAGGTGTATTGTTGTTATCGTTTGAAAAGAAGCCCAATAAGGAAGAGGAACTTGCAAAGGAAAGATTACATATACGATCTGCAATCATTAGATGACATAAAAAATGCATGTACATTGCTTGTGTGAGAAATATGAAGATAAAGTAGATTCATATATTTATGATGCTTTGGATAGGAGAGTTGGTTAGCAAAATTTTATGAAAGTTTTTGAATTTTGTCATATTATTTTTTGAGATGGAGATTCCTTTAGACAAATATTTTGTCTTTAATTTTTATACTTGGAAAATGAAACAATCCATATATTGCGAATTTTGTTTTTGAAGATAGGTAGGGATTTGGTGAACTCAATATGGATTGAACATTGCCTAGATAGTTTGAAAGTCTATGATATGGGGAAATATACCCTTCCGAGGGTCATGAGACAACTTGTTGGATCCTTGTGGAGCTCAACATGGATTGTTGTCTAATAATTCAGGGGATTTGTGATTTGGGAGTTCCGAGAGGTGGTAATCTAGGAACTTGGGAATTCAGGCTTGGTTACACCCTTTTGAGGGTTAAGAGGCATCTTGATGGAGTTCCACTTAATTCAATATTTGTTTCTTCAAAGAAAAATCTTCTCAAGAATATGTATTTATTTTGTGTAATTAGCATGTTTTTGTTATATGTTCTATTTGTGAAATGTACACCTTAAGGGGGGTGTTCATTAGAAATAAAGTCACCTTAGTGACTTTTTATGTAAGAACAATGTAATAAGGGGGGAATGTTAGCATAGCAGTTATACACTATTACACACTGTTAAGTTTAGATAGTTATGTAGTCAGTTACTACCAGTTATTCAACTGTAATTGTCCCTATATTTATATGTTGAATCTTGTTCATTGTTTATAAAATAAAAATTAAGCATTCATCCATCTCAATCAATACCTAGTGCGCATATATTTTTCAAAAAAAAAATCACTATTTTACTATTTTTTCACATGTGTATCTAAACAAAGAACTTGATGTTCGATGAAAAACCTATGTTCAGCAAAAAATAGAAAATAAATATAATAATCAAATTAATTATATTAAAAATTAACTTGTTGGAAATCTCATTTCGAGGGCTATAATCCTACAAATTACCTTCTCAAGTTCATTCCATTTGAATGTCCAAACGGAGGTTTGAAATTGAAAATTCTAAGGAAAACTTGAGGTAGAGAGTGGGAGAGGCCATCCAAGGACCTTGTTCGAAGGTACCTTCGTACAAAGTTAATACCTTCATGTGAAGGCACCTCAAATGAAGGTACCTTTGTTTGAAGATCCTTTCGCTACCCAAGATATTAAAAAAAAATCATAATAGCCAATCTTTGAATGAAGGTCACTGAGTAGAAAATATTAAAAAATGCATAACAAATAATCTTGGAACAAAGGTTGTTAACCTAGCAATTTTTAAATTTTTTTATGTGAACTACATTTAAATAGAAGGTCAAATATATTTGTGAAATTAAAAAATATTTAGCCTAATATTTGTATTTTTCTGATTATTTGAAAGTGAAACATTTGGAAAAGAATTGCCAAAATTGTGTTTGCAAATTTGGGAGTTTTTAAGGACAAAATATTTGGTAAAGGAATTTAGATTGATATTTTGCAAAGGAGAAAATGGGAAATAATATAACAAGGAAAAATAAGTCTATGCATCCATATTTAGTAGAAAAGGAACAAAAATTAATTGAGGAAAGGGCACAAAGATATTTTAGAAAAAAAGAAGGTATGTATTTTTTAATTCGTATAAAAATGTTTATTAGATTTGTATTTATCCCTACTTCCTCAACTCTAGTTTACTATTTTAGATTTGTATTTATCCCTTTTAGTTTATATTTTTAGATTTAATTTTAATAAAAAATAGATTCTTACATGTTCTACATTCATCTAAATTTCAAATTCTACATAGATTCCAAATAAATTCTCTAGGTTAAATTCACTAGTTCCTCTCTAGGGTTTGTATCTCTTTCCCCTCCTTCCTCAACTCTAAGGTTTCAATATAGTTTCTAGTTTTAGATTTAATTTTAAAATAGAATTAGATTCCTACATGTTCTACGTTCATCTAAATTGTCTAGGTTAAATTCACTGTATTCCCTAGTTTCTCTCTAGGATTTGTATCTCTTTCCCCTACTTCCTCAACTCTAGGGTTTGAGTATAGTTTCTAATTTTAGATTTAATTTTAATACAAATTAGATTCCTACATGTTCTACATTCATCTAAATTTCTAAACCTATCAACCACCAGAAAGATATATTCATGCACATTTTTCTTGTCATAGGTAAATCATCTACAAAATCTATCACTATATTTTCACATGATAGCATTTGGATTTGAAGTGGTTGATATCTTGTGCTAGTTTCTAGTTACTTGCCTTAATAACATGTCACCTCAAGTACATTGTAAAACATAATTAGCATCATCAGGTCTAATTAATGTAATACTACAAATTAGATGTGGTTTAGTGGCCCCAAAGTTCCCATGCACCTCAATAAGACTATTCTCTTCTCTTTTAGAATGCACAACAAACCCAAAATGAAGAGAAAACCATTCTTCACATGAAAATTAGTCTTATGAATAAAGTCATCTTTCTTACCTTCTTCAATCTACTAATATGACTCCAAAATCCTATTTATATACATAATCCCTCACATATACTTGTATCATAGGAATGTTTTAATGGACATGAATGTTTTGTAGCTTCTGAGAATGATCTGTGTTTATAAACACCTTAGAAGAGATTGTTGAATCACTAGGGTTAAATTCTCCTATGTCAACCCTTGGCCAAACCAACATTATAAATTTAAGTAAATGATTGAAGACTAGGGTATACTTTAAGAAATGACCTCTTGAAAATTCTATAGAAACTTCGGAAAATCTACTATAAATGTTGGAGTAAATAGGATTTTACCTATTTACGTTTGCTTAATTTTACTTAGGGACATAATAATTTATAGTTAGGTATGGGAAGTTATTCCTGTAACAAATTAGAGTAGTTTATTTACAAGAAATGTAAGGCTATATAAGCCACTATTGTACATTTGTAAAATATCATCATTGTAATATATCAAATTATTCGATCTCTTTCTTATGCAAGCTCTTGCTCGAGCATTCTCTCATGGTGGTTTGTTTCTTGGTTTGATCCTTGAAGTCTGCAACTTCATAATGGATTCCTTTGTATCCCTATATGGTAGTAGAGCCTGAACCAAGGAGATTCCAACCTGTATTGGAGAATTGAGTTGCTGGAAAGGAGATTTATCACACAGGCATCAATCCATGCCTTCATGAATTTTGGGTGGAATGAAATATATTAGCGTTTGAAATTTTATCCAAATTTCTATTTTGCCTATGATCACCCAGGCCACAAAGTGAGTGCTATCTAGCCAATGAAACGGTGGATTTCTTCAAAGATGTGATTGGAAATTTGTATTCCATATTGGCTTCTTGTGCTATTAGGCAATATTTCTGTGTGTAAACAGTCATATATTTCCACTATCTGGGCCCTGTTAGTGCCTGAATTGACTGGTAGTTTTCTGAGCAATTTTCATTCAGGCACTCTCCCTAAGTATCCAAAAAATGCTCCAAGTGTTGGACCTCCTCATCAGTTTTCAGCTGCATCATCATATTTTCTTAAGGAGGAGGTCATCATCTTCATGTTTGTTTCGTGGATGGTCGGCATCATCATGTTCTCCGTCGACCATTTTCTCATCGTCATCATCATATTGAAGTATCGGGTGATATTTGGTTTTCATCATGATGATGCTGATGAGCTACAGTGCGCCCTGATCTGCTTGCGAGGGTGATTTTTCAAAGTCTCCGGTGATCTTCCATTTTATGACCTTGCCCAAGCATGATGATGATGTTGCTTATTCTTTGAGTTGCTCGACCTAACTTGTTTTTTCCTAAGGGTCGTCGTCATCATCATCGTATTTCCTTTTATCACCGTGTTGCTTGTGGAGGTCATGATATTTTCTGCCTTCATGATATTTCGCCGGGGTGATATTTCTATCATCGGGTGATCTTGGTTATGATCATCCTGATGATGATGTTGAAGATTTCCAAGTGCGACCCGATATTCACTAGGGTCATCATATTTTGAACGTCAGGATGATCTTAGTCAATATCATCCTGATGATGTTGTATCACCTTGTTCTTTGTTTCTCATCCTGATGATGCTGACGTCATCCGTATATCAGGGTGATATCTTTCTTGCTGCCTATCTGCATCATGATATTTCCGAAGGAGGGGGTGATATTTTCATATCACTCGAGTGTGTGTTTATTCCAGCATCATGATGATGCTGATATCAAGGAGATATCCGCCTGCTGGCTTCGCGCATTATCTACTGGGGGTGATCTTTTCAAGCATCATCATCATATTCAGTTATCGCCCTGATCTTATAGAGGAGCTACAGTGCAACCTGATATTTGAGCATCAGGAGGATATTTCCAAATATCCGGTTGTCTTCCGAATATCATGATGATGTTAATATAATGATGATGTCATCGAGGTCCCGGGGGGGTCATATTTCTAACACTGATCATCATGAGGAGATCTCCCGACATTTGCAAACATGATGATGACGTCATCCGGATATGAGGAGGTGCGCAGTAGGCAGATATGATGATGACGTCAGCAGGATATGATGATGACGTCATCAGGATGTTCATCGGCCAGACTTTTGTTATAAGCTCAGCAGGAGGATGTTCCTCCGATGGATCCGGTTGTGCGGGTGAAGGCGAATATCATGCAGTTTGTATTGCGATATGATGATGACGTCAGGGTGATATTTCAGGCAACAGGATATCATGCTGCTGGAGGATGATGATGATGAAGTTCTATACTAGTGTCGTCAGGAGCAAAAGCATCGACATCATATATGCTCATGACCTAGTATATAAAGTGTCAAAGAGGTCATCGCGGGGTGCATGTGGGATAATGTTATCCTGCATATTCGAAATATCATGATGATGTACCTCGGCGGGAAGTGGTTGCGATCGACTGTCTAATGTTCTTCCCGAGGCCGCGGGTTGGTGCGCCATCAATGGCGATTGTTGCAGAGGTATGGGCGATGGCGTGGGCTGATGTAGTACCTGATTGAAGATCTGAATCCCTAGGCGGCGGCGCGAGGCTCGAGAAATCTTCCTGTCTCCTCCCCTACCTGCTGCATTCAAGTTTGGGCGCCAATCTAGTTGTGTTTGAGCGCCATTTCCATGATACTGTGTATCTGGCGAAATTTTGGTCGACATTGTAATTAATTGCTGAGCACCTACCTGGCTGTTATAAGCAGGTGGTCTTGCTCATTTGAAAGGTTGTTGAAAGTTGATGATTTTGGCTCTGTAATGCAAAAACCAGCTGATCTGGTTGCTCTGTACAGTTTAATCTTGTGAGTTTATGTATCTCCTGTTGTAGGACTTGGCATGAATCCACTGGTTTCATGGTTGATCTTGTATGAGTAATGCTGTCTTAGCATGTGTTGTGTTAATTCTGTCTCCAGTATTGCATGTATTCTTCTTCTGAATCTGGATATTTGGGTAATGTTTAGATTCTAGAGCATAGAATTCCTATGTTGAATGTCTGACCTTTTAACTTCTGCTCAAGGGGTAGATTAAACTGTTTTCAGGTTGAACATTGGGAAGGGTATACTGCAGTAGGGATGCCATAAGTAGAGATAACTCAACACTCTTCATTGGGAGATATCTGTAGGGCAGATATCATGTGTATCCCCCTGAAATCCAGTTTTAGCTATTTATGCTGATCATTCACAGGTGTATGTCTACCGACTCCAAGCCCTGGATAGGCACCAATCATGCTGTGTTCTTGTGTTATACACCATGTCCAGCTTTGCATCCAAATTCATATCAAACCATTTCATACTTCCACCTGTTAGTTGTAGGAGTAGGATTAGGAACCCCCTGCATGCTCTCATACCCAACCAGACATCATGTCCAAGAATGTTGCCAGCCTTGTGATCTATCATACAGATCTTGGTCCATACATGAGAGTATTCTGCCTGTTGTTGTCAAGTTAAATCCTTCTATCTTTGAGCTAGTCAAGGTCACATCTTGAGTTATAGGGATACCCCCCTTGGTGCGACAGAACCAGAAGTGAAGGGGAGGAGCTCACGCAACCTCCTGTATTCAGTTGGCCTGAATCTGCCTGTGCATTAGAAGTGGCAAACCCTAATGCTGATTCAGAAGAAATGTCATCAAAATGGCGACTCTGCTGGGGATGGACTAAAAAATGATATACTTGTGGCCCATCCGAGTCAATAACAAAATGGCGACTCCGCTGGGGACGTTAATGTAGAGTGATATCCTATAGTCTCTGGTGAAGTTTTGCTCTGCTGGTGGAATGAACCTGGAAAAGTAGCTTTCAGCTATTGAAAATTTTGTCCTCTCTGGAGAGGTGGCGACTCTGCAAAAAAGATCCAAATGCACATGAAAGATAGATGTATGTTATTGGTTGCTAGATGTACATATTTCTGCATCTGTATGAGAAAAGGTACCTTGTTCCTTCCCCTTTATTTGCTATTTTACTGCATAGATTAGATGCCAGGGGAAGCCTTAGGTCTTAGATAGACAAAGGATGTCTAAGAGTAGGGTTTTTATGAATCCAAGTATGAGTTATCCCACACTCAGTGGTAAAATGTTGGATAAAGGAATAGAAGAGATAAGAAATAGGTTGATATTCTTAGAGGCTGAGCAGGCCCAGTTAAAAAGCAGTAACCCTGTTGTGTCTGCCAGTCAAAAAGCTAAACCTCCTGTCAGCCCTTTTGATCCTTTGTATGACCAACTGGATTTGTCATGGGTGGATTATGAAGTAGAAATTATGCCTGCTAGGATATACTGTCAGATGCCTAGATTTAGTGGTCACAATGTATGTGATGGGAATGCACATATCCAAAATTTTCAAAGTTTTATGGGAAAATATTCATTCAGAGATGAGGATATGTGGATGAGGTTTCTTGTTAGGTCCTTTGATGCAAAAGTAAAGGACTGGTATTTGAGCTTTCCAAAGAAATTTTTTGCCTGTTGGGATGAGCTTGCTGACTGTTTCAAGGAAGAATTTGCAAAAGAACCGGCTGATCTTGTTGCAGAATTGATGAGAATCAGAAAACAAGATGAAGAGCCATGTGTTGATTTCAGTCATAGGTTTGCAGTAGCCCTTTCACATGTCCCTGAAAGTTTCAGACCTGATATTTCAGCCTGTGTTGGCATATTCTTTGAAGCTTTTGAGGAGGGCTCTAGTGCATTACTGAGGGATTTCAAGGTGACAAGTATGCAGATGGCATACAAATTTTTAGAAAATGTAGAGGAAATGAGAAATGTGCACCTACTGAAACCCCTGTCCCCAGGCCTTGGTGTGAATAATGGTTATGAAGCTGCAAATGACCAGATAATTATGGCATCATGTGCAGATAAAGATGAAAATAAAAGCATAGAGGTTGAGACTGCTGTATTTGAACATAATGCTAACAATACTGCTCAACTGGATTGTTCACCAGTTGAGGATGCCAGTGAGAGGACTAATGAGGATTCCCATTGCAATGATGAGGCAGCTGACCATGAAGACAATGACGAGGTTGTGGACAGCAATGAGCAATTTTTAGAATGGACCTGTGGAGACAATTGTGAGTATTGTACTCAAGACAGAGAAGATATAAGCAAATAGAGAAGCAGTCCTATGTGTGACCTATTGCCTACCTTTCAAACACATGGAGATCATGAAGAGCAGTCAGAAATTGAAATAAATGCTAGTTCAGAGCATGATTGTTTTTCATTTGATGGCTGTTTTGCTTATGACACACAGGCTGATACTCCTCCACAGAGTGAATCCATTGATGATGAAGAGGTGTGCTCTGCTGCCCATGAACAAATGGCATACTATGATGAAACTGATGCACCTGGGTCACCCATTTATGACACATATGGTGATGAGGATCTGTCTGAGTATGGTGAAGATCTAGACATTATTTTTAACTTGGATTCTGTTTCTCATCCTGATGAAAGAGGAAACAACATACATCAGGTAAGTGACTGTGAAAATGTGCCTGACTTAGAAGAGATGCCAGAGCCTGATCTTTTCCAGCCTGGTGCTGCTGATGGTTGTGTACATGATGTACACAACTGTGATTTTGAAAGCTTTTCTTTTGATGAGCCAGCATATAATACAATGAGCCTTGATCTTCCTAGTTTTGTGGTGGACTCCGAGTGTTTCCTATTTGCAGTCCAGCTAGGAGATCATGTTGCAATGCATGATGATGATATAGGTGATAAGTGCTATATGCCATATGAATATGCATTGCTTGATAAATTCTACACCCACATGGCACATGATGTTGAAGATTATCTGCACAGGGGTGATAATGACAAGCCAAATCAAAGAGTTGAATATGCAGATGACAAGATTTGTTTGTGGGTGGATCTTTATAGTATCTCCAAGCTTGACCCAGTGCATGCAGATGAAAACAAGATATTTGACAAAGGGAGATACATGCTTTTCTTTTCTTGGTGGCCTTAGGCCATCAAGTGTGTTGGGTGATGCAGGTCAGTGCAGTATTTGACTCTGTGCCCAATGGATAAGGGACTGGTCTGCATCCCAGAGATCTGGAGTTCTCGCTGCAGTCTTCCACCTGCACGTCCCCAGACAGAGCCACTGTTAGTGCCTGAATTGACTGGTAGTTTTTTGAGCAATTTTCATTCAGGCACTCTCCCTAAGTATCCAAAAAATGCTCCAAGTGTTGGACCTCCTCATCAGTTTTCAGCTGCATCATCATATTTTCTTAAGGAGGAGGTCATCATCTTCATGTTTGTTTCGTGGATGGTCGGCATCATCATGTTCTCCGTCGACCATTTTCTCATCGTCATCATCATATTGAAGTATCGGGTGATATTTGGTTTTCATCATGATGATGCTGATGAGCTACAGTGCGCCCTGATCTGCTTGCGAGGGTGATTTTTCAAAGTCTCCGGTGATCTTCCATTTTATGACCTTGCCCAAGCATGATGATGATGTTGCTTATTCTTTGAGTTGCTCGACCTAACTTGTTTTTTCCTAAGGGTCGTCGTCATCATCATCGTATTTCCTTTTATCACCGTGTTGCTTGTGGAGGTCATGATATTTTCTGCCTTCATGATATTTCGCCGGGGTGATATTTCTATCATCGGGTGATCTTGGTTATGATCATCCTGATGATGATGTTGAAGATTTCCAAGTGCGACCCGATATTCACTAGGGTCATCATATTTTGAACGTCAGGATGATCTTAGTCAATATCATCCTGATGATGTTGTATCACCTTGTTCTTTGTTTCTCATCCTGATGATGCTGACGTCATCCGTATATCAGGGTGATATCTTTCTTGCTGCCTATCTGCATCATGATATTTCCGAAGGAGGGGGTGATATTTTCATATCACTCGAGTGTGTGTTTATTCCAGCATCATGATGATGCTGATATCAAGGAGATATCCACCTGCTGGCTTCGCGCATTATCTACTGGGGGTGATCTTTTCAAGCATCATCATCATATTCAGTTATCGCCCCGATCTTATAGAGGAGCTACAGTGCAACCTGATATTTGAGCATCAGGAGGATATTTCCAAATATCCGGTTGTCTTCCGAATATCATGATGATGTTAATATAATGATGACGTCATCGAGGTCCCGGGGGGGTCATATTTCTAACACTGATCATCATGAGGAGATCTCCTGACATTTGCAAACATGATGATGACGTCATCCGGATATGAGGAGGTGCGCAGTAGGCAGATATGATGATGACATCAGCAGGATATGATGATGACGTCATCAGGATGTTCATCGGCCAGACTTTTGTTATAAGCTCAGCAGGAGGATGTTCCTCCGATGGATCCGGTTGTGCGGGTGAAGGCGAATATCATGCAGTTTGTATTGCGATATGATGATGACGTCAGGGTGATATTTTGGGCAACAGGATATCATGCTGCTGGAGGATGATGATGATGAAGTTCTATACTAGTGTCGTCAGGAGCAAAAGCACCGACATCATATATGCTCATGACCTAGTATATAAAGTGTCAAAGAGGTCATCGCGGGGTGCATGTGGGATAATGTTATCCTGCATATTCGAAATATCATGATGATGTACCTCGGCGGGAAGTGGTTGCGATCGACTGTCTAATGTTCTTCCCGAGGCCGTGGGTTGGTGCGCCATCAATGGCGATTGTTGCAGAGGTATGGGCGATGGCGTGGGCTGATGTAGTACCTGATTGAAGATTTGAATCCCTAGGCGGCGGCGCGAGGCTCGAGAAATCTTCCTGTCTCCTCCCCTATCTGCTGCATTCAAGTTTGGGCGCCAATCTGGTTGTGTTTGAGCGCCATTTCCATGATACTGTGTATCTGGCGAAATTTTGGTCGACATTGTAATTAATTGCTGAGCACCTACCTGGCTGTTATAAGCAGGTGGTCTTGCTCATTTGAAAGGTTGTTGAAAGTTGATGATTTTGGCTCTGTAATGCAAAAACCAGCTGATCTGGTTGCTCTGTACAGTTTAATCTTGTGAGTTTATGTATCTCCTGTTGTAGGACTTGGCATGAATCCACTGGT
The DNA here is from genome assembly GCA_027924645.1 of Cunninghamia lanceolata. Classification (NCBI taxonomy): domain Eukaryota; kingdom Viridiplantae; phylum Streptophyta; class Pinopsida; order Cupressales; family Cupressaceae; genus Cunninghamia; species Cunninghamia lanceolata. The sequence goes on along the minus strand of BSBN01000213.1, from coordinate 25,442,423 downwards.
TTCATGGTTGATCTTGTATGAGTAATGCTGTCTTAGCATGTGTTGTGTTAATTCTGTCTCCAGTATTGCATGTATTCTTCTTCTGAATCTGGATATTTGGGTAATGTTTAGATTCTAGAGCATAGAATTCCTATGTTGAATGTCTGACCTTTTAACTTCTGCTCAAGGGGTAGATTAAACTGTTTTCAGGTTGAACATTGGGAAGGGTATACTGCAGTAGGGATGCCATAAGTAGAGATAACTCAACACTCTTCATTGGGAGATATCTGTAGGGCAGATATCATGTGTATCCCCCTGAAATCCAGTTTTAGCTATTTATGCTGATCATTCACAGGTGTATGTCTACCGACTCCAAGCCCTGGATAGGCACCAATCATGCTGTGTTCTTGTGTTATACACCATGTCCAGCTTTGCATCCAAATTCATATCAAACCATTTCATACTTCCACCTGTTAGTTGTAGGAGTAGGATTAGGAACCCCCTGCATGCTCTCATACCCAACCAGACATCATGTCCAAGAATGTTGCCAGCCTTGTGATCTATCATACAGATCTTGGTCCATACATGAGAGTATTCTGCCTGTTGTTGTCAAGTTAAATCCTTCTATCTTTGAGCTAGTCAAGGTCACATCTTGAGTTATAGGGATACCCCCCTTGGTGCGGCAGAACCAGAAGTGAAGGGGAGGAGCTCACGCAACCTCCTGTATTCAGTTGGCCTGAATCTACCTGTGCATTAGAAGTGGCAAACCCTAATGCTGATTCAGAAGAAATGTCAACAGGCCCCAAGCAATCAATTATGATCTAGATAGAGTAATTTACTTAGATTGTGCATATGTATTTCAAAATTCGCCTATGTGAAATCCGACATTTGGGAACCTTGCATAGACAAGTGAAATCGGGCTGATTAAAGGCATAGGCATAGATGCTTGCTAGAGAAGGCGGACACCTTCTTAGGACCTACGCACATAGGCCCTCTCTCCTGGCAAATCCTCACGTGCCCTCATGACCCAGCTCTCATGTCACAAAATTTGGCATTCGGCCACCTCCACAACAACAACAAGGACAAAGAATAAGGACAAAGGCATGTCTCTAGAGGATTCTCTAGAATTGGTTGAGAAATGTATCTCAAAAAGAATCCATATTCTGTGAATAAATTTTGCCATTTTAGGGTTTGGGCATAGAAAAACAGAGGTGAGCCCATACATAGTGTTGTTTGGAAGTTGTAAAGGGACTTTAGTCCCACATTTAATGTGTAGTGGTATTATTTGGTCTTTATAAATCCCAACACTGAGCTATTTTATTATGGGCACTTGAAAAGGCTTACGTTTGCGTGAGGCTTCTGTTGTCATTTGTTACTTGCGGAGCAATCACTCTGGAGGTTGGTTAGCGTGGCTGGCTTATCAACAAATAGGCAATCGGTGATCTCAACAATTTTGTACCAAATCAGATTGCCTCATATTTTTTGGCCCCATTGGCTATTTTTTATCTATGGAGTTTCAGATCAGTTTCTTTCAGCTTTTGGTCATTTTTGCTCAATCTATTGTGACTCACATGGCTACACCAATATTTGAGGTTCTTACTCATCATAATTATCATATATGGAAAGTGAGAAATGTATAAAATATAATGCACTTAGAATAACTTCTGCCCAAGTGATGAATATACTTTTATCCTTTTATATTTGATATGATAAAACCTTTAAAAAATATAGTTAAAAATATTTAATTTATATCTGTAGAAAAGAAAAGAAAATTAAATTACTACATGATGAACATGATCATGAGACATCGTGCACATAATTCTTCTGCAGTGTTTGTGAAAAAGAATCTTCAAGATATGTCGATCACCATCAATGAGGGACATCAACATATGGACAATCTACCCCACTCCCATCTAGCTGACCATTTGATGTGATTTGGTACAACCTTGAGACGTAAATAATCATATCAGGAAAAATGTCGTGCTAAATTAACTGACATGCTCCACCAAATTGGATCACCAACAATATTTTTCACTTCTAGTGTAACAGATATGTACTGGATTGATTTGCATGCACTAATTCCTGGAACACCAACAAATCCACGAGAAGCTCAAAATTTGTGAAAGTAAAATATTATTGATTATCCTCATATAATGTCTCATTACATGCACTTGCGACATACAATTTTTTGAAAACAAATACTTCAAAAAGGAATGAAAGCAACAGATTATTGGTCTAGATATGAATTGCAACATAGAGGTTCACCACATGTCCATGGATTTCTATGGTTAGATGGAGCACCAAATATCGACAACCTTTATTGGACAAACAATAGGGAACGAAAAAGTGCAAAGAAATAATTTCATTCTATTATTCATGCATGGAATCCATGAGATGATCCACATCAACAGAATATACATGTATGTCATTAATCTTTTGTAAATCTATATTTTATTTATAAAGTTTAATGCGTCAATGTAACTAATAAATTCTTCTTTACTCTCAATGATAGGTAATGAAAAAATTTGTATGTAACATCCATGTCTTCGAAATATAAGACAACTTGCACAAGTACATATGGATACCGACTATGAAGAGATGTTGAATTGTGTGACACAACATACAATGTGTCAAGAGCATGCATTCCTTCATAAGAAAAGAGGTTGAATGGTTTGTAGGTAAGAGGTTCAAACATTGAATGTTTTCTATACAAATTCAATTTAACATGTATGAAACAAAATTAATATATGTCATTATTAATTATAGATATAATGCTCCATAACCATTAAACCTTGAGGGATCAAAATTATATCAAGACTCAGAAACAAGTGAAAAAAGTTTGTCTGCAAGAAATGATGATAGAGTAAATACACACAACCGCTACATTCTACAATTATGGAGAGCCAATATAAATTGGCAACCAGTTCTTTCCAAACATGTTGTAATCAGGTACATTGCCAATTATGCAGCTAAAGTAGAGAAAATTTTAGAAACTTATCATCAAATGTTGATGCGGCTTGCAAACATTGAGAACCCTGACGATTTGGCAACAAGAGCATATAGAAGACTCCTTACTAAAACAATTGTAGAAAGAGACATTGGTGCACAAGAAACATGTCACATATTGTTGGAACTTCCATTAGTAGAGAGCAGTAGAAAACTTATCTTGATCTAAATGTGTCACGTAAGGTATTCAAACCTATAACTAAAACCAATGAAGATGACTCTGAAGAAGTGACAAAATCTTTCATTGATGGATATAAAAATATGCATTTTTCAATGGAAGGTATTTCACTTATTGATACAGCTAAATCACAGACATATAATCCAAGAAGTAAAAGAGATAAAAATGGGAAGCAATGACTATGGAAACTGTTGTTAAAGTATTTCCAAGGTTTGTATCCATCCTTGCATGCGAATCAGATAAATGGATTGATTTCTGTTGGTCAAAGTTATTACTTTACAAGCCACTTCATAATATAGAAAGAGATATTGGACTTCATAATGATGAAATAATATTAAATTGGGAATAGTCCAATTATTATCCTTGGCATGTGGAGCGAACAACAACTCCAAAAGATGTTGAAAATAGTAATGATTCTGAAGTTAAAGATAATCAACCTCTTTAACAAAACACAATAGAACATGAGTGGGAAATTGTATCTAGGATGCAACATGGTCAAATTATGCAAGTGAGTAAAGTAGATATGTTGGGAAGAAGAGATATTGATAGACAAATGACATGGTTTAATCAATATCAAGGTGAAGGTTACACAAATAAGGCAATAAAGTTCATAAGCACCATGAAAGATAATGGGTTTGTAATAGATGAGGACATACCACAAATTATCAATTATGTAACTTTGGGTGGTAAATAAAAATAACACTTGATATAATTATGACACAGTATAATGATGCTGAAAGTGCATTGCCATTATTCATGATTATTCAAGGAATAGCAGGAACAAGAAAATCACATCTAATTGGTGTCATCCGTCAAACTCTTCAAGAAGCAAAATTTCCAGGTCATTGTCCACTTCTATTACTTGCACCAACTGGAGTTGCAACATTCAACATCAAAGCATCAACAATTCATTCACAACTCTAAATCCCAATCAAAGATTTTTCTCAGTTAGAAGAAGCAAGACTTAGAAGTTTCCAAGAAGAGATTCAACACATAAAATACATCTTGATTGATTAAATGAGCTCTTCATTGGACAAAATTTTCTAGAGAACATAGATTCTAGACTTCATCAAGCATTTCCCCAAAATGCAAACATGAGTTTTGGAGGTATATCTCTCATTTTTCTTTAAAATTTTTTATTTGTAATCTTCCATGTTATATATACTTCATCATTATAATTTTTTTCTATTAATACAACACACTAATCAAAACTATCATTTTAATTTATTTTGTAGGGATATATATCATTTTATTGGAGATTTAGGATTGTTGCCTCCTGTTAATGACAAACCACCATATCTTAGTAACATATGTGCTAAATTTCTACTTGAGAAGAATAAAAAAAATTTGTTACTACTTGGGATAAATTTTTAAGACAAGAAGGAGAAAGCAGTTAGCAACAAAGGTTTCATCAACTACTCACAAATCTAAGAGATGCAAATCCAACTATTAATGACTCAAAATTACTAATTCGATAAGGACTAATGCTGAAATAGACACTACAACCAATGAAGATTTTGATAACAATATTCATTTGTTTACGACCAATGATAATGTGCATGGTCATAACAGAATAAAATTATACTCATCGAAGTGCCCAATTACATGCAACATTGCTACAAAAGTGGGTACTACCAATGCACCAAAAGGAGGACAAACTGATGAACTTGATGTGGAATTGTTAATTACTAAGGATGCACGAGTAATGTTAACTTCCAATATTTTGATAGAAGTAGGTTTTGTAAATGGAGCTCTAGGATATGTTTGAGAGATAATATATAGACCTGGAACTGCACCACCAGAACCACCCACATATGTTATGGTTGATTTTGAAAGTTACTCAAACATTCCATTTGAAGATCGAAGTCCTCAAACAATACCAATTACACCAATACAAAGGGGTCATACAATACAAATACCCTTGAGATTAGCTTGGGCATTGACTCTACACAAATCACAAGGTCTCACTCTTTCAAAAGCCACTATTGACATTGGACAAAAAGAAAGAACAAGATTGACATTTGTTGCTATATCTTGTGTAAGTCATTACAACATCTAAGAATAATGCCACCATTTACATATTACCATTATGAAAAGATAAAAAGGGAAAAAAACTTCCGAACTGAAAGTGTGAAGAACAGAGTCTCAAATTATTAGAAGAAAGCATGATTCAATATACTCCTTACAAATCTATTTTTATGAATATCAAATATTGAATAATTCAAATTTTTTCTCAACTGTATTACACATTTTCATGATTATTAATACATGATAAATGATGTGATGTACTTCTTACAAAGTTTTCTCAAATATTATGAATTAATGTACCCTTTTTCACATTAACTTTCTTGTATTTCTCTTATTCCAATCTACTAAAATATCAGTTATTAAGAATTTTATGTTCTTTAAAACTGCTACACTATTATTACTCAAAAAAACTTTCTTAAACATTTAAATAGTAATTTTTACATCTTCATACTGTAGATGCTACTAGCATACCTATCTTTAGAAAAAAAATATCTAAAATATGCCTAGAGATATCCTTTTCGAGGCGCCTATTTTTGAATTACTTTCTCGCATATAAGTTGAGTAGGCGTCTCAAGAATGATATCTCTTGACATATTTTCGGTATATTTTTCTAAAGATAGGTATGCTAGTCAAGAAGAAACAATAAAAAATAATCAATACCTACAAATAATTGTAGGTATGGTAATGTGTTATAGTATTTTATATGGTGGAGTGAAAAACTCAAATTTTTTTAATTTAAGGAACTAAATAATTCTAGGTATGTAATGTGTTATAATTGTTTATATGATGGAGTGAGATTTACATTTTATTTATTTAAATAACTATGTGCTTTTGAATTAAATTTATATGGTGATACTTGTACCGTATAAATACATTTGATTTTAAAAAATAGGAAAGCATAGTGAGATGCTTACAAAATTTATGTAATTTATTTAGTACATAATGATGGTAAATATTCATAAAGAAATGTGATACTTGTAGTTAATGAAGATTGCAAGAAATGTTCTTAACAATTGAAGCTTTTAGTTACAAATGAGAGCACCCATATTATTCAAAATAGGAAAATATGAATGTGCAAACAATTAGGTGTTGGAGCACTAAATTATAGTGTTTCTATGAATCCAATACCCTTCCTATAACAATGGGAAAATAAAAAATTATTCCTTGGGTTGTAATTTTGAAGTGAGGTTTGTAGCTATAGTTGTTTGCTATAAACTTGCATGTGTATGATGAATAAGATATGAGAATGATTGGATACAAAAAATAGTCGTGCAATCGATTTCATAGTTTTGTAGGAGTTATGTGTATTGGTTTCCATCTTGTCTAATAAATACACCTATAAGTTTGATTGCATGGTCCCTGAGTACAAATATTTATAGTTTTAGTAGCTAACACTATATTAAAATGAATGATTGCCAAAAAAAAATTGTAATATTTGACCAATAGACCTATAAATATTTGTGCATATAAACCATTTAATGGTACTTATAAATGTATTTTTAATAATATTATTTTAATAACATATCTATTATTATAATGATAGAAATCTCTTTAACTATATGAAGATTTTAATATTTAAATGAACAAAATATAGTATTTTAAGATTATATATTTTAAAAAACTATTTGTAGTTATCATCTTTATAATGATAGAATTAAGTATAGAAATGAGAGTCATATGTAGCGCAATACAGCCCATCCAGGGCGTAATTATGGGTGGCAGGTTCATACTGATTGTTCGTGGTGTACGTGTTGCCATTAACACACACTTTCTCAAACTCTCACACTAGAGCCACACACCAGCATACGGTAATCCACCTCACAACTTTGGAAGCCATGACCATATGCTTAACTCAACCAGGGATGTTGTTCTTAGTTTGACTCCTACGATTTATAGCGCTAGTATTAGGCATATTTCCAATATTTTATCACTGCGGCTGTGCAACCTTTGGATTATTTCTTTGGAGTCAATTGTGGGGCAAACTAGATTGTGGAATGGGACCAAGGATAAATTTAAAGTTTGATATATCCAACTCGGAGAGAGGACACTTTAAAACGGATCCTTGTTTTAAATTGGAAATGAACTAGAATTATGATAGGAATATTCCCTATAAACAAATAATTTCTGGGTAATATCTATTTCAACCTTCCTTTTGTCTTGGAAACAACTTATATTAATGTAATCAATCATCATTTGTGTAGGATATGCAATATAAACAAGGCTCACGTTATCTATAAAGTATTGTAATAATAGTATTTGTTTTATAATAAAAAAGCTTAATGGAAATGCATTTGAAGTAATATAATAATTATGTTAAGTTCAATTTGTCTTCAATTGTACATTAGATGGATAAATAAATAATTTTAGGAAACATGGTTTTAATAAATGAGCTATGACAAAGTGATTATAAAGGGTTAATTACATATATTGAATGTTTCAAATGACACACTATAGTAATGGATAAACGAGCTATGACAAAGTGATTCTAAAGTGTTAATTACATACATTCAATACTTCAGATGATGTACTATAGTACTAAGAACTAAATAAGTAACTTTGATTGCAATAAGGCATGTACTAATAAATAAGAAATATTTTTCATAATGTATCAAATTGTTCTACAGTGACAACAATACACAAAACATAGTCAAAATATATTTAAAAGTAAACATATAAAATAACTCATAAGTAAATAAAATAACTCCCAAGTAAATAGAAATAGTTAGATTCAAATTTTAAAAAATACAAATAAAATAAACAGTGTAAATAAAATAAAATATTATTTTTGCTAGTAAACCTAGGTTAGGCACCAACAAGCTGCAAAAAATGAGTGTTAAACCTAGATTACTAGTAGCAAAAGGTGTTCACTTGATCCATCCAAACAAATTTTATTGATCGAGATGTGAACACAAAAAAAATTGCATTGCCTAAGCATGAGTGGTCAATGAGAAATTTGACCAAACCTATAGCTAAAGGTACCATCAAATGATCTTGCACTCCACAAAATACTTAATCTTGATAGATATATTAATGAGACAATTCATTTCCATATAGTAACATCCAACCAAGAAAGACCAACTAGAATCAAAATTGGCTTCAAACTAAAAATGAAACCCATTGGGAACCACCAACTAGAAAAGACTAATCATCAGTGAGACAACATATATACATATGTCTATACTAGGGAGAGGAGGCAAATTACATCAACCTTGTCCTCCATAAAGTAATTCTAGTAAGGGTTTGAACTAGGATGTGGGGGGCAAGGAAAATTAGATTGGTCTTGTCTAGTCCCCATAAGCATTTTTTACAATTATTACACATATCAACCTACTTTGGTGGAGAAACCTCAACCAAATCATCTAAATCTTTATCATCATGGCATTTTGTAAAAACTAGTTTAGCATCAAAGAGGAGGTTCACATCAAGTACCTTGGCAATTTTATCAATGGCCCACTACATATGTTCTTGGCATCATATGATGGCATGAAGGTGGTCCATAGAGAAATTGAAATAAAGTTATAACTGATTCTCCACATCTTCGATGTCATTGTGTAGTAGAAAGGAACTAGTTGCATTTGACAATATTGATGCACAACTCAAGGATTGAGCCACATCAAAGACATTTATCCTTCCCTTCAACTTTCCTAAATCCAAGAACATAGGTTTGTCATGGATGCTCTAATCCCAACATAGGGCATGCCATCCATTTCTTTAGCTAGCTCTAGATCCTCAACACCCATAGCCTTAAATTAGGATTCTAGAATTCCTACTCTAGGTAGGCTATGAAGTCCTTAATCATAGCACCACTAGACACCCTTTGCTTCTGAAGCCTTGTCTTCCACTCACCCTTGCATAGTGTATCCTTCTTCTCATTCTCACATGACTCTTAGCTACACCATTTACCCATCCAAATAAAATAAAATAATTCTTAAATAGTTCTAAAGTAAAATAAAATAACTCTTGAATTATTCGTGCTTCTGGACTTGACTGTGTTGATTATTTTTTCCCCAACATTTCGAATCACACTCAGTGATCCATCATCAGGAGAAAAAGAGCAAGAGAAGAGAAGTAAAATTAGATTGGTCTTGTCTAGTGATTCATTTTACTTCTCTTCTCTTGCTCTTTTTCTCTTGATGACGGATCACTGAGTGTGATTCAAAATGTTGAGGGAAAAATAATCAACATAGTCAAATCCAAAAGCACAAACAATTCAATGTCATGGACCATAAAAAATTAATGACTACCAAAATAACTCTTACGTAAATAAAAACAACTCTTCAAATAAAAATAAAATAAACAATCTAAATAAAATAAAATAATTCTTAAATAGTTATAAAGTAAAATAAAATAACTCTTAAGTAAATAAAATAACTCAAGACTCATATCTATTGGCATTTTTAGATAGATGTATTTTATAGTTTTATTTATTTATAATTACGTCAAGAGGCATTATTACAATGGCAGCACAAGATGTGTGTACATATTTATGGCCCCGATTTAAATTGATGTTTGCTAACTTGTCATAAGGTAAACTATTTAAAATAATTTAAACTATTTAATGTTTTTGATAGAGGGAATACTTTCCCCCACTGTCCAATGCCTCCCACATTCTAGGAGGGAATATGGGGAAGGCTTGCATGATCATAGTGGCGTTTTGGGTAGTTAGGGTTTGGGTTGGACATGAATACTCACCAATATGACATTTTGAATGACAATTTTTATTGTGGTGCTTCAAGATTGCATAGTTCCAACCATGGTGAGGGTGGCGGCGGAGAACAACAAAACAATGTCTGAAGGAGGAGGTCGTGATAGTGATGATAACAACATGGCAAAGGAAAAAGACTGAGAGATAATCTCCATTGCTTCTTCTTCTACGAGTGAGGTTTGTATGGAGCCTTTTGATTATCCACATGATTTTATTTTCCCCCCAAAATGCCATGAGGGTCTACCCATCGAAACCCCCGAAGGCCCTAGCATTGTAAATTCTAAACTGAGTTTTAATGCTTATACTGATAATTTTGAAGGAAATGAGGAGAATGAGACACCCATAAGTCATGGGGTTGAATCACTAAGATTTGAAGTGCCTGAATCCTTTAGCAAAAGTGTAGGATTTGGGTGTTTGTCTGAATGAAGTAGTTTGTGATTCAGAAGTTGCAGAGAATTTTGGGTTGAAGAATGAAGAGGAAGTGCTGGTAAATTCTAAAAGCATTGGGCAATATTTAGAACCATACAAATTTTGGGGTTGGGGTTTTAGGAGTGGGGTTAATTATTTTTTTTATTTTGAAGGTTGGTGGAAGGGGAGGGTGGATCATCTTGGGCAGCCCAATACACTTTGGTTGATTGCTATGGCTGCTGCTTTGGTAGGTGTTGTGGTTTTGGGGCAGATGTGGCAGAGTGAGAAGTAGAACAATGAGAAGATATGACAACAACTCTGTGCCAATGGAGAGGTATGTGAAAACCTCCTTACATGTTTTATACTTCATCATTTGGATGCTGTCAAATAGAAAATTAGTTTAAGGTCATAGTAACCAGGTTGAAAATGCAAATCATGATTGCTAAATTGAGAACTAGTTCAATTGAATTTCTAAGTGAAATCAATAGTTGGATCCACCTAAATGAAATGTTACAATCAAATACATTTTAGGAATGAAGAATATGTAGGGCATGCAACCTAAATCAAGGTAACGATAAAGACACTTCATTTAATTTGCCCATTACATAATAATATTAGGCGTACTACATTTTACAATCATAGTGTTATATAGAATCTCACACTGAGGGAACCACACAAATCTTAGAGAATTTAGTTTATTTTTCTAAATAGGATAGTTAGAGAAACAATCTTCTAAACTCTTAAATATACCTTGATAGGTCATACAGACCAATTTGGTCCAAAGGATGTTAAAATTTAACTCGTCCTATTAGGATGTTTTAGAATTTAGTCTCAGTAAGGAAGATGGACTGTTGAACATCCATGAGGATATGGTGGTGTCAAATTTTGTCAATTGGTTAGTTAAGTTTCCTTTTATTGAAAATATTGTTTTGACAATACTCAGAACTATGGGCATGTGAACAACCATGCAAAAAGATGGTCCCAAAAACCAATGATGAAGAATTTGAAAATGTGTTCATTAGGTTATCTGATTTCCTTAAATAAAAGAATGGTTGAACATTGTATTATGGTATTCTGAAGTTTGTTTTCACCAAAGTTGCAGGATATGCCTGGGTAAAATCTATGGTATGTATATCGCCATACCAGATATGGGTATGGGTATTGTATGCTATGACATAACCAAGGTACTATGTATGATTGTACCCTAAACACCATTTAATTTTTTTTGTGCTGGATATTGCAAGATACAGCACCATTTTCATCTATGCACTATCTAGCAGGTCAAATGTTAAAAAGCCCATTTTTTTATTTTTAATAAATACAGTGGGTGGACATGTAAAATTTTAAGTTATCAGCACAGAAAAATCATGTTGCAGAGGTGTTTGTAGAGATTTTAATGGTGGACTAGATGTAGGTAGGGTTTCAAACTAGATCAACTTTTATTTTCTCTATGTGTTCATGCATTAAATTCCGTATACATTTCTTCTACTGACCTCCCTTGAACCTTGGTCACTGCCCACATAAGAAGCTGATCCATTTACTTGGGACTATTTTTCGTCAAGTTGATTATATTAGACTGTTTGTTAGATGGAATCAAAAAATTATTAAAGAACTGAGCACCCCTACTGTAGGCTCAAAGGATCTAATTTTTCTAACACAATATGTGAAAGGAAGCAAGGTATGCAGAAAACACTTCCTACACTAATCTAATGAGGAAAGATTTATGCAATTTTTTTCTTTTACAATTACAAATTAAGATGCACATTAATAGAAAGATAATAACAACTTCCAAAAGTAAACACAAAACTCACAACACAAGATATACATGGGGAAAACCCTTTCAGGTAAGAAACCCCACAATTTAAAGCCACCCAATATATTATTCAAGAATCACGAAGATTACAATATACTTGCAGAGAAAGCTTTTACAGGAGTATATCTAACCAAAGATCCAGGAGGTAATTTGACATCTATAAGATTCTTACATGCAACCTCCATCTCAAGTTCCTAATATATAGGAGATACAATACGATACACCGCCAACGATAATTACAAAACCATGAGCCAAAACCACCAAAAAGTGGTGTCCAAATTATCTCCAATCAAAGATGCCTTGTGATGTGCCAAACCACACACCAACATGTGTAACTCTCCCCTTTATAGCTCTTTTATGTGTCCAACACATTTTTTTATTTCCCAAAATAGAAGGTCCAACTTCCAGAGGCCATAACTTTTGATTCGAGTGTTTGATTGACGAACTGTTTGAAGCATCAGAAAGCTCGTGAATAGATCTATCACCCTATAATATGCTACGCTAGTTATGACAATTTTCAAGATGTTTAGAGAAGTTTTTATTCTGATAATTGAGTTTAAAACTTTTTCAACAGTTTCAAAAAATAGAAACTTTAATATCTCACAATCCAGATATGATCTTGAGTCGAAACTCACCTAAGATGTTTACTTATCTATTCTGCACATTCTGGAAAATTTTTAGGTCAATCTGATGTCAAATGTAAACTTACTAAAAATAGTAAGCCCCTCTGTTTTTGGCCCTTTATGAAACTTTGAAAGTTCTAGATCATTCTTCAACATAAAGGGTATTCGAAAAAACCAAAACTGGGAAGAATAGTAACCTTTCAAGGTTGCAATGTTGAGAAACTTTTCATAACATTCTCCCACTTGTCGAACACCTTGCAAGAGCAAAGGAAGTATCAACACCATGATTTAATTGCTAGGGGTCGTGAGGCCCATAGACTCTGAACACCATCTGAACTTCTCTGTGCTCACAGGTTTTGTCAAGGAATCTACAACATTCATCAAAGTTTCAACTTTTTACAAGTTTACCTTCCCATCCTCTACCATGTCACGAATAAAATGGTACTGGACATCAATATGCTTAGTCCTTGCGTGGAAAGTAGGATTCTTCACCAAACATATGGCACTCTGATTGTCACAATAAATAGTAATCTTCCTTGCATTAAACCCAACATCAGAAAATAATCTCTTAAGCCAAATGGCTTCTTTACAAGCATGAGTTTCTACCATGTACACAGCTTCAGTAGTGGACAAAGTGACCACAGGTTGTCTCTTACTCATCCAACTAAGAGCACCACCAAACATAGTGAACACATAAGCACTGGTGGATCTCTTGCTGTCAATGTCACTTGCCCAATCTAAATCCACAAATCCATGAATACAAAGTGAATTATGAGGTCCTATAGGATAACCATGATAACATAAGGAATACTCAGAAGTACCCCACAAATATCTGAACACTCTCTTCACTGCATCCCAATGTACCCATCTAGGATTAGCCATAAATTGACTAAGGACTCCCACTACTTGGGCAATGTCTGGTCTTGTACAGACCATCGCATACATCAAACTGCCAACCACACTAGCATAAGGAACTTTGCTTATATCCTCTGTCTCAGAAGGAGACTTTGGAAAATCTTCAACAGATAACTTTGTCCCCCTCGTAACAGGAACAGGAAAAGGTTTGCAATTCATCATGTTGAATCTCTCCAACACAGTGTTAACATACTTACTCTGGTATAACCAAAGTTTTCTGTTTTCACTGTCTCTTCTGATTTCCATTCCCAGAATGTACCGAGCTGCCCCTAGATTTTTCATCTCAAATTGTGCTGACAACTGAGACTTCAAATCAGAAATCAAACTTTTATCATTCCCAATGAGTAACATATCATCAACATATAATGCAATAATGAGAATGTAATCATTGTCAAACTTGTATTAAACACAATGATCTAATTTTGATCTTTGAAATCCAATACTCAACACAAAGGCATCAAACTTTTGGTACCACATCCTAGGAGACTGTTTCAAACCATACAAAGACTTTTTCAACTTGCAAACTAGATTTTCTTTACCTTTAGCCATGTAGTGCTCTGGCTGTGACATATAGATTTCCTCCTCCAAATCACCATGAAGGAATGTTGTCTTCACATCCATTTGTTCCACTTCTAGATCATATGTTGCTACAAGAGATAACAGGAACCGAATAGATGTCAACTTTGCAATGGGAGAGAAAATCTCACCATAGTCAATTCCCTCCACTTGAGAATACCCCTTCACAACCAATCTAGCCTTATATTTCTCAACACTGCCATCTACACTGAATTTATTTTTGAATACCCATTTGCATCCAACAGGTTTTTTTCCTTCAGGCAAGGGCACCAAGTCCCAGGTATTTTTCTTTTCCAAAGAAGCCATCTCCTCTTCCATGGCCTCCTTCCAGGAACCTGCATCTTTCATACCCATAGCCTCTTTCAAAGTTCTAGGCTCATCAGTGTTAGAAATCAAAGAAAAAATACAACTCAAATCATGCAATAAATAACCAAACCTATTAGTTTGCTACCTTATCCGCATGGACCTCCTCAAAGATTGAGGTTGAGGTTCTTCATCTTCTTTTGAACTTTCAGAGCTACTAGAGCTCTCCTCATTATCAGGTCTAATAGATGTTTTTAGTTCAACTTTCTCAAGGGTGGAAGGAAGCTGAACCACATCATATTTCTTCTCTTCTTTCTCTGGCTGCAAGACAATAGAAGAAGGATTGAGCTCTCTAAAGATCATGCTTCTACTATACAGAACTCCCTCAGCTACTGGATCCCAAAGTTTGTGCCCTTTCACACCAATGCCATAACCAATGAAGATACAATTTATAGCCTTGTTCTCCAACTTAGACCTCTTCTCCTTAGGCACATATGCATATGCCTCACAACCAAATACTTGAATGTGTCTTAATGAAGCCTTTTTACTAGACCATGCCTCCATAGGTGGCTTATCAACAAGCGCTGATGTAGGAGACCTATTAACAGGTAACAAGCGGTAGCAATAGCTTCAGCCTAGAACTTTTATTCAAGACCAGCTCCAGTTAGCATACTCCTTGCCCTCTCCATCAATGTTCTATTCATCCTCTCTATAACTCCATTCTACTGAGGGATATACACAGTTGTCTTGTGCCTCTCAATCCTCTATTCTTTATAGAACTTGTCAAAATCTACTGAACAGAACTCACCACCATTGTCAATCCTTAAACACTTAATCTGTCTATCCTTTTGATTCTCTATAAGAGCTTTGACCTCTTTGAATCTATTAAAAAATTTAGATTTACTTCTAAGGAAATGCACCCATGTCCTTCTACTGTAATCATCAATGAATGAAACAAAGTAAATAGATATTGAAATCAAAGGAACATTAACAGGACCAAACACATCATAATGAATCAAATCCAACACCTTAGAAGATTTGTGAGAACTGGAATAAAATTGAACATAGTTTTGTTTTCCATAAATGTAATGTTCACAGAAATCAAACTCAAGGTTACAATCATTCATACCATCAACAAGATTTTTATTCTTCAAGGTCCTCAAACCCTTTTCACTAATGTGACCAAGCCTTTGGTGCTATAACATTGTCTTCTTAGCTGGAAGTTTCATCTCCATAGAATGAGCACCCTTAGGTACCTAGAAAGCATGACCATCAGAAGTAAATGCACCAATCTTCTTCACTGCTACTTCAAATGGTGAGGATGAAGACTCTAAAGCTCTCTTCTTTGAAATAGAGGCACTATTGCATTGAACTACACATGCATCAAGATGAAACAAAGTGCCAATCCGAACACCCTTAGCTAACACCATAGATCCTCTAGTCATCTTGCATCCTCCATTCGAGAAAACAACCTGCACACCCACACAATTCAATTTACTTACAAAAAGAAGGTTCCGTGACAAACTAGGGATATGCAGAACACCATTGATTCCCTTTACTATTTCATCTAGGAACTGAATCAAGACTCTTCCATGGCCAACAATATCCAGGTGAGAATCATCACCCAAGTACACCTTTCCACCATCGTATTCTTCATACTTTGAAAACCAACCCCGATGCGAGGTCATGTGAAAAGATGCACCACAGTCAATAAGCCACACATCCTCAGATGCATGCATTGACAAGGTAGTGACAAATGCTTCTCCTTCATCCTGAGAGGACTTGTCAGAATCTAAATCATAATTCTTCTTCTTTTTCTTTTTCTCCTCCTTGCACTCCTTGCGGAAGTGTCCAAGTTTGTCATAGTTCCAACACAGGGCCTTAGACTTTCTGGGAGACTTAGATCTCCCATGGAATTTGGATCTTCCTTTTTCTTCCTTCTTCTTATCCTTTTCATTTCCCTTCTCTTTAGATCTACCATGAACCACAAGAGTCGCCTTAGTCAATTCAGAAGACTTTCTTTGCATTTCTTTGGACAACAGCGAAGAAACCACTTCATCCATCTTGAAGGTGGTAGTGGTACTCCCAATGGCCATAATAAAGTGGTCCCACAAATTTGGTAAGGAGCACAGTATTGCCATACATCGATCCTCCTAGTCCATCTTCACACCAACAAAAGTCAACTGGGCAACAAGCATATTGAATGCATTCAGGTGATCAATGACAGATCTTCCATCGTAGGAATAACTTGTTCACCAGGGATTTATCCTGATAAACATCTCCAAGCTTCTTCCAAAGTTCCTTTGCATTCTTCTCTTCATTGATATTCAGAAGCACTGAATTAGCCAAACAGAGTCTTATCAAACCCTTAGCTTTTCGATCTTTGAGATCCCAGTCTT
Organism: Cunninghamia lanceolata; assembly: GCA_027924645.1. Classification (NCBI taxonomy): domain Eukaryota; kingdom Viridiplantae; phylum Streptophyta; class Pinopsida; order Cupressales; family Cupressaceae; genus Cunninghamia; species Cunninghamia lanceolata. The sequence continues at coordinate 25,425,490 of BSBN01000213.1, read as the reverse complement.
CTTGAGACATTACCATTGGTTTTGTACCAGATACAACTTTCCATAAATCCTGATGTACAAGCATGTCCTCCATTTTGAGTTTCCACAACTCAAATTTACTACCTTTCAACTTCTCTATCTCAAACCTCCTAGATGTGCAAGCTATCTCTTACTTGCAACAAAGATTTCAAAATCCTCTGCACAAGCTCCCACTCAAACAAAGATCAGCTCAAAAAACCCTCTACCCAAAAACTAGAACCAAAGGTGATCAAGCTCTGATACCAACTAAAAGGAAGTAAGATGTGCAGAAAAGGCTTCCTACACTGATCTAATGAGGAAAGATTTATGCAATTTTTTTCTTTTACAATTATAGATTAAGTGCACATTAATAGAAAGATAATAACAACTTCCAAATGCAAACACAAAACTCACAGCACAAGATATACATGGGGAAAACCCTTTCAGGTAGGAAACCCCACACTCCAAAGCTGCCCAATATATTATTTAGGAATCACAAAGATTACAATATACTTGCAGAGCAAGCTTTTACAGGAGTATATCCAACCAAAGATCCAGGAGGTAATTCAATATCTATAAGTTTCTTACATGCAATCTCCATCTCAAGTTCCTGATATATAGGAGATACAATACAGTACACCACCAATGGTAATTACAAAACCATGAGCCAAAACCACCAAAAAGTGGTGACCAAATTATATCCAGTCAAAGATGCCTTGTGATGTGCCAAACCACACACTAACACTTGTAACTCTCCCCTTTACAACTCTTTTATGTGTCCAACATGTTTTTTTTATTTCCCAAAATAGAAGGTCCAACTTTTGAAGACCATAACTTTTGATCTGAGTGTCTGATTGATGAACCATCTGAAGTGTTAGAAAGCTCGTGAAGAGATCTATCAACCTATATCCTACTATGCTTGGTTATGCCAATTTTTGGGATGTTTAGAGAAGTTTCAATTTTGATAATTGAGTTCATAACTTTTTCAGCAGTTTCAAAAAATAGAAACTTTAATATCTCACAATCTAGATATGATCTTGAGTTGAAACTCACTTGGGATGTTTACTTAGCTGTTCCACACCTTCTAGGAAAATGTTAGGTCAATCCAAGGTCAAATGTAAACTTACTAAAAATAGTAAGCCCCGCTATTTTTAGCCCTTTTGGAAACTTTGAAAGTTCTAGATCATTCTTCAACATAAAGGGTATTCGAAAAGACCAAAACTGGGAAGAATAGTAACCTTTCAAGGTTGCAAGGTTGAGACACTTTTCCTAACAGTATGCACAATCTTTCCCAGTTCATTGCATGGAATGCCTTTAGAAGCAATATTTGTCATATTTGTGAAATACACACTATGTTGTTGTGCATTTTCTCTTCAACACAATGGTTGCCCTGCTCTTTGGGAGCATCTTTTGGGACCTTGGGACAAAGAGGTTACATGCTCTTTTTACTAGCACAATAGTCTAGATTTTCCAATATACACTTGTAGCCACCAGATTTGTGTTTTACACCTTTGCTGTGATTTATCAGAGTTCTTCTGCAAGACTACATGTTTGAATTTAGCTCTCACCTATCATACTGGAATTTTTTTTTAAACATTCTATAATTTGTTTTTATAGAGGCAATCAACAAGATTTATATTATATTTTGGGAGCAATGTACTATTCTATACTTTTTCTTGGAATAAGAAATGCATCTAGTGTACAACTTATGATTGATGTGGAACAATCTATCTTTTATAGAGAAATAGTTTCTCAAATGTATTCAGCATTCCCTTATGCCTTTGGACAGGTACTCTAAATTTTGTCACTATGACCTTCTCAAATGATGTTCAACCATGCAACTTGAGATTAATGAGATGATCCTCTTGTTATTTGTTTATTTATGCAAGTGGCAATTGAGGTCCTTTATATTCTTGTGCAGTATATAGTTTATCCCATCTTGGTCTATTCCATGATAGCATTTGAATAGATAGCAGTCAAGTTTTTCTGGTTTCTCTTTTTCATGTATTTCACTTTTCTATACTTCACCTTCTTTGGAATGGTGACAATTGCCATGACTCCAAACTTCCATGTTGCGGCAATCATTGCATCTACATTTTATTCTGCATGGAACCTCTTTTGTTGCTTCATCATTCCTCGACCTATAAGGCCATGTTAAAACTTTTTTGTTGAGGCAAATTTTATATATTACAATTTAAACTAAACTTTAAAATGTATAGCAGCAAGCCATGATGATTAATAATACAATCAAATTTGTTTTCTTTGAACTAGAAAATGCCTATGTGGTGGAGATGGTACAATTGGGTGACACCTATTTTCTGGGCAATGGCTAGTGGGTGCTAGCTCAACCAGTGCCTGCCTCTTTTATTGTCAATGTTGGAGACTGCATGTAGGTAATTATTTCAATGCATGTATATTTTAAATCTTGGATGTCGTTATAGATAGCCTTTTAACATTGTGTTGTGCTGGGCAAGCATGAATTACAATCTAGAATTTATCCCATAATTGCGAGTCATGAATGGCATATATATTTCAATGCATGTATATTTTATTTTTTGTAGGACATTATAGATAAACTTGTCGATAATGTGAGTATATTTTATAATGTTGTTATATCTTACATTCAAATTTGAAGTGTATTATTTGGAAATATGATATTCCTTTTGTTTCTTTGGTATATGTTCTTTATGGTATACTAAGTGCTTCGCAAGACCATAATCTAAAAAATAATTTAGGAAAAAAAGGATTCAAGTGGAGAGTTTGAGATTCAAGATAGAATGCAAGCTTTGAATACTCAGCCGATTAAAACAATTTCTCATCTTCATGATCTATTCACAACTCGTGTCTTTGTGGCCATTCGCCATGGATATTGGGATCGCATGAGAGAGATTCTATCACTGGAGTCACATTTTTATGGGAGGACATATTAGTATTTTTCTTTTGTATCATTAAATTAAATAAAATAAGGGTTACAATGAGTACATAATCATGTTTATAGTGAAATAGAATGCAAGGTTAATAATAAAAAAGATTAACTATCCATTGTTTTGTAGATCATCATGATAATGAGTAATAAAATTATGATTTCAGAAGTATATGATAAGTATGTACAAGGAAATAAATTACATCTTATATTTATTTAGGATTATTAAAATATTAATAATAAATAGTTAGTTTGACTTAAATAAATAGTTGATTGAAATTGGTAAATGTAAATGATAATCTAGACAAATAAAAAGTCTTAGATCTCTTTGTGATATAGTGTAGTTGATTATGGATGATTACTATTAAAGAGAAAATATAATATAAATCAAACTAGAAATACTAGCATATAATAGATTTAGGGTTAGGGTTATGTGTACAAGAAAAACATAATAATGTAAATGAACTTGGATGGTGAAGGATATATATACACACACACCACTATGAGGATAGCCATGAGTTTAAATAGGTTGAGCAACAAGATTGCATTAAAGTGTTAGAAAGAGGGAAACAAAGAAGTGGAGAGACAGAAGTGGGGACAGATGTGGGGGAAAAAGAAAGAGGGGGAATAGAGAAAGAGAGATAGAGCTAGAGATAAGAGATATAGAGGGCAAGAGAGATAAAATCAAAGTAAGAGACAAAGACAAAGAGACAGAGAGAGGGAGGAAGAAAGCGTGAGAGATATAGAGAGTGCAAAATATAGAGATATAGATAGGAGAGAAAGAGGCAAAGAGAGAGAGATAATTAGAGCATATATATATAACTAAAAAACATATGGTTAAGATTAGGTTACAATTATAATTAGGGTTAGGGTCAAGGATATAATTAGGGTTAGGGATAGAATTAGAGTTAGGTTTACAATTAGGGAAAATATTTATAACCAAAAAAATTGTTAGGGTTAGAGTTGGAATTACAGTTGGGGTTAGGGATAAAATTATGATTAGGGTTAGAATTAGGGTTATAGATAAAAATAGGGTCAATGTTAGATTTAGGTTTATAATTAGAATTAGGGTAAGGATTAGAATTAGAGTTACGTTCAATGTTACAATAAGTGTTAGGGTTACGAGTACAATTATGATGAGGGTTAGGGTTATGGCAACAATTAGGTTTAGGGAAAGAATTAGTGTTTTCTTATAATTAGGGTTAGGGCAACAGTTAGTTTTAGGGAAAGGATTAGGGTTAAGGTTAGGGTTAGTGTTAAGGTTGGAATTAGTGTTTGAAATAGGGTTATGATTAGAATTAGAATGGGGATTAGGAGTAGGGTTAGGGTTACAATTAGAATTAGGCTTATAAATTTTAGAATTGTGGTTATGGCTATGGTTAGGGTTAGGGTTATGATTACAATTGTGGTTATAGATAGAATTTGTGTTAAGCTTAAGGTTATAATTAGGGTAAAAATTAGGGTTACCATTAGGGTTAGCATAATTACAACTAAGGTTAGAATTAGAAGTAGGGTTAGAATAACAATTACAAATATGGATATAAGTAGAGTTAGGATTAGGGTTAGGATTATGCTTATAAATAAGACTTTTTGTAGTATATCAAATTATATAATGTATATTAGCTATGGTGCGAATGAGAATGAATTTTGAATTAGAGGAGCAATGAAGGCAATATCAGAGAGAGTATCAAAGAGAATATTGTAGACAACAATGAGAATAAATGACAGATGTTCAAAGGGAAGAATAAAGAAGAAGATGTAATGAAGCTAACAAACAATGAAGGGCTAGAAGAAGAGCATAAGTAATAGTACAAGAATTGGAATCTCAAAATAAAGATGAAGCAAATGTGATTAGAAATAGCTGTCAATAAACATCTGAAGAACTCTCTCATTCTAAAAGAGAAGAAATGAATATACTTAATCTCCAATCAAGTGGGAGGTACACTCATCCAACTGATGCAAATATTGAGTTGAATCTTGAAAATAAAAATTCAAGATCAATAGAACATGTACAAGCAGCACCTCAAAATATAAAATGATAATTAGGGTTATAAAATGATAAGTAGGGTTAAGGTTTAAAATAACTAGGGTTAGGGTTATAAAATGATAATTAGGGTTATGAAATAAAATAAGTAGGGTTAGGTTTTAAAATGATCATTACAGTTAGGGTATAAAATAATTAGGGGTAGGGTTTAAAATAACTATGGTTGGGGTTATAAAATGATAATTAGGGTTAGGGTTTAAAATAAGTAGGGTTTGGGTGTAAAATAATCATTATGGTTAGGGTTTAAAATAAAATGATCATTATGGTTAGGGTTTGAAATGACCATTAGGGTTAGGGGTATAAAATGATAATTAGGGTTAGGGTATAAAATAAGTAGGGTTAGGTTTTAAAATGATCATTATGGTTAGGGTTTGAAATAATTAGGCTTAGGGTTAAAAATGAGCATTACAGTAATGGTTAAAATAATTAGGATTAAGGTATAAATTAATTAGGGTATAAAATAATTAGGATTAGGGTTATAAAATGATAATTAGGGTTAGGGTATAAAATAAGTAGGGTTAGGTTTTAAAATGATCATTAGGGTTAGGGTTTAAAATGAGCATTAGGGTTGGGTTAAGGTTTAAAATAATTATGATTTAAAATAATATATTATTTATTATTATATTATATAATATAATAATATATAATATTATAATAATGTAATAATATAAATATAATATTATTATATTTAATAATGTTATACTATATAATTATGATTTAAAATAATTAGGGTTTTTAATAATGAGGATTATGAAAATAGTTAGGGTTAATATTATTATAATAATGTAGTAATATAAATATAATATTATTATATTTAATAATGTTATATTGTATAATTATGATTTAAAATAATTAGGGTTTTTAATAATGAGGATTATAAAATAGTTAGGGTTTATAATAATTAATGTTATATTAATAATATTATTAATAATATATAATATATATAATTATATTATATTATATATTATTATATATAATATAATAATATATAATATTAGTGGCCCAGTACCTGCCTTGTAGTGCTTAATAATAGTATGCCTTTTCTAGTTGATTTTTTTTCTTAGATTAAATATTTGTTTAATATTAATGTGGAACTGGTGAAAGGGGTTGTGCTTAAATGTCAAGGCCATAAGGTTCTCAAGATGGAGATCCAAGTTTGAATCCCCCAAGTAACATATGTGGCTCTTAAGTTGAATTGAGTTGAATAAGTGGCTTCTAAGTTGAATATGTATGGATGGGGAGGAGGTCCATCTTGTAACCTTCGCTAGAGTGGGCCAGCCTAAATATCCTCACACATACTGAACAAAAAAAAATATTGACGTGGAACTAGTTTAATTTAAATACTCTTCATGAATTGATTAGTTGATTTTGAGTTTGATTTAATATTTGTTTGGTTAGCATAGACTATAATGGAGTGAGTTAGCCTAAATATCCTCACACTTATTGAACAAAAAAAATGGATGTGGAACTGATTTAATTTAAATACTCTTCATGAATTGATTAGTTGATTTTGAGTTTGGTTTAATATTTGTTTGGTTAGCATAGACTACAATGGAGTTTGCATTGGAGAATGTAGAAAATCTACATTTTAGTCTAATATTGCCAATTCTTGAGTCTCTTTTTCATTTATTATAAAATTTTACTACTTGTGATGACAAATATAAATGATGCAAAAACTTCCAGAGGTCACAACTTTTGACCCGGGGGTCTGTTTGAGTTAAAATTTGGTGGGCAGATGCATCTTGAGGAGTCGATTGAAAATCTCACGTAATTGGTAAATTTTGTAGGTCATCATTTTGACACTTTCTAATCTAATTGCATGTAAATTTTGAAAACTAATTAGAAAAATAACTTTAAAAAATCTCAAAAAAGTGTCAAAATGGCGACCTACCAAATTTACCAGTTCAGTGGGATTTTTAATCAACTCCTCAAGATGCATCTACCCACCAAATTTTAGCTCAAATGGACCCCTAGTCAAAAGTTATGACCTCCAGAAGTTTCTGCATCATATATATTTAAGAAATAATAACAGAATTATAATTTAAGAAGCAATTAGCAAATAGTTTTTAAATGTAAAAAATTTCAATTATTACTAAAATTTTAATATAACAATAATTTTGTTGATATTAATAATTTATAAGAAAAATAATTTGTGAGAAAAATATTTAATTATATTTTATATCATTAAAAAAGTATGTGTGTATGTGTGTATTAATATAAAAAAATTAGAAAAAAAATGGAGCGAGCGAATTTAGTGAATAAGTAGAGTTTTCATGAAGAGTAGAAAGGTGGTGAAGAGGAAATAAACAAGGTTGGTAAACAGAACAACATCCCTAGCTATATAACAGGAGTGAATGAGATCCCTCTCAAGGAGACAAGGAGGACTTTTACGGATATTGTGAAGATTAGTGAAGAGAAGATAGATAAGAGCCCAGTGAAAATCAATGCCGCAAATGTAGTGGACAAGGATGCACATTCCCTAAAGCACTTGGCATTGATTGGAAGAGTGATTGGGAGACACAAAACGAAGGATTAAATCAAAAGATGGATAGTAGAAAACTAGGAATTAGCAGAAGTGGTCCACTGTCTTCCAATGCAATTTTTTGTGGTGGATTGTCAAGGGGAAGCACATAGAGATGAAATCATGGAGAAAATACCTTGGTGATTTGGACCAGATTATGTGTTTGTCTAGAAGTGGAGATTGAATTTCAACCCTAAAAACTTTGATCCATATAAGGAACTGCTTTTGATCAGATTGTACAATTTGCCCTTCGAATATTGGTCTAGGAACTACCTATATCAAATAGGTGACAAGATGGGGAATGCGATAGATTTGGATATGGGAGGAAGTGATTCCATTTTCTTTGCCAGGATCAAACTAATAGCGGTCAATCGAATACCTAGGAAGATCAAATTAATAATGGCAGCTGGGGAATGGATTTAGGAAATTGAGATAGAGGAAAAGAAATTCTTTTATGTTCACTGCAAATGTAGGAGACACATGGAAGAAGATTGCCCAAGGTAGCCTAGAAAGGAAAAAAAGGCTAGAGAAAGGAGGATGGAGGTCGAGCAGAATGAGAACCCAATTTATAGGCATCCAAGGAGGAACAACTGTCGAGGAAAAGGATAGAAGAATGTCCAGAAGAATCAGTTGATAAGGATCACCAAGAGGATAAGATCCCAAAGGAAGGAGCTTGGCCTAAAGTAGTGCAAGTGGAAGGGGGTCATGAGGCGGAAGTTGGTGAACATCAAGAAGAGTAGTGCAGGCAGGTAGAAAGCATGGGGGCTAGTTCGGAGGAGTTCGTTAAAAAGGAAGCAGTGCATGCCCAGAAGACTACCTTTTCTGAAGTTGATCGAGTTTTAGAAGAAGGGGAAGGAGAGTCGGGCAAGGCTTGGTTAGAGGAAGAAGAAGTAGAAGAAAGGGAGGAAGTTGAAATTCAGGAGCCAAGGCATATCAGTCAATCAACATCCAAAATAAGCAAGGGCATAGCAGGGACTAGAAAGAAGCTTGGGAGGAAAATAGATAAAGAAAAGAGAGAGGAACACACAATGGAGAAGGGTATGACCAGTATCAAACATTATATGCTTAGATCCAAGGGAGGCAGTTCCTCCCTTGGGAAGCCATGAAGATCCTAACCTGGAATGTTAGGGGCCTTAATGCCCTTAACAAGAGGCACTTGAACAAGTGCCACCTAAGCAAAGAATTGGTCGATATAGTGATGTTGCAAGAAACAAGGCTAATTCAAGATGAAGCTGCAAGATTCCTAAGGCATTGTAAACTACTAACCGAGGTCTTTAGTGAGCCTAGAGGGATGGCAGGGGGAGTGGGACTAATTTGGAATGTGGTAAGAGAAAGCATTGAGAACATCGAGATTCATCAATTCTAGATATCAGGTAAGGTTTTTCATAACCTTTTGAATAGTTCTTTCTAGCTTTTTTGTGTTTATGGGCTAGTTAAGATAGAGGACAAAAGAGAATTGTGGAGGAATATCCTCAACAAGTGTTAGCAGATCAGGAATGAAAGAATCCTCTTGGGTGGGGACTTTAACACTATGTTAGGCTTGGATGAAAAGAAAGGAGGGCTGAGAACAGAAAGTGCAACTATGAGAGACTTTAGAGAATTCGTGGGGGAATGAAATTTTTTGTGATATTCCACCAAAAAATGGTATCTTCACAAGGAAAAATAGAAGGCAAGGCTTCAAAAACATAGCAGAGAGGCTAGCTAGGTTTTTGTGCATAGCATATTAGATCGATGACGAGATAGGGATAAAATCAAACATTGTACCAATATCAATGACAGATCATTACCCGGTAAAATTAGACATCAACACTTTTAATAAACTCAAGAAGTCCTATTTAAAATTTGAAAGGATGTGGTGGAGAAGGGAATATTTAGTTGAGTTAATAGGGAATTGGTGGAAAGAAGTACCGGTGAAGGGAGGATCAGTTAGTTATGTCTTCTATAGAAGGTTAGCTCATCTCAAGAAAAGATTTAAAGAGTGGAATGTGGAGACCTTAAAAGACATCTTTAAAGAAAAAGAGAGAGTGGAAGAAGAATTAGTGGCATTGAATGAGAAGGTTTTTAGGAACGAGATGTTTCAAGAGGATTTTACAAAAGAAAAGAAGTTGAAATTAGAGCATGAAGAGTTACTCGACAAGGAAGAAGAATTCTAGAAGGCTAAAGCTAGAGAAGCTTGGTTGGAAGCTGGGGTTCAAAGCACAAAATTTTTCCACAACTCAGTAAAGGCTTGAAAAATGATAAACAAAATCTCTAAATTAACAAACAAAGAAGGGAGAATTTTGTCCAATCTAGTGGATATTGAGGAAGAAATAGTTAGCTATTTCTAGAATTTTTTGGCACCGGAGGAGGGTCAAGATTAGACTGACATTGGAGAAGCTGTGAATGGGATAGAAAGGGTGATAAGTGCGGGAGACAATGCTTTACTAAATGAAGCTTTTTTAGAGGAATAATTGAGGTTTACAGCTTTCCAATTATACCTAGACAAGGCTCTGAGTCCACACAGTTTCTCGGCCTTGTTCTACCAAAAATGTTGGAGTATTGTAGGGAAATAGGTATGGAAGATTGTAGAAGAGCTATGGAAGAATAGCAAGTTTGTGAGAGAAATAAATAACATGGTGATTACCCTCACTTCTAGAAAGACAGATTGTAAATTAGTTACAAACTACAGGCCGATCTCACTATGTAACATGGTTTATAAGATACTCACAAAGGCAATGGCAAATAGGCTCAAAAAGATTATGGGAAGAATTATCTCTAAGAACCAAAATGGATTCACCCCGAGAAGAGAGATAGTGGATGGTATCATTTTAGTCAATGAAGTGATCCATTCTATAAACCAAGCCAAGCAAAGGAGAATTCTTATAAAACTAGACATGAGCAAAGCATATGATAGAGTAAAATGGAGCTTCCTCATGAGAATCTTGAGAAAGATGGGGTTCAACTAGAAATGGCTAGAGAATATATTTCAATGTATATTAATAGCCAGAATGTCAATTGCAATTAATGGTTCCCTTTGTGGTTTTTTTGAGATGTCTCAAGGTTTGAGACAAGGGCACCCCTTATCCCCCTTTTTGTTTGTACTCATGGCAGAGGCATTGGGAGGGCTCATCAAGAATAGCCAAAGAAGAGGAGCCTAGAAAGGAGTTAGGGTAGCTAGGAACTTGGACCCGATAACACAAGCCCAATTCGCAGATGACACGATGATATTTAGGGAGGCCACCTTGACAGCAGTAGAGGTGATTAAAGGGGTTTTGGAAAGTTATAGTAAGCTCTCAAGGCGGTTAATAAATGTGGAAAAATTGAGGGTGTTCTTTTTCAATGTTTCCAAAAGGTGGTAGAACCAAATAGCCACGATCCTTGGGTGTCAGATAGATAAAGTACCGAACAAATATTTAGGAGCACCTATGTTTATTGGAGTAGTTAAAACAAAGCTATGGGAAGATGTAGCTTCACAATCCAGAAATAAAGTAGAAGTGTGGAAAGGCAGATGGCTAACTCTTGCAGGACGTATCATGATGTTAAAGGAAGTCTTAGGAGTAGTCCCCATATACATGATGTCATGCTTATCGCTTTCTATAAAAGTGATGTCTTTATTTGAGGGGTTGTGGAAGAAATTCATGTGGGAAAGGGTGCAAGAAGAAAAGAGGATCCACCTAGTTGGTTGGAGGAAAGCCACTTGTTCATAGGAAAGTGGAGGAATGGGAATGAGGGAGATCAAACTCCAAAATGAGGCTCTAGGGGAAAAATTGATTTGGAAAATGGTTAAGTCCCCAAACAAGATTTGGTGCAAGATTATGCAAAACAAGTATTTAGATGAACTCGACTCAAATAGAGTGCTCACCATAGTTAATCTAGGAGGAGGTTATGCAATATGGAAATTCATGAGAAAATGTAGGCTGGTAATCCAGAATCACCTCACATGGAGCATCAACAATGGAAAGAGAGAAAACTTCTAGACAGATTCATGGGAAGGATTGGAGGCATTAGAATTGGATCAAGATTTTGAAGAATTGAAAACCAAGATGACCCAAGCAAGAGGCAACAAGGTGGCGGATTACACAAAGTCAAACAACAATTCGGGAAGAGTGGAATGGGTGGATGTGGAGGAGTTCACTATAGTAGAAGAGGTCAAGGCAAAATTTAGAGAGGTAATGTGTAATAGAAGGGTGGTAGTTAGTGTTGGGGAAGATGAGATTCAGTGGTGTGGTGCAAACTCAGGTCAGTACTCTATCAAAATTGGCTATCATCTCCTAAAGTTGGAAAGAAGTGACGTCGAGGTGGAATCTTGGCCAAAGGGTCTGTGTTGGAGAAAGGGGGTCCTCCCAAAGGTAGGAGCCTTCACATGGATGGTTCTACACAGGGGCATTCTCACAGGAGACCGACTCCATAGATTGGGTATCCAAGGCTCTAGTAGATGTGTTATGTACAAGCAAGATGAAGAAAGCTTTGATTATTTATTATTATGTTGCTAGATAGTAGAGGAATGTTGAAATCATTTCCTAAAGCACCTAGAGTGGAAAGGACCAAAAAGCAACAACATTGTAGATTTTCTAAAAGGATGGCCGAGGCTCAACAAAAAAGGCTTCTGGGGGAGAATTTGGATATCACTCCCTTTGATGATCATGTGGCACATGTGGAGAGAAAGGAAGCTTAGAAATTTTGAAGGAAAGCAAAATAGTTTAGAGATAATGAAGACAAAGATAGAGCAAAGGGTAGTGGAAATACTTAACTCATGTGCTTCTCTGAATGGGGGGTTGAAATTCACAATGTGGGATTATTTTGTTATGAAGGAGTGGTTGGATCTGAAACTGCCGAAAGCATTGACGGGTAAAAAGAAGACAAGAACTATGGTTAAATGGAAGGTGCCCCCAAGTAGAAGACTCAAGTTGAATTTTGATAGGGCTGCCAAAGGTAACCCCAAGAAAGTAGGTTTTGGATATGTTCTTAGAGATGAAGCGGGGAGTTTAGTGTTCGCAGCTTTAGGCCCTTTGGGTATTGCCACAAATAATGTGGCAAAATTGGAGGCTTTGGTGCGTGGGGTTCAGGAGTGTTGGGATCATGGTTGGACAGAAGTAGACACGATGGGGATTCTATGGTAATAGTAAATACAGTGAAGAAAAAAGGCGCATTAAATTGGATTATTTATAAAGGGATAAGAAGAGTTTGGGAAATACTAAAGGATATGGACTTCTACATAAAACATATCTATAGAGAAGCAAATAGGGTGGTGGACATGCTGGCCAATACAGGAGCGAGTGGAAGTACAGAGGAGATCCGTGGGCAGAATCATGATAGATGGACAAATTTGGACAAGTTGTTGTAGGAGGATCAGGAAGGATGGGCAGAGTAGGAGATATAGTAGAAGTTACTAGAGATGGGAATAAAATTCGATGGCTCTGGATCTCCAACGGATAGGTAGGATCATCGTGGAAGATAAGGAAATCCAAGAAAAGAAGAGTTTAGTCAGTATCAAGCAAAATGGATGGATTGTATGGCTTTTTCACGGGTGCATATGAGGGGACATTGATGCTATATTAAGAAGTGGTCTGAAAGCATGTTTATAGAGAAAGATGGTAGAGAATAGGGTAATAGGTGTAAGGTGCTCATGTGTGGAGGAGTGTAAAGAACAACAAGTGGGCCAGGTGTTTCGCCTTCAGGAGGAACTAGCGCATGAGGCCATTTTGAAGGTGATCGAGGTGGGTGTTCGAGCGGAGGCCACATTCATGATGACAGAGTTTATCAGATCTTTTTTGCAACTATAGTACTGATAATGGGGGCCAACCAATGGGGAGTGTCATGGGGGGCTCATCTTGTGGCTCAAGGAAACCACTCAGCAGTAATGAGCGTGATCCCTGATGCAGGCCCTGCTTTCACAAAGATTACTCTGAAGGATGCTTATGCGAGGAAGGTGGGATCGAATAAGGTAGAGAGAATGCTGGTAGCATTCAAAGTCAGCATTGAATGCAGGAACATGGAGGTCTTCCACAAATAGATCTAGGAACAACAGGATGTGTTTACTGAGGGCTAAGTAGGTCGGCTGCTCGAATCTACTGAAGGCACCATGTTTATTATGCATGAACTAATGTAATCTCAGGCTTCTCATAGTCATACTCTATATATATCTATGACATGCTCAGTAGAGCATTAGCCACTATGCAAGTTTTTTTTCCTTTACAATACAATATAATGGGATCCATCCCCAAGATGGCATATATATATAATTTTTTTTAAATAATTATATCAACTACACAATATTTTAATAATTATATTTAAATATAAAATATGACATAACTAATTTTTTTAATTTCTCAAAAAATTAGATATTAATATGAATATTACACAATATAATATATTAATATTTAGATCAGTATAATATTTCAATATTTAATATTTATACACAAATATATATTAATATTTCATTTTACTATAATATAACATAAATATAAATACAATGGTAATTCTACTAATTTGTATAATCAATAATTTAATATACATTCTATTATTAATATATAATTAATTATATGGTTTCATAAATATTTAAAATATCAAATTTATAAATAGTATATACAATGAATCAAAATTAAATAATCACATTAATATGAACAATATATTAATATAGATATTATAATTTTGTTATAATATTTGCATAGAGGTAAAGAAAAAAATTATTTTTTAACATTAAAAAAATTATTTGTTTAATAATCAACCAGCTACTTCCCTCTCATCGTATTTTCTCCTTGATTTTAGTGCATTTGTTTAAAATAGTATTTCCGCAAAATTGAAAAAGGCTTGTATTTCTTCATTATAAGAATCGAAAAGAAAAGACATCGTATATATCCATACATAAATAAAATTTATTTAGCATACTGTTATACAATTAATATTTATAGAAATTTCTAATTCAAAAAAGGTAGAGATCTCAGAGCTAGAAGAGAAAATGAGAAAAAGTAGATGCCAAAAATCATCATTATCACATAGTTAAATCCCAAAGCATGAATGAACATAAAAAAGTAGTTGAACTTGATTTTTATATAGAATTTTTGATAAAAATTTAAACTTTACTTGGTAACTTACCTTCTATGCAAAGCTATCGTAATGAATGCCATTACTTCTAAATTTAAAGTTTCTCGAGTCTTCTGCTTGTTGTCAATCAAAGTATCACCCAAATACCTATTGACACATGGGAACACTCCTAGGCCTGTGGGTTGCCTAAACTTGGAGTGAACCTCCAGAGTGAGCTGGTTCTCCTAAAGAATCTTCTAATCTAAATGATCTTCTGGGGAAAAGGGATAGAGGATAACTGAAATGCAAAACTAACTTCAAAGGATGATTAAACAAGATTCTAACTTATTTAATGCTTCCACTCACAATCAAACTCTTAAGACATCTACCTTCACAATCCCACTTGACACATGCAACACATAAGTAATTTGTTTGAAGGTTTACAATTAAACACAATAGACAACCTGCATTACATGAGACTTCTACATACAAGTTTGCAATAAAGAGACGTAACAAAGGATCTAATTTATGTGATCACAATGAAACATCAAATCAACACTGCAAGATGAGACAAGACTAAATGGGAAAGGAACTTTGTTGTCTTATTTATTTGAAAGGAGTATGCAAAATGAGATTGAGTAAAAAGTTTGCAATGCTCTCTGTTAGTGAGCCAAAGAGAAAGAAACAACTGATCGGAATTGAGAAAAAACTAAATTTCTCTCTAATATATCCTCTAATTTTTTCCAAGATGGAAAAATAGGAAAAATGCCAAAAAAACACTTTGAAAGCAATCCTCCAAGTCATTTTTGAGATCCATAAAAAAGCTTTAAAAATTGTGCCCAAAATGGGTGTAAAAGTTGCAAAAATCCTCTGTCAAGTGGCCACACCAAAATCTTTACAAAAATCAAGTTTTATCTGCTCAATTAAAGCTCCAATTTGTCCTTATTTTTCCAACTTCGCCCATAAGAAAAAAATCAAATCCATAACAAAATCATGCCTAGATTATATCTATTTTAACTACACAATAACAAATATTTTAAAGCAATTTATAAAAAATTACTTATTTAAATATCATTTTACATGGATTTGCAGCTTTATTTCCTATTTTGCCTCGATTTGATTTTTTGCAAAAATAATGCAAGGCTTGATTTGATACTTTATAAAAACTATACAAGGCTCTAGATGTCTTATTTTGCCAAGTATATACATTCTATGATATCTAACTTTTCAATAAAAAATCATAAAATATGGAGGCATACTAAATAGTTTTGCAAAAATAAAAGCCTATAAGGCTTATCCTCCATTCATTCTACAAATGGTCTCCAAGGGCATATGAACTATAATCAAAGGGATTAAATGAGTTTAAGGCACAATGCCTAGGCAATCAATATGCAAAATAGACCTAAGGCATGTGAAAATCCTAAGTCATGAGACTAGGTATAAGCAAGGTGACACCACAATGGGCATTAGTTAAGGCATATGAAAATGAAAATGATGTGATAAAATGGCACAATCACTCTTAAGGAAAAAAGATAACCCTAAAACAAAACACACTTTGCCCTAGTTTCTTGGGCTCATTTTCACTTTTGAACTTCAATGAAAAGCTCTCTACTCGGAAGCTGCCACCATGGCTAGGGTTTGAAGTCGAAACCCTTGATTTTCTCTGGCATCTCATGATGGATTTCGTTGGATCTTACATAGATTTTGACAGGAAATGATAAGGTGAGACTAATCTGCACACATTTGATTGATTTTTCTTCATTCTTTGAGGCAAAAACTTGGCCTTTAAGCTGACTATAGCTTATCTAATGCATTCTCTTTACTCTCTGTATGAGGCCTCCATGGATAATTTAACAGAGTCCTTCTGAAGGCAAAATGAAAGCAAACAAATGGATAAAACCCACGGCTCTATGCATATTTTCCACTTAGAACAAAGGTAAGCTTGTAATTTTTGAACTATACCTACACTCCTTCGCATTTCACTGTAGCATGAGGCTTGATATGGTATTTACAGGTCGCGACCTAGACTTGAATTTCTGAGTGCTTTCTTTTGTTAAAGATGAGTTCAAAACTCCATACTTTTCTTTTGTATTTGAAATAGTTACTATACTTCTAAGCAATCCTTTTGTGTCTACCATTCTCCTTCATGGAAGGCCACGGCTTTAATTAGATTTCTGAGCATTTTTTCTTTCATATGAACTCGAATATCTCATACCTCTTTTGTATCTGTATTTTCACTGGAAACCCAAAATTGGGTTTAACTCGTTATGAGGAAAAAGTTGTTCACTCTCTATCTCTAGCTGCGGCTATAATAGTATAAAAATGGGTTTCATTTCTATCATTTTCTATATATTTGATAGAAAACCCTCATATTATTATTCATTTATGAAAATACAACAAAACAAACATTGTACTGGACCATCGCTTAGCATATCTGATCCTATATCATTACTAAGTGTTTCTCAAACCCTTATGAGTTCAAAACTCATAACCTCTTCTTGTATTGCTTTTGTTCCATACATAATGGTAAGGGTTTGATATTTTGCAAAGAAAATGTAATCTTTGACTGTAACTTTCTTGAACTCGAACTGGGCTTTCTTTAATCATTTTCTTTTCAAAACTATATTGCTCTTTGTTCCCTGCAAATGTAAAAAACAAAGCTTCTCCTTTTGGTATACTAGGTTGTGGCTCTTGATGTATCTGATTCTGTAGATGTTTTCCCTCTATGCAAAATAATAAGGGTTTTGTAACAAAACAACTCGTAGGCAGCAAATCTTGATAATATGAACTAGTTTTTCTCCATTCTCTGCATATAGAAGATAGTAACATTATCTTGTTCTTCTAATATGATAATGCGAAATACAAACTTTCATGGGCTCGAAATCTTTATTTCATCTGTAAAGTTTACTATAGAAAGAATGTATGATGAAGCATTATCTCCATTTGACTTTCACTGTAGTCACATGATATCTCTGCTATCCTATTTCATTTACTCTTTCTGCAACAACTGTAGATGAACATGGATGTTTGCTATTTCAACTCATATAGTTATGTATCTGTGTATGTTCCATTTGATGACTATGGCACTTGGCATTGATCTCTGTATATCCTTCTTGTAGATGAATATGAATGTTGAACTCTCATAGGTACTGCCATTTTCATGTTTTCTTTAAAATGGATCTCTTGATACTATAAAGCAAAATCCTCATTCTCTAATCATCCTTAATGACAATTGCATACATTTTGATCATTATCGCACTCTTGTCTATTTTCTCTATGTAGACTTGATGATCATACTCAACTTATGACATGGCATTGACTTCATACAATCAAATTCATTGTATCACATTAAATACTCTTACCTACAAATCATATAGAGTGGTGGAGGCTACTCCACTTCACTGGTTGATACATGGACATTTTATATATGCATTGGAACTGTATCTTCATGATATTAGTTTGATTGTCCTACAGTTGATCATGAAGGTTGAATGGTTGTCCATCTGTTACTTATCAGCTTGATCACTCATATATGATAAAAATGTTCATTTTTCATAATTGATGCTATTCATATGATATGACTGAAGCACTTTTAATTGATTGAGTTTTGTTGTTCATTTGGCAACTATGATTTGGCACACAAATACTATAACTATCCCTATAACTTATGATGCTTTGACTATTCCATTGCTCTTGTTGTTTCACTATGGTTATATGAATTCATACAAATGACAATATAATGACATTGTGACAACAAACAGTAACAATAGATATTCTAATGTTGTCCATACCTTTTATTCAGCTTCATGCCTCTTTAGGAAGCATTGAATAAGCTCACTATTCATTAATGGTTCTCACTTCAAGTCACTCTAAACTGACAATCATGGATGGACATTGATCATGAGACTCTTATAAACACTCTATGAATTGCTCTTTAAGTTGAAATGTTCCTCTTTGTATAGTATGAATAAGTAATCCTATCTCATTCCCCTTGAGACTCAGGGGTAGCATGCTGTGCTCTACCCTTGTGGGAGCCCACTTTGCACAACATGCTGAAATGTCTTCAAAACAACAACATGACTTCTTCTATACCTGCACAGGAAACAAACATGTTAGTTTAAAACAGTGAAGCTCAATGATCATTTCATTTCCAGTTCCTCTTGTCTATGGATGATTTGTATCTAATTCAATACATCATAGATAGTGTATTATGTCTCTTCCTGATGAAGTTCATGGGATACACCATATCTTGAGCTCTAACAAAATCCTCTCCATCTCTTGTAGGTTCATCAAATGTCAGGAGCAAAGGGCAAGCTACAACAAGGATCAACTCAAGACCTTTACATGAAATGATAGATAAGCTCTATCTTATTTACTTCATTTCTTTAGTTTTTGTAGATGCATAGTATACTCTCTGTTATGTATTGACTCATCTATTCCCAAGACTTGTGTGGGACACTTGATCTATCTTGCTTTCATTCAATGCAATGTTTATTCCATTTGTATCTCATTTGTAAAATTGAATGATCATTGTAATGAAATGAAACAACTCCTTTAACAGATGAATACTCTGTAATGTAATGAATGATGAACTGAATCTCTTTCCTCTGTTAAAACACTGATAAAACTAAATCTTTCAAGCACCTTAACTATGCAAAAACATTATAGTAGAAGATGTTAAAAATCCTTCATCTTAAGATAGAAAAATGTTTCGGCTCTGCCAATTTGAGCTGTAAGTGAAAAATTGGCAACATTTCTGTTGACTTCTGCTCCATGCTTGCCTGCTAAGAATCAAGACTAGTTGCCTTAACTATCCATTGGTCATTGAGTCACACTGTGCTCATCTCAAACTAAGAAAATTGAAACTCAGCACTTCAAACTACTCCAAATAGTAGCAGAAAACTAAACTAAACCAAACTGAAAGCAAACTAAAAGGCCCTAGTGGCCAGAAAACATGTGCAACAACACTTAAGGAAACAAAAATAACTAAAAGGAAATGTGCATGAAGCACTTCTTAGTAGCAACACTACTTTACTATGGTACAAAGTAGAACTTATCTTCAGAGGCAAAGTTTGAGGTGGATCCCATTAACTAGGATAGAAGCCACCTCTCCACTTAACTTGGAAAGTTGGAATACATTGTGTTCCTTGCACAATGTAATTACATAAGGTCCATCCCAAATTGCATTGAACTTGGAATGTTTTCCAGGTCTTCTTCTCAGTTCCTTCCATTTGAAAACTAAATCACCAAAAATGAAGTCTCTTGGCCTTGCCCTCTTATCAAAAGAATTCTTCATTTGAACTTGATTGATATCAAGCTTCCTCAAGGCTTCTTTTCTGGTTTCCTCTAATTCCATAAGCTAAGCTAGCCTTATTACTAAAGGTTGCTCTTCTAATAGCTCAAGTTCTTTAATAAAAGCCAAAGTTGGTAATTCTACTAAAATAGGCAATCTAGCCTCCTTACCATAAGTAAGCACATATGGAGAACAACCAGTAGCTCTCTTTGGAGTTATCCTGTCAGCCCAAAGAGCTAACTTCAACTTTTCATGCCATGTCCTCTGGTTGTCTTCGATGGTCTTTTTGATTATCTCACGGTCAAGTTCTTATTGGTGGATTCCACCTGCCCATTACCTTGCAGGTAATAATTAGATGATGTATTCAAAAAGATATTATTTTTGACAGACCAATTTGAAATCTTTAAACCAATAAAAGCTAAACCATTATCAGAGATAATTAATTCTCGGGCACCAAATCTAGATACCAAATCCTGATAGAAGCTTAAAATAGAAGATTCATTTGCTTCTTTCAAAGCAACAACTTCGGTCCACTTAGTGAAATAGTTTGTAGCAGTTAAAATCCACTTGTGGCCTGCACTTGAAGGCGGGTTTATTGGTCCAATGAAGTCAAGACCCCATTTAGCAAATGGTTGTTCTACTTTGATAGGGTGTAGTGGTAAGGCTGCAAGCCTTTGCTTACCTGCAAATAGTGAGCACTTTTCACACCTTTTCACCCAAGCAAATGCATCCTCAAATAGATCTAGCCAGTAATAACTGCCCTACATGATTTTCAAGGTTGTTGTCCTTGCAGTAAAATGTCCTCCTAAAGGTCCATTGTGGAACTCTTCTAGCATTTTATCAACCTTATCTGATTCAATACATCTCAGTAGTACACCATTAAAAAATTTTCTATATAAAACACCTTCAATAATAGCATAAGGAGCAGCCTATAATTTGTAATACCTTCTTTCTCTATCCAAACCTTTGGGGCATTCACCAGTCTACAAATAGTGAATCATTTGCTACACCCAACTATAAGTAGAAGTTGGAACATCAACTGCTTCTGCATTATTTAGCACTGTTTCAGCATTTTCTTCTTGTTCTTGGCTATGCTCTCCATTTCTAGCAAGTTGCTCGCATAAACCCTTGCCCCTAATCAGCTCAGTTACCTTAATATTGACATTAAATTCCATCACTTTTTTTACCTAACCAGCTCTTTTATCATTTATTTCTTTGTTAAGTAAAAAATTCTTAATAGTTGGGTGGGTGACCATCAACTAAATTTGATTATTGGATAGCATATGTTTGAATTTTTTGAGGCTTCTAACAACAGCAAAAACATGCTTCTCAACAAATGAATATTTTACCTCATAATCATGCAATACCTGGCTGAAAAATGCCACTAGCTGCTCCAAGCCTTCATCATTTTGTTGGCACAACATGGCTGAAATGGTATCAGCCCCCCCAAAAGTATATAAAATGAAATCTTTTTTGTAGTTGGGATTAATGAGGGTAGGGGCAGCTGCGAGAGCTTCTTTGATCTGCTCGAAGCTTCTCTTTCCTTCATTAGTCCAATTAAAAGGCACATTCTTCTTAAGCATGGCAGTGAGAGGTTGTAACAAAGCTGCAATATTGGGAATAAACCTTCTCACGAAGTTAATTCTACCAAGAAATCTCTGTAAGCCTTTCTTGTGTGCATGCAATGGTAAATCAAGAATTGTAGAAACTCTTTCTGAGTCAATGGAAATACCATGCTTTGAGATAATATGTCCCAAGAGTTTACCTTCATGAACATAAAATATGCATTTCTTCAGGTTCAGAGAAACTCCAAACTCTCTACATCTCTGAAAAATCTACTTCAAGTGATCAAATTGTTCATTAAAATCTTTTGAAAAACTGTTATATCGTCTAAATATACCAGAACTATTTTTTTCATAAGGGCATGAAAGGCCATATCCATTACCCTTTGAAAGGTTGCCCCTGCATTGGACAAACTGAATGGCATTTTCTTGTAGGCCATGGTACCCCACTTAGTTTTAAATGTTGTTTTGTATTGGTCCTCCTCCTTCACTAAAATCTGGTTATAGCCTGAATATCCATCCAACAAAGAAAATCTGTCAGAACTAGAAACAGTTTACAAAATATGTTCCATTGAAGGGAAAGGATAAGGATCTTTTAAAGAAGCTTTATTTAGATCATGGAAGTTGACACAAAGTTGAATCTCTTCATTCTTCTTTCTAACTGGTACTAAGTTTGAGACCCAAGATGTATGCTTTATAGGGAATATTATACTGCTCTCAATTAACTTGTTCATCTCAGCTTTCATCAGATGCTCAAGTTTGGGATTAAGTGGCCTTTGTTTCTACCTCACAGGCTTGGCATTGGTCTCTAACTCAATGGTATGTTGAGCTAAACCAGGATCAAACCCTCTTAAATCTTTATACTCCCATGCAAAAACATCACTAAACTCTTGACATAACTGAATAAAAGATTGTTGTTGTACTTTAGTGCATACCTTTCCCAACCTAAGCAGTTTACCTTTGAATATCTCCACTGTCTCGCAGTGTTCTTGCTTCATAGTCATGCTGCACTTGTCCTTTCTGACCTGATCATATGAGTTGAAAATAGATTGTAATGTTACTAGTCCATTGGATAGCTTATTAGACTTCAGTTGTACAATTTGATTGTCATATTGCTACTGCCACTTATGCTAGTTATCAGCTACAAATTCTGCTTCTGCAATCAAAAAACTCAAAATTTGCTCATCGCTATCAAAAACTTGCCAACTCACACAATTGTCAGGTACAACTGGTCTAACAACCATTTTTACATATGGTTGTACCTCTATGTTATGAATTTCATTCTGAATCTCGAACTGAGATCCTAAGGTAGAAATCTTATCTGCATGTTTATTTTGATTTATGGGGATTGAAAGCAGATTAAAAGCATCAAAATTTTTAATTAAATCCCAAACTTGATGCTTGTACTTTTTGAGCAAGTCATTTTTAGTAACATTTAAGTTTCTAACCTGATTTACAATTTACTCAGAATCACCATAAACTTGTAAGAACTTTATACCTCTTTTCTGAGCCCATTCTAAACCATGAATCAGGGCTTCATATTCAACTACATTATTTGTACAGCTGAAAGCAAACCTTAATGCTAAATAGTACTTGTCTCCATTAGGTGAAACAAGCATAGCTCCCCCACTAGCACCTGTTTTACTTCCTGATCAATAAAAGTACAACTTCCAAAGTTGATTCTCTTGCTATTTAGGTTGATTTTGATCCTTAACTAGATTTGGAGTCACTACATCAGGTTCATGAATCATATAAATGCCTAATCCTACCTCATTGTTTGACGGAAAGGGTTGTCTTCATGATCCTCAGCTGTCCACTCGTCTAGATTAATATCTTAAGTAGGTGTGTTGGGGTCTAGGATCATGGATTGATCCTCCTACCCATGGGTGATGTAGAGGTTAGCATTTATTAGGCTAGGGACATATGGCTCAACATGGTCTTTGGTAAGGGGCTCAGATTTTATGCTCACTTTTGTACCATATCTCATTCTAAAAAATAAATGGGACCGACTAGAAGATAAAAACCCACCCAATTTAGCAGTGAAGTCCTTGGAAAGGCAAATAGCAAAGTGAGGTGGTAGGTATATGATATGAATGTCATGATGGATTGCAAAATTAGGACAGGCATGCTCAGTATGAGGTAGATTTTTAATTATCCCACTAGTATTAATAGCAGATCCCTCTAGTTGGACTACTCCCTTTGAAAGTGGTTCATAAACTAATTCCAATGTATCAGCTAGACTCTTGGGCATGACAGAACTACTTTCTCCAGAATCTATCATACAATTATGAACAAGCTTGTCACCAATGATAAAACTCAGGGAAAAGGGAGGAGGTTTTACCTCTTGAGCTTGTTGTTTGTTCTTAATCTCTAGGCTATTTGCAAGTACCACCTTAGCCTTTTCTTGGCTAGCAGCTTCAGAGATGGAAATCTCAGCCAAAGCTTCTTGTAATAAGTCCTTTTGACCAAGAACATGTAGTGCATCCATCACCGACATATTGACAGTGGCTTTCTTAAGGTGATCAACAACATTGAAGGAGACAGGACTTACCCTTTGCTACCCTTTAACAGTAGCAGCATCATTTTGCCTTTGTGAAAGCTATGATTGCACCTTAGGCTGATCCTTTATGGGTATAGCTTGACCTGTTTGCAGAATTTGCACCTTTAGTTGTCCTGCAGGGACAGCCTGTGAAGAAGAAACTTGAATTTTATCCTTAGCAGGCTGCTGTTGAACATTTACAGCTTGTTATTCCAAGTCAACAACCCTCTTTTTTGACCTTGTGTTGGTTGAAATAGGTGTGTTTAACTAATTCTGACCTTGAGGATAACTTACACCATAAAATTCAATGCCTTGCCAATTCATTAAGGCCACATCAACATTCTCTTGTTGAGCTGAAACCTCATTCGAGACACCTTCTAAACCACTATAACTGTCCTGCACCATAAGAGCCTGATTTCTCATACCATTTGTACATGCAGCCTGGTTATGGGGCTGGTGACATGGATAACACCAATCACGGTCTTGTGCCCTGTTGTTCTGAGTGGGTACAAGCTCTTTTAAAGTGCTGACAGCATTAGGATTATAAGACTAGAAAGGTCTAGGGTTGCAATTTCTTCTTTGGCCCTGAGGATCAGCTTGAAAAGGTGGCCTACTTGGCTGATTAGACTAATATGGGGCTTGATATGGTTTATGTTCTTGGCCAATCTGCTTCTTGATATTTACTAACTCATTCCCAAAGGTTTTTAGTATGTTTTTAATCTCTTGAAATTCTTGATATTGGGCTATAATAGCAGTTTCTTGAGTTGTCGCTTGATATCCTATTGCTGGAACTGGAGAGACAACAACCAAAGGGGTTACAGCCAAGGGCACAGGTTGTTATATTTCAGGAAAAATGGGTAAAGGAGGCCTTGGGGCTATTTTCCCTACTTGAATAAGGCAATTTTTTGCTCTAACAACAATCTCAAAAGCATTAGGAAGGGTAGACCCACCCATATACTGAATCATTACAAAAATTTCACTATTTAAAGCCTTAAGATAGAATAAAAATGCATGCCATGGCAAAGGATTTACCGTTGCGGGAATTCTATCCCAAGTCCTCTGAAATCGATAGTTGAAATCTACCATGTTCTCATGAGGGGTTGTTTTGATGGTGCTCAATTGCTCCATCAATGATAGATGATTAGACTTGTCTTCAAAATGCCTATGTAATCTGTCTCCCAGCTGATCCCATGTCATTATTGAATTCTTTGCAAGACCTCTAAACCATTGCAAAGCTTTACCCTTTTGTGATGCAGCAAACAGTCTGATTGCTACATTTTCTTGGGTAATATTATGCACCGAGCATAGCATTGCCATATCCTAAATGTGTTCAATAGCTGTAGTCTGATCTTCTCTGGTGAAATATGGCTGACCTTTGAGGACTGCAACTAGAATATCATCATGTTGGGCAAGTTATAATGAGCTACCCCCGTTAAAAGGTACAAATACAAATAGTCTGGCCATTATGGGTAACTGTACTATCATCACCGAACTACTATTTCTTTATATTGGAGTTGGAGGACTGAGTCTCAGAGGTGTTGATCTTGACCTCTTTGATGAATCAACTATTCTACTTGCTACCCTACCCCTTCTTCTTAGTGGAGATAGTTGCAAATAGTCCAATGAATCTAAACTAGATCTAGTTTTCATAAGCTAGATACACTAGATCTGCATGCAAGACCAGAGAAAAATAGAGTTGCTAGGTATGTTGAAAGGAACCTCCAAAGCCTGGAAAACTACTGCATATACCAGAACAATAGCTTTAAGAATTGAAAAACTTCTTTGAAAACAATTTCAGGGTCCCAATGGGTGTGCCAAAAACTGTTATCAATCAAAGTATGCACCCAAATACCTATTGACACATGGGAACACTCCTAGGCCTGTGGGTTGCCTAAACTTGGAGTGAACCTCCAGAATGAGCTGGTTCTCCTAATGAATCTTCTAATCTAAATGATCTTCTGGGGAAAAGGGATAGAGGATAACTGAAATAGAAAACTAACTTCTAAGGATGATTAAACAAGATTCTAACTTATTTAATGCTTCCACTCACAATCAAACTCTTAATACATCTACCTTCACAATCCCACTTGACACATGCAACACATAAGTAATTTGTTTGAAGGTTTACAATTAAACACAACAGACAACCTGCATTACATGAGACTTCTACATACAAGTTTGCAATAAAGAGACGTAACAAAGGATCTAATTTATGTGATCACAATGAAACATCAAATCAACACTGCAAGATGAGACAAGACTAAATGGGAAAGGAACTTTATTGTCTTATTTATCTGAAAGGAGTATGCAAAATGAGATTGAGTAAAAAGTTTGCAATGCTCTCTGTTAGTGAGCCAAAGAGAAAGAAACAACTGAACAGAACTAAGAAAAAACTAAATTTCTCTCCAACATATCCTCTAATTTTTTCCAAGATGGAAAAATAGGAAAAATGCCAAAAAAACACTCTGAAAGCAATCCTCCAAGTCATTTTTGAGATCCATAAAAATCCTTAAAAATTGTGCCCAAAATGGGTGTAAAAGTTGCAAAAATCCTCTGTCAAGTGGCCACACCAAAATCTTTACAAAAATTAGGTTTTATTTGCTCAATTAAAGCTCCAATTTGTCTTATTTTTCCAACTTCGCCCAGAAGAAAAAAATCAAATCCATAACAAAATCATGCCTAGATTATATCTATTTTAACTACATAATAACAAATATTTTAAAGCAATTTATAAAAAATTACTTATTTAAATATCGTTTTACATGGATTTGCAGCTTTATTTCCTATTTTGCCTCAATTTGATTTTTTGCAAAAATAATGCAAGGCTTGATTTTATACTTTATAAAAACTATACAAGGCTCTAGATGTCTTATTTTGCCAAGTATATACATTCTATGATATCTAACTTTTCAATAAAAAATCATAAAATATGGAGGCATAGTAAATAGTTTTACAAAAACAAAAGCCTATAAGGCTTATCCTCCATTCAATCTGCAAATGGTCTCCAAGGGCATATGAACTATCTTCAAAGTGACTAAATGAGTTTAAGGCACAATGCCTAGGCAATCAATATCAAAAAAAGACCTAAGGTATGTGAAAATCCTAAGTCATGAGATTAGGTATCAGCAAGGTGAACAATAACACCATGATGGGCATTAGTTAAGGTATATGAAAAT
Source organism: Cunninghamia lanceolata (assembly GCA_027924645.1). Classification (NCBI taxonomy): domain Eukaryota; kingdom Viridiplantae; phylum Streptophyta; class Pinopsida; order Cupressales; family Cupressaceae; genus Cunninghamia; species Cunninghamia lanceolata. The sequence goes on along the minus strand of BSBN01000213.1, from coordinate 25,398,433 downwards.
GAAAATGATGTGATAAAATGCCACAATTGGTCTTAGGGCAAAAAGATAACCCTAAAACAAAACACACTTTTCCCTAGTTTCTTGGGCTCATTTTCACTTTTGAACTTCGATGAAAAGATCTTTTCTCGGTAGCCGCCATCATGGCTAGGGTTTGAAGTCGAAACCCTTAATTTTCTCTGGCATTTTCCTATGGATTTCATTGGATCTTACATAGATTTTGACAAGAAATGATAAGGTGAGACTAATCTGCACCCATTCAATTGATTTTTCTTCATTCTCTGAGGCAAAAACTTAGCCTTTAAGCTGACTATAGCTTATCTAATGCATTCTCTTTACTCTCTATATGAGGCCACCATGGATGATTTAATTGAGCCCTTTTAAAGGCAAAATGAAAGCAAACAAATGGGTAAAACCCACAGCTCTGTACATATTTTCCACTTAGAACAAAGGTAAGCTTGAAATTTTTGAACTCTACCTACACTCCTTTGCATTTGACTGTAGCATGAAGCTTGATATGGTATTTACAGCTCACAGCCTAGGCTTGAATTTCTGAGTGCTTTCTTTTGTTAAAGATGAGTTCAAAACTCCATACTTTCCTTTTGTATTTGAAACAGTTGCTATACTTCTGAGCACTCCTTTTATGTCTTCCATTCTCATTCATAGAAGGCCACGAGTTTAATTAGATTTCTGAGCATTTTTTCTTTCATACGAACTCGAATGTCTCATACCTCTTTTGTATCTATATTTTCACTGGAAACCCCAAAGTGGGTTTAACTCATTATGAGAAAAAATCTCTTCACTCTCTATCTGTGTCTGCGGTTATAATGATATAAAAAAGGGTTTCATTTCTATCATTTCCTATATAATTGACATCAAACCCTCATATTATTATTCATTTATGAAAATACAGTAAAACAAACACTGTACTGGACTGTGGCTTAGCATATCTGATCCTATATCATTACTGAGTGTTTCTCAAACCCTTATGAGTTTAGAGCTCATAACCTCTTCCTGTATTTGCTTCTGTTCCATACATAATGATAAGGGTTTGATATTTTACAAAGAAAATTTATTCTTTGACTGCAACTTTCTTGAACATGAACTGGGTTTTCTTTAATCATTTTCTGTTCAAAACTATATTTCTCTCTAGTCCCTGAAAATGTAAAAACAAAGCTTCTCCTTTTGGTATACTGGTTTGTGGCTCTTGATGTATCTAGTTCTGTAGGTGTTTTCCCTCTATGCAAAATAATAAGGGTTTTGTAACAATACAACTCTTAGGCAGCAAGTCTTGATAATATGAACTGGTTTTTCTCCATTCTCTACATATAGAAGACAGTAACATTATCCTATTCTTCTAATATGATAATGCAAAATACAAACTTTCATGGGCTCAAACTCTTTATTTCATCTATAAAGATTACTATAGGAAGAATGTATGATGAAGCATTATCTCCATTTGACTTTCATTGTAGTCACATGATATCTCTACTATCCTATTTCATTTACCCTTTCTGCAACAACTATAGATGAACATGGATGTTTATTGTTTCAACTCATATAGTTATGTATTTGTGTATGTTCCATTTGATGACTATTGCACTTGGCATTGATCTCTGTATATACTTCCTATAGAGGAATATGAATGTTGAGCTATCATAGGTACTGCCATTTTCATGCTTTCTTTAAAATGGATCTCTTGATACTCTAAAGAAAAATCCTCATTCTCTAATCATCCTTAATGACAACTGCACACATTTTGATCATTATAGCACTCTTGTCTATCTACTCTATGTACACTTGATGATCATACTCAAGCTATGACATGGCATTGACTTCATACAATCAAATTCATTGTATCACATTAAATACGAGCTTACCTACATATCATATTGAGTGGTGGACACTACTCCACTTCACTGGCTGAGACATGGACATTCTGTATATGCACTGCAACTGTATCTTCATGGCATCAGTTTGATTGTCCTACAGTTGATCATGAAGGTGGAATGGTTGTCCATCTGTTACTTACCAGCTTGATCACTCATATATGATAAAAATGCTTATTTTTTCATAATTGATGCCATTCATATGATATGCCTGAAGTACTTTTAATTGATTGAGTGATGTTGTTCATTTGGCAACTGTGATTTGGCACACAAATATTGTAACTATACCTATAACTTATGATGATTTGGTTGTTCCATTACTCTTGCTGTTCCAATATGGTTATATGAATTCATACGAGTGACATTGTGACAACAAACAATAGCAATAGATATTCTAATGTTGTTCATACCTTTTGTTCAGCTTCATGCCTCTTTAGGTAGCATTGAATAATCTCACTATTCATTAATGGTTCTCACTTCAAGTCACCCTGAACTGACAATCATGGATGGACATTGATCTTGAGACTCTTATAATCACTCTATGAATTACTCTTTCAGTTTAAATGTTCCTCTTTGCATAGTATGAATAAGTACTCCTATCTCATTCCCCTTGAGACTCAGGGGTAACATGCTAAGCTCTACCCTTGTGGGAGCCCACTTTGCACCACATGCTGAAATGTCTTCAAAACAACGACATAACTTCTTCTATACTTGCACAAGAAACAAACATGAACAAATAAATAGTTTAAAATAGTGAAGCTCAATGATCATTTCATTTCCAGTTCCTCTTGTCTATGGATGATTTGTATCTAATTCAATACATCACAAACATTGTATTATGTCTCTACCCGATGAAGTTCATGGGATACACCATATCTTGAGCTCTAACAAAATCCTCTCCATCTCTTGCAGGTTTATCAAAGGTCGGGAACAAAGGGCAAGCTATAACAAGGATCAACTCAAGACCTTTACAGGTAATGATAGATATGCTCTATCTTATTTACTTCATTTCTTTTGTTTTTGTAGATGCATAGTATACTCTCTGTTATGTATTGACTAAGCTATTCCCACGGCTTGTGTGGGACACATGATCTGTCTTGCTTTCATTCAATGTAATGTTTATTCCATTTGTATCTCATTTGTAAAATTGAATGATCATTGTAATAAAATGAAACAACTCCTTTAACTGATGAATACTCTGCAATGCATGAATGATGAACTGAATCTCTTTCCTTTGTTAAAACATTGATAAAACTAAATCTTTCAAGCACCTTAACTATGCAAAAACATTGTAGCAGAAAATGTTAAAAATCCTTCATCTTAAGATAGAAAAATGTTTCAGCTCTGCCAATTTGAGATGTAAGTGAAAAATTGGCAACACTACTATTTGATGATGAGCAATGCAAGTTAGTAGTCTAAGTTGAGTTGCAAATTTGTACTTTAATAAGTTAACTTTTTAACCCAACTTCGTCAATTTTTAATATTTCTAAGACAAGCACCAAGTGCCAAGTAAATTTATATTTGTGAAACACATTTACAATTGATTCACCCAATGTTGAAACAATAAATAATAATAAAGTTTTGTACATGTAGTAGAAATAAATTGACTAATAGCAAGCAACTACATTAAATTGACTCTACTATTGCCATTAATAAAATTTTTAAGATATCAAATGGGCATTGGTTGATCTAGGAGGTTTATCATTTGGATATCAAAGTTTCAAGATTTGATATGATGAATTTGATTGTAGAAGATGGCTAATTAAAGATTAAGGTATTGTAGCCTATCCAATCAAACATGTGACATTATTACCAATCAAGATTAGGATTCACCCATTGTTCCATCTTCTATTTTGTTACAAATGCAATAAATGTTTCTAGGTGGAAGCTATACATTCTGACACAATAAATATAGAATCATTTGCAAATAATAATGATTTTTCATAGTTTTGGAATAGGTCTAGGGACTTCTATAAATTTATTAGCATCTTCCTTTTGTGTTGTTTGTTTCTTTTTTCATTCTTAGTGATCAAGATGAGTTAGTTGACCCCTCTCTATATTTCTCTCTTTCCTTACAAGTAGTGAAATTATCAATTTTGCTAGATACGAGAAGAAAAAACTAAAGGTATTTTTGAGTGACTCGCATTTGGTTGACGACGTTGTCTATGAAATTATTGGTCTTGATATTCTCTTAGAATTTTCTCAAAAATCTATTCAGCGACATCGTGTCTACATTTCTATGAGAATTAATGGACTTGCTTAATGACCCATGTCTAGTATAGATGATCAATAAGGTTGTGATTCAGGAATCACTTATCCGTGGAGATAAACTTGATTTAGCTTTAAATGATTATGACTATGACTAGGGACCATGGAATAGGGTTTGGATTTTTTATTTACATGTGTTAGAGTGCTCATTTGTAACTAATTACATTCTTGAGGAGGTAAGGACACTTGTTAGAGGCTCATTGGAATCCTTTGACATGGCCCTTAGTATACATAATGATTTGTGTGTCTATTTATTATGAAGGACAAAGTCTATTATTTATGATGCATCTTGTCTTCTTTGAGTGGCTGTTGTTAGGGGACACATCAATGGGGGCTATTATTTAGTCATTAACAAGTTTGTTCTGAGTTTTCTAAATTTTTACATCTTTTAAATTTTTCATTATTTGCATATGCCTTTATCAAGGTTCGGGTAAGGGCACTTTGGCTTAGGGCTATCAATGTAATCCTCTATAAAATCTTTTATTTATTATAATATTATAGTACGGGTTTCTATGTAAATTGTAATTGTAGTCATTTCTTTTAAATTTTTATTTTATTATTTATTTTATTTTTTTAATAAAAAGGTGATAGTACACCCATACTCTATTAAATGATCATTATCAGTATTTTTTTGTTTTATTATTTATTCTTTTTGGTTACTAACTTAATTATTGAATTTTTATTATTTATGATTATTGATTAATTTAGGAAGTATCATAATGCAGAATATTTATAAAAGTAAGGTTAATCTAAGTCATTCACTTGTTGACACTTGTCTCTATTTCAAAATCTTTATGTACAAATTTGGATGTGTCAGAACTCTAACCTGGAACAGAACTTAAGCCATTCATAAATGATCATTGACAATATAAATTTATTATGCTATTATAATATGGGATACTAATTTAAATTATAATTGTAGTCATCCATTTTAAATTTTTGTATTATTATTTATTATTTTTGGTTAATAACTTAATTCTTAAACTTTTATTATTTATGATTATTGGTTAATTCTAGAGGTATGGATATTTGTAAAAACTAAGGTTAATTTGAATCATTCACTCATTGACACTTGTCTCTATTATAAAAATCTTATGTACAAATTTGGGTGTGTCAAAACTTCAACCTAGAATAGAACTTAAGTCATTGATATGTGATTGTTTGATGATGTAAATTTATTATAATATGGGTTATCAATATAAATTGTAATTTTAGTCATCCTTTTTATATTTTTGTTTTATTATTTATAATTTTTGGTTAATAAATTAATTCTAGAAATTTTATTATTTATGTTTATTGGTTAATGTTGGAAGTATCATTATGCAGAATATTTAAAAAAAGTTAATCTAAATCATTCACTCATTAACACATGTCTCTTTTCTAGAAACTTTGTGTTCAAATTTGGGCATGTTAGAACTTCAACCTAGAATAGAATTTAATTCATTGATCTTTGATCATCCAATGATGTAAATTTATAATAATATTATAATATGTGATATCTATGTAAATTGTAATTGTAGTCATCTCTTTATTATTTATTAGTTTTGCTTAATAACATAATTTTAGAACTTTAATTATTTATGATTATTGGTTAATTTTTGAAGTGCCATTATACAAAATATTTGTAAAAAATAAGGTTAATTTGAATCATTCACTTGTTGACACTTGTCTATATTCTGGAAACTCTATGTTCAAATTTTGGTGTGTTGGAAGTTCAACCCAAAATAGAACTTAAGCATTCGATCTATGACCATCTGACGATGTAAATTTGTCAAATTATTTAATCCTTTTAAAGCTATAATTTTTCCAAGTAACTTAATCATTATAATTTAGCATATGATATTTTTGCCAGCCACATTATGATTTTAAAAAATATATATTTAGCACATTCACCAATTGATTAATTTTATATTTTTGAATATAGATCCATAATTCGCCACCTAACTTATTTTATTTTTTTGAATATAACTATAATTTTCACTAGTATTTTTTCAAATCAATCTATAATTTGCCAACAAAAACCACCAATGTGGATAAATTTAAAAAAATTCACCAACTATATTCTTTTTTTTAAAAAATAGGCATACATTTACCACAAAAATTATTTCCTTAGGCTAGGATTCACCATGACTTTAGAGCATTTATTAGGGGGGGTTTCTTAAATTTATCATTGGTTGGATTGAGAGAACTTGTACTTCATAAATTCATGGGAAGGATAGCAGATCTCTTTAAACAAACCTACAAGAGTGTCTACATTAAAGCCTAGTTTAAGATGAGTAAAACAAAAGTTTAATATTCAAATATTGAATCAGCTAAAGGAGACATAATGCATTGAGAGAATCTATCATTTCTATAGTTCAATTTTTATCAAAAGTGGTCAGAATTAGTTGAACCTAACCAACACATAATTTCAAAATGGGACACAATGTTTGTAGTGGAGGAGGGCAAAGCTTATTGGGATACTTGTTTTGAGGATCCTCAGTGCCCACAACTGACTCCCTTCCAAACAATGACAATAAAATGCAGATTTCAAATAACTACCATCATACAGAAGGCCTAAATAGTGGGAATTTTATCACTATAAGTTATTCCATTTTTCTACATGCATATAAGTAGTCTATTTAGTACTAATACCAACATAGTATTTTGATAGAATGTAGTAGTGTGATGATGATTCATGTTGTATTTTATGATTTCAAGAGTAGCCTTCGACAAAAGTGTAGAGTGTACAAGGTGAAGGGTCTTCTCTTGGCTATCTCTTGGAAGAATGAAAATGAGAAGGTTAATAGTATGTGTATGCTCTTGATCTAAGATGATTCTATGGATTGGTAACCTATATATAAATAATAGTAGTTTTCCTTAAGAAGAATATCCACATTAATAGCCCTTTCCAATTTCATCATCTCAATCCCTTGAGACATTTGTTTGTTGTACCTTGCATGGTTAGAAAAAAATCTATTTTACAGGTTATATAATTTCTTCATCATAACATAAATATGTCTTAGTTCTGTATTTCTAGTACACCTCACCTTCATCTTTGTAATAATATTGTGTGATCTAAACTTTTAGTATCAATTCCAGTTTGAACTTGCAAAAATTAGATTTTCATGATTGAAGCCTACAAATGAAACACAAGTCTAATATGACTTAAGCACAAAACACTTACAATTTATGTGAGAAAAAAATAAATGGAAAAATTTTGTGCCTTCTCACTATGAAGCTATGAATTCCACATAGTTGTATATGTTTCTAAATTTGTCATAGACATTTAAACCCAAAACAATTACCCTCTGAATTCTATTAATGTAATTTCTTCTTTACGTGTTCTTGAATTCATATTTTGAATACATTATTTCTATTTTTGGTTAATAATACCCTTAGTTAATTTCTTACTTTCAATTGGTCTCATGTTTGAGAAGGGTTCTTACTTGAATAAGGTTTTCATAATGTTTACATCTATAAATAGAGATACATAAGGGACTAGACTCTCTTCAGATAGTGGAAAGCATGTTTATTTGGATGAAAAGCTACATGGTCCTAACACCTGTTATATCTTATAATTAGACACTATTACTAGTTCCACTTGATAGGTGAAAAGGAAATAAAAATGTGTGTGTGTTTTGTAAATGAGTAATTTATGATAATTAATTAAATGTAAAAATTAGTAAAGTGAATTAAATTCATAAATAGTAATAAATGAGGAGAGATATTTTTTAGGTTTATAATCAAAGAATAAATGTTAATTGATGAAGACAATGAGATTTACGTGCCTTGAAATTTGGAAATTTCTAGAGAATGTAGTATGTTGTTTTATTGATTTATATTAAAATGAGTCAAGCATAAATGTTGCTTCTATTCTTGTAAAGATTTCTTTGATGAGGAATTAGAAAATTTCATTTAGATCCTTTGGTTTGAAACTGATTGGGTTGGATTGAGAAAACCTATAGTTCATAAATTCATGGGAAGGATAGTAGAGCTCTTCAAACAAACTTGCAAGAGAGTCTCAACCTAGTTTAAGATGAGTAAAACTAGAGTTTAATATTCAAATTTGAATCAGCATTTTGTAGGCTTGAAGACAAAAATCATAGAGCCAAATTAAAATTAAATTTAAGTCTAAACTAAAATAATAATTATGAACCATTTCAAAACTCTAAAAATATATGTAGCTCTACAAAAGGAGATGTGAAGGAATAAGTCATTAGAATAAATATCTATGAAACATCTTGCTACAAGTAATGTTTTTGTGTATTTTAATAATATTTTAATAAATGTATGGCATTGGATAGGTTTCTTTAATCATCCACTTAATTTAAAAGAAAGTATTATCCTCAAAGACATGGACTTATTATTGTTGAATTGCAAAACTGCACAAAGTTAAACTTCAAGAGTTGAGCACCAACTCCTCTCTTGAAAGGAGATCAAGTGATCTCCCAAGGTCTCAAGGGTTATTAGGTCATAGTTGGATAGGATGACTCATTGGTTTAATGTATTTTGTTTTAACAAGGGTCCTATTTGGATTCCTATCATATGATGGTATTGAGCTCAGTTTGAGAGGTTCCAAAATTTAAGGAATTAAAAAAAATTATTATTTAGAAAATTTAGACTACTTACTAATTTATAGAAATTTCTTATAGTAAACTCTTTTAAATCTATTTTATAAAAAAAAATGGGAGTACAACTAAAATTGAAAATGTTAAATACTATTAAACATGGTTTAAATATTTACCACCACTACATATATTATTAATAGAAAATTAAACTAAAATTACAAACAAAATAAACTAATCAATTAAACAACTAACTTTAACCATTTAAGATTAATCCAACCACTAGATTTATACATATACATTATTGATTGTATCCAACCACCAAATCTATACATATACATTATTGATTGTATACATTTCCAAACAAAAAAACTCATTTTAAGAGCTCTATAAAAAAAATAAAAAAAACTAAAAGAAAATAAAAGTTTACGGTTCCTATTCTATTTAGTGAGAAATAAAATTTAAAAGAGGGAAAGGGTAAAGAGGAAGAAAGAAGAGTATATTGTCCTTATCTAGAAGATATGATTTTTGGTATGTAATTCAAACAAATGTTGAACCAATCTCTATTTGATCTACAACTGCACAATTAGGGACACGAGCTGGTGCTATCTTTTGTGGATGAATTGATTTGTGAGATCCAAGCTAGTCTCCACCATATTCATGTGCAAGTGGATGCTCAAAAATCACATACTAGAAATTGACAATGTTTTTCTTTTAAAATCTATTACATCAATTCAAATTTTATTCCATGAGTTCCACATAGAGAGGACAACATAGGGCAGGGGCCCTGGCTCGATTGGCTAAGTAATTCCGTTGCGGTAAAGATGGTCACGAGGTCCAGTCTCCCCCCTGCCCACCTGATAATTGTAACTGGTTCATAGCTCCGGTCAAAAGCGTTTACCCATGAATTAAAAAAAAAGGACAACATCTCATAAAATACAAGTTCTATGAAATTATGTATACAAAAATGCTTTTTATAACTTGAATATTGTTGTGGCAGCAATACAAGACATAAGAAAATACAAAAACTTCCCACAACTGCTGGTCTCTCAAAATTATATCTAATGAATCCCTAAAAAATAAATTTCTCCCTTTTTTATACACCTCCCCTTTGCTCCATTTTTTAATCAATTTTTTTTGTTGTTTGTACTCCTCCTTTGTTGCACATATGCCCTCCTTTGTTCATCATAGGTGCCTTCTATTTGAATTATGGGTGCCCCCATGGAGGTAGGTGACCTATATGGTAATAGGTACCCCCATTTCTTTTACTTCACACTTCCATTTTGTATTTTGAATGTTATTACAACTAATAAGCATACAAACACCTATTGTTGCTCATACACCTCCTTAATATCTTTCATTTTTTAATATTGTATACAGTTCTATTTTGAATTAGCGCATCCCTCCATTTAAGTGTCTAGCTGTGTATCTTATTTATCTTGGATGAAATGAGGCACCTATTTAATACATATTTAAATTTATTGTGATTTACCTTCTTAAATCCCTGTGCCTCTTTTCCATTCTCACACTCCTAGCTTTTGCATATTTTACTCTCTTAAATACATTTGAATGATGTCTATATTAAATGTCCCTACTATCAATTTAATAGAGGCACCTAATTTGCATCTCAACATAGGTGACCCTTATGTCTTTCTCTTACATGCTATTTTTTAAAGGATTTCTATGCACCCATGTACACCTATGCATAAGCGCTTAGTTGTGCATAAATATATCCAAGTAGGCCCCTACTCATGGAAATATCTCCCTTTTAATGTTGTTTCAATCTCTATTTGTATATCTCTACACTTAGGTGCCCATCATTTTTATTTTATTTTATTTCCATCCAACTCAAGATATTGACTTCACGCATTGTCTTCATTAAATCATGCCTCCTGGCTACACATCTAGTTACCTTTGTGCTTTGTAGATTTTTCCCTTAAAATATAGTAAATTCTCCTTTATACACCTCTAATCATGAAAATATTTGGTGTTGTCTTTCTTTTAAATAAAATAAACCTCTTTTCATTAAAGCATTGGCCTTTTATGATTTTCCTATAAATTTAACCCATTCTCATTAAATAGAGTTGTCTCCACTTTGTATGGTATTCCGCGTTCCATTTAATTCCTTAGCCATGTGCAATTCACCACAATCCAAAATTACATTTTGGTTAAGTCAACTCAAGCAACTTGCACAAAGAGCAACATAAATTAGATTTTTTTAAAATTTTAAATAAATCAAAATTAAATAATCATTTAATAAAATATAATTTATGTCATGTCTAATTATGAGATTACAAAATTCATGATTTTAGACCTCAACTTTAATGTGGCAGATCTAGATCATTGCATGATTTCCATGGGGTAATAATGTCGTTACAATTAACATAAATTCAAATTCTATTGGACCCAAGCATCCAAATCTATCTTAGGTTAGCTTTGATCTTGAATTTACATTTTTTAATGCACAATTTATCCGAAGCTAAAGATAGACCTATGATGGGTCACAAAACATAGCAATCCTTAAAAACACATGGAGGATTTTGAGGAAGCGGTATAGCAATATAGGAGAAGATATGGCATTACAGAACATGAGTAGAGACCACCTATCAAACCTATGAAGGCATAGTGACCATAATTTGAGTCAAAAATTGATGTCTTAGATTGATTACTATCATGACTCGTGAATCAACATAACAATAGACACATGGATATGTACATTAAATTACAAATCTAGGGGGACTATGTACAATGTGGTCTACTAGTAGATATAGAGTAGGAAGAGAGTAGGAACTGAAGTGCTTAAGGAAAAATAAACTATATGATAGAATAAATAAGTAATGGAGAGAAGAAGTGGCTAAGAATCACAATGCACTAGACATAGACTCGAAAGCTCAAAGACAAACATGTGACAAACAAGATAGACAAAGAAAAATAAACATACACAAGTCCCTAAGTGCCATGATTTCATGAGAAATTAGGGGAATGTTGTAATAACAAAAACAATTATGAAGTAACATTGCCACATTGTTATATAAATTAATCTCACTAGACGGTGGGACTACAACACCCACACCCACATATGTAGAATGTCCCCTTACAAGAATCTAAATTCCAATCAACTAACTACACTAGCCCTGCATTAACTATCATCATTCATTAAGAAAATCATCCCATTAGAATTTATTATAACTTGAGATTTTGACAATGGTAATAAATTGCAATTAAATTAAACTTCTATAACATGGTAGAGTGTAAATAATTTGTGTTGAAATTATTACACATATCTCCTTGAGTGAAGAAAAGCATAATGTGATCTTATATCTTAAATCTAATTTAGTCCCAAGGAGAAAGAAAGGATTCAACAAGTTGTGTAGAGAAGTGAGATATGTCAAAGCAACAATCATAGACCATGTACTTTCTTCTCACCTACTGATGGACCCTTGCTAGTCATAGATTTACACAACAATATAATGGTCTCAAACAAAACAGAGATTTAGAGTTATTGACAGGAGATTACTCAATGATTATATCAAAAAATAGGAAGCATGTAATGCAAATTCTTACTAACATTAAAAAATTCACACAAATAGAATGTAAGACTCAAATCTTAGTCTTAGATATTTCATAATCAAAGCATTACAAGGTCTAACAAATGGCCTGCAACAATCAGCGTCTTCTAACTACATTCAATAGTTTTATCTCCTAAACTCTAATCTATCTGTTGCCTTCTTGTCATTTTTACTTCCTTCCTTTGCATTCTATTTCGTCCTCCTATTTCTATCTCCAACCTTCTCTGCACAGATGTGTCGATTCATCTTCTCCTTTACGCCTGATTCCCAGCTGTTGTTTCATCTTCTACAATAATCGAGGGTCTTCTAATTGTCGCTTCTTTCATTCATTCAGCCTTCTATCTTTCATAACAACCATCGACCTGTTGTCCATTCATCTTCTCCTATCCTGGAATGGTTTCATCTTCTAACGGACAGTTTCAATGCACGGATTCCTTACAGGTGTTGAGGGAATCCTTCATTGTGTACTGAAATGACTCTGCAGTTGCTCCAATCTGCCATCTATCAATTTGTAGAATGACCTACAATAGTTTAACCCAGAAGATAACGGCTCTGCACTCGAGCGACAAGAGGCTTCTAAAACAGAGTTTCATTCCTAGCAAGTGATAGGAGCAAAAAACATAGGGAGACAAGAACTCCTCATCAAATTTAGCTTTAGATAAGATAGGAGTTAAGAGATGACAACAGAAGGCAAAGAGCCACCTACAAAAGCTAACTAGAAAGAACCAAAACAACAAAGAGAAGAAAACCAAAATTGTAGAAAAAGATGCCCCTGCATCAAAATCCTGGGCAGGAAGAAATCTTGAGCTCTTGCTCATGAAGTCTACTACAGAATGACCTTTCTTAATGATCTCCTCCTCAGTGAGCCAGGAAGCATCTTCAACTAGTTGATTGCTCCATTTGACAAGATACTTGTAATACTGATGCTTACGTGTCTTCTTTAGCAATTATTTATCTAGAATGCATTCAATCTATGGTGGAGTAGCGACTGTCCCAGATTGTTCTTCTTGGATGAATCAGCTGCTTTAGCGTCATCTCCCTCTTTTCCCCCCTTGTATGGATATAAATCTGTTACGTTAAAGATGGGAGATATATTCAAATTTGCAGGTAGTGATATCTCATATGCATTGGTAGAAAATTTCTAAAGGATTTGGCATGGACCAATCTTCTCCATCTAAAGTTTATTGTATGTTCCTGTAGGAAATCTCTCCTTTCAAAGATGGGCCAATACAAGGTCTCCAACCTAAAACTGCAACTCTCTTTTCTTTTGATCAACATGCCTTTTGTACTGCAGATTACTGTCCTCAATGTTATGCTTCACCTTCTCTTGAATGTCATGAATGACTTGAGCAAATTCCTCACCATCTGCACTCCTCTTCTCCATTCTAGCAAGATCATGAAGTTCAAATACACCTCTTGGATGCATACCATACACCACATAGACAGGACTGAAAGCTGTGCTTTTATTTGGGGAATCATTATATACAAATTCAGCTTGTGCTAACGTGAGATCCCAACTTCCAGGTGAACTACCAAAAAGACATCTTAACAAATTGCCAAGGCTTTTATTAACAACCTCGGTCTTTCCATCCATTTGTGGATGATAAGTAGAACTAAAGTTTAGATTTGTGCCTAATTTCCTCCATAGAGTCCAAAAATGACCCACAAACTTAGTATCCCTATCAGAAATTATGCTTAGACTAGGAATACCATGCAACCTTACAACTTCTTTAAAGAACAAATTTGCAATGTTAGTGGCATCACTAGTCTTCTTGCAGGGTATGAAATGCACCATTTTGGAAAATCTATCTACCACAACAAATATTGAATCATTACCCCTTTGTGTATGAGGCAAACCCAAAACAAAATCCATACTCACTGAATCCCAAGGCCTGGTTTGAACTGGTAATGGCTGATAAAGCCCAACATTTTGGCTTCTTCCTTTAGCATGTTGACAAATTCTACACCTTTTCACATCTGCCTTCATCTTTGGTCAATAATAATGAGTGCTAAGTTGTAGAAAAGTCTTATCCTATCCAAAGTGACTAGCAAGACTACCACAATGTTTTTCCTTCAACAAATTATCTCTCATGGAGCCTCTAGGAATACACAACTCGTTTTCCTTAAACAACAAACCTTCTTGAATCATGTAATTCATCCATGGCTCTCTATCCTGACAAATAGGATCATTTCAAGCTACAAATGCTTCTCCAAAATTTGCATCCTCTGCATACAACTCTTTCAAACTTTCAAACCCCACACTGTTAGTTTGTATTTCACTCAACAATAAATTCTTCCTATTTAAAGCATCGGCAACTCTATTCATTTGACCACTCTTATGCTTCAAAACAAAATTGTAACTTTGAATATACTCATCCCAATTAGCATGCCTTTGATTCAATTTGTGTTGGTTGTTAATAAACTGCAAAGCATGGTTATCTGTATACACAATGAACTCCTTAGGCAAAAGCTAATGTCTCCATTTCTTGAGGGATTGAACCAAAGCATAAAACTCCAAATCATAAGAAGAAAACTCTCTTTTTGCCTCATTTAACTTCTCATTAAAATATGCAACCGGTTTTCCCTCTTGACTTAAGACTGCCCCAATAGCCAGAACACTAGCATCACACTCTACTTGAAACATTTTATCAAAATTAGTCAAAGCAAGTATGTGTTGTTCACTCACCTTCTTCTTGAGGAATCTAAAATTTTCTTCAGCCTCTTTAGTCCAAACAAAAGGTCTTTTATGCCCTTTAATAGTCTCCAATATAGGTGCTACAACATGACTGAAATTTCTTATAAATTTTCTATAAAAACTAGAAAGACCATGAAAACTCCTTCCCTCCATGACACTTCTTGGTGATGGCTAATCAAGTATGGCTTGAACCTTCTCCTTATCCATCTTCATCCCTTCTTTTGACACTACAAAGCCCAAGTAAACCAGCTTGATCTGCAACTTTTCTTCATGTAACCTTCTCATAACCTGCCTCAAATGCTCTATATGCTCCTCTTTGGACCTGCTAAACACCAAAATGTCATCTAAATATACAACCACAAATTTACCAATAAATGGTTTCAAAACCTCATTCATTAACCGCATAAAAGTACTAGGGGCATTAGACAATCCAAAAGGCATAACCAACCACTCATACAACCCATCACTATTCTCAAAGGTTGTTTTCCATTCATCCCCCGGTCTAATTCTTATTTGGTGATAGCCACTTTTCAAATCTATCTTAGAAAAATACATGGAACCACTTAAACAATCCATTAAATCTTCAATTCTAGGTATGGGAAATCTATATCTTAAGGTGATTTTATTAATTGCCCTTGAATCAGTACACATGCACCATTCACCTCCTTTCTTTGGAACCAACACTGCCAAAACAGCACAAGGGCTTAGACTTTCACTTATCAAACCCTTCTTCAAAAAATCCTCCACTTGCTTCCTTATCTCCTCATTTTCCATAGGTGTTAACTTATATGCAGCCTTATTTGGAAGGCTAGAACCTAGAATCAAATCCATGTAATGGCTAATGCTTCTAATAGGAGGCAATTCATTAGGCAGATCATTTGCAACAATTTCCATATTCTCATTAAAAATGTCTTGTATTTTCGTAGGCAACTCCTCCAACTTTGTAGAAGTCATTACACATCTAGGTTAGGAACCAAAGCATAACCAATTTCTTCATTTTTAAAATCATTCAAAAACTCTTTGCCACTTACCAT
Source organism: Cunninghamia lanceolata (assembly GCA_027924645.1). Taxonomy (NCBI): domain Eukaryota; kingdom Viridiplantae; phylum Streptophyta; class Pinopsida; order Cupressales; family Cupressaceae; genus Cunninghamia; species Cunninghamia lanceolata. The sequence continues at coordinate 25,382,434 of BSBN01000213.1, read as the reverse complement.
CATTACCTTATTTCTATTGTTGTTGTTGTCCTCTTCTTTCTCCTTTATGGGCAGTAAGGTACATGCTTGTCTCCATCCTTCTCAATGGTATAAGTATTCTCCTTTCCATCATGCATCGATTTCCTATCAAATTGCCACGGTCTTCCAAGAAAAACATGGCACACATCCATGGGCATTATATCACACAAAACACAATCCTTATAACTACCAATCTGAAAATCAACATAGGCTTGCTCACTAACCAATATTTGATGGCCTTTTTGTAACCAAGTCACTTTATATGGAGTAGGGTGTTTAATCCTTTTAAGATTCAACTTTTCTACCATCTTAGTTGCAACAATATTATCAGTGCTACCACTATCTATAATGACCTTACAACATTTACCTTGTGACTTACACTTGGTTTTGAACAATGCTCTCCTTTGAATTAGCTCTTGACTCTCTTTTTGTGGCTTCAACAACACCCTTTTAAGCATTAACAACTCACCTGATTCTGCTTCATCCTTGTGGTGTACTGGTGATCCCACACTCTCTTGATCAGCATGAACAACTTGATTGCTTCTCTCAAATTTTGAATGTCCTCCTTGTGATGATTCAGAGCATTCCCAACTCTTGTGACCATATTGGTTGCACTTGAAACATTTTCCTGCAAATCCTCTTCCTCTACCTTGTGAACCATCTCTTCCATAAGACCTTCCTCTATTTTGACAACCACCTCTATCATTGTTAGCTATCCCACTCCAGAACTTCTAGCCTCTTCTCCTTGATGGTGCTATTCTCCCCTACTAGTTTGTTGTCCCCTTCCTCTAAAACCTCTTCCTCTCTTCTTCTCTTGCTGACTTTGCTTCCTTTGCAGCTTCTCCTCTGCCTTAAGAGCAAGTTGATAAGCCTCTTCTAGGCTCCTTGGGGATAAAAGACTCATTTCGTCTTGCAAACTGTACTTGAGACCATTCACATATTAGGCTATCTTCTCCACATCTTCTTCAGCATGCCCAAATCAGATTATTAACTTGTAGAATTCCTCCATATAATCTTTCATAGACATATCCTTTTGCTTCAAATTCTGTGATCTCTTAAAGAGATTAGCTTGATAATCACTTGGTAGAGATTTGGCCTTCAACTTAGCCACCATTCGATCCTAAGAGTTAATTTTCTCCTTATTTCTCCTTCTCCTCTCAATTTGGACAAAGTCCCACCACATGGCAACATGGCCCTTCAATTTGGTGCAGGTAAACTTTACTCTTCTTTCTTCTGCTATACCCTCATATTCAAAATATTTATCCAAGTCATTGATCCAATCAATCAAGTCTTCACCATTGAGGCTTATAGCATATGTTGACACCTCTATCTTGGGTTTAGAACTCAGACTCATGACTGATTTTAGCAGTTTTTCACCAAATTCTTCTTCTTGTTCCACCTGTCCTTCCTCATTTTCTTCTCTCTATTGTTCTTCCTCCTCATCACTTACATCTTCAACATCAGGGGTTCCTCTCCTCTATGCTCTATCTAGGGCTTCCATCCTTGCAACCAATCTCTACAATAACTCAGGGTCACCATGGTCTCTTCGGCCTCTACCTTGGCCTCCTCCTCTGCCCATCCTTCTCTAAGGCATCTTGACCACTTACCAATACCCAAGCTAACCTCAGGATCTGATACCAATCTGATGCAGCCTTGCTAGTCATAGATTTACATGACAATACAATGACCTCAAACAAAACAAAGATTCAGAATTATTGATAGATTACTCAACGATTATATCAAAAGACAGGAAGCATGTAATGCAGATTCTTACTAACAAACATAATGTAAGACTCAAACCTCAGTCTTCTATTTCATAATCAAAGCATTACAAGGTCTAACAAATGGCTTGCAACAATCAACCTCTTCTAACTACATTCAACAGTTTTATCTCCTAAACTCTAATCTATCTACTACCTTCTTATCATTTTTACTTCCTTCCTCTGCATTCTATTTCATCCTCCTATTTCTATCTCCAACCTTCTCTGCACAGATGTGTTGATTCATCTTCTCATCTGGGCTCGATTCCTGGCTCTCATTTCATTTTCTACAACAATTGAGAGTCTTCTAACCGTCGCTTCTTTCATTTATTCGACCTTCTTCTATCTTTCATAACAACATCAACGTGTTGTCCATTCATCTTCTCCTATCCTGGAACGGTTTCATCTTCCAATTGATGGTTTGCATGCACGGATTCCTTACAAGCGTCGAGGGACTCCTTCATTAGGTACTAAAATGACTCTGTAGCTGCTCCAATCCACCATTTGTCAATTTGTAGAATGACCTACAACAGTTTAACCCAGAAGACAATGACTTTGTACTTGGGCGACAGGAGGCTTCTAAAACAAAGTTTCATTCCCAACAAGTGACAGGAGCAGAAAACATAAGGCGACAGGAACTCCTCATCAAATTTAGCTTTACATAAGATAGGATTTAAGAGATAACGACAGAAGGCAAAGAGCCACCTACAAAAGCTAACCAAAAAGAACCAAAAAAGCAAAAAGACGAAAACCAAAATTGTAGGGCAAGATGTCCCTGCATCACCTACCTATAATCTTCCTTCTACTTCTCATTCAAAATCCTTACAACTGGCTCAAGATAGAAATACTTATGAAATAATATTATAATATTCATAATATGTTTGAAACTTTTTAGGAAAGGATGGTTTTGGGCATAGCTGGGAGAGGCATACAATGATTGAAAGATATACTTAAAATAGAATTGTTAAAATGGTTTTAGCAACTTTCAAGCAAATGTGAAAGGTAGGCATAAATCTATACTCCACAATCTTAGCCATGACCTCCCTTCTTGTGCCAATATGGAAGCTTTGGAATTGATTATGGGACATCCTTCAATGCATAAGGGATATAGGAATTCTGTTAGATGTTGTAATCACAATTGTTGTGGTAGCCATGTATGCAAAATGTGCAAGCATAACAAAGGCACATGATCTATTTGACAGAATGCATAAATACAATGTTTGTTTAACAAAAAGGAACTATTGAAAAATGATTTAGAAATATAGGTAGGAAATGAATCCTTCCATATGTAGCCCAAATCAAAACATGATAAGGTGGAAACACTTCTTCCATAAGGAGATCAAACCTTTATATAGAGTAATACAACAAAAATAAACTAACTAAAAGGGGGTTTCAATAGTTCAATGGAAAGCCAAGGTCCTGACCAAATTTTTGGGCTTGTCCAGTGCAAAGGTGACACAATAGAGAAAGAGAAAGATTAAAAAAAAAAATAATAGCCAAATTGATAATATTACTTTAGGAGACAGAAAATCAAAATAAACTAATCAATACATACAATGGATTACTGAATAGAAAACTAATCACTATCCATTAAATGAAATTAAAATAATAACGTGTAAGAAGAACCATTTGTCTAAAAAAATAAAAGACAAGATTTTGAAATACCTTCTCTAGATTCAATGGCATGCTTAGGCACAATGGAGTTGGGATTTTGTAGAAAAAGTAATGTGTTTATGAAAGCATCTCTTCAAAAATATATTTAACCTGCAAATACAAGATGTTGCGGCACTCAAATGCCATTACATTATACAAAGGAAACATATGTTACAATGCATGGGCAAATCCCCTACCACCACCAAGAATGTTAACTGTCACAATAAATAGTTGTTCGCATTCATGATAGAATAGAAAATTTTGTAATGACCAAAATGAAGGGACTCCATGTAGGGATATGGCGATAGGTAATAGATCTTCATATTATTTAAAAAAAAAATTATTAGGTTTTTATTTTGTAATAATTCTAACCATAACTCGTATCGACTAGCTATTTTTATATTTATTTTTGAATGAACAATTTTATATTTTTAGTTTTGGATGACAAAAAAATTGATTTTTCTTGGACAAAGAACTACTAAATTTTTGATAGTTACAATATGTGTGCACATATAATGACCTATCTGCCAAATAAAAAATATTATAAAAATAAAATGTCCGTATTTCTTTTTTTTTACCACTAAAAAAAAAAATAAAATTGATTTTTCTCAAGGATTACCAATTTTTTTGTAGTTACAAAATGTGCACATATAATGGCCTATTAGCTAAATTAAAAGAACAAAAACACTTCTAAAATAAAGATCGAGACTTAAATAAAGAAGGACAACATTGTGTATTCACACAAATGATTGTAAGCTCACCATGAGCGAATGTGAAACCAAAAAGAAGTCAATTGAGAATATTGCTAAAATATATCTATTTGCATAACATGTAGCCATTAAAATCAAAATCTCAAATGTAATCATATGTACCAATAACTTTGCGAATAGTATAGAGTGCATCACAACTTTTGGATGAGGCCGGCCTTCATTAGCTAGCTCGCTCTTTTTCTTCCCATGGTGGAGAATGAGATCATGAGAACGGAATAGCGTTGAATCGTGAGAATGAGTAGTTTGAGAAGAGGTAGTGGAGGAGAGGTGGTGGAGCACCATAGAAAAGGTAGAAGGGGGGCCACCACTATCGGACTTCTCCTCTAATAGTCTTCAAAACATCTAATTAAAATATTGAACAAACAAATACACTGTCCGATAATGGCGTGTTTCACCAACAACTCTTCGGACGGTCCAGAGATTTCATTTGCCACCAAAGTCCAAATGACAAAGGAAGTCTACGCGTGTAAATTATTTTACCGAGCACTTCAGAAATTTCCATCTTAGTGGCAAGAACACATCTTATCCAAGGCGATACATTCGCTTGGGTGATAGTCAATTAAGAAAGACCAACCATTTACGCTTACATTCCCTCACGTCAGCGCTTACAGTCGTTTATGCGAAAGTATTACATCATCCTTCTTTAGGGCAATACCATAATGACTGGTTACCTCAAATTTCTGCTATTTAATAATATTAAATTTTATACGGTGAATCGCATTTTTTCCCTGTTTGGACGGACAGACTAGCCTATATTACAGTGGCTGCTGGCTCGATAATTCTTGCTAGAAGGTTTTGTTTTAGAAATGAATATAGGTATAATGATCGCAATACTGTGCTTAGGATTGGCTGTGGCATTCACATTAACTACCGCCACCGCAGTACAAAATGCTAACAATTCCTCTTCTGCTCACGTCTTTGCTTTACATGATCGCCCCCACATGGAAGGAATGCTTTCTGTTGCGAATGATCGTAGGTTGCGAAAGAAAGTTGATGGTGAAAAGAGAGACGTTGAAGCTCTACTCTCTTTTAAAAATGGCATTACAGCCGACCCCAGACGATCGCTCTCCAACTGGACTTCTACCAATTCAGAAAACGTGTGCTTCTGGAGCGGTGTTTGGTGCAGAAAACATACCAACAGAGTGGTGGCCATAATTCTTCCTCAGTTGGGACTGAAAGGTACAATTTCTCCATCCATAGGAGGGCTCTCATTGCTACGCACTTTAAATCTCTCCAACAATTCTTTCACGGGAAGGATTCCACCTCAGCTTGGACAACTAAAAGCGTTGAGAATACTTGACCTTATCTATAATGGACTAGAGGGTTCCATCCCCAGATCTCTTGCCAATTGCTCGCAGCTTCAGTGGATCAGACTTTCGGAGAACAACTTGACGGGGAGCATACCCGCAGAATTTGGTGGTCTGGGGAAGTTAGAGCATCTCCGCTTGGGCTACAATCGTCTGAGCGGAAGCATTCCAAATTCTCTGGGAAACTGCACGTCTCTACTTGATTTGATCGTTGACTATAACTATCTCACAGGTTGCGCTACTCTCATGTCTTTATTTTGAAGGCAACATGCTAACTACATCCTCGCTCTGATTTATACTTCATTGAACTTGACAGGGACAATTCCAAAGGCCATAGGAGAGCTCAAATCTTTGGAACTTTTGGATTTGGGTGCAAATAAATTAACTGGACCTATACCACTTGAACTAGGAAACTGCACGTCTCTCCTTATGTTAAACCTTGGCCCTAACTCTCTCACAGGTATGCTACTCTCATGTCTATAATTTGAAGGCAAGATACGACTGCTTCTATTTGTCATCCTCTCAGTAATAGCTCTAAAATATATCTTATTGAAATTGACAGGGCCAATTCTTAAGGCCATTGGAAAGCTCTAACTTTTGGGACATTTATACCTCGACTCTAACCATCTTAGAGATGTGCTACTCTCATATTTATTTTGAAGGCATCCTAATAACTACTTCCACACCCTCTGTTCAGTAATTGTTCTGAATTATATTTCATTGAACTTGACAGGGACAATTCCGAAGGCCATAGGAGAGCTCAAATCTTTGGAACTTTTGTATTTGGGTGCAAATAAATTAACTGGACCTATACCACTTGAACTAGGAAACTGCACGTCTCTCCTTATGTTAAACCTTGGCCCTAACTCTCTCACAGGTATGCTACTCTCATGTCTTCATTTTAAAGGCAATATGCTAACCACTTCCCTCGGCTCAGTAATTGTTCTAAATTATACTTCATTGAATTTGACAGGGACAATTCCAAAGGTTATAAGAGAGCTCAAATCTTTGGAAGAATTGGTTCTAAATGAAAACAATTTAATTGGACCTATACCAACGGAATTAGGAAATTTCACGTCTCTCTATTTTTTTGATCTTAAAAATAACTTTCTCACAGGTGCGCAACTCTGATGTCTTCACTTTGAAAGCAACATACTAACTACTACTTCCATCCGTCCTCCTTTTAGTAATTGTTTTGAATTTGACAGGAACAATCCCAAAGGCCATAGGAGAGCTCAAATATGTGAAATATATCTATCTGCATTCAAACAATTTAACTGGACGTATACCACCTGAAATAGGAGACTGCACTTCTCTTCTTCTATTGATCCTTGGTCATAACTCTCTCTCAGGTGTGCTACTCTCATTCCTTCTCACTTTGAAAGCAACCCCTAACTACTGCTTCCATCCATTCTCCTCTTAGTTGTTCTAAATTATATTTTATTGAATTTGACAGGGACAATTCCAAAGGCCATTGGAGAGCTTAAATCTTTGGAACAATTATATCTAGATGCAAACAATTTAACTGGACCTATACCATCTGAACTAGGAAACTGCACGTCTCTCAGACTTTTGAAGCTTAGCGATAACTTTCTCACAGGTGTGCGACTCTCAAGTCTTTACTTTGAAGGCAACATACTAACTACTGCTGCTATTTGTCATCCTCTCAGTAATAGTTCTAAATTTTACTTTATTGAAATTGACAGGGCCAATTCCAAAGGCCATTGGAAAGCTCAAATCTTTGAGATATTTATACCTCAACTCTAACTATCTTACAGGTATGCTACTCTCAAATCTTTATTTTGAAAGCAACATAATAACTACTTCCACACCCTCTTCTCAATAATTGTTCTGAATTATACTTCATTAAATTTCACAGGGACAATTCCAAAGGCCATAAAACAACTCAAATCTTTGGAACTTCTGCATCTGTATGAAAATAATTTAACTGGACCAATACCATATGGTATTGGTGAACTTGGGAACCTTTCTGAGCTTGTCATCTACAAGAATAATCTTTCGGAGGGTATTCCTGAAAGCATTGGTGGGTTGATTTCGCTAGAGAAATTAGATGCATCTTATAATCAGCTGACGGGAAAGATTCCATCATCCATTGGGAAGTGCATGCATGTAACCGATTTGGTACTGGCAAACAACTTCTTGTCCGGAAGAATTCCAGCAACATTGAGTAACTGTACAGCCTTAAAGAGGCTAAAGCTGTTCAGCAACTCATTTAATGGAGATCTAGAAATCCAATTTTCTTCTTCTATAGAAGTTTTTTCTGCTCATTCTAATAGTTTTTCTGAGACCTTGCCTGCATCATTGGGCAATTGTACACAGCTTACACTTCTTGATTTCAGCAAGAATAGATTGACAGGTGATCTTTCTTCACATCCTCTTGCAAATTGTCTACAGTTGAGGGTTGTAATCCTTAGCTCTAATGATCTTAAGGGTGATATTCCTCTATGGATCACAAATCTCAGCAGATTGCAGGTGTTGGATTTATCCAATAATAAATTTGGAGGAAGAATTCCCTCTGTTCTAGAAGGCCTGGAGGGATTCAGAAATCCTAGAGTTTCACGAATGACTGGCAATACACTCTATGAGGATATACCAGCCATCAAAATAAAAGGAATCGAATATAGACTAGAATATGTGTTGGTAGCAAACACTATACTAGATCTATCAAACAATAATTTAAAAGGGGAAATACCACCAAACATTGGGAGTCTATCTCAGTTGAGGCTTCTAAATCTGTCTGGAAACCAATTGGAAGGAATGATACCAAAATCTTTTGAGCAAATAGAACCTCTGGAGCAGTTGGACTTGTCTCAAAATAATCTTAGTGGGGAAATACCTAAGGAGCTGTCTAAATTGTCCAAGTTGAGCTATTGGAATGTATCCTTCAACCGCCTCTGTGGGCCAATACCAGGAGGAACACAACTTTCAACTTTTGATGAGAGATCTTACGAGGGAAACTTGGGATGCTTATGTGGGAAGCCTTTACAAAGTTGCAAACAAAACAAAAGTTTACTAGTGCCTTCACCTTCAGAAATGGTGGGTAAATCGGTGTGGAATAAAGTGGATGAACATGTCTCAATGATTGCTGTGGGGTTGGGATTTGGAATTGGACTGGGTGGAACAATATCAATAATGGTATGGTGGGACAGACTTGTGCGTTCCATGAGGCGCTCGAAAATAAGAGGCTTATGTGAAGTTGTAGATTCCCAAAGTTGTAGTTGGAGTTTGAACTACAACCCTCACTTCTCCTTTCACTCATTCACTAGTTAGTTGCTTCGTCTAGTACTCAATTTAAAATGTTAGTTTCATCTATTCGGTAGAAATAGTCATCAAAAGATTTAGCAGTAAGATGTTGTGTTCCAGTATAAGAATTTGTCTGTTTACATTTAATACTTAGCATCAAAAGATTTAGCAGTAAGATGTTGTGTTCCAGTATAAGAATTTGTCTGTTTACATTTAATACTTAGGAACTGTCTACATTGTTTAAATTGTGAGTATAAAAAATGCTTGTGTCAATAATGGTTGTGGGAGAAGAGTAGTTTGTAGCAATGTCAGTAATAGCAGCATGGGAGTGAACAAGATGTGTATAGGGACATGCAAATCAGTTTTCTTGATAATGTAAGGGAGTGACAGGGACAATCAGTATTGTACCATGAGCGAGTATTGAATTAGGCCATATGTACTGTGATATATATTTTTCACTTTATTTTATGGCCAAGGTTACTGGGATATATTTAGTTTTATTTTATGTGCAAGAGAATTGTAATACTTTTGTAAGAGAATTGTAAGGGGGAAAAATTCCTTTTTTGAAAATCAGGCTAACTAAATAAACTTAAACAATAAGTTAATAATTGACTTATATTTAATTAATAATATGATTTGATAATTGAAATAAATATTTTGAAATTAAATAGAGGATAGATGTATTTGGCTTTAAAAATATTGATGAAAAATTAATGTTGATGTCAAATAGAATTTGGTTGTCAAGGTACAAAAATTAATGTTCAAAGTTTGATGAATGTCTTAAGTTATGTATAGTTTCAAAAATCATTAGCAGCTACATCCAAGTCTATTGGGATTGAACCCAAGCATCATAGGAATGTTTTGATGCATGTTAATTATTTGTAGCTTATGAGAATGATTTAATAGAAAGTTGTAATATTAATTCCTTCAACTTTGCCTTATCAATATCTAATCCTTAGAGGAGACTGTTGAATCACTAGGATCAATTTCTTTTAGATCAACCCCTCGTTGGACCGACTTTACAGCTTTGAGCAAATGATTGAAGACCATGGTAAACTTTAAGAAATGATCTCTTGAAAATTTTATTGAAACCCTAGTGAACCCACTATAAAGAAACATAATGTTTAGAAATCAAATTCTAGATTGGATGACAATATTTTTTCTTGTACTTTTTTTTTTCGATTCAATGACTAAATTTTTCTATTAATATATAAATTTTATGTTTATTCACTCACTAAATTTTCTATGAATATATGACTTTTAAACAAAGATGTTGAAATAGGGCAAGTATAGAAAATAAAATTAGTCCTTGATAAATTGGGGAGATTAGGGCCCATATTTTTAGATACAATAGCATGAAATGTGTTTATTTTAAAGAATTAAAATTTCCAAATCGAGGTGATTTTCTTTTGGGATTAGAGAAAAGATACCAAATATGGCCAAATTGGACACTTCTTAAGGACCTAAAAATATCCAAATTTGGAGAATAGAAATGTTAAAAATAGCCAAATGGAAACATATATGATGCAACTGGCATACACAAACATATGCCCTGATACCACTTGAAGGTAGCATTTACAGATTCAAAATAGGAACCCATTTACAGAAACCACAAACATAGAGCATTCTTAGGGGATAACAAGATTATCAACACGGATTGTGACAAACAAATATGGATGACAGAAACGATATATATTTTATTCATTTATATAAAAGATCCCATTACATATTCAGCATCCGGCCATACATATTTTGACCTCCCCGTCCTTTAATCCAAAAATGACTATAACTAAACAAATTTCTGTCAAAAATGACTCTCTAAGAGCCATCAACCTCTTCCTCCATCACTACGGCCTATGCTAGGCAGACCATCAGCCAACTCTATACTACGCTCTCCCTAATCCAATCTCCCCTTGCATCGCTAAGTCTCCCCCTCCTATATACAGCTCCATCTACTAAATATATCTTCATGGGTTTTTATTTCTGCAGAGAATAATTTAAATTCGACCGCCGCTATTAAGGAAACCATCGCCTCTATTTGCCTTCACACACGGCTTCACCATTTATGATGATCCGTTATAAATTCTACAGAAAAGAAAAATAAAAACCGTCGCACCATTAACTCTATCGAACCTCCTCCTTGCCATATATATGATGATTGGTTTCAAAAATTCTGCTGAATAAAAAAAAAAATTGATCCTCCATGTAACGTTGCACCAAAAGCATTCTGAAATCTGCCATAATGATACTGCCATTGCTAATAGGTAAATGTAGTCACCACAACATGACTACCATCATTTGCATGGATTGAAGATGAATTATTGTTGTTTCTATCTTTAGCTGACCCAGAAGGAAAAATCAAATCTTTTATATTTGCATTGCCAGTTGTTGCACGATTTTAGGCTTTTCAAATCTTTTCTAACTGAAGACAATTTGCCAGCCATAACCCTTAGATTAAAATAGAAATTTAATAACTCAGCAATAGCTAAATCAAGTTACTGACATAAGGGAGATAGGAGTTGGACCACAACAAAACCCAAAAACTGAAAAAAATGCAATCCAAAATTGAACGATATGGGATGCCACTGCATCAGACTCCCCAGGCAGAAAAATTCATGAGCTCCTACTCATGAGGTCCACAATTCCTCTTTTCTTTTTCCTCGCTTTCCAATTCATTAACTCTGCACTTCCACGCTTGTATTGTTGCCTTTGAAATTTTGTTATCTACATTTGTTAGCTTCTTTCCCTCTGTGCATTCTTCCACCTTTGATTCTCCTTATCAACTCCAAATCTCCACCATGCTGACTCATCATCATAATCATCTACGAACATCATCTCAAATGAAAATAAAACCTTATCTTTGCTCTGTGCAAATGAAATTACCTCTGGAATCTTTACGACCGCAATGTGATCAAGTAACAATAAGTCTTTTGCCTCTTCTACATCATCTGGTTCTTTCATTGAACCTTCTACACTTTCTTTCTCTACTGTAATCACCTTTTCACCTTCCAAATTTGCCTTCAAACTATTCTGCACATCCAGTTGCTCATCCTCTTTTGTAGACATGGTGTCCTTTACATCTTCATTATATTTATCATCTTTAGCGACATGAACTATAGCATTGAACTTAGAATTACCTTGAACATCAACAGGATCAACTTCACACTTCTGAAAATCTACAAACTATCTGTAGTCCTCATCAACATCCTTAGCTTTCTTGCTGTCAACTTCTTCTACCCTTGATGTTATTTTTCTATCACAAAAGCTAATACAAACCACTCCTCTTTGTTGCACATCAACAATTGATTTCTTTTGCCAAGATGGGATTATATACCCATGATCTACTAATTTACCCTTTTCCTTTTGAACTTGCACATCTACATTTCCATTACCACTTACACAATCAAAGTGAACCTTTACCTTGTCATTGGTCTACTGCCCCAATTTACAAATATTCTTGGTTGCATGTCTTGTCAACTCCCTTTCTTCACAGGCTTTCTTCTTTTCTTGATCAGCCCTCTTTCCACCTTCAGGTACAAACTGTCTTTTATCATCTATTATTGCAATCTGGCTTCTTTTGCTCTTATCTCTCACTCCATTGACAGGCTCTCTTCTTGCCCTTTCTTTCTTTGCCTCCAAAGGCTTGTCCTTAGTTTTCTTCACACCTGTATTCACAACTTCAAACAAATCATTAGAAAATAAATCAAGAGACCATGATGTCTCCTCAGGTGCCATGAGAACTTTCTTCTTCTCTCCTTGTCTACTTTGTGCAGTCAAACCTTGTCAAGAAAATAAATCTTTTCCAAGATCTCCATTCTTCTCAAGATCTCTTCCAATCCCTCTTGATACCTTCTTCTTTCTACTTCATCCCAATATCTATTCCAATATGGGATTATCACAGGTTTTCTTACACAAAAACCCATTTCTCTTATTCAATCTCCAAGTGCAAACTGCCTCTCCTTCGGTGATCTATTCACACACAACACACCTCTGCACCTCACCTAGGGCTTCTGTCTTTCCTCTCTACCTATTCTTTTGGTGCTTCTCCTTTCTTCTTACTGTATTAATTAGCAACTCTCATGTCCATATTTTCCACCATGCTAGTGATCTTTTGCCTCTACAGCATTCATTAGACCACAACACTCATACACAACACCCATCAAAATTAGGAACACACATAGTCTTTACTGCTCAGATCTTTTGGGAATCTAGGTTTCTTCTACAACCCATCAACTCTCCAAATGCACATAACACTTCAGGTTTCCTAAAAACATCAAACTATCAAAACCCACATCAAACTTTTATTGCCTAGATCTTTTAGGGCTCTGATACCACTTGATGCAACTGGCGTACACAAACATATGCCCTGATACCACTTGAAGGTAGCATTTATAGATTCAGAACAGGAACTCGTTTACAGAAACCACAAACATAGAGCATTCTTAGGGGATAACAAGATTATCAACACAGATTGTGACAAACAAATACGGATGACAGAAAGGATATATTTTATTCATTTATATAAAAGATCCCATTACATATTCAGCATCCGGCCATACATATTTTGACCTCCCCGTCCTTTAATCCAAAAATGACTATAACTAAACAAATTTCTGTCAAAAATGACTCTCTAAGAGCCATCAACCTCTTCCTCCAGCACTACGGCCTATGCTAGGTAGACCATCAGCCAACTCTATACTACGCTCTCCCTAATCCAATCTCCCCTTGCATTGCTAAGTCTCCCCCTCCTATATACAGCTCCATCTACTAAATATATCTTCATGGGTTTTTATTTCTGTAGAGAATAATTTAAATTCGACCGTCGCTATTAAGGAAACCATTGCCTCTATTTGCCTTCACACACGGCTTCACCATTTATGATAATCCATTATGAATTCTGCAGAAAAGAAAAATAAAAATTGTCGCACCATTAACTCTATCAAACCTCCTCCTTGCCATATATATGATGATTGGTTTCAAAAATTCTGCTGAATAAAAAAAAAAACATTGCTCCTCCATGTAACGTCGCACCAAAAGCATTCTGAAATCTACCATAATGATACCGCCACTGCCAACAGGTAAATGTAGTCACCACAACATGACTACCATCATTTGCATGGATTGAAGATGAATTATTGTTGTTTCTATCTTTAGCCGACCCATAAGGAAAAATCAAATCTTTTATATTTGCATTGCCAGCTGTTGCACAATTTTAGGGTTTTCAAATCTTTTCTAACTGAAGACAATTTGCCATCCATAACCCTCAGATTAAAATAGAAATTTAATAACTCAGCAATAGCTAAATCAAGTTACTAACATAAGGGAGATAGAAGTTGGACCACAACAAAACCCAAAAACTGAAAAAAATGCAATCCAAAATTGAACGATATGAGATGCCACTGCATCAATATATCCACTAAAAAATTCCTTGTTGAAGACAAGATGCACAAACTTGTAGATGGCCTTGTATGATTCTAATGCAAAGTAAGATTCTATAGCCCTTAAAAAATGAAATATGCTATAGTGATTTTATCATTGTTCCAACATATCTTTTTGTGTGTATTAATTGCACAATTTTAGTGTATTTAAATACCAAGACATAAAAACAATTCACAAAATGGTGTCAAGTTGGCTCATAAGAACTAGGGAAAAGGGGTGGGAACTCTATAACTTGAATTTAAATATTTGAATTTTGGTGCCAATCTTGAGCCTTTGAAGATCACACCTATGGCATTTGGGTTGAACCAAGACAAAGAAGTGATGGATTCAAGGTAGGGATATCATTTCTAGATATGAGTGTGAATGTTGGTTAATAAATGATGTGTAAATGTCAAATTTAAAAGAGTTCTTGTAAATAGGGATGGGATAAGGTCAAATACATGGAATTAAGTGGAAATGAATGTTAAATAGATAGGGATGGGTATTAGGTTGTGAATCAAACTTAGAACAAGAGTGTGTCACTTGTCAATGTGTAATTGTATTAAGATATTCCATCAAAATGGGCCAAAAATTAAATGGGAATTGGCAAAGGCATGCAAATTTCACCATTACATTTTCCCCCCACTTTGAGGTGTATATAATTTAAGCATGCATTTAAAAATATATGATCATTCTCAACCATGAACAAACATAAATGTTTAGGCATTTCAAAATGATGCTTGGTCCTTGTAAAGTAATGGATGATTCTTTGATTCTTCTTGTGCTCCTCTTTTGGACATAAGCACTCCATAAGAACCTACAAAATAGAGAAAGGATATGTAATGAGTAGATTCTTTCATACAAGTGAAAAAGGTGCAAATAAAAATTTGCTTCAAATGTCCATGAAAAGTGAAAAGTAGAGAAAGAGAGAAGGGTTAGAAATTGTGCCAATGAATACTCTACTGAATTAAGGCAATGCAGTATGGCACATTTTCTCTGACCATGTAATGCAAATCTATTTGATTATAAAATGATGCAATATTCACAATCATAGTAATGTGATAGAACTCCAATTGATTGTAATTGTGTAGTGTAATCAAGATCCATTTAGGTATGGTGGTGAGTCCATGTGTAGCATAAGTCACTACTTGAAATCTCAACAATAGGAACATTAGTGATAATGTATGCCCCTACAATTGGTTGCATACATAGTACCCCAGGAATTGAAGGAGAGGGGGAAATGAAATGTGATAATATACATGATGTGATAGAATATGTGCAAAAGCATGTAGTAAATGCCATGTGTAGCATCATGTGATACACAAATAATGAATATCAAAATAATAAGATCATGTAGGTGCATAAAAGATGTAACATAAGTTAAGCATGTGATAAATATTGAATAACAGACATGTATGAACATAAATTATGTAGATAAGCATTGAACCACAGGCTGGTGATGATAATCAAAGTGAAGTTTCCCCTAGTATAGGAAAATCATAAAGAAATAGATGGCCTTGAAGGATATATCAAACTAATGGAAATGTATCAAATATATAATCAAATTGAAAGATAGGCATGTAAGCACAAATAAGTAAGATGTAGGCATAAAAGCACATGTAATGATAATTCACCCTAATATAGGAAATATGATAAGATAACTAGGGAAGAATGATAAAGAAGTGTAAGCCCATTTGGTAATAAGATATCAAATGGGATAAGGATTATTAATATAAAGACATAGAAAAGACAAAATTATAAGTATGAAATAATAAACATGAAGTCATAGGTATGTAGGCATGATAGGTATGAAACAAGTAAGCATAGGTCATCAAAGAAATAAATTCAAGGAGCATAGTGATCATGGAATACAGAAGACATCACAAAGGTTTAGTATCATGAAAGATAGATCACGAAATCTATATGTATATAAGGAACAAAAGAATTCCCAAAGTGGGAAAGATGAAGGATAGACAAAAGACACATCGAGGCATGTATGAGAGTAAAACACAAGATATAAATAAATCATAAATTCTTAGAATGAGAAATTACATACAAATGATGCCCCCCAAGTAGGGCAAGACAAAGCATGAGTCTAAATATAGAGAAATGAGAACACAAAAAACAAGGTGTAAGAAAAAGATCAAAGTGTAAGGAACAAGTAAACGACAAAGTAAAAACTATTTAAATTGTAAATATATTGATATGTAGTCTATAGGAATGCTCATGAATCATGGAAAAAATCTAAGAGGATTCTCTTCTAAAACATCATCCTCTTCAAAAAACATGTTATCTTATATTTCTTCTTTAGTTATAGCATTTGGATCCTTGAAAATATAAAGGAAAAGGGTATGGGTATGTATTTTTCACCATTATAGGACTAAATATTGAAGAGAAGAATGTTAGAAATTAAAGCAATGTACTAGTCAATAGAAATTTGACTCAAATGTATAATTAATGATCTTTAATAGAGTATTAAAGATGGATATTGCAACATAGAATATAAACCCACAATAAAGAAACATACTGGAAGTAGAATGAAGCACAAATCACAGTGTTTAACATGGAGAAAACCCTTGAGAGTAAAAAACTCCACCAAGAAAAGAGGCCAAGTTGTATTATCTTCACAAAAGGAGATTACAAATACATTCACTTCCTCTGTCCTTCAAGCTTCACTCCAGTAGAACCTAGGTACCTATAAACTGTTATGCATCTCATCTACTATGCCATGGTTTATATAGAATTTACACAACCTCAAGATGGGTGTCCACCTTGGAATCTTCACCCATGCAACATTCAATGACTTCTTACAAGCTCATAATACTTGTCAAGAGTCAACAATACAACCTTGGGTATCCATGGACAAAAATAGGCTTTATGGGGTCATAAAAGTTGTCATAGATGCATCCTACACTTGGCAAAAGATGCACATGCAAGCTTGAATGCCTAGGGGCCAAAAATAGCCACTTACAACATCTTATGATGCATCATATGTTGTCATAAATGTCATAGATTCTTATGACAACTTACAGTTGTCAAAGAATCTCTTACACCTTCTTACAACATTTATGACACACGCCAAAGCACTAAAAATAGGTGATTCATCCACATGTGCACCCCACTTTGATCGATTACCATTTACCATAGTAAATTACATCTCGTAACTACTGCTGATAACTCCAAAACTTACTGGTGTAGTAACTCCATAATTACCATGGACAGTAAATAATTTTTACCACTGTCGGTGAAACTAGTACATCCCTTATGGGTAATTACAAATACTAAATGGAAAAATACAATAATGGGATTTATAATATTAATGGCACCTTATCCTAGCATTCTCCCACTTGACATTATACATTGTAAATCAACCCATAGGAAAAATAATTGTAAATAATCAGGCACTAGAAATAAGGCCCATGGCCTCTCTGCACCACATGAACTTCTCTATGCTCACAAGCTTGGTCAATGAATCTGCAACATTCTTCTGAGTGTCTATCTTCTTCAACTCAATCGATCCATTTACAACCAACTCTCGAACAAAGTGATATTGAACATCAACATGTTTAGTCCAAGCATGATACTGTTGGCAAGAGATACTATGTGGCTTCATCATTGTTGTCATTGATGGCAACAAAGCTTATCCCACACATCCACAGCACATAGTATGTCTATACCGGAAGTCAGATTGAAGAGTGTTTTGGTCTGGTGAACAAGAATGGAGCATCAGACTTTAATCGGGATGAGAAATTGATGATGGTCAAGCTATTTAAGGAATCATACATGGTTGGCTGACATGATTGATGACTTCTATATCTATGTTTTTTATACGCATCACATATTGAGCATGGATCCAGCTGAAAGATTAGTGTTTAGTAAATATCTTGAGTATTCTAGTTACTGACTAGAAAGATGTTAAAATCCTTGCTGTGGATATATATACCAGATGGATTTCTGTATGAAGGTGTGTTTTTTTGGAACAATGTGCAAAGAAAGGCAGAGAGCAGAGTGAAAGTAGGAATAGAGGTCTAGTATGTGACAGAACAGCAGCACTAAAGCAGAGGAAGAATGAAGTGTAGTAAGTTAGTATATTGAGCCTAACTAGAACTAAACCTCAGCATATGTGGATGCCTCTCATCAGTTCAAACACTTGGTTACCTTCCATAAACATTGTAGATAGTAAGTCTCATGTAGGCGTGTGCCTCTGTGAGTAGTGTGCTCGGGCAGTGAGCCCTAATTGGCAAGTGCCATTTTGTACTTCTTATTCTTTTAACAAAGAATACAATCTTGGGTTAGTCACTCGGTCGTTTTTTCCCTTAATAGGGTTTTCCATGTCAAAATCATTGTGTTATGTGTGTTGATTTTATTTATGCTCTCATGGTTATGTATGCTTATATGTTTTGATTGTTAAAGAAAAATAGAAAGTTAAAATATTTAAGATAACTGATTCACCCCCCCTCTCAGTTATCTACCTTGTTTCCAACAATTAGTATCAGAGCCAAGTTAATCCAAATAGAGCCTAATAGCTTGAGGACGATCTAGGAATCTCAATGGATATGAATGGTATGAGGGAACAACGTTAGTCTGCCCTAGATGATCTTAAGCAATCTCACTCTGAAGTCAATAACCTAAGAGAAAGACTCAAACAAGCTGATGATTTCATAAGTGAACTCAAAGAAAAACTAAGTATCTCTGTGAAAAAGAGAAAGGAACTACTACAACAATTAGCAAGTCAAAATGAAGCCAATGATACTAATGAAGATCTGAATGAGAAAAACAAGTTATGTGAAAAGCTATCAAAAGAGGTCATTATGGTAAGAAATGAAATGGAATCAGGGGTTATGAAATTCACCCAAGAAATTGAAGAGAAGAAAAATTGAAGATAATCTAAAACAATCTCTCAAGGAGAAGTCAAAAGACTGCCACAAAATGGATAGAATAATCAGGTATCTGGAATCTAATCTTGGAGAAGCTAGAGATAATGAAGAACAACTTGAAAATCAGATAGACACTCTTAAAAAGGATCTTCAAACAACAAATGAATACAAAGAGAAATTCAAGATAAGCTCTGCTCAACTTGAAGTTCTTCTTGAAAGCCAAAAGAGGGTAGATGACAAGCATGGCTTGGGGTATGAGAAAGGTGAAAGCTCCAACTCTGGTTAGAAGAACTCTAGATCAGGAAATCCAAGGAACATGCCTAGAAGATCTCTGGTAAGGCAACCAAATGCTCAAATATATCCTTCCTTCAATGGATACTGCCACAACTGCAATAACTTTGATCACAAAGCAAATTAGTGCAAAAGAAGAATGAATCAGACTAATTCATCCTTCTCTGGATAGTGTTTTAACTATAAAAGGTATGGTCACAAATCTCATGAATGTAGAAATATGCAAATAAACAATTCATTCAATGGTAGATGCTTTGCATGCAATAGAATGGGACATCTGGCTAATCAGTGTAGATCAAGAGGATATCAACCAAATATGCAAATAAATGTTGTTTGCTATAATTGCAATAGATCCGGTCATATTGCCAAATTCTGCAAAAGTAAGAATCAGGGTTAAAAGGGTCTGGTGCATCATAACCAAAATCAAGACAAAGGAAAAGAAAAAGTGAATGCGGATGAAGTTCAAAGGGAGATGAACAAGATTTGGATAAAGAGAAATATAGAAAATGTTGGGAATGTATCTGTACCAGAATCTGGTGCTGATATTCCTTCCGAAAACTAAAATTAGATGAGCTCTGGCTTAGGGGGAGTCACAAAGGAAAATAAATTCCTGCAGCCAGTCAATTGGTGCCTAAATTTGGCACATGGAATATTACGGATTAAAGGGTTCTAAGAGATATATCTAAAATAACGCTCGATAAAATATGAAAGATCCACATGAATCTTTGAAGAGTTTAATCATCCAAGAGTGATCTGGTTTGACAGCCATTTGGCAAAAGAAGGACTTTCACAGTTAGATCCAGTGTGATTCTAAATTGAAATATCTTGATCTGCAAATAAATGGGATGATTCTAGGAAAGGAGATACATTGTCAATTATCACTAAAATAGCTCTAAGTGCTTCTTAGTAATCTGGGAAGATCTCTCTTAGAACAAAGCAACCAGAATAACTTAATTTGTGCATTTATTGCAATATGAATTTAGGGTTTGTGCAGAGATAAAAGGGTTATTTTATTCATCATTTGCATTCGAGAAGAAGAAAGAAAGAGCTCTGCAAACAAGTTTACTTCAACCCTATTAAAGATCAACCACAGAATCTGATTCAACTAGCGACCTTTTGCGGCTCATATCGTGAACCCTAGAAGCATAAAAAGGTATTTCCATTTTTGAATATCTCTCTCTAAATCCTTTACAAGATGGTTACTCCAAATGTTGTTAAAATAACTAATAGGTCGCGCCCAAAATTCAACATCCTTACAAATCCCTAGAAGTTGATCACTTAGGTGCATTCTCTAGTATTTTGCATGGGGTTCTACACATAGAAGATGTTAGGGTATACATCCATGCAAATATTGAGGAATTTGGAGAATCAAAGCTGATGGATATCTACCATAAGAAATTAATAGATGAAACATTTGAACTTAAACCTCAATACAAGGCCCTCTAGGACAAGCATTTTGGACATTGCATCCACTTTCCCTATTTTTGCAAAGGATGAATGGGTCCGGTATGTTCTTAGTAGAATACATGACAACTTCATGTGGTTGATGAGGCCATTCAAGATTACAAAAGATGCCATTAGGGCAGTAACTGGATTGTACTCATCCAGTGGGTTGCCTGCTCTCAAATCGGTCAAGAACCAAACAATAAGTGAGGCTACTGGATCAAAATTTGACAAGAGAGCAATGGCAATAGAAGATATCACTGATCTGGATATCAAATTTGCCTCTATGATAATTGTCTATAAAATATATCACTCCAGCAGGGAGAATTCTGTATCCAAAACTGTAATATATACTGCATATCAGATGCTAAGGGAAAATGCAGACTATGATCTATGTGAGCTTCTCCTGAGCCAACTACTAGAAAACCTATTAAAGATCAAGAAGGACAACAAGAACTCATTCAAGCATGGTGGGCTAATATTGTGTTTATTCTTTTACTTTATGAATGAGCTACCTGGATCAAGTGGCTGGGTATTGCAAAATGACAGACCAGTTGCCATACAAATCAGAGATTATATGTATGGGCTTGGTGACGCCAAGGCTCAAAGCACAACACTCTGGGGATATTTCAAGAACTTCCAAGGCATGATGTAGGCCAGAGAAAGAATTCCTTAGACAATGATTGAAAAATATAAGGATACAGTGTGTTTTATGGTAGACATTGATCAGTGCCTAATGGAGGCAGTAGAGCCTAGGACAGTCTAGATTATGCCAATGGGCTATGAGGTAGATGAGAAAATCTTAGAGCTACATATTCAACACTTGCTAAGTCAGCCTAAGGACCCTAAGGCAGAAAGGTTTGGAACCTTTCAAGAATTGAGCATGAAAATTCATGTTGAGCTAAGACAACAAGAGATGAAAAGAAAAGTGAGAAGGGAAGTAGAGGAAGTTGCCAAAAGATATGGCATTTCAAAAGAGGCAGTTGAAGAAAACAGAGAGAAAGTAGAAAGAGCAGAGAAGGAGAGAAAAGAAGAAAAAAAAGAAAGTGTTCCGGTGCAAGCCTCCTCCCGGACTAGATCCTCCAAGAGCTCTGCACCTGTCACTTCTAAGAGCTCAAGATCCTCCAAACTAGAAGACAAGACATCTGGTAAGGGAGAAAAGAGAACAAAAACCAAGGCCACAAGGTCCTCTACAAGTCAGAAGGATGATGAAGAAATAGAGACCGATGAGGAAATTAAGAAAATGAGGAAGAAGAAGAAATCATCAAGTGAATCCTCTGCCGGTGCAAAGAAAGAAGAAGAAGCAAAAGAATTTGTTGAAAGGCCTACTCTCTCGATTAATGATGTCATCAAGGCATTCATTGTGGATGAGAATCTGCAACCAATGACAGAATTCTATGATGAGTATAGTGACATAGACAAAAGGATCTTGGAAGAATCTATAGTTAAGTACTTAAACATATATAATAAAGCATTCATTGAAATCATCTCTCTAATTCCCAAGAGTCTAGAGAAAGTACTTGAACTTAGAAAAGACAATGCCAAGGCAAAGGATTTGGAGATCTAGGAATAGATAGCTATTCATCTCTATCCTTCCATTACTCCAAAACAAATGAACATGATCTTCAAGGACTGCAAGGATGAGTTCCGAAGCAAAGCAAGAATGAACAAACTTATTCTTAGAGAGACTGATCAGGTGGCAAAAGAGACTGAAGACATCCTCTGAAATGCATTTAAAAGATTCAATCTTCCTGTTATAGAGGACATAAGTGATGAACCTTCTGCTATGGATGTCGAAGGACTAAGTACATCAAAGGAAGATTCTACTAAGAAAATTGTAGAAGAGTCAAAGGAGATAGGTGAGTAGAGGACTGAGAACTTTGATTCCTCTATTCTGGAAGAGGGAGTCCATGAAGAAGAAAATATCTCTCTTTCGGATCCCCTGTAGACTCTGGAACTGAAGGAGAAGCAAGAAAAGAGGAGAAAGCAAGTCAAGAAGAGGAGAAAAAGGGAAGAGAAGAAGAACAAACAGAGAAGATCTCTGATGATAGCTTTGAGGCTGCAAAAGGAAAGAAGTCTCTGGCAAGAGACATTGCAGAAGTAGTGAAGAACTTCTTGACTAAGGAATTGATGGAGATAGATGAACCGGAACTGTTCCAAGGACCACTCAATTTTGACTCCCTCTCTCCAGTCCAAACAATGAAGGTAGCATCTTTTGCTCAAGATAAAGCAAAAGAAAAGCTTCTGAAGTCTCACATGGAAGACTATGAGCTAATAGAGATTGCATTCGGTGTGCTAGAGAAAATCATGCCATCCTTCCAAAAGGATCTTTCGGCCTCCTCATCTGGTAATCTGAAATCTCTTGTTAATTATGTTAGCACACATTTTAATTCTTTGGAGAAATTAGCAGAAGAGAGAGTCTGGAAAGAGTTTTTTGGTAAGAGATTCTTCGAAGTACAAGGACTCATAGCAAATGATAGGAGAAATTTGGATATTGGGATAAAGAGCTTAGAAAATGCTCTTAAAGATGGTGGAGAATTATATAAATTTTGTTTATCTTGGTCCACAGTGACAGTAGACATTGCAAAGAAGGTGGAAGAACAAGAGGGTAAACTATCAAGTTTATCTCAAAATTTTGATCCTCTAACCTCATCCATAATGAATTAAGAGTGCCAGACTATTGTCACTATAAATGAGATAAAGAGGCTTGAGAAGGAGAAGAAGAATAGAATAAGCAAAATGAGTGAGCTAAGAGGGATAATCATCCCTAAGGTAGAGGCCATGCATGAGGTCCTAACTGATGCTTAGACCACAGCTCGGACTAGTGATCTGGCAGACTTAAAGAGGGCAGAAGCTTTTGTATTTTTGTGGAGTAGTCACATCTCAATTTTGGATAGGATGAAGCTAAGTTGGGCAACATAATTTGGCCAGTTGAAAACCACCTTTGTAGATATACTTAAGTATATGTAAGTACAACATGTATATATACTTATGCGGCAATGTATAGATTAATTTTTGCAAATTTTGGTCTGTGGATTTCACCCTTTTCCATTGATGTCAAAGGGGGAGTAAGGGGTAGTGAAAAATGTGGTATCCAGCTAAGGGGGAGCTTCGGTAAAAATGTACATAAGACAGAGCATCAGCCAAGGGGGAGTTTGCTATGACACTTAGTCATTTTTCACTAAGTGTTGCCATTAATGCTAAAGGGGGAGATTGGTGGCAAGAAACACTATGTGGCTTCATCAGTGTTGTCATTGATGGCAACAAAGCTTATCCCACACATCCGCAGCACATAGTATGTCTATACCAGAAGTCAGATTGAAGAGTGTTTTGGTCCGGTGAACAAGAACAGAGCATCAGACTTTAATCCAGATGAGAAATTGATGATGGTCAAGCTATTTAAGGAATCATACATGGTTGGCTGACATGATTGAAGACTTCTATATCTATGTTTTTGATACGCATCACATATTGAGCATGGATCCAGCCGACAGATCAGTGTTTAGTAAGTATCTTGAGTATTCCAGTTACCGACTAGAAAGATGTTGAAATCCTTGGTGCAGATATATATACCAGATGGATTTCCATATGAATGTGTGTTTTTTTCCTAAACAATGTGCTAAGAAAGGTAGAGAGTCTAGTGAAAGTAGGAATAGAGGTCCGGTATGTGACAGAACAACAGCACTAAAGTAGAGGAAGAATGAAGTGTAGTAAGTCAGTATATTGAGCCTAACCGAAACTGAACCTTAGCATATGTGGATGCCTCTCATTAGTTCAAACATTTGGTTACCTTCCATAAACATTGTAGATAGTGAGTCTCTTGTAGGCAGTGTGCCTCTTGTGAGCAGTGTGCTCGGGAAGTGAGCCCTAATTGGCAAGTGTCATTTTGTACTTATTATTCTTTTAATAGAGGATACAATCTTGGGTTAGTCACCCCATGGTTTTTTCCCTTAATAAGGTTTTCCATGTCAAAATCATTATCTTATGTGTGTTGATTTTATTGCTGCTCTCATGGTTATGTATTCTTATATGTTTTGATTGTTAAAGAAGAACAAAAAGTTAAAATATTTAAGCTAATTGATTCACCCCCCCTCTGAGTTATCTACCTTATTTCTAATAGATACATGGGATTCTTGGTCAAAAAGATAGCACTCTGGCTATCATAACCAATCTAAATGATCGTGCAATCAAATCCAATACATGTACATAGTCTCCTCAACCAAACTGCCTCCTTAGAGACATGGGTAGCAACCATATACTCTACTTCTGTGGTGGACAAAGCAACTATGGGCTAGCTCTTACTCATCCAACTCACTGCTCCTCCAAATAGAGTAAACACATAGCCACTAGTGGAACTTCGACTATCCAAGTCACTTGCTCAATCTACATCAACAAAACCCTATATGTCCAAAGATTTATCAACACTATTAGTACCAGAGTAAACCAAACAATAATCAAGAGTACCTACAAGATATTTAAGTACCCTCTTCGCATAATTCCAATGTTGTCTACTAGGACCTTAGACATAAATCTACTCAAAACTCCCATTGCTTGGGCAATATCTGGCCTAGTACAAACCATTACATACATCAAACTTCCTACAACACTAGCATATGGCACATTACACATATCCTCAAGGTCATCCTTAGTCTTTGGACACATATCTAATGAAAGCTTAGTACCAATGGGTAAAGGAACTCTACCTGGCTTACAATCATGCATACTAAACCTCTGCAAAATAGTATTCACATACTTACTTTGTGACAACCAAAGCTTTATGTTAGCTCTATCTCTTCTGTTCTCCATTCCCAAAATATACCTAGCAACTCCAAGATCCTTCATATCAAATGCACCTAAAAGTTGGGTTTTAAGCTCACTAATCATACCCTTAGTATTGCTGAAAAATAACATGCCATCAAAATACAAAGCAATAACCAATATAGAATCATCAATACAATGAATGAAAACATAATGATCCTCCTTGATTCTAACAAAACCCAATTTCAAGACAAAAGAATCAAACTTTTGATACCACATTTTGGGGAATTGTTTTAAACCATCGAGAGACCTCTTTAACTTGCAAACCCATTTTTCTTTTCCTTTCACCTCAAAACCTGTAGGTTGTTGCATATAAATTTCTTCCTCAAGATCTCCATGCAAGAACAAAGTCTTAACATCCATTGTTTCAATCTCCCAATCATAAGCTACAACAATGGATAAAAGAAATCGAATAGAAGTCAATATAGCAACATGAGAGAATATCTTACCAAAATCAACTCCCTCTCTCGGGGAGTAGCCCTTAGCTACCAATCTAGCCTTGTACTTCTCCAATGCCCTGTTTGCCCCAAACTTCTTCTTGAAGACCCACTTACAACCTATGGCCTTTCTTCCTTTGGGAAAATGAACAAGATCCTAGGGATTACGAGAGTCTAAAGCCATCATCTCCTCCTACATGGCTAGTTGCCAAGACTCACTATCATCTAAAAGAATAGATTCTCTCTAGGATCTAAGCTCATTGTTAGTACTTAATAAAGAAAATGCACAATAGAAATATGGTGGGCTATACTTGTCAACTAGATTCTGTTGTCTTGTGGATCTCCTCAAGGGTGGAGTAAGAGTCTCAACTTGTTCTTTTGCATGATCATCTTTACCAACTTCTTCTGTAACAACAGACTCATCTTCATCAGAACTAATCAAATCTTCATCTTCTTCTTCACCCCCCAATCCATTATTCTATTCTTCCTGAGGTGCATCTTGTTGCTCTAACTCAAAGTGTACTCTCTTTACCTTTTCATCTTTTTCTTTTGGCTGCTCAGGTTTAGAAATAGCTCTAAGTTCCCTAAAAATAACATCTCTAGAATAGAAAATCTTATAGGTTAGTGAAATCGAAAGCTTATAACCTTTGACATTATCACCATATCCAGTGAATGTACACTTTTCATCTTTTAGATCTAACTTAGATCACTTTTCCTTAGGCACATGAACAAAATCTTCAAAACCAAAATCCCTTAAATGTGAAACAAAATATTTCTTACCTATCCACACTTCATAAGGTGTTGAATCAAGAGCCTTACAAGGAGATCTGTTTAACAAGTAGCAAGTAGTACACACAACCTCTACCTAAAATCATTTATCCAAATGTGCATCACTCAACATACTTCTAGCCCTTTCCATTATTGTTTGGTTCATCCTTTTTGCAACACTATTCTAGAGTGGTGTATACATAGTTGTCTTTTGTCTGATAATACATGCATGCTTACAAAACTCATCAAATTTTTTAAAGCAATATTCCCCTCCATTGTCAGATCTTAATATTTTTATCTTCAACCTTGATTGGTTCTCTACTAAGACTTTAAATTCCTTAAACTTAGTGAAAACTTCATATTTGTGTTTCATAAAATAAATCCATGTAAATCTGGACACATCATTAATGAAGGTAACAAAATAATGAGACTTTATGATAGAATCATTATCCATAAGTCCAAACACATCTATGAATAATTTCTAACTTCTTTTTTGCTATGTTGCTTTCTAAAGGAAATGATTTTCTATTTTTTTTACCAAACACACAATGCTCATAGAAATCAAAGTGCTCATCAGAATAAGAGAAACCGTCTAATAAATCTTTATTTTTAATAGTTTTCAAAACATTATTTCTAGTGTGGCCCAATCTACGGTGCCACAAGATACATGTATTTTTTAGTACGAGCCTTAGATACATAAGAGGCATTATAAACTGTAGTGGCTTCAAGCGTGAACAAGTTTCCCAATCTCTTCCCCTTCACTACCACCAAGTTCCCTCTCACCAATCTGCAACCATGCTTGTCAAAAGTCACATGTATTCCTAAATCATTTAGCTTTGAAATAGAAATCAAATTTCTAGCTAATCTAGGAACATGATAAACATTAGGAAGAGTTTAATCCTCCCATCACTGAAACACAATAGTACCTTGCCTTTCCCAACTATCAGATATGTAGAGCTATCTCCATGGTAGATATTACCTCCATCATATTCCTCATATGTGGAGAACCATTCCTTATATGGGGTCATATGAAACGAGTATCTTGAGTTAACCAACCAGTTTTCATTAGAAACAACATTGCATGTAGAAAGTAAAACATCTTCACCTAAATTTGAGGACTTATCCTAAGCACTCTCCCACTATTTCTTTAGGTTCATGCACTCCTTCACATGTCTCCTTTTACCATAGTTCCAACCCTTAACTCTATTCTTCTTCCTAGGAGTCTTAGACCAGTCCTTGGACTTGTCCTTAGCCCCTTTCTGATCTCCTTTTGGTCCTCTTTCCCTAGACCTTCCCTTGACATTGAGAGCATCCCCTGAACTATCTGAACTCTTCTTCCTCAATTCTTGTGACAATAGAACTAAAACAAGAGCATCCAACTTTGAATCCACAAGGTTAGTAATGATAACAAGGATAACATTCTCTAAAGCCTTGGGTAAAGAACAAAGAAGTGAGATACATTTATCTTCCTCACTAACATCAACATCTACTGAAGCAAGCTGACTCAACAACAAATTAAAAGAATTTAAATGCTCTGCAACTTAATCACCCTCTCTCATTTTCATGGAAAACAATTTTCTTTTCAAATAGAATTTATTTACCATACTCTTGGCTTGATAGATCTCACCCAACCAATTCCACAACTTGTGTGTAGTCTCTTCCTTTGCGACATTCAACATGATAGAATATGATAGACACAAACAGATGGTTGCATGTGCCTTCTTATCTAGTCTATCCCACTCATCTAGAGAGACTTCATCAAGTTTCTTCTCTTTTGAACAGCCAACCACTAGTTTCTTTCTTCCAACAAATCCTCCATTTTTAGCTTCCACAACTCATACCATGTTCCGTTGAACTTCTCAATGTCCAAACAAGAGGTTGATGCAACAGTGGATCCGGCCATAATATCAACACAAGATCTACAAAACAAATACAACCAAATTTCCCACTGCAGCTATAGCTTCGACACTACTACCCAAGAGTCAAAGTCAGCCAGGCTCTGATACCAAATGTTAGAAATAAAAGCAACACTACTCAACAGAATCTGATTCAAATGTATATTTAACGATCTTTAATAGAGTATTAAAGATGGAGATTGCAACACAGAATATAAATCCACAATTTAGAAATAGACCAGAAGCAAAATGAAGCACACAACACAGTGTTTAATGTGGAGAAAACCCTTGAGGGTAAAAAACTCCACCAAGAAAAGAGGCCAAGTTGTATTATCTTCACAAAAGGAGATTACAAATACATTCACTTCCTCTGTCCTTCAACCTTTACTCTGGCAGAACCTGGGTACTTGTAAACTATTATGTATGTCATTTACTATGACATGGTTTATATATAATTTACACAACCTCAAGATGGGTGTCCACCTTGGAATCTTCACCCATACAACATTCAATGACTTCTTACAAGCTCATAACACTTGTCAAGAGTCAACAATACATCCTTAGACGTCCATGGACAAAAATAGGCTCTTATGGGGTCATAAAAGCTATCATACATACATCCTACACTTGGCAAAAGATGCCCATGCAAGCTTGAACACCTAGGGGCCAAAAATAGCCACTTAGAGAATCTTATGATGCATCATATGCTATCATAAATGTCATAGATTCTTATGACAACTTACAGTTGTCATAAAATCTCTTACACCTTCTTACAACATCTATGAGGTGCATCATAACACTAAAAATAGGTGATTCCTCCACATGTGCACCCCACTTGACCAATTACCATTGACCATAATAAATTACATCTCGTAACTACTACCAGTAACTCTGAAAGTTACCGGTACAGTAACAAGATAATTATCGTGGATAGTAAATAATTTTTGCCACTGTCGGTGAAACTAGTACATCCCTTATGGGTAATTACAAATGATATATGGAATAATACAATAATGGGATTTACAAGGTTAATGGCACCTTATCCTAGCAAAGAATAAACAACTTCTATAAAATATTTAGGCTAATAAATTAATTATGGCAATCAATATCACAAATAATCTAAATAAAAGAGTTGAGTATAGACAAGTATTGAAATCAATTTTAAAATCAACATGGATAGATTCTCTTAGCTCTATGCATGATGAATAATATTATATTGTAACATGCACTAGATATTATGTTGTAACATGATCATATTATGGAATTCACTATCATATTTTTAATAGTGATGCTTTAATAGAGTAGAAAATGAACCATTGTTCTTTAGGAGTCAAAACCACATGGATAACCTTGGTAATAATATTTGTAGGGACTTTAACCTATCTAGATCCTTGATCTTAAAATGATGACCCTAAACTCTATCTTGGTTCTTTAGAAACATGGTTGCTTGTATGAATTTGGTTTAGCTAGTCCTTAAAATCACATGTAGGACTTGCTATCAAGTGGGGGAATCCTTGACATATCATGACTGTAGTCAAGTATTGTGCATTGATTCAACTATGTTTGAGTAATATTGATGACCTGCTAAGGAGACTATAAATGTGTATGTATCTATCCTGATGTTGAAAAATTCTAATGTAGTGATTTCTTTAGTTTATTGTTTGTATGTGTTCTACAGATATGATACTTTGTGTCTAAATGGTCTAGTGATTTGTACTTTTATATAACATGCTTGCATTAAAATTTGAATATTTTTCATGTTAGTCTTGACATGTAATGACTAGTTAGGATTAGGTTGGCGTAGGCCCATAATTAAACTTGAACATGAAAATTGGGGTCAAGACTATCCTTGCAATCTTGGTCCAACATCAAGATTGTCCAAGATACCTCAAGCTAGAAATGAGAACATCAGGAATATTAGAAAATAGAGAGTACATTTTGATTTACATTCAAATTGAATACCAAATCATACACAAAAATGTTAAAATTAAACACCACTATTACACTAGAAACAAAGGATCAAAGTCAATCCAAATCTAATAGGTAAAAGTGCTATAAATTAATAGAAAATTCTATCTTAGAAATATCAAAATTTATTGGTATTGTTAGTTCCAACATGTTTATATATGGTGTGAGTATGAGGTAGTTCCACATGCTATAAACTACCTACAAGGTTGGTCACTTGACATTGTGGGCTATAAATAACCTTTCCTTTCCTTTCCTTTTTTCTACATAAAGAATATTTGTAACATTTTTGTAAGGGCTAAGCTTAACTAGCACATTAACCCACTATACATTTGTTAGTTTTGCGACATGGTGGTAGTGTGGACCCACCACTCATTCCCCATTCCACTCACTATCTTGTATACCTTTGTCCCACTATAGTTAACTTTTGTTAGAGCTATCACTAGCACTACCATGTCCACCTTTCCATGTTGCTTGATTTGTACATGTTGTCATGCCTTGACTACTGCAATTTTAACCAAACCAAATGTGATCAATTCACTTAATGTTCATGGATATGAACACATCAACTATTGAATCTTGCACCCTATAGGTGCAAGTACAAACCACTCTCCAAAATCTTAAAATAGGCCTCCTAAATTGTTGATTGCATTTTATTAGTGAAGAATTAAATAATGGATTCTTAACCCTACTTCTTGCCCCATATTTGTAAGTAATATTTCAATTTTAGAAAATAATGTAATTAATTGTTTTTATCTACATTAATTATGTCTGTATTAAATTTCAAGCCACCAACGTTGGATTTTATTTTCAACAAACATGGATTCTACTACTACTAACTTTGGATTTTATTATGTACAAGGTGAACATAATTTTGTAGCCAAAGCTCTGAAGGGATGAGCAACAATTGGATTACAAGTAGTTACATCTTTGTCATTTCTTTAATGCCATTTTGAACAATTAGGGATTGTATTTTCATAAATTTAGCTCATACTTATCTATTGGATTTGATTGAGAAGAATTATCAAAAATTAAATGTTATGATCTTGTCATTCCAAAAATAATTAAAAATGAATCTTGATAAATATTGGAGACAAACTATAGGGCTATAAATGTATGGTGTTTTATCTCTATAGTGCATTTGAAATTCTTTGTACCACACTAGTTAAGCTCAAGTTAGTTAATTACTAGTGCCAAATAACCTTCTAGATGAACAAGCCCTATAAATTTATCAGAAAATGGTGTGATGCAAGATTTAAATGACCTAGAAATATGTTTAAAAATCCCTTTTCGCGCATGCATTTTGTGAGAAATGATATCCTACAATAGTAAATAAGCATTTATATTTCTACTTTATAAATGAAAAATTATAGCTATATCATTCCTACACAATTTGGGTAGAGCTTATTATGTTTGTTTACTAAAAATATAAAAATACTAATGCAAATTATAGATTAATTTTTTATTGAAATCTATTTGTTATGAAAAGGTGAATGGTGACAACTAGGATGAACACTAGCTCAAACCCTTTTCCATATAACATTTAAGAACAAGACCGAGCCAAATCACTACCAAATGGAGGAGGATTTAGCTACATATCTTGTACTCAAGTATGCTATAGAGGAATCAAATTTAACTGAGCCTTTTTTTATCAAACCTTAGGACAACAATGCATGAAATCTTAGTTTAACAATGATCACCTTATAATAGAGAAAGCACAATAGCAATCTAGAAATTAATCACACATGGATGATCAGGAAGCTGATAGAACCTGTAACATCTTGCCCTACAAGGGCCAAAAGAGGACAAGATAAATTTTTTTAACATACATAAGATGCAATTGTTGATTTGATAGGTCGACATCATTCATGGCCAAGTATGGCCGAATGCACAACCCATAGGAGAGGACTAAATCACTCTCCAAAGAAACATTAATAAACTACGTTCATTTTAAACACCAACCCAAATGTTCCTATAACCCATTCCAGATTATAAACATGAATCCAAAAGCATCATAGTACAAGTAGATCTAATACCCACACTAGAATTCGTAAACCAAATAGCAAACATCTGATTTCTTCTCATTAACTTGCATGATTACATCTCTCTTAAGAGAGTACAATTACATAAAAGAATATACAGTGCAATGGCATAGCCATGAGTATAATCTACAAGTACAATAAAATAGCCTTGAATGTGATACAATGATTAAATACGTACAACAACAGATAGGGTAATAGAGAGTGAGAATATCTCCAATCTAGTGCTCTAATAACCTATTCACCGGTCCCCAATGGTGGTGGCAACATCTCCCAACCATGTGGACTCATAAGAGACCACCCCACTATGCTCAGAGATAGTCACTAGGCCCTAATAGAAGTAACAAGGCAAGGGTATACAGGATGGCCAACACTTAGATCAATCACGGAGTACACACAAAAAACAATGCATAATGCCAGTCATAACATAGAGATACTCCTCCAAACAAAGGCCAGGTACTACTCACAACTACTAAGGTACTAGATACTATAGTACATAATGGATGGGGAGTCAGCATGCATGCTCGAAGGGATGGCACCACACGGAAACAAGTACACTACTCATACCGATGAGGAGACTCAAACATGCCTGAATCAACACCCTGCAAATGGATAACTTAATGCCCCGTAGGTAGATAGGCCTTCTCGTGTGCATGCTTAGCCTCTACAAGCACTCAAGGCCATGCATGAGGACTCATAATCCTAGACCTAATCTCATCTCGTTTAACCAAACGAGGTATACAAAACCAAATTAAAGACAATCTAATAACCAATCACAATCGCCTGCTCTTGGAGGTTGGGGTTGCTTGAAAAGTTGCGTGGCTAATTATGCCTAACATGAAAATCTATATTTAAATTATAGAACTAGTATTATACTTCTCATATGCTACAAAGACATTATCACCATTTGCTAATATCGTTTATTCCCAAAACAACTATGGCCTACTCATAAGTTCAACAAATATGAATACAATTAACCACATATTAAAATATGATTTATGAAAATAATGTAATCATTCATAATATACAAAAGGGCCTTTACCAAGATTATATATGGTTTCCTCTACAACTAAGGAATATGGAAAGTCTACAATTTGTGCTACGTGTAGGAATACAAGGTTACTCTCTTCATTGGTAATCTTCATTCATAATAAAACAAAGGTAATCTATCTTTACCCACAATCAAAATGATATGGATTGAACATGTCAACACATTTAGACAATTGTGCTCTCAAGCACAAAACCTACTTCTAGGATTGTATAGTGAAGATTTGAACTACATACAACAACTAGTAGGGTTTGACGGGATTATTTTTTCTTCTCTCCCACCTAATACTTGATAGCCTGGTTGAAGATTTACTTCAGAAATAAAACCCTTAAAATAGAATGATACGTGGGTGTTCAGGGGCTAACACCAAACAAGAATTTTGTGAGGTTACAAGGCTTTCGAGGGTTTAAGCCTTGGACTACAACTTCAAACCAAATTATTTTATGTAGTTACACATGAGCATTAATTGCAAGAGAGAGGAATTCTAAATAATGTTATTTCCACTATTTACACTGCCATAAATTTTGCATTTCGTGTAAACCCTCAGGCTCAACAATTACCATTTCCAAGAAGAAAAGAAAATAATAACAAAAGTTCCTACCATGACTTAAATTGATTAAATCTTTAGTAAAAATAAATTATAAACTTAAATATTCATTAAACATGACAAAATACCTTTAAATCCTAGAAATATTTGACCAGATCCACAACCATAAGAGCATGTTCTATCTGTACAAGTTTCCTGATGGGTTTTGCCCATGTCCTCACTGCTTATGCCAATAGGGAAGCATAGAGAAGGTACACACATTGTATGTCAGAGGGCCTCAAGGAGATGTTTCTCATGGATTACAAGGATAGAAGGTTATGCACAAAATGGATTTGTTAAAAAGGCATTAGAAACTTTTAAGTAATTGCAACTGGTGGCTGTAAAGCCCGACTCCATAACCTTAGCCAACATCCTCACTGCCTGTGCCAAAATGGGAGCGATGAAATAGGGTATGGATATCCAAATTTAAGGCATAATGGGAAGTGGATTATAGTTGGAAATGCTTTGGTATACATATATGCGAGATGAGGAAGCACATACAAGGCACGGAAAAGCCAATGCAATGGCAGAAGTCAAACCCCCAATTCCCCAGCCACGCCCCTACCTCCTCCAGGTTTATTCTATTCAACGGGACGATATCCACAAGGTCCCGAGCTTAAGAAAATGGTGCAAGAGTTCTTCTCAAGTCTATCGGCCATGGAACACTTACTTCATCCTTCATTGGCACTGCTCTCAACCATGGACCTGTTGTTTCCTCCATTCTCAATGCTGTCAATGATGGAATTCTTACGCCATCCTTCACAACTTTCTATTGTAGAAATGAAAAGAAGAAATTTATCTATTTCATATTACACAACACCTCACCCTTCACTAATGGTAGAGCATTGTACCTACTTATGGAGTTGAATGAATGTATATATAGATGACAGAGGTAACTATCCTCAGTTGTCCACAAGAAAGAACATGCTTTGCACTATGCACTACACCTCCTTTCAATTCCTGAGACGTTGACTCCCTCTGCAGTTGCCTACCTCTAGGCAGATATTTTC
Source organism: Cunninghamia lanceolata (assembly GCA_027924645.1). Classification (NCBI taxonomy): domain Eukaryota; kingdom Viridiplantae; phylum Streptophyta; class Pinopsida; order Cupressales; family Cupressaceae; genus Cunninghamia; species Cunninghamia lanceolata. The sequence goes on along the minus strand of BSBN01000213.1, from coordinate 25,347,067 downwards.
TCAAAAAATTATTTCTCTACCCACCTCCAAATGCCACGACCTATCAATGAGATATTTTTTTTACATTTATTACCCTTACCCACTCCACCAAGCACCATGACTTCCTTCCAGTCTTCTATTCACTCCACTACTCACCAGATATACTCATGTTGTCTTCAATGAATTCACCAACTCCTTATTGCCATGGGGAGGGTTGTTAAACAACCTGTCTCTCAAAAGTAGAGGTGTTAGATGACTATTTCTGGACCACCCAAGTCCTAGTTAAAGGAATATGCGTGAGGTTTGAACTGGAAAGATGTTGCAGATGCTACCCTAATGCCAGATCTAGAGTTAGAAAGGGCAGAAAGACTAAGGTGTTACTGCCCAAGTCCTAGATAGAGGAATATTCCATAACTATTGTCAAATCTCGAAACCTTGATCTTCACTTAGTCTTCTTGTATCTTCACATTCTCTAGATCTCACTTCTATAACCTGCACACAAGATGACAAGAGAGGGCTTGTGGGGTTATGGTGTTTAGGGACTTGCCTCAATCAAATCCTGGGATAGCATTCAAGCTTCCCAAAACTTTTGATTGATAAAGAGTGCGTGCCCTTGTGGGGGTAGAGGCTAAAAATAATGATAATGAGATAATTTAAATGATGATAAACAACAATGATATCACCTATGTGATGATCCCTTAGAATGATGAAGATCTTTCAAATCCTAAGGAGGATAGATCATAGATCCATGCTTGCAACAAACACACAATAACAATACACAAATTTTCTCTAGAATCACAATGAATGCTTTTTCTTTCTTCACTTCAAGATCTCAAGTTATGCTCTTTTCAACCTAGTTATAGATGAATCCAAAAACACTCTTATATATGCTTTCCCACTCATAATTGTGAAATTAAACCAAAAGAACCAACAAGGAGGAGCCTTGAGAAAGGTGTTAAGATGACATAACCTTAAATTAGACCAAACCTAAAAGGGGGGACATGGGCAATACCACCCATGTCCATTAGTGCTATTTAGGTCTGGGATAAGATAAAGCATGGGGCCCATACTCCAATTTGATGCAGGAGCATCAAATGGTGTAAGGCAATCTTGCATCACCCAAAAAAGATGTTGATTCAAAATCATTGATGTTGTTTCATTTCTTTTCAAAATTAGTGTTTATGGTTCCATAATCGCTTGAATAATAATGTAGAACTTTCAATTTTTCTAAACTGCTATTTTTAGAAAGTTTGCATTTGGACATAGATTAAAGAAAAAAATATAGGAAGCTTCATAGAGGAAAAATAAGACCTTTGGCAAAGGAATCACGCAAAGATCATTTGTGAGATGAAAGATATTAAAGTTTCTGTTTCCCAAAAAATGCTTGAAAATTATTCAAATTCATGTTTGAGGCAGTAAATGGCCCCATATGAGCCCAAAAATGGGTGGAACTAGTAGAGTAAGTCCTTCTCATGTAGAGCACTCTCTGATCTTTTTGGCACTTCAAACAGTTCATCAATCGAACACTCGGATCAAAAGTTATGGCTCTTGGAAGCTGACCTATTTTTGGAGGGAGATGCAAAATTCGAAGTTATGATCCCCTGCACAACTTTCTACCTAGAAGAGGCCCTATCCTTCACAAAAGGAATGGATATAAGGAACTAATTGGTTTTCCATCTAAGTATCTAGTGTTGTGTCCTTCATAATAATTCACGGTCATACAACTATAGATCCACTCTAATTATATATGAAACTACTAGAAGCATTATGGGTAAGTGCAGGAAGATGGGGGGCCAAAAAGGGGTCTTAAGTGGCCACTTTTTTTCTGAAATCAGGAAATATTGGCCTTGGATGAGAAATTGAGCATAGTTACACTCAAAATTTGGAGATGCAACCAAAACAATGTTCGTAGTGCTCTGAGTCTACTTTCTAAACTACTATTTTGTTTTGAAAATGGCATAGATTAAGGGGTTCAAAAGAGGGAGCCATAGAAATTGGTGTTGTTTCTGTCAAAAAAATAACATAGCATGTTTTGTGGCTCCCTCAAAAGGTCAACTTTTTTTTGGTATTTTTAAAATCACTTCAGTGAGAAATTAGCTAATAGCATGTAGTTTATGCCTGATTTTTCTGGTAATTTTTTGATGAATATTTGATTTTTTACTAATTTTCAAAGTGGACACATCCTAAAAAACATAATTTTGGCCATGCTACCCCTATAAATTTTGAAAACTAATTGAAAATTATTTTTTTATTTTTTTAATATTTGTAGAATGGAGTCTAGTTTCTAAATATGTAATTTTTTTGAAATTTGAATGAATAGTTATTTTACAATGAAAAAAAGACCAAACAGTGGTTTTTGCCTAAAAACGGACACACAAACAAAAGAAATTAAAGATGAAAGGATTAACATTGTTAAAATATGAAAAAAATCACATCGTCAAATAGCTAAGAGAAAGCCTAACATTACCCATGTGTTTGATTTGTTCGACCTTGAAACACGTACAAATCTGAGGGTTAGCACGAACAAAATTATGTGAAATTTTGAAGAATATAGAAAAACACGTCTGTGACTATTCATAAGGCACTCCAAGCCCTTGGGTTGGAAATCCAAAGCAAATCCCAAGCCCAAGCCTTGGAATTTCCAAAGCAAGAAATAACGCGAGCGCGTTATAACGCGCTCGCGTTATGTTTTGCCTTGCATTTTTCTTTCCCGCAAGTCTATTTTTTGTCATGTTTGACATAACACGAGCACGTTATAACGTGCTCGCGTTATGTTCCCCTCAAATTATTTTATATTCAAGGCTATTAATCATGAGGGTTAAGGGATAAGGGATAGAGTTGGAGGGTTTAGTGATAAGGGATTAGTGTTTAAGGTATAATATCGAGCCTATTGAGGGTCTAGGAATAGGGATAGTGTTTAAGGTTTAGGGATGAGGGATGACAGATTAGGGTTGAGGGTTTAGGGTTGAGGGTCAAGGGATCAGAGTTAAGGGTTGAGGGATTAGGCTTTGACATTGAGGGTTGAGGGTTGAAGTTCAAGGGTCAAGGGTTTAGGGATACGGTTTAGGGTCGAGGGATTAGGGTTAAAGTAGAGTGTGGAGGGTGTAAGGATTAGGGATAGGGTTGGAGGGTTTAGGGATAAGGGATTAGGGTTTAAGGTATAGTATTGAGTCTGTTGAGGGTTTAGGAATAGGGATAGCATTTAGGGTTTAGGGATGAGGGATTATAGTTGAGGGATGATGTATTAGGGTTGAGGGTTGAGGGATTAGGGTCTAGGGATAAGGTTTAGGGTTGAGGGATTAGGGTTCAAGGTATAATGTTGAGGGTTGAGGGTTGAGGGTTTAGGGTTGACAGATTAGCATTTAATGTCGAGGTTAGGGTTAGAGTGTCAAGGGTAGAGGGATTAGGGATAGGGTTTAGGGTTGAAGGTTTAAGGATTGAGGGTTGAGGCTTTAGGGATGAGGGTTTAAGGCTTACAATATAGTGTCAAGTGTTGAGGGTGTAGGGATAGGGTTTAAATTTTAAGGGTTAAGGGTTAAGGGATAGGGATTAGGGTTTAAGGTATAGTGTTGAGGGTCGAGGGATCAGAGTTAAGGGTTGAGGGATTAGGGTTTGACATTGAGGGTTGAGGGTTAAGGTTCGAGGGTCAAGGGTTTAGGGATAGGGTTGAGGGTCAAGGAATTAGGGTTAAAGTAGAGTGTGGAGGGTATAAGGATTAGGGATAGGGTTGGAGGGTTTAGGGATAAGGGATTAGGGTTTAAGGTATAGTATTGATTTTGTTGAGGGTGTAGGAATAGGGATAGCATTTAGGGTTTAGGGATGAGGGATTAGAGTTGAGGGATGACGGATTAGGGTTGAGGGTTGAGGGATTAGGGTTTAGGGATAAGGTTTAGGGTTGAGGGCTGAGGGATTAGGGTTTAAGGTATAGTGTTAAGGGTTTAGGGATAGGGTTTAGGGTTGAGGGATTAGAGTGAAGGGTTGAGGGATTAGGATTTGACGTTGAGGGTTGAGGGTTTAGGATTTAGGGTTTAGGGTTAGAGTTGAGAGATGAGGGATTAGAGTTAAGGGTTGAGGGATTAGGGTTTGACATCGAGGGTTGAGGGTTGAGGTTCGAGGGTCAAGGGTTTAGGGATAGGGTTGAGGTTGAAGGGATTAGGGTTAAAGTAGAGTGTGGAGGGTGTAAGGATTAGGGATAGGGTTAGAGGGTTTAGGGATAAGGGATTAGAGTTTAAGGTATAGTATCGAGTCTGTTGAGGGTTTAGGAATAGAGATAGCATTTAGGGTTTAGGGATGAGGGATTAGAGTTGAGGGATGAGGGATTAGGGTTGAGGGTTGAGGGATTAGGGTTTAGGGATGAGGGATTAGGGTTGAGGGTTGAGGGATTAGGGTTTAGGGATAAGGTTTAGGGTTGAGGGTTGAGGGATTAGGGTTTAAGGTATAGTGTTGAGGGTTGATGGTTTACGGATAGGGTTTAGGTTTGAGGGATTAGGGTTTAGGGTTGATGAATTAGGGTTTAATGTTGAGAGTTGAGGGTTGAGGGTTGAGGGTTGAGGTTGAGGGATAGGGTTAATGGTCAAGGGTAGGGTTAAATAAGAGTGTCGAGGGTAGAGGGATTAGGATTTAAGGTATAGTATCGAGCCTGTTGAGGGTCTAGGAATAGGGATAGTGTTTAGGGTTTAGGAATGAGGGATTAGAGTTGAGGGATGACGGATGACAGATTAGGGTTGAGGGTTGAGGGATTAGGATTTAGGGACAAGGTTTAGGGTTAGGGTTGAGGGATTAGGGTTTAAGGTATAGTGTTGAGGGTTTAGGGTTGAGGGATTAGAGTGAAGGGTTGAGGGATTAGAATTTGACATTGAGGGTTGAGGGTTTAGGGATAGGGTTGAAGGTTGAGGGATCAGAGTTAAGGGTTGAGGGATTAGGGTTTTATGTTGAGGGTTGAGGGTTGAAGTTCGAGGGTCAAGGGTTTAGGGATAGGGTTGAGGGTCGAGGAATTAGGGTTAAAGTAGAGTGTGGAGGGTATAAGGATTAGGGATAGGGTTGGAGGGTTTAGGGATAAGGGATTAGAGTTTAAGGTATAGTATCGAGACTGTTGAGGGTTTAGGAATAGGGATAGCAATTAGGGTTTAGGGATGGCGGATTAGAGTTGAGGGATGAGGGATTAGGGTTGAGGGTTGAGGGATTAGGGTTTAGGGATAAGGTTTAGGGTTGAGGGTTGAGGGATTAGGGTTTAAGGTATAGTGTTGAGGGTTGATGGTTTAGGGATAGGGTTTAGGTTTGAGGGATTAGGGTTTAGTGTTGATGAATTAGGGTTTAATGTTGAGAGTTGAGGGTTGAGGGTTGAGAGTTGAGGTTGAGGGATAGGGTTAATGGTCAAGGGATTAGGGTTAAATAAGAGTGTCGAGGGTAGAGGGATTAGGGTTTAAGGTATAGTATCGAGCCTGTTGAGGGTCTAGGAATAGGGATAGCATTTAGGGTTTATGAATGAGGGATTAGAGTTGAGGGATGACGGATGACAGATTAGGGTTGAGGGTTGAGGGATTAGGGTTTAGGGACAAGGTTTAGGGTCAGGGTTGAGGGATTAGGGTTTAAGGTATAGTGTTGAGGGTTTAGGGATATGATTTAGGGTTGAGGGATTAGAGTGAAGGGTTGAGGGTAAATAGGGATAGGGTTGAAGGTTGAGGGATCAGAGTTAAGGGTTGAGGGAATAGGGTTCGATGTTGAGGGTTGAGGGTTGAGGTTCGAGGGTCAAGGGTTTAGGGATAGGTTTGAGGGTTGAGAAATTAGGGTTAAAGTAGAGTGTGGAGGGTATAAGGATTAGGGATAGGGTTGGAGGGTTTAGGGTTGAAGTTTTAAGGATTGAGGGTTGAGGCTTTAGGGATGAGGGTTTAAGGCTTAAGATATAGTTTCAAGTGTTGAGGGTGTAGGGATAGGGTTTAAGTTTTAAGGGTTAAGGGTTGAGGGATAAGGATTAGGGTTTAAGGTATAGTGTTGAGGGTCGAGGGATCAGAGTTAAGGGTTGAGGGATTAGGGTTTGACGTTGAGGGTTGAGGGTTGAGGTTTGAGGGTCAAGGGTTTAGGGATAGGGTTGAGGGTCAAGGAATTAGGGTTAAAGTAGAGTGTGGAGGGTATAAGGATTAGGGATAGGGTTGGAGGGTTTAGGGATAAGGGATTAGGGTTTAAGGTATAGTATCAATTCTGTTGAGGGTGTAGGAATAGGGATAGCATTTAGGGTTTAGGGATGAGGGATTAGAGTTGAGGGATGACAGATTAGGGTTGAGGGTTGAGGGATTAGGGTTTAGGGATAAGGTTTAGGGTTGAGGGCTGAGGGATTAGGGTTTAAGGTATAGTGTTGAGGGTTTAGGGATAGGGTTTAGGGTTGAGGGATTAGAGTGAAGGGTTGAGGGATTAGGATTTGACATTGAGGGTTGAGGGTTTAGGGTTAGGGTTGAGAGATGAGGGATCAGAGTTAAGGGTTGAGGGATTAGGGTTTGACATCGAGGGTTGAGGGTTGAGGTTCAAGGGTCAAGGGTTTAGGGATAGGGTTGAGGTTGAAGGGATTAGGGTTTAAGGTATAGTGTTGAGGGTTGATGGATCAGAGTTAAGGGTTGAGGGATTAGGGTTTGACGTTGAGGGTTGAGGGTTGAGGTTCGAGGGTCAAGGGTTTAGGGATAGGGTTGAGGTTCAAGGGATTAGTGTTAAAGTAGAGTGTGGAGGGTGTAAGGATTAGGGATAGGGTTGGAGGGTTTAGGGATAAGGGATTAGAGTTTAAGGTATAGTATCGAATCTGTTGAGGGTGTAAGATTAGGGATAGCATTTAGGGTTTAGGGATGCAGGATTAGAGTTGAGGGATGATGGATTAGGGTTGAGGGATTAGGATTTGACATTGAGGGTTGAGGGTTTAGGGATAGGTGATGCGGAGGAAATTCCACAATCCACCCAAAATGGTGATTTTAGCCCGTATCAGCCAGACCCTTCCGTTGTTCCCCCAAAAACCCCTATCCAATTACCAATTTGATAGGGAGCGCACCACGGAAACATAAAACAACACAAAATGTATTGAACCACCATAGTGGTTGAACCCTTGAACTCCTCGATTGAACCCACTGAACTTGTTAGTTTTGAACCATCAAATTCTTAAACTCATTAAACTTACAAACTATTCATACCTTTTGAACTCTTGAACCGTTCGCTTGAACCATTCGCTTGAACCTTTCACTTGAACTATTCACTTGAACCGTTCGGTTAAACCTTTCACTTGAACCGTTTGGTTGAACCTTTCGCTTGAACCGTTCGATTGAACCTTTTGCTTGAACCGTCAAACCCAAATGAACCATTGAACTAATCAAGCGGTTCAACTGTCGATTAATCTATTCTATCGGCAACACTTCTCTTATCGGCCACCTCAGGATTTCTTCCATCGATATGTCATCTCTCTCTGATGAGTGGCTTTGCTTATTTGCCTATCAGCCACATAATAACTATCAGGCCAACCTTCTGGCCTTTCTCTAATGTCACCATCTCACGCTGAAAAACATACCATTCACCAAATTACGCCAACAATCTAACGCTCACCTGCAACATGAAAATCTTTCGCATAGTTTCCTCCTCGAATCCATTCTATACCAATCTCTCCTCGTGGCTCAAAGTCCACATTCCATCTGCATAGTTAGGGTTAGTCCAATATGGTACAGGTTATTGCGGACCTCTCCATGATCAGAGTTGAGGGTTTAGGGATTAGGGTTTGATGTTGAGGATTGAGGGCATTTTCTATCAAGAACTTGATTATGAGGGCTTGCCCCTTCATTGTTATGCCTATCATATGGCAGAGCATCTGGCAAGCCCTTGCAGGAAAAGGATGTGATCAATGCAAAGGATGTGATGAATCTATAGCAGGACAAAACGCGAGCGCATTATAGCGCGAGCGCGTTATAACATGCTCGCGTTATAACGCGCTCACGTTTTGTATTTTTATTGAAATAGTAAAAAAGTGGTTACCCCCGTGATCCAGACCCACATGCTCTATTTTCTTACTGATTCTGCGCATGCTCCAACAAAAAACAAGTGCTTTCATGCCATTGGGAAGTTCACATGCACATTTGACATTGTACCACCTTTGCATGATCTTTCCACCACCTTTTCTGCTTTGCCAACTTGAGGAGGAAATAACATAGTTTTCACACCAAGTTTGATATATATCTATTCAAGTTTCAATTTTTGTAGTGTTGCAATGTTAATTGTGATTCAATTTTAGGAATTTAAAATTGAAAAGGAAGCAAGTGGTGAAAAACTCAAATTTTTGAGGAGTTTGATGCAAGAAGATAAAAACACTACATAATTGCGTACTCTCTCCATTCAAATCTTCATTTTTTAGGTATGTCAAGTCTTTACATGCATGTTCTTTACATTTTCCTTATTTCGGATTGAATTACTTTATCATGCTTTATCATACATGTTTAAAATAGACACATTCCCAATCAAAAAAGTAGCCTACAATCTCACATGATGCCATGTATATTTTCTACACTTGGGCTCTTTAATAATTATGTGTAATAAACAAACCTTTGTTCATACCATGATGTCAAACTATACAAAAATAAATCCTTACAACATAAAAAAAATACAATCCCACTATTATCTTGTATTCATTTTTTAGGAACTAACTTTGGTCTCTTTATCATGCTATAGACAAATTCTTCGTCATGCTGAGGAAACGATCAAGAATTAAACCAACACGGGAAGAGATAGAAGCTAAGAATGCAAAGAAAGCAGTGGCTATGAGGGAGCTTCGTGAGAAGAGAAAATTGGACACGATAAATGAAGACATACCAATTGAAGAGGAACCACAACCATCACAAAGAGATATGGTATTGGCAGCACAAAGAGAACGAATGCAAAAACTTTGTGGTACGAGAGATTTGAATACCATAGTTGAAGACACGTCCTTTACCGCAAGTCAACATGTAGGGACACCATCTACCACATCTCAAGTTGAGAGTACATCATCACTCACATGTGATGAAGGAGGTATGCCATCATTCCCACCTCAACCTCAAGGTATGTCATCTATTCCATCTTCGATCGAAGGTATGCCATCTAACCCATCTCATTTAAATATTGATGAAATTCCTAATGTTGAGATGAATTTACCTAACTTGACACCACCTAGAATTTTGCATAGAAAGCCAAAGTATTTGATTGATATTGATGAGAATATTTTGCAGCCAATGGAAGGTAAGATTCCAAAACACACTTGTAGAAGATATGCTAATAAGATTTGGAGATTGTTCTTTGAAAAGTTAAATGAGACTACAAGATGTCAACTATTCGTTGAAATGATGCGAAGTATAAAGTATAGGTCTATCATGAAGATTCTTGGGTTGAGAACATCAGAGGCTTCAAGTGAAAAATCTATTGTCAAGAATCTAATGAGTGCGTATGAGAGTGTGGGTAACACCTCACACACAAAAGATAGTAATGCAACAGAACGTGTGATTACATCGACTATAGTAAGTAGTCAAACAAGGAAAGCTCGTCTCATTAGAAAGACAAGTCAAGAATTGAGAATTAATAGGAAAACTTTATCAAGAGCCGTTGGAAGACGCCAAAGAATTGAGGACACTAATGCCAATGAATTATGGGCATTCTCAGGGAGACTACCACGAAAAGATAAACCAATTGTTGAAGCATTGAGATCACTAATTGAAGACTTTTGGAAGAATTACACAAGGGTATCTCTGAATCAAAGGGATGTGGTAAGAAGGAGAATCGGTAGTCAGAACTGCGAGCCACATCCAAAGCATTTTTTGGATGAGACTCAAACATAGTTTTATGGTAAATTTCTAGAGAAGTATCCTCAAATTAAAATTTGTCAAAGATATTTTGAATTGCTAAAACCTTTTTATGTTAAGATAAATCACACATGCACTAGTTGTTGTTGTAGATTACATATTGAATTTTTTAACCATTTTGATGCTTATAGGTCTATATGTTTAGATATGCATACTAACAATGATTTGCAGGGTTGTGCCATATGTGCCCCACCAACATCTTCAAGAGACTTCATATCAACAATTTTATGTGAAAGAGAGGAAGGTCAAATAATCTACAAGAGATTATGCTTGGATGGCACATGTCATCGTTGTTGTGGCTTGCAACATTTGCCAATATGTGAACATATGGAAATAACACATGTGGTTGGAAATGAACTAGTAGAGTTTGGCAAGTATAAAACAGTGGCATACAATACAAAAGATGGTAAAGAAGCAAAGATGTGTGAATTAGTTATTGAAAAGATTCCAGTGTATTAGTTTATGCCTATATTTCGTGACAGCATAGTGTATAAGTATGCAAGATATGCCCATAGAGCTCGATGGTTGGACTTGCAATTCAAGTTATGCAAGGACACATTTCTGGTTGGTAGCATTGTTTCAGTCTACAGCCACAGCATGAGGTGCAATCACAATATTACAACTCCACACAGGTTTCTATATTTGTGCACATCGCATTCATTCATGAGAATGATAGTACAAAGGATGACAGAAAGATCATAAGGGAGTATAATTTCTACATTAGTGATGATCGCATGCATTCTACGGAGTTCGTGCAAGGTTGCTTTTAGGTGTTCTACAATGATTTGGCTAGAAGGGGCATATCGTTCAGTCAGCATATCATATGGTCAGATAACTATGTGTCACAATTCAAGAACTTGCAGAATTTCTATTGGCTAAGTAGGAGGCATAATTTTATAGGTATTCAACATATGTGGAACTTTTGTGAGGCCAGACATGGAAAGGGGGAGCATGATGGTGCAGGAGCATGTATCAAAAGAGCCATAGCACGAGAAGAGTTAAAGTATAAAGACAATGCAAAGTTGACAAATGCAAAATCGATTGTCGAGTGGTGTAATGCTTCCATGGGTCCAGGTAATGAAGGTAAGTCTTTAGTTCATAGATTTTTTTGGTTGATAGATGATACTAACATTGCACCATATGAGGATTGTTGTACACTGACAGGATCAAATGAGATGCACTCTTTCAGAAGCTCAATTGCAGGTTCATGGAGTATCCATATACAAAAGATGTCATGCTTTTGTTCTTCCTATACAATTCAAGTCTGGGATGAGTGCGAGTCAAAGGAGTGGGTTGACGAATGGCAGTTAAGTTATCTTAGCCCACTTGACACGTATCGACCCTCGACGGCACTGGAACTAACACAGATGGAATCATCAGTTGACTTTGACCACATATCAGATTTAGTTCAACTAGGTAATATAGGGCACGTATATGCATCTAATTTCATCTAGTCAACCAGGTAATGTCATCTTACTTTGTAGTGTTTTTGTAATGTTGACTAATTTCATCTAATTTGCTACACATATCAATGTAGGGCACGTATATGTAGTTATTGCAGATGAAGATAATGAAGAGGGAACAGATTATTACTTATGTCGTTGTGTTGAGGCCAAAAAGAAATTGGAGGCCCCTATTACAGATGGAGAAAACATCGAATACCCTACAGGATCAGTGGTTATTACTGGAACATGGCTTAGAAGGTACCCACATAAGAGTGTTAATATTTGGCTATTTCAAGACTTTGACATGCATCGGAAGATTCTTCATTACTCAAACCTTGTTGTGGCATCCAATGTTCATTTGATAAAGTATCGGGGTAGACCTTTGAAAAAAATATTGTGGAAGGTGTGTGAGTCTGACCATGAAGCAATACTTGACACAATAAAGAGTAGAGCAGACTTGGATAGTTCATTAGATTAATTTGTAAGTATTCACATTGATTTTGTAAAGTTATGTTACATTGAGTTGTAAGTATGCACATTAATTTGTAAGGTTTGTCTTTTTGTATTTCCTCCTGCATTTTTACACATATGTACACATTTTTACATCATCATGTTATGCATTTTTGGTGTCCTACTCCTGATGTGACCAAACTCATAACTCACCCTACTAGACACCATTTGATGATCTCTCCAACACTCTGGATCCAAGGCGCCCAATCATGATGATGACCTATATACCATTCTCCCAAGGCGCTCATAATGAATGAAAAGAAGACCAGGGGTGCCCAAGCTTAATAGACTTATTTCTTTCAATTTTGATGATCCAAACTCTTGCAATATGACATCCACTTTCATGCCTTTAGATCTTCCTTCACATATAGGGCACCAAATTAAGTTGAAAAATCTACATAAGGGTGCCAAACTGGATGAAAGGAGAGATGAAATGCGCCTTAGGACTCCATGCTAAGGTTTGAGCCATTAAAGTCTTTTGATATTAGGCGCTCATGATGATGAAACTTAGAGCTTTTTCCTTTCCTATGCGCTCATCTAAGATGTTTGAATGATAAAGAGCACCTCGACCTCTATAATGTACATTGGGCACCAAATCAAGGTGATTTTAAGTCACTTTGAGTCATTTGGGGTCAGTTTGAGTCTTTGAGTCATGTTGTAAAAAAGTGTCAATATTGTCAAGTTGCATAAAGAAACTTTTGCATTTTTGGTGTCCTGCTCGTGATGTGACCAAACTGACTATTCCAACACATCTGGATGGGTACATTTACGCTAGGCATGGTCCTGTTTTTCACCCAAACATGTCGAAATAGTCTGAGCTACATTGTACCGATGATATCCCTGAAGAGTCCAAAGTGCAAAAAGGCTGCAATCTTTGATGAGATGTTACTTGAAAACCGTGTCACTTAGAAACATTCCGTCTAAGGCAACACGATCATATAAAGTGTCTCTACAATAACCTCTCTCAATTTTTTATATCTCTAAGGCATTTGCCCGTGGTGAAAGGTTTTCTGCTGCCCCAAAAATCGTCAGAAGGAGGCAGTGTAAAGTTGCAAAGGGGTGTAACTTTTGTCCTGCTCCTAATGCGACCAAACTGACTATTCCAATGCATCCGAATGGGTACATTTATACTAGGCATGGTCCTATTTTTCACCCAAACATGTCGAAACATTCTGAGCTACATTGTACCGACAATATCCCTGAAGAGTCCAAAGTGTAAAAAGGCTGCAATCTTTGACGAGATGTTACTTGAAAACCATATCACTTAGAAACATTCCGTCTGAGGTAACGCGATCATATAAAGTGTCTCTACAATAACCTCTCTCAGTTTTTTATAGCTCTGAGGCATTTGCCCGTGGTGAAAGGTTTTCTGCTGCCCCAAAAATTGTCAGAAGGAGGCAGTGTAAAGTTGCAAAGGGGTGTAACTTTCATCCTGCTCCTGATGCGACCAAATTGACTATTCCAACGCATCCGAATGGGTACATTTATGCTAGGTATGGTCCTATTTTTCACCCAAACATGTCGAAACAGTCAGAGCTACATTGTACTAACGATATCCCTGAAGAGTCCAAAGTGCAAAAAGACAGCAATCTTTGACAAGAAGTTACTCAAAAACTGTGTCATTTAGAAACATTCCATTTGAGGCAACACGATCACGTAGAGTGCCTCTACAATAACCTCTCTCAATTTTTTATAGCTCTGAGGCATTTGCCTATGGTGAAAGGTTTTTTGCTGCCCCAAAAATTGTTAGAAGGAGGCAGTGTATTAAGTCAGGATGAAAGCCTATTCACTCTAGGTGCCTGTTTTTCACCAAATCACACATGCACCTTGAACAGGTGATGCTACAAGTGGTGAACAAAATAAGTGCCTTGAAGAATTGAGCCCTCCAAGACATCTTGCAATTGCCTAAAAGTCTAAAATTTACATAAGTGAGTTAAGGCGCCATTTTCCATCTCCAGAGCCTCCTTTGAGCGCCTTAACATGGAGTGAATGTTTTAGTCTATGAAAGATTGTGCCTAAAGAATATAACAACCCCTTGAGTCACTAGGATGAACTAAGTTAACAAAATGAACTTCATTGAGGGAGGCGCACTTGTGCATCTAGATAACTCCAGTTTAGCACCTGAGAAAAAGCATGTTTAGAGACACCCCTCGAATGAACCCTCTAGAACCAATAACCATAGCTCAAGATCCATAACCATGAGAAGATAAAGCATTAAAAAAATTCATCTAAAGGATGGGAAATACCTCTTAGATGATAGTCTACCGAGTAGACCAAGAGTGGAGAATGAGAATGCTTGTCGAAGATACACCAAGCCACAATGACTCTCTCCAATAAGAATCTTCTCTAGGTCCATAATTAACTCACGCCCATATCCAAGTGAAAGTCTCCTTGGTCTTCCTGCTAAAACCTCTAAAGGGTAACCATCTCAACAATTGTCTCTAATCCCAAGAGAACTCTAGGCTCACCCAAGTCTCGAAGTATGTATGAGAACCTACAACCAATCAATCCATGTTAAGCTCCAAATGCAACACCACATTATCATGGAGCTCCCAAGCACATGACCAGTGTACTCAATACCAAGAGAACCAACAAGACCACTGTCAAAACTCCAACTACAAAATTAGGTATCCAAACATGACATCATGATCTAACATCTCCTCCTAGAAGATCACATGCACCAATACAGATATCCTAGTCTCAAGAGAACTTGTATCATGCTAATACTCTAATCTAGAATCAAGAGTCCACCAAGACACACTACCAAACACCTCTAAACCAAGGATCAACATCTACAACCACATGAAGATAACCATCTCCTAAAAATAGTAGCCAAGATGTCAAAGCACTCTCACTACAAATAATAATCATAATCCAAGAGTTTGTCCATTACACCCAACCACTATATAAGATCATCCATCACTAGGTGACGAATACACATCACTATCAAAGCAACATCCATCCTCTCATCCCAATGCAACATACCAATGCGCAAATGAGCATAGACAAGGAAAAATAACAAAGTCATCCTGTTGATATAGGCAATATGCATTCAAGTCATCCCACTACAATCAATGAGGTGTGCATCCCAAAAAAATGCATAACTTGTAGATCCCAACCATTGAAAACATGCAAAATCATCATCACATTAGTAATCATCATCACATTAGTAAACATCATCACATTAGTAAACTAGTAAACATCATTTGCATTCATACTTAAACCAATCTTATTGTTGTGTTTGATGTGTCCTCTTTCAAACAACCATTTAACAAAATTTGAGTCCAAACAATAAACATTTACAACCATAAACATCTCAAAGTCTAAAATCCAAACATTCTATCATCCTTAATCATTTCCATCATGGACCCTTGGTTTGAAAAAATCATTATGCAAGATAAAAACCCTATGCCTATTACCTTGTCCGAGGCTCATGCAAAACCCAAAATGATTAGACTAGTACCATGTGTCATGTCCCCGTTCCTAGCTTGATCATCAAGTGTATAATGGATTAGCCTATTCCTCATTCCCGGAGGCTAATTCCAAATGATGAGGGAATGAATTGGTTTCAGACTAACTCTATCTGTTTGTTTTGCAGGAACAAGGTTAGAACCCTAAAATTTAACTAAGTATGGAAGCTTGGGAGCCTAGATGCCCATTTCACTCTAGTTTTCCTTACTAAGTGCCTAGCACAAGGATCATCCAAATTAAGCGCCTAAGAACCTCAAGGTGCCTATACATGTTTCTAGGGATCCTCCAATTGAGCGCCTAGCATAGATGGATGAAGAGTGAAAGTTTTCAAGTTAAAGATGTCCTTTGGGTGAACTCACAGCACTAGGCGCATGTGTTGGTTGGAACTCCTTGGATCTGGCACCTAGGATTGAAAGCCTTTTATGAGGAGAGAAGTCTCAAGGCCTGGTCTGGCACCCTCACTTGCCTTCCCCACCCTCAAAATGTGCCTAACCTTCATAAGGCGTTAACACTCTATTTTGAGTGCCTAGTAGGGGGTAATGGATAGATTGAAGGCTTGGGAGCTAAGGAAATTCACTTAGATGAATAATCAAGATTGAAATGAGAAACTCCTAGCCAACGCGCAAAATTCCTCAATTCTGGCATCGAAAAATCAAATCTAAGTAAGGCACTCTTTCCATTTGCCAAAGGCTCTATTAGCGCCCTTGGTTGATGATCTCTCCAGACACCTAAAATGGCGCCCAATGGATCTTTCAGCTTGTATCAAGAAGAAGGGAAGCAATCTCAGTGTTGTTCAGATAATCTAAGTTGTAAAGTTAACAAGGAATAGAGCCAGAGGACAAGGCACACTTATTGGTCTCCATCACCTCAGAAATGCACCTAATGCAGTTGGTGTCAACTTCCCTCTTTCTAGCCTCCAAATGGTGCCTAGAGTCAAAAAAGGATTTCACTGAATAATATTAATGTTTTGAGCATCAAACTCTGCTTGGCGCATACCTATGCTCTTGCAACCTCAAATTGGCGCCTAGGGTTCAGTCATCCTCCTAAGGCATGGTTTTGCTCCTCCATAACCCTGTTTTGGCGCCTAAACTTGGAAGTACCTTGAAGACTTGGATTAAGATGGAATTCACCTCCAGAATGTTAGGCGCTTAATAGAAGATAAAGGCGCTAGGGTAAAAGAGCTTCAAAAGTTTGATGTCAAGTGTGAATTGAGATAATAGGCGTTGATACTAGTTGACATTACTCCAAACATGCACCTGAGAGAGATGCAAGTCCCCAAGACCAATTTTGGAACAAGGCGCTCCATCAGAGGGTAAGATGATAATCCTTGGAAGTCAAGTGTTTCAAAGATTCTTTGAGAAATTGACAAGTTGTAACCTAGGTGCCAAAACCCCTGAGAATCCTCCTATCTGGCGCTTAGTCAGAAGAACACTAATATTGCGCCTAAGTGAACTTGAGTGTCAATATAGAGTCATCAAACCCCACCAGATGTTCATCCATGTCTCTACCACCTCAAGAAGCGCCCAGCTTAGGATGGCGCCTAGTCTAATCTCTACTACCTTCAGTTGGCGCCTAACCCTAAGAGTCTTGCAACTATGACGTTCATCCATGCAACAAGCAAGGTGATGCTCCCTTGTGATATTGTGAGGTGTTGACATTCAGTTGACATCATTGAGTTTGATTGAGTTGATCAAGTGTAGACACCATTGTAAACATCAAGGCTTCAAGGCCTTTCTTTTGTATCTCCATTGAATAAGTTGTAACTTCATGCTATTGAAAGCATTATCCATGTAATAAGACATTGCAAGTTGATTGAGTCAAATAACTAGACAATTACCCAACTCTAAGGTTGATTCATTCAAGTAGTTATCTTTGATTTATATCTTTGTGTTGTTGAAGTAGTTGATGAATTGATAGCAAGTAAAATTGTTTAAGTAAGGAAATTTTTTTGTAGAACTAGTTGGGTATCTTACACCATGCCTATCCATTAAACATCACAATGCAATCAAAATCCTAACAACATGCCCATGATCCAAGATCAAGTGCAATAATGTAAAGATATTATCAATCACAAGCCTATTAAGAATGAACTAGAGTCTTCTAGTACCATACTTTTCCATCAAACACCATCATGTAATCCATGGCCTATCAAGCCTATCAAAGAAAATGCAACCATCCTATGTAATACAATCGGACTTTAAATATTTGACGTAGCCATCTACAAATATCCATTCAAAAGTGGATTTATAATGCAAGTATGGACGCTATCAATAAAAAAGATTTGTATTAACCAAATATCCATATAGGCATACATCAATATCTATCGATATAAGTATAACATATATACAAAATAGCCATATAGGCTTACAAGAATGCCATATAGGCATACAATGTCAACTATGTACAATACAAAATATATGTCCACAAATGCCATATAGGCATACAACAAAGGAACACAATAAAAAGTCATTCCCCTCTGGCTGGTGAAGAGAATAAATCACGAGAAGCCTTTGATCTTCTAGGGGATGGAGACATGCATGTGGGTGGTCTACTACGAACCCGAGGGCTACTCCTCCTATTTAGTTCTTCTTGCACCTTTACCTGTTACAATAGAAAGTATAGACATTAATATATAGAAATTACATGTTATAAAAAAATGAAACATCAAACAAAATAATCACTTACCGCTAACATATAATCTATCTCCTCACTTGCCTCAGTAGCAGGAATAGGCCCTGGTGATGTCATGTCCTATAGAAACCATCCAGATAGAAATTAAACTTCAAATCAATAATCTTTTGATTTTTCAAAAATAGACAACTATAACAATGAATGTAAATTGAAATTTACTAATCTGCCTCATACCCCTGTCAATGCCATGGAGCTATGAATCGCAGAGGCCACACCTTGCTCCATTGCCCTATGAACATGGGGAGGTGTCTCCGCAGCCTGCATCATCTGGAAATAAAACAACATTATTCAATTACGAAAACTGTAATAGTGATGCAAATCATGGCTCCTAACATACACACACGTTCATCTAAACATGGAAGTACACACAATAAAACACACAAATCACATACAAAAATTTAGTAAGTACAATTCATTCATTAAACTATTTATTTTATTACCTCTATAAAGCTTTGAAGTCCACCACCGCTGGCAGGTGTTGCCATGAAATGTACAGTATTAACCTATTCAACATCCAAAATCAGAAATTAGAATACCATTCATATAACGATGCTATTCACATGTAATATTTATAATTGTTTAATAGTTACATACCTCAACAGTAGATGATCTAGTGGAAAATGCAGGTGGAGAACCAGTGAAAACTGCATCGACGCTATGACCCTAAAATTTTATTAAAATCATCAATTTAAATTAGTTAATCTTGTATTTGAAAAATAAAATTTATTAAATTAAATTCAATAAACTTGCTAATATTTACCCGAGTATCAAGGCTGAAAGTCTCACTCAGGAGGGTATCTGTCATCACCATCTGCTCAGCTGCAGATGTAGCCTGTGCACCTGCGTCCTGACTGTCCATGGGGTCATAACCATATGCTGACCTGCAAGCCTGGCAAGTATGCAGTGGGACCCTACTCCTCGCACTATCTCCCAACCCAATCTATGTTGTAGGACCGGCATGCTCTATGATGCTCTGGGTCAAGGCACTAATCGACCTCAATGTGTCGACCTCAACACTCTCCTTCATAATGGAAGGGATAGAAACATGCTCGTGGGCTGGTCTGCTGATTACTTGCCTCACTACCCGCTGTGGGTCAAGACGTGCCCCTGGTCTATCCTGTGTTGAGCCCCCACCTCTACCCTGGAAGTCCCGCATATCAAAATAGTTTGGCACTTTATTGAGGGCAAACTCGCAGTAGAGTTTCCTCAAAAAGTATTGCGGGACCTCATTATTATTGCATGGAGGATGGTCAAAAACCATCCACCACCTCTACCCAAAATTGTCCCTTATCGCTTGGTTGTTGCACCAATGGATAGGGAACCTTTTGCATGTAATGGGTGGAGGTTGATTTGTTTGTGGGTTTGTGAAAATTGAACACAAGTCTAATTTTGTAATTTGTAATTTTTTGACATCTTGGTATGACAACTTGTCTGCATAGTAATCTCTAAACTCTCTCTTTTTATCGGTCCAACTAGTTATTTGCTTGCTAATTGAATTTACATTTGATAACATAGACTCAAGAGATTCGACAAGCGTGGACCTATGCAAAGTTGAAGTGGAAGGATCTTTCAACCTTGCAATTATATCTTCAATTTCTTTTTTGTTGTTTTCACTTTGCCCCATTATATTATCTTGTGTTCCAGGGGTATGTCGAGGAATGAATGGAGGAGGTTGTTGTTCTGCAGGTATTTTCTCCTCAGGATTTTGTGGATTTTAAGGAGGAGAAGGAGGAGGAGGAGGAGGAGGTGCATTAACATTTCCTGACAATTAACGAAATATACATAAAAAATCAACAAAAACCTACCTATTTAGAAAGAAATTCAAACAAAAAAATAAAGATAACTCGCCCCTTTGGTGTGCTCGACGTTGCGGCAGCATTTTGGCGACGAACTGATAAGCTTTTTGTGTTGATTGGCATTTTGCAGAACGCAAGCGCGTTTTTGAGGGTTTGGAAGCTGCAGGCAGAGGAGAAAATTAGAATGAAATGAAATTTGATTGCTTTTTTTAATTTATATTGGGTCATAACGTGAGCACGTTATAATGCGCTCACGTCATGACCCAATATAAATGACGAGCCTAAGGCTTGTCATTACCAAGCCATAACGTGAACGCGTTATAATGCGAGCATGTTATAATGCGCTCGCGTTATGACTTAAATTTTTTTGAAATTTTTTTGGCCACTTTTTGGCCCCTCATCTTCTTGCACTTACCCTTATGCCCTTTGGAGCACAATGAACTGACCAATGCATGCAGAGAAAAATGTATTACTTTGGCTAAAGTTTTTCAAACATAAACATTTTGCAATGAACGTAGTTGAATGTTCACACACCTCGACTTGACTTAGAAGTTGTCTCATTCTACAGTGTTCATTTTTGACCTTTCTAGGTCATAGAAGAAAACATGAGTTCAATTCACCCTCAGCTCATCTATCTTGGACTTTTGAATTTGATTCCAGGAGTGCATCATTATTCATCTTATGGTATTAAGCAAAAAGGGAATCTATGACTCCACGTCACCCTTTTCCTATGCCTTCTTTGTTTTCAGTTGCAAGTTCATGGTTTCCAATTTCAAAGGACCATCCTTGGTCTAAGTTTCTATGGCTATCTTGTGTTCAAGGTTTTCATCAATTTCATATCGACTATATGACTTGCCAATCTAGGCTAATAAATCATCAAAGTTAGACAAACCATTGGACAAAAGAGTTCAATTGGATTCTTGAAACCCATAGCTTCATCCATGAAGCATTGCCATCCCATAAAGAGACACATGCATAATACATTTTCAACAAATGACTTACCATGCTCATTTTTAAATTCTCTTCTATAAGAAAACAAAATAACGGTCGAGGGTTTCCCCTTGACATACAAGAATTGGCATGCAATTATTGCAGCCTAAGTAAAGTTGTCATCATTAAACTGGTTTTACCCCATGGTTTTAAGAGTCATGTCACTCTTCCAAAAAAATATATAAATAATATACTCCCAAAAGAAAGATGATGCCTTTCATACAGACTCAAGTGTTTCTCTTTCTATTAAGTGTCTTGAGTGCCTTAATGGATTAGACATAGCCAAAGCTAAGGTTTTCATAAATAATCTTTCACTCATTTTACATGGCCTTCGGTCTAAATAACAGGCTCATGATTTTCCTTGGCACTACCTATGGCTAGCACAAAGGTTATTAATATTATGCAGAGTATGGCACATGGTTTGCTCAAAGATATTCATATTAATGAGTATGGCTCTTGGCCTCCTCGATAGAGTTATCAAAATCTTTCAATGATTACAAGTAATATCTTTTCCTCTTAGCCATATTAGCCTTGAGAGGATGAGACTGCTACAACAGTACTCCAATCCTTTCAGCCTTATGGCCTAAGCAATCATAAAAAGACATGAAGTTCTTTCATATAAAAGATCACATTATCTACAAATCATTCGGCCACAAGGGTTGTATCACATTTATCAAACATAATGAAATCTTCATAAAGATGATATAGGCCACATTTAACAATGATATGGCTACCATTCATGGCCTTACGAATGCTTCTACATTTTGTAGATAAACATGACTGTATATTATAGTTTTACCTGAGTTGGATTCATAGCCAACTATGTTCAGCTGGGTGTATCTTTACGAGGACACTACTAGCTCCTCTTGCGAGCTCACAATCGGTGTTAGCTCCCCTATAGATTTTTTTCTGTCAACTCTAAAGACAACCAAAACCAGAAATAATAACCATCACAATGATCTCTCAGCCAAGAACTAAAATCTTCTTGCATGTTGCTCTCTCCAATACCCATGTAATCTGCCACCTTTTGACATGGGTGTGGGTTGCCACCTATAGCTTGAAGACTCCATGATACCTATATTATCTCCCATTTGGGAGTCATGACAATTATTCGAGCTTGTGATAAGCTCTACCGCCATTACAACTCTCTCCACTCATCATGGATAGTGGTACGGTTGCTATCAAATAACAGCTTATACCACAAAGTGCCCGACCACTAAAGGATATCAGATAGGTCTCACATATTATCATTTATATTAAAAAGATACTATAGGGGTATTAAAATAATCTAGGATGTTATTTAGTTATATTATCATCGTTAAGGTGGTAACATTAACATGCGAATATGGGGTCGAGTCTTACTCCCCTGCTTTGCTGTATTAGACTTCAGATAAGATATTTAAATGATAAACACAGGGTCCAATAAAGAATTAGATACGTAAACATAGGAGAACTCGACACCACATAAGGTTACTATAGACTACAAGAATGTTCTAAGAACATTGTTTAGTCGATTGACATAATACATCGAGAAACCTTAATTCGACTTTACCGACTATAGTCGAATAAAAAATTGACTTGCAAGGAAATACAAAAGGACTTATACTCACCCTATCTTACATGGGTTCACGAATGGTCATTCTCGATACTCAAATGGCAAACTGATATTTTTTTGAACATCTATTTCCTTCTCCCCTAGTGATACTCTCCTTCCATCTTCGAGGAATGATTATTTTCCTGGTTACACTCACAACCATATAATCATGATCAGTGTATCATCATTAATTTCACAAGTCATTATGAAAAAATAATCTTAACAGTATATAATTACATGTCTAATCTGTACATCAACCAATATCCACGTTGTCAATGATCTTACTTGATATTTTCCACAAACATCAAATCATTAACCTAAGATTACTTATCATGTTTATCACATAAAAAAGTAAGAAATTAGGCTAAATCAAAAGTTGGGGATGTAACACAATCTTCTAACAATATCATCCATACAGATCAATGATAATATGCTTGCCATCAATCTTGGACAATGGATTCCTTCTTGACATCAGTGACAACATTTGTAACAATCTCTCTTATGCCTTTGACATCAATGACAATAATCTCTTTGACATCAATTACAATATTGCCAACAATCTCCCCCTTTGTCTACATATGCCACCCTGATCGGCCTAGCCTCACCTGCTACCACTAGAAACTCCTCCTCCACCAGAGTGAATGACCAGTCGACCGAGCCATCACCACCAATGCCCACCACCTATTTGAGGAATTCCAAACCCCACATTACTTTCTTGCACCTTGCGTTCACATCGCCACCGACAGCCTTGACAATAAAAGGAACCCATGGCTCGTTAAATTTTGGCAGCAACAAAGACCACACTCCATTATCAGGATGAAAGCCCTATCCTAGAATCCCCCAGTCGAAGATATCATTGAGTCCATCCCTCCATTTGGTGAACACTAGAGCTTTCAAGATCACTTGAATGGCTTCTCTATCCTCACCCAGATCGAGGAGCACTGCAATGGACATAGACACAATGTTTGAATTAACCCTATATTTATCAATCATTGAGACAAAAACATCACCCAAGACCATCTTCACACCCATCAAAACAATGTTGGATCGCATCTTGAACACTCTCATTAATCTCTTATGAATGATCTCACTCCTAAAAGCCATTTTCTTTCCCCTCCCCACAATTTTAGAAGATTTCTTACTCCTATTAATGTCTATCAATGCAACTTGGATGTCAAGAAACCTGAGTTACAAGTGTTTCATGAGAGAGTCGTTAGCCTTTTCAACCATTCAGAAATTGAGACTAAACAAGTATGCATCTTTTTTTATATCAATTTGCAAGAAATTTACATTTTTTAGTTTGACATTTTGTTAGGTAATGGTCATTTACTTGGAAAGCATTTTTCCTTTTCTAATATTTATTTGATGAAAAAGTTATGATTCCACAATGATGTGTTTCTTACTAGTTGGGACACAATTGTCTAGTTTAAGCTAAAAGTGAATGCTTCTTGTTGAGAAACAACAAAGAAACTACATTTAATCAATGTCAATTGTTTAATCTACAAGAATGACCAGTCTAAAATACCCATAGCTTATGTTTATTTTCAAGCTACCATAATTCAAATGATGATTCTCATTTTATGTACATCATTGCATACAACTTCTATACTAATCTAGGAAATAAAAACTTTAGTTAACAATTTTATGAAATTTGAAAAGTCATATTTATCTTAAAATCTTTGATTTGATTTTTATTCATAGTGTCTTCTCAATCCTTTGATCTAAATATTTTCTCATGTCTTCTAAATTGAGTTGATTTTATATCAACTCTTATGTACTATTTCCTTACAATAATTTCTCAAGTAGATATGTTTTCTTATATGCCATCTTGCATTTTGGATATATGTAGCAATATGTGTCATGCATATTTGTGAGCTTCTCACACTCTCCTATCAGTGGGCCTTATGTTCCATGTTGAATCTCTTACGAGGTTGTACACCAAGATTTGTATCCCAAGACTCAAATCATTTGATATCATGTGGAAAATCAGTTTCTGTTTAGAGTGAGTGTTATTAGGTTAAAGAAAAAACTTACTCAAAATTGTGAGTGGATGAACATGATTTGTCTTCACTGAACTAAAGCTAATTAAGACCTAATGCCTTCAAGAGGCCATTGAATCTGTTAGTTAATTTATAACTTATTAGGTTTCTTACATCTTCTTAGTCATATTTTTTGTGGTGTTATCTAAGGACCACTCTTAAGACATTAAGATATTTCCTCATCACAATAAACATAAGTGATTATTATAGGAAGGGGTTAAAAATTATTGAACTTTAGTAACAAAAATTGAGAAATTTTCCATGAAGTTCCAACAAGTCACCTAATTTAAGGATACATCAAATATATATGAGATATTAGGAATATGATAATTCATGTCTTTTATATTAAAGTCCTTTGTTCATAATGAATCAAATGGAAATATTTTTCGGATTAACTACCTAGTATTTTTATGTTCTTCGAACCTTAAAATGCTACGAATTTGATAAGAAAAATGAGTAACTTCAACATATGACAATCTAATGGATGTTCTTGAATCCAATTAGGTGCCTACACATCCTTGAAAAGTGGATTCAACAGTATTTATCTTTACTCGTAGAATGCATAGGATAGAGAACCATGTCATGAACATAGTTATTATTGATTCACCATAAATGTTCCAATCAATAATATCCAAGGTCATACTTAGCAAAAGTCATTGAAGTTTAAAATAACCAATTATCCCAATTTCAAATCAATAATCATTTACCAATAATCAACAATTTAAACCATTTTCTTTCCCTTTTCTTGTACAGAAACAAATGCCATAGCAAGGGTCATGACATGCTGCAACCATAATTTAGGAACTAAAAATAGGAATGGGATAGAGAGGTTGTTGTAATCTTCAATTGCCAAAATGTTACCCATAAATCTAGAGTAGGTCTATACAACATTTCAAGTCTTTGTGGATTGTTTCCATTGCAAAAATGTTACCCATAAATCTGGAGCAAGCGTGTAAAAAATTTTAAGCAAGTAATGTAAACAAACATTTCTTCAACCAAGACCTCCTTTGAAGACAAGTTGGTTTCCTTAAACTGTGAATGGCATGCCATTAGTGGCCTCAAACACCACTTGGAGCAGTAGTTGTGCTTTTGCTGGTCCTCTATTGGTTTCTCTATTATGTTTTGGTCTTTTGTATTTAGCTCATTTTAGTCCCTCTTTTGGTTGTTCTCAATTGCACTGCTTGTGAAACTCGTTTTGTTAGTCTTCATGGCTTCTTTGTATGGGTTTGGACCCTACCCATTGTTACCTTATTCAAAATCAAACATTTATTTCTCCTCATGTTTTGTCATCACTTTACTATCTTTCTTGTGCCATGGACCCATTATTAGATGTGTGTTAGGCATCCATGGGCCACTAGGAAATTTAAAGACCTCACATGTTATTTTGGTTGTTTGCTTAGACATAGATCTCTTCTCTAATACATGTTTCCCATTGCATTCATTTTCTTGCCATTTTATTCTACACCTTGTTTTACTTTAGAAAAGGAGGTTGAAATTAAACATCCATATTATTTAACTATAAATATATTTTAATTTCCTTTTAAATTATATCTTCAAATTTTAATAAGTATAAAAGTACTATACTTTAGTAATTATTTGAAACAAGAAAATAAAGAAAATCATTAAGAGTTAAGGAAGTAACAAAAGCGTGTAAACAAGGTAGAGTTACATGTTTTTCTCAAGTTGGTTGTCTATTTATAGATTTTTTTTTAAAAGTTCAAATTTGACTTGTTTTTTCATTGTTCCTTCTTTCCAGGGTTTAAATTTGACGATCAACCTTACCTGTTAAGAAATTTTTTAACGATGGTTATCTATTCAAAGGTGCCCTTAAAATACTATAATATAGCTTAGTATAAGTCAAATTATATATAAATCAAATATATATCATCATAATTCTATATAAGTTTTTACAGTCTATCCAAAATCTCACCTTTCATGTGATACAATCTTTATAAAATTTTGGTTGTATTTTATGACCAAAATGTCTAAATACGGCCATACAACCATCAATTTTAAGCCCTGCTTCCTTCATCCAGTCTCAACAAGCTTTCCATTCACTTCACGGAAAGTTCGACAACCTTCTATATAATAAGCACTCTTTTTATAATTTGAAAATTTGTATATAAATCCTATATTATGTTTATTATTAAATATTAATTATATGATGTGTAAATAGCTGCCAAATTCAATTTTAGAGTTTTTTATTTACCCAGTCACGACATGACGCTCCATGTAGAATGCCTCTCAGCATAATTAATTACTGTTAATTAACATAATTTTGATAACGCTATTCTCTAGAGAAAACAAGTAATATTAAATTAGTCCAAAAGAATTGTAAACATAATAAAATGTATTTGTTTTCCTAATTCAGCTCCATTTCTCTTAAGAACTTGGGTTTGTTTCTTATTGGGGAAAAAAAGGATAAATATATTAACTAAGAATCCAGAAAAAATTACAAAAAGATTTCCAAACAATTAAAATTGTCACTAAAACCCATAGGATGAAAATCCACAATTCTTATGAAGAAGCAAAGTAGTGATATGAAGAAGCATATGGTGAAGTACTGAATTGAGGGAGGAGAAATAATTAATATAAAAGCAATAATAACTCTGAACTTTGTTCTAACAGTCGACGAACGAGTAGGTAGTCAACATATGGCCGTTAAAAATTCCTTGTCCATCTCCATCAATGGCGTTAAAAGCAGCAGTTTCTAAATCCAATCCTCCGTTGTGGCACTCATCCACAATTCGTACAGACACACTTTGTCCCGTTGAATCATTTGTCACCTGTAACAATTGAAATGAATAAGGTAAGTAATGTAATGTGTATCCATCTACCTGATACTTTGAACATATTTTTTAATATCACAAAGGTTTATATTTTAAAATTAATAATGTAATACATTGTTTCTTTTAATTGTAATCCAGCCTATTAGGAACAATAGAGGTGAGGGGGTTCACTTGGATGCAAGTGCCACAGAGAGAAGCTCCCATGGGCTTGCCTGCTTGGTCACAATATGCAGTCCAATAGTATTGCCTACGCCACTCCGAGCTCTGATGAGAGTCATATGTAGCACAATAAAGCCCATCGAGGGCGTAATTATGGGCGGCAGGATCATACTTATTGTTCGTGGTGTACGTGTCGCCATTAACGTACACTTCCTCAAACTCACACACTAGAGCCAGTGCCACACACCAGAATATGGTAATCAACCTCACAACCTTGGAAGCCATGATTACCGTACGCTCAACCCAACCAGTATAATTTATTGTGTTAAGGCAGGCAATATTGTTCTTAGAATGACTCCTATGATTTATAGCATTAGTATTAGGATTATATCCAGTATTTTATCACTGCGGCCGTGCAGCCTTTGGCTTATTTCTTTGGAGTCAACTGCGGGGCAAACTGGATTGTGGAATGGGACCAAGGATAAATTTCAAGTTTGATATATCCAACTCCGAGAGAGGATACTTTACAACGGATCCTTGTTTTACATCAGGGACAATTACCAATAAGATTTCTTGGATTGATCACGGAAATCGGCAATGTACAAGAATTATTGTGGGAATGTTCACTATAAACAAATGTTTGTTGGGTAATATCTGTTTCAACCTCTTCCTTTTTGTCTTGGAAACAATTTATATTAATGTAATCAATCATTATTTGAGTAGGGCGTGCAATGAGGGAAGTTCACAACTGCTATTCTTTTATAAATTTATCCTTTAAAATTTAAACGAATCCTTGTTTTACATTAGTGAATATTGAAATCGGCAATGAACTAATTCACCACTACACAATTATATATTAAGACATGAGAGATTTTTTTCCTCTTGGTCCCTCTGAATTTATATAAATTTATATTTTTAATAGTTATTAAAAAAAAAGTTAAGAATAAATAAGAATATTTGAATAGGGCTAGTTTAAAGAACATAGTCTTTCTTGTTGGTAGTATTTACCTTATACAAAATGTTCAAAATCTACATAATTGTATATGGAGGTCTTAAAAAGTATTTCTTTGTTTGGAATAAGGAATTATTGTTTTATAAAATTTCAACAACAATTTATGTTCTCTTCAATTCAAGGAGGAAATTTTCTCTATTCATAACAAGGGTTGTGTTATAGCACTACAACTCTAGTCCCTACTAAAAACTATAAAAATATTTTACAAAAAATAGTTTATAGTCTTTTCTAACAATAAATTACTAGCAACAATAAGGTTAATAAGATCAAATACTATATAATTTGTATATTTAAATTTAGACCACTTTTTATAATCAATGCTGTTGAGTTGTTTGTAGCTTCAATTAGATAACACATATTAAATAAACCTGAATATAGCATGATCGAATGATATAAACACCGATTACATTTAAACGGTGATTAGCTAAATGATGAATTCAAACCTGTGATAGACGTGACTCCTTGAGGAGTCACGTCTATCACAGATGTGACTTTTACCATTACTAATATATATATATATCAATGTTTTGCCCTGCAATAACACAGATCAACACAGAAATTGGAAGTGTATGAGAAGTGGAATTTGCATCTGCTAAACAAAAGAAAGTAATAAATTAAATCTGCAATACAAATATCCAACATTCAGAAGATATCCAAGTCAGAGATTATAAGTTCGATTTGATTTTACATGGTATCAGAGCCACGTTAAGCAGAATCCGGGCAGAAAATTGAACTTAAGAAATTCAGATTTAATACATCTCATTTCTCAAATGGCAGCAGCAATCTGATTCAAAGATAGATTGGAAGAAGGAAATAACTTCCCATCATGGAAATTCAGAATTATGATGATACTAAAAGAAAATAAAGTTGATTCATTTGTGAGAGAAAACAAAACGGAACCAGAGAATGATCCTGATAAAATGACATGGATTGAAGGAAATGACAAAGCCATGAAAATCATAGTTGATGGAGTTAGAGATCATATTGTGCCAATTCTAACAAAACATGAGACTGCATATCATATGTTTAAGTCACTTGAAAGCAATTATAAAATTAATAACTCCAGCAGAACCTTAGCCCTAAAGAGAGAAATAAATCATATAAGTATGAACAAAGGAGAATCTATCAATGCATACTTTATGAGAATATCTGCACTAAGGGATCAACTATCAACACTTGGGTACCAAATTGAAAGCAAGGAACTAACACTTATTGCCCTAGATGGTCTCCCAAATTCCTGGGAGACATTTGTTCAAGGCATTAGTGCAAGGTCTAAATTTCCAAAATTTGACCGCCTAAGATTAGACTGTCTTCAAGAAGAATCTAGACAGACAAAGAAAGGGTCAAAACACAAAAATATAGATGAAGATCTTCATGTTCTAAATACAAACTCTCACAAGAAAGAGAAGAAGAAACACTTCAAGAAGAGGAAATATCATCACAGGAAAGGTTCATTCAGGAAAGACATTTCTCGCATCCAATGTTTCAGATGCGACCAATATGGACACTGTGCAGTTAGATGTCCTGACAGAACCAAGCAACAAGCATCTTATGCCAAAATAAAGGAGCATGAATCCGAGAAATATGTATTCTACTCTGCACTTTCAAACCAAGTAACAAATAAATCCAACACTTGGGTTATAGATAGTGGTTCATCAAGACACATCACAGGGTTCAGGGAGCTACTAGACACCATGGTAGAAGAGACTAACGAAGAAGTAACAATTGGAGATAACTCTGTACATCCAGTCAAGGGTGTTGGCACATGCACCCTCAAATTAAAGACTGGCATCTCCATCCAACTTACTGGAGTATTGTTTGTCCCAGGCATCAAAAGAAATCTAGTCTCCATATCTGCACTTGAAGATAATGGATATAGGGTGACCTTTATGGATAGCAAAGTATTGGCATGGCCAAAGAATTCTACTATTAAGAAATCCAAAACCATAGGTCATAGACAAGGGTACTTGTACGAGTTATGTACAGAACCAAATCTAGCCCTAATTCATGAAACTATAGACTCTAATGAAATATGGCATAGAAGACTAGGACACCTAAATTTTCATGCCCTATCTTCCATGGAAAGACTAGTTACAAGGTTACCCAAACTCAAACAATTCAATTCAAGGGTATGCAAGGGGTGTGCCTTAGGGAAAAATACAAAGGGGTCCTTTCAAAATAGTTCTAGCAAAACAAATAACGTATTAGAACTAGTCCACTCAGATTTATGTGGACCCATGTCTGTACCCTCCTTAGGTGGTTTTCTATATTATGTAATCTTCGTTGATGACTTCTCCAGAAAGACATGGATCTATTTTCTTCAATGTAAAGAATCACAAGAAATCCTTAAAAGATTTAAGGAATTCAAATCCATTACTGAAAACTCTTCTGGGAGAAAAATCAAAACCTTAAGAACAGATAATGGGAGTGAATACACTTCAGACATTTTTAAAGACTTTTGTAAAACCACTAGGATTAAGAGGGAGTTCCTGTACCTTATAATCCTCAACAAAATGGAGTTGCAGAAAGAAAAAATAGAACCATTGTAGAAGCTGCTAGGGCTATGTTACTTGATCAGAATATAGACACTTCACTTTGGGCAGAAGCATATAGTACTGCTGTCTATATACAGAATAGATGTCCTCACTCTCATATTGATGACAAAACTCCTGAAGAAGCCTTCACTGGCACAAAACCTGACATTAGTCATTTAAAGATATTTGGTTGTCCTATTTACATTCATGTGCCCAAAGAGAAAAGAACTAAGCTAGAACCTTCTGGAAAAAAAGGCATCTTTGTAGGCTATAGTCAAACATCAAAAGCTTATAGAATATATATACCTAGTCAAAGATAGATTGAACTAAGCAGAGATGTGATTTTTGAGGAAGACATAGCTTTCAAAAGAGCCAGAAATTATATCGAGACAGAAATTCAAACTTCCAACTCAGGCATAGAAGAGGATCCTACACCTGAGTTTCAGAGGGAGTATACTGAGGAAGATGTAAACCATGAACAAATCACATCACTAGAAAATCCCAAGAAAAGACCACTCTGGGCCACCAAAATAAAGAAGCTAAAAATTATGCCGCTCCATTAGGGACTTTTAGGGAAAGCACAAGACCTAAGAGATTCTCTAGTTATGTAGCTTTAATGAGTGAATTCATTAAATCAGAACCTTCTAGTGCTATAGAAGCTCTTAAGCACCAAGCATGGAAGGATGGAAGGATGACAGAGTTGTATCAATCCATCTTGAAGAATGATGTGTGGGATATAGTACCTAGACCAAAAGGGAAATCTATTGTTTCTTCAAAATGCCTATTTAAAATCAAACATGCTGCAGATGGCAGTATAGGGAAATACAAAGCAAGATTTGTAGCGAGAGGATTTTCACAAAAGGAAGGAATTGATTATGACGAAACCTTCGCTCCTGTTGCTCGATATACATCAGTCATGGCAGTTCTAGCTATTGTAGCAGCCAAATGGTGGAAAGTCCATCAAATGGACATAAAAACTACTTTCTTAAATGGAACCATTGAAGAAGAGGTTTACTTAGAGCAACCCGAAGGATTTGAGATTCACAATGCAGGATCCCATGTATGTAAATTAAAGAAAGCTCTATATGGACTTAAACAGGCCCCCAGAGCTTGGTACGAAAGAATTGACAGTTACCTCTTGAGATTAGGCTTCTCAAAGAATGATGCAGATCCAAATCTCTACTTCAAACAAAGAAAAGGTGATATGTTAATATTGATATTATATGTTGATGATCAATTGATTACAGGAGAAGATCACCTTATTGATCAGTGTAAGAAAGATCTAGCTTCAGAATTTGACATGAAGGACTTAGGTCTATTACACTACTTCCTTGGACTAGAAGTATGGCAGAAATCAGACTGTATTATTCTAAACCAAGGGAAGTACACAATTGATATATTAAAAAGGTTTGGTATGATGGAATGTAGACCTATGTCTACCCCCATGGAAACAAATCTTCATAAATTGAAGGAAGTAGCAGCAGATTCTCCGTTGGCAGATCCCACTCTTTACAGACAGATAATTGGATCCTTGATATATTTGGTTAATACCAGACCTGATATTTGCTATGCTGTAAATGCGTTAAGTCAGTTTATGTGTGAACCCAAGGAGATACATCTTGTGGCTGTGAAGCATATAATGATATACCTAATTTAGCTTAAAATATGAAAAGGTTGACTTAGATCTACATGGATTCACAGATTTAGATTGGGCTGGAAGTGTAACTGACTGGAAGAGCACCTCCGGATGTTGTTTTAGTTTAGGGTCAGCAATGATATCATGGATCAGTAGAAAACAGTCTTCAGTTGCTCAGAGTTCTACAGAAGCTGAATACATTGCAGCTTCTATGGCTGCTAGAGAGGTAGTATGGCTTAGGAAACTGCTTGTGGGATTATTTGGTAAACCTTTGAAACCAACTATCATCCACTGTGACAATCAAAGCTGTATTAAGCTATCCATAAATCTAGTATTCCATGATAGATCTAAGCATATTGAAATTTCTCATCACTATGCGTGATATGGTGGAAAGGAATGTGATTCAGTTGGAGTATATCAGTACAGGAGATCAAACTGCAGATATTCTTACCAAACCACTCCTCAAGGTAAAAGTTGAATACTTCAGGAAAAATCTTGGTATGATTGAAATGTAAAATTCTAATTGATTTGTACTAATATATTAAAGATGTTTAATGTGTAAACATCTTGTGTCATATGTGTGACTCTATGACATTATGGGCCTACCCATTCTGTGTTTATTTCTAAAAGGTGATGATCTTTTGGATAATCTACACTTGTACCTAACATTATAAGGTGACGATCTTATAATGTTCATTAGACTGATATCATGTGACTTGATATTGGTATGAATCATGGAGTTATCATGATTAAGTTATGGTAGACATTATGTGACTTAATGTCAGTGCACATACCATAACTGGGATATATAAGGAGAATGTAATATTCTCGAGTATCGTATATCCTTTAGTATCACGAGGTAGGTGATGCTACATATCACGAGGTAGGTGATACTATATATCATGAGTTATGTGATATTAAATTACTTTGAGTAATTCATTACAGATCAGATAATTGATATTCACAGAGATTATTGTGATATTGTTATCTTCCCGAGCTAAGAGGGAGTGTTGAGTTGTTTGTAGCTTCGATTAGATAACGCATATTAAATAAACCTGAATATAGCATGATCGAATGATATAAGCACCGATTACATTTAAACGGTGATTAGCTAAATGATGAATTCACACCTGTGATAGACATGACTCCTTGAGGAGTCACATCTATCACAGATGTGACTCTTACCATTACTAATATATATATATATATATCAACATTTTGCCCTGCAATAACACAGATCAACACAGAAATCGGAAGTGTATGAGAAGTGGAAATTGCATCTGCTAAACAAAAGAAAGTAATAAATTAAATCTGCAATACAAATATCCAACATTCAGAAGATATCCAAGTCAAAGATTATAAGTTCGATTTGATTTTACAAATGCCTACTTATCATAGTACTTGAAGGCATCATTATTGCTAAAAAAATTAGTGTCTCAATCAATAAAAAATGAGCATGTTCAAGAACCAATATTTAAGTGAGCCTTCAAACAAGCCTACAACTACTAATTTGTACAATGTCAACAAAGAACTAAACTAGTTAAACTAAACTAGTTAAACAACAAATATGTATTAGTAATGTTAGTATAACAATAAATATGCATTCGTGATATTAGAGAAAGGTGTTTGTAATGTATAATAATTAATTAAATTTCTTGATAAGCTATTGATGAAAAATAAACACACAACAAATCTTACTTTAAATGTACAAATGAGGGCATTTTTGTCTATTTTGAATTAGCTCAGCTTTATCATTTGAGATTTTGAGGATGAAACACTAGAAGAGGATGACACAACACTATAAAACATTGTCAAAGGATGGTGTGACAATAACAATTTTAAAACATTTATACATAATGTTTTTCTTATATTTTTATATGCTAAATTAGTTTTACCAAATTTAACACACTACCTATAATTAGGCATTGTAATTTCTTTTGATATTATTTTAACATATGTTTATTAGCATACTTAATCCCATATTTGGATTTATTAATTTATTGAATGTTTTCATGACTAAGCTAGTCATTGGCGACATCATCAGATGCTAATGGGTTTAAAAACAAACATGTAGTATATGTAATAACTACTTTTTGATATAATTGCATGGATAAGACCATAATGATGATGATCTAGTAGCATTCTTACCTTGACACATTAGTTGTGGTATGTATGATGTACGTTACATTCAAGTCTTGGCTATAATTTGTTCATTCCATTGCCCTTATGTTGAACACATGTAACCAACTATAAATGTTATTCATATGCCATCTAGAATGTTAAAATTTTTTGAGGAATTATAAGGTGAGAATAATTTTCAATAACTAGTTAAGAAATCTCCTCCAACAATATAGCGATGTTGAAACAACCTATTACATTATTTTTCCCTTCCTCCATGTGCCTAGCATCAAGCTAGTTGTGAAGTTTATGTGTCACATCAAGAACAAGATCTAATGACAACAAATCATGAACAAATGATTTTATTTGATAAGAAAGTATTTAACCAGTAATGATGAATATTGGGTATTTGAAGAAATAATCATCATTAAGAAATCCTTTTGTATTTATTAGTTGGGTAAATAGTGCAACAAAAATTTAAATTTTAGTAATCAAATTTAATTAAATACATGTGATAAGTCATACAATCGAAATGAGGAGAAACAAATTAAAACAACACAAGAATAACACCAATTTTACATGCAAAAATTATCTTAGGAAAAAATAACAACCAATAATAATATACCTCATGACATATAATAATATACCTCCATGCATTCATTTGGATCTCACAAATACAAGATCCTTGATAATTCCATTATAGTTCCCATGTTCAAGAATTGCCTAAAAACATCAATTGTAATTGACACTACCAACTACATCTCCTTCATGAATTCCATTGCAACTAATATTCCAACTCATAAAAAAATAAAAATGAAATATTATTTCTAAACCACCTACATGGGTTTCCAAGTACCCATTCCAGGATGTTTAGAGACACATAAAAATAATATATTGGGATTGTAATTAAATATCACACTATCCTTAAATTATCCCACTTTATATTATACATAGCAATGACATCCAAAGGAAACATCAAATAAATCAAGTATAGGATCCAAAGCCCATAGCCTTCCTACACCAAGAGAAACTTTTCATGTTTATTCACTTCATGAAAGAATCTGTAGCATTATACTAAGTGTCAACCTTTTTCAACAAAACTTTACCATTCTTTCTCATCGAACACACAAAGTGATATTGAACATCAACATCCTTAGTATGATCATTGTACATGGTATTTTTGGCCAAACAAATAGTTCTTTAACTATTACAACTAATTTTAAACACCTTGCAATCAAAACTAATATCTACACCTAGTCTTTGTAACCATAAAACCTTCTTAGAGGCTTCTATAGAAGCTATATACTCTACTTTGGTGGTGTACAAGGAAACTCTAGGCTACCTCTTACTCATCCTAATCCAAATCCCCAATCAATATCTAACTTGTCAAATCCAATCCAATCCATCACCCCCAAATCAAAATCACTCAATCACAATCCTAGTCCATTGCTGCAGAGACCACCATAGTCAATTTTGAATTGTATGCTCACTAGGAGCCTTTATTTTTGTATTTTATGCTCATAATGAGATTAGGAGTGGTCATGTGTGTGTTTATTATTGTAATAATGTCTGAGTTAGACCACTCTCTCTATTTTTAGAAACCTTTTGTAGTGGAACTTCACAAAATATCATGTTGCTTTGTTTAGAAAGAGTGGAAAGGTTAATTTTTAGTCATCTTTTTTGCCTTTTGGATCGAGGAGAATCTTGCATGATGGAAGAAGGAGTTGTAAAAGATTGTATTTATTACCATACAGCACAAGGAAGGTGGATCACAAAGTTTGAAGAGAGAAAATACAATAGAAGACTGCTTCTTCTATTTTTTGCTACCTTTTTCGTTGTTCTCTGCTATTGTACTCACCCATATAGTCCTGTTGTTGGTGCTTAAATCTATAGGCACCTTCCTAAAATTTCAAGCATTCAAATATGTAGGCATCCTCCCAAAAAATCCAAAAAAGGTCTAAATCTTTCGGCCTCCTCAGCATTTTTCAACATCAGCATCATATTTTCTTTGGAGAAGGTCATCATCATCATATTTCCAGTCATCACCCTAATGTTGCTTGCGGGGTCATATTTCATACCACCCTGATCTTTCAGCCAGGGGTGATATTTTGAATATCGGGTGATCTTAGTTAAGATCACCCCGATAATGTTGTTGTAAGGTTCCAAGTGTGACCTGTCTTTCCATGGTGGGGTCATCATATTTTGAATATTAGGTGATCTTAGTTAAGATCACCCCGATGTTATTTTATCACCCTGATGCTGCTGATGTCATTCCTATGTTAGGGTGATATCTGCTTGTCTAACGGTTTCATCATATCCTAAAAGGGGGGGTGATATTTCTAATATCAGTCATATTTCCAACATCACCCCAATGTTACAGCGAAGCTACAGTGCACCCTGATATTTCTGCGGGGGGTGATATTTTGAATATCAGGTCATCTTATGAATATCACCCATGCCCCAATATGATGGTGATGTCATCTAGATATGAGGAGGTGCATGGTATGAATATGACGGTGACGTCATCAGGATCGGTGGGGTGATATTGGTTATTAGGTGATGCGGTCAGGATGATACTTTCCCGCGGGGTGATATTTCCTATGGGGTGATGTGAAATATCAGGGTGATATTTCATATCGGGTGGACAAACATGAGGTTCGCCGATATAGAGGGTTTGGTCGACGGGATATTGAACATGAGGATCATCAAGGCGATAAGTAATATTAGGGTGATGTTCAATATCAGGTAAGGAGTGTTGGCTCACCGTTGGCATGGGTCATGATGATGAGGTTTATACTGGTGCCATCGGGAGAAAAAGCACCGACATTATATATGCTCACGGCCTAGTATATAAAGTATTAAGAAGGTCGTCGCAGGGTGCATGTGGGATAATTAGTTCCCACATGATTTAAAATATCAGGATGATATATCTTGGCAGGAAAGTTTCAAGAGCACACAATTAACTATTTATCCCAAGGCCGTGGGTAGGTGGACATTAATGGTGGATGTTACAGGGTATGGGCGAAGCCATGGACAAATCTAGTACCCGATTGAAGTTGAGGATCCCTAGGCAGTCGCGTGTGGCTCGAGATCACTTCCTGTCTCTTCCTCCACCTATTGCTTTCAATGTTTGAGTGCCATTTTCTCATGCATCATATCTGGTAATTTTTTTACTTGCCATGTAATTAATTTGATGAGTACACAGTCTTGGTATAAAGGCCAAACTGTGTTACTTAGTGTGGTTGTTGAAGACCTAGGCATTTTTGTGTAAATAACAAAAGACAGGGCATCTCCTGGCTGTTGTATCTCATTTTAGAGTTTATGAGTTGCATCATGAATGTATTTTGTACATATATTTAGTTTCATGTTGATATAGATGAAAAATGCTCTCCTTTGTTGCATGCTTTCCTTCTTTTGAATCTGGTTGCTAAGGGTTTCATAGATTCTAGGATACAGGGTTCTGTATCACATGTCTGATCTCTAACTTTCATTCAAGGAGTGGATTAAATTGTTTTAGGTTAAACATGGAGAAGGTTGTATGTCAGCAAGGATATCTGTAACTAGACGCAGCTGAAAACCCATTCTTGGGTGATGTTTGTAAGGCAAACATCAGATCCAACCCCTTGAAACTTGAATGCTAGTTGCAAACCATTTGTTGTATATGTCTAGTTGACTCCTTGCCCTGAGATAGGCACCAGTCTGCTCCTGGGTTAGTAGTTATAACCTAAAACTCCTTGTCTTGCATTCAAATCATCATATCCTCCTTTTCATAACTTCCACCTATTAGTTGTAGGAGTAGGATTAGGACCCCTACATACTCTCATCCACAACTAGTCATACATGTCCAAGAAAGTTGTCAAACTTGTGATCTATAATTTAGATCTTGGTCCATACATGAGAGTATTCTACCTGTTACTGTCAAGCTAAATCTTCTTGTCATTTGGGCAAGTCAATATTACATCTTTAGCAAATAGGGACACCCCCCTTGATGCGGCAGAACCAGAAGTGAAGGGGAGGCAGCTCACGCAACCTCCCGTACTCTGTTGGCCGAATCTGCCTGTGCATTGGAACTGGCAAATCCTCTTCTGATCCGGGAAAAATAACCAACATAAATGGTGACTCTACTGGGGAAGTGATTTGAAAGTGTTATCTTGCAATCTCTAGTGAAATTTGTGCCCATCTAAGTCACCAACAGAAATGGCGACTCTACTGGGGAATTGATGAAAAAAGAAGTGTTATATTTTATCCATCCGAGTCACCAACAAAAATGGTGACTCTGCTGGGGAAAGAAAGAGTCAAATTATTTGAAAAGTGGATTCGTTGCAGCAAGATCCAAAAATGACCATGTGGTACTCTACTGGAGTGGTGAATCCAGAAAATATAAGTGCCTTGTTGATATATTGTCCTCTCTGTGAGAGGTGGCAACTCTATTGATTGAACCTATTAGTGCTGCAACATATATCCAGGTATTCATCTTTGATTTAAAATGTTAAGTTTAAAACAACAGGCCTAGGTATGCTCTCAAAGGAGACCATTTTTTATTGAAAGGTATAAAGCCCTAAATTTCATAGGAATAGGTGGTTACCCAAATATTATTCCCAATAAAATTAGAAAATGTTTGCCAAAATATGATGGGTCAGATTCTAAATCGGCAAACAAATATCTGCAAAAATTTTGTAATCTAATAGAAGATTATGAGGTAGAGGATGAAGATGTTGTAATGAGACTCTTTGTTTAGTCATTAGAAGATGATGCTAAAGTTTGGTTTTCAAACCTGCCTGAATATTTAGTTTCTTCATGGGTAGAATTAGAAGTTGCATTCCTAGAGCAGTTTGGTGAAAGATTTGATGTGGCCTCATTGATTATACATTTCATGAATATCCAGAGGGGAGATGAGGAATTGGTTCCAACCTTTAATCTTAGGTTTATTAAGTTGCTCAAGCAAATCCCTGAGTATATTAGACCCAATAATGCATTGTGCTTAGCAATTTATTTGGCTGCATTTGATGAAGAAATGAGTTATTTATTGAGAGATAAGGAATCAACCACACTTCACCAGGCTTACCAATTTGCTATGGATATTGAAAATAATGAGAAATATGGAATGTCAGTAGGTTTCATGGCTGCAAGTTGTAAAAACAGTTATCAAACTGAATATATTTCTATTGTTCTAGTGTGTTCATTGATAAATGATTGTGTAGAGGGAAATATATTTCAGAATAGTATGTGCAGCCATGATATGATGACACATGAAGAAAATGTTATAGAAAATTTAGGCACATCTTGTAATGGTGAAGACAAAGACTGTTATCAACCTCTAGATGAGGAGCCTGCAGACACAAAATGTCCTTCAAATAATGAAATGAAAGACATACATGAGGTTGTGTCTTGCAGTAGTATGCATATCCCAGCTATTCCTAATTATTTGTATAAGGTGGATATGCAAAGCTTCACTCTGAATATAGAAGATGATGCTTCAAGGGATAGTGAATATGTTAGTGATTGTCAGCATTTAGATGCATATATGAGCCTTTCAGATGATGAAATGTACATGGATGCTGAATATGAGTGTTTCCTTAAAGATTCAGACTACCTTCACAATGCAGAGTTTGAGACTTTTGCTATTGATTATTGATGCATTGATGAGGAGGAGAAATAGAGTCACTATTCAGAGGTGAATGGATGTGTTGCAGATGTGTGTGCTCACACAGTTGGGGATAATGTTGGTTGTAGGGGTAACTATGAAGCTTTCAGTATAGGACTGCATTCTGAGTTATTTCTACCTTCTTTTAAGACATTCCAGGTGGACATAAATGATAAAATTGCTGAACACAATGATGATGAATATCTATATACTTATAAAGATAAATTTGATTATGAGATGTTGCTTGTGCCTAAATATTGCATGTTTGATACAGAGGAGCTTTTATTTTTTCAAGAAAGGCAAAGTTCTGATGTGGATTCATTTGTTTCATGTGAGTCTGTCATTCTTCTAAGCAACATCAGTGACTCATATGATGATGATAGTCTACTGCTGAGAATGGTAGATGCTTATGAATTTTGCTGTAGACTTGTTGAAAGAGAAAAGGGCAGCAGCACAAACAATTACAATGCTGGGTGTTGCAAGTGGTTAGATGCTTTCAGGCTTCATTTGAAGAAATCAAAAGAAAATCAAGTGTTTGACAAAGGAAAACTCTGGTTTTTCCTTTTTGGTGGCCCTGGGCCGCCAAGTTTATTTTAATTAGTGTGTTTTGTGATGCAGGTTGGTACAGTTTTGACTCTATTGCTCAATGGATAAGGACTGGTCTGCATCCCAGAGATCTAAAGTTCTTGCCATGCCTGCAAGAGGCATGCGTCACTAGATAGAGCCTATGTTGGTGCTTAAATCTGTAGGCACCTTCCTAAAATTTCAAGCATTCAAATATGCAGGCATCCTCCCAAAAAATCCAAAAAAGGTCTAAGTCTTTCGGCGTCCTCAGCATTTTTTAACATCAGCATCATATTTTCTTTAAAGGAGGTCATCATCATCATATTTCCAGTCATCACCCTGATGTTGCTTGTGGGGTCATATTTCATACCAACCTGATCTTTCAGCTGGGGGTGATATTTTGAATATCGGGTGATCTTAGTTAAGATCACCCTGACATTGTTGTTGCAAGGTTCCAAGTGTGACCCATCTTTCCATGGCGAGGTCATCATATTTTGAATATTGGATGATCTTAGTTAAGATCACCCCAATGTTATTTTATCACCCTGATGCTACTAATGTCATTCCTATGTCAGGGTGATATCCGCTTGTCTAATGGCTTCATCATATTCTAAAAGGGGGGGTGATATTTCTAATATCAGTCATATTTCCAACATCACCCTGATGTTACAGCGAAGCTATAGTGTACCCTGATATTTCTGCAGGGGGTGATATTCTGAATATCAGGTCATCTTACGAATATCACCCATGCCCCAATATGATGGTGATGTCATCTGGATATGAGGAGGTGCACGGTATGAATATGATGGTGACATCATCAGGATCGGTGGGGTGATATTGGTTATCAGGTGATGTAGTCAGGATGATATTTTCCCGCGGAGTGATATTTCCCGCGGGGTGATAATTCACATCAGGGTGATGTGAAATATTGGGGTGATATTTTGTATCGGGTGGACAAACATGAGGTTTGCCAATACAGAGGGTCTGGCTGACAGGATATTGAACATGAGGATCATCAAGGCGGCAAGTACTATCAGGGTGATGTTCAATATCAGGTAAGGAGTGTTGGCTCGCCGTTGGCATGGGTCATGATGATGAGGTTTATATTGGTGCCGTCAGGAGCAAAAGCACCGACATTATATATGCTCACGGCCTAGTATATAAAGTATTAAGAAGGTCGCCATGGGGTGCATGTGGGATAATTAGTTCCCACATGATTTGAAATATCAAGATGATATATCTTGGCGGGAAAGTTTCAAGAGCACACAGTTAACTATTTTTCCCAAGGCCGCGGGTAGGTGGACATTAATGGTGGATGTTACAGGGTATGGGTGAAGCCATGGACAAATCTAGTACTCGATTGGAGTTGAGGATCCCCAGGCGGTGGCACGTGGCTCGAGATCACTTCATGTCTCTTCCTCCACCTGCTGCTTTCAATGTTTGAGCGCCATTTTCTCATGCATCGTATCTGGTGATTTTTTGACTTGCCATGTAATTAATTTGATGAGTACATAGTCTTGGTATAAAGGCCAAACTGTGTTACTCAGTGTGGTTGTTGAAGACCTAGGCATTTTTGTGTAAATAATGAAAGACAGGGCATCTTCTGGCTGATGTATCTCATTTTGGAGTTTATGAGTTGTATCATGAATGTATTTTGCACATATATTCACTTTCATGTTGATATAGATGAAAAATGCTCTCATGCATGTGTTTATCTGTCTGTCTCCTTTGTTGCATGCTTTCCTTCTTTTGAATCTGGTTGCTAAGGGTTTCATAGATTCTAGGATACAGGGTTTTGTATCACATGTCTGATCTCTAACTTCCATTCAAGGAGTGGATTAAATTGTTTTAGGTTAAACATGGAGAAGGTTGTATGTCAGTAGGGATATCTGTAAGTAGAGGCAACTGAATACCCATTCTTGGGTGATGTTTGTAAGGCAAACATCAAATCCAACCCCTTGAAACTTGAATGC
This sequence comes from Cunninghamia lanceolata, assembly GCA_027924645.1. NCBI lineage: Eukaryota > Viridiplantae > Streptophyta > Pinopsida > Cupressales > Cupressaceae > Cunninghamia > Cunninghamia lanceolata. Next base: position 25,304,272 of record BSBN01000213.1, on the reverse strand, counting down.
TAGTTGCAAACCATCTGCTGTATATGTCTAGTTGACTCCTTTCCCTGAGATAGGCACCGGTATGCTCCTGGGTTAGTAATTATGACCCAAAACCCCTTGTCTTGCATCCAAATCATCATATCCACCTTTTCATAACTTCCACCTGTTAGTTGTAGGAGTAGGATTAGGACCCCTAAATACTCTCATCCACAACCAGTCATACATGTCCAAGAAAGTTGTCAAACTTGTGATCTATCATTTAGATCTTGGTCCATACATGAGAGTATTCTGCTTGTTGCTGTCAAGCTAAATCTTTTTGTCATTTGGGCAAGTCAATGTTACATCTTTAGCAAATAGGGACACCCCCCTTGGTGTAGTAGAACCAGAAGTGAAGGGGAGGCAGCTCACGCAACCTCCCATACTCTGTTGGTCGAATCTGCCTATGCATTAGAACTGGCAAACCCTCTGCCGATTCAGAGAAAATTACCAACACCCGTCAAGGGCCCTCATGTTTTGAATGGTGTAAAGTGTTGTTTTACCTTTCATTTGAACCTATTTTGAAAGTTTGACATTGCAGGAGAGAGGAGATCAAATCGTTGTTTTAATTTTGTTGTTTCAAGGAGGGTTTGGTAGGGTTTAAGGAAAACGATGGGGTTCTGACCCAAATCACTGTGTTAGAGCCCCAAAATGGATGCATTAAATTTAGTTAGCTATGTTTTGCATTGGGTTTTGTATGCAGGAGTAGGGGAGTTATCTGAGGCAATTTTGGAGGTGGATTTGACTTGATATCACCATGTATTAAGCCATTTGGCATAGCTAGAGTGAGTTGGTGTTGGTAAAGTGACTTGAAACGCCCAAGGAGGCCCAAAACCTATTAAATACATCTAGTTCCAATCCATACTAAGTCATGGAGCTGGTTAGGAAGTTCTGGACCAAATTAGTAGGGTACTTCCTTCGTAAAATAGGGCTAATTACCCCTTGGAATAGCAGGTACAATCCTTTTTCAAGGCACTTGTTCCAAAACAAGGTACCCTACATGTTAGGTATGTTATAGAGGGCCTTAATGGGTACTTGAAAAGCTAAATATTTTAGTGAGTTGTTTGGGAAGTCTGAGAGTTATGCCCTCAAAACCGCATTTCAAGGGCTACAAGGAAATTTGTCAGTTTGTGAAGGAACGTTGGGTAGGACAGTCAGTTGGATCAATTTGTGAGTTTGGGGAGCATCCACAGGTCAAATCAACATGTCTCATGTCCTCCTTGAGTGTTGACAATCATCCCATATACCCAAACCAATTTCAGCTCATGAGTGAAGGTTTTAGGTGCCATGTTTTGCAAGTTTGTTGTCCACCCTAAGAATGATTAGTCAACTCATGTTTGTGAAGGTTGAGAAGTCATCCCCTACTCTACATCAAGTGGTATCAAAGCTCAAGTTCTGATTTGGAAAGTATGAAGAAGAAGGAGTATAAAATGCCTCCTAAGAATAGTGAAGTCCTCACTAGAGAAGTGAGATTGATGAAGGAATCTCAAGATGGAGTCCTAACCAGACTTGCAGCCATTGAAGAAAACCTAAGGAGATGTGGGGTCATTGAGGAAGATAGTGACCAAGAGTATGAGGTTGAAAATGTAGACCATCAAGAGGGATCCAATGAGGTAAAGATGGATCCAGATGATAAAAGGTTTATGAAGATGCTGTAGACTGTGAAAGGAGAAAGCACTGATGTCAAGATGGAGTTGCCCATGTATGAAGGGAAGATGAACAGTGACGAGGTACTAGACTGGATTGATTCCTTAGATAACTACTTTGAGTACAAAGAGAGGCCTGAAGAGATGAAAGTCAAACTGGCAAAGACCAAGTTAAAGGGAGCAACACTGACATGGTTGAACTATGTTCAGTCAGAGAGGTTGAGAAAAGGAAAAGAAAAAATCAGTTCATGAGACCGGATGGTGTCCAAGGTGAAGGGTTAATTCCTTCCAAAAGATTATGCCATTCAAACCTTCAGAAGGTTCCAGAACTTAAAACAAAAAGAGATGGATGTAATGGCCTATATAGAAGAGCTCCATACGTTTAGTATGAGAACTGGCCATAATGAGGATGAAGTTGAAAAGATTTCTAGATACATGAAAGGGCTTAGGTTCAATATCCAAGATGAACTAAGTCTTACTACACCCAGGAATGTGGAAGAATGCTTCCAGTTGGTAGTAAGAGCTAAGGAGAAGATCAAAAGGAAACAAGAACAAAATGGAAGGGGTAGAGAAAGAGGAAATTTTGGTGGAAGAGGACAGAAGCAGCAAGGAGAGACAAATGACAGTAATAAAGAGAACTATGAACCAAGAGGAGAGTCAAGTGAAAGAAGCGGCTTTAGAGAAGAAGATCAAATAGTAGAGGCAGGTTTGGAGGCCAAGGTAGAGGGTCAAGCACCTTCACAGGCAATTGCTACAACTGTAACCAAGTTGGACATTCTGCATTGAAGTGCCCAAACAAACAAGCATCAAGTTCCCATGGAGGTGATAGAAGAATCGAAATAGTACAAGAGGAGGACCAAGAGAGTGTGAACTCATCTTTTGTACGTGCAAACCCAGAAGGAGGAGAGTCCTTGATGATAAGCAGGACATTACTAAAAGTACCAACAACCAAGGAGACCCCACAAAGGAAGGCCTTATTCAGGACAACTTGCAAAGCACAAGGGAAGGTATGTGAGGTGATTATTGATTCTAGTTCTACTGACAATCTTGTGTCTCTGGAAATGGTAGAAAAGTTGAAGATCAAGAGAATTCCTCACTCTACACCCTACAAGGTATCATGGCTCAATAAGGGTTAGAAAGTACTTGTGAATCAGCAAGCTTGGGTGGAGTTCAACATTGGTGCCTACAAGGACAAGATCTTGTGTGACATCATCCCCATGGATGTATGCCATCTACTACTAGGCAGGGCATGACAATTTGACAGGAAGACCAAGCATGATGGAGAGGAAAACACCTACATGATTGTGAAGGATGGAGTGTCATACCAACTTACTCCACTAAAAGAAGATGGTGCAGCAGTCCATGAAGGACCAAGCATGATGATGGTAAAAGAGAAGTAGTTTTTGAAGACACTGAAAGAAGAAGAGGTTGGATATGCCATCATTGGGAAGCCTATATTAGCCAAGGCAGAAACAAAGGTAGAAAAGATACCAGAGGAGGTGCAAGTCCTATTGGACCAGTATGAAGACGTAGTGGTGAAAGACCTACCAAGTTCATTGCCTCCTGTAAGAGATGTAAGCCATCATATTGATCTCATCCCTGGTGCAAGTTTGCCAAACAAGGTAGCATACAAGATGACACCACAGTAAAATGAAGAGGTCAAAAATCAGATCCAAGAGCTATACAAAGGGCTGATCAAGGAGAGTTTAAGTCCCTGTACTGTTCCAACTATCCTAGCACCTAAGAAGGGTGGAGAATGGAGAATTTGCACTAATTCTAGAGCCATCAATAGGATAACAATCAGGTATAGATTCCCAATACCCTAGATAGAAGATCTAATGGATAGTTTGGGTGAGGCATGTTACTTTTCAAAGATAGATTTAAAGAGTGGTTACCACTAGATAAGAATAAGAGAGGGTGATGAATGGAAGACAACATTCAAGACTAATGAAGGTCTTTATGAGTGGCTAGTAATGCCATTTGGGTTACCAAATGCCCCAAGTACATTCATGAGACTTATGAATGAAGTCCTAAAGCATTTCATAGGCAATTTTGTGGTAGTCTATCTAGATGACATTCTTGTGTACAGCAGAACCAAAGAACACTTGCAGCACTTAGACATGGTGTTGAAGAGGTTGAATGAGGAGAAACTAATGATCAACCTCAAGAAGTGTGAATTCATGAAAGAAGAGATTTTCTATCTTGGGTTTGTGATCTCCAAGGGTACACTCAAGATGGATCCATCCAATGTAGAAGACATACTCAGTTGGCCAAATCCTAGAATAGTAGTAGAGGTAAGAAGTTTTCGTGGTTTGGGTACATTTTATAAGAAGTTTATCAAAAATTTCAGTCACATTTGTTCTCCTATTATTGATACCATCAAAGGAGATAAGAAGAGAAAGTTTCAGTGGACTGAGGAAGCTGAGAAAAGATTTGAATACTTAAAGACAAGGGTGTCTCAACAACCTATTCTTGCACTCCCTGATTTCAGCAAGGTGTTCACAATTGAATGTGATGCAAGTGGATATGCCATAGGTGCAGTCCTAAGCCAAGATGGGAGATCGGTTGCACTCTTTAGTGAAAAAATCAATGAAGCCAAGAGGAAGTACTCTTCCTCTGACCTTGAAATCTATGCTATGGTACAATCACTCAAGAAATGGAGACACTATTTATTACCCAAGGAGTTTATTGTCTTCATAGACAATCATGCTTTGAGTTTCTTGAACATCCAAGATAAGTTGAGTCAAAGACACATGAAGTGGATGGAGTATATGCATGCCTGCATATTCACCATCAAACACAAGAAAGGAGAAGAAAACAAAGTTGCTGATGCACTAAGTAGAAGGTCCATGATGGTGCAAGAGATCAAATTGCAGAGTGTAGGTATTGATGCACTTAAAGGTATGTATGAGAATGATGAAGATTTCAGTGATGTTTTTGCTGTTTGCAATCAGTCCCAAGATGTTTTTCACAATGAATTTTCTAAGTTTGTAGTACAAGATGGTTTACTATTCAAGGGAGCTCAGTTGTGTGTGCCAAGATGTTCCATGAGAGCAAATCTAATCAAAGAAAAACATTGTGGTAGCATGAGTGGTCATTTTGGTTATGACAAGACTTCGGAGCAAGTCAAGAGGTTTTACCATTGGCCTAAGCTGCATGCAATGATGTGAAGACGTTTGTGGAGAGTTGTGTGATATGCCAGGGGGCTAAAGGATCAAGCTCTAATGCAAGTTTATATCAACCTTTACCAATACCCAATCAACCATGGGAGTCAATCAGCATGGACTTTGTTCTAGGTCTGCCCAAGACACAAAGAGGTTATGACAACATTTTTGTTGTTGTAGATAGGTTTAGTAAGATGGCACATTTCATTGCTTGTAAGTCCACTAATGATGCCTCTCATATTTCTAGTCTGTTCTTCAAGGAAATTGTAAGAATCCATGGATTGCCTTTGATAATAGTGTCTGACAAAGATTCCAAGTTCATTGGTTACTTTTGGAGGACTTTGTGGAAGAAGCTGGGAACAAATCTAACCTTTATTTCTTCCTACCATCCCCAAACAGATGACAAAACTAAGGTCGTCAATAGGTCCTTAGGAAACCTATTGAGGTGTCTAAAAAGGAGCATAATCAGTCATGGGATATCCTGCTGCCCCAAGTATAATATGCCTACAATGACTTTGTTAACAGGAGCATTGGAAGAACACCTTTTGAAGTGGTGTATGGTATGAGGCTAAGAGGCATTTATGAGCTGAGAGACCTAAGAGGAGTAGATAACAGGAGTGCACAAGGAGAAGATTTTGTCATAGCCATGAGGGATATACATCAGCAAGTAAGAGAAACTCTTGAAAAGAGTGTTGCCAAGTACAAGGAGAAGGCTGACCTAAGAAGAAGAGATGTTCAATACAAGGTAGGTGATATGGTGCTGGCTCATTTGAGGAAGGAGAGGCTTCCCAAGGGCAAATATACAAAACTGATGATGAAAAAGATAGGACCCTGCAAGGTGGTCCACAAGTTTGGTTAGAATGCTTATGAGATAGAACTCCCTTCTAGAGTTGCCATCTCCCCTATTTTCAATGTTGCAGACCTGTATCCTTTCAAAGAATCTAATGTTGTAGATGAAGAAACTGAAGAAGTTGTTGATGACAATTAGATAAGGGATCTTCCACCTAGTTAGCTAGTGAAGCTTGAAACTATCTTAGACACAAGAGAGGTTAAGAGGACAAGAAACAAAGTCTACAATGAACATTTGATGAAATGGCATGGTTTGCCAATTGAAGATGCTACATGGATGAAAGAAGAAGATATCAAGCAACATGGAGGCTCTATCCAAGAGCTCATTTCATTAGGAGATTGAAATCTTTTTACCCTGGTTATATGGTGCAGAGACCACCATAGTCAATTTTGAATTGTATGCTCACTAGGAGCCTTTATTTTTGGATTTTATGCTCATTATGAGCTTAGGAGGGGTCATGTGTGTGTTTATTATTGTAATAAGGTCTGAGTCAGACCACTCTCTCTATTTTTAGAATCCTTTTGTAGTGGAACTTCACAAAATAGCATGTTGCTATGTTTAGAAAGAGTGGAAAGGCTAATTTTTAGTCATCTTTTTTGCCTTTTGGATCGAGGAGAATCTTGCACAATGGAAGAAGGAGTTGTAAAAAATTGTATTTATTCCCATATAGATCAAGGAAGGTGGATCATGAAGTTTGAAGAGAGAAAATACAATAGAAGACTGCTTTTTCTATTTTTTGCTATCTTTTTCGCTGTTCTCTACTACTGTACTCGCCCGTACAATCCTATCAAGGGCTCTCATGTTTGGAATGGTGTAAAGTGTTGTTTTACCTTTCATTTGAACCTATTTTGAAGCTTTGACATTGCAGGAGAGAGGATATCAAATCATTGTTCTAATTTTGCTATTTCAAGGAGGGTTTGGTAGGGTTTAAGGAAAATGATGGGGTTCTAACCCAAATCACTATGTTGGGGCTCCAAAATGGATGCATTAGATTTAGTTAGGTATTTTTTGCATTGGGTTTTGTATTCAAGAGTAGGGGAGCTGTCTGAGGCAAGTTTGGAGGTGGATTTGGCTTGATATCACCATGTATTAAGCCATTTGACATAGCTAGAGTGAGTTGGTGTTGGTAAAGTGACTTGAAACATCCAAGGAGGTTCAAAACCTGTTAAATCCATCTAGTTACAATCTATCCTAAGTCCTAGAGTTGGTTAGGATGTTCTGGACCAAATTAGTAGGGTACTTCCTTTGTAAATTAGGGCTAATTGCCCCTTATAACAGTAGGTACAGTCCTTTTTCAAGGCACTTGTTCCAAAACAAGGTACCCTACATGTTAGGTATGTTATAGAGGGCCTTAATGGGTACTTGAAAAGATAAAGAGTTCAGTGAGTTGTTTGGGAAGTCTGAGAGTTATGCCCTCAAAACCTCATTTCAAGGGCTACAAGGGAATTTGTCAGTTTGTTAAGGAACGTTGGGTAGGACAGTTAGTTGGATCAATTTGTGAGTTTGGGGAGAATCCATAGGTCAAATTAACATGTCTCATGTCCTCCTCAAGTGTTGACAATCATCCCATATACCCAAACCAATTTGGGCTCAGGAGTGAAGGTTTTAGGTGCCATGTTTTTCAAGTTTGCTGTCCACCCTAAGAATGATCAATCAACTCATGTTTGTGAAGCTTGAGAATTCATCCCCTATGTTGCATCATCCATCCATTCTAGTTTAGTCAAAATCCAACCAACACCTAATTACTACAAATCTCCCACTTTTTAAAATATCATCCAACATCCATACCAACACGCTACACAAAATAATATCCATGCAAGACCTAAAATCATAGTAAAACCAAAAGACCCCTTAGATGGGCTCCTCTATCCAAATGATGATTATGATAACCTTGTGGATATAGATGAATATCATGATGATGTAGACTTGGTGATGAAACTCCTGACAATATCATTAGGAGCTAGTTGGCCATAAGCTATAATCTCCCAATCATGCATAATCAGGAGCATTTCAACTATCATGCCAATCCTAAACACATATCTATTGGTAATCCTTATGGTATGTTTGACAAGGGAAGCACCATTCTAGATCAAGGTCCTCACAATCAATCCATATTTTCAATCCCAACCTCGTGTGCAACTTCTAGCCTCCACATCCTATACAATCCCTTCATCCTCAAAACCTTTACAATCCAACTCACCCCATCAATCCTACCACCAATCATATCAGCCATACTATTGACTATCCAATTTTACTCCATCCAAGTGTTCTATGAAGGAATTTATCTAAGGACTCTTGGAAAAGGATAACCATCCACCTAGTAAGCATGAAGTCATTGAGCCCACATCTACCAAGCCTATCCAAAGATCACCTAGTACCTTCCAAAATCAACCACCATCATGTAATTGAATGTCTATCCAACCTATCAAAAAGTCTCCTAGTCCCATCCTTGTTCAAAATCAAACACTATCATGCAAATCAATGCCCACTAAACCTATCCAAGAGCCTCTTATCCCAAGCTCAAGTCAAAATGCATCATGTAACTATGTTGTCAATCATCCAAAGTATATCATTATTATCCAAGAACAACCTATCCTATCATCTAAACTATTAGAGCTATGCTAAGAACATAATCTAAACCAAGATCAAACACGCATCCAACCAAGATCAAATTATGCAGGCTAAATATTTGGATTGTGGGGATAGAGAAAGGATCTTAACAGCTACCAATCTGTTAGTTGGTTCTAAAATGTGGAACTTTCTAATTCAAGGGAGAGGTCATTATTCCACAATTAACATGGATTGTTGACAAGGGTGATAAGGCACTATTCTAGGAGGACTTATGGAATGACCATCCTTTGTTATCCGTAAGAGATGATTTGAATGAGGCTAGGATATTTCTCAAATGAGTTTGGGGAAATAAAGTCATAAATTATTGGGAACCTTAGAATTAGGATAACAATGGTAAAGTCAAATGGAAGATTTTCAATGAACGTGATTTTCCTAGATCTCAAAAAGAAATCTTGAACAAGATTTTGGCACAAAGAGTCATTATTCCATCTAATAATGAAGATGAGATCAATTGGGTTTTGGATAAGTCTAGGTTCTACATGGTAAGGCAAGGATACAAATATTTGTCAAAGGAAAACAAAACTAAATGGCTCTACAATATTTGTTGGGGGTGATGCTTTCCTTCCAATGGTTGGATCTTTTACATGGTTAGGACTTCACAATACAATTCTAACAAGAAAAAGGATGAATAGGATGAGATATTCTCCTATATTTAGGTGTGCACTTTGTGGACAAGAAGAAGAAGATGTGGATCATCTACTCCTTAATTTCCCTTTTAGCAGAAAATGAAGGAAATGATTATGTGCAAAGTTGATTTGGGAATCCCCATTTCCTAGGTCTCTACATGTTCATTTTAAAAGTTAGCCTGCCCTCTACTCAGAATCAAAATTTACTTGTCTATGGGAGGTAAGCCCCTCTTTGGTTATTTGGCACATCTAGTTGGAAAGAAATTGTAGAATATTTGAGAAGATTCCCTCTTCCATATTCAAAATAATTACCAAATTAGAACGACCATCTCAAAAGTGGTTATGTCAAAGGTCACTAATAGTTCAGTTTCTAGTGGTAAAATCACAAACTAGGCACAACCTATTGCTAAATAATTGGAACAATTGCATCCTCCCCCCTCCCACAATTCAATACAAAATAGAAACAACAAGGTGGACAAAAATATAGTTAAATAGTCCCCTTCGATTGCCCCTTTCATTAAGTTAAATTTTGATGGGGTCTCACTAGGTAATCTCAGGATATCTGGGGTGGGTTGCATATTCCGAGATCCCCAGGAGAACCTTTTGGTACTAAATGTGATCAAACTACCTTAGGGATCAAATAATAAAGAAAAATCCTATGCTCTCATGTTCAACCCGGGCCTGGCAAAAGAATATAAGGTAGAATAAATTTCGATTGAAGGGGACTCTATGTTAATAATAAATGCTTTAAAGTCCAAAAGCATGTATAACTAGAAACTTAAGTATATACTTCAATCTATATGGAGGATCAATGGATGAATTGAAAAATTATCAATGTTATCATTGTTATAGGGAGGCAAACAAAGTTGCAGATTGGCTGGAAAATTTAGCAATAGAGCAGTCACAAAGTATTAAAGTTTTCAAGGCAAATTCATGGAATCTACCTTTTGGACTTCAAAATCTAATAGAGCTTGATAAAGATTCAATTTTTCCTTAACTGGTGCTCTAAAAAGATAATATACCAGGATATGACCCAAGATACAAGCATTTGTTATAATAGTGTATTCTTCTCATCGAGGCAGATACGAGAGGTTTAGTGTAAAACATAAAATTTGAACATGAGTGCTTTTAAATTTTTAAGACTAACATAAAATGTCTAGCCCAAATTTAATTCTAATTGTGACAACAGTTTGGCTCAACAATGGTTTTGAAATGGGAGGTAGAAATCTTGTCTTGTCTTCACTGTCATCATCAAGCTGGTGTTGGCCAACCAACGACTCCTTATGAATTACTTCCATCACCAAATCACAAGCAACTTTCTTTCATTCTTTAATTTGGTTGATACGATAGGCATTTCCTATGTGGGATCCCGAACTTCATCATCAAATCATCTCGCAAGGTCTGATAGTACTAATATCACTCTTCTTCATTAATTCCAGCAGGGCAATGGTTAATTGAAGTGTAAAAAATCTTGCAATATATCTTCGTGTGAGGCGATTATTTTTGCCACATTTATTCTCTGCCGCCTCTATCCTTACTAAAGGGGATATTTGTCAATATTTATCTCTCAAAAAATGGTAATATTTATCACTTTGTTTCTGTTTCCTCCTCTTTTTTTTCTAGTATTTCTACTATATGCAGGTAATTTTCATTGTGGTGCATACAGATAATTAGCTCATGAACTTCCAGATCTCTCTTCATCTGAGAGATTGGGAGCCTATGGTACAAGGTGTATATGATATGGTGAAATTATGAAAAGTCTTCGATATAGACTGCCCTCATGTGGAGTTTGTGGTCAGGATCATTACCAGTGACTCATTGCTCAAATCTTCCTCCTGTTTTCTCAGATTTTTTGATGTGGCTTTTATATTTTTGTCCAACATCATGGACCTCACCCAAGAAATATACTTCATGACACCAACTGGCTTCAGCTTCATATACGAGTATCTTCTCAACATAGATAGGTGGAAGAGTGCATTGAATGGGTACAATATATCCAATAGTGATGCATCTCTCGACGGTCTCTTCCATATCAACCTCCTCCTCTCCTCTTTGACTGCGGTGTGTGTCTATCATGCCTTCCAGAATGGACTTTTCTCTGGCTGCATGAATATCCTGCATGGTGCTTTGGAAACCCACTAGTTTCAACTCCCTACTGGTTTAGATGCCAAGGCAAGGGAAATCTTCAGTCGTATAAGGTTCTTGCGGCTACACTCTCCAGACCTAGCACCGCATCGATCAATGGCACTGCTTACTCTCTGTCTTCCATCTGATGATCCTCCTCTGTCAAAGAAAATAGACTCCTTCCCTGACTAATATTTATTTCTAGTTAGCTGTGGGTTTTTAAAGTTTATATGTTTTGTTGTTTTGTTCGGCCCCTATCAGATCAATGGCCTCTTTGTCTTGTTATATTTTGGCTTATACGTTGTTTTTACTTTGATTGGATCTATGTAATTAAGTTTCTATCAATTCAGTATGGGTGTCTTATACACCTTTTGCAAACTATTTGAGCCGCACCTATCTATGATCAAGAGAACCAAGTTGATCCCTCATCCAAATTTATGCTATCCATGGTCAAGAAATCCAAATTAATCCTATCTCATATCTATCTAGTCTTATCAATCATCCAACAACATCCACTTCCCATGATGAGAGACTTGGTCCCCATGAACACATAGACAATGAAACAAATGACATTGATCATATCAAACATGTCAATGAGCAAGCTACCATTGAGCATTCCAATGAAGTAAATGGAATTGATCATATCAAAATAATAATGAGAAAGCTACCATTGAGCATTCAAATGATCAAGGTGTGACAAGTGTACACAATTAGAAATCACAAACATTTTATCAACTAGGATCAACCACTTTCATCAAGTTAGACTTTCTCATAGATGGGATAGTAGCGATTTCAAATAGTTCTGGGCAACACACCAATGGGCTAGCATCATGGTTTGAAAATAATAAGTATTCTATCACAAACAAGATATGTAAAAGCATGAACTATCAAGGAAAATGATTGATCCTTCATGAACAAGGCATCCTAGAGCCTATCCTAATCTACATTAGTCATGATTAAGGCATCATATATCAATCTTCTAAACAATCTAATAATGTTATAATACTTCGACGATCATTGAGGCAACTTCATCTATATATCTATCTATATATAGGTATTCTCAAAATCTTAAAACCAAGATTGCTTCAATACATAACCAGTAGCATATATGTTTATATAACTCAACATTGGATATTGATTATTTAAATTCTAAATGAATAGGAAAGAAGTTCAATATTGTTGCTACCTTCTTGCAAATTTTCTTTGCTTCTCTACAATTATTTATTTCAAGATGATTTTACTAGGGAACCAAAGGTCCTATTTGATCTAAACAAGCTTGGAGAAGATGGAAGTACTGCTTTGAGTATTTTTTCTGTGAGTGAAAATAGAGAATTTGTGGCACTTGGCGTAAGCTCTAGGGGTAGTGATTAGGTGACTATAAAGCTCATATATGTGCTAGATAAGTGCATGGATCTTGACGGGTAAACTTGGTGTTTTTCTATGCAATGTCTCTTGTTTCTTCAATTCTCTCTTGTATTTCATGGTAATATAGGGTAGTTTACTATTGATAATAAGTCAAGTTCACATCCATTACATGGAATCAAGATAAAAGGGAGTTCCTTTATAGCCATTTTCCTTCCCCTGTGTTAGTTAAATTTTTGTGGATAGCTTCTATGTTTTCAATACTTGTGGTAACTATTTCCCTCATTTTTCTTCGTTTGATAGTTTTTTCCAAAAAAGGAGAGGAAATGGATGAAAAAATAGAAACACGTATCAATCTAAATCATTAAGTCTATTACCATATTTTAGGAACTAACCAATTGGAGGATTTCCTCTGCTAGAAAGATCCTAAAAGTTGTAAGAGAATGTTTTAAAATGGTGATTTAACTAAGAATGGAAAGGTTGTAAAACACATTTGCTTTTATAAGGATCCACTTGATGTTACATGGGCTCATGATATTTTAGAATTTCTTTTATCTTTAGCCTATAAATATCCTTACAGACTCAAAAATCTTTAGATTATGTATATTTGGTATGATCAATTTTGTGACCTCTTCTCAAATGTCAAATTTATAGTGTCCTTGCTGCTTTGTCTAAATGGAAATAATTTTTTCATTGAGGGAGAACATAGAAAACATTATAATCTTATTTTTTCTCTTTTACTAATTTAATTTAATTTTTTTTGTCTTTGGTTATAGTGGCAAAGATGTTTCATTAAGAAAAAGCATGATGAATATTAAGAATTCTAATTTTGTGAAGTCACTAAAAGAAATATTTGGTTCAAAGTTTAAAGGAATGTATTGTCACTGATATTTTTGTTGATATGCTTTGGTCATGATAAAAGTGTTTTCCTTATTTGTGGCAGTACATGATTCTATACATTAAAGAGGTGTGTAAACCTGTGAACAAGGTTTATTATTGCAACATCATCACTTTGTCTCAACAACTTGAAGAATTCAGAGGAAATGAAGGGATGCTACCTTTTATTAAACTTGTTGATAATTTTGATGCATAGTACCATCTCATCTTAAATTTGTTGGGAATTAAGGTGTCTCAACCTTGGTAATTCCTTGCATTATTTATGATTGTATTTATTTATTGATTGCCTATGATGTAAATTAATTGTAAATTCCATATTGTCATTTTATGGGATGTGGCACGATGATGTGTCATCCTACATGGAAGATGACAACTTGTAATTTTGTCCTCGCATGAGGAGATAGGTGTCCCACTTTGTGGTAGGAGTATTTTTCCATGTGTCAACATCTTGGATGTTGTGTAAGGGAATATTTGACTGAAACGGTTATGACAGATTCCTATTATGACATGTAAGAGTCAGAAATAGAAGCTTGTAAGACATGTAAAGACATGTGTCGAAAAGCATCTTTGAAAAAGGCATCTTTGGGTGACCCAAGGTGGACTATGATATATTGTAAGAGAATATGTTATTTATAGCATGTGTATGATAGATTCTTTTATAGTTGTAAGTTGTAACTACTATGACAGATTCTATGACGGTCGTTAGAGTCGTAAGAGCATCTTTCATAGCCCATTTTGGAAATAGGTGACCTCTTTGGGATGGGAGTTGTGGACAAGTGTCAGATACATCTTACAATGTTGACCAAGTGTCCATAGGTGTGGGTTTTGGGCCATGAGGCCAAGTTGGATGCCCATTCCAAGATAGAGCTAATTTTGCCTTGTATATTCTATATAAATAGGTGCTTGGAGGAGGAGATGTATGTGATTGACAGGTACTGTTAGGCTGTCGGATTGACTACAGACATCAATGTCAAAGAATATTGAAGCTTGCATTGCAAGTGTATTGTAAACCATATTTAGTTTTGATAATACATTGTGCAGGTTTCTGAGTGTGGGTTTTTCCACTTGATAAGGGTTTTCCCCACGTTATATCTTGTCTCTCTTCTTTTGTCTTCTTTCTGGTTCTATGTATATTGCTGCAATATCTCTTTTATATGTTTCATGTTGCTATAATTGTAAATATTAATTTGAATTTGTATAGCTCTCCCCCCATTAGATTAGTGTAGGAAGCGATTTCTACACACCTAACTTCCTTTCAGTTGGTATCAAAGCTTGATCACCTTTGGTCCTAGTTGTTGGGTAGGGGTTTTTTGAGCTGATCTTAAGTTGAGTGGGAGTTTGTGTAGAGTATTTTGATTCTTATTGCAGAAAGGAGATGGCAAGCACATCCAGAAGGATAGAGGTGGAGAAATTCAATGGCACTAATTTTGAGCTGTGGAAGCTCAAGATGGAATACATGCTTGTTGATCGAGACCTCTGGGAAACTATTAGTTGAACAAAACTAGCTATAATGTCACAAGCTGATTGGGACCTTAAAGGCTGGAAGGCTAAGGGTCTCATAAGACTTAGTCTTGTTGATTCTGTCATGTTAAATGTCCATGAGGAGACTGTTGGCAAGAGACACATTGTGGCTTCATGATTGTTGTCATTGATGGCACAAAGTTCATCCCACACATCCACAGGACATGGTGTGCCCATACTGGAAGTCAGATTGAAGAGTGTTGTGGTCTGGTAAGCAAGAACAGAGCATGTGGCAAGGTCTGACAGATAGGTTTGGATCTCTCAGAGGAAGTATCTTAGTAAAGTGCAGACTTGGGGAAGTCAAGAAGTGTACCTTGACTGATACATTTTAGAGATTAAGCCTCTGGTGATGAAAGACTGAAAAGATATGAGCACCTAAGTGTTGGGTTCCTGTTTGGATGAAGAACTGATCGCCAGAGCATCAGACCTTAATCCGATTGAGTTATTGATGGTGATCAAGTTTCTTAAGGTATCATTCATGATTGGCCGACATGATTGATGACTTCTATAAGCATCCCTTTGATACGTATCACTTGATAAGCAAGGATTTAGCTGACAGACCAAGAGTTTGGGAAAATAGTAAGTATTCTGGATGCCGACTAGAAAGTGGATGAAATCCTTGGTGCAGATATATATACCAGATTGATTTCGGTATGAAGGGGGGTGTGGTGTTGAGGTGTGCGAATAAAAGAAGAAGAGCAGTGTGGAAGTAGTAAGGCAGGTCTGATATGTGATAGGACAGTAGCACCAAGAAGAGGAAGAATGAAGTGCAGCAAATTAGTGTATTGAACCTAACCAGAATTGAACCTTAGCATATGTGGATGCTTCTCATCAGTTCAAGTATCTAGTTTCCTTGTATAAACTATTGTAGGCAGTGAGCCTCTTGTGAGCAGCGTGCTCAAGCAGTAAGCCCTAATTGTCAAGTGTCATTTTGTACTATCTTATTCTTTTAACAGAGAATACAATCTTGGGTTAATCACCCCATGGTTTTTTCCCTTAACAGGGTTTTCCACGTCAAAATCATTGTGTCATGTGTATTGATGTTATTTCCATTTCATGGTTATGTTTGCTTATATGATTTTATGCTGCATTAATTGTTAAGGAAGATCAGAAAGTTGAAGTAATTAAGATAACTGATTCACCCCCCTCTCAGTTATCAATAGAGACTACTACAAACTTGCTTTGGAAGAAGTTGGGAGATGTGTATCAAGCCAAATCCCTAGTTAACAAACTTTTTTTGAAAAAGAAGTTGTATTCTCTTCGAATGGAGGATGGAGGATATATTGTAGAACATATGAATGCTTTCAACATGCTGGTTGCACAACTGACATCCGGTGGTGTGAAGATGGAGGAGGAGGATTGTTGTCTGAAGAGATGCAGAGAAAGTCTTCTGAGGTAGCCAAAGAGGCTCTTGCAGTTCATGGAAGACCCAAGGAGAAAGGGAAAAAGAAGGACAAGAAAGCTGAGAAGGGTAGATCCAAATCCTGTGGAAGATTCAAATCTCCCAGAAAGTCCAAGGATCTTTGTTGGAACTGTGGTAAATCTAGGCATTTCTGAAAGGAATGCTAAGAGGAAAAGAAAAAGAAGAAGAAGAACCCAGATTCGGATTCTGACAAGTCACAAGATGATGGTGATGCCTTCATCACAACCCTAGCAACCCATGCATCTGATGATGTGTGGCTAATTGATTCAGGTGCATCATTCCACATGACCTCGCATCAAGATTGGTTTACTAAGTATGAGGAGTTCGATGGTGGAAAGGTGTACCTGGGTGATGACTCTCATCTGAAGATTATTGGTCATGGAAGAGTCTCTATATGATTCCCTGATGGGCAAGTGAAGGGGATCTCTAGGGTTATGCGCATCCTAGGCTTAGCATAGAACCTGCTTTCTATAAGTATGTTGAATGATGTAGGTTTGCAGGTTGTCTTTTCAAAAGAAGGATGCAAGATGACTAGAGGAGCTATGGTGCTTGCTAAGAGTACTAGGAGAGGTACTCTATTTCAGCTGGAGGCATACATTTCACAATGTAATAGTTCTTCTAACTCAAGAAAGTGGGCAACAGTCACTTCATTCTCACCATCTAAACGAGAAGTGAAGAAATCTATTGTATCTAGTCCTGATGGTTGTATTCATGCCTTGGAAGTTAAGCTTCCTACTGAAAAGACAATGTTATGGCATAAGAGATTTGGCCACATTGGTAATAAGGGTCTGCGTACCCTAAAAAATAAAAACCTCGTTGAGGGGTTAGATGATTGTAATCTTGAGTTTGACTTTTGCGAACATTGCATATATGGAAAACAAAACCATGTTCACTTTTATTCGAGTTCTCATAAGTCTTCTGGTGTCTTGGACCTTGTTCATTCTGATGTATTTGGTCCTGTTAATGTTCCCTCATTATCAAAATCTGTATATTTTGTATCTTTCATAGATGACTGCAGTAGAAGGACATGGATTTATTTTCTCAGAAGCAAATATGAAGTCTATAGTAAGTTTAAGGAGTTTAAAGCCTTTGCTGAAAATCAAACTGGTAAAAAGATTAAGTGTTTGAGAACTGACAACAGTGGTGAGTTCTATTCTACAGAATTTGATAAATATTGCAATGAACTTGGGATTGAAAGATATAAGACAACTCCATATACCCCACAGCAAAATAGAGTTGTGGAGAGGATGAATAGGACACTGATGAAGAAGGCTAGGAGTATGCTTAGTGGAGCTAGCCTAGAACAAAAGTTTTGGGTTGAAGCTATTGCCACTACGTGCTATCTTGTAAATAGATCTCCTACATCAGCTCTTGTTGGAAAGACACCCATGGAGGTGTGGTATGGTAGAAAGCCTTCAATAAGGCATCTTTGTGTTTTTGGTTGTGAGGCATATGTACATGTGGCTAGGGAGAAGTGGTCAAAATTAGAGAACAATGTTGTTAAGTGTATCTTCATTGGCTATGGTGTCGGTGTGAAAAGATACAAGCTTTGGACCCCGTGGCTTGAAAAGTGTTGTATAGCAGAAGTGTCATCTTCAGAGAGCTAACACCTTCTTCCACTATTTTACAACCAGAAGAAAAAGAAAAGAAAGAGGATGTTTTTTAGTTTCCTACTACCCCTGAGAAGACTAAACAGAAAGACAATGTTGGACCTGATGATGAGGAGAGCTCTTGCATCTTTGAAAGCTCAGATGAAGAAGTTGAACCTTAACCTCAACTCTTGAGGAGGTCTACACGAATAAGAAAGCAACTTGAGAGGTTTGGTTTTACATTGCTTGATTCTAGTTGTGCTTTTGCTTTGCTTACTAATAGTGATGAACCTAAAACTATATCAGAGGCTATGGATATGAAAGATGCAAGTTCTTGGAAGGAGGCCATGGAGGATGAAATGGCATTTTTGGAAAAGAATCAAACTTGGGACTTGGTGCCTTTGCCTCCTGGATGAAAACCTGTTGGATACAAATGGGTGTTCAAGAAGAAATTTGGTACAGATGGCAATGTTGAGAAGTACAAGGCTAGATTGGTTGCGAAGGGGTATTCACAAGTGGAGGGTATAGATTATGGTGAGATCTTCTCCCCTGTTGCAAAGCTAGCATCCATTCGATTCCTGTTATCTCTTGCAACAACTTATGACTTAGAGGTAGAACAGATGGATGCGAAGACAACTTTCCTTCATGGTGATTTGTAGGAAGAAATTTACATGTCACAGCTAGAGCATTACATGGTGAAAGGTAAACAAAATTTGGTTTGCAAGTTAAAGAAGTCTTTGTATGGTTTGAAGCAGTCTCCTAGGAGGTGGTACCTGAAGTTTGATGCCTTTGTGTTGTCTATTAGATTTGTGAGATCAAAATCGGATCACTGTGTGTATTATAAGTTTGATGGTGATCGTATTCTCATTGTTACATTATATGTTGATGATATGTTACTCATTAGGATGGGTAAGATATGATTTCTGATTTTAAATCTCAGTTGTCAATACAGTTTGAAATGAAAGATTTAGGGGCAGCTAGGTACATTCTAGGAATGGAAATCAGAAGAGATAGAACTAACAAAAAACTTTGGTTAAGCCAAAGTAAGTATGTGAAGACCATGTTGGATAGGTTCAGCATGGCAGATTGTAGACCATTGTGTGTTCCTGTTTCATTGGGGACAAAGTTATCTGTTGAGGATTGTCCAAAATCTCTTAGTGAGGTGGAGGACATGAGCAGAGTACCTTATGCTAGTGTTGTTGGCAGTTTGATGTATGCTATGGTCTACACAAGACCAGACATTGCCGAAGCAGTGGGAGTCCTTAGTCAATTTATGGCTAATCCTGGACAGGTACATTGGGATGCAGTTAAGTGAGTGTTCAGATATTTGAGGGGTGCTTCCAAGTATTCCATATGCTATCATGGTAATGTTACAGGACCTCTGCATTCTGTTGATATTCAAGGATTTGTGGATTTATATTGGATAAGTGCCATTGACAGCAAGAGATCTACCAGTGCTTATGTGTTTACACTGTTTGGTGGTGCTATTAGTTGGATGAGTAAGTGATAACATGTAGTTGCTTTGTCCATGATAGAAGCTAAGTATATGGCAGCAACTCATGCTTGTAAGGAATCCATTTGGCTTAAGAGATTGTGTTCAGATATTGGTGTTGATGCAGGTCAGATTGTGATCAGTTGTGATAGTCAGAGTGCGATTTGTCTTGCGAAGAATCCAAGTTTCCATGCTAGAACAAAGCATATTGATGTTCAGTTTCACTTCATGTGAGATATGGTAGAGGATGGGAAGGTAAATTTGGAGAAGGTAGATACTTTAAAGAATGTTACAGATGCATTGAGGAAGCCAGTGGGCACAAAGAAGTTCAGATGGTGTTCGGAGTCTATGGGCCTCTCGGCCTATAGCAGTTAAATCATGTTATTCTATTGGCTCTTACAAGGTGTTCGACAAGTGGGAGAATGTTGGGAATTAAGGTATCTTAACCTTGGTAATTCCTTGCATTATTTATAATTGTATTTATTTATTCATTACCTATGATGTAAATTAATTGTAAATTCCATATTGTCATTTTCTGGGATGTGGCATGGTCATGTGTCATCCTACATGGAAGATGACAACTTGTAATTTTGTCTTCACATGAGGAGATAGGCATCCCACTTTATGGTAGGAATATTTTTCAATGTGTCAGCATCTTGGATGTTGTGTAAGGGAATGTTTGACTGAAACAGTTATGAGGGATTCCTATGACGAAGTTATGACATGTAAGAGTCAGAAATAGAAGCTTGTAAGACAGGTGAAGACATGTGTCGAAGAACATCTTTGAAAAAGGCATATTTGGGCAACCCAAGGTGGACTATGACATGTTGTAACAGAATATGTTATTTATAGCCTGTGTATGATAGATTCTCTTACAGTTGTAAGTTGTAATTGCTATGACAGATTCTATGACGGTCGTAAGAGTCGTAAGAGCATCTGTCATAGCCCATTTTGGAAATAGGTGACCTCTTTGGGATGGGAGCTATGGACAAGTGTCAGATACATCTTACAATGTTGACCAAGTGTCCATAGGCATGGGTTTTGGGCCATGAGCCCAAGTTGGACGCCCATTCCAAGATAGAGCCAATTTTGCCTTGTATATTCTATATAAATAGGTGCTTGGAGGAGGAGATGTAGTATGTGATTTACAGGTACTGTTATGCTACCAGATTGACTACAGACATGAGTGTCAAAGACTATTGAAGCTGGCATTGCAAGTTTAGTGTAAACCATATTCAGTTTTGATAATACATTGTGCCGGTTTCTGAGTGTGGGGTTTTTCACCTGATAAAGGTTTTCCCCACATTATATCTTGTCTCTCTTCTTCTGTCTTCTTTCTGGTTCTATGAGTATTGCTGCAATATATTTGTTATATGTTTCATGTTGCTGTAATTGTAAAGATTAAATTGAATTTGTATAGCCCTCCCCTCATTAGCTTAATGTAGGAAGCGATTTCCGCACACCTAGCTTCCTTTCAAAATTTAATCAGACAAATTTCACTTTCCAGAGTAACAAAATGCTCCAAGGTATAAGCTATCCTATGTGGATATTAGAGAGCTAGAGTCTTGGAAAGATATGATTGAATAATCTAAAATGATGCCTTGTATCAACTTATGCAATTAATAATGATAAACTATTGATTTGTTAGCTAAGGGATGTCAAGTGTGTTCTACAAGTACAACACTTAGAAATAGGTTAGTTGCTCAATAACTTGTCAATAGATATTAGGACAATTTTAGGCATGGCATATCTAGAAGTTGTGATGACACAATGGTATTTATTAATTTTAGAAGCTTTCTTACTCCTAGTATTATTTATCAATGCAACTTGGATGCCATGAAACCTGTGTTATAGGTGTTTCATGATAGCGTCGTTAGTCATTTCAACCATTCAAAATTTCAAACTAAACAAGTATGCATTTTTTTTATCAATTTGCAAGCAATTTATATTTTTCAATTTGATATTTTGTTAGGTAATGGTTATTTACTTGGAAAGATTTTTTTCCTTTTTTAACATTTATTTGATGAAAATTTTATGATTTTACAATGATGTGTTTCTTACTAGTTGGGACACAGTTGTCTAATTTAATCTAAAAGTGAATGCTTCTTGTTGAGAAATAACAAAGAAATTACGTAAATAATGAATGGAAATCGTTCAATCTGCAAGAATAAATAGTCTAAAACACTCATGACTTACATTTATTTTCAAGATAGCATAATTCAAATGATGGTATTCTCATTTCATGTACATCATTGCATACAAATTCTATACTAGTCTATGACAACTGAAACTTTAGTTAATAGTTTTATGAAATTAAAAAAGTCAAATTTGTATTAAAATCTTTGATTTGATTTTTATTTACAGTGTCTTCTCAAGCCTTTGATCTTTATTTTCTCATGTCTTCTAAATCTAGTTTATTTTATATCAACTCTTATGTACTATTTCCTTACAATAATATCTTAAGTACATAAATAGAGGTTGATAATTTAGTATGTAGAGTGACTACATGTTGATAGTGTGTGTTGTTGGAACTAAATTTCTATTTGCAGAGGGTTTGTTTCAAGTGTTTTTTCAAAGATGAATGTTTTTGAGGTGTTTAGTAACCATTGTGAAGCTCTATGTTGTACTACATGAAGATTTTCCACCATTGGACCATTGTAATTTGTAAGCTTGTTATATTTATCCAATGACATGTTTCATGTAGTTTTGGGCTTTCTCCCAACCTGAGGCTAATGTGAAACATGTGAGAAGCTTGAGGATGATATAAAGAAGAGGTTTTGAATTGGTAGAAAGCAAGTGAAGAAGACCAAGATGGAGTAGGAGAATAGAAGGTAAGTTTAGTGGAAAGGAAGTGAGATCTAAGAGAGAGATAGAGTAAGGCTACTAG
The DNA here is from genome assembly GCA_027924645.1 of Cunninghamia lanceolata. NCBI lineage: Eukaryota > Viridiplantae > Streptophyta > Pinopsida > Cupressales > Cupressaceae > Cunninghamia > Cunninghamia lanceolata. The sequence goes on along the minus strand of BSBN01000213.1, from coordinate 25,282,045 downwards.
AAACTTATGATGTGGGATACAATCTGAATGTATCCAATGTGGCATGTAGAAATGTTTTTTTAGTGGTGAGAATCAAATACATAATTGTTTTGAGTCATTATGTAGCCCGTGCAACAAGTCTATGGTAAAATCTTGAGGTTGTATTTGAAATCATTGTGTGGTCACTGATAGAAAGTCTGGAAGTGGTTTTCCATAGTTAGTTTCATTTGTGTAATCCTGTTAATCTTGTGTAAACAAGTGGTTGCAATTCAATGATAATTTTACAAGCTATGTATTTATTAATATGTGGTATTTTTCTGTGAATTCTTGTGTGTTGTGATAATTTTTAGTTGAGGTATTATTGTGGGATACACAATATGATGGTCCTTTCTTGGACCCTCCTATCATGATTGCATCAACATGTCATAAATCAATTTTAATATATTTCTGGTATGGGTACTTTGTACCTTTTTTCTAAAAAAAACATGTCATAAATCAATTATACACATTTGGTTACATTTATGGTGGTAGAGAAAGACTTTATAGCACTTGAGATTGGACCCTAGAGATTTCTAACATCGTACAAACTTTGACACATCCCTAAGATGAAAAGTATTAATTTCTCGATAATGATAAATGAATTTAACAAGACATCAACAACATTTCATTATCATCGATTCTTAAACTAAACATCCTTACCCATTAAATTTAAATTTTGCATATTGAATACAATTATCCATCCTAAATATTTTATGTAACTTAATTTATTTCTTATTATTTTATTTATTTAACTTTTTTTAAAAAAGAAACGTACCAAGCACCTATACTAGATATAGTAACTAGCAATCACACCTTGGTGTGCAATGGGTATGCCAAAGAGTTGTGGAAGTTCAATTGCCATATCTTTAAGTGAATGTTGATTGTCTTGTATCCATATGCCCCATGTCATTTTCATTTTCTTGATTGTCATGGAGTTCATTTGCATTCCATTAGTCATGATCTAGGTATACTGTATATAAGCTCAATATCCCTACGACCCATTTTACATGAGTACAAGCTCAATATCTATCCAGTCCAGGTAACCATCTCCCAAAAGTATTTATGTAGGATGGATGTCTAGAAAAGCATTTGATGGATAACAAAATAGAGTGCTCTGTTAAATGTCCTATAAGAGAAGCAATAAGGACTGCACAAGGAATTGAAAAGAGAATCTCTTTTCATGAGATTGTCTCTGTTGGCCTATAGTAAACTATCAACCATTGATCTCTCGAAATAGCTCATTGCATCTTTGGATCATTGGCATGAAATGACCAATTGAAAGTCACACTCTATTTTCTTTATCATTGGATCCTTCACATGAAAAGTACCATTTCATGAAGCTCCACTGGAGGTAGATGATCTAGACCAACCCACACCAAGCTTTGTGATTTTTAATGTAGTACTAACCTTGAATTTGGAATGCTCATTACATGTGTCATATTTTGATTATTGGCATGAAATGACTGATCAAAAGGTAGTTTATCTCTCTATTCCTCTATCTCTATCAATATCCCTCTCTATATATCTTTGTCTCCCTCTTTAATTCTCTCTCGTCTCGAGTTCTCTCTCTCTCTCCCCATCCCTTTCTTTATCTCTCCCTTTCTATATATCTATTTGTCCTTTCTCTCTCCCTCTCCCTCTCCCTCTCTATCTTTCCCTTTCTCTTTCTTTCTCTATCTCTCCTTATCCCTCTCCCGTTATATATATATATATATATATATATATATATATATATATATATATATATATATATATATATATATATATATATATATATATATTCCTCCCTCTCTTTATCTCTATCTCTATATCTTTATCTTTCTTGTAGGAGTGATCAACTCCTTCCCAGGATCCTCAGACTGCAAAACAACACCTTCACAATACAAGAGAAGACAAAGCTATTTCATCAGGGATGAAAATATATTTTGATGAGATCACATTCAAGATAATTTACATAATGTACAATAGTACCTTATAAAGGAAAGATGCACTTGTCAGTAAAATAAATAACCAACAATAACTAACAAAACTATATATGCACCTAAATAATCACTATCTAATAATATTTGCATAAGTAAAACTTAAGCATGGTAAATGGTAAAAACCATTTACTCCAACACCCCCCCTTAAGTGCAACTTAAGGAGATTATTATGCAATATGAGAAAGGTGTAATATGGGTCCTAGCTACAGAACCATGTTAGGTTTACAATGCAATGCAATCTCTCACAACAGGAGAAAAGGAGAAAAACCCTGTGGGAGAAAACTCCTCTCCAAAAGAGAGAAAAGAACACAAAAATGATACATGGATGGAGGACTCAATGACACTCCCCAAGGACTACATACATCATGTATATACAATCAAGAATCCCCCCATAGGAAGGAAAAAGAGAGAAATGATATCCCCCCATAATGAAGAAGCTCCAATGCCGATGAAGTATGCCTGGAAACAAAAGATGATCCAATGCCTACAAGCAACACATCTCCCCTTAGAATGAAACAAGTCCACTGAATGATGAAGAAGCCACTCCATGTCCAACTGAAGGAAGGAGGAAGGAAGTCTCCAAATACAAATTTTTGAAGAGTGAGTAGGAGTCTCCAAGCATGAATAATCCACCACATAATCATGATAAAAAATAACCAAGAAATGTGACAAATCAAGTGAAGGAACAAATTCATCAATGTCAATGTCCAAAGAAGATATAGATGTATCAACAACCATGCTAAAACTATCATCAAAGAGGAGAGAAATTCCCTCAAGTATGTATCCCAAATATGCAAGATGAGACTCCAAAAACAAATCTGAGATCCCTGCCAAATACTCATCCAATAAAGCAAGATCTAAAAAATTATGATCAACATGTTCAAGAGTACCTGACCCAAATCTAAAGAAGCAGGAGGTGAAAGAGGAGGAATCTCAACACTAGTCTCAAGAACACCAAGATTCAAGTGACCAAACTTTTCCTCACAAATATGATTCACCCATGATGGAAGGGTATGAACATCATCCAAAGAAACATCATCATCAGGATTAAAATGAGAAAAATAATACAAGCGAGATGCATGATCCACCACCCCTGTAGGAATGATATCTCTACTCTCTATGTCCTGAATGTATACATGATCAAAAGTGAACTCAACTGTCTTACCTTGTGCACCATGAGTAATTTGATAAACTAAAAGGAGATCAGTGGTCAAGGAGGGTACATAAAGAAGATCATTAAAAGATCTTTCACCCATATCAATAGAACCTTTTCCACAAACTTTCATGTAAGTATTGTTACCCATCAAAATGTTAGGTGAACTACAAGGCTCAAAAGAAGAGAACATATCCATAGAAGATGCCATATGATGATATGCACCTAAATCAAGAAGTCATTGCCCATTTTTTAGGAATAGTGGAAACCAAGAGTGCTTTACCTTTCATCCCACTAGAAAATCCTACATTCCTTGACTGTGTAGATGAAGATGCTACTGATTGTGATGCAAAAGAAGAAGGAGACTCTGATGAGGGTAGAAATATGTTCTTCTGAAGAAGGTGAGTAATCTCATCAATCTTCTTAGTATAACACCTATGCTCATCATGTCCAGATCTCTTGCAATAAGCACATTTGATCTTCTTCTTTTGTGATGGTTCCTCTTTGGAAGAGGTTTTCATCTCAAGAATAGTATCCTTAACTCTCTCATTAGACTTAGAATCCTTATTATGTTTCTTGTTCTTGCCACTTGCAGATTGAGCCATCAAGGCATGACTCTTAGGAAGAGCATCTATCTGAATCAACTTGGCTTGATCCCTAGTCAATCGATCACAAAACACTTCAAATGAAGGCATCTTATGGTCTTCTCCCATGGCATCCATAGTAGAATAGAAGGTAGAGGGAAACACTTGGAAGAGACCTCTCAGTTTAGACAAGATCAAGAAAATACACTCCTTATCATTTTTGGCATGACCACATCCTTTCAATTGTGACAAAATCAACTTGAACTGTGCAAGGAAATCCTTAATAGTGGGAAAGGCATCTAGAGAGAGAGAGAGAGAGAGGTGAGATCGGCTTCAAGTTGCAATATTTTGAACTGATTGACTTTACCATACTACTCAGCAAGCTTATCCCACACTTCTTTAGGTGTCTTACACTCCACAATGTGTAACAGTAAATTATCAGACACATGGAGTCCTATGAGTCCTTTAGCCTCATCCATTTTTTCGATGAACAAATTGCTTAAATGGTTTAGTTAAGTCAGGTTGATTGGCATCTAACATTTGCCAAAGACCCTTAGATTGCAACAACTATGACATTTTGAGCTTCCATGTGTGATAGTTGTGTGGAGTGAGAAATTCAATCCTTGGGTCTGACATGATTTACAAGGACACACACAAAGGACTAAAATGCTCTATACACCCCCCAAAATGGATACAAGGAGTTTTTCAATTCCCAACCACCAAATTTGCCAAAGAAAAAAATAGAAATTACTTTGCAAAAATGCAAAAAAATGTCAAAAATATTCAGAAAGTACCTTCACCAAGAGCCACAAGCCACCAAGAAATTGTCCAAGTCATGAGCCAAGGCACCACTCCCACAAGTCACAAATCACACTTCAAGAAAAGTCTTACGCAGGGGGGAAGGGACCATCCACTGGTCACGTGAGCCTTTGCTTACATTAAGTTAAGGGCCTCCAGGCTATTTGAAGGCCAAAAACCTTCTGTACACTCCAAATGTGGGACTAAAGTCCCCTTACAAATCCCAAATAGCAAAATATTGGGCCAACTCATTGTTGTGCATGGAGATAGAAGGAACCCTAAATAAAATATTTGGCAAAAAAAATTGGAGTTGATAAAGTTTGCACTAAAAATATATTGCCAATAAGAAGTGTTGGCAGCAAATATTGTATGGGACAGTGTACAACACTCCAAGCTTGGTGAATGGAGTTGGCTCCAACAGAGTTCCCATCACTGTCTATACATGATGTCTAGTTTGAATCTGCACCTTTCACATGTGAATCCTGCATTGAATGAAATATTGCATGGGACTGTTGACATACACTCTAAGTTCTCTAAAATGAATCTACACCTTGAAATTTCAGAGGTAAAAAAACTAGAGGCAAGATGAAGTTTTTCAACCACCAAAGGTAGAACGCCAATAAAAAATCCAAACAATGGGAGAAGACTTCATAGAGATAGAAAACTTGGGCCTTCTATGGGAAAATTGAACCTTCTTCTAGTAAAAAATGTGCCTTGACACAGATCAGGCTATGTGGTTTCTGGATGCCAAGGCCACCAATGACTGGACTCTACCACAGATGGCCCAACAGAATAGCAACCTCAATGTGCTCTAACAGTGAAATTGATAAAGATGAACATTCTTCTAAATGTATTTTGTGAATAATGATCTCAAAACAACTCAGATGAAAACTCTCAATGGCAGAAGGAGAGCAAAATGGGAGGCTCTAATACCATGTAGGAGTGATCAACTCCTGCCCAGGATCCTTAGACTATAAAACAACACCTTCACAATACACATGAGAAGTCAAAGCTATTTCATCAGGGGTGAAAATATATTCAGATGAGATGAGATGAGATATTTTACATAATGTACAATAGTGCCTTATAAAGGCAAGATGCAAGTCAGTAAAAGAAATAACCGATAATAACTAACAAAACTATATGCACCTAACTATGCACCTAAATAATCACTATCTAATAATATTTTCCTAAGTAAAACTTAAGCATGGTAAATGGTAAAAACTATTTACTCCAACATTTCTATCTCTCTCTCTCTCCCTATCTCTCCTTCCTCTCTCTCCCCCTCTCCTTCTAGCCTCCTCTTCCTTAGCATTCCAAAACCCTAAATATTGACACTAAGGCATTAAAAGATAGAAACTAACATGTGGAAGATGGGCCGAAATGGACCATCATAAATATCTCTATTTATTTATTCCTCTCTCTGTCAATATCCCTCCCTCAAGCTATATCTTTATCTCTCCCTCTGTATTTCTCTCTTCTACCCTCACTGTGTCTCTCACTCTCTCTCTCTTCCTCTATTTCTTTCTATCTTTTCTCTAGAGATCTCTTTCCCTCTATACCACTTATCTCTCTCCTACTCTAAATCTTTTCCAGAACCCTAAATATTGACACTAAGGCATTAAAACATAGAAACCAAAACTTGGAAGATGGGCAAATAAGCCATCAAAAATATCTTTCTATATTCCTCACTATGAGTATCCCTCCCTCTCTATATATTTATCTCTCCCTCTCTATTTCTCTCTCCTACCCTTGTTGTGTCTCTCACTCTCTCTCTTTCTCTATCTCTTTGTCTTTTCTCTATCTATCTTTCCCTCTATATCACTTATCTCTATCTCTCCTACTCCATATCTCTTTCTCTATTCCTCTCTATCAATCTCCCTCTCTATTTCTCTCTCTTTCCCTCCATGCATGTCTCTTTCTCTCTTCCTCTGTCTCTTTCTCTCTTTTCTCTGTCTCTTTCCCTCTATATCACTTATCTCTATATTTAAAAAAGAATTACTATTAAACCCATCATAAGAAACCATTTAAGAAGATAAATCTCAAAGAAAGTATGTCTTCCAAAGGTTTGTCTATAGAAAATAAAGATATAAATTTTTATTTGACACACCATGTTAAAGGATTGGTTGGATTTAGAGTTCTAGATCACCTTGTGGGTCAGTAGTGGAAGCTTAAAGAGTTTGAGAAAGGCCACCATAATTTTACTTTTAATATGTGTTAGTACATGCCAAAGGGTGTATGGGAAAACCATATCCTTATTTATGTATGATGTCGAACTAAAATTTGTGGATTCAAAGTACTTTTATGTTTCAAGTAGAAAACATGGCTACATGCATAACCTTCATATGAATACTTGTTTTTTAGTTTTTACCTTTACCATCCATGAAATTTGAAGAGACATTTCCTAAAATAAAAAATCATTGGTCATTATGGGATTATAAAACTAAGTTTAATTTCATTAACATAGTGGAAAAAAATGTTCTATTATGTGATAGACTTGGGGTTATGGTTGAAAGCATTCTAATGGAAAACCCTACATTAAATATTAGGCTATGGTACTCTAATAATGTAAAAAGTGGACCTTCGTATGGTTTGGTCCATATCATCTAGCTCCACTGGAGCCTCATGAAATGGTACCTTTACAAAAATAGAGAGAAAGAGAAAGAGAGATACAATAGGAGATACGAGATATAAAGGGAAATATAGATAAAGAAAAGATAGAGTGACTTTGAATCAATTGTTTCATACCAACAATCTAAAGATGACATGTGTCCATTGGGAACTACAATTAGAGAAACACACCATTTGTTTAAGGACATGATAATTCACCTTAAAGAACACTTTAGTGTACCCATTGCACACTAAAGTGTAGTTATCTCTAACACTAGCATCTTTAGATTGTTGGCATTAAACGACTGATTGGAAGTCACTCTCTCTTTTCTCTATCTTTGGATCATTTGCATGAACATAGAGGGAAGGATAGATAGAGAAAATAAGAAAGAGAGAGGTATAGAGATAGAGAGGGATATAGACACACGCTACTAAAGTGGTAACACATGGTCTATAACATTATTGGAGTTTCTAAAAGGGATTTTCCCAAGTAAGTTTGTTTTGAGTCTAGAGAAGGTGTATTCTTGCAAAGGCCTATCCATGATCTAGGTGTCTCCATGTCTAATTGAGATGTTTTAGGGGATATTGTATGTGTCTCTGAAGTCACACTTGTTGAGTTATTGTCATTCTTGATTAGTTGGTTTTCACAAAAATGTTATAAAACCTTCTCAGATTCTTCGAGAGGAACTTTCACAATGACAAATGATATTTCTCTAAGTAGTCATGGATTATTAAAGTATATCTAGTTATGTGATTATTTATTATGTCTTTAATTTCTATGTGAAATCTTATGCACACTTCTTGTTTTCTGTTTCAAAGTCACATGAATATATTTGTCTTTTAGGTTGCTGATTATGTTTCCCAATGAGATTGGCACTAGTCACAAAGGGCTAAATGATCAAATATTTTTCAAACATTTTCCTTTTTTTTATTAGATAAGCAGCAAAAGAGGGTGCCGATCCCATAACAGTAAAGCCAAAAAAGGTGCACCAAAAACTATAATAGTTTAACAACCATCAGAGTTTAAGCAAAAGACCAGTAAGATCAAACAAACAAAAACCACAGAACCAGTAGTTCGACAACAGACTAATAAAAGACACAAACAATCCACTAGTAGCTAATTAAACATTTTATCCCAATCATCAACCAGAAACTAGAAAACGTCCTGGTAATCCTTCAGCTTCTTGCCTTTCTTGCCTTTGTCATCCAGCTTCGCCTCCTGAAGAACCGCCAGTGTCGTTCCAGATCTGTACATCACCTTAGCAGAGAAATTTGCTAGAGTGCTATATTTCTGCTCCAGCTTACTAGCCCTCGCCGTTAGGTCTTCAATTTTTTTGTTCTTACTAATTTTGGCACCTTTTTTCTGGTTACCTTTACCTTTCTTCCCTTTCTCAGAACTAACTGAGTCTGAACCATGAACATTAAGTTCAGGGAAGTTGTTGGGTCCCTCGTCTTCCACCACAATCTTATCACTTTTCATTTCTTTGTTAACAGAAATTTCACCACCCAAGAATTCAATCTCTGCCACCTCAGTGTCAACCTTGTTATTTCCTTCAGAACCAGTGCCATGCTGCTCAATTGACATCCTTTGGTTTTTTTCCTTCGACTCTTCCTCACCCTGCTGGCCCTCGAGTCTTCCTTATTAACTTCCTCAATCTATTCTTTCCCCTACTACTCACTATACTTGAACTTCTGCATGTCCCCTATCAACATAGCTTCAGTGGATTCCTTTTTCAAAGCTGACAGCTGTTGAGGCATGGGGGCTGATTTAGTAGCAAGTCTGGAGGATCTTCTAGCTGATGAAATTCTAGGTTTACTTTTAGTAGTGGTGTAGTCTTCATCCACACTGTCAGTATTCTCACTTTCCTCCTCCGAACTCATTTCCTCCACCACCATGGGCTTAGAAACCCTAGTACCACTACCAGTGCCCCTTCATCAACCGTGCCTCTGTGAATTTTCTTAAGGGGGGTAACTTGAGCAGGAGAAGCATGTAGGGTTTTCCTCTTAGTAGGGGTAGCCACCGGGGATTTAGGGGTCAGGTCCTCAGTGGAGGGCTTAGGGCTAGTAATCACAGACGGTTTCTTTTTACCATCTTTAATATAGGAATTTGGGGTAATTTCAGTAATGATCACCGGATTGTAAATTTCCTTGGCAGCTTTGGGAGAAGGGTGAGGGTTTTGGGAGGATAAAGAGCAAGGTTGAACTTATACAGCCTCATTATGAGCCCTTGGTGAAGAGGTAGTTTAGGTTTACTAGGGTCCAGAGTGTGTTGTTCCTTAGCAAAAATTATAGATAACTCAAGGGAGGAGAGGAGGTAAAATGGGAAACTGATAATCTTGCTGCATTTGAAATGATTCAACAGCCTGAAATGATAATGAAAAAACCTTCTAAACCTTCCTTCCAGAGTAAATTATTTCATAATCATGAAACATACCTCATCCCAAGGTTGAGGAAGCTTCTGCCTATCAAAACCCCCTTGAAGGTTGTATAGGACCTCATCCTTCTTAAGAAAAGTCTTCGTTCCCTCATTATCAGAAACTTTGATTTTCCTAGGGTGCTTGGTGCCATCAAAGGGCATGCTGGTAGCCATACCAATCCCCTCCTCAGAGATTTCAATAGTCACATTACCCACCTTACCCTTTCTATTATCATAAGAACGTAGGAACTGAACAGAGGTTCTCGTCGAATCCTTGAAGGCACTCCAGATAGGAAGCAACACCCCCTTCTTGAAAAATATGCCAGACAATCTCATTTTGTTTAAACTCTTCACATGAATCTGGCTTTGTGCGTGTTCTATCACCCCATCACACCATCAGCAATCTTAAGCAAAAGAACCTTGGAGGTAACAGACTTAGCAGAGCAGGAAGTGAGAAAAAACTTAGCAATTAAGCCTCTGCAGTTCCCATTCCCAACAATGCCGATAAAAATGGAAGCAATGATTCTCACAGCCTTCCCATCAGCTGAGGTGGTGTACTTGCTATAATTCATCTTATGCAGACTATCAAAACCTTTCTTCTCATAATGGGGGAACAATAAATGATCATCATTATTGTTCATGTTGCGCAACATCAAGCAGTTCCGGGACTTCACGTGCCTAGACAGGTGGAAGGTCTCCACGGGCCTCCAACTCAACATGACTTTAGTGCAATCTTCAATCTGCAGGTAATAGCAAGTACAAAAAAGGATCCACATGAACGCCTTCATAATTCTACTAATAGTATCCAGCTGGCAGGGGATTCTAGTTGTTCGCTGAATATTCTAGTTAACCATAGTGTAGTGAGGGTTTAGATACATGGGTAACTAGGGGTAGGACTAGAGTCTTTGACAATAAGATTTTGAATTTACTGTGGGAGGTTTTTCGCACTTCTCCAGCAATGTCAAGTGTCCAAACTCTGACCTAAGTTGGCTAGCGCATCAGCCGCTTTATTTCCCTATCTATAAACATGTCCAATCTCCATGTGAGTGAACCCGGATAGAAGGCAGATGATATCTTCCGTTATGCTTTTCATTTTCCATCCACTGGTAGACCTCCCTTGGGCCGCATCAATGATAATTTTGGAGTCTCCTTCGACTTGAACCTTATTCATCCCCATAGCATGTGCTAATTACAGGCCTTTTAACAGTGCTAAACCCTCAGCAACATTATTGGATTGGATACCGATCACACCCGCATAGGTAGCTAAGCAGGTTCCCTCACTATCTCTAAAGATCCCGCCACCACTAGCCAGACCCATATTCTTTTTCTCCACCCCATTGAAATTGAGCTTGGACCACCCTCTGGGGGGGGCTTCTAGCGAGTTTGAAGTCTGGACATCTTTTTAGAATTGTCAACCTTGTTCATAATAGCTTCCAACCACCAGTTCTTGGCAATCTAAGTTTCCACAAGGGTAGGGGGATTCCCAGCCACATGTAAGGTGGAGGAGGACGTGTTCTCAGCAACAACTCTATACGAGTAAAACACATTGTTAGCAAGTCAGATTTTATCCCAAAAAATATGGTTATTTCTTTCCTTCCACACACTCCACCCAAGGTGAGGTGGTATCTGTGTCCAAATTTTTCTTATCCTAGTGTGAGAAAAGGGGAGACCCAGCTTAGGGCAAAGTCCATAAAGTTTTTCAAAAAAACCCAATTAAGCTCAAGTTTCTGGAGGGTTTTTTCCTAAATCTCCTTTGAGAACTCGTAGTGGAATAATATATACTGCACAGACTCTTTTTTCTTGAGGTATAGTACACATCTGTTGACCATTTGGAACCCCCTTTTGTTGAGATTACCAGTGGTCAGAACCTTATTGTGTGCCACATCCCACCAATAAAAATTAATTTTGGGAATAAGTTTGCTATTCCAGACTTTCTTCCACAACTGGTTATCCTATCCACTATTGGTCAGCAGATGGTAAGTCAACTTAACCAAGAAGTTACCTTTCTGATCCTATCCCTAGAGCATTTCATCTTCTGTTTGAAAGACCAGGATTTTGTGAATGTCAAGTTCCTTTTGAAGGCTCTGGCACTCTATCCTCTTAATCATGTTAAGACCGCATTTAGAAATGTTCTTCCAAGTCCTCTGATTTTGGGGGAGACTCGTAATATAGTTGCAAACCATGTTACCAAAATGACTAACCACTCTTTCTTTGATGCTACTGTATCTTTTGTTAGACAGGGGACCCTCCCTTAACCAGTTATCCTCCCAGAACCTAATTTTATCTCCTTTTTCCACCCTCCACTTGATGCCTTGCGATAACAAGTTTCTCATTTTAGTCATTTTGTTCCAAATGATAGAGCCTTTGGGAAGGGATTCTCTTTCAAAGATTCCTATATTGGGATCATTCTAAAGGTACTTGGCCTTCATTATTTGAATCCACTCTTTCTCCTCTTTAAGAAAAGTCCATCCTTTGGCCTTATTCATTCCCTAGATTCTTTTGATTCCCAGACCCCTTGCCACTTGGGCTAGCACACCCTGTCCCAATCAATGAGGGAGATTCTTTCCTTTCCTCCATTCCAATCCATAGAAAAGTTCTTTGAATCCTTTCTAACTTGTCCACCATGTACTTAGGAATTTTAAACAAGGATAGAATGTAGGTGGGAATACCTTGCAGCGAAGCTTTAAGAAGCTAGTGTTTGCCTACTTGACTTAGCAATTTACCTTTCCAACCCTCCATCTTCTTCTGCATTCATTCTAGAATCATATTCTAGAAAGTTGAGGTCGCATCCATCATAGTGAGAGGTAGCCCAAGGTAGGTGGCTAGGAGGACAGCCTGATTGCATTAAAGAATGTTTCTAATATTGGCTTGGAGGTCCTCCTTCGTATTGAAGAAAAACACATTACTCTTCTCGTAATTAATGTTTTGACCAGACACCTCTGCATACAAGTTAAGCAGGTTCTTCCACCTATTTGCCGCCACCACCAAAGCTGCTCCAAAAAGCATAGTATTGTCAACAAACTGTTGGATTACTGACGGTCTCATGGTGGACACAGCTCTGACACCAATGAGGGAATGTCTCTCCAAGTGGGAAAGGATGTTTCTTCCCAGCACTTCAGCCATCATTATGAATAATTAAGGAGAGAGGGGGTCACCCTAGAGGATCCCTCTGCCTAGTTTGAAGAAACCCCTAGGGGTACCATTAACCAAGACCGAGTACTTGACCGTGGTGATGCAGACCTTCATCAAGTTGATCATCTTGTCACTGAAGCCAAAATTCGTAAGGACTTTGAATAGGAATTTATAAGAGATTTTGTCATAGGCTTTAGAAATATCCAATTTGAGGGCCATGCTTGGGTTATTGCTTTTTTCCATAGAATGAAAGATCTCATGGGTCGAGATAGCAGCATCCAAAATCTGTCTCCCAGGGACAAAACCTTTCTGACAATCTGTGATGAGGCTGTCTAGCAACAATTGGAGTTTGAGGACCAGGGTTTTCATGATAATTTTATAAATGGTGTTGCAGAGACTAATGGGGTGGAAATCTGTCATACATTCAGTGTTGTTTTTCTTGGGAATCAAAGCAATAAAAGTTGCATTAATCTATTTAAGGAACTTACCTGTCCTGAAGAAGTCTTTAATAGTAGAGGTAACATCAAATCCCACAATATCCCAGAAATCTTGGAAGAAGGCAGGGGGAACCCATCTGGATCAGGAGCTTTGAAGGCCCCCATAAAGAACACCACCGCCCTAACTTCCTCATCTGTTACAGGTTTGAGGAAGCCCTCATTATCTTCCTTTGTAAGGATTGAGGGAATATAGTCCAAGAGAGTGTTGTCATTGCCACTATCAACTCTGTTGTTTTGTTCTACTAGGAAGTTGCAAAAGTAATTAGTGGCAATTCTTCCCAGTTCCCTATCATCCTCCACTTGTCTATTCTATTCATCTATCAATCTGGTGATTTTGTTTCTTTTTCTGTGTTTCATAGCTGACTGATGGAAGAAAGTTGAGTTCCTCTCTCCCTCCTTCAGCCATTAAATCCTAGACTTCTGTTTCTAGAAGATTTCTTCTCTTCTGATTATGACCTTCAGGTTTTTGATGAGATCTTCTTTAGTTTTATAGTTATCTTCAAAACCATCCCCCCTAGCCATCTTATCTTGAACTTCCATGAGTCTTTCTGAGATGTGTTTTTTTCTAATTCATCACATTCCCAAAGCAGTATATGTTCCATCCCTTGATCTTATTTTTGACAAATATGAGTTTTTGTGTGAGTCTAAACATAGGAGATCCGTGAATAGGCACTCTCCACCAATCCATAATGCAATTTTTGAAGTCTGGGTGAGAAGCCCACATCACTTGATATCTAAACGAGAAAGGGCCCTTAGGATTTCCCTCAACCCAATCCAAAATGAGGGCATTATGATCAGGATTGTGTGAAGAAGAGCATATAGGTTAGAGCTTCGAATCACATTCCAGTTGGAAGAGACCAAGAATCTATCAAGCTTGACTTGGATCAGTTGGTCCTCCCATCTTCTGTTAGTCTAGGAAAAGAGTTGATTTTTGACTTCCAGGTCCATAAGCCCAGTCCGACTCAGGAAGTCCGCTAGGTCCACCATGCTATCAGAGGAGTCCATTATTCCCCCAGTTTTTTCCAAGGGGTAGAGTGGGGTGTTGAAATCTCCCCCCACCATCCATAAAGTTCTTCTCTCATCATTGATTTTAATGCTTAGTTCTTCCCAAAGTTCTTTTCTGCCATTTTTGGTGTTGGGGGCATAGATATTGATCAACTTCCACCTGTTTTATCATTCATCATGCATATGACTTCCAGGCTATTCTTACTATGAGAACAATAGCTCCCCACTGCATTATGTTTGTTCCACATTGTAACAAGGCCCCTAGACGCTCTCGTAGCAGGACTGATAACATAGTTCGCCAAGGGCCAGATATTGCTAGTTATGTTCTTGAAATTTTCCTTAGACATTTTAGCTTCCTGAAGCAATATAAAATCCACCTTATTGTCATAGATACAACTCCTTATCATGAGTTGTTTCTGGGGGCTTTTAAGACCCCACATTCCAAGTGATAATCTTCATTTACGTGTTTTTCTGGAGAGAGCCTCCAGGGTGCTTTGCCTTCCATTGGTGATTTCTTTGGTTGCTTCCCTTAATCTGGTTTCCCTCTGGGAGGGTCGTCGTGCTCTACCCTCAGCACCCACATCAGCAGATTTCTTGTTGGTTCCTTTCCCTTTCCTCTTGGGTGTGATCCACCATCGCTGTTTATTGGTACTGGCTCCCGGGGAAAGAACTCTGATGGGAGATATAATGGCTATGTCTAAACTTCCTTGGACCTCAGGCTGTGGATGCACCAACTTCTGTGCCCCAAAATTTGCAGACTAGTTTTCGATGAGACTTTCATCCCTAGTGGTCAATAGGGGACACTTCTTCCGGAGTTCGTAACTCTCCTTCTTTTGTTTCTTCCAAGTCTAGGGGGGTTACTTCCTAGACCTCTACCAGATCTAACTGCAGCTCATGAGGGGCCTCGACTAGACCTTCTTGAGTCAGGTTTTCAGTCCGGGTAGGAGTTCT
This sequence comes from Cunninghamia lanceolata, assembly GCA_027924645.1. Taxonomy (NCBI): domain Eukaryota; kingdom Viridiplantae; phylum Streptophyta; class Pinopsida; order Cupressales; family Cupressaceae; genus Cunninghamia; species Cunninghamia lanceolata. Next base: position 25,266,899 of record BSBN01000213.1, on the reverse strand, counting down.
ATTTGGGGTTTTGAGAATTTCCAGCAAATCTTTTGTTCCTCCTTGTAGATTAGTGTAGTTTCTAGGTTTTTCCAACTTGTATAGTTTAGTATTATAACTTCTACTAAATCTTAAATTCAGATATTCTATATGATAAACCTCCGGAGAATTATGCCTATTGAAATTCAAGATTGCACATGAAGTAAGCAAAGAATAAGGGGATTCATCTAAGGGAATATAAGTCAATTTTATATAATATTTTGTTGCATGTGTAACCCATTGTTGGTTATCTATTATAAAAGAGGTCTTTTGTTCTATATAATATTAATCCAGTACCTTAAATTAAGATATTGTGTCTAATAAACCTTCAAAGAATTATGCCTATTAAAATTCAAGATTGCACATGAAGTAAGCAAAGCATAAGGGGATTCATCTAAGGGAATGTAATTCAATTTTATACAATATTTTGTTGCATGTGTAACCATTGTTGGTTATCTATTATAAAAAGAGCTCTTTTAGGTCTATAGTAACCCAATATACCTTAAATTGAGATATTGTGTAACTTATGGTCTCTTCCAATAGCCAAATACTTAAAATAAAGATTGCGATGTTTTGCTTATTAATTGAAACCATATATAAGTTTTACATCTCTTTGCCTCCAAGGCCACCACCTAAGCATTTGTTTCATGAAAATCTATGAGTTACACAAATGGAGTAAGCTTCTCATTTTATTTAGGCTTTAGCATGTTAGCTAACCCATAGACAAAAAAGGCAAGATCATCCCTCCCTCTAAAAGTAGCCAACTACCACAATGCTCTCCAACTCTAAACAAATCGTGAACTAAGATCCCCAGATTCCCCACTCAAACACTTAAAAGATGGACTATTAACAATTGCATGCTACTCGTTTAAATTACAATGTCAATTGAATATTTTTTCTTTTTTTAAGTAGTAGTCAAATATTATTAGTTTCACACAATATTATCAAAGACTCTTTACTTTTGAAGGGACTATTAATTTGACTAGGTTTATTATAGATTATTATTACTTGACTTTTTACTCTCCCAAATGTTGTGGCACAAAAGTGTTAAAAAGTATTTTTCAAAAATTTCAATAAAAATTTAAAATAATAATTAGAATAAAGAATATCGAAGTTGGTTAACTCTCTTCCTAACTTTATTTAACTTATATTTTCTACTTTTATTAACTTAAATAATAATTTTATATGATGCAAGTTACTTACAGACTAATCCTTCAAGATGTTTGCTCAGAAATATTCTACTCTTATTCTTTCTTCTGAGGGTTTAAAATTGGCTAGCATGCCCCACACAAGCTATTATTTGCAATTTCAACATAAAACTCCTAAACGTCTTTCAAATTTGATTATCATAGGAGGTGTCCTAAATGTGCATCTAAACTATTATAAATGCTCGACATACTCTCTTTCATCGATAGGTATCAAAATCTCCATTTGTATACTTTTTAGGTCATGATAGTTTGATTATGTGGCAAATTTCCACTTCTATCTTCCCTTCTACACTTGAAACATACAAGATTTTGTTTCAAGAAAGGCCAATATTCTTAGATGTAATAAATTGTTATGGTAGTTAGTGGAAACTACCCAAAAAGCATCTAAAAACCATTATTCTTTTTTTAACACTAACATTTAAAAGAAGTAGTAAAATGCTCAATTTTACTATCATGCTCTTTCATTTAAGAAATTAAATTCCACTACAAGGTTTTTTAGCTCAAGAATTTGCAATAGAAACTGGTAAGTTTTTCTTGTCTGTTATCAATTAAACACTTGTTACAAGGCCATGTGTGAGCATACAGTATTTGCAAGTCTTTATAATAGCTAATTCGTTACAGTTAAATACTTGTTACAAGACTATGCGTGAACATACACTATTTGTAAGTCTTTTATAAGGCAAAATTAGCTACAATTTGAAATTGGATTATTATCTTGTGATGTGAATTAATGGAGCCATATATTCTTATTGGCACTAATGTTTGTGAAGAAAATTACAAGAATTGTAATCTTGACTTTAAATATCTATGGCATCTAGGTCTTATGAGAATTTATGTAGAAATTCCTTTGAGTGTCTACAAATATATATCATCTTGTGTTTGTAATAAAACCAATATTACTATATTGATAAGAATTGTAAGCTAAGAAAGATTCATAAAGCAGTTTATAGCCCCAAATATTTCAATTGATTACCTTTTCTCCTTCGTGACCTTCAACTAAGACAAATTGATTTTGTAGGTTGATTTCCCTCCCCCCATCTCACAATTGAATTCATTGCAACAATTTTTAGGTTATTATTAAATGCCCATTGTTTAGTGATAGTAGATGGATTCTCTAATAAACATGCATTATTGAATGGTTTTGTGTAATTTGCAAATGCCCAATCTATTGTCTATTTCTGTTCTCTTTCTTGATGCAAATATTCGATGCCACAAATCTAAAATTTGTGGCCAACTAAAATTGCAGCAAAACAGATTTTAGTTTTTGTGCTAGAAAAACAAAAAATTGATGCAAATACCTTTAAAAAAAAGATTATTCTTTAGTTATATGTTCACACTTCCCATCAGCTCACCTCAAATCTTGCAATTTGATATGCTCACCTAAGTTATTTGCTTTCAACCATTTTCCCTTTCTTTTCCTTTTAAAAACTCTTGTGGCAGTTTGGCCATTTAAATGCCTCCTACCACTTCTAACCTAGCATTTATTGCTGGTGTTGGTGGTTTCTCGGCTCTGAACAATGGATCCTCCACCGACAAAGTGTCCCCAGAAATTTGTTCCAAAGGTGTTCCACAAGGTACGCCCTCAGACTCTCCTGCTAATGTGATCTTACCATCACAGGAATTTGATACTGCTTGTTTATGGTTAGAGCAGCATACTCTCATTGGTTACTTTGTAGGGAGAACTCCCCTTGAATCTATGCTCAAAGAACGGGTCTAGAAGGCCTGGGTCCCTCATGGGGTCCGCCTTGATATGGTCCAAAATCTAACCAAAGGTTTTTTCCTTTTCCGCTTTGCGGAAGTTAGCCATGTTCAAACTATTTTGAACCATGGCCCTTGGTATGTTCGGTCTTCCCTGTTGGTCTTCCAACAGTGGACCCAGGATTTTGTGGCCTCTGATGATACCAAACACAAGGTTCCTATGTGGATTGAATTCCCTAGTTTGCCTTTGCCCTGTTTGCATTTCCTGCATGACATTGCCTCTTCCTTAGGAAGAGTTATTTGTGTTGAACTTGATAGGTTATTTCAAGCACACCCTCAAAAGTGTGTCTATGTTGAGGTGGATCTTTTGAAAGACCTCAAGGAATTTATTGACATTCAAATTGGCCCCCTTCGGTATACTCAAAAAGTCACATACTTCAATTTGCCCAATACTTGCTATCACTACCAGTCAGTAGAGCATAAAATTAGGGACTATCATCTTGTTGTGCCTAGAACCCAGGTTCCACCCAGGGAAACTGTACAGGCATGCCCAGTAGCAGTTGTGCCCAAGGCGGTGGTTTCTAAACCAATGGACACTTGGGCTACTATTACCAATTGCAAACATAGAGTGAAACCCTCTGCAGATGCTCTCAAATCTGCCGAAGTAGTTAAAGATGTTTTAAAGCTTTCTACGAATGGCGAGAAGGACACAAATAAGAGTCCTCTTGTGTTTCCTTCGCAGCAAACATCATTACCAAGGGCAAGAGCCTATGTCAATCTATCCTTGTCGCCTCGAAGGCACTCTCGTAGCCAAGAGCTTCCTGAGGAGGTAGAAATTATTCATGAGATTAAAAAATAGCAAATCCCTTCTCTCCAATTTGGGTCAAACCCCACCGACTTTCTTGAGAATAGTTTTGCTTCCTTTGAAAGCCTGGATTCTAGGGAGATGGTGGAGGATTTTAAATGAATTTTCTCTCTTGGAATGTTCAAGGTCTCACTGACCTCACTAGGAAGTACTCTGTTCGTGATGCTCTCCATCATTATGCTTCTCTTGATGTTCTATGCCTGCAAGAAGTTAAAGTTACAGGATTTCTTTTATCTTCATCTTGCCGTTGTATTTGACCAGCTAGTAAACTATTTTCCACTGCCCATGAAGCTGGAAAAGGTGGTGTTGCTACTCTTTTGTCCCCTCGGTGGCATGATTCAGTGGTGGATCATGGGGTGGATCCCACCAACCAGTTAGTCTGGATGCTTCTTAATATTAATAATCACTCCTTTGGGATTATTAATATCTATGCTTCAAATGACGCGTCAGAAAGATCTACTTTGTGGCGGTGGATTGTGGATTCATTGCCAGTGGCCAAGTGGCTTATTTGTGGAGATTTTAATATGGTTGAAATAGCTACTGAAAAAGATGGTGTTCTGCTTTTTTGGTGGCCATCTGGTGAAAGAGAGGCATGGTTCCATATGCACAATAAATTGGGATTTTTTTATCCCAATGTTGGCCGCCGTCACTCCAGTCCTTTATGGCATACTTCGTGCAATTTTTGAACTGAAACTGATAGGGTCTTTAAATGCCTTGATCGTGCTATGATTTTTGCACAATATTTTTTTTATTTTTCCACGTCATCCACCTTTCTTGTGCATCTGTTAGTGGATGTGACATTGTCAGACCACTTTCCAATTCAGTTTGCCATTGGGTGGTAACTCACTCAGCCACACGCCATGAAATCTTAGTTTTTTCTAAACACTTCCTTGCTTGCTCATCAACCCACCTTGGCACACATTTCAACTGTATGGAATTTAGAATGTCGTCCATTGCATTCTACTAGCTAGATTAAGTGGTGGACTAATGCTATTACCTGCACAGCGAGGTTTCTTCGCATCTATGGCTGTCAGCTAGCCAATTTCAGGAGAAGGGTTTATGAAGCTATTGTCACTGCTTTGAAATTTGCTTCTGAGGCCTTGGCTGCTGAGCCGTTTTCTCCTTCTAAGAAAATCCTTGTTGCCAATTTACGGCATCATAAATAGTGTTACATCCCCTTTTTGGATTCAATATTACCATTTACCTTTTCTTAAATAGTACAGTTATGTGGATATGTTTTAATATCATAGAAAATGATGATATATTTAGAAAAGGTTAATTTTATGAAATTATGGAATTTACTTGATTATGATCAATATGATGTTATGAATTAGAATGTCTTTTTGATATGAAAATGAAATAATTTGATATAAATATGTTTTGATCAGAACATTGGTACTCTGACCACAAATTGTATGTGAGATTGTCAATGACAGGAATAGATGGAACATGTTCACCATGAAGAAAGAAGAAGAGAAAGTATCTTTGAGAAAGAAAGAATAGACTCTGGAATAACCCATGGGTGCTTGCCACTAAAAACGATTATCAGGTAGATAAACTTAGATGCCTTGAGTTAAGCTTTGATTACGGGCTAAGTCAATTTTAGTCAAGATGTCAAGGTTTGCAAGAATAGGTCTTTCTCCTTTTGTAAGTTGTCGTATTGAGTATGGGAAATCGACATCAATGTCGTAATACTCTAAACCGTGTCATCAAATATGGATGACCGATATATTGTTTATATGTATATATATGTATATACTTGAGATCTAGTTGTAAGTCGTGCCTTGTTTAGTGGTTTGGTGCAAAAGTCAAAAGTTGTGTATAAGTCGACCCCAAACCTTGTTTTGCATTTACACTCAATTCGTCATTATCGTCGTAAAGCTCTACGAGCGTATGACGTAAACGTCTACTTGTGAAATTCAACAGATGTTGAATTGTTTCTATATTGGGCTATTATCGTATAATAAAAGGTTTAAATAATGTTTTTAAATCTTGAGACCATGGTGTGTAGTACCTTTGGTCGTATTGTATTGGAATATACAATATTATTTTAGTTATAATTAAATTGTCATTTTGAGATAATTCCTTTATTTCTTTTGTGATGTTGGTAATCGGGCAGTAGCTCAAAAGAGACTCACTCAAGTCTTTTTCTATGATGTATTTTATTTCTAAATAATCTATTACCTTCAAGCTTTAAACCTTATGACGGTCGTCGGCCTAGCCATTTTTCATAGTTTTTGCATTTAATTTATACTCTTAAGCGGATGTGAGTAGTGTGACAGCTGGTTTAAACTGACAACCGCCACCTCATGAAGTATGGAGCTCCACTTTGGAGAGTAATCACGGATTGAGTAGAAGAAGCCAAACCATTTTTGGTAGTGGTCACGTAAGGAGGAGAATGGTATGCATGACGGGTAGTTACCCTTATTGTTAGGCATGGTCTTGTGAGTGGAGGGGTAGTTTTTTCCTTCACAGTTAGACAGGATTTAGAGGGTAGTGGGAGTCAATTTTGAAAAACATAGAGAACGAAGAGAGGAAGCAGAGAGGAGACCAATCTTGAAGAAAATGTGAATGGCTAAGAGAAGAACAAGCTTCTTGGACCAGTCTACAAGTAGACACAGGAGATTATCTTCAGGTTCTCTTCATCTCATCTTTGCACACTCTTAGTTATCAGTTATGTTTATAATAAGTAATGACTCTACTTACATTACGAAGGAACTTAGTATTTGCTTAAAGGTGCAAAGTGTGAATTGTTACCAACTGTAGTTTGTGTGTTTTCATCACCTTCAAAATGGAAGCAATGCTTTTGTCCCCTGCACCACACCACAGTCGAGAAACCCGCAATATATTACATTGTTCTTCGAAGCATCTTCGAAGGTTGAGATTATTGTGTAGTCGTTGGTTCAACTTTAGGAGGTTTTTGGTTATGTGTAGAGTGCAATTTAGACTAAGTGTTTGGTCATAAAATAACTCACAGCTATCTCAAGCCGCAATGGCAAAACCTAGGTTGACATGGAATGAGTTCTCATTTAGCCAGCTGAATACAAATGCTTGGTTCTGTCAAATTTAAAAGACAACTAATTTTAAAGTAAAAGACTTGTTTTGTGATATCCATCAATAGAGGAGTATAAATGGTGTGAACTGTATGCCAAAACATGAAAGACTTCATAGTCGTCCACAATTTCTAAGTTTAAAATGGTTTGTCAACCATAGAGAAATTACTAACCTTGTTGCGAATGGTAACAAGTTTTAGTCCATTTGTCTTTGTAAACAACTCTTTTGCTATAAAAGTGTTCATCCGTTGTGTCCTCGAGAGAATGTATAAACTTACTATTTGGACTATATAGTCATACAAGTTAAAATAATGAAGTTTTATAGCAAACATAAGAGTTTTTAGTCAAGTGTTTAGTCTAGACTTGCATGCTTTCTTATTGCAAATAGAAATAGCAAGATAGGATTTCTAAATGTTTAGTTCGACAAAGATTAAGCTATGTCGAAGATTTCGATAGGTCGAAGAAAATTCTTAAGAGTGTTTAATTTTTAACTTAGGGTCTTCGAATATTTGTATTCTATAAATTGGTATATAGTATAACCCTTCCGAACAACAAAGATGAGGTTAGTGTCCACTCTTGAGTGGATAATTTAAGTAGTGGGCTAACATAGAGATCATTGTACTAACTTATAGCATTATCTAATTAATCGATAAGCTAGGAACCCATTCTTTGATCATGTGGACGGAAATGTCTCCATGAGTCTAAGTAGAGAGAGAGTTAACCTCATTGTCATGCGTTAATGCATGATGAGTTTCGAACACCTTGAGGTTATTGAGGTCATTATATTGAACTTATTTATAGGTAATTGTAGGATTGCGATTAATTTGAGTCGAGTTGGGGTGGGTGAACTTATTACTTGCGTTGATACAATGCTAATTATATTCAAATCCTTTGGCCAAGGTAATGCATGTGCCTCAAGTGCATTGATAGTTCACTGTGACTGGATGGCGTAGCTTGTGGAGTGGTCATGCTTGACTAGAGGGTATCTAGGGGATTGCATGATAACCAGTTATGTAGGTCACAATACCAGTACTCAGATGGCAAACACCATTGGTTATCCTTAAGTCTATCCTCTTTGAGTAGGGTAGGGCCACTTTTGGATAGGAAGGAGTGCAGGAGACCGACAGTCTGTGGTTGGAGGTTAAGCTCCTTGAAGATACTTTCTCTTCTATATTCCTGAGGATTGCCGAGACTTGAATTTGGATGGTCGACAATCGAGATGCAATGACTTTGGTAAGTTTCTATTTTGGAATTGTTCTAATTTTAACAACATATTGTTTAAGCATTGTAGATGGATATATCCTTTTGCATAATTTATATTTTCATGAAAATTGATAGTCGATGGATGAACTACTTGGTTTTAAAACTTAGAAATCAAATTACTTTTCTGTTTTAAACTTTCAAAAAAAAAAAATTGTTCCTTTGGTTAAACTTAGTTTTTAGGGTGAAATCAAAACTAGGTGTTACAAATAGATGGTTGATTGTCATGCTACTAGAGGAGCACAACTTAAAGCCAAGATGCACTGGCTAAAAATTGGGGACCGTGTTTCTAAGGAATTCTTTCCTGCTCTTCGAGCTAGACATTCCTCACACGGTATTAAGCAAATCACACAGGACAATACTGTTCATATAGATCTACCTGACATTCTGCAGGCTTTTGTAAGACATCATGAAAAAGTTTTCACTACTCAAGAATACACTCCTAAGCGACAGACTGCTTTGCAGGATTGTCTTATTTTTATTCCAAAAAAACTCTCCTCAGCCCAAACGTGCTTCTGTGATCAATTATTGACCATTGAAGACCTAAAAGAAGTTGTCTGCTCTATGGCTGATGGGAAAGCCCCTAGAATTGATGGCTTTCCTTGTGAGTTTTACAAAGCCCTTTGGGATTGTTTAGGAAAAGATTTACACAATGTTTACCTTGAAGCTTTTCATTCAAATTTTTTAGTAAATATTATAAATCAAGGAAACATTAAGTTCATACCTAAAGCTAGCGATCCGGATGATATTTGCATCTGGAGACCCATTACACTCCTCAATGTTTCATACAAAATCATTACTAAAGCCCTTTCGCTCAAACTCTGCAACCTACTTCCTCTGATTGTCCGCCTTCAACAAACAGGCTTCATTAAGTCTAGATATATTTTAGATAATATCATTGCAGTTTGGGAGGGAATGGAATGGGCACGAAAGTCTAATCAAAAAGTAATCTTTTTAAAAATTGATTTTGCTAAGGCATATGATCGCATTGAATGGTGCTTTATCCTTACAATGCTTGCAGCATTAGGGTTTGGACCCTCTTTTATTCAATCTGTCAAAATGCTCTTTTCAGATGCCTTTGCCTGTATCACTATCAATGGCCACCAATCCCATACTTTGGCCTTTTCAGATCCATCCGGTAAGGATGTCCTCTTGCTCCAAGCCTATATGTTCTTGTAGCAGAAGGTTTTGGTTATCTTCTTGCTCATTCAGTGTCCACTTGGCTTGTTCATGGTATTTCTTTACCTAATTCTTCTAGCCAGCTGGTTAGTGGTCATTTTGCTGATGACTATTTTTTAACCCTACTGGAAGAAGAGAATTCTGTAAAAAATGCACTTGGTTGTCTGGAGACCTTTTGTTTAGCCTCAGGTTCTTCCATTCAGTGGCATAAAAAGTTATTCTACATGTAGTCAATTCTTCCAATTCCTCAATGGCTTTGGGAATATGGCTGGCGCTGGGTTGGCCATGGTGAAATTTTTAGATTTCTGGGCATTCCTTTTGCTTTTCAGGGCACTTCTGCTACTCTATGGCAAGTTGTTCTTACCTGTGTGGAACAAAAACTTGCAATCTGGATTACTAAGCCACTTCCTTTGGCTGGTAAATTCTAGGTTTGTTCTAAGATCTTGGCTACAACCCATGTTTATTATTCTTCTTGCTGGGCTCCTTCAAATAGTTCTTATGCCAAACTGGAAAAACTCTTCAGGGATTTTCTATGGACCTCTTTTGATACTCGCCATGGTTTTCACCATGTTGCATGGGAGTTTTTCTACCTTCCCAAAGATTCTGGAGGACTTGGTATTCTTTCAACCCAACGCCAAGGAACTGCTTTGGCTGTCAAGTGGATTATTCGTGCTCTCACTGGTTGTGAGGCATGGAAGGTTACTCCAGCATAACATTGAAATGGGGCATCCTTCGCACAAACCAGCTTGGAAAGGAATTGGTTTTTCTACTCTCCTTGTCATGAGAGAACCAATTTAGATCTCAGGCACGTTTGTGGTGAAAAGCATGGGAAAAAGTTAAACCATGGTTATGATGGTCTGGTGATGGACTTCGTGTTGGTCTTTCCTTCAATCACCTTAATATTTGGTGGTCACATCTCCTAGATTTTGCAGCCCAACCTTTAGCTAAATTGCCTAGTTTAAAGGCTCTAAAATTTCACAAAAAAAGGTGTTCAAACCTTATAGGATAGGGTGTTGCCACAATAATGGGTTACACTTTCTGGGGCATCCTGATTTTTGTTGAAATCGCATATTTTTAGAAAATATAATGGTTTAAGCCTTGAAAGGTTCCATTTAAAGTATTTTAATTGAAAAAGGTTTGATCAAACCCCCTTGGATAGAACCCGGCTAGTTTTAAACCATACCTATAATGGAGTCTCCTTTACACCTATCAAAATGCTGATAAAAAACCACTTTTGATTTACCTTTTGGGAGATCAAATGAATTCATTTAAAATTTATGTATTGTAAGTATGTAGTCCTTATTATAAGCTTCCCAAAAAGTATAATTTTAAATATATTTAATTTGATTATTATATTTATTTTGTATTTCTTGTGAATGCAGGTTTTTCATCGAACATCAAGTTCTCTGTTCTACACACATAGAAAATTAGTAAATTAGTGAAAATTAAATTTAAAAAATATCTATGCCCTAGGTATTGATGTCTTTGTTTCAACAGAAAAGAAAAAATTAAATTTTGATACATACAGAAAAAGTTATGTTTTATGGAATACACCTATGTCTAAATTATAATTGGTTTGACTTCAAAAATTAATTAAAACAAAAATATTCAACAAAACATAAAACAAAATGCATGCTCTATATATCGGTGTTACCAATTGATCTAAATTAAAAAGAATCAGAATTTGATCCTTTGTAGAAAAAAAGTTATGTGCTACGGAATACACGTCACTTTAAAAAAATGTTGTTTACTATTAAAACTAGTTATCAAAGGAGATGCAAAAAAACTTACAATTTAACTTCAATTTTTTAAAAAATATATATTTAGAATCTACAAACAAAATCTCACAAATCACTAGTTCACATCATCTTCAAATTCTTAACGGTTTAGCGGCTATAGGTGTCAGAAAGTGAATATTTAGTTCAAAATGTTGATTTCAATGTCAAGTTTGGCCAAAAATTGTAACCCATTATTGTGGGATGACTTGATATCTTCTACCGTCCCACTATGAGCCTTTTGGCTTGGGAAGCATTCCATGTAAAATTTGGTCTTTCAAAGGTTGATAAGCCTACTTATGATAGAGTCATCACAGCTATTCCACTTGAAATGCTTCACAAGGTTGGAATTCAGTCCACCAAGCCATGGTGGAAGGACTGGAAGTGGTATCCTGAAACACCAATGCATCATTTCAAGCCACAGATGGCTTACAGGTGGCTTTTAGCACATTTGCCCATGGCTAACACTCTTAATAAATGTTGGCTCATTCATAGCTCTTTGAGTCTTTGGCATTCCAGATTTAAAACTGTTTGGTCTGCCATTCTTGAGCCAAAATTTGCTCATTTTACCTGGTGCATTCTCTTTCAAGGCCTGCCTATTGGTACTAGGCTATTTCATCTTGGGGTCCAGGATCCCCATTGTTCTTTTTGTGGATAGTCTGAGACGATTCAACATCTCTTCTAGTATTGCACCAGAGCTCAGCAATTCTAGCTATGGATTCATGATTTCTTCCTCCCTTTCAGACCATAGCCATTAACCTGAAAAATCATTCTTCTGGGTGATTCTCCTAGGTTTCCTGAAAGATTTACTCAGATTTGGCATATTTTCAGGGTGGAGATTTTATTTACTTTATGGAAAGATCGTAATTCTTATATATTTTTAGAAAGTAAAATTAGAACTTTTGTTTCTCTTTACATTAAAACAATTATCTATTCTAATGTTCTTCTGCAGATTCAAGTGCAAGCTAAGAAAGTTGCCTTGGAAGTGGCACACTTACAAGAGTTATTGGATCATTGGGGGAATGCTCCCTATACTGTGGCTCATGTTCCTCCCTCCCCTCCCTTTGTTAGAGCCCTCTCACCAAACATACGAAGAAGTTGTTCGGCCAGAGATTCTAGGCCTCGCTCCCAGCCTACTCCGCGTCGCGGTTGTGAGGACCGCCCTTTTTACTACTGTTGTTATGACTATTTACAGTACTGTTATTGTTACTTTCATATTTGTGGGATAGCAGTTCCCGAAATTTGTCAGACTATTTAACTTTATTATGTTTTCGGAAAAACTAATTGGGTGATGTTTGGATAAGTTACTTTTCAGAAAAATGAATTAGGTGATGATGGAAAATTGTAATATGATTTTTAATTATGTTAAATTGTACTAAGGCATGAGAATGCATGTGTTATTTAAGTTGCTTCGGCTATGATGAATTTATGTGGTTACTGATCTTGTAATTGAGTGTGCAGGGACTACTAATCAAACCACAGATTTCGGAGATCATTCCACACCTTGTTATTTGTTATTCCCTGTTAAGCCGATCTGGTTCCACGAGGAACCAAGATCTCTTTGTGTTTGATGTCATGATGTAATGTGGTCTTTCGTATGGTCGAGTGGGTTAGGTTACCCTCATGTAACATTATTTTTTTTATAAGTAAGTGTTGTAAAGAGATTGAATTTGAAATTTCTATTTTTTTTTTTTTTTAAATTATGAGGCCCCTTTTCTTGTGCTTTACCTTGACCTGGGGTGTCTTGTATGGGTTAAAATTGACCCTGGGTTCTACCCCATGGGTCCAGGGGCCCATTTGGCATGGGTAACCCTTGAGTAACCTCCATCTAGTCAACTTAACCTTCCCCTGAAGTTAAGTGGCGAAAATTGGAGGTAGGAGGGGACATGATGGGTTGTACCAACACTCAACCCATCCCCTCTACTTTTCCCTAGATAAGAGATGCCATCCATTAGTGAAAGTCACCTCTTCTTTAGTAAGATTCCCCCATGTACTATGGGGACACCCATGTGAAGAAAGGAGAAAGAGGCATGGGTCACCTGTCTTGTTCCCATTTAACTCTTTTTTTTATTTCTCCCATGAGAAAGTGGAGTCACATGAGAGGAATAAGGAGTACCCTTGGGAATGGAGAGTGACATAAGCCACCTGGACAGAATAGTGGTTTTTGGGAAGGGTGAGGAGGTGACAAGTGTCACTTCCCCATTTCTCAAAATTAGAAGGAAAGAGAATTTTGGGTTATTTATTTTAAAGTTTTGGGATGAGAGGGAGTTAGTTAAATTTTGGGGAAAAACTTTCATTTTGGCCTTACCAAAAATAGAGAAGTTAGTTTGGAAGATAGAGAAGGGAGAGGGAGTTGGTGGCTAAGGTTGGAAGTGAACTCTGTGGACTCTGCAACAACTTCATCCCAGGAGGACTTTGCAAGGTTGGTCTGAATTTTACCTTTGTTTTGGTAGAACTGAAATGTGCATGAAATGTGTGTGAAATATGTGTTAAAATTTGTTTTCTGTGGGTTCTTGTCGGGTTGTTTGACAGAGCGTCTCCCACTTGGGAGAAATGCTCATCACGTTTGGGGTAGGGGAGGAGAGATCCTCCTCGGGTGCATACTTGTTTCCATCTTTTGGGATGTTGAAAGCCTTGAGGGCATGTATCTGTGACTGTATGTTTGACTTGAGAGTCATATACAGATTTCTTACAAATTGTGATCACACTTGGTTGAGACCAAGAGAAATTAATATTAGTTTATTTATCTGTCAGGGTGACACTCTGGAGTCGAGTGTGTCCACTCTCCTGCCCCCTATGAAACTCACTGTAGTTGAGTTTCCGTATTGTGTAAAATACCCACGGGTGTATGTGTGCTTTGGGATTGTTGTTGTTTCTGTTGTGAAGTGGAGTGTTTGAGTACCCAGGTGTGAGTATGGTCTCCCTAGCTCGAGGGTGACCCTCTTGCGGGTCTACGGTAGGGAGGAGAGCTAGACGAGTGGTCTTTTCTTCTTGTTTGTCTTTGATACGCAGGTTTTTCTCTTGGAGCTTCTGGTTGGCTATTTATGAAGAAACAGTTCATCTTCTTGTCATGAGAATTAGGCCTGGTTCATTTCATAGAGATGAAGAGAGAACACCTCTCTTGTTAATATTGTAAATTAATGATATTCTGGGAGTGAAGAAAATCACCTCCCTGATCTTGTTATTATTGGACTTTTATTGGTTGTCATAAGTTTTCAGTGGTATACTGTTTGGGAGGAGAAAGTTCATATCTGGGAAGTTGGTATTCATGATGAGAAGCTGTAATATGAATGTGCTTAAATTTTAAGTTGATGTTTGCAAACTTTGTTCAATAGCAATTTTTGTGTTTCAAGTATTACTGAAAAGAACAAGTTCATTTTTGCAATTTAATCTGAGTTGTTTACATTTGAAAGTTTGGAATTGCTTCACTGAAATGCTAATTTTCTTTATAGTTCAATGTTAAAATGGAAAAGACAATTTTAAATATTGGAGTTATTCTCATGGATTCTGATAATTTAGAGGAAATCTAGCATGTAAATATATAATCTGTTTGTAAATTTACGAAGTCTTAAATGTTTATAAAAATGGAAAATTATACTTATAATAAGGGGATAGCTAGTTACCATTTCTATCAATTAAGTAAAATTGGGATATATATATATATATATATATATATATATATATATATATATATATATATATATAATTGTTATGACAATTTCTTATCACAGGTTGATTTGGAGAAAATGCATAAAGTAGTGAAATTGAGAAATTTAGGAATTAGTTAAGCACATATAAGAATATTATATATATAAATTTAAATATATGTATATATATAGATCTATATATATATATATTTCATATTTTGAGTAATTTTCAATTTCTAGAATAATAGAGAAATTGAAAGTAAATTATCATTTTTTATGAGATTGACTGATAAATATCAATATAAAAATAGATATATATATGTATATATATATATGAAATATATATATATATATATATATATCTAATTATATAATCATTGATAAATATAAATATATATATATATATATATATATATATATATATATATTTTATTGTTGTGAGAAATCAACGAATAGCACATAAGAATGGCGGACCAAATTTAAGCCGCGGATCGAAAAAAAACACAGTCGCTATGTACAATGGGCGGTGGGGAGAAAACCCCACCGCAGTTTTTTTTGTTACATTTGGTGGTGTGGAGTGGGGCGGAGCCCCACCCACACCCCACGTCGTGGGAATGTGGGTGGGGTTCCGCCCCACTCCACATCCCCCCCCCAATCCCTTATGCCTCCCGCGGCCTGCACAGGCCCGCCGCTCTGCGGCCACCCCGACCCTGCTTCTCTGTCACAGCGGCCACTGCCGCCCATGGCCGCCGTCGGCTGTGTCATCTAATGCAATAAAATGTTAGGGCTTGGGCCCTAACATATGATTGGTTTATTTAAATATAAATACAGTTTTTATATAACTCTATATATAGGCATATATATATTCTATATATGTCTATGTATATAGCTATATATATAATATAAATATAATATATATATGTATATATATGTATATATATATATATATCGATATATATAAATCGTGGTAAACCAATTTCGTCCTATGCATAGACATTATAATAAATATATTATATATATATGTATATATATATAGATATATATATATATATATATATATATATATATATATATATATATATATATCATATCGATAGGAGTAAATCTATGAACCATTTTGTTGGACCCTCGTTTAAAATCGTTATAAACTATGTCTCATGGATATAGAGAAAAAAATATATATATAACAATTATATTCTCACAGTAGATGTTATTAAGTGTTGAACACAACAACCAAAGAAGATATATTACCATGAACAGAGTTTTATAAAGTGGTGAACCACCTACATCTATTGACAACGTCATACGAGTCACAATCAGTGTATGAATCGTAATTAAGAGTAACAGTAACAACAGTAATTCTAAACAAGAGAAAATAAAATTATAATGTAAAAGAGAGTTTAGGAATATTCAGTGATACTCTGGAAAGAGTTTCTCGGAAGTTTCAACTATTAATGTACTAATAATCACCCGGAAAATGAAGAGGAAAATTACACAACTCCTTGCTCGAAAGAACACTGGAAATAAACTTAAGAAGCCACCACTGACAATCCATGTGGCCATATTAATCTCAACTGTAGCAAACGATCTCATATGTAAACCTGTAAGAGGTTCCGAAGAAGAAAAAAAAAAAACTAACATTGGAAAACACAGAGGAGAAAATGCGCGACATTTCTCACAGGGGATAAGAGAACTAAGTTGACGGACCCTTCTACCAAATTTGCTTAGGAACAAGCTGACTAAGTATCTACGAAAAGGAGGAACCTAGATCGGGGAAGATTAGGAGACCGAGTCCAGCGAAATAGTAAACCAGCCTTTGTGACCTAGATCATCCTGACATTAGGTTTAATATCAACAATAGTTGCAGTAATAACCCTGATTGACGTAAATCATGAAGAAAGGTCAGGATGCACATAAAGAAAGCATAGAAAATGAAAGAGAGAGAGAGACCGAAATATAAACACACTAAATGAACTAAGAAATAGTTAAGGTAAGGGCGATAAAGATATAATCAAAATTAAGAACTTGTGAAAAGGGAAGAGAGGGCAACCAGACCGCCTTGTTGAAAATGCTAAGTCATAGGAGAAGTATGTTTCAGGAAACAAGAGAGGAGACAGACAACCGTGCCTGGCTGAAAAATGACTAAATAGGGAGATCACTAGCCGGTTTAGTCGGAACAAGGCGTCGTGGGGAGTGGATCCTCTATCAGCGAACCACGTGCGTAAATGAGTGCAGCGTAATTCCCACTAACGCCGTAAGGCATTATGCTACCGAACATTGCCGAGGGTTCGATTTAAGAACTTTGGTAATCTCACTCTTGCAATGACGTTAGCAGCGTTGTATAGACCCTCTTGTGAATCTATATGCTTCTGGATGCACACAATTGTACTTGTATTCCGCCGAAGAGTGTAGCGTTTCGCCATGAGAGAACACCGTTGAGCATGTGTACGCATGCGAAGGGGGTTTTTAGGACAGTGTGAGAAAAGTTTTTCATATCTCATGTCATAACCACATGACAGATGTGGCTATGACACGTGCGATGTGTGTTGTGACCACATGGAAAATGTGGGCATGACACGGTGCTCACCGTCGTAGACGCTCGGCCTCTCCACGTCAGCGTGGTTGGAACTCTGGGCATGCTACAAGTGTAGCAGGGGATAATGCGAGTTGGCCTACTACAGATAATGTTGCAGGCGGGAATGTTCCCAGTCCTTCACATCCACTAAATACAGGGTGGGATAATACTAAAGTCTTCCCCTAGTTGAATTTGGCTATCTCACCTCACCACGAGGGGCCAAATATTCAGAATGAAGAATAGGAAAATGAAGATAGTTGGGCTATGCCTGATGTCAACCCGAACCCCGCCGATATTTGGGGGAAATCGGATGACAGGGATCCGCCATCTACAGGGGTGGCATTGGCAGCTTAATTCTATTTATTTAGTATGTTTTTATATGGGTTCTGTACCCTTTGATACTTTGTTCTAGATCTTTCTAGGCTTATCCCATTTGACTATCGGGGTGTGCCTTTTAACCACCCATTATTTTTTTATGAAGTGTTATTTTATTTTAATAGATAACTTGCATTTTCATCAAAAAAAAATCCCTAAGTATCCATTTTCCCTTTCCTTTTCCTTTGAAAAACAAAAAAATAAAAAAAATCCCCAAGTATGCAGTGGGTGACATTTAAACGACATGAGACTTTTTCTAACACCATTTTTTCTCGGCTTGAGAACAATTGACAAGTTTAGAAAATTTTCCAGTGTGAATTTTTTTACGCCGTGAGACAACATTTCCGGCCATTTTGGCACCATGGGAGATGAACCAAATGGCAAAATTTATCTAGAGAACCAAACGACGAAATTTATCTGATGAAATCAAGCCCGTGACATCTGACAACAGGTAGCTTTCAATCGTCTTGCATGCTTATTGTTTATTGTATAATGGAGATTGTTGATCTTAAAAACAGTCTGTGTTGTTCACATAGGGAACACCTTCGGCGTAATAATCACAAAAATTTATAAAAGTACATCGTGGGGGCCAGACTGGCCTAGACAAGGCACACCGGCCGCCATGAAAACATGTAGTCAAAAAGACACACCAAACAAATAAGCCAAAATAGAAAATAGTAGATGAGAGAAGCCAATGGCCATGAAGACACATAAACCACCATAGAGAACCCAAAAAAACATCACCAACAAGAAACACACTCAATCAAGAACCTAGGAATTCATGGATTCATCAACAAGAGGAGACAAAGGAACTAGAGGAGTAGGAAATATAGCATTTGAGGGCCGAGGGGTGGAATTTGGTGCATGCATTCACAGGAAGAGAATGGAATTAAACATCTCCTTCACCCTAAAATCTAATCCTGGGGACAACTAGAGTTTGTGCATTTCCAGCACTGAATTCAGCACATTTCCACATCCAAATCAGAGCTCTCTTTGAAGAATATTGAACACGCATGCCATTACAAGTGAGTTTTCAATGATTTCAATGGAAAACTACTCTACTTAAATATCATCTACTTCAATGGTCAAATAGCCAATAGCAATTTTATAACTCATTTGCAACAAAAAGTGGTAAATATTTGTCCTGTTTTTATTGGCCAAAATTGACCTTCAACTATTGAAGTGGATGATATTTAAGAACAGCCATAGAAAACAAACCTCCCAAGGGTGCCTCACCTTCATATATATCATAATTCTCCATTTTCAGAATTTGTCTTTCCCCATGACCCAGGTACTCATGAATGGAAAAAAAAGGCCAGTGTGTCAACAAACTTTACACCCTGCACCAAATCCATCAAGATGGAGGCGAGCTTATAATACAGTAGCACACGCAAGAATTCCTATAGCAATCCATCACCAACCACAATGAATTGCAAATTCAACTAGAACATAGTGAAAATCGAAAACTTCCTACAATTTCATGGAGTTGTAGGCACCTAGAGCTCCATGGGCTCCCACTTTTTGGGGTTGGATGAGAATTCTTCAATTCTTAGATGACATTCTTCATGGTGACGTGGAAAATTGACAAATGGAAAATGTAGTAACAAAGGCCGAATACATGGCGAGATTTAAAGAGAATGTCGTCGTTAATAGAACATGAAGGACCATTCATCAAGCATGGCAGACGGTGGAATAGGAGATATTGGAGATTGCAATCATAAATGATAATTTACTCCGAGAGCATACAAAGGACACAGAGGATGTCATGCAATGAAGATGACATGACCGGTTTAAATGCCACGTAACACACATAGACAGTGGCACTTAATATCGAGAGCCACTACCTGTTGGTGTTGGAAATAAGCCACACCCGGACCGACGATGGACTGGTCCAAGAGGGGCCAGTAGCTCAGTGGTAGAGCACTCTAGCAGCGTATGGAAGGTCCTAGGTTCGAGTCCTAGCTGGTCCATGTCTCAACATGGTATCAGAGCCAGGCCAGGCTAGGAGCCCCAAGCACACGAGAGGTGTGGCTTAAGGGGGGGTGTTGGTGTTGAAAATAAGCCACACCTAGACCGACGATGGACTGGTCCAAGAGGGGCCAGTAGCTCAGTGGTAGAGCACTCCAGCAGCGTATGGAAGGTCCTAGGTTCGAGTCCTAGCTGGTCCATGTCTCAACACTACCCGATGGTAAATATGTACAGGTAGGTGGCAATGGACAAATATCCCTCCATTAGAAAGGATTCGTTTAAATTTTAAAGGATAAATAGTCACTAGTCACTAACGTAACACAAGGATTCCTTTAAATTTTGAAGGATAAAATTATAAAAGAGTAGCAGTTGTGAACTTCCCTCTATTGCACGCCATACTCAAATAATGATTGATTACATTAACATGTTTCCAAGACAAAAAGGAGGAGATAGAAACGGAAATTAAACAACAAACATTTGTTTATTGTGAACATTCCCACAATAGTTCTAGTACATTGCCGATTTCCATGATCAACCCAAGAAATCTTATTGGTAATCGTCCCTGACGTAAAACAAGGATCCATTTTAAAGTTCGTCCCTCGGAGTTGGATATATCAAACTTGAAATTTATCCTTGGTCCCATTCCACAATCCAGTTTGCCCCGCAGTTGACTCTATGGGCTGTATTGCGCTACATATGACTCTCATCAGAGCCCGGAGTGGCGCAGGCAATACTATTGGACTGCATATTGTGACCAAGCAGGCAAGCCCATGGGACCTTCCCTCTGCGGCACTTGCATCCAAGTGAACCCCCTCACCTCTATTGTTTCTAGGCTGGATTTACAAAGTAGCAGGTAGATGGATACACGTTACATTATTACCTTATTCATTTCAGTTGTTACAGGTGACAAATGATTCAACGGGGCAAAGTGTGTCTGTACGAATTGTGGACGAGTGCCAAAACGGAGGATTGGATTTAGAAACCGCTGCTTTTAACGCCATTGATGGAGATGGACCATGTAAGGCTCACCAAACTAGCTGTCAAAACAAGAGGACAACAATTTATTAAAATTTAGCACAAACAGCCCAAACAAGCATTCAACCAAATCAATTAACTCTCCATTAATTCCACACCATTGAAGGTTTAAGGCTCACCAATCAAGCAGTTCGTACACATTAAAGGAAATCAACCAATTCAAAGCAAACAAGCATTCGACCAAATCAATCACCTCCCATATTTAATACCAAATTCAAATTTATTGACATCCATCAAATCATGCAAATGAAGTGCAATTAAAACAATTTGAACCAATCAAATGAGAGTGCACAGATCACAAACACCAAATTCCAAGTTTTCCTACATAAACCTTAAATTTCCTAGTGCAAGTTTCCAACATCCCATACACAAGACTCCTGGAGGCTTGGAATTGCAGAGTTCTATCAACATTTAGGTAAGTTCAATATTCCAACGTCACTGCAATGTCTCTTTCCATTTCAAATGTTTGTTGTTTAAATTTAAACTCTATTGTTGTTTTGAATTACAGACGTTTAGCTTCAATTTTAAACCAAACAACTTAGATTTTAAACCAAACAACAATACAGATAAAACACAAATATCTTTTAATGCGAGAGTGTGAAAAAAAAGGTGGCGAGTTGCTCAGAAATAATCTTGTTATGGATTAATCTGTATTGCCTTATTTATTTAGAATGTATTCAAAACAACCATCAAAATTTACATGTATTCATCTAACACATTTAACATTCATTCAAATTTAAGATATCTGTATTCATATGTAATTTTCAAATGGCCTATAGAGGTATCTGTATTCATCTAAGATACCTAACTAGGTAAGCGTTAAAATTACCTGTAAATTTCAATGGATTAATCTGTATTGCCTTATTTGTTTACAATGTATTCAAAACAACCATCGAAATATAACCAAACTGAACGGATATTTAACAATCTAGGTTTCATGAGCAATATTTAAAAATCTAGGTTGCATTTGGTAGGTTTCATGAGAAGTATTTAACAATGTAGGTTGTTGTCCTGTTAGGCGTGCACATCATAAAGTTCAGGATGCTTTTATAATTGATAGGTTTCTTTCATTGGGTTCAAAACACCCTTAGGATTGAAAGTTTAGCTGTCTTATGAAATTGGTTAGGCCCTAATTTTGCTTTTTATATTGTTTAGTGGTTCTTATATTGTTTAGGCCCAACACTAGTATTGTTGTCAACAAGTTTGAACTTGAAAAATTTTAAACTTTTCTCATGTCTTGTGCTATTACATATTGTCAACTCAAACTCCAGTTGATCTATTTAACTCTTTCAGTTGCTTTGGCTTTTATTAGCCTACCCTGTGACAACACATCATTATCCTGCCCCAAGCCTAGAGCAATTTTTCTTCATTGGAGGCTAGAGACTATCTTTACATCCTTTTGGTGTAGACCAATTTGATGAGACATATCCAATAGAGAACACATATAAGTGCTCATTCGTCAATTGGCAGAATTTTTTATATTTGGTTTAGTTTTATCTTGTAAATTGTGATTGTGTACATTCAAGAAAATGTTAGGTGGGGTGAAGTTGAAGAAGGAAACACAATGGATTGAAGAATAAATCGAAACTTTGAAAAACAGAATGCTTGTTAAAACACTTGTAAGGTTGAATTGATTGACAGAGAAAGAGATAAAAAGATTAGATGCACATGTATTGTCTTCCCAGCAAGTCATATATGATTGGAAAAGATTTGGATAGTGGAATGATGATTACAACTATAAATTAATAACTATCTGATATCTAATATAGACAAATTTTAGCAGCATTCTCAAATGTCAAACCATAAAAAACAAACATACAACATAGGAAATCATAACTACAACCAAACCATAAATTCAAACATACAACATAGAATAGAACATCAAAATATGAAACTATCAAATCAAACATAGAACATCATAAATCAGAATGCGAAACAATCAAAACAAACATATAACATCACATATCTTCTGTTTAGAGCATCACTGTGAACTCACCGACTGAACTTACAAATTCAAATTACAAATTGCAATTACAGAGATGAAGAAATTGGAATGCCACATGTTGTAATGTTTGTGATCAATATTAGTATAGTTGATTGTCGGTCTATGTTGCTATCTTACTTTACAGATTTCAAACTGTCAACCTCACTGCACGCATGCTTGAGTATTCATATTTATTCTACCTATCACGTACAAGCCCAAGTAGTTCTTGATAGTTGGGCTGCACCACCCTACAGGCCTCTCTACTAATCAACATAGGTAAGTGGGATGTCCAGTTCAATGCTTTAGGCTATTTTTTTCTTTGACTTTGTACTGAAGAGATTCAAAAGATTCTAAATTACAAAACTGATGTTCAATGGTGTTTGTTGACATGTGCAGATGAAGAACAAAGCTCAAATGCAGACCTGTCATGGCACCAAGAGACTAAAGACAACCATGCCTCCAGAAAAAAGAGGACCTCATTTCCCGCCGGATGAAGACAGTCAAGTTGCTAATGTAATTCTCAACAAGCTAAGCCAGTTATTCAAGTAAATGCAACTGCTAGAAGCAAGAAAGTTTCAGTTCAACGGGAGTGGACGAAAGATGACATGGATTCAGCATTGAAAGATGTGGAGCATAATGGAATGTCTACAAGGAGTGCAGCCAAAAAGTGGGGAATCCCTACGACAATGCTTGGGAACTGGTTAGGTGGTTTAATAACATCATCAAAAAAGGTCCTCCCATAGTATTGACACCAGCTGAAGAGGGTTTCATTGTGGAATGGTGTAAAGAAATGGTAGCAGTGGGCCATGTGCTAGAGATTATTAATCTCAAAGCAGAAGTCATGCAAATATGCCAAACACGACCAAACCCTTTTAAGGATGGGTTGCCTGGGAAGTCCTAGTGGACTGGGTTTAAAAGGCATCATCCCGAATTGACATTGAGGATAGTGGAAGGATTGGATAGAGACAGAACTCTAAACCTTAGGCCTGTTGTAGTTACCACATTCAATGACACACTGTCCAAAGCATATCAAGCCAACCCATACAGACCACATAAAATTTGGAATTATGACGAAATCAGAATTCAAATTGGGAGAAATGGAGCCATGCAGGTTTTGGCCAAAAGAGGCAGCAGAAGTGTCTCATACATTATTCCAAAGAGCAGAGAATGGATAACAATTTTATGTTGTGTTAATGCTACCGGTCAGAGCATACCAGGCTTCTATCTTTTCAAAGGTAAAAAGTAGCTAAAAAACTACATTGCTGGCTATGAACCAGGTGCGTGCATGGCTATCCAGCCCCACACTTGGATGATGAAAGAGTTGTTTATGAACTGGCTGCATCATTTTGCATGATCAATTTCGGGTGGAGTATCACTGGCAAATAGGCACTTGCTCAAATTTGATGGCCATGGCAGCCACGTAGCCGTGAAAACCATCCAAGAAGCCAAGTCTTTGGGTATCGATTTGCTCACACTACCAGTGCACACATCACACAAATTGCAGCCATTGGATGTCAGTGTTTTTTCAGCATTCGAGTCATATTTCAAATCAGAAATAGCAGTGTGACTAGCCAGATATCCTAACATAGAAATAAGAAGAGCAAAATTAGTAGAATTGGGCAGCAAGTCTTTTCAAAAATCACTGACAGTTTCAAACATCAGTGTTGATTTCAAAAGGATAGGTATATGGCCCCTCAATCCAGATGCTCTAATGGAGGACATGCGCCCTAGCGAAACTTTTCAGTTCAATGTGCACGATGATGCTTCTGCAGTGCAGAACATCCTTAGTCTTTCTGGGGTCGATGTGTCAGATGTGGAAGTTGCCAACACATTGTTGTCAGGGCTTGCCAATGCTGATTTAAATCCTACAACAACAGAAATAGTGGGAGAGGAAATGACTTTACATGATTCAGCTGAACCTGCAGTGGAGGGTCAACTAGTTGATGACATGACTAAAAGTCAACAAGAGAGTAACATGGATGGACTTAGCCTTCCCTCTCCCCCAAGCCAACCATCATGGTTGGAGGAGTGAGCCATGAATTTAGGATACGATTTCCATCCACAAGAAGAAGGCAGCACATTCTCTTTCCCCTCTCCACCACCCACATTGAATCTGGATGAAATGGTACATTACTATGCCGAGTGTGGAGAAGGTGATACCCAAGATATTATAGATTTGAGTCAAGGTACCAAGGCATTTTCCGATGAGGCTGAACACAACATTCATGGAGATTCTAGCCAATCCTTGGGTTCTCAAGTAGATTCACGTATAAGCAAATTTCTCAAACTGCCAGTTTACATTGTGAAGGAAAAACCCAAGACAATAGAGGATAGAGGAATTCAGTTGAGCCAACAGTCCCAATTATTAACAACAGACGAATACATGAACCTGTTAATGGAACAAGATCAAAGGAAGAAGGAAATTTAGGAGTGAAAGAGGGAGCAGATTCAGGAGAGAAAGGCAGCACGTGTTGTTGCAAAGGAGCAGAAGGATCAAGCAAAACTAGATAGAGAGATTGCATGGTAAGCAAAGGAACAATAGAAAAAGGTAAAAGAGCTCAAAAGCAAGCAAGATATGATTCAAAAGGAGCAGGATAAAAAGGAACAAGTGCTTGAAATGGCAAGGTTGGATCTACAGAGACAAGCGTTTAAGCAACCCCATAAACCCTTTGCCTAAAAATCATGTCCTGTTTAGGGAGATGGTCAACATTCATATCCCTAACTATCATACAGTTGTAACCCCATCCCATTTGACCAGCAGTCAACTCTCAAGTCTAACCCCATCCCATTTTACCAGCAATCAATTTCCAAGTCTAACCGCATCCCATGTGACCAACACTTAATTTCTAAGTGTAACCCCATCCCATCTAACCACCACTCAATTTCCTTCTACTCTAACCCCACCCATTGTTATCACCACTCAATTTCCAAGTGTAACCCCATCCATTGTGAGAAATACACAAAATCTAGGCCTAAGGCCATCCCATTTGAATAGCACTCTAAGGCCACCAGCAAGGGAGGAGAACACGATTGGGAGTAATTTGTCAAGCAGCTAGGCAACAACAACCTCTACCAGCTCGATTCCACTATATTTTCTAGCATGGTTTGAATGAGATTTGTAGCAACCAATCATTCTGCACAAACAAGTTTTAAATTGCAGCCTAGGGAGACATTTTTTTGCATTTTGTAATAGCATGATTTGTATTTTGAATCCAATTAATGAAATGGGAATTCAAATCTGTGTTTGGCATGTCAATGATTTGCATTTAGTAAACACCCAATTGTCAACATAAAACTTGTTTGGATGCAATGATATGTTGAGGGCATGAATGTGGTACAACCTAATTGTCAAGGTCAACATGGGCTTCACATTCTTCACTGTTATAGATGGCATGTCTTCATTTCAGTCATATGCATTTATACTCAAACATGTGTGCAAGGAGGTGGACAACCTAAATATTCCATTTTGACAAGGTGGACATCGATTTGCCATGTGGATGACACGTTTCTTTGGCGGGGTCTAATTTCTGGGCATTTTTTACCGCCAACCAAAGATCAAACACAACATACACTGGTGGCGGGAAGTTGCATCGTGAGTTGTGCTCATGATGCCGTGTGGCACCTAAGCAACTCGCCATGTTTTTATCGCACACTCCTACATTAACAAGGAAGTCCAGTCACATTTACACCAACTTCAGACTCATTAACTCCTACTACCTCCTTGTTTTGTTAGTTATCATGCCTTGCCTTTTCGCAGCTATGGAGCGTTCAATGCTCTCATCCTTCACACTCAACAAACCCTTCGATACCATTATCGACTCTACTCTCTGCATTCAGTAGTTGCAGATGGCACAGAAACTAGGTCACATAGGCTTTGGAGATGGCTATACTTTGAGGAGTCTTGATAATGCAAAAGCATTTTTAGTGTTAACCTATGTTGTAGTTATCATCAAATTGGTTTGATTTGTAGACTGCAGCATAGGTCAACACAAAATACCTTTGGGTAAGCAAGTCTTCCCAATGCACTTATCTAGGAGAATAGTTCTCTAGTAGAATGGTTTGGTCATGTAGAATAGTTCTCTACTAAAAGGTAGTCCTAGTTGATAGGATTATTGTAGTGCCCTCTCGTTGTTGGCTTGTGATAATGGTAGTTCTGCATTGCTCTCTATCAGTCAGAGACAGTTGTTAGTCGTTCATTGCATTGATTCAATTTTGAGACATTTGATTAGTAGGTTATGATTTATGGTTATTTGGATCTTGATGAACTATGTTTGACTGATATATTTAGACATGTGTTATGAGTTTATGATGGCATTACTATTATTCTAGTTATGATGCAAATTAATATCATCATGTGTCATTTGACTTGTGGGATTTGAATTCAGATAAAAGTTGTTATGATATTGTTTCAAGAGTAGAGACGGTGTAGTACTACTCGCTTGGAGTACCCTACTATGCCACGATTCTCTGACTCTCTGTGTGTAGACATATATGTACTTGATTGTGTACAACCAATTGTTTGAGTGCAGGCTGTAGGTACCAAACCTTGACTCCACCTGATATAGCAGGTTTGAGCGGGTTCTTGCACCAATGGGTATCAGTGATGGGAGATAACGCAAGGTCTATTCCACTAGGTTGGTCATTGTCTTCTATGGTTGTCTCGAGTCATGTTGTGACGCTTGGTCCTTGCCTTTACCTTGTATGTTTGGTAATCTATGTTTTGGAGTATAGTCGAGTTGTGTTAATATGCTCATGTGTAGTTGGTTAATACTATATTGATTTTTTATTAAAATAATAATGCTTCTATTATGTTTATTGGATAATATTTGTTTTGGCCTAGAATTTGGTTTGACACCTTGGTTAAATTTTAAAATAGACTAGAATTATTCTCTGCTATCCAAGAGTATTTATGTCGTAAATTTGGAGTTATGGGTAACTAGTATCTTTTTGGTTATGAATTAATGGTTGTTGGTTGTCAGATATGATTCTAGATTTGGGAATCTTTTTATAGAGTAAGAATTTAAAATTTGTTGGAGGAGTGGGATGCGGAGTAACGGATGTATGTCTGCATTAATTTTGAGTTGAACCATTTTATATGGTGGATTTGGTTCTGAGAGGAGGGTTGGAAGGTGAATGGAGAATTTGGGGAAAAATTAAAGATTGGTTGCGAAAAAATGGAAGAAATTGGGGGCACCAGATCATAATTTTGTTTCAGGTATGTTACTGTATAATTCTTGTTGAGTATTATTAGTGCTTGATAGATTATTTTCTTCTCCCTCGTGCTTTGAATCAGTTAATCCAAGGTTTTGTTCTGTCTGCCTATTGCTTCTTCCATCTTGTTTTCTGTAGCTAATCATCCTTGGAAATTTATCAATAAAAAATTGTGGCATCCTTGGATCCTTGAGTCGATTCAAACCTCACTCAATTGTGTCATGTTGTCACCCTTATCTCTGTAAATCTTTCCATCTTGGCATTCTTGCATTTGTCGCTAAGACTTCTTTTGAGGGATTTTATCAACAGTCATCGAGCTTTGTCTGTGATTCTCCATTTTTTTTGCATCTTTTTCTTCCAGAGTTCCAACTTTTTGAACTGTACAATTTATCCTTTTGATATCATGCTCTGTGGTTGTCTATGCTCTGTTCTAGGCTTCTATTATAGGGCTAGGTTGATATTGCACATATCTTTCTGCCATTTAAATCTGGCCTAATCTAGCATGAATCTTCTGCTATATCTGAGCATCACTTTGATCCTTAAATCTACTACCTCTTCACTGCCATTTAATGGCATTTGCTCTGCAAAACCTCTATCAAATTTTCTTATAGGCAATCAATTCTTCCTAAATCTTCCTCTAATTTCTGCCTTGGCGGAATGCTGGCTAGATCTGCCCTATCCTCATTATCTCATAAAACAGAAATTGTAGAACTTTGATTGAAGAATTTTATGTGCCTCAAGCCAAACAATATTTCTATTTGAATATATATTACGGTGGAGTCATTTTCTTTTGGTAGTTAATTCTTATTCTCAAGTTTCCTTTGCCTTCGTGACTAGCTGACTGCGGGTTCAGTTTGGATGTGGATTCTCTTTGTCAGTTTTCCTTCTAATTTCGACAGATACTCTTAAACCTAGCCCACATTGTTAGCCTGAACATCCAGATAGCAGTGTTGATTAGCATGTTCTTTAGTGGGAAAGTTTATGTGTATGTTGTTGTCGCCCTTAGTAGACTGTAGTTGAACGTGGGTTGGGAGCTTGTAGTTTAGAGTACTGTGTAGTAATCATAGTAAGGTGGAATGAATGCCATGATGATGTCTCATGTTCAAACCCCTTGAGTATGCTCCAAATAAAATGACAGCTGTAAGCGTAACCAATTTATCTACCAGGATAGTGTGTCCTTATTTGGACATGTTGTGCTATTGTTTTTCAGCCAAGTGAATCTTGTAACAGAAACATTTATGTACATTGGTCTATTGCTGTGGTCGTAGAAGTGTAGGGGTTAGTAGTTAACCAACAGCCTTATGCATGCTTTTGTAGTCTCTCTTTTGGACTATAACAAATGTGTAGTGTTAGTCATTTTCTGTAGCTGACTGTGTGTTTGCAATGGCGCATTACCGTCGTTGAAGGAGCTGAGTAGTTAGTCGAACTTGTATCTTTTTGCAAACTATTGAAAGTCTTGTTGTGGCCGATTTGAGTGGGTCGTAGGTTAGCCGAACTATTAGCAGATGCAAGTTATTGATGTCACTATGTTTTTGGCACGACAGTCAACGTTCAGAGAAATGTATGTAATTTGTAGTGGTTAGTAAGTTGTTGTTTTTACAGAAGTCATCTACGTTGGTAAATGGTTGCTTAGCTAGCAGTGTTGTCAGTAGTGTGTCAATGGGAAAATTCTTTTGTTTTGTTTGTTAGCGGTATTATGTTAGTCGGTTTTCATAGCAATGAAAAGATGTAAGTGTTGCAAGTATGGGCCTAACCGGTGTTGTCATTGATGTCAACATACTCCTGTTGCATTAATGATAAGGTTTGGATGAGCCGTGAGCTGAGGATATTGAGAAAATTAGTCTCAATCAGGAACAATGAAGAACAGTGATGATTGTAAGACAAAAGTCCAAGATAAGATGATAATAAGAGGATGCAGATTAAAGGGTTTGTAGATATGTGTCTTTAGGTGATCCAATAGAGATTTTAGAGGTCCGCATGAAGATCTGAAGAAGTTATGGCTGCTCAAGTAGAACCGGCTCCGGCAGGTGTTCAAAGGTGATAGAGTGACACAGATAGGTCTGGTGAGATCCGGTAATGTACTATCCCATTCTGTAGATTTGAGGGAGTGTTGAAGACATCCGTGTGAAGTGTCAACTCAATTGGTTCGTGGTTTGAAGGTCTGGAAGAACCTATTCCTTTGTGACAGTAATGACAGATTGTGTTCTTAAAGCTCTAGATGAAGGAGAGGAGAATTCCAGCAAGCAGATGAAGAGTGGATGTTCTCAAGGGATTCGGGAAAGGTTATTGTGATCCTTGGATCGTGTCCAGTTCATGTTGGTGGTCCACATTGAAGTTAGAGTGTGCATTTGAAGAATAACCACTGGATGATGGTGTTCTTCCTGAGATTGGCCGATCGGATGTATTACACATCTTGCAGATGTTCTTGTAGATGTTTGCCGACTTAGATGATTATTCCTAAGTCGATGCCTTGTATAAATGAGGATTGCAAAGTCAGTTTGAACTCGCCTTTTTGTGTGGAGATGAGTGAGTGGTAGTGAAGAGGAGAGCGAAAGGTAGAGCAGAAGTATTGAGCTTAATGAAACTAATTCAAACATGGTGAAGATGCTATTCTCCAGTTCATGTATGTGATACTTATTTCTTTGTAGACAGTGTGTCTCTTGTAGGTAGTGAGCCTCTTGTGAGCAGTGTGCTCGGGCAGTGAGCCCTAATTGGCATGTGCCATTTTGTTCTTTCTATTCTTCTAACAGAGAATGCATTCTTGGGTTAATCACCCCTTGGTTTTTCCCTTAACCAAGTTTTCCACGTCAAAATCTTGGTGTCTTATGTGTTGATGAGTTTCTGCTTTTGATTTGAATGCATTATGTTTCATGTTTAATATACTGCTAATCACTAAGAGGATTTAAGTGTGTAAATTGGAGAAAGTTTTGCACAACTGATTCACCCCCCTCTTAGTTGTGTGCCCTAAGTTTAACAATTGGTATCAGAGCTAAGTTCCTCTAAAAGGAGCTTAACAACTTGAGGAGATCCAAGATGTCATCATACAAGAAGGATAGTCCGAAGTTTGATGGAACCAACTTTGCTCTTTGGAAAGGTCGCATGAAATGTCACTTGCAGTGTATGGGAATGGTGTACTGGTCCATGGTTACAAAAGCATATGTACCTCCACAGGGTGGTCTGACAACCCTAAATGAAATCACAAATGCTGAAAACAATTTGCAGACCAAAGAGGCTCTTCTAAGCGCATTATCTAACTCAAAGCTCTCAAATGTTATTGACCTACCAACTGCCTTTGAGATTTGGAATAAACTGGAACTTTTGCATGAAGGAGACCAGTATGTTAAATGTGCAAGGTTACAAAGTCTAAAAGGGAAATTTGAAAAACTGAAGATGAGAGATGATGAAAATATTACCACCTTTATGCCAAGAGTGAATGAGCTGGTCTGTGGAATTAGAAATGCTGGTGGAGTCTTGGATGAAAATGAGATTGTTGGTAAAATTCTTAGATCCCTTCCTGCTTCTTACAAAATCAAGGCTGCTGCCATTGAAGAATTCATAGCCGATACAACTGTCACAAGAGATCAATTGGCTGGGAAATTAGCTGCATTTGAAATGACAGAGTTTGGAGACGACCCCCCCAAGACTGAATCTATATTCAAAGCCAGTGCCTCTGTTAAAGGTAAACAAAGGTTTGATCCAAGAGAGAATTCTTCAAGAAAATTGTCATGGTATGAAAAAGCAAGAAAAGATCTGGAAGAAGAAGAAGTAGAAACTGCTCAACTTGAAGCCCTTATTGCAAAGAGGCTGCCAAGAGGATCTGGTAAGTATGAAGGAAAATTACCTTTTAAGTGTTTTAACTGCAATAAGATTGGTCATTTTGCCTCAAAGTGTTTGGAAAGATTTTTAAGGCAAAATCCTAACAAGCCAAGTTTCCAAAAGAACTGTTACTATGTTCATGAAGAAGATGATAATGAAGGAGTCACAGATGATGAATCAAAGACTAGAAACAAATCAGGAAATGAATGGATGTTTATTGCCATCAAGGAAGAAGAACCAATATCCTCTATATCTGTCAATCATAAGGTTGTAGAAAGAGCCCTGGCTGCCCAAGTTAAAGAAAAGGATGATTGGGTCATTGACAGTGGTTGCTCTCACCATATGACAGGTGACAAAAATAAGTTCATAGATTTGGAAAGGTATGAAAGAGGAGTGGTGAAGTTTGGAGATAATTCTGCTGGTAGAATCAAAGGAAGAGGAACTATTTCTTTTGATGGAAGGAACAAAACTAGTAATGTTCTATATGTTGAAGGCTTGAAGCACAATCTTCTCAGTGTTGGATAGTTGGTGGATAGAGGCTATGATCTTCGGTTCAAGAATGGAAAATGCAAGATCTTTGAAAGCTCCAGAATAAAGATTGCATCCGGTACCCAAACTAAAAGTAATATCTTCCACTTGGTTGGCACTGGTAAAAGTCACTTATTTGTTCAAGTTGATCAGAGTTGGTTATGGCATAGGAGAATGTGTCATGTGAATTTTCATAATATCATCAAGATAAGCAATACTCGGGCTATAAGAGATCTTCCAAAATTGGTGAAACCTACTAACAGCTTGTGCAAGGAATGTCAGTTGGGTAAGCTGAGCAGAGTCACATTCAAAAGCAAGGAACTGTCTTCTACCATATTATTGGACTTAGTTCACACTGATCTTTGTGGTCCGGCAAGAACCAGGAGTATTCAAGGTGATAGATACTTCATGCTGTTAATTGATGACTATTCTCAGATGATGTGGGTAACCTTTCTAAAGGAGAAATCAAAAGCTCTTGAGAAATTCAAAATATTCAAGGCTATGGTAGAGAATGAAACATGATTAAAGTTGAAATGTCTGAGGTCTGATAGAGGTGGAGAATTCACATCCGGTGAGTTCATAGAGTTCTGTGAGAAACATGGAATTAAGAGATAGTTGTCTGCTCCTAGGACTCCACAGCAGAATGGAGTAGTGGAGAGAAAGAACCAGACCATCCAGGAAGCATCTAGGACCATGATGATGGAAGCAAATGTTCCTCAGATCTATTGGAGAAAAGCTATCAGCACTGCAGTCTATACTCTCAATTGAGTTCAAATCAGAAGCAATACCGGTAAGACCCCTTATGAACTTTGGTTTGGCATTACTCCTACTGTAAGATATTTCAGAGTCTTTTGTAGCAAATGTTACATCAAAAGAGATGAAGATCTAGGCAAGTTTGATGCTAGAAGTGATGAAGGAATATTCTTGGGTTACTCTACTCAAAGCAAAGCATACCGGTGTTATAACAAGAGACTAAGAAAGATGATAGAAATTACAAATGTGAAGGTTGATGAGGGAATAGAGAAACCCTCAAGGTTTTATGAATATGATGAAGATGATCAGAATGGTGTTCTGGTTCAAGGAGCTCAATCCTCTTTTGAAAGTCAGATTCAAACTGATCCGGTAAATCAGGAAGAAGAGATAGGTCTGAATGAGTTTGATCAAGAAGTAGAAGTGCAAGAAACTCCCAAAGTTCCAAGGTATGTAAGACTGAACCACTTTGAAGATCAGATCATAGGTGACAAAAGTAAATGTGTGCAAACTAGAAGAAAAATTGCTCAAAATTTAGATGAATATTGTCTAATTTCAAAGATTGAACCCAAGACAATAAATGAAGCTTGCAATGATGAAAACTGGACCAAAGCAATGGAGGAAGAGTTGATGCAAATTGAGAAAAATCACACTTGGGATCTTGTTCCCAGACCTAGAAATAAGAATGTGATTGGAACCAAATGGGTCTTCCAGAACAAACTAAATGAAGTTGGTGAAGTAATCAGAAATAAAGCCAGATTGGTCTGCAAGGGCTACTCTCAAATAAAAGGAATTGATTTTGAAGAAACTTTTGCTCTGGTGGCAAGAATTGAAGCAGTCAGATTATTTCTTGCCTTTGCTACCTTCAAGGATTTCAAGGTATATCAGATGGATGTCAAGTCTGCCTTTCTAAATGGTGACTTGGAAGAAGAAGTGTATATAGAGCAACCGGATGGATTTCAGTTGTCTGATCATGGTGATATGGTTTGCAAGTTGAAGAAGGCACTTTATGGATTAAAGCAAGCCCCAAGAGCCTGGTATGAAAGATTGGATAAGCATCTTTTGAAGATTGGCTTCAACAAAGGTACTGCTGATAGTAACTTATATTTCAAAATTGATCATGAAAACATCTTTATTGTTGAAGTATTTGTTGATGATATCATCTTTGGAGGAAGAGATAGTATGTGTAAATCTTTTGCAAATCAAATGAAAAGTGAGTTTGAGATGTCTATGCTTGGTGAAATGAATTTCTTCTTGGGTCTGCAAATTACTCAAACAAAGAAAGGAATCTTCATTTCTCAGAGCAAATATGTGAAAGAATTGTTGAAAAAATTTGGTATGGAAGATTCAAAGCCAATGAATACTCCCATGGCTACTGGATGTAAGTTGAGAAAAGATGATGACTCTCCTAAGGTAGACCAGACAAAGTACAGATCAATGATTGGAGGATTGTTGTATCTCACTCAAACTAGACTAGATATTATGCAAGCTGTTGGTCTTGTTGCTAAATTCCAAGTTGATCCTAGAGAATCCCATGTCATGGCAATCAAGAGGATTTTTAGATATCTAAAAGGGATGGTTGAGTATGGTCTATGGTATCCTAGAGATCATGATTTCTCTCTTCATACATATACAGATGCTGATTGGGCAGGAGATGTGGATGACCGAAAGAGTACTAGTGGTGGAGCATTCTTTTTGGGGAAGAGATTGGTTTCTTGGCTAAGCAAGAAAGAAGAGGCAATATCTCTGTCTACAACTGAAGCAGAATATATTGCAGCAGTAGGTAGTTGCACTCAAGTTTTGTGGATGAAGCAGATGCTAAGAGATATCAAAGTGGAGTATAAGGAACCTATCACAATCTTCTGTGATAATTCAAGTGCTATAAGTATATCTAAGAATCCGGTGTTGCATTCAAAGACAAAGCATATATCTATCAAGTTTCACTTTCTGAGAGAGCAAGTGAACAAGAATGAAGTCAAATTGGAGTTTGTGTCATCCAAGGATTAGATTGCAGATATCTTTACTAAACCTCTACCTAAGGACTCTTTTGAGTATCTCAGGAGAAGTTAGGGGTTATTGCCCCTCCGATGATGAACTAAGGTGCACTGATGTGCATTAGTCCGATGGGTATCACAGTCACATCTTGTGATCCAGATTGATGTTGGGGAGCTACTACTCAGGGGGAGCAGCAGGTATGATTCTATAGTGTTGGAATTGCTAGTATGAGCCCTTTGCCATTGATGTCAAAGGGGGAGAGAAGACATGTGAAAAACAAGTGGTTGATGATCAAACGGGGAGTAGTAAAGGAAGAGAAGACATGTGAATGGTTGTTGCTGATAGGAGGAGTAGTGACAGTAAGGAGAAGTTCTTGTCTTGATGGTTTTTCACATCATATGTTGCCATCAATGACAAAGGGGGAGATTGTTGCAAGTATGGGCCTAACCGGTGTTGTCATTGATGTCAACATACTCCTGTTGCATTAATGATAAGGTTTGGATGAGCCGTGAGCTGAGGATATTGAGAAAATTAGTCTCAATCAGGAACAGTGAAAAACAGTGATGACTGTAAGACAAAAGTCCAAGATAGGATGATAATCAGAGGATGCGGATTAAAGGGTTTGTAGATATGTGTCTTTAGGTGATCCAGTAGAGATTTCAGAGGCCCACATGAAGATCTGAAGAAGTTATGGCTGCTCAAGTAGAACCAGCTCTGGCATGTGTTCAAAGGTGATAGAGTGACACAGATAGGTTTGGTGAGATCCGGTAATGCACTATCCCATTCTATGGATTTGAGGGAGTGTTGAAGACGTCCGTGTGAAGTGTCAACTCAATTGGTTCATGGTTTGAAGGTTCGAAAGAACCTATTCCTTTGTGACAGTAATGACAGACTATGTTCTTAAAGCTCTGGATGAAGGAGAGGAGAATTCTAATAAGCAGATGAAGAGTGGATGTTCTCAAGTGATTCGGGAAAGGTTGTTGTGATCCTTGGATTGTGTCCAGCTCATGTTGGTGGTCCGCATTGAAGTTAGAGTGCACATTTGAAGAATAACCACTGGATGATGGTGTTCTTCTTGAGACTGGCCGATCGGATGTATTACACGTCTTGTGGATGTTCTTGTAGATGTTTGCTGACTTAGATGATTATTCCTAAGTTGATGCCTTGTATAAATGAGGATTGCGAAGTTAGTTTGAACTCACCTTTTTGTGTGGAGATGAGTGAGTGGTAGCGAAGAGGAGAGTGAAAGGCAGAGCAGAAGTATTGAGCTTAATGGAACTGATTCGAGCATGGTGAAGATGCTATTCTCCAGTTCATGTATGTGATACTTATTTCTTTGTAGACAGTGTGTCTTTTGTAGGAAGTGAGCCTCTTGTGAGCAATGTGCTCGGGTAGTGAGCCCTAATTGGCATGTACCATTTTGTTCTTTCTATTCTTCTAACAGAGAATACCTTCTTGGGTTAATCACCTCGTGGTTTTTCCCTTAACCGGGTTTTCCACGTCAAAATCTTGGTGTCTTATGTGTTGATGAGTTTTTGCTTTTGATTTGAATGCATTATGTTTCATGTTTAATATACTACTAATCACTAAGATGATTTAAGTGTGTAAATTGGAGAAAGTTTTCCACAACTGATTCACCCCCCCTCTCAATTGTGTGCCCTAAGTTTAACAGTAAGTTGTTGTGGCTTCATAAGGGGTCTTAGTTAGTAGGGTCAATGGGACTCTTGCAAATAAGAGAAAAATTATATCTTAGTTTTGAACTATCAGAAATCTTGGGTTATAGCACCGTATGGGGATCCTCAACCTTACAGAATACCTTTGGTTTGATTTGAAATTTTATAGCGGTAAAATGTTAGGATAATATAAATGTTAATCATAGTTGTCTTGCCATGGATTTAGTGATAGTTGTTATCAATGGGAAACTAATTATACTTGTAAGTATTTTATTAGAATGGTATTTGTTATATGTTACATTGGTAATCTATACTTGTAATCCGTAGAATGTTATATGGCATGTGATTGGCCTTGTGAAATGTGTTCATTGTCTAGAAATTATAATATTAGAAGGTAAATAGGAAGTGATTCATATTGCTTAATTGATTGGTATTATAGTTGTTTGTTAAGGAATTATAGCTAATTGTATGTTTGATGGTAACTCATATTCATAGGAAATATACTCTTATTGTAGTGTTTCGTTTGAAATTTCAATTTGATAGATAGTTAATTTTGCTTATGGGAAAGGTAATAGTTTTGTATTGGTAGTCGTATCTTAAGGAAATCATAGTTAGAAGATGGTTGTGCTTATAGAGAAAGGTGTAGCATTATTTCTGGTATTCAAGTAATCGCTAGGATTTTGAAATATATTGTTCTTGGGTTATAACATAATGGCGAGTAATGCTAGACCTTGTTTTAAGTTCATTGTAAATCAAATTATCCCTCTTTTTCTAGCACACTTTTTTAGGTTTCAAAGACTAGAGTTATACAGAATAAATGATGAATGAAGTTTATTATTTTGGAAGAAATTATATATTTGTTATCGAGTCTATTTCTAATAGTGATGGCTAAATATATTAGATGAAAAAGTTATGCTTGGGAAAGGAGTATAATTGTTTGTAGGTGTTTTTATGTCGATGGTAATTCATTTATATAATTGTTTTGTTGGCAACTGGTTAAGGTAATGGAAGTTATGCTTATAGTGAAGCTTATAGATTCATAAATTTATAGTTGTCAATTGAAATTATAGTTGGTTTAAGTGGATGGAAGTATTTCCTCTTGGTAACATAGGTATATATTTGTAGTTTGTTTTTATTAGAAAATGGCTTTTTTAGGTTTCAAAGACTAGAGTTATACAGAATAAATGATGAATGAAGTTTATTATTTTGGAAGAAATTATATATTTGTTATCGAGTCTATTTCTAATAGTGATGGCTAAATATATTAGATGAAAAAGTTATGCTTGGGAAAGGAGTATAATTGTTTTTAGGTGTTTTTATGTCGATGGTAATTCATTTATATAATTGTTTTGTTGGCAACTGGTTAAGGTAATGGAAGTTATGCTTATAGTGAAGCTTATAGATTCATAAATTTATAGTTGTCAATTGAAATTATAGTTGGTTTAAGTGGATGGAAGTATTTCCTCTTGGTAACATAGGTATATATTTGTAGTTTGTTTTTATTAGAAAATGGTAGGCAATGAATTATTAATTAGGAAATTATATTTGGAATTGTTAGAAATTTTACTTTCGAATACTAGTATATTCCTTTAAAGAAAGAGGAAACCTTTGTGTAATCTCTCATCTATGAAAGGGTTTATTGAATCTTATTTTTGGGTTGTCGTCCTTATTGTATCTTCATGTTTGTATTGGATCATTATGTTATTTTAGGATGGATTTTGGTCTATGATTTGGTTATTTGTGAAGTGGAATCTTGAGGGATGTCATGGGTACTTGGTGTCAAAACGCAGAAACATTGTCCCTGTCAGATAATGGTTGCTATTTCATTGGTTTTGTACCTAACTCCAGAGGTGTAGTTCCTAGTTTTGGTTCAAAATTATGGCATGTCAAGGCAATGGGTTCCTTGGATTTTTGTGTCTTGCAATGGATGGGGAAATGGTCTCTTGGATATAGTACTTGGTTCTAGATTGTATTGCTTCAAATTTGTTTTTGAAGGGAACCTATGGACTTATTGTTGTGGCCTAGAGAATGGTGTAAGTTTTGGATCGAAACTGATTTGTGACTTTTATACCTGTATGTTGTGGTAAGTATGATTGATCAGAGAACGATAAGGGAGTGGCTTTCATGGTGGGGCCAGTGCCTAGTGAGAGGCCACCTGGGTAACCCCATGGAAGTTGTAAGCAAGTGGAAACTTAATAACTTAATCAAGAGGGTTGGGGTATTAAAACACTTAACAAGATAAGAAAGAAACCTCACCCATGCCTTGAGTGCTCTCACAGGCTAAGGATGGGATGAGAAGGCTTGGTTGGCAAGGCTGACCTCCTTGTCTCCATGAGAGGACCTGTCAGCTTCACATGTGTCATCCTATGGGGCCGGTGCCTAGAGAGAGGCTACCAGGGTAACCATAGATGGGGGCCAGCTTCTGGTGATTGATAGTCTGGGTAACCCAGACTAGGACCATGCGATGACACTCTCCTTACATAGTTCAGTTCTTTCTTATTGGTTGTGCCTCTAGAGTGATATCTTATCTTGTGCAATTTTGCTGTTATGGTCAGTTGTGTCATGTCAGTTGTCATTCTTTTATTTTATTTTTATGTTTCTTCTTGACTTAGTGGAATCCTCGTCATTATCTCCTAGCTCGGAGGGGTGGACCTCAGGGTTCCACATGGTTGGGTGGTAGAGCTATCCATTGGCCTTTTTGGAGATTCAGTTCGAGTCTTGTGCAGAGGTGTTCTAGTTCCAATTTCTTTCCACCCTTAGAGATGTTTACTTTCTTATGCATTCTTTTGTAAACCGACGTGATCGGTCTTGTAATCTTGTATTGTAACTTTGCATATTATCTATCTTGCTAATGTAAAAGTTGATCTTATCTATAGCAGTAGTATAATGTATATCTCTTGTGTGGTTTTGACTTTATATTCATTGATGTAGTTATGTTTCCCTAGAGGAGTTAGAAGTGCACTTTTCTTCATGTTGTGTATTATGATATATTTGGTTTCTTTTATTGCATTTACTTGCTTCAAAAAAAAAAATTACTTCTGTAATTTTGCACTTTTAGTCTTGCACTCTAGGGTTGCATGACGGGGCATTACAATTATCATGCATTTAGATCATAACTATAGGAGTTCACCATAGTGGGGCGAGTTGTTGTTTGTAATTGAATCAATTAATAGTAAAATGATTTACTTCATTAGTATGTTATTCTTCATATTAGGTGGCATACATAAATGATTTACAAGGATTTGCAAAACATAAATGCAACTGACATGGTTTATACACATAGAAAGTTTAATACATCATGCTTTTTGTAGGAAATAATAGAGAGGCTGATTGACTTGGTTGAATGCTTGTGTGGTCTGAAATGTTAACTTGTTGTCCTCTTTTTTTGACTACTTGATTGTAGTTCCTTACACCTCCAAATGTGGATGCATATCCATATACAATCATGTTCTTACAAACATACATGCACACAATCACAAGTATGTATATATACATAAATATGGCATATATATATAAACATACATATGTAGATGCATATATATATACATTCGCAATGTAGTATATACATACATATGTAGACGTATTAACATACACACACACATATATGCATTCATAATGTAATATATATACATATATGTGAGTGTTTAATATGCTTGTAAATGGAAGGTTCTTTTCATTTTCTCTCTGTTTGAAATCATGAGGCTTTGGTATTCAAATGGGATTATTGTTTATCCATATATAATCAGAATGTAATATAAACATACATATGCATATGTATAAACATACATATGCATATGCATATACACCATACTTATGCATATGCATATGCATAATATGTGTATATATATTTGTTCAAAACATAATATATGCTCTAGGTATTGAAATGGGGTTATTATTTATCCATGGGTATTCAATTATTTTATATATTTTTTGTTTGCAATGGGATTTTGTCCATCTATTACTGTCTGTAATCATAAATGGAAGCTTCTTATGGTTTTCTCACTATTTGTAATCATGAGGCTTCGGTATTAAAATGGGGTTACTGTTTATCCATGGGTATTAAAATATTTTCTATTTTTATTGTTTGCAATGGCTTCACTCATTTATCCTTCGACCCTAGTAAGGATATCCTATCATGCTAAGGCAATGATCTTTCTAGCTTGAAAAAAAAGAGGATTTATTTAGTTTTTTCTATTTTTATGTCCTATGGTTTATGCATGCAACATCTAAATTGAATCAATGACTATAGACTTGTCCTCTAAGTTCAAACTATAGTTTTATTGCACTTGATTTGAATGATTTGATGGATGTCTATAAAATTGAATTTGGTATTAAATATGGG
Organism: Cunninghamia lanceolata; assembly: GCA_027924645.1. Classification (NCBI taxonomy): domain Eukaryota; kingdom Viridiplantae; phylum Streptophyta; class Pinopsida; order Cupressales; family Cupressaceae; genus Cunninghamia; species Cunninghamia lanceolata. Next base: position 25,225,944 of record BSBN01000213.1, on the reverse strand, counting down.
AGGTGATTGATTTGGTCGAATGCTTATTTGCTCTGAATTGGTTGATTTCCTTTAATATTTTTTGACTGCTTGATTGGTGACCCTTAAACCTTCGATGGTGTGAAATTAATGGAGAGTTGATTGATTTGGTTGAATGCTTGCTTGGGCTATTTGTGCTAGATTTTAATAAGTTGTTGTCCTCTTGTGTGTGGATGATAGATTAAAGAAGATCTTTGACTACTAGGACAAAGTGTCAATTTTTACAAAATGTGTAGTTAGCTCAAAGTAGGAAAATCAAGGGGTAGAAGTAGGAAAATGAAGGGGTACAACACATATCTCAGTTTGGTTTTTTTTGTTTGCAATGGGAATATATTTTTGTATGTTTGTCCTATGGTTTATGCATGCAATATTTTTCACTAATTAAAGAATATCTTTCACTAATTAATGAATTATTTGATATGTGTGGATGACAAATTAAAGAATATCTTTCACTACTAGGACATAGTGTCAAATATTGCAAAATATCTTTCGGTACAAGGACATAGTTTGAATGGAAGGTTTTCTTGGTTTTATGTGTATACACACACACAAATATATGTGTGTGTGTGTGTGTGTGTAGATAAAATAGATAAGAATCATGAACAACATAACAAAATATTTAGGGTGTCCACATCATTGAATATAAAATAATTGAATACCCATGGATAAACAATAACCCCAAGAAGTAGATGAAATTTGTATTTCTTTCGGATAACGTGGTGCACTAGTTGGAGGGGTCAAGTTAGGGTGACCCACTATGAAAAGAGGACATCTTGCAAATTGAATTTTGAAGTAAACATGCTTCAAAATGTATTCAATATGATATGAATTATAAACTTAAAATGCACTTGTAAAAAAAATTTGCAGCACATTAAAACATTTGTCATTCCATTTTCTACAATTAGAAACTGTAAACTAAACTTTGTAACTTAAATTTGTAACTTAAATTAAAGAGTCACAGTGATGCTCAAACATAATTTAACAATTTTTAAAAGCAATAAATGTGTTACAAAACACAGAAAATGACCAATAAGCTATGTTGATAAACACTACTCATATAATAGATAAAGAGTTACAACAAACACCATTGAACACCAGTTTTGCCATTTGGAATCTTTTGAATCTCTGCAATACAAAGATAAAGAAACAAAGAGCCTTAAGCACTAAACTAGACATTCCACTATAAAGAAACAAAACAACATTCCATTAATGACCCCAATTCAATACCAAACCCTCATTATTTGAATACCCTAATTTCAAATAGTGAGAAAACCATAAGAAACTTCTATTTATGATTAGAGACAACAATAGATAGAGAAAATCCCATTGCAAACAAAAGAGTTATAAAATAATTGAATACCCATCGATAAATACTAACCCCATTTTAATACCCAACCCTCATGAATTCAAACAATGAGAAAACCATAAGAAGTTTCCATTTATGATTACAGAGAGCAATAGATAGAGAAAAATTCTATTGCAAACAAAAAAATTATAAAATAATTGAATACCCATGAATAAATAATAACCTCATTTTTATACCGAACCCTCATGATTTCAAACAGTGAGAAAACCATAAGAAGCTTCCATGTATGACTACAGACAACAATAGATGGACAACATCCCATTGCAAGCAAAAAAATATATGAAATAATTGAATACCCATGGATTAATAATAACCCCATTTTAATACCAAACCCTCATAATTAGAAATTGTGAGAAAATCATAAGAAGATTCTATTTATGATTACAGACAGCAATAGATGGAAAAAATCCCATTGCAAACAAAAAAATTATAAAATAATTGAATACCCATGGAATAATTATAACACCATTTGAATACCGAACCCTCATGATTAGAAATAGTGAGAAAATCATAAGAAGCTTCCATTTATGATTACATAAAGCAATAGATTGAAAAAATCCATTGCAAACAAAAAAAATTATAAAATAATTGAATACCCATGATACAAATAATAAAAAATATCCTTACTAGGGTCAAAGGATAAATGAGTGAAGCCATTGCAAACAAAAAAAATAGAAAATATTTTAAAACCCATGGATAAACAGTAACCCCATTTTAATACCGAACCCTCATGATTAAAAATAGTGAGAAAACCATAAGAAGCTTCCAAAGTTGATTACAGACAACACTAGATGGAAAAAATGTCATTGCAAACAAAAAAATCCAAAAATTAGAATACCCATTTGAATACCAAACCCCAATAATTTCATGCAAACCGAAAATGAGAAGAGCCTTCCATTTACGACCACTCACAGCAATATATATTGCATGGGTAAACCATAGGACATAGACATAGAAAAAACCAAATAAATCCTCTTTTTTTCGAGCTAGAAAGATCATTGCCTTAGCAAGATAAGATATCCTTACTAGGGTCGAAGGATAAACGAGCGTAGCCACGAGCAGAAGGAGAAACTAGTGGAATCCTCACGACTACAACCAGACAAACAATAACCCCTTTTCATGACTACAAGCAGACAAAAAATTAAAAAACTAGAGAGACAATAGTGAATACCAAAAACCCATTTGAATACCGAAGCTTGAAGGCAGACAAGAAGACATAAAACCAGAAGAACATTGAATTTACGCCCTTGCAATGCTTTCTGTGGGCATAAATTCAATGTTCTTCTGGTTTTATGTCTTCTTGTCTGCCTTCAAGCTTTGGTATTCAAATGGGTTTTTGGTATTCACTATTGTCTCTCTAGTTTTTTAATTTCTCTTTCTTTTTGAGCTAGAAAGATCATTGCCTTAGCAAGATAAGAAATCCTTCCCAAGGTTGAAGGAAAAACAAGCAAAGCCAGCTTTGTCATCACGAAGGAGATACTAGCAAAGCCATCAGGAAGGAAAAACAAGTGGAGACCTAGCAAATGCATGTTTCTCAAGAGCGCCAAGGTGACCCAGTATGAGTGCCATATGCAATGAGCAAACGTGGAGAGCAGATTCAAAAATGGTGTGAAAGGGTTTGTTGAATGTGAAGGATGAGAGCATTGAATGCTCCATAGCTACGAAAAGGCAAGGCACGATAACCAGCGAAACAAGGTGGTAGTAGGAGTTAATGAGTCTAAAATTGGTGTAAATGCAACTGAACTTCCTCATTAATGCAGGAGTGTATGATGAAAAGGTGGCGAGCTGCTCAGGTGCCACACGACATCGCGAGCACAACTCACGATGCAAGTTCCCGCCACCAGTATATGTTGTGTCCAATCTTTAGTCAGCAGTAAAAAATGCCCAAAAATTGGACCTCGTCAAAGAAATGTGTCATCCACGTGGAAAATCGATGTCCACCGTGTCAAAACAAAATATTTAGGTTATCCACGTCACCGTCTATGTGGATAAGGCAAAAAAAATTTCATTCGGATGATGTGGCGCACCAGGTGGAGGGGGGAAGTTAGGGTGACCCACTATGGGGCCCTCTCCCTTAGAACAAAGTTCAAAGTTATTGTTTCTTTTATATTAATTATGTCTACTCCCTCAATTCAATACTTCACCATTATCACTACTTTGCCTTCAATAATAACGCTTTTGATTGTCATCAAATTTATAATGGGCTACATATGTTTGATTCTGTTTATTATTTTAACATAAATTCTAGTCATAGATAACAATGCTAAGTTCTTATTAGAAGATTTTGAAATGGAGTCTCCCGCTCCTCTTCCCGTCCATGCTCCTGGTTTGCAGGTTTCATCTGCTGGGTCATTAGTAGGGTTTTCCTCTACTGCTGGCGTGGCTGTGATTGTTGGTGAGCCATTTGTGGTTGTGGTCTTAGCTACTAAAGATTCAACTATGAATGATGCTATTATGGTGGGGAGCTTGCAGGGCCTTCCTATTTCTATCGTCGTTGGAGTGCCACTCGTGACTAAGACTTCGACTGTTTCTGCTGCCTCTTATGCAAATGCTTCTGGTCTGTAGGTTTCATCTATTTCTAGGTCATTAGCAGGGATTTCCTCTACTGCTGGCATGGCTGCGATTGTTGGTGAGCCATTTCCATCTTTGAATAAGGCTACATCTGTTGATGTTGCCTCTTATGTAAATGTAGTTGGTAAAGGTTCTCCTCGAAGGCGTGAGGAGTCTTCTCATGCTGGTGCTACTCTGGTTGCTAGGAGATTGGTTTCTCAGTCTAACTTGCCTCCCCCTATAGTGGTCTTAGGGGACGAGGTTTTAAAAAATGTGGACTATTTTTCTAAGCAAGGTTTGATCTGCATATTTGACCGATTGTGGCCTAAGCTTGGAGATTTAAACCTCTAGATTTCAGAGCATTATCGCCCTATCACAGAGGGGAAAATAGAAATTTACCCTTGTGCCAAGGGTTTCTTTGTAGTCATTTTTATTCAGTTTCTGATTAGAATGTTGTTTTGGATACTCAAGCTTGGTTCTGGGGCCAACATGCCCTCCTTCTCAAGCCTTGGGTTCCCTCTTTTAATCCTTTGACTGAATCCTTCAACAAAATGCTTATCTGGATTTGCCTCCTGAATCTTCCACTGCATTTTTGGTGTAAATCCTGTTATATGGGTATTGGTAATTCATTGGGTACTTTTATTATGGTAGATCAAGCGACTACCTTGTTTTCTCATACTACTTATGCTCGTGTTCTTGTAGATATGGATCTCTCTAAGCCTCTCCCTGCGGAGATTGTGCTGCAGGTTGCTGATAGTTCTTGGAGGCAGGTTTTAGACTATGAAGGTCTTCCCTTCTAGTGTCGTAGGTTCTTTGCTACAGGCCATCTGACTTATGGGTGCTCTCGTTTAAAGCTCCCTCATCCTTCCTCATGGTGGAAGAATGCTTCGCTTAATCTTCTCACAGTTGATGCTGTTGGGGATACTCCTAGTTCAGTGGAGGCTGATTCTTCCTCTAATGATGATGGGTCTGCCCCTATTGCTGGGGTGATTCCTGATTCGTTGATCCCTTTGGGTTCTGCTGCGGGGAGTACTGTTGTTCCTACTTCGGCAGTCCATTCTGGGGCTGTGGTTGTTGCTGATGTTTCTACTGTCGGGACTATTGTTGTGACTTCTACTGCTATTGGGGCTCTAATTTTTGGGGTTGTTATGTTGGCAGGGACCTCCCTTGATATTATTGTTGATGGGACTACTACATGGATCTCCCCTACTATAGGTGGTGCTTCTAGGTTTGTTGTAGGGTCCTTCCCTGCTATTGCTCTTGCTATTGGGACTGCTGTAGGGGTCTTGCCTGTGGATGTTGTTGTGACTTAGATTATTGTTGTAGGTACACAATTTGATGTGGGGGTTGGTGTTGTTGTGCCCCATGCTCTACCCCCTTCTGAGGATTCGGTGAGGATTTCACCTCCTTCATCCCCTATTTCTGCGGATGGAGATAATGACATTTTTTGGATTGTTGTCCAAAGGAGGAAGAGCAGTCTTCCCAAGTTTGTTTCTTAGACTCGCTCATGAGCCAAGGGTGTTCGACCTGCTAGGTCAAGTTTTTCTATTTTTAGGTTGTTATTCTGTAGCTTAGCCTTTTGGGCTTTGTTGTCCATCTATTGTTATAGCGCTATTTCTGGCCTATGTGTGGTTGTCTTTGCCCTCTGGCTTGTTTTGTAAAGGGACTTGCACTCTAGTTTGTAGCTTACCATAATAAAAAAGAATGCTAAGTTCTTAAGAGAAATGGAATTGAATTAGGAAAACAAATACTTTTTATTATGTTTAGAATGCTTTTCAAATAGCAAATATTTTGTTATTTCAGGTATAATTAATTATGTCCAAAGATATTTTGTATGAACCCCTTAACTTAAATTTGACAGCTATTTACATGTGATATAATTAATATTAAATAATAAACATAATATTTATATACAAATTTTTAAATCATAAAAATAGTGCTTACTATAAAAGATTGTAAGACTTTCCTTGAGTTTTTTTTTTTAATTTCTATAAATAGACAATCGGGTTGAGAAAAAAATATAACTCTACCTCTTTATTCCTTTTATTGTTTCCTCAACTCTACGATTTTCTTTTTTTTTTAATTTCAAATATTATTAAATTATTATTTTTATAGTTATTAAAATTTGAAGATAAAATTTAAAAGTAAATTAAAATATATTTATAGTTAAATAATATGGATGTTCAATTTTAGCCTCCTTTTCTAAAGTTCTAAAGTAAAATAAAATAACTTGAAACTATAATTCTTTGCATTTTTTAGATAGAGGTATTTAACATATCTATACTACTTTATGAATTGTTAAAGAGATTTCCATTTACATTTTGAATGTGCTTATGTTTATTTACATTGATCTCTATCATTAGAAATTGAACAAAAATATATTTAAAATATGCTTTTTAAAATTGTTATATTTTATTTCTTTAAATTTTAATGTCTTTATATTATTAAAGAGGTTTTTGTTGTTATAATAGTAGATATTACTATCTCGTAAGGATGCAATGTAGTGGTGAGTTCACTTGGTTGTTATGATCACCACCAGGGTTCAAACCCCTACTGGGCCAAAGAGCTCGAAGGCCATGGGCCTTCGTTGGGCCAACAAGATTGCAGGTTTGAACAAGGTGATAATGTTTTGGGAACTCAGGTCTCTAGTAGTAGTATTTGCAATAAAGCCATGGGAAGATATTCCCCGTAAGTGGTCTCTCTAGGTTCGAACCATGCTAAATACCCAAGTAACCCACATCAAAAAAAATTGTACATATTACTAAAAAATATTAATAGAAAGATACATATAGTTATCACTAAATAGCTAATAGGCACAAATATTTATAGATCTATTGATCAAGCACTACATTTTTCTAGAAATCACTTATTTTATGCAATGTTTTTCTGATGGGCAAATAAATAATTATGTTCATTGACCATTCAATGAAAACTAAAGTTGTTTTCTTTAATAGTAGGTGGACCTAAAATCATGGAAATCAATATAGATCACTCCTACAAAACCATGAATCAAATTGAACAACAATCATTCTCATATCACATTCATTATACACATGCAAGTTTATGACAAACAACTATAGCTATAAACCCAATTCAAAATTACAACTTCAGGTATGTCATTTTATTTTCCCATTGTTATAGGAATGGTATTATATTTTCACTGCAACTATTATTTATATCATATCTTGATCTCCCCCTTTACCTAACTGGCTCAAACTAAACTTCAATGGGGTGGCTAAAGTGAACTTGGGGATTGCAGGTGGTGGTGGGATTCTTAGGGATGGTAATCTGATTGTTGCTTGTGCTATCAACCTCAAGGTGCAAATGGATCACCATGCTAAATTTGTGACAAGCTATAATGCCTTGAAGTTGGCCCAACATATTACTACATATAAATCATCCTAGAAGGTAACTCCATGAACATAATAAACTACCTGGCTAAGAATTTACCAAACCTAGTTAGACTATTAGAAGTTTAATACATGACTCTCTTGATATTATAAATAATATGAGATGTGTTGAGACCATTCATGTGTTTATAGAAGCCAATAGGGTGGGGAACCTTCTTGCAAATTGGGGTTTAGGCAACATGGAGCCTCTAATTGGTCGAACAACTCATTTCCTAAGGAACTCATAATGTTATGTGATAATTATGTTAAAAATCATGTGAAATAGTGTACCTTGCGTGTCAGATTATTTTGTGCCAAGTAGATACTCAATGGAAAATTTAAGCATGAGGCTTAATGTTCTAACTATGATGACAAGTCTTGTGATAATTTAAGAACAATCAGTTCATCATGGGGGATTTTGGTAAGTTCTTCAACGCTAGGATTAGGGTTCTTACTTTAAAGGGTACTGTTGAGATTTGGTGGGGCTTGTCTATTGTTCAAACTCTATGATTTTTTTAATTTGTTTATTTTAAATATTATTAAATTATAATATTTTTACAGTTATTAAAATTTGAAGATAAAATTTAAAAGTAAATTTAAATATATTGATAGTTAAATAATATGGATGTTTAATTTTAGCCTCCTTCTAAAGTAAAATAAAATAACTTGAAACTATAATTCTTAAAACTTTGTTTAGATAGAGGTATTTAACATATCTATACTACTTTATGAATTGTTAGAGAGATTTCCATTTACATTTTCAATGTACTTATGTTTATTTACATTGAGCTCTATCATTATATAAATGATATTAACAAAAATATATTTAAAATATGCTTTTTAAAATTGTTATAATTTGTTAAATATTCAAAATTTAAAGTTTTTATATTATTAAAGAGATTTTTGTTGCTATAGTAGTAGATATTACTAAAAAAGTATTAATAGAAAGATGCATATAGGTATCACTAAATATTTAATAAGCACAAATATTTATAGGTCTACTGATTAAGCACTATATTTTTCTAGAAATCAATTATTTTATGCAGTGTTTATCTAATAGGCCTATACATAATTATGTTCATTGACCATTCAATGAAAACTATAGTTGTTTTCTCTAATAGTAGGTGGACCTAAAACTGTGGAAATCAATATAGACCACTCCTACAAAACTATTAATCAAACTGAACAACTAATTTTTTACACTCAATCATTCTCATATCACATTCATTATACACATGCATGTTTATGGCAAACAACTATAGCTATAAACCCCAATTAAAAATTACAACTTAAGGTATGCCATTTTATTTTCCCATTGTTATAGGAATGGTATTATATTTTCACTACAACTATTAAATATCATATCTTGGCCTCCCCCTTTACCTAATTTTCTCAAACTAAAATTCAATGGAGTAGCTAAAGGGTACTAGGGGCCTACGGGTGGTGGTGGGATTCTTAGGGATGCTAGAGGTAATATGATTGTTGCTTGTGCTATCAACCTTAGGGTGCAAAGGGATCACCATACTAAAGAAGAAACACTTATAATGATGCACATAATATCATCCTGGAAGGTAACTCCATGGACATAATAATAAACTTCCTGACTAAGAAAACCAAACCTAGTTGGACTATTGAAAGTCTAATACATGAGTCTCTTGAAATTATAAATAATATGAGATGTGTTGAGACCATTCATGTGTTTAGGGAAGCCAATAGTGTGGCAGAACTTCTTGCAAATTGGGGTTTAGGCATCATGGAGCCTCTAATTGGTCAAACAACTCATTTCCCAAGGAACTCATAATGGTTTTTGATAATTATGTTAAAAATCATGTGAAATAACATACCCTATGCACCAAATTCATTTGTACCAAGTGGATACTCGATGGAAAATTTAAGCATGATGACAAGTCTTGTCATAATTAAGAACAATCAATTCATCATGGGGACTTATGGTAAGTTCTTTGACGCTAGGATTTTGGTTCTTACTTTGAAGGGTACTATTGAGATTTGGTGGGGCTCGTCTATTGTTCAAATTCTAGATTCTAGAAGTGAAAAAGGGAAGATGGGTGGAGCCTTAAATAGGGTGCAACCCGTGAGCTGCAACAAATAGAAACAAGATGCCAAAGTTTGGAGGATATTGATGAAGGGTGGATTCACTCCCTTTATGGAGAAATTGGAAGGATATCATACATCCATGGCTACAGAATTTACTAAAGGATTAGAAAATAGAAAGGTGAGGATGCAAGGCTTGGAATTTGAGGTGTTATAGGATTTAGTGATAGAAGTCACTATGTTATCCATAGAGAGAGAATTTTATTTTAAGGATAGCCATTTGGGAGAGGAGGCCATGGCCACTTTCTTGAATTCATATTACAAACCCATGAAACTCCACTCTGGGTATTCTTGAATCTCTCTCAAAGCTCCATGGGATGAAGTCAACCTCTACAACATGAGTTAGATATCACTAGAAGGCCACTTCAAATCCATCTATTCATACTATGTTGTGTTGTTAAATCATTTTAGTAGAAAGAAGTTTGTGTCTTTTTCATTTTATCATATTTTATCTCTAGAATCCTCCATTACAAACTACACAAAAGCTCTCGACATGATTCCCCTACACACATGCTAATTGTCAACCATATTAAAAAGTTGAACCTAATAGTATCTCATCGTATCCATAAAAAGAAAGAAAATAAGACTAAGAGAATGGTGGATTACTCTGACTCTAGGTCTAAGGATTTTGTTGATAAGTGATGTGAATAGTAAGAAACACCTCCAAGAATGCCAAGAGCTTGATGATAGCTTCTTTCTAGCCAAGATTGAAGTCATTGATACTCTGAAGAAAATATAGCTCATGTTCTGGTGTTCCTCTTTGTTAGCTATGTTTTATGTTTTAATATTTTTCTATTGTTGTTTTTCTATGGCTTAGCTATTATTTCTCTGACGTTTTAAATATTGTACATGGTTTTAGGATCCCTTCATGATTCATTAACATTTTGACTATTGTATAATGTTTTGTCATCCTCTTCTAGAATTGCACCTTTAAAATCTTAAAGGATAAAAATGAGGTCGTATAAAATAGACAAAAATGGCCTCATTTGTACATTCAAAGTAGGGTTTGTTATGTGTATATTTCATCAATAGCTTTCCACGTCAATAAATTGATTATTATACATTTCAAATGCCTTTCTCTAATATCACTAATGCATATTTATTATTATACTAATATCACTAATACATATTTGTTGTTTTGCTAGTTTAGTTTTTTGTTTCAACATTGTATAAATTAGTAGTTGTATGCCTGATTGAAGGTTTCTTTAGGTATTGGTTCTTGAACATTCTCATTTTTACTAATTGAGACACTAATTTGGTTAGCAATAATGATGCCTTCAAGTACTATGATGATTGGGCATTGATTACAAAAGAGGTCTAAATTCATATGTATAAATTATATAGTATTCATTCTTATTAATAAACCTTATTGTTGCTAGTAATTTATTGTTAGAATAGATTATAAACTATTTTTTGTGAAACATTTTTTTAGATTTTAGTAGGGACTAGAGTTGGAGAGATATAACACAACTCTTGTTTTGAATAGAGAACATTTCCTTCTTAAAATTAAGAGAATATAATTTTTTGTTGAAATTTTAGAAAACAATAATCCATTGTTCCAAAATTGTAAATATTTTTTAAGACCGCCAAATATAATTATGTGTGTTTGAAAATTCTATATATGGTCAATAATACCAACAAGAAAGACTATGCTCTTTGAACTAGCACTACTCAAATATTCATGTTTATTCTTAAAAAGTTAATAAATCTTTTTAAGAACTACTAAAATTATCAATTTACATAAATCGATTTATGGTGTCAGTGTTCCTACCCTTACAATTCAAAGGGACCAAAAGGAAAAACTCTCTCACATTTTAGTATATAATTGTGTAGTGGTGAAATTAGTATACTCATGTTATTTTAAATTTAGTTTTGTGTCTACTTTCGTGGAATATTATAATGCAATAACATATTAATAAATGCTATAATTTTGTTCTTATTTTAGATTGTGCTAATCTATATCTACCTTCATTTACTCATTGTTTTAAATATATCCTCATACATTGACTAGCTACTCATCATTATTGCACATTTATTCATACATACTTCCATATATTTGTTCCTTTCTTTGAAATTGTCATTTTAGCCCCAATGTTTAGTTTTTAGTGGATTAAGATTGACATGATTCAATCTTATGGTGTACAAGAATGAACTTCAAATTTTAATTTTTAAATTTAAATTGTAAGTTTCCTACCCCCTTCTACTAGCCATTATGAATCAACTCAATGCATATTTGTATGACATGTTATTATGTTATGGTATTTAAAGATATTTAATGTGCACTTAATTTCATATAGGAACTTATAACAATTAGAACACACTTCAATTTTTAAATGGAATCAAATAATAAAATTTACTATTATCATCATCAAGGCCACCTGAATGTTTGTGTATACTATCTTCAATATTTCTCATTATCATTAACTCAACCCACCAAAGGGGTTTCATGTAATGCCCATCATGTAACCCTAGAGAGTTAAGTTAATTGAACAAGAAAATGCGGAAATATATTTTTTTGAACAATTGCATGCAATAATCACTAGATCAATAATAAAAATAACAACATCAATTAACATCTCTAGGGACATAACTGCATCAGTATAACATAGATCTTTAACAACATATTACATCATACATGCCATAAACAAATTTGATACATCAAGAGAAGAATACATCTTTCATTTTCAAGATAAGTACAAGAACAAATGAGATCAAATACAGAACTTACATAATTACAAGGCTTCTTGACTGATTACATCAAATTACATTACGAATCAAGTCTATACAATTCTGGAAGCATAAATTAGATCTTCAAATGCAACTACAGATCTGGAACTGGAAAGAACACATTTGCCGCATAGACGAACCAGGATACCAAGGAAAACTAATGGATTAAGCTCTTCCACCTAACCATGTGGAACCCTAAGGTCCACCCCCTGAGCTAGGAGATAACAATGAGGTCCCATGACACAACAAAGGTAGAAGGACTAACTGAAGATGAGAATACCATAGGTTTCACATGCGAACAACACTGAACACAACAATCAACATCTAGAGGCAAAAGAACAGGGCAAGCTGGAGTGTAGAAGGAAGATGTGTCATCACATGGCTCTACATGGTTTACCCTGACGGTCTCTCTCTAGATGTCGGCCCCCATCTATAGTTACCCTAACAGCCTCTCTCTAGGCACCAGCCCCATAGGTCACACATGTGGAAACCATCCCTCTCATCCCACCCTTAGCCTAAACTAGCACTATAGGTGTGGGGAAGGACATCTATTTATCTTAATTAACGTGAATTTCTACCCCTTCCCCCTAGGTTAATTATTATGTTTTCACTTGTTAAACACCTCCAATGGGTTACCCAGACTGCCACTTTGGGTGCCAGCCCCACATCGGAAGCCACTCCCCTACCTACACTCAGTTGACCCAACCCAATCAAGCACTAACACAGGGACACACATGGAAAACCTCTAATTCTTATGGCAAGCCAATATATACACGGGGCATGCAATAGTCTAAATTTAATGAACCAAAAACCAATTTCCTCTCCCAAGAATGCAAGTACTCAGAGCCATAAAAAGTCCAAGGTAATCAAGCCTCTAGAAAGGTAACACAACCCATAGAAACCATGAAAGAGGAAGACCAAAGTCCCTTAACCTGACTCTTTGACAGACCCCGACATTCATAACATACAAGTAAAACCAACAATTTCAAGGCAATCTCCACAGATAAACAGTAAATCAAAAGAATCATTTACTCACTTCCATACTGTTAACTAACTAGAAGACAAAGATGAACATCTTCTTTAATGCAATGTTTAACACCTACTATCAGGTCGAGTAATTCTATCTAACAAGGTAACTAACTAGCTTAAGAACTACAAATTCCTTATTCCATAACAAATATAATTTATAAAAACCCTAATCTCTTACCTTTAAAACATCATGACTTCAAGAACTAAATGAAGATCTAAGTATTGTATTAGAAAGAAAAATAATTTCTTATCGAATAGGTTACTCAACTATGAAAACTTAAATTTCACCTTAAAACTACATAATTAAAGAGAATTTATCTAGCTTCCTTCTTGGTTAACCTAGATAGTTACAACCTTTACTCAAATCTAAAATAGATACATTTAAAATTCTATAGCCCACCGATAATATACTAAGTTTATTCACTATTGATTTACAACTGCTATTCAAAAGAGGTAATACTGATATTATTATTAATAAAACTACCCATGCATACAATTAACTTCTAATTTATACTATAAACCTCTACCTACCAATGAATTGTTTTAAACTAATGCAAGTTCTCTTCCAGTTAGATTTAATTAGCATTGTTTAACTAACTATAACTAAAATATACTATAATCATCTACATATGGAAATGTATGCATACATATCTAATTACATTTCAATCACATTCTAATTTAAAAATCTAACAACTAGAATCCCAATTAAGAACTACCAGATCTGAAACAAATTGGAAGCAAAGAAAATCGATCCTATGAGAAATTAAACAAAAGACTTATATAATGCTTCAATCTTCAAAAACAAAAATAAATGACCCATATACACAGGTCTCAAGGCAAAGTTGTGAAGAACAGAGTTTGTGGAATGAATCGTACAGTGGCATGCTTTGGTAGAGGAGAACTGATCTGATTGCCTTGGCAAAAATTGACCCAAAAGAATAGTTTCAATCTTCATTTTCAGGTAATCAATTAAAATGAAACAAGGTTTAGAAAGGGTTGTACGGTGGTGCCTTTGGGAGAGAAGGAAGTTGAAAAAGATTGCATTGGATGGATCACCCCATAAAACAGTCAAAAAGCTTCATTTTATGGAAAAATTGTGAGAGATTAAGGTTAGATAAAACCGTACGGTAGCTGCCATCAAGCTTGCATAGGTTAATAAAAATTTGATGGGATGTTTTGAACCAGGTTTGGGGTAGGAAGCTGACAGCACTCTACCAAACAATCACAACCTAGAGCTTCCTACACAAAGGTAAATATTACAAGATTCTACCAGAGCAAGAGATTTGGTTTTCATTAAAAATTTCCTATTTAAGATTAGTAATTTACTACAAAGGAGCACACAAATAACCGGTGAACCCAAAGCATAAATTTGTGTGATCTATATCTATGGCATAGAATACAATTTGTTGGTGCACAGGAATCAAATGATGACAGGAAGACAATGAATTCCTACAAGAATTGCTTGGCATCGACCTATGCCTATCGGCTACCAAATCTGAAGATCGTATAAAAATCCATCCAGATTGAAGAAGCTATAACATCTTATCAATGTGATTCAAGATGAAAGGAAAATAATATAGAATTTGACAGTTCAAGAAGTTGAATAAACTCCAATAGGCAAGCATGCCCAATGCACCAAAAGACACGACATTCCAGGGAGTGCAAAGATCGCACGATGCTAATGGAGGCGCTCGATGATGAAATGTGAGAGTAAAAGGATAGGCACTAGGGTTTCGATTGAATTAAATTGATTTAACACAATGATCAAATAAATTTATGAGATTGGAATGATATGCTCATGGAGATGACCTACCTTACAATTATGTGAAAATGGTCGGGGAGAAAAATACATTCAAACACACCCAGAAAGCAGGGAACGATCATGCTACAAGGGAAAATCTAAATTCTTGAACAAGCAAGAATACAGAAATACAAAAATCTCACACACAGAGAGCAAAATAAACATACCCAAATTACTATCTTCAAACCTCAAAAACCTCTCACGTTAAAATTCCTCCCTCCTTTCTTCCAATTTCTCCCCCCCCCTCTCACAACAATCCTCCTTCCCCAAATAACTCCCCAAAAATTACAAAAATAGACAATTCAATTAATTTCCCACTCCCCATGACCATTACAGAGAATCCACTATCTTATCATTCAAGATTTAAAAGTCATAAATTTCTTCTTCCCCAGAGATTCTCTAATAAGGGAAATATAATGCGACAAATCATACTACAATAAAATATTAAATAATAATATATTTCAAGCATGACCATATACTAAATAAATCAACTAATTTATTATTAATTACTCAAGATCATTTTTCATTATTACTACTTATTAATTTATTTTTTTTTAAAAGATATTTATTCAATATTCTCCAAGCTTTACATTATTTATTAAAAAATTAAATAAATACTATTATACCAAAAAATATTATTATTATTGTTACTATAACAATTAATGCATTTCCAACAATACACAAAAACTATTAACCAAAAAATCAAACAATAACAACTGCATACCACATGATGACCAATACCTGAGGCCAGTACCACTAAGTGATATCAAGACCCACAACTACAAACTAAAAGCAAGGACTGACCCAGGGAACCCCATGCTATCTCATATCCACATTATTCATTGGCATACGGGCACACTCAGAATTGCTAAGTCAGGTGGAGTCGATGCTCGGTACCTACAACCTGCATCAAAACAAGATGTTGCAAACAAGCATATCCATATATAACAAACACACAGAGTCAGGGAGTCTCAGCATAGTAGGGTGCTCGTATTGAGTAGTACTACACTGTCGCTGCTCAGAAAGCATGACAATAAACATAAACAACTCTAAAAATTAGATATACATAGAGCATGATAACATCTAACCATTAATTGATCATGTCAAACACATCATAAATTACCAAAAATGACATCATAATGATCATCACAAATGTCAACAATCACATCAATAAACCATAATCCAAATGAGCATAACAAGCATAAACAATAAGTCTATCCTCCACATGTCTCAAAAATGTCTAAGAGCAACTGAAGTACTATCAATTGTTAAAAGCCAAAATAAGGGGCATTACATTTCACCTATGAGAACCCATTCAACTATATAGAGTTTGCAAACTCCTAAATAGTGCTCTTAGACACTTCCTTAACAAGCTTAGTCATTAATAAGGTAGATATTAACAAAATTTATAGTGCACATTCTATTAGATTGTTCCAAAATGTCATTCAGGTGGATACCTGGGCACACTAAAAATGTGGTATCAAATCTAAGCAAGTGGAATCTGCAGTCTAATTTAATAGTTTGTGTATGTGTAAAGTTTGTGTTTGATAGACTATGGTGGTAAAAGTTAGTGCATTTCACTACATTGAGGAATTATCTTTTCTAGTTTTTGTAGTAGTTTTGTATGTGGTTTGTGTGGAGAAGATTGTCATTGATGTCAAGATTATGGTGTGTTAGTGAGCTTGGTGAGTTTGCATTGATATGGATATTCTTCATGTTCATGTGTTCATTTCTTGTCATCATGTTTCAGGGTGTTATGGAATGACAAGGAAGAGGTTCATGTGTATGTGTTCATCATGATTTGTATTAGGACATCAGGATATCATGGTTTATATCAAGACTTCTAACTGATTGATAATTTAGTACTTCATGCTTGGAGTAAGTTCATGCTTGGAATTGCTCATGGGCCCACCTTGATGTCTTTGATGGATTTGACAATGTGTTGTTGTAAATCAAAGTGACTCATGCTCAGGTTCAAGAAGTTTCAATCTTAGTAATAGTGATGTTTGACAAGAGCAAAAGGATCTCATGAGACAATGCAAAAGAATCTTTAGATGGTCCATTGATGACAAAGGCATGTGATTTGATTTGGTCTTGTAGAGAGACATGTGACAGAGACATTAAACCTGTGATGAGGCTCATCATGTTGTTTGTTTTTTTATCTTTGATGAATGCTTGCCTTCATTAATCTTCTTTGGAACAATTGATATAGGTTGATCTAAAGTCCTAAAGAAGTTTGCTGAATTCTAAGGTTTGTTCTTTAAGTTTGTGTTATGTTTAGAATCTTTGAGATCTTTTGAGAGTCCTAGCTCTTTGTTCAGAAATTTACCTTTCTACAGTCTTGAAACTAGGGCTTGGCTAATTTTATGTTGTTAAGGGTTTGTTACAAATGCTTCCCCTAGCTTCTAAACCATAAATCTTGGCCTAAGACTCCAAAGCCTCAAACCATCATAGGCCTTCATACCTTGTTAATGTAAATTTCCTCTGATTCTACTAGGGTTTCTTCTTGTCACTTGTATAAAGCCTTTAAACCCTAGAAAACTATGTTTAAACCCTAACATGTTCTTAATGAGCACTAAGTCTTTAAATCCTCTCTAAGCATGTCATCCTTTATAAGTTCTTTTTTTCTATTTTTAAGTTGACCCCTTATCATAGGTTAACCTGCTTAAAGGTTACTCGTTGAAGGTTTGTCATAACATGTATTTAACTAGGCCCCTTCATATAAGACCAGTTACTTCGGTTGTCTTCTTTGGATTGAGCCCACTCAAAAGGATCAATGGTAGGGTTTCAAAGTTGTAAAGGCACCTTACTATGATCGAAGGTCAGAATTTAAAGAAAGTTTAAATTGTACCGACTATCTTCCTTTTTTAAAATTTGACAGGTGGTTACAAACGAAGCTCTCTAACTGCTTAAACAGTTGTCTCTCCAAACTGATATAGCCAGGAAATTTGATATAATGATGTTTGAGTTGTTTGTGAGTGAACTAATGAATACATTGGGCTCTAAAGGAAAATCTCTTTGGAAGATCATGTGAGATTTGTAATTATAGAGCTTGTAAGATTGGATTTAAAGGTTTGGAGTTACAATATGATTGAGGGTTTTTTAATCATCTCCAAAAGGAAAACCTGTATGTAGCAGAATGTTCTCATGACTGTAGCAGAGAAAGATGGGTTTGCAGATGTGACTTCTATAAGGTATGACAAAGACAAACATGTATATTTCAATAAATCTTGAAGATATGGATCTTAATAGGGTTTTAGTTTATATGCATCAAAGAAGCGTCATGAGAGTGTGATTATGATCCTTGTGTAAATGGTTTCAAAAAGATTAGACTCATGTTATATAGTCACTATATGTTATTTGTGAGGTTTTGTTTTATTTGAAAAGATCATATTGATTGAAGACATTAAGAAGTGTGAAGTGATGAAATGACTTGCAGAGGAGCTTGATGTGTTTTGCAGTGAAGTGATGTGTTTTGCAGTGAAGTGATATGTTTTTAACAATCTGATCACTGATTTTGTTGAAGGTCACTAAGTTTGTCTAAGGGGAATCTTGTAAAGAGAATATTTATTTCATGATAGGAATCTTGATTCAGAAGGAATACTTGTAGACAAAGCATTGGAGTTGTACGTTGTTGATGAACATAGTAACAGGGTAACCCTTTGATTTGGTTGTTTCTATTTATGTCATTGAATCTGCCAATGAGGCACTTGTATTAGCCAGTGAGGCACTTATATTAGCCATTGAGGCACAAATAGCCATTGAGGCACAGAAATCTAGTGAGGCACAAATAGCCAATGAGCCACAAATAGCCAGTGAACCACAAATAGCCAGTGAGGCACAAAAAGCTAGTGAGGCACATATAGCCAGTGAGGCATCTATAATTGCTAGTGAAGCACATTTTGAATAAGCCAGTGATGCATTTACTGAGTGGTTTTTCTACCCCATGAAGGTTTTCCACTCTTGAAATTATTCTCTTATGGTCTCTTTGTTGCATGGTTTACTTGTTCATAATTCTTGTATGTTTAGTTCCTTGATTCACAGTCTCTTGTGTTAATAAATCTTTAATCAACAATTTCTTTCTATTTTAAAGTCTGTGATAAAAGTAAACAAAGTGTTTTTGTCTATAATACTAATTCACCCCCCCCCCCTCTCAGTGTTGTCAAGTACTCCAATAGTTTGTACATCTTCAGTTAAAGTATGATATTGATAATTTGGTTCACAAAGTGATCATGGATTGACATTGTGTGTTGTTGGAATTGTTTCTACTTGTAGAGGGTTTATTTTTTGTTTGTGCCAAAGATGAGAATTTGTGAGGTGTTTAGTAATAGTTCTAAAGATTTATGGTGTACCATGTAGAGATTCTCCATAGTTGGACTGTTGTAACTTGTAAGTTTGCAATATTTAGTCAACGACATGTTTCATGTGGTTTTGTGCTTTACACCAACTTGAGGATGATGTGGAACATGTGAGGAGCTTGAGGATGATATAAATAAGAGGTTTTGAATTGGTACAAAGAAATAAAAGAAGACAAGGATGTAATATGAGTGTAGAACATAAGTTCAACAATGAGGTGGTGAGATCAAAGAGAGACGAAGAGTTTGGTTACTAGTAGTATGATGTGGGATATACTATGAAGATAACCAATGTGCCGTCTAGGATTTTTTTCTAGTGGTGAGAATCAAATGTAATTGTTTTGAGTCATTGTGTAGCCATTGCGATAAATCTATGGTAGAATCTTGAGGTTATATTGTATTAGAAATCATTTTGTGGTCACTAGGAGAAAGTTTGGAAGTGGTGTTCCATAGTTAGTTTCATTTTATAATCTTGATAATCTTATGTAAACAATCGGTTGTGGCCTAGCATGTAAGATGGCCCATTGCGGTAACTTGTGGTCATTATTTAGTTAATATTTTACGAGTTGTCTATTCATGAATATGTGGTATTATTTTGTGAGTTATTAGGTGTTGTAGTAACTTATAGTTGAGGTATTATTATGGGTTACACATTTGGTTAGTCCTTTCTTGGACCCTCCTACCATGATTGCATCATTTGGTACACATGGATTTTAGATCAAGGGAGTAGGACTAGTGTGGATGTGATCACACCTAGTCGCATTTTGAGCATGAGAGTTTGATAGAGCATAAGGTATAGTGGTGGTGTCCCATAGGAATAAGAAGTTGTGGAAATTAGTAAAGGAAGGTGTAATTCATCCTTTGCAAGAATTAAACAAAGTTTAGATTTGTAGAAGTCCATAGTGTTTATAAACATAGTGTCACTTGTGAGGCAACTTATAAAGGGGTAATTATTAATAGATTATTGACCCAAAGATGTTTCCAAGTAGAAGGAAAGGTATGATCAATGTTGCAAGTAAAATGGAGGAGATGTATGATATGTTAAAAGCTATGTAGAACTAGATGGATAGGCTAGAGCAAGACTCCTAAAGGAATCCTAAACCTAGGGCTATGGCTAGTGATGAAGAGTAGGAGAAAGATCATATGGAATCAAGGGGAAGATAAGTGGGGGTAAGTGCAAGAAGATGAGATCACCTTTTGGCCAGAAAGTGGAAGTGTTTTTCCTGTTTTTCAAATTTTGTCATAATTGGAGTGACAATTTGAAGCACTTGCACATAAAATATTAAGATGATGTAAAAATAAGAAATGTAGGATTTTGTTTCTAGTTTTCAAATATGTAATTTTTCTAATACCCAAATGATGAAAGTTGGTTTTTATTGGATGTACAAAAAGTGGCTTTTAAAAAGTCCCCTGTTTTTTGCCAAAGCATGCATGTGTATGGCCAGAATAATTTGACCTAAATGAAGGTATTTTTATAATTCCTTTTGTGGAAAGATGCATAGGATGTTGAATTTTGGTAAGGATTTTTTTGTAATTTTTTGATAAATATTTTTTATTAATTTTTTAATGGCCCTAATTAGTGTTTTTTAAAACCCCTTGTGTATGGCCAACATAGTTTGAGCTAAACTAATCAATTCACTAAATTTTTTTTCATCATGTAGAGAATGATATCTAGATTGATTAGACATAGTTTTTTTCAAGAAACTTTCAAAATAAAAAGTTATTAAAAAATAGTAACATATGTTATTTCAAGTTTATGAGTCTGTTTGTTTAGAAAATAATTAATAAATAGAAAATTATGTCCAATAGTAAAAAAACTACATATTTGAAAACTAGACTTTCAGATCTATGGACAAGGAAGAAAGGATGCTAAAGGCCATAATTGGCATTGACAAGAGGACTAGAGTTGACATTTTGAACTAATTTGGGAACTTGGATTGTGAGGCATTGATTAACAAGATCACTTATCTAAAGGATAATTTTGAGTATGAGGACACTATGAACCAAAATTGGGTGAAATTTTCCAATACCAAGATGAAAGGTCATGTAGTGATATGGTGGAACAAACTCCAAATAGACTGGGACAAAAAGGGGAAGCCTTGCATTGCAAACCAGGACAAGATTGTGGAAAAGTTGAAATCCTTGAGCTCATTTAAGTAAATTACTAGTTGGAACTGTTAAAGGAGATGCATAATTTGTAGGAAGGAGATATGACTATGAAGGAGTACACTGAGGAATGCTCTAGACTAATAAGTAGATGAAGGCATCATGAGGAAGGGGCTAAGAAAGCACCAAATATGTTAATGGATTAAGTGAATCCATTTAATGGGAATTGGCTATGTGGAATATCCAGATAGTTTAGGATGCCTACTAGTTGGCTCTCACTACAAAGAAGAAACTTAATTGAAAGAAAGAGGAAAAAAACCACTAGAGAGGAAGAGAAGACAAGAACTAGAGCAATAATATGAAATACAACAATATGGGAATAACTCCAAGTGGTCAAGGGAGAGGTAACCTATTATGCAACATTTTCTCCAAAATGGAAAAGAAAGATATTTATGAATAACCCTCTAAAATTATAAGAGGATAAAGTTTATTTACCCTTTAAATTAAAATGGAGATGGAAAATAAAGGATATTATGATCCTTTTGTTAAAATGGGGATAAATAAATAATAATTATGAAAAACCCCTTTTAAAAGGGAGGAATTATTATGTTTTTAAACCATTATTAATGACAACCTTTGTGAAAAGGTGTGATGGTTTAGAAATCACCCTTAAAAGGTTATATAAGGCATTTGTGTGAGACTTGAAATCAGCATGGAGAACACTCAAGGAAGATAAGGAAAGAAAGGCAAGAAATCATTAAGGAGAAGGATTGTAGATTTGAAAGAGGAAAGTATACAAGAAAAGTATATACGAGAAAGTATACAGGAATCAAAGGACACAAAGGAGTGAGGATTGGCTGGGCACTTAGTATTTCGAGAAGGGGCACATGTAGAGTGTATCCAATGTGGGGTACAACCTACACCCGAGAGTGTCCTAATTAGGGTTGTGTTTGTTTTATGCTGTGAGGCATGGTTGATTCTATGTAAGAACTAGTTCTTGTAGGGGTGGTTCTTTGTTAGGAATAGCCGGGACCTGTGATCAGTCCTCTGAGTGTCGTATAACATCTCAATGCTTCATAGATAAGTGATATATACATTTATTTGCAAGAAATGTTACAAATGTTGCATCGATTAAATTATTGTTGCAAATTGATGTTATTAAAATTTATTGATTTGAAATATTTAGCTGTACAATGTCATTTACTATGTTTTAACGTTTAGTCAATATATGGAAAATAGATTAATTTATTTATATTTCAAATAGTTTACCTTAAAGTACATTAAATATTATATGAGGACTTTATAGTTGTTAAGAAAATAATAACTTTCTGATAAATGAATGTTACTTGGGTGAAAAGGAGATCACATAACCAATATTGTGGTGAAAGAAAGGGCTGAGGCTCCCACCACGAAGAGAAAGAAGATGATACAGCCTATCACAGAAATAGAAAAGATGACTATAGAAGCTACCACAAAGGTAGAGAGGATGATGGAAGCAACCACAAAGATGAAAGAGTAGAAGATTGTCATCAAAGAGAGGCTCACAGGGAGCATGAGGATATACTTAACAAGGTAGAGGAGGATATGAGAGGAAAAGTAAAAAATACTTTATGAGATCATATTTTAGGTGTGGCGAAGGACACAAATCATTCAAGTTCTAAGGAAAGAGGGTAGAGGGAACAAAGAATGAGTTTGTTCATGACTAGATGTAAGGCAAGTATTAAATGCTATGAGGTGGTGGTGGATGTGGTAGCACAAATAACTTGGTGTATGTGGAGATGGTTGACAAGTTGGGGCTGAGAAGGATGAAACATCCAAGCCAATACTAGATAGGTTGTTTGCATCAAGTATATTAGATTTGGTGGACGAAAAATGTTAGGTGAGGTTCAACATAGGGGTGTACCATGATGAGGTGTTGTGTGACATTGCACCAATGGATGTGTGTTATCTTCTATTGGGAAGATCATGGCAATTTGACAATGATGTATGATGGGAGAGTTAACACATACATGATTTGGAAGGAAGGAGAAAAGCATAAGTTAATGACACTGAGGGTATGTGAAGGATAGTTTTAGAACAATGCTGGTGTGTACATTGGGGAGTGATAGTATGAATTGATTTTGAGATGTGTTACATTACTGGAAAGGGTGGCAACACAACAAATACAAAATAAGTATTACATAGAAGAGGTTATGAGAATGTGGATTGTGAAAAGGAGACTATCTAGAGGATGAGACAAATGAATAAAAGGATGAGGAGTTGTATTGAGAAAAATGTGAATAAGGAAGTCATAATAGAAGAGTATGTGCTGGCCAGAAAAGAGGCTAATAAATGTGATGGATTGTTTGTGGACAAAGGCAAGTTGACTATGATTCAATAGAGCCCAATGATGAATAATGTAGAGGATGATTGGTGGAACAACTATTCTAGCGAAGAATAGATTTTAGTTTCCTTATTTGAGAGATTCAGGGGGGCTAATAAGTTTCTATGCAAATTTTCTAAATACCTAGTATGCTCTTCTCTTGCATCTTCAGACGATCTGGAGAATCACAAAAGTTTGAAAGAAAAATTTTAGACATCTGGGGTTTTGTACTTGTATATTTGAAATCTAGGTTTTTGCAGCATTCTGGTAATCCTGGGAGTTTTTTTATTTATTCCATAGTGGGGTAAGTGCAAAAAGATGGGGGGCCAAAAAGGGGTCTTAAGTGGCCACTTTTTTTTTTCTGAAATCAGGAAATGCTGGCCTTGGATGAGAAATTGAGCATAGTTACACTCAAAATTTGGAGATGCAACCAAAACAATGTTTGTAGTACTGAGTCTACTTTCTAAACTACTATTTTTTTTAAAAATGGTATAGATTAAGGGGTTCAAAAGAGGGAGCCACAGAAATTGGTGTTGTTTCTGTCAAAAAAACATAACATAGCATGTTTTGTGGCTCCCTCAAAAGGTCAACTTTTTATTGGTATTTTTAAAATTTCTTTGGTGAGAAATTAGCTAACAGCATGTAGTTTATGCCCAATTTTTCTGATAATTTTTTGATGAATATTTGATTTTTTACAAATTTTCAAAGTGGACACATCCTAAAAAATAAAATTTTGGCCGTGCTACCCCTATAAATTTTGAAAACTAATTGAAAATCATTTTTTTCTTTTTTTAATATGTTTAGAATGGATTCTAGTTTCTAAATATGTAATTTTTTTAAATTTCAATGAATAGTTAATTTACAATACAAAAAAGACCAAATAGTGGTTTTTGCCCAAAAACGGACACACAAACAAAAGAAATTAAAGATGAAAGGCTTAACATTGTCAAAATGTGAAAAAAACCACATCGTCAAATAGCTAAGAAAAATCCTAACATTACCGAGGTGTTCGATTTGTTCGACCTTGAAACACATGCAAATTTGAGGGTTAGCACGAACGAAATTATGTGAAATCCTATAGAATATGGAAAAACACGTCTCTAGACATTGGGAAGGCACTCCAAGCCTTTGGGTTGGAAATCCAAAGCAAATTTGAAGCCCAAGGCTAGGTTTTCCCAAAGCAAAACATAATGCGAGCACGTTATAATGCCCTCGCATTATGTTCAACTTTGCATTTTTCCTTTTCTACAGAAGTTTGTGCACTGTTTGTCATGTTTGCAATAACGCGAGCGTGTTATAACGTGCTTGCGTTATGTCCACCTTGAATTTTCTTATGTTCAAGGTTATTAATCATGTATGTATATATGTATGTATGTATCTATGTATGCCTATATGTATGTATGTATAGTGTCAAGGGTAGAGGAGGGTAGAGATGGGAGCGAGCCAGATAGGGGAGGAGAGGGGTGGATAAGGATTGAGTGATTAAGGTTTAAGGTTGAGGGTTTAGGGTTTAGGGATAGGATTTAGAGTTTAGGGATAAGGGATTAGAGTTTAGGTCCTTGAGGGATTAGGGTTTAGGGTTGAGGCTTTAGGGATAGCATTTAGGGTTGAGGGTCGAGGGATTAGGGTTAAGGTAGAGTGTTGAGGGTAGAGGGATTAGGGATAGGGTTTAGGGTTGAAATTTTAGGGTTGAGGGATTAGGGTTTAAGGTATAGTTTTGAGGGTTGAGGGTTTAGGGATAGGGTTTAGGATTTAAGGTTTAAGTGTTGAGGGTTGATGATTTAGGGATAGGGTTTATGGTCTAGGGATAAGGGATTAAGGTTTAGGGTTTAGGGATTAGGGTACCATAAATTATAATTAGGGATTAGGGTTTAGGGTTTAGGGTTAAGGGATTAGGGTTTAGGCTTTAGGGATGTACAATTAAGGGGTACCATAAATAAATTGGAATTTAGGAAGGGTTGGGAAAATTTTGTGAATCATAATGGGCTAGAGATTAGAGATTTTGTTGTGTTCAAGTACATATCCAAGTCATAATTTAAGGTTAAGATATTTCAAAGAACAGGGTGTGTGAAAAACATCAATGCTCTTCGGCTTATGAATACCAACATTGATACAGATAAAAGATGCCCTTCTTCTAATAGAGTATGTAGTTCAAGTCAACCGATGGGCAGCAAGTTGTCGAATGAGTTGGTTTAATGGGCGTGCCTCCTTCTTCAAGGCCCAGGTGGGAAGGAGTGGGCTGTATAATTAAGGGGTACCATAAATAAACTAGAATTTAGGTAGGGTTGGGAAAATTTTGTGAATCATCATGGGCTGGAGATTGGAGATTTCGCTGTGTTCAAGTACATATCCAAGTCATATTTTAAGGTTAAGATATTTCAAAGAACAGGGTGTGTGAAAAATATCAATGCTCTTCAGCTTATGAATACCAACATTGATACAGATAAAAATGCCCTTCTTCTAACAGAGGATGCAATTCAAGTCAACCAATGGGTAGCAAGTTGCTGATCTTGAATTAGTTTCTGATGAAGAAAATAATGATGTTGTTGAAGCAATGGAAGAAAATCAAAATTGTAAGTCTAATTTAATTTATTTCAACTTTCAAAGAAGGCATTTGAATTGTAGCTTTACCTAGAGGATTGTATAACAAAAACTTAATTATGTTACAAACCTTTCTTTGAAGAACCCTAGACATTATGGACCCTATCATCTAGAAAAGCACATGATAGTGAACTCTGCCCCACCTTTCAAATCAGATATTTACCTTTTTATTCAATGAAAATGAAGTCACAGAATGTAAACCGACCATGCATACTAGTAAGATGAAATCAGGAAATACTGGCCTTGGATGAGAAATTGAGCATAGTTACACTCAAAATTTGGAGATGCAACCAAAACAATGTTCGTAGTGCTCCAAGTCTACTTTCTAAACTACTATTTTTTTTTTAAAATGGCATAGATTAAGGGGTTCAAAAGAGGGAGCCACACAAATTGGTTTTGTTTCTGTCAAAAAAACATAACATAGCATGTTTTGTGGCTCCCTCAAAAGGTCAACTTTTTTTTGGTATTTTTAAAATTGCTTTAGTGAGAAATTAGCTAATAGCATGTAGTTTATGCCTAATTTTTCTAATAATTTTTTTATGAATATTTGATTTTTTACTAATTTTCAAATTGGACACATCCTAAAAAATAGAATTTTGGCCGTGCTACCCCTATAAATTTTGAAAACTAATTGAAAATCTTTTTTTCTTTTTTTAATATTTGTAGAATGGAGTCTAGTTTCTAAATATGTAATTTTTTTGAAATTTCAATGAATAGTTAATTTACAATGAAAAAAAGACCAAATAGTGGTTTTTGCCCAAAAACAGACACACAAACAAAAGAAATTAAAGATGAAAGGCTAACATTGTTAAAATGTGAAAAAAATCACATCGTCAAATAGCTAAGAGAAATCCTAACATTACCCAAGTGTTCGATTTGTTCGACCTTGAAACACGTGCAAATCTGAGGGTTAGCATGAATGAAATTATGTGAAATCTTGAAGAATATGGAAAAACACGTCTGTGACTATTCAAAAGGCACTCCAAGCCTCTAGGTTGGAAATCCAAAGCAAATCCCAAGCCCAAGACTTGGGATTCCCAAAGCAAGACATAACATGAGCGTGTTATAACAGGCTCGCGTTATGTTTTTCTTTGCATTTTTCCTTTTCCGCAAAAGTCTGTGTTGTTTGTTATGTTCCCCTTCAATTTTTTTATGTTCAAGCCTATTAATCATGTATGTATGTATGTATGTATGCCTATATGTATGTATGTATCTATGTATGCCTATATGTATGTATGTATTGTGTCGAGGGCAGAGGAGGGTAGAGATGGGAGTGAGCCAGATAGGGGAGGAGAGGGGTGGATAAGGATTGAGTGATTAAGGTTTAAGGTTGAGGGTTGAGCGTTTAGGGATAGGATTTAGAGTTTAGGGATTAGGGATTAGAGTTTAGGACCTTGAGGGATTAGGGTTTAGGGTTGAGGCTTTAGGGATAGTGTTTAGGGTTAAGGGTTGAGGGATTAGGTTTAAGGTAGAGTGTTGAGGGTAGAGGGATTAGGGATAGGGTTTAGGGTTGAGGGATTAGGGTTTAAGGTATAGTTTAGTAGTTCTTGTGGATAGAGCTAGTAAACAATGGGAGATTATTTGCCTGTTTCATAACAATATACCTTCCCTAAGTGTGGGGTGGATAGTAAGAAACATAGATGTACCCCAATGCAAATCTTTTCTCATAATGATCATCCTTCTGATTTCAACTATTAATTACTCACTGTGGATGTACCATACGCAAAGCTTTTCTCATAGGGTTTAAGGTATAGTGTTGAGGGTTGAGGGTTTATTGATAGTGTTTAGGGTTGAGGGTTGAGGGATTAGGTTTTAGGGTTGATGGATTAGGGTTTAAGGTATAGTGTTGAGGGTTGAGGGTTTAGGATTAGGGTTTAGGGTTGACGGATTAGCATTTAATGTCAAGGTTAGGGTTAGAGTGTCGAAGGTAGAGGGATTAGGGATAGGGTTTAGGGTTGAAGGTTTAAGGATTGAGGGTTGAGGCTTTAGGGATGAGGGTTTAAGGCTTAAGATATAGTGTCAAGTGTTGAGGGTGTAGGGATAGGGTTTAAGTTTTAAGGGTTGAGGGTTGAGGGATAGGGATTAGGGTTTAAGGTATAGTGTTGAGGGTTGATGGTTTAAAGATAGGGTTTAGGTTTGAGGGATTAGGGTTTAATGTTGAGAGTTGAGGGTTGAGGGTTGAGGTTGAGGGATAGGGTTAATGGTCAAGGGATTAGGGTTAAATAAGAGTGTCGAGGGTAGAGGGATTAGGGATAGGGTTTAGGGTTGAAGGTTTAATGATTTAGGGTTGAGGCTTTAGGGATGAGGGTTAAGGGATTAGGGTTTAAGATATAGTGTTGAGTGTAGAGCATGTAGGGATAGGTTTTAGGGTTCAAGTTTTAAGGGTTAAGGGTTGAGGGATCAGAGTTAAGGGTTGAGGGATTAGGGTTTGACGTTGAGGGTTGAGTACATTAAGGTTTGAGGGTTAAGGGTTTCAGGATAGGGTTGAGGGTCGAGGGATTAGGGTTAAGGGATAGGGTTGGAGGGTTTATGGATAAGGGATTAGGGTTTAAGGTATAGTATCGAGCCCGTTGAGGGTCTAGGAATAGGGATAGTGTTTAGGGTTTAGGGATGAGGGATTAGAGTTGAGGGATGACGGATTAGGGTTGAGGGTTGAGGGATTAGGTTTTAGGTTTAAGGTTTAGGGTTGAGGGTTGAGGGATTAGGGTTTAAGGTATAGTGTTGAGGGTTTAGGGATAGGGTTTAGGGTTGAGGGATTAGAGTGAAGGGTTGAGGGATTAGGATTTAACGTTGAGGGTTGAGGCTTTAGGGTTTAGGGTTTAGGGATAGGGTTGAGGGTCGAGGGATCATAGTTAAGGGTTGAGGGATTAGGGTTTGACGTTAAGGGTTGAGGTTCAAGGGTCAAGGGTGTAGGGATAGGGTTGTTAAAGTAGAGTGTGGAGGGTATAAGGATTAAGGATAGGGTTGGAGGGTTTAGGGATAAGGGATTAGGGTTTAAGGTATAGTATCGAGTCTGTTGAGGGTTTAGGAATAGGGATAGCATTTAGGGTTTAGGGATGAGGGATTAGAGTTGAGGGATGATGGATTAGGGTTGAGGGTTGAGGGATTAGGGTTTAGGGATAAGGTTTAAGGTTGAGGGTTGAGGGATTATGGTTTAAGGTATAGTGTTGAGGGTTTAGGGATACAGTTTAGGGTTGAGGGATTAGAGTGAAGGGCTGAGGGATTAGGATTTGACGTTGAGGGTTGAGGATTGAGGGTTTAGGGTTTAAGGATAGGGTTGAGGGTCGAGGGATTAGAGTTAAGGGTTGAGGGATTAGGGTTTGACATTTAGGGTTGAGGGTTGAGGTTCGAGGGTCAAGGGTTTAGGGATAGGGTTGAGGGCTGAGGGATTAGGGTTAAAGTAGAGTGTGGAGGGTATAAGGATTAGAGATAGGGTTGGAGGGTTTAGGGATAACAGATTAGGATTTCAGGTATAGTATCGAGTCTGTTGAGGGTTTAGGAATAGGGATAGCATTTAGGGTTTAGGGATGAGGGATTAGAGTTGAGGGATGATGGATTAGGGTTGAGGGTTGAGGGATTAGGGTTTAGGGATAAGGTTTAGGGTTGAGGGTTGAGGGATTAGGGTTTAAGGTGTAGTGTTGAGGGTTTAGGGATAGGGTTTAGGGTTGAAAGATTAG
Organism: Cunninghamia lanceolata; assembly: GCA_027924645.1. Lineage (NCBI taxonomy): Eukaryota > Viridiplantae > Streptophyta > Pinopsida > Cupressales > Cupressaceae > Cunninghamia > Cunninghamia lanceolata. The sequence goes on along the minus strand of BSBN01000213.1, from coordinate 25,195,851 downwards.
AGTGAAGGGTTGAGGGATTAGGATTTGACGTTGAGGGTTGAGGGTTGAGGCTTTAGCGTTTAGGGTTTAGGGATAGGGTTGAGGGTCGAGGGATCATAGTCAAGGTTGAGGGATTAGGGTTTGACATTGAGGGTTGAGGGTTGAGGTTCGAGGGTCAAGGGTTTAGGGATAGGGTTGAGGGTCGAGGGATTAGGGTTAAAGTAGAGTGTGGAGGGTATAAGGATTAGGGATAGGGTTGGAGGGTTTATGGATAAGGGATTAGGGTTTAAGGTATAGTATCGAGTCTGTTGAGGGTTTAGGAATAGGGATAGCATTTAGGGTTTAGGGATGAGGGATTAGAGTTGAGGGATGACAGATTAGGGTTGAGGGATTAGGGTTTAGGGATAAGTTTTAGGGTTGAGTGTTGAGGGATTAGGGTTTAAGGTATAGTGTTGAGGGTTTAGGGATAGGGTTTAGGGTTGAGGGATTAGAGTGAAGGGTCGAGGGATTAGGATTTGACATTGAGGGTTGAGGGTTGAGGCTTTAGGGTTTAGGGTTTAGGGATAGGGTTGAGGGTCAAGGGATCATAGTTAAGGGTTGAGGGATTAGGGTTTGATGTTGAGGGTTGAGGGTCGAGGGATACGGGTTAAAGTAGAGTGTGGAGGGTATAAGGATTAGGGATAGGGTTGGAGGGTTTAGGGATAAGGGATTAGGTTTTAGGGTTCAAGTTTTAAGGGTTTAGGGTTGAGGGATCAGAGTTTATGGTTAAGGGATTAGGGTTTGACATTGAGGGTTGAGTACATTAAGGTTCGAGGGTTAAGGGTTTTGGGATAGGGTTGAGGGTCAAGGGATTAGGGTTAAGGGATAGCGTTGGAGGGTTTAGGGATAAGGGATTAGGGTTTAAGGTATAGTATCGAACCCGTTGAGGGTCTAGGAATAGGGATAGCGTTTAGGGTTTAGGGATGATGGATTAGAGTTGAGGGATGATAGATTAGGGTTGAGGGTTGAGGGATTAGGGTTTAGGGATAAGGTTTAGGGTTGAGGGTTGACGGATTAGGATTTAAGGTATAGTGTTGAGGGTTTAGGGATAGGGTTTAGGGTTGAGGGATTAGAGTGAAGGGTCGAGGGATTAGGATTTGACGTTGAGGGTTGAGGGTTAAGGCTTTAGGGTTTAGGGTTTAGGGATAGGGTTGAGGGTCGAGGGATCATAGTTAAGGGTTGAGGGACTAGTGTTTGATGTTGAGGGTTGAGGGTTGAGATTTGAGGGTCAAGGGTTTAGGGATAGGGTTGAGGGTCGAGGGATTAGGGTTAAAGTAGAGTGTGGAGGGTATAAGGATTAGGTATAGGGTTGGAGGGTTTAGGGATAAGGGATTAGGGTTTAAGATATAGTATCGAGTCTATTGAGGGTTTAGGAATAGGGATAGCATTTAGGGTTTAGGGATGAGGGATTAGAGATGAGGGATGATAGATTAGGGTTGAGGGTTGAGGGATTAGGGTTTAGGGATAAGGTTTAGGGTTGAGGGTTGAGGGATTAGGGTTTAAGGTATAGTGTTGAGGGTTTCTGTCATCAAATGTAGATTTATGGGTTTGATTATATTGATTGCCTCTCCATTTTTGGGGTGTGGATGTTTTGGAATCAATCAGGAAGTCTTCAGGAGGCTTTGTGGAAGTGGATTGGCAATCGCTTGACATAACCCATGCTATTTATGCTTGGATAAGGATTTGTCACAAACTAGAACTTCTTCTTCCAAAGAAGATCTATCTTTCTTCCTCAATGGGCATTTTCTATCAAGAACTTGATTATGAGGGCTTGCCCCTTCATTGTTATGCCTATCATATGCCAGAGCATCTGGCAAGCTCTTGCAGGAAACAGGAAAAGTTCTCCCTCAAAAACCTTGTGGTCATTCAAGTTTGAAGGGGAAGGTTTAGAAAGAGAAATGGATCACCAAAGAGATGAAGAATTTCTTATTTCTTAGACACCATCAGTGGTTTTTCTCTGATGCAGAGGACCTACCAAGATGGAAAGCATTTAAAGATTATATGATCTCCAAAGGAAAATCTCCTAATTCTTCCAGAATGTCATCCTTCAATAAGGCGGGATGAAGTGGCTTGGCTCTTGCAGTCATGGATCCTCCCGTATTTAAGAGGAATTGTAAGGCCTGGAAGTGTCAGTTGATGAAGCACAGGATGTGGTCATCCCTACTTGTGTTAAGGAAGATAATGCACAGGATGTGATCAATCTATAGAAGGACAAAACGCGAGCGCGTTATAACGCACTCACATTTTGTCTTGCTATAGAAATAGTAAAAAAGTGTTGACCCCCATGATCTAGGCCCACATGCTCTATTTTCATATTGATTCTGTGCGTGCTCCGACAAAAAAGAAGTGCTTTCATGCTATTGGGAAGTTCACATGCACATTTGACACATTGTACCACCTTTGCATGATCTTTCCACCACCTTTTCTGCTTTTCCAACTTGAGAAGGAGGAAATAACATAGTTTTTACACCAAGTTTGATATATATCTATTCAAGTTTCAATTTTTGTAGTGTTACAATGTTAATTGTGATTCAATTTTAGGAATTTAACATTATAGATTGGTTAATAGTATTGTTGTTACTAATTATATTTAAGTGTTATTCAATTTAACATTGAAAAGGAAGCAAGTGGTGAAAAACTCAAATTGTTGAGGAGTTCGATGCAAAAAGAAAAAAACACTATATAATTGGGTACTCTCTCCATTCGAATCTTCATTTTTTAGGTATGTCAAGTCTTTACATGCGTGTTCTTTACATTTTCCTTAATTCAGATTGAATTACTTTATCATGCTTTATCATGCTTTATCATACATGTTTAAAATAGACACATTCCCAATCAAGAAAGCAACCTACAATCTCACATGATGCCATGTATATTGTCTACACTTGGGCTCTTTAATAATTATGTGTAATAAACAGACCTTAACATACCATGATGTCAAACTATACAAGAATAAATCCTTACAACATAATAAAAATACAATCCCACTATTATCTTGTATTCATTTCTTAGGAAGTAATATTGGTCTCTTTATCATGCTACAGACAAATTCTCCGTCATGCTGAGGAAACGATCAAGAATTAAACCAACACAGGAAGAGCTAGAAGCTAAGAATGCAAAGAAAGCAGTGGCTATGAGGGAACTTCGTGAGAAGAGGAAATTGGACACGATAAATGAAGACATACCAATTGAAAAGGAACCACAACCATCACAAAGAGATATGGTATTAGCGGCACAAAGAGAATGAATGCAAAAACTTCGTGGCACAAGAGATTTGAATACCATAGTTGGAGACACGTCCTCTACCGCAAGTCAACATGTAGGGACACCATCTACCACATCTCAAGTTGAGAGTAAATCATCACTCACATGTGATGAAGGAGGTACGCCATCATTCCCACTTCAACCTCAAGGTATGTCATCTATTCCATCTTCGATCGAAGGTATGCCATCTAGCCCATCTCATTTAAATATTGATGAAATTCCTAATGTTGAGATGAATTTACCTAACTTAACACCACCTAGAATTTTGCATAGAAAGCCAAAGTATTTGATTGATATTGATGAGAATATTTTGTAGCCAATGGAAGGTAAGATTCCAAAACGCACTTGTAGAAGATATGCTCATAAGATTTGGAGATTGTTCTTTGAAAAGTTAAATGAGACTACAAGATGTCAACTATTCATTGAAATGATGCGAAGTATAAAGTATAGGTCCATCATGAAGATTCTTGGGTTGAGAACATCAGAGGCTTCAAGTGAAAAATCTATTGTCAAGAATCTAGTGAGTGCATATGAGAGTGTGGGTACCACCTCACACACAAAAGATAGTAATGCAACACGGCGTGTGATTACATCGACTATAGTAAGTAGTTAAACGAGGAAAGCTCATCTCATTAGAAAGACGAGTCAAGAATTGAGAATTAATAGGAAAACTTTATCAAGAGCCGTTGGAAGATGCCAAAGAATTGAGGACACTAATGCCAATGAATTATGGGCGTTCTCAGGGAGACTACCATGAAAAGATAAACCAATTGTTGAAGCATTGAGATCACTAATTGAAGACTTTTGGAAGAATTACACAAGGGTATCTCCGAATCGAAGGGATGTGGTAAGAAGGAGAATTGGTAGTCAAAACCGCGAGCCACATCCAAAGCATTTTTTGGATGAGACTCAAACATAGTTTTATGGTAAATTTCTAGAGAAGTATCCTCAAAGTAAAATTTGTCAAAGATATTTTGAAATGCTAAAACCTTTCTATGTCAAGATAAATCACACACGCACTACTTGTTGTAGATTACATATTGAATTTTCTAACCATTTTGATGCTTATAGGTCTATATGTTTAGATATGCATACTAACAATGATTTGCAGGGTTGTGCCATATGTGCCCCACCAACATCTTCAAGAGACTTCTTATCAAGAATTTTATGTGAAAGAGAGGAAGGTCAAATATTCTACAAGAAATTATGCTTGGATGGCACATGTCATTGTTGCGGTGGCTTGCAACATTTGCCAATATGTGAACATATGGAAAGAACACATGCGGTTGGAAATGAACTAGTAGAGTTTGGCAAGTATAAAATAGTGGCATACAATACAAAAGATGGTAAAGAAGCAAAGAGGTGTGAATTGGTTATTGAAAAGATTCCAGTGTATTAGTTTATGCCTATATTTCGTGACAGCATAGTGTATGAGTATGCAAGACATGCCCATAGAGCTCGATGGTTGGACTTGCAATTCAAGTTATGCAAGGACACATTTCCGGTTGGTAGCATTATTTCAATCGTCGACTTTGCAGAGAACTACAGTCTACAGCCACAGTGTGAGGTGCAATCACATTACAACTTCACACAGGTTTCTATATTTGTCCACATCGCATTCATTCATGTGAATGATAGTATAGAGGATGACAGAAAGATCATAAGGGAGTATAATTTCTATATTAGTGATGATTGTATGCATTCTACGGAGTTCATGCAAGGTTGCTTTCAAGTGTTCTACAATAATTTGGCTAGAAGAGGCATATCGTTCAGTCAGGATATCATATGGTCGGATAACTATATGTCACAATTCAAGAACTTGCAGAATTTCTATTGGATGAGTAGGAGGCATAATTTTACAGGTATTCAGCATATGTGGAACTTTTGTGAGGCCAGGCATGGAAAGGGGGAGCATGATGGTGCAGGAGCATGTATCAAAAGAGCCATAGCACGAGAAGAGTTAAAGTATAAAGACAATGCAAAGTTGACAGATGCAAAATTGATTGTTGAGTGGTGTAATGCTTCCATGGGTCTAGGTAATGAAGGTAAGTCTTTAGTTTGTAGATTTTTTTGGTTGATAGATGATACTAACATTGCACCATATGAGGACTATTGTACACTGACAGGATCAAATGAGATGCACTCTTTCAGAAGCTCAATTGCAAGTTCATGGAGTATTCATATGCAAAAGATTTCATGCTTTTGTTCTTCTTGTACAATTCAAGTCTGGGATGAGTGCGAGTCAAAGGAGTGGGTTGACAACTGGTAGTTAAGTTATCTTAGCCCACTTGACATGTATCGACCCCCGACAGAACTGAAACTAACACAGATGGAATCATCAGTTGACTTTGACCACATATTAGATTTAGTTCAACCAGATAATATAGGGCACGTATATGCATCTAATTTCATCTAGTTCAACCAGGTAATGTCATCTTACTTTGTAGTGTTTTTGTAATGTTGACTAATTTCATCTAATTTGCTACACATATCAATGTAGGGCACGTATATGTAGTTATTGCGGATGAAGATAATGAAGAGGGGACAGATTATTACTTATGTCATTGTGTTGAGGCCAAAAAGAAATTGGAGGCCCCTGTTACAGATGGAGAAAAACATCGAATACCCTACAGGCTCAGTGGTTATTACTGGAACATGGCTTAGAAGGTACCCACATAAGAGTGTTAATGTTTGGCTGTTTTAGGACTTTGACATGCATTGGAACATTCTTCATTACTCGAACCTTGTCATGGCATCCAATGTTCATTTGATAAATTATCAGGGTAGACCTTTGAACAAAATCTTGTGGAAGGTGCGTGAGTCTGACCATGAAGCAATACTTGACACAATAAAGAGTAGAACAGACCCAGATGGTTCATTGGATTAATTTGTAAGTATTCACATTGATTTTGTAAAGTCATGTTACATTGAGTTGTAAATATGCACATTAATTTGTAAGGTTTGTCTTTTTTTTATTTCCTCCTGCATTTTTACACATATACACATTTTTACATCATCATGTTATGCATTTTTGGTGCCCTACTCCTGATGCGACCAAACTCATAACTCACCCTACTTCCTCTAGACACAATTTGATGATCTCTCCAACACTCTGAATCCAGGGCACCCAATCATGATGATGACCTATATACCATTCTCCCAAGGCGCTCATAATGAATGAAAAGAAGACCAAGGGTGCCCAAGCTTAATAGACTTATTTCTTTCAATTTTGATGATCCAAACTCTTGTAAAATGACATCCACTTTCATGCCTTTAGATCTTCCTTCACATACAAGGTGCCAAATCAAGTTGAAAAATCTACATAAGGGCACCAAAATGGATGAAAGGAGACATGAAATGCACCTTAGGACTCCATGCTAAGGTTTGAGCCATTAAAGTCTCTTGATATTAGGCATTCATGATGATGAAACTTAGAGTTTTTTCCTTTCCTAGGCATTCATCTAAGATGTTTGAATGATAATGAGCACCTAGACCTCTATAATGTACATTGGGCACCAAAATCAAGGTGATTTTAAGTCACTTTGAGTCATTTGGGGTCAGTTTGAGTCTTTGAGTCATATTGCAAAAAAGTGCTAATGTTGTCAAGTTGCACAAAGCAACTTTTGCATTTTTGGTGTCCTACTCCTGATGCGACCAAACTGACAGTTCCAATGCATCCGGATGGGTATGTTTAGGCTAAGCATGGTTCTATTTTTCACCCAAACATGTCGAAACAATCTGAGCTACATTGTGCCGACGATATCCCTGAAGAGTCCTAAGTGTAAAAAGCAGCAATCTTTGACGAGATGTTACTCAAAAACTGTGTCACTTAGAAACATTCCGTCTAAGGCAACACGATCATGTAGAGTGCCTCTACAATAACCTCTCTCAGTTTTTAATATCTCTGAGGCATTTGCCTGTGGTGAAAGGTTTTCTGCTGCTCTAAAAATTGTCAGAAGGAGGCAGTGTAAAGTAGCAAAGGGGTGTAACTTTCGTCCTACTCCTGATGCGACCAAACTGACTATTCCAACACATGTGGATGGGTACATTTACACTAGGCATGGTCCTTTTTTTCACCCAAACATGTTGAAACAATCTGAGCTACATTGTACCGACGATATCCCTGAAGAGTCCAAAGTGTAAAAAGGCAACAATCTTTGACAAGATGTTACTCAAAAACTGTCACTTAGAAACATTTCGTTTGAGGTAAGGCGATCATGTAGAGTGCCTCTACAATAACCTCTCTTGGTTTTTTATATCTCTGAGGCATTTGCTCGTGGTCAAAGGTTTTCTGCTGCCCCAAAAATCGTCAGAAGGAGGCAGTGTAAAGTTGCAAAGGGGTGTAACTTTCGTCTTACTCCTGATGTGACCAAAATGACTATTCCAATGCATTCGGATGGGTACATTTACGCTAGTCATGGTCTTGTTTTTCACCCAAACATGTTGAAACAGTCCGAGCTACATTGTACCGACGATATCCCTAAAGAGTCCAAAGTGCAAAAAGGAAGCAATCTTTGATGAGATGTTACTCAAAAACCATGTTACTTAGAAACTTTCCATCTAAGGCAACGCAATCACGTAGAGTGTCTCTACAATAACCTCTCTCAATTTTTTATATCTTTGAGGCATTTGCCCGTGGTCAAAGGTTTTCTGCTGCCCCAAAAATTGTCAGAAGGAGGCAGTGTAAAGTTGCCAAGGGGTGTAACTTTTGTCCTGCTCCTGATGCGACCAAAATGACTATTCTAATGCGTCCATATGGGTACATTTATGCTAGGTATGGTCCTATTTTTCACCCAAACATGTCGAAACAGTCTGAGCTACATTGTACCGACGATATCCCTGAAGAGTCCAAAGTGCAAAAAGGTAGCAATCTTTGACAATATGTTACTCAAAAACTGTGTCACTTATAAACATTCTGTCTAAGGAAAAATGATCACGTAGAGTGCCTCTACAATAACCTCTCTCAGTTTTTTATATCTCTGAGACATTTGCCTGTGGTGAAATGTTTTCTGCTGCCCCAAAAATCATCAGAAGGAGGCAGTGTAAAGTTGCAAAGGGGTGTAACTTTCATCCTGCTCCTGATGTGACCAAACTGACTATACAAATGCATCCAGATGGGTACATTTATGCTAGGCATGGTCCTATTTTTCACCCAAACATGTCGAAATAGTTTGAGCTACATTGTACTGACGATATCCCTGAAGAGTCCAAAGTGCAAAAAGGCAGCAATCTTTGATGAGATGTTACTCAAAAACCATGTCACTTAGAAACATTCCGTTTGAGGCAACACGATCATGTAGGGTGCCTTTACAATAACCTCTCTCAGTTTTTTATATCTCTAAGGTGTTTGCCCGTGGTGAAAGGTTTTCTGCTGCCCCAAAAATCATCAGAAGGAGGCAGTGAAAGTTGCAAAGCATTGCTAAGAAATCCTCAATACTCAAACACTCCAATGAACTGAAACAACTTCTTCTTAGGTGCAAATGTAAGGGTACACAAGGGGAAAATGGTGCCTAGATGACTTAGTGCATTTCTACGACTTCATTCACATGTTTAAATGTTTGAGAAACTCTCCTTTACTAAGCGCTTGTCCTCATGTCAATGTTAAGCTTTATACCTCCTAGGCACTCAATTAGGTGATGTCATTAGATACAACTAACCCTTAGGCGCCAATGTAGCTTCTTCAATCCATCACACTTCTAGGCACTCAAATTTGAGGTCTTGGACTTGTATCTTATTCCTAGGTACAATTGGATGATCTTCCTAGATCTAGGCGCTCATGATGGTGGGAAATTACATGAAGGGGCACCTAAGTCCAATTTGATTTTATATTTGATATTTTATGACTCCAATTGACTAGGAATGGCTCAATTTCTAAAGTGCTGACTCAATAATGTAAGTTTAAGGTCTTTTCCTCCTAGGCGCCAATTAATGAGTTCACTAGATGCAATTTCTCCTGGACTTGAAGATTGTGAAAGAACTTGAAGCTTGGATGGATGTCTTCAAATGTTCAATGAAGAAGTGTTCCAACTTGAAAGGTCCTTTGAAGTGTAGATATTGATGATAACACTTTCCCTTATATGTGAAGTAGATGATTTGTCAAGGAGGCTTGAATGTATTAGAGGGACTTGAAATTGAATGGATGTCTTTGGAATTCTTGGTGATGATGAGAAGTTCCTTTGGAGCGGCTACATGTTGATCTTGAAGTGATGATTGATGAAGAATCTAGTTGATACTTGAAGATGTATGGAACTTGAAGTGATAGATGGAAGTCTTCGAACATGATGCAACTGGTGATGTCGTTGATGAAGAAGACTTGAAATATATCTTGTTGTGACCTCTTGGAGCAGCTACCTCTTGAAGTGGTGTTTCCTTGGCAGTGATTACTTCCATCCTAACTCTTTGGCATGAATGAATTTGAAAGGCTCCTTTGGAGCAGCTACATGATGACTCTAGGAGACTCCAAGCTCTTGCTCCTACCTTTTCCTTCAATCTTCCTACAATACAAACCAAGAAACACATCAATCCTCATGATAAACATTTTATAACATAAAGGAATCCTCTTTAAACATGGAATAATCTTACTACAAATCTAGGCGCATATATAGGTAAAAAGAAGAGTAAAGGGCGCCTAACACAAGTTGGTCCATTTTTATCACTTTAAATGATTTCAAACAATTGTAATGGCTTAAAGAGGTCAATCTCCCTTAAGAGATTCATTCAAAAGGTGTCTTTCCATGCAATTTCTCCCTTAGGCGCCAGAATGGGTTTGTATTGATGGAGAGTGCACCTAGATTTAAATGTCTTTATACTTGCAATTTTACAATTCTAAATGATGAGACATGTCTTAGAATGAATTCTATCTTTCAAGTGCTCACTCCAAAAGGTCATCTCATGTAATTTCACCCAAGGCACTCATTGAGGTGTCCTCAGAGGCTAAAGTGCACCTAACTCAATTGCCTTTATCTTTATCATTTTTGTGCTTTCAACAATTGAAAATGACCTAGAGTGATCCTTTCTCTCAAGGCACTCACCTATTGATATGAAATCAAATTATTTCCCTTAGGTGCAATTTTAGGATTGTATGGGTGAAAAGTACGCCTTACATCCTTAGGTGGTTCTTTCTAATTCTCAATGATTTCAATCAAATGCCAAGTGTCTAAGGGAGCTTTCATCTTGAGATGATTAAATTTTGAGGTTCAAATCCCTTCCTCAATCAAGGCACAATCTGAGGGTTGTATAGATGAAAGTTGACTTCAACTTAGGCGCTCATTTGAGTTGGGAGGAGCTAGAATTTGCGCCTAGATTGGAGATAGATATTTTGGCTTATTTGATGATGGTCTCAAGTCTCTCTACCAAGGTGCATTTTGATGATGTTCTTATTTAAACTCTTATGAAGACTATCTCATCCCTAAGTGCTCATCCTCATGATTTTCATGCACTTAGACTTCAAGGCGCCAAAACTAGTAGGAAAATTCACAATGAGCACCTTTGCTTTGGAAGAATTTCTTATTGATTAGGCACACTTTGGAGTTGATATGTACTTCCTTTACTTCCATGTACTCAATTCATCATAATTATTGTCAAAGACTTCTCCAAGTTGATTGATAACATGCTTCTTGATGTTAAGATCATTCACTCCTTCTTAGATCTAGGCGCTCATGATGGTGGGAAATTACATGAAGGGCGCCTAAAGTTCAAGATAGGTTCTTTCCACTCATCTTAACTTTCAATCATTGTAGTTAATCTCAAAAGACATCATCCAAAATGAGAAACCTCCAAGACTTGTCATTGTAAGTTGATTTCCTCTAAGATGCCAATACAAGGTTCTTTTGAAGGCAAAGGGCGCCTAGGCTTATGGGGCTCAATTTGATGTATTTATTGAAAGCTCAAGGTGAATTGATGCTTATTGAAAATGCCACTTAGTCCTTCATTTGCATTAGAGGTGCCATTTCCTATTGACTTATATACTCCTCATGCTAGGGTGCCATAATGAAGTGGTTTAGACAAAAGGTGCACTTCACTTACTAGAGGCTTGTTCTCCTTCTACATTAGGCACACTTTTATGGTGGAACAAGTGTCAATGGGTGCCTTGTCTTAAATGAATGCTCTCTCCAAGTTGGGTGCCCTTTTTAGGCTTTATGAGTTGCAAATTGCACCTTAACCCTTCATGCTTGTTGCTCAATGTTTGAATGTTTAAGAAAGTCTCCTTTAGGCACTCATCTTAATGACTTTATCTCAAGGCGCAATCATCCTAATGACTTGGATCTAGTGTTTCAAGATATCAGGCTACCAGACTTAGTCATTTTCAGGATCTCAAACATAAAGAATAACATGATGATTCATTTTTTTGTATTGCATATAGTTGACATTGTATGCTACTCATAAAGAATATTAATATTTTTTGTTCAACATGATGATTCATTTTTTTTTTAAATACAACTTTTATCTTTTAGTTCCAAAATGAGGTTTAGGTGATACTTGAATAACAATAGATGGCTTATTGGATCAACAAACATCCTATGTAATACAATTGGACTTTAAATATTTGAAGTAGCTATCTACAAATATCCATTCAAACCTGGATTTATAATGCAAGTATGGACACCATCAATAAAAAACATTTGTATTAACCAAATATCCATATAGGCATACATCAATATCTATCGATATAAGTATAACATATATACAAAATAGCCATATAGGATTACAAGAATGCCATATAGGCATATAATGTCAACTATATACAATACAAAATATATGTCCACAAATGCCATATAGGCATACAACAAAGGAACACAATAAAAAGTCATTCCCCTCTGGCTGGTGAAGAGAATAGATCACAAGTAGCCTTTGATCTTCTAGGGGATGGAGATGTGCATGTGGGTGGTCTACTACGAACTCGAGGGCTGCTCCTCCTATTTAGTTCTTCCTGCATCTTTAGCTGTTACAATAAAAAGTATAGACATTAATATATAGAAATTACATGTTATAAAAAATGAAACATTTAACAAAATAATCACTTACCACTACCATATAATCTGTCTCCTCACTTGCCTCAGTAGCAGGAATAGGCCGTGGTGATGTCATGTCCTATAGAAACCATCCAGATAGAAATTAAACTTCAAATCAATAATCTTTTGATTTTTCAATAATAGACAACTATAACAATGAATGTAAATTGAAATTTACTAATCTGCCTCATACCCCTGTCAATGCCATGGAGCTATGAATCGTAGAGGCCACACCCTGCTCCATTGCCCTATGAACATGGGGAGGTGTCTCCGCAGCCTGCATCATCTGGAAATAAAACAACATTATTCAATTACAAAAACTATAATAGTGATGCAAATCATGGCTCCTAACATACACACATGTTCATCTAAACATGGAAGTACACACAATAAAGCACACAAGTCACATAGAAAAATCTAGTAAGTACAATTCATTCATTAAACTATTTATTTTATTACCTCCGTAAAGCTTTGAAGTCCACCACCGCTGGTAGGTGTTGCCATGAAATCTACAATATTAACCTATTCAACATCCAAAATTAGATATTAGAATACCATTCATATAATGATGCTATTCACATGTAATATTTATAATTGTTTACTAGTTACATACCCTGATAGTAGATGATCTGGTGTAAAATCCAGGTGGAGAACCACTGAAAACTGCATCGACGCTATGACCCTAAAATTTCATTAAAATCATCAATTTAAATTAGTTAATCTTGCATTTCAAAAATAAAATTTAATAAATTAAATTCAATAAACTTGCTAATATTTACCTAAGTATCAAGGCTGAAAGTCTCACTCAGGAGGGTATCTATCATCACCATCTGCTTAGCTGCAGATGTAGCCTGTGCACCTGCATCCTGACTATCCATGGGGTCATAACCACATGCTAACCCGCAAGCCTGACAAGCATGGGGTGGGACCCTACTCCTTGCACTATCTCCCAACCCACTCTATGCTGTAGGACCGGCATGCTCTATGATGCTCTAGGTCAAGGCACTAATGGACTGAAGTGTATCGACCTCAACACTCTCCTTCACAATGGAAGGGATAGAAACATGCTCATGGGCTGGTCTGCTGATTACTCATCTCACTACCACTGTGGTCAAGACGTGCCCCTGGTCTATCTTGTGTTGACCCCCCACCTCTACCCTGGAAGTCCCGCATAACAAAATAGTTTGGCACTTTATTGAGGACAAACTCGCAATAGAGTTTCCTCAAAAAGTATTACGGGACCTCATTATTATTGCATGGAGGATGGTCAAAAACCATCCACCACCTCTGCCCAAAATTGTCCCTTATCACTTGGCTGTTGCACCAATGGATAAGGAACCTCTTGCATGTAATGGGTGGAGGTTGATTTGTTTGTGGGTTTGTGAAAATCGAACACAAGTCTAATTTTATAATTTGTAATTTTTTCACATCTTGGTATGACAACTTGTCTGCATAATAATCTCTAAACTCTCTCCTCTTATCTATCCAACTAGTTATTTGCTTGCTAATTGGATCTACATTCGATAACATAGATTCAAGAGATTTGGCAAGCATGGACCTATTCAAGGTTGAAGTGGAAGGATCTTTCAACCTTGCAATTATATCTTCAATTTCTTTTTTGTTGTTTTCAATTTGCCCCATTATATTTTCTTGTGTTCCAGGGGCATGTCAAGGAATGGATGGAGGAGGTTGTTGTTCTGCAAGATTTTGTGGATTTTGAGGAGGAGGAGGAGGAGGTGCATTAACATTTCCTGACAATTAACGAAATATACATCAAAAAACAACTCAAACCTACCTATTTGGAAGTAAATTCAAACAAAAAGACAAATAAACTCACTCCTTTGGTGTTCTCGACGTCGTGGCGGCATTTTGGCAATGAATCGATAAGGTTTTTGTGTTGAATTGAGGAATCCAAAACGTGAGTGCGCTTCCTAGTGTTTGCAGACCACAGGGATTGTGGAGAAAAAAGAAATAAAATGAGATCACAACCTTTTTTTTATTTATAGTATTTCACAACGCGCTTTCATTATAATGTGAGCGCGTTATAACGCACTCGCGTTATGTATTTTTTTTTTTTTAAACCATTTGGCCACTTTTTGGCCCCCCATCTTTTTGCACTTACCCTACTCTTACTTTATTAAGAGAAGAGTGTCAAAAAGAATGGGTTTAATTGTAAGCTAACATAAGGCAAAGAAGTTTTGTTATTGTATTTTTCTGAGGGATCTCTAATAGTCTAATATAATGCAGTCTTCTATAATATGACCATCTGCATTTGTGTGAATGCTAAGCTTTAATATAGTAGAGTATTAAATCAATGCAATCAGCTATTTATTGGGTTAAAATAACTTAGTTTTTGTAATGGTTTGGGAATGCAGGAGTTGCCAAAAATAGGTGAATGTCCTCTACAATTACCAAGAAAAAAAAGTTTAGTAGTTCTTGTGGATAGAGCCAGTAAACAATGGGAGATTATTTGCTTGTTTCATAACAATATACCTCCCCTAAGTGTGCGGTGGACAACAAGAAACATAGATGTACCCCAATGCAAAGATTTTCTCATAATGATCATCCTTCTGATTTCAATTGTTAATTACTCATTGTGGATGTACCATATGCAAAGTTTTTCTCATAGTGTGTACACTTATTGGCATAATGAACCCTAGATGGGCTAGAAAAACATGCCATATAACATTACTAACATTAAAAAAGTTCATAGCCATTTTTCTGACATATTCTTGCAACTCAGATATCTTTAAGAGAAGAGTGTCAAAAATGATGGGTTTAACAACCTAACATAAGGCAAAGCAGTTTTGTTGGGTTTAGGGTTTAGGATTGAGGCATTATGGTTTAAGGTATAGTGTTGAGGGTTGAGGGTTTAGGGATAGGGTTTAGGGTTGAGGGATTAGGGTTTAGGGTTGAGGGATTAGGGTTTAATGTTGAGAGTTGAGGGTTGAGGGTTGAGGGTTTAGGGATAGGGTTGATGGTCAAGGGATTAGGGTTAAAGTAGAGTGTTGAGGGTAGAGGAATTAGGGATAGGGTTTAGGGTTGAAGGTTTAACAATTGATGAAGGCTTTAGGGCTGAGGTTTAAGGGATTGGGGTTTAAATAATAGTGTTGAGCGTCGAGGGTTTATGGATAGGTTTTAGGGTTTAATTTTTAAGGGTTAAGGGTTGAGGGATAGGGTTTAGGGTTTAGGGATAAGGGATTAGGGTTTAAGGTATAGTGTCGACAGTTGAGGCTTTAGGAATAGGGATAGCGTTTAGGGTTTAGGGATGATGGATTAGGGTTGAGGGTTGAGGGATTAGGGTTAAGGGTTGAGGGATTAGGGTTTAAGGTATAGTATCAAGGGTTGAGGGTTTATTGATAGTTTAGGGTTGAGGGATTAGGTTTTAGGGTTGATTGATTAGGGTTTAAGGTATAGTGTTGATGGTTGAGGGTTTAAGGTTGATGTATTAGGGTTTAGGGTTGACGGATTAGCATTTAATGTCAAGGTTAGGGTTAGAGTGTCAAGGGTAGAGGGATTACGGATAGGGTTTAGGGTTGAAGGTTTAAGGATTAAGGGTTGAGGCTTTAGGGATGAGGGTTTAAGGCTTAAGATATAGTGTCAAGTGTTGAGGGTGTAGGGATAGGGTTTAAGTTTTAAGGGATAAGGGTTGAGGGATAGGGATCAGGGTTTAAGGTATAGTGTTGAGGGTTGATGGTTTAGGGATAGGGTTTAGGTTTGAAGGATTAGGGTTTAGGGTTGATGAATTAGGGTTTAATGTTGAGAGTTGAGGGTTAAGGGTTGAGGGTTGAGGGTAGAGGGTAGAGGGATAGGGTTGATGGTCAAGGGATTAGGGTTAAAGAAGAGTGTCGAAGGTAGAGGGATTAGGGATAGGGTTTAGGGTTGAAGGTTTAAGGATTTAGGGTTGAGGCTTTAGGGATGAGGGTTAAGGAATTAGGGTTTAAGATATAGTGTTGAGTGTCAAGCGTGTAGGGATAGGTTTTAGGGTTCAAGTTTTAAGGGTTAAGGGTCAAGGGATCAGAGTTAAGGGTTGAGGGATTAGGGTTTGACATTGAGGGTCGAGTACATTGAGGTTTGAGGGTTGAGGGTTTTGGGATAGGGTTGAGGGTCAAGGGATTAGGGTTAAAGTAGAGTGTAGAGGGTATAAGGATTAGGGATAGGGTTGGAGGGTTTAGGGATAAGGGATTAGGGTTTAAGGTATAGTATCGAGCCTGTTGAGGGTTTAGGAATAGGGATAGCATTTAGGGTTTAGGGATGAGGGATTAGAGTTGAGGGATGATGGATTAGGGTTGATGGTTGAGGGATTAGGGTTTAAGGTATAGTGTTGAGGGTTTAGGGATAGGGTTTAGGGTTGAGGGATTAGAGTGAAGGGTTGAGGGATTAGGATTTGACGTTGAGGGTTAAAAGTTAAGACTTTAGGTTTTAGGGTTTAGGGATAGGGTTGAGGGTCAACGGATTAGAGTTAAGGGTTGATGGATTAGGGTTTGACGTTGAGGGTTGAGGGTTGAGGTTCGAGGGTTGAGGGTTTAGGGATAGGGTTGAGGGTCAAGGGATTAGGGTTAAAGTAGAGTGTCGAGGGTATAAGGATTAGGGATAGGGTTGGAGGGTTTAGGGATAAGGGATTAGGGTTTAAGGTATAGTATCGAGCCTGTTGAGGGTTTAGGAATAGGGATAGTGTTTAGGGATAGGGTTTAGGGTTGAGGGATTAGAGTTAAGGGTTGAGGGATTAGGATTTGACGTTGAGGGTTGAGGGTGGAGGCTTAGGGTTTAGGGATAGGGTTGAGGGTCGAGGGATCAGAGTTAAGGGTTGAGTTATTAGGGTTTGATGTTGAGGGTTGAGTACATTAAGGTTTGAGGATTGAGGGTTGAGGGATAGGGTTGAGGGTCAAGGGATTAGGGTTAAAGTAGAGTGTCAAGGGTATAAGGATTAGCGATAGGGTTGGAGGGTTTAGGGATTAGGGATAGGGTTGGAGGGTTTGGAGATTGTTCTTTGAAAAGTTAAATGAGACTGCAAGATGTCAACTATTCCTTGAAATGATGCGAAGTATAAAGTATAGGTCCATCATGAAGATTCTTGGGTTGAGAACATCAGAGGCTTCAAGTGAAAAATCTATTGTCAAGAATCTAATGAGTGCGTATGAGAGTGTGGGTAACACCTCACACACAAAAGATAGTAATGCAACACGGCGTGTGATTACATCGACTCTAGTAAGTAGTCAAACGTGGAAATCTCATCTCATTAGAAAGATGAGTCAAGAATTGAGAATTAATAGGAAAACTTTATTAAGAGCCATTGGAAGATGCCAAAGAATTGAGGACAGTAATGCCAATGAATTATGGGCATTCTCGGGGAGACTACCACGAAAAGATAAACCAATTGTTGAAGCATTGAGATAACTAATTGAAAACTTTTTGAAGAATTACACAAGGGTATCTTCGAATCAAAGGGATGTGGCAAGAAGGAGAATCAGTAATCAGAACTGTAAGCCACATCCAAAGCATTTTTTGGATGAGACTCAAACACAGTCTACAGCCACAGCATGAGGTGCAATCATAATATTACAACTCCACATAGGTTTCTATATTTGTGCACATCACATTCATTCATGCTAATGATAGTACAGAGGATGATAGAAAGATCATAAGGGAGTATAATTTCTATATTAGTGATGATCACATGCATTCTACGGAGTTCGTGCAAGGTTGCTTTCAGGTGTTCTACAATGATTTGGCTAGAAGGGGCATATCGTTCAGTCAGCATATCATATGGTGAGATAACTGTGCATCACAATTCAAGAACTCACAGAATTTCTATTGGCTGAGTAGGAGGCATAATTTTATAGGTATTCATCATATGTGAAACTTTTGTGAGGCTGGGCATGGAAAGGGGGAGCATGATGGTGCAGGAGCATGAATCAAAAGAGCCATAGCATGAAAAGAGTTAAAGTATAAAGACAATGCAAAGTTGACAGATTCAAAATTGATTGTCGAGTTGTGTAATGCTTCCATGGGTCCAGGTAATGAAGTTAAGTCTTCAGTTTGTAGATTTTTTTGGTTGATAGATGATACTAACATTGCACCATATGAGGACTGTTCTACACTAACATGATCAAGTGAGATGCACTCTTTCAGAAGCTCAATTGCAGGTTCATGGAGTATCCATACACAAAAGATGTCATGATTTTGCTCTTCCTATACAATTGAAGCCTAGGATGAGTGCGAGTCAAAGGAGTGGGTTGACGAATGGCAGTTAAGTTATCTTAGCCCACTTGAAACGTATCGACCCCCGACGGCACTGGAACTAACACAGATGGAATCATCAGTTCACTTTGACCACATATCAGATCTAGTTCAACTAGGTAATATATCTATTTGCATAGTTTTTGAAATTCCTAATGTCATCTTACTTTGTAGTGTTTTTGTAATGTTGACTAATTTCATCTAATTTGCTACACATATCAATGTAGGGCACATATATGTAGTTATTGCAGATGAAGATAATGAAAAGGGAACAGATTATTACTTATGTCGTTGTGTTGAGGCCAAAAATAAATTGGAGGCCCCAGTTATAGATGGAGAAAACATCGAATACCCTATAGGCTTAGTGGTTATTACTGGAACATGGCTTAAAAGGTACCCACATAAGAGTGTTAATGTTTGGCTATTTCAAGACTTTGACACGCATCGAAAGATTCTTCATTACTCAAATCTTGTCATGGCATCCAATGTTCATTGGATATAGTATCGGGGTAGACCTTTGAACAAAATCTTGTGGAAGGTGCGTGAGTCTGACCATGAAGCAATACTTGACAAAATAAAGAGTAGAGCAGACCCGGATGGTTCATTGGATTAATTTGTAAGTATTCACATTGATTTTGTAAAGTCATGTTACATTGAGTTGTAAGTATGCACATTAATTTGTAAGGTTTGTCTTTTTTATTTCCTGCTACACTTTTACACATATACACATTTTTACATCATCATGTTATGCTTCATGGGGTTAGACCTAAGTGATGGATGAAGTTGATTATGAGAATAATGTATAAAATATAGGTAATGTATAAAATATAGGTGTCTCTAGGTGTCTTGGTTTCTAACTAGATAATAGGTGTCTCTAATTGTGATGTAGAGGCAATGGGATAGTTGGAGGATGGCAAACTAGACAAGGTTTCCTTATACTCTAAAGCCCAAATTTCATGATAATTATACAAAAGTGGGAACATCAGTTAGAGACTCTAAATTCTTCATGGAAAAGGTGATTTCAAATGCTATGGGACCCATTCCAATCATTGCCAAAGGCAGACCAAACTCAGGATTAACACTTCCATCACAAACCCAAGAAATGGCTTATAGCCCTAAAAAAGGAGAACAATCCTAATAACTTTTGATATAGATCTTTAAACAGAGAACTTGGATAATTAGTAGATACCCATTGGGACTCCCTATCACATATCCAAAACTAGGTATAGGTTGTTTTGGATGATATACCCTAACCTATAACTCCTCTCAATAATCTAGAGCCCCAATTAGGCCTAAAATACAAAGAGACCCCCCTTAAATTCACACATAGAACTCAACCAATGACTTGAGCACTTAGTATTCATGCCAAAACTATGAATTTTGTGGGTTTTGTCCTCCTACAATCTGTTATTCCCAAAAATGCCTCTATGATTCCTTCTCTATCTCTAAACATCACCTAACACATGGTTTTGTTAGGTTTCCTCAAAGAAAACTTCTTCTCCTTAGATTTCCTACCAAAAACTCATCATAGCATACTACAACAGACCTACTACAACCCATTCGACTGATCAAAAGTGAATCAAATCAGTGGAATGGCCAAAAAATGCATGTGTCTTAGGTCTTAGGTCTTAGGTGAGGCCACATGAGCTTCCACCTTCACATGGTTCACCTTGTCAATATAGAATATTTATATTTCTTGAAGCTAAGGGAAGCACTTTTTCTTAATAGGAAAACTTTATCGACTTCAATTGCACTAATGGTGCAGGGGCACCTAGGTTGTCATGCCTCCAAGAGGGGTCAAAAAATAAAATTTTGTTTTGATTGAGTCAATTGTATGTAATAAGGTCTTCTAAGACCATTTCATTTGTTTTTAAGTCACTTTGAGTCATTTGGGGTCAGTTTGAGTCTTTAAGTCCTATTGCAAAAAAGTGTCAATGTTATCAAGTTGCACAAAGCAACTTTTGCATTTTTGGTGTCCTACTCCTGATGCGACCAAACTAATAGTTCCAACACATCCATATGGGTATGTTTAGGTTAGGTATGGTTCTATTTTTCACCCAAACATGTCGAAACAGTCTGAGCTACATTGTACCGACGATATCCCTGAAGAGTCCAAAGTGTAAAAAGGCAGCAATCTTTGACGAGATGTTACTCGAAAACTGTGTCACTTAGAAACATTCTGTCTAAAGAAAAATGATCATGTAGAGTGCCTCTACAATAACCTCTCTTAGTTTTTTATATCTCTGAGGCATTTACCCATGGTGAAAAGTTTTCTACTGCCCCAAAAATCGTCAGAAGGAGGCAGTGTAAAGTTACAAAGGGGAGTAACTTTCTTCCTGCTCCTGATGCGACCAAACTGACTATTCCAACATGTTCGGATGGGTACATTTACGCTAGGCATGGTCCTATTTTTCACCCAAACATGTCGAAATAGTCCGAGCTACATTGTACCGACGATATCCCTGAAGAGTCCAAAGTGCAAAAAGGTAGCAATCTTTGATGAGATCTTACTCAAAAATTGTGTCACTTAGAAACATTCTGTTTGAGGAAACATGATCATGTAGAGTGCCTCTACAATAAGCTCTCTCAATTTTTTATATCTCTGAGGCATTTGCCCGTGGTGAAAGGTTTTCTGCTTCCCCAAAAATTGTCAGAAGGAGGCAGTGTAAAGTTGCAAAGGGGTGTAACTTCTGTTCTTCTCCTCATGTGGTCAAACTAATAGTTCCAACGCATCTGGATGGGTACGTTTAGGCTAGGCATGGTCCTGTTTTGCACCCAAACATGCCAAAACAGTCTGCACTAGACGAAGACTTTTTACCCACCTCATCCTTCAATCATTATAATTGTTCTCAAAAGACATCATCAAAACATGAAAAAACTCTAAGGGTACGTGCAAGAAGATGGGGGGCCAAAAAGGGGTCTTAAGTGGCCACTTTTTTTCTGAAATCAGGAAATACTGGCCTTGGATGAGAAATTGAGCATAGTTACACTCAAAATTTAGAGATACAACCAAAACAATGTTCGTAGTGCTCCGAGTCTACTTTCTAAACTACTATTTTGTTTTGAAAATGGCATAGATTAAGGGGTTCAAAAGAGGGAGCCACAAAAATTGGTATTGTTTCTATCAAAAAAACATAACATAGCATGTTTTGTGGCTCCCTCAAAAGGTCAACTTTTTTTTGGTATTTTTAAAATCGCTTTAGTGAGAAATTAGCTAATAGCATGTAGTTTATGCCCGATTTTTTTGATAATTTTTTGATGAATATTTGATTTTTTACTAATTTTTAAAGTGGACACATCCTAAAAAATAGAATTTTGGCCGTGCTACCCCTATAAATTTTGAAAACTAATTGAAAATCATTTTTTTATTTTTTTAATATTTGTAGAATGGAGTCTAGTTTCTAAATATGTAATTTTTTTGAAATTTGAATGAATAGTTAATTTACAATGAAAAAAAGACCAAACAGTGGTTTTTGCATAAAAACGGACACACAAACAAAAGAAATTAAAGATGAAAGGCTTAACATTGTTAAAATGTGAAAAAAATCACATCGTCAAATAGCTAAGAGAAAGCCTAACATTACCCATGTGTTCGATTTGTTCAACCTTGAAACACGTGCAAATCTGAGGGTTAGCACAAACGAAATTATGTGAAATTTTGAAGAATACAGAAAAACACGTCTGTGACTGTTCATAAGGCACTCCAAGCCTTTGGGTTGGAAATCCAAAGCAAATCCCAAGCCCAAGGCTTGGGATTCCCAAAGCAAGAAATAACGCGAGCGCATTATAACGCGCTCGCGTTATGTTTTGCCTTGCATTTTTCTTTCCCGCAAGTCTGTCTTTTGCCATGTTTGACATAACGCGAGCGCGCTCACGTTATGTCCCACTCAATTTTTTTTTACATTCAAGGCTATTAATCATGAGGGTTAAGGCATAAGGGATAGAGTTGGAAGGTTTACGGATAAGGTATTAGCGTTTAAGGTATAGTATCGAGCCTGTTGAGGGTCTAGGAATAGGGATAGTGTTTAAGGTTTAGGGATGAGGGTTGACAAATTACGGTTGAGGGTTGAGGGATCAAAGTTAAGGGTTGAGGGATTAGGGTTTGACATTAAGGGTTGAGGGTTGAGGTTCAAGGGTCAAGGGTTTAGGGTCGAGGGATTAGGGTTAAAGTAGAGTGTGGAGGGTGTAAGGATTAGGGATAGGGTTGGAGGGTTTAGGGATAAGGGATTAGGGTTTAAGGTATAGTATCAAGTCTATTGAGAGTTTAGGAATAGGGATAGCATTTAGGGATTAGGGATGAGGGATTATAGTTGAGGGATGATGGATTAGGGTTGAGGGTTGAGGGATTAGGGTTTAGGGATAAGGTTTAGGGTTGAGGGTTGAGGGATTAGGGTTTAAGGTATAGTGTTGAGGGTTGAGGGTTGAGGGTTGAGGATTAGGGTTTAGGGTTGACGGATTAGCATTTAATGTCAAGGTTAGGGTTAGAGTGTCGAGGGTAGAGGGATTAGGGATAGGGTTTAGGGTTGAAGGTTTAAGGATTGAGGGTTGAGGCTTTAGGGATGAGGGTTTAAGGCTAAGATATAGTGTCAAGTGTTGAGGGTGTAGGGATAGGGTTTAAGTTTTAAGGGTTAAGGGTTGAGGGATATGGATTAGGGTTTAAGGTATAGTGTTGAGGGTCGAGGGATCAGAGTTAAGGGTTGAGGGATTAGGGTTTGACGTTGAGGGTTGAGGGTTGAGGTTCGAGGGTCAAGGGTTTAGGGATAGGGTTGAGGGTCAAGGAATTAGGGTTAAAGTAGAGTGTGGAGGGTATAAGGATTAGGGATAGGGTTGGAGGGTTTAGGGATAAGGGATTAGGGTTTAAGGTATAGTATCGATTCTGTTGAGGGTGTAGGAATAGGGATAGCATTTAGGGTTTAGGGATGAAGGATTAGAGTTGGGGGATGACAGATTAGGGTTGAGGGTTGAGGGATTAGGGTTTAGGGACAAGGTTTAGGGTTAGGGTTGAGGGATTAGGGTTTAAGGTATAGTGTTGAGGGTTGATGGTTTAGGGATAGGGTTTAGGTTTGAGGGATTAGGGTTTAGGGTTGATGAATTAGGGTTTAATGTTGAGAGTTGAGGGTTGAGGGTTGAGGTTGAGGGATAGGGTTAATGGTCAAGGGATTAGGTTTAAATAAGAGTGTCGATGGTAGAGGGATTAGGGTTTAAGGTATAGTATCGAGCCTGTTAAGGGTCTAGGAATAGGGATAGCATTTAGGGTTTAGGAATGAGGGATTAGAGTTGAGGGATGATGGATGATAGATTAGGGTTGAGGGTTGAGGGATTAGGGTTTGATGTTGAGGGTTGAGGGTTTAGGGTTAGGGTTGAGAGATGAGGGATCAGAGTTAAGGGTTGAGGGATTAGGGTTTGACGTCGAGGGTTAAGGGTTTAGGGATAGGGTTGAGGTTAAAGGGATTAGGGTTTAAGGTATAGTGTTGAGGGTTGATGGATCAGATTTAAGGGTTGAGGGTTGTAAGGATTAGGGATAGGGTTGGAGGGTTGACGGATTAGGATTTGACGTTGAGGGATTAGGATTTGATGTTGAAGGATTAGGATTTGACGCTGAGGGTTGAAGGATTAGGATTTGACATTGAGGGTTGAAGGTTTAGGGATAGGGTTGAGGGATTAGAATTTGGCGTTGAGGGTTTAGGGTTTAGGATCAGGGTTGAAGGTCAAGGGATCAGAGTTAAGGGTTGAGGGATTAGGGTTTGATGTTGAGGGTTGAGAGTTGAGGTTCGAGGGTCAAGGGTTTAGGGATAGGGTTGAGGCTCGAGGAATTAGGGTTAAAGTAGAGTGTGGAGGGTATAAGGATTAGGGATAGGGTTGGAGGGTTTAGGGATAAGGGATTAGAGTTTAAGGTATAGTATCGAGTCTGTTGAGGGTTTAGGAATAGGGATAGCATTTAGGGTTTAGGGATGAGGGATTAGAGTTGAGGGATGAGGGATTAGGGTTGAGGCTTGAGGGATTAGGGTTTAGGGATAAGGTTTAGGGTTGAGGGTTGAGGGATTAGGGTTTAAGGTATAGTGTTGAGGGTTGATAGTTTAGGGATAGGGTTTAGGTTTGAGGGATTAGGGTTTAGGGTTGATGAATTAGGGTTTAATGTTGAGAGTTGAGGGTTGAGGGTTGAGGGTTAAGGGTTGAGGTTGAGGGATAGGGTTAATGGTCAAGGGATTAGGGTTAAATAAGAGTGTCGATGGTAGAGGGATTAGGGTTTAAAGTATAGTATCGAGCCTGTTGAGGTTCTAGGAATAGGGATAGCGTTTAGGGTTTAGGAATGAAGGATTAGAGTTGAGGGATGACGGATGACAGATTAGGGTTGAGGGTTGAGGGATTAGGGTTTAGGGACAAGGTTTAGGGTTAGGGTTGAGGGATTAGGGTTTAAGGTATAGTGTTGAGGGTTGATGGTTTAGGGATAGGGTTTAGGTTTGAGGGATTAGGGTTTAGGGTTGATGAATTAGGGTTTAATGTTGAGAGTTGAGGGTTGAGGGTTGAGGTTGAGGGATAGGGTTAATGGTCAAGGGATTAGGGTTAAATAAGAGTGTCGATGGTAGAGGGATTAGGGTTTAAGGTATAGTATCAAGCCTGTTGAGGGTCTAGGAATAGGGATAGCATTTAGGGTTTAGGAATGAGGGATTAGAGTTGAGGGATGACAAATGACAGATTAGGGTTGAGGGTTGAGGGATTAGGGTTTGATGTTGAGGGTTGATGGATCAGATTTAAGGGTTGAGGGATTAGGGTTTGATGTTGAGGGTTGATGGATCAGATTTAAGGGTTGAGGGTTGTAAGGATTAGGGATAGGGTTGGAGGGTTGACGGATTAGGATTTGACATTGAGGGATTAGGATTTGACGCTGAGGGTTGAGGGATTAGGATTTGACATTGAGGGTTGAGGGTCAAGGGATCAGAGTTGAGGGTTTAGGGATCTATAGCAGGACAAAACGTGAGCGCGTTATAACGCGCTCGCATTTTGTCTTTCTACTGAAACGGTAAAAAAGTGGTTACCCCCGTGATCTTGGCCCACATGCTCTGTTTTCTTACTGATTCTGTGTGTGCTCTGACAAAAAAGAAGTGCTTTCATGCTATTGGGAAGTTCACATGCACATTTGACACATTGTACCACCTTTGCATGATCTTTCCACCACCTTTTCTGCTTTGCCAACTTGAGAAGGAGGAAATAACATAGTTTTCAAACCAAGTTTGATATATATCTATTCAAGTTTCAATTTTTGTAATATTGCAATGTTAATTGTGATTCAATTTTAAGAATTTAACATTGAAAAGGAAGCAAGTGGTGAAAAACTCAAATTGTTGAGGAGTTTGATGCAAGAAGATAAAAACACTACATAATTGGGTACTCTCTCCATTCAAATCTTCGTTTTTTAGGTATGTCAAGTCTTTACATGCATGTTCTTTACATTTTCCTTATTTTGGATTGAATTACTTTATCGTGCTTTATCATACATGTTTAAAATAGACACATTCCCAATCGAGAAAGCAACCTACAATCTCACATGATGCCATGTATATTTTCTACACTTGGGCTCTTTAATAATTGTGTAATAAACAAACCTTAGTTCATACCATGATGTCAAACTATACAAGAATAAATCCTTACAACATAAAAAAAATACAATCCCACTATTATCATGTATTCATTTCTTAGGAACTAATATTGGTCTCTTTATCATGCTACAGACAAATTCTCCATCATGCCGAGGAAACGATCAAGAATTAAACCAACACAGGAAGAGATAGAAGCTAAGAATGCAATGAAAGCAATGGCTATGAGAGAACTTCGTGAGAAGAGGAAATTGGACACGATAAATGAAGACATACCAATTGAAGAGGAACCACAACCATCACAAAGAGATATGGTATTGGCGGCACAAAGAGAACGAATGCAAAAACTTCGTGGTACGAGAGATTTGAATACCATAGTTGGAGACACATCCTTTACCGCAAGACAACATGTAGGGACACCATCTACCACATCTCAAGTTGAGAGTGCATCATCACTCACATGTGATGAAGGAGGTACACCATCGTTCCACCACAACCTCAAGGTATGTCATCTATTCCATCTTCGATCGAAGGTATGCCATCTAACCCATCTCATTTAAATATTGATGAAATTCCTAATGTTGAGATGAATTTACCTAACTTGACACCACCTAGAATTTTGCATAGAAAGCCAAAGTATTTGATTGATATTGATGAGAATATTTTGCAGCCAATGCAAGGTAAGATTCCAAAACGCACATGTAGAAGATATGCTAATAAGATTTGGAGATTGTTCTTTGAAAAGTTAAATGAGACTGCAAGATGTCAACTATTCGTTGAAATGATGCGAAGTATAAAGTATAGGTCTATCATGAAGATTCTTGGGTTGAGAACATCAGAGGCTTCAAGTGAAAAATCTATTGCCAAGAATCTAATGAGTGCGTATGAGAGTGTGGGTAACACCTCACGCACAAAAGATAGTAATGCAACACGGCGTGTGATTACATCGACTATAGTAAGTAGTCAAACGAGGAAAGCTCGTCTCATTAGAAAGACAAGTCAAGAATTGAGAATTAATAGGAAAACTTTATCAAGAGCCGTTGGAAGACGCCAAAGAATTGAGGACACTAATGCCAATGAATTATGGGCGTTCTCGGGGAGACTACAATGAAAAGATAAACCAATTGTTGAAGCATTGAGATCACTAATTGAAGACTTTTGGAAGAATTACACAAGGGTATCTCCGAATCGAAGGGATGTGGTAAGAAGGAGAATTGGTAGTCAGAACCGCGAGCCACATCCAAAGCATTTTTTGGATGAGACTCAAACACAGTTTTATGGTAAATTTCTAGAGAAGTATCCTCAAATTAAAATTTGTCAAAGATATTTTGAAATGCTAAAACCTTTCTATGTTAAGATAAATCACACACGCACTACTTGTTGTTGTAGATTACATATTGAATTTTCTAACCATTTTGATGCTTATAGGTCTATATGTTTAGATATGCATACTAACAATGATTTGCATGGTTGTGCCATATATGCCCCACCAACATCTTCAAGAAACTTCATATCAAGAATTTTATGTGAAAGAGAGGAAGGTCAAATATTCTACAAGAAATTATGCTTGGATGGCACATGTCATCGTTGTGGTGGCTTGCAACATTTGCCAATATGTGAACATATGGAAATAACACATGCGGTTGGAAATGAACTAGTAGAGTTTGGCAAGTATAAAACAGTGGCATACAATACAAAAGATGGTAAAGAAGCAAAGAGGTGTGAATTAGTTATTGAAAAGATTCCAGTGTATCAGTTTATGCCTATATTTCGTGACAGCATAGTGTATGAGTATGCAAGACATGCCCATAGAGCTCGATGGTTGGACTTGCAATTCAAGTTATGCAAGGACACATTTCTGGTTGGTAGCATTGTTTCAGTCGTCGACTTTGCAGAGAACTACAGTCTACAGCCACAGCATGAGGTGCAATCACAATATTAGAACTCCACATAGGTTTCTATATTTGTGCGCATCGCATTCATTCATGCGAATGATAGTACAGAGGATGACAGAAAGATCATAAGGGAGTATCATTTCTATATTAGTGATGATCTCACGCATTTTTACAGAGTTCGTGCAAGGTTGCTTTCAGGTGTTCTATAATGATTTGGCTAGAAGGGGCATATCGTTCAGTCAGCATATCATATGGTCAGATAATTGTGCATCACAATTCAAGAACTCACAAAATTTCTATTGGCTGAGTAGGAGGCATAATTTTACAGGTATTCAACATATGTGGAACTTTTGTGAGGCCGGGCATGGAAAGGGGGAGCATGATGGTGCAGGAGCATGTATCAAAAGAGCCATAGCACGAGAAGAGTTAAAGTATAAAGACAATGCAAAGTTGACAGATGCAAAATCGATTGTCGAGTGGTGTAATGCTTCCATGGGTCCAGGTAATGAAGGTAAGTCTTTAGTTCGTAGATTTTTTTGGTTGATAGATGATACTAACATTGCACCATATGAGGATTGTTGTACATTGACAGGATCAAATGAGATGCACTCTTTCAGAAGCTCAATTGCAGGTTCATGGAGTATCCATACACGAAAGATGTCATGCTTTTGTTCTTCCTGTACAATTCAAGTCTGGGATGAGTGCGAGTCAAAGGAGTGGGTTGACGAATGGCAGTTAAGTTATCTTAGCCCACTTGACACGTATCGACCCCCGACGGCACTGGAACTAACACAGATGGAGTCGTCAGTTGACTTTGACCACATATCAGATTTAGTTCAACCAGGTAATATAGGGCACATATATGCATCTAATTTCATCTAGTTCAACCAGGTAATGTCATCTTACTTTGTAGTGTTTTTGTAATGTTGACTAATTTCATCTAATTTGCTACACATATCAATGTAGGACACGTATATGCAGTTATTGCAGATGAAGATAATGAAGAGGGAACAGATTATTACTTATGTCATTGTGTTGAGGCCAAAAAGAAATTGGAGGCCCCTGTTACAGATGGAGAAAACATCGAATACCCTACAGGATCAGTGGTTATTACTGGAACATGGCTTAGAAGGTACCCACATAAGAGTGTTAATATTTGGCTATTTTAGGACTTTGACATGCATCGAAAGATTCTTCATTACTCGAACCTTGTCGTGGCATCCAATGTTCATTTGATAAAGTATCGGGGTAGATCTTTGAACAAAATATTGTGGAAGGTGCGTGAGTCTGACCATGAAGCAATACTTGACACAATAAAGAGTAGAGCAGATCCAGATGGTTCATTGGATTAATTTGTAAGTATTCACATTGATTTTGTAAAGTTATGTTACATTGAGTTGTAAGTATGCACATTAATTTGTAAGGTTTGTCTTTTTTTATTTCCTCCTGCATTTTTACACATATGTACACATTTTTACATCATCATGTTATGCATTTTTGGTGTCCTGCTCCTGATGCGACCAAACTCATAACTCACCCTACTAGACACCATTTGATGATCTCTCCAACACTCTGGATCTAGGGCGCCCAATCA
This sequence comes from Cunninghamia lanceolata, assembly GCA_027924645.1. Lineage (NCBI taxonomy): Eukaryota > Viridiplantae > Streptophyta > Pinopsida > Cupressales > Cupressaceae > Cunninghamia > Cunninghamia lanceolata. Next base: position 25,166,234 of record BSBN01000213.1, on the reverse strand, counting down.
TGATGATGACCTATATACCATTCCCCCAAGGCGCTCATAATGAATGAATGATAAGGAGCACCTCGACCTCTATAATCAAGGTGATTTTAAGTCACTTTGAGTCATTTGGGGTCAGTTTGAGTCTTTGAGTCATGTTGCAAAAAAGTGTCAATGTTGTCAAGTTGCACAAAGCAACTTTTGCATTTTTGGTGTCTTTCTCGTGATGCGACCAAACTGACTATTCCAACGCATCCGAATGGGTACATTTATGCTAGGCATGGTCCTATTTTTCACCCAAACATGTCAAAACAGTCGGAGCTACATTGTACCGACGATATCCCTGAAGAGTCCAAAGTGCAAAAAGGCAGCAATCTTTGACGAGATGTTACTCGAAAACTGTGTCACTTAGAAACATTCTATCTAAGGCAATAGGATCACGTAGAGTGCCTCTACAATAACCTCTCTTGGTTTTTTATAGCTCTGAGGCATTTGCCCGTGGTGAAAGGTTTTCTGTTTCCCCAAAAATCGTCAGAAGGAGGTAGTGTAAAGTTGCAAAGGGGTGTAACTTTCTTCTTGCTCCTGATGCGACCAAACTGACTGTTCCAACGTGTCCGAATGGGTACATTTATGCTAGGCATGGTCCTATTTTTCACCCAAACATGTCGAAACAGTCGGAGCTACATTGTACCGACGATATCCCTAAAGAGTCCAAAGTGCAAAAAGGTAGCAATCTTTGACAAGATGTTACTCGAAAACCATGTAACTTAGAAACATTCCGTCTAAGGCAACGGGATCATGTAAAGTGCCTCTACAATAACCTCTCTTAGTTTTTTATAGCTCTGAGGCATTTGCCCGTGGTGAAAGGTTTTCTGTTTCCCCAAAAATCATCAGAAGGAGGCAGTGTAAAGTTGCAAAGGGGTGTAACTTTCGTCCTGCTCCTGATGCGACCAAACTGACTATTCCAACGCGTCTGAATGGGTACATTTATGCTAGGCATGGTCCTATTTTTCACCCAAACATGTCGAAATAGTCGGAGCTACATTGTACCGACGATATCCCTGAAGAGTCCAAAGTGCAAAAAGGCAGCAATCTTTGACGAGATGTTACTCAAAAACAATGTCACTTAGAAACATTCCGTCTGAGGCAACGGGATCACGTAGAGTGCCTCTATAATAACCTCTCTTAGTTTTTTATAGCTCTGAGGCATTTGCCCGTGGTGAAAGGTTTTCTGTTTCCCCAAAAATCGTCAGAAGGAGGCAGTGTAAAGTTGCAAAGGGGTGTAACTTTCGTCCTGCTCCTGATGTGACCAAACTGACTGTTCCAACGCATCTGAATGGGTACATTTATGCTAGGCATGGTCCTATTTTTCACCCAAACATGTCGAAACAGTCGGAGCTACATTGTACCGACGATATCCCTGAATAGTCCAAAGTGCAAAAAGGCAGCAATCTTTGACGAGATGTTACCCAAAAATTGTGTCACTTAGAAACATTCCGTCTAAGGAACGGGATCACGTAGAGTGCCTCTACAATAACCTCTCTCAGTTTTTTATAGCTCAGAGGCATTTGCCCGTAGCGAAAGGTTTTTTGTTTCCCCAAAAATCATCAGAAGGAGGCAGTGTAAAGTTGCAAAGGGGTGTAACTTTTGTCCTGCTCCTGATGCGACCAAACTGACTATTCCAACGCGTCCGAATGGGTACATTTATGCTAGGCATGGTCCTATTTCTCACCCAAACATGTCGAAACAATCGGAGCTACACTGTACCGATGATATCCCTGAAGAGTCCAAAGTGCAAAAAGGCAGCAATCTTTGACGAGATGTTACTCGAAAATCGAGTCACTTAGAAACATTCCGTCTAAGGTAACAGGATCACATAGAGTGCCTCTACAATAACCTCTCTCAGTTTTTTATAGCTCTGAGGCATTTGCCCGTGGTGAAAGGTTTTCTGTTGCCCCAAAAATCGTCAGAAGGAGGCAGTGTAAAGTTACAAAGGGGTGTAACTTTCATCCTGCTCCTGATGCGACCAAACTGACTATTCCAACGTGTCTGAATGGGTACATTTATGCTAGGCATGGTCCTATTTTTCACCCAAACATGTCGAAACAGTCGGAGCTACATTGTACCGACGATATCCCTGAAGAGTCCAAAGTGCAAAAAGGCAGCAATCTTTGACGAGATGTTACTTGAAAACTGTGTCACTTAGAAACATTCCGTCTGAGGCAACGGGATCACGTAGAGTGCCTCTACAATAACCTCTCTCAATTTTTTATAGCTCTGAGACATTTGCCCGTGGTGAAAGGTTTTCTGCTACCCCAAAAATCATCAAAAGGAGGCAGTGTATTAAGTCAGGATGAAAGCCTATTCACTCTAGGTGCCTGTTTTTGACCAAATCACACATGCGCCTTGAACAACTCTGTCTTCAAGGCGCTTTTCTCTAATCTCTGTAACTCTCCAAATCCACTAAGGCACAAATTTTACCTCTTGGGCTCAAGATATAGGTTCTTCATCCAAGGCGCCAGAATGGTCCAAAGGCACATTTCACCTCTAACCTCACCTCTGACCTTACTTGGAGGCGCTAAACCTTTTGACATTTCAAGTAACTTCAAGAGAACTATTTTTCCTTAAGGTGGTTCACTCCTTGCAATTGGATGTATGGTACTTGTAACTCATTTGATTGACTTTGTAATGTTTCTTCTTCTTGCAAAGTAGATAAGGATGATATAAGCTTACTTCATGAATCGGAGTAGAAATCTCTCTTGGACTTGCTAGGTGAAAGGACTTGAACTTGAAGGACTTGAAGTTGATGAAGTGATCCTTCATGATGGCCTTTGACATTACCTTCTCGGAGTGTAGATGATAACACCTTCCTTGGATAAAGTGGATAACCTCTAACCTAAACTTTGAAGCTTGATGAATCTTGAAGATTGGGTTTCCTCCTACTCCCCTTCTGGGCTCCACTCCATCAAAGGCGTATTTAGTTGTCCAAGGCGCCAACATTCACTCAGGGGCGCCCAAAGAGAAAGTTTACAACTTTAAGGCGCTAAACTCTTATGCAAAAATGGTCATCATCAAAGGCGCAAAAATGGGTCTCTGGGCGCCAATCTCTATAAGACATTCCATCTCATTGCTCTCCTCCATTACAAGTGCTCACTTACCTCAATCTTGGGCACATACCATCATCCCAACATCCAAATCACCTAGGCGCTCAAAACCTTCAAGACTCAAGGCGCATTTTATGATCAAACAAGGTATCTCCTGAACAAGGTGCTCATAGTCTCATCAGGGCATTAATCATCATCATGAGCACTCATATTGTTCTAGGCACATAGTTATCTCTGGAATGCTCAAGGCGCTCAAGGCGCACATACCCTTCTCTAGGCTAGTTTACACTTATTCAAGGCGCTCATTCCAAACTTACATGAACTCCTCATTACAAGACGCACAAACTAGATGATCCTAGGGCATAAGGGCGCTCATAGGAGTTGTTATGTGTCATTTTGGCCAAGGTTTTCCGGAGCAGTGAAGACATTAGGAAGGGGATGATCGTTTGGATAGTTTTGAATGCTTTATTTCTCCTTGTTTAAACTAGGCGCTCACTGAGGATTGGAGTAGCCTTTGCACCCTCACATCACGTTAATCGGTGTTTCAGAGGCAATCATAGTATAGGAAGATTTGCACCTTGAAGAAGAGAGTTATCTGGTGAGCGCTTAGGAGTTCTGGCGCCTAGGGGAAAGGTCTAGGTAGAGCACCTTCAGACTTTGACAGTGAAGTGCCTTAAGGAGTTGGATGATGTTTTTGCCTAGAGTGGAGATGATGTTTTTAGCACCTTAAGGATGATGATGGAGCGCCTTGGAGTCAGGTTAGTCTGGAGCACCTTAAGAAGGTAAAGCACTTCAAATGTAAACACAAGTGTTTTGAGCGCCCTAATGAGAAGTTGTCTTGGCACCATAAGTTGTTCAAACGAAGATATGCGCCTTGGATAGTTGCAAAGACCTAATTTAGCGCCCAAGGTTGGAAGACTCTTTGTGAGTGCCCAGTGTTTGAAAGCTCTTTGTGTTTGGTGCATTAAAATGAATTTGGCACCTAAGTAGTATTGAAACACTCAACTGAGCGCCTAAAGCCCATGAGAGAAGTGATATGCGCCTTGATAGGAATATCATGGAAGATGAGTTTACTAAATGGCACCTTGAATGACTTGGTTGATTAAGTGTTTTAGCACCTAGATATGGGATGAATCATTGAGCACCTTTGGTTGAGATGATGTCAGCACCTTTGAGATTATAACACCTTGGAGTCAAGTTCGAAGGAGCACCTTGAGAAGGTAAAACACTTCAAATGTTTTCAAGGAATTGGAGAAGTCACTTAGTGCCTAGAAGGAATTCCAGAGCAAGAGTGTTGGAGCGCCTTGAGCTTCAAGTCAGATATGTGCCTAAACCCTACCCTTTAGCAAGTTGAAGCCCTCTGAGCCTTGACAAAGTGAGAATGCCTTATAGTGAATATGCGCCTTGGGCAAGGTTGAATACAAAGTTGAGGAGTATATCATAATGAGTAAGTGCACTGTAGGGTTAGATGATAAAGACTAGTGCCTTGAGTGTCTTGGTCAAAATTTTGACGTGAGAAGTCTTGCAAGATCAAACCCTAGAGTGCGCCTTAGAGAGAACCTATTGATCCTTTGCTTTGACAAGATTTGGGCGCTAGAATGATCCTTAATAAATGGAATGTATCTACACCAATTTTGCGCCTTTAGGGAAGTGATGGTGGCCAGAATGATCCTTAATCTCATGTTTGTGCACCTAGGTCTAGAAGCAAGATTTGAGCGCCTTAGGATAGGGTTTTTTGCACCTTGTCTTGGAGAGTGAATTTGCGCCTTGGATGATGTTGAAGCGCCTTGGGATGAAATGCGCCCAAACTTACAGAGGGCCTTTAGTGAGGGAGTTGAAGAGAGTGCTTAGAGGAAGGATAGCCTTAAGATCAAACTAAGTACTTAGAAGCCTAAGATTAGCACCTTATTTGAAGTTATACACCTATTCTGGCGCGCTAGAGAGTGAGTTTGAGTGTGAAGAAGTGAATGTCTGCGCCTTGAAGGGGATACAAAGGGAAGATGATGCACCTTGATGAGTTGATGATGGAAATTTGCGTTTTGGAGCTAAATGTGCGCCTTGAATCTAAATGATATTTGAGTGCTTAGAGGTAAATAGGGGCGCCTTTGAGAATTCTTTGTGCTTTAAGGAATGGATTGTGGCGCTTTGGACTAAGGTAAGTCTTGAGCACTTCCAATGTTTTTAAGGAGTGCCTTGAAGGAGATAGTGCATAGAGGTACAATGAATCTTCCGGAGAACATGGATAGACAACTAAGTCTCCAACTTGAGTCTTCTAAGTGAATTGGATGATGAAGAGAGTCTAGTCATTTTGGGCGCTAGTATCAGGATGAATCATCCAAAATGGGTGCCTAGAACTAGAAGGCGCCAATGCATGAGTTCAAGGATCGTCCATTGGAGCGCCTAGCCCAGATGGCTATAGATTGAAAGTTTTAAAGCTAAGTGATGTCTCTTAGGTGAACTCCTAGCCCAGGTGCAAATAGAATAGAACTCTCTCACATAGTTGAAATTGACTTGATAGAAGGAGATAAGTCTTAAGGACTAGTTTGGCGCCTCACTTGCCTATCTCACCTTTGAAATGCGCTTTGGTTGATGATCATCATTGATGGCGCCTAGTGAAATGTAAAGCTATTTGCATCTCCAAAGGATCAAAATTGGATTAGGAGATCATCCTTGCAGTTGAGATTGACAGAGAAGTGTTAAAGGAATCACTTCAAATGGGTGCCTAAGCTAGTTGAGGCGCATATCAATTCCACTGTAACTCCAGACTGACGCTTAGGATCCAATCATCTCCTAAGGCGTAGTTCCATTCACCCATGACCTCACTTGGCATCTAAAACTTGGAAACTCCTTTGGAAAGCTCCTGTTGCGCCTAGAAGATGAGTTTGGGATATCAACTTGCAAAAGGCTTAGAAACTCTTCAAAGATGTTAGGCACAATCCCATGGCACTGGAGCTCAGTTTTGGCACCTTCAAGGAATAGCACATGAAGGAACTTGGGAGGTCAGGTGCTTGTAAAAGGGAACACCTTGGAACATCTTCCAGGGGTTGAAGTAGTAAGAAAACATCAAGTGAGTCTAGGCGCACTCCCTTGTGTGAACAGTTTAGCTCTGGCACCTAGCCATAGAGTGAGCCAGAAGAAGTAGTTTGGACATTAGAAGATAGGCGCTCATTCTACAATGAAGCATTCCACCTTCCTAATCAACAAAGACTTGCAAGAATTGACAAAGGAAGCTAAGGCGCACCTTCTACTTGTTTCCACCTCCAGAATGCGCCTAACCTTGAAAGGGGGTTCAAAGATTTTTGTTAGACCTTTTCACTCAAGGTGCTCACCTTAGGCACACTTTCTAAGTCCTTGTCACCTCAAGGAAACACCTAGTTTGGAAGGTGCTTGCCCTGTTCTCCACTCCTTTCAATTGGCGCCTAGAACACAGAATGCATGAAAGGAGCGCCTAGACTCCAGAGGGCTCATTTGGGCGCCTAGCATTTAAAACACTTTCATAATGATGATGTTTTGGCGCCTACTCTTGGAAACAATCCAAAGCATCCATAACTCTAATTGGCGCCTAATGTTGACAAGGCGCAACTTCAGGAGGAGGTCACCTCAACTTGGTGCCCAAGTCAGAAAAACCTGTAAATCCTTCAAATATGCGCCTACCTTGTGAGGTGATGAGTTGAACATTCCAAATCTTCAAATGTTGCTCATGTAAGGAAGACATTGTAACATCAAGGCTTCAAGGCCTGTCCTTGTATTTCCATTGAATGAGTTGTACTTCATGCTATTGAAAGCATTTTCCATGTAATAAGACATTGCAAGTTGATTGAATCAAGTAACAAGACAAGTACCCAACTCTAATGTTGTTTCATTCAAATAGTTATCTTGATGTATATCTTTATGTTATTGAAGTAGTTGATGAATTGTTAGCAAGTAAAAGTGTTTAAGTAAGGAAAATTTTTCGTAGAACTAGTTGGGTATCTTACACTTACACCATGCCTATCCATCAAACATCAAAATGCAATCAAAATCCTAACAACATGCCCATGATCCAAGATCAAGTGCAATCATGCAAAGATATTATCAATCACAAGCCTATTAAGAATGAACTAGAGTCTTCTAGTACCATACTTTTCCATCAAACACCATCATGTAATCCATGGCCTATGAAGCCTATCAAAGAAAATGCAAACATCCTATGTAATACAATCAGACTTTAAATATTTGAAGTAGCCATCTACAAATATCCATTCAAAAGTGGATTTATAATGCAAGTATGGACGCCATCAATAAAAAAGATTTGTATTAACCAAATATCCATATACGCATACATCAATATCTGTCGATATAAGTATAACATATATACAAAATAGCCATATAGGCTTACAAGAATACCATATAGGCATACAATGTCAACTATGTACAATACAAAATATATGTCCACAAATGCCATATAGGCATACAACAGAGGAACACAATAAAAAGTCATTCCCCTCTAGCTGGTGAAGAGAATAAATCACGAGCAACCTTTGATCTTCTAGGGGATGGAGACATGCATGTGGGTGGTCTACTACGAACCCGAGGGCTACTCCTCCTATTTAGTTCTTCCTGCACCTTTACCTGTTACAAAAAAAAGTATAGATATTAATATATAGAAATTACATGTTATAAAAAAATGAAACATTTAACAAAATAATCACTTACCGCTAACATATAATCTGTCTGCTCGCTTGCCTCAGTAGCAGGAAAAGGCCCTGGTGATGTCATGTCCTATAGAAACCATCCAGATAGAAATTAAACTTCAAATCAATAATCTTTTGATTTTTCAAAAATAGACAACTATAACAATGAATGTAAATTGAAATTTACTAATCTACCTCATACCCCTGTCAATGCCATAGAGCTATGAATCGCAGAGGCCACACCCTGTTCCATTGCCCTATGAACATGGGGAGGTGTATCCGCAGCCTGCATCATCTAGAAATAAAACAACATTATTCAATTACGAAAACTATAATAGTGATGCAAATCATGGCTCCTAACATACACACACGCTCATCTAAACATGGAAGTACACATAATAAAACACACAAATCACATACAAAAATTTAGTAAGTACAATTCATTCATTAAACTATTTATTTTATTACCTCCGTAAAGCTTTGAAGTCCACCACCGCTGGCAGGTGTTGCCATGAAATCTACAGTGTTAACCTATTCAACATCCAAAATCAGAAATTAGAATACCATTCATATAACGATGCTATTCACATGTAATATTTATAATTGTTTACTAGTTACATACCTCGACAGTAGATGATCTAGTGAAAAATGTAGGTGGAGAACCACTGAAAACTGCATCGACGCTATGACCCTGAAATTTCATTAAAATCATCAATTTAAATTAGTTAATCTTGTATTTCAAAAATAAAATTTAATAAATTAAATTCAATAAACTTGCTAATATTTACCTGAGTATCAAGGCCGAAAGTCTCACTCAGGAGGGTATCTGTCATCACCATCTGCTCAGCTGCAGATGTAGCCTGTGCACCTGCGTCCTGACTGTCCATGGGGTCATAACCACAGGCTGACCCGCAAGCCTGGCAAGTATGTGGTGGGACCCTACTCCTCGCACTATCTCCCAACCCACTCTGTGTTGGAGGATCGGCATGCTCTATGATGCTCTGGGTCAAGGCACTAATCGACCTCAGTGTATCGACCTCAACACTCTCCTTCACAATGGAAGGGATAGAAACATGCTCGTGGGCTGGTCTGCTGATTACTCATCTCACTACCCGCTGTGGGTCAAGACGTGCCCCTGGTCTATCCTGTGCTGAGCCCCCACCTCTACCCTGGAAGTCCCGTATATCAAAATAGTTTGGCACTTTATTGAGGACAAACTCGGAGTAGAGTTTCCTCAAAAAGTATTGCGGGACCTCATTGTTATTGCATGGAGGATGGTCAAAAACCATCCACCACCTCTGCCCGAAATTGTCCCTTATCGCTTGGTTGTTGCACCAATGGATAGGGAACCTCTTGCATGTAATGGGTGGAGGTTGATTTGTTTGTGGGTTTGTGAAAATTGAACACAAGTCTACTTTTGTAATTTGTAATTTTTTGACATCTTGGTATGATAATTTATCTGCATAGTAATCTCTAAACTCTCTCTTTTTATCGGTCCAACTAGTTATTTGCTTGCTAATTGAATTTACATTTGTTAACATAGACTCGAGATTTGGCAAGCGTGGACCTATGCAAGGTTGAAGTGGAAGGATCTTTCAACCTTGCAATTATATCTTCAATTTGTTTTTTGTTGTTTTCAATTTGCCCTATTATATTATCTTGTGTTCCAGGGGCATGTCGAGGAATGAATGGAGGAGGTTGTTGTTCTGCAGGTATTTCCTCCTCAGGATTTTGTGGATTTTGAGGAGGAGGAGGAGGAGGAGGAGGTGCATTAACATTTCCTGACAATTAACGAAATATACATTAAAAATCAACAAAAACCTACCTATATAGAAAGAAATTCAAACAAAAAAACAAAGATAACTCACCTCTTTGGCGTGCTTGACGTCGCGGCAGCATTTTGGTGATGAATTGACAAGATTTTTGCGTTGATTGGCGTTTTGCAGAACGCGAGCGCGTTTTTGAGGGTTTGGAGGCCGCGGGCAGAGGAGAAAATGGGAGTGAAATGAAATTGAGTTGCTTTTTTTTTTCATTTATAGCTACCCATAACGCGAGCACGTTATAACGCGCTCGCGTTATGGCTCGGTAATGACGAGCCTGTGGCTTGTCATTACCAAGCCATAACGCGCTCGCGTTATGCCTTAATTTTTTTTCAAATTATTTTGGCCACTTTTTGGCCCCCCATCTTTTTACACTTACCCCTAAGACTTGTAGTTTTAAGTTGATTTCCTCCAAGGTGCCAATGTGAGGTTGTTTTGATGGTAAAGGGTGCCTTGATTCATGATGTTGAATCTCCTTCCTCCTAGGCGCCAAAATGGATAGTTTAGACAAGAAAAGGCGCCTTAGTATACTTAGCTCATTTCTTGGCAATTTGATGGCTTCAATCACTTGTTCAAACCTATAGGAGACCATTTTACACTTAGGCACTAGATCTTAGGATTTAGAACATCTTCCTTCAAGGCACCAAAATGAGGTTATTTAGACACAAAAGTGCACCTCTATACAAGATGCTTATTCTCCTTCCACTTAGGCACTCATTCATGATGATCCAAGTGACAATAGGCACCTAGACATCCTTTGGTAAGATTTAGTCATTTTGAAGGTTCTAACACTAGGCGCTACAGTTGGAAGTGATTTGAAGTTCATTTTGCTCTAGGTGCCGAAAATGGATGGTGGAGACAAGAAAAGGCACCTAGGCTTCTTTTGATGATTTTCAAAGTCTTCCTAAGTTATATTATGTTATATTGACCCTTAGGCGCAAATAGATGATCTAGGATGACTCTAGGCGCATATCCATGGTGATATCTTTCTAGGCGCAATCTTCACTAAGTTTAGACTTCACTTTACATCAAGGTGCCAAAATGGATAGTTTAGAGAGAGGCAAAAATGCACCTAGAGGTATGATGCTCAGTTTGATGTGTTTGATCAACTTTGATAATCAAGATGAATTGCCTCCCTTAAGGCGCCCTCCTTTATACTTTGAAACATCCTTTCAATATCAAGGCGCAATTTTGAGGTTGTTTGGATGATGAAAGGCACCTTGAGTTCTAGGCGGAGTTTTGAGGTTGTGCAAGTAGAGAAATACACCTAAGGTCTTAAAGCAAATTTGCGCCTAAAACTAAAAATCCCCGAGGCATGACTTATGGAAGCCTATAGCCCCAATGTTATGTTGCATACTAAAATTAGGTAAGACTCAATGTAATCTCATAACCTTGCCTTATATGCAAGAGGAATTACATTTAATAACCACAATGGTCATTAGGTGCTCATAAGCATATGATTTTGACTATCTTATTCAAAACAACAAACATAAGTTCTTTGCATCCCAATATGGTATAATAACAAGAAATTAAGAAATATTTTCAATTGACCAACTCATAAAGAATATGGATCAGCATACTCATTTGAATATTTTCAATTGAGCAACTCATAAAGAATATTAATATTTTATGTTCAACATGATGATTCATTTTTTTTTTAAATACAACTTTTATCTTTTAGTTCCAAAATGAGGTTTAGGTGATACTTGAATAAAAATAGATAGCTTATTGGATCAACAAACATCCTATGTAATACAATTGGACTTTAAATATTTGAAGTAGCCATCTACAAATATCCATTCAAATGTGGATTTATAATGCAAGTATGGATGCCATCAATAAAAAAGATTTGTATTAAACAAATATCCATATAGGCATACATCAATATCTGTTGATATAAGTATAACATATATACAAAATAGCCATATAGGCTTACAAGAATGCCATATAGGCATACAATGTCAACTATATGCAATACAAAATATATGTCCACAAATGCCATATAGGCATAAAACAAAGGAACACAATAAAAAGTCATTCCCCTCTAACTAATGAAGAGAATGAATCACGGGCAGCCTTTGATCTTCTAGGGGATGGAGATGCATATGTGGGTGGTCTACTACGAACCCAAGGGCTGCTCCTCCTATTTAGTTCTTCCTACATCTTTAGCTATTACAATAAAAAGTATAGACTTAATATATAGAAATTACATGTTATAAAAAATGAAACATTTAACAAAATAATCACTTACCGCTACCATATAATCTGTCTCCTCACTTGCCTCAGTAGTAGGAATAGGCCGTGGTGATGTCATGTCCTTAGAAACCATCCAGATAGAAATTAAACTTCAAACCAATAATCTTCTGATTTTTCAAAAATACACAACTATAACAATGAATGTAAATTGAAATTTACTAATCTGCCTCATACCCCTGTCAATGGCATGGAGCTATGAATCACAGAGGTCACACCATGTTCCATTTCCCTATGAACATCGGGAGGTGTCTCCGCAGCCTGCATCATCTGGAAATAAAACAACATTATTCAATTATGAAAACTATAATTGTGATGCAAATCATGACTTCTAACATACACACACGTTCATCTAAACATGGAAGTACACACAATAAAGCACACAAGTCGCATACAAAAATCTAGTAAGTACAATTCATTCATTAAACTATTTATTTTATTACCTTCGTGAAGATTTGAAGTCCACCACCACTGGCAGGTGTTGCCGTGAAATCTCCAATATTAACCTATTCAACATCCAAAATTAGATATTAGAATACCATTCATATAACGATGCTATTCACATGTAATATTTATAATTGTTTACTAGTTACATACCCTGACAGTAGATGATTTAGTGTAATATGCAGGTGGAGAACCACTAAAAACTGCATCAACACTATGACCCTGAAATTTCATTAAAATCCTCAAACTAAATTAGTTAATCTTACATTTCAAAAATGAAATTTAATAAATTAAATTTAATAAACTTGCTAATATTTACCTGAATATCAAGGTTGAAAGTCTCACTCGGGAGGGTATCTGTCATCACCATCTGCTCAGCTGCAGATGTAGCCCATGCACCTGCGCCCTGACTATCCATGGGGTCATAACCACAGGCTGACCCGCAAGTTTGACAAGCATGGGGTGGGACCCTACTCCTCGCACTACTCCCAACCCACTCTATGCTGCAGGACTGGCATGCTCTATAATGCTCTGGGTCAAGGCACTAATGGACTGAAGTGTATCGACCTCAACACTCTCCTTCACAATGGAAGGGATAGAAACATGCTCATGGATTGGTCTGCTGATTACTCATCTCACTGCCCATTGTGGGTCAACACGTGCCCCTGTTCTATCTTGTGCTGACCCCCCACCTCTACCCTGGAAGTCCCACATATCAAAATAGTTTGGCACTTTATTGAGGACAAACTCGCAATAGAGTTTCCTCAAAACATATTACGGGACCTCATTATTATTGCATGGAGGATGGTCAAAAACCATCCACCACCTCTGCCCAAAATTGTCCCTTATCACTTGGTTATTGCACCAATGGATAGGGAACCTCTTGCATGTAATGGGTGGAAGGTTGATTTGTTTGTGGGTTTGTGAAAATCAAACACAAGTCTAATTTTGTAATTTGTAATTTTTTCACATCTTGGTATGACAGCTTGTCTACATAATAGTCTCTAAACTCTCCTCTTATCCGTCCAACTAGATACTCGCTTGCTAATTGAATCTAAATTTAATAACATAGATTCAAGAGATTCAGCAAGTGTGGACCTATGTAAGGTTGAAGTGGAAGGATCTTTCAACCTTGCAATTATATCTTCAATTTCTTTTTTATTGTTTTCAATTTGCCCCATTAGATTTTCTTGTGTTCTAGGGGCATGTCAAGGAATGGATGGAGGAGGTTGTTGTTCCGCAGGTATTTCCTCCTTAGGATTTTATGGATTTTGAGGAGGAGGAGGAGGAGGTGCTTTAACATTTCTTGACTATTAACAAAATTTACATCAAAAATCAACTCAAACCTACCTATTTAGAAACAAATTCAAACAAAAAAAAAAAAAACTCACTCCTTTAGTGTGCTTGACGTCGTGGCAGCATTTTGGTGATGAATCGGTAAGATTTTGGTGTTGAATTAACTTTTCCAAAATGCAAGCGCGCTTCTTAGGGTTTGCAGGCCACAAGTATAGAGAAAAATAAAGAAATGAAATGAGCACAAATACTCTTTTTTTTATTTATAGCTAGTCATAACATGCTCGCGTTATAACACGAGCGCATTATGGTTTGGTTTTGATGAGCCTTAGGCTCGTCATTACCAAACCATAACACGAGCGCGTTATAACGCACTCGCATTATGCATTAAATTTTTTTGAAAATAATTTGGCCACTTTTTGGCCCCCCAACTTTTTGCAATTACCCAGTGTCTAGAAGGATCAAGAAAGTCTGATCAAGGTTTCATTTCACCAAATTCAGAGATCAGAAACTCAAGTTGCAAACAAGGGTTTAAATAGTGGTTCCAACATGCTACTCAGATTTAGGGCATTTTGAGGCTAAAAAGACCTTTCCATTGCGTCCAGAAGGCCCAAACCCCCCATTTTCATATAAAATTCATCCAGATCAAACATCGAGAGCTTCAAAGGAAATTTTTTCCTCTTATGATAGTTGTATGACCATGAACAATGTTTCCAAGCCACGAATAGTGTTTCAGGATATGAGTAGTTTTTTAGGCTATGAACAGTATTTCTAGGCCATGAGTAGTACTTTCAAGCTGTGAACAGTGTTTTCAGCCTTTACCCCTCACCATTGGAGTTCTCATTTGTGTGCACCCAAACTTCAGAAGGCTTGTCCTAAGCCATACCGAGGCCCTTTTTGGCACAATGTTTTTTTTTGTTTTGGGGTAGAATTGCATGCTCTACACTGTGGTAAAGTTTTTTTTTTATTTGACATTCCAATGTTTTAGAAATTGTAGATTCTTACAAATTTTGTTGCGCAGTCCTTCTTTTGAGACATTTCGGGAGCCCTAACTTGTGCAAATAAACTCCTTTTTGGGTGTCAATTTTTTTAGAGTTCATATTTTTCTATGGAATTTGAATTGGTACTCTCAAATTGATTGCATATTATACATGAGCTATAGTTTCAGTGTTTTGGCCATTTTGGCCCTTGTAAAAGTCTAAAAATATGAGATTTGCATTGTAAATTGCACTAATTATAAAGTGCCAAGATTGTAATTTTTGGGGGGGTCTTTTCAAAAACTAGTGAAAAGGGGGGTGTAGTTGAGTTCTCTTCTTTTCAACACTTCTTTTTTGCATTCTCTGCATCATGGATCAAACAACAATACCCATCTTAACTTCTTACAACTACTTTGATTGGAGATCACGCATGACAATCTACTTAAGGAAAGTTGGTTTCCATAGGATAACAATGGGACTAGAAATTGAATTTGCTAAAGATGAAGATAAGCCTAAGAGGTTAAACAAATATGAATAAACCTATGGAACTTTGTGTTTGTTTGTTTCTCCTGATTTGCTCTTTCATATTGAATCTTTGAATTCAACAAATAAAATCTGGACAAAGCTAGAAATACTATTTGGTAAACAAGATTGAATGAGGGGTCATATGTTGAAAAATGAACTAATTAGTTTAAGTCCAGGCAACTTCAACACAATCTAGGATTTCTTCACAAAATTGAAGTCACTAAGGTTGCAATTAAAATAGTGTGGAATTGAAAAGAAAGATGAACAACTAATTCTTAGTATTCTCTCTAAGATAAGTTCTAAATATTCAGTGTTTGTTTTTACCTTCTATGCTACTAAGGGTGTACTTGGGACACAGTTCACTATGCCATCTTTGGATGATTTTTCTATCTCTCTCACACAGGAGCAAGATAAGCCATTCCAAATGGGCACTCTAAAATCCTCTAAGTCACATGTCATGGCTTCCAACCAAGACACAAAAGAATAGAAAGGACAAAGTAGAAATAATAAGGATAAGAAACAAAATAATATCAAGGAGAAGAAGGATTAGAAACAAGTTGCCCCAAAAGAAACTATTCTAATGGAGACAAGCCTAAGAAAGAGAAGGTCAAATGTGCCTATTGTAAAAGACCCAGTCATGATGAACATAAATATTTGAAGAAATAAATTGATCACTTGACACACATTCTTGAGAAGAATAATATCAGTGTTCCTGAATCTATAAAACAAAGTTCTAATGAAGGGTCTAACAAGGAAAAGGATAACAAAAAGGGGAAAGGAAAGGGCAAGGCCCTTGTAGTAGTTGCTTCACAACCATCCACTTGGGTTCTTGATTTGGGTGCTTCACACAACATGGCTTCATCTAAGCAAGAATGTGCATCTTTGGAGCCATGTAGTATGCCTTTTATTTTGATGGGTGATGACACTCCTATTGAGGTGTGTGGGAAAGGGTCTATTATTGTGGGGGATGACACATTTCATGATGTTCTTTGTGTGCCCTCATTATCAACTAATCTCCTGTCAGTATATCAAATCACTCACACAGGTTCATGCAAATGGGTTGAGTCCACTCCTAATTCAGTGGTGATTCATGTGTTGCACAGTGGTTCTACAGTTGTAGTTAGTAGAGTAGATCATCAATCACATCTATATTTGTTTTTGCATATGTTCCTGATCCTCCTTCATCTATTTTGTTCACTCATTTAGATGATGTGAGTAGATTATGGCATGAGCGGTCTGGCCATCTTAACTTCTGCTACTTGCAATATCTCATCCAACAGAGCATGGTCACAGGGTTGCCTTCAGTTCAGTTTCCAGGTGGTTTTTGCTAAGGTTGCATCCTTGGTAAGTATCCTAAGGAAATTTTTGACAAAGGTAAGGCATGGAGAGCTTCACAAATACTGGAGTTAGTTCATAGTGATTTTACTGGTCCATTTCCTTGTCCATCCTTTAGCAAGGCTATATTTTTTCTAACTTTCATTGATGATTTTTCTCAATATACTTGGGTGTATCTTCTTAAATAGAAGTCTAAAGTATTTGATCACTTTTAGAACTTTAAAACTTTTTTAGAGAAGTAATCTAGGAAAGCCATTAAAGTTTTACACACTGATAATGGTGGTGAATATGTCAACCATTATTTTGAACATTGTTGTACTTCAGAGGAGATTAATTTGCAACATTAAGTTCCATACACTCCTCAGCAGAATGGTGTGGCAGAACAGAAGAATAAGTCCTTGAAGGAAATGGCAAACTACATGATTCACTCAAGATCTCTTGCACCACAGTATTGGGTAGAGGCCATTAACTGTTCTTGTTATATCTAGAATCATGTTCCTCACTTAGTCTTGAAGAGAGTCACTTCTATTGAAGCTTAGAGCAGTCAGAAACCATCAGTTAAGTACTTTCAAGTTTTTCATTCTCCTGCATGGGCCTACATTCCTATAGAGAAATGTAAGGCCTTGGATCCGTAGAGCAGGCCTTGCATATTTGTAGGCTATCTTGATGGTGTGAAGAGTTATCAGTTGCTCCACCCTACTACACATGAGTTATTCATTGTGAGGAGTGTTCAGTTTGAGGAGGGCTCTTTGAGATCAACTCCTATCACTTCTCCACCTTTTTCTACTTTGACATTAGAGTTACTTGGGCTATATGACAGATCTTCTGATGAGTCAGATTCACTTGAGCAAATTATTGATGATGAGGAGTCTTCTACCGATGTTGAAAGTGATTTAGAGAATTCACCTCCTTCCTCTCATTCCAAGGGTGATGATTCTCCTCTAGATTTTCCAACTAGTCCACTATGGGCTAGACAAACCTTTTAGTCTACAGGCAATTGGGTTGGGGATCCATCAAACACCAGGTGGACTCGTTCACAATTCCAAGATGATCCACATGCCTTTATTGCTACTGCCTTTGATCCATAGTCCTTTTGAGAGGCTTTTGGTATTCTTGAGTGTGATATAGCTATGTAGTAGAAGCATAGTTCCTTGATGAGGAACCACACTTGAAATCTTGTCCCTCTTCCTAAGGGATGAAAACTTGTTCGATGTAAGTGGATCTATTGGACAAAGTTTACAACAGATGGGTCAGTTGATAAGAATAAGACTCGCCTAGTCACCAAAGGATTCTCCTAAGTTCCTAGGATTGACTACTCTAAGACTTGTGCACTAGTTTTCAGAATGAACTCCAACTGACTTGTTCTTGCTATTGCTACAACTAATCATTGGGAAGTACACTAGATCTAGATGTGAAGAGTGCTTTTCTTCATGGCAACCTTTAGGAGGAGATCTACATGGAGTAGCTACAGGGATTTATTCATGATTCTTCACCTGTATGCCACTTTCAGAAGCCTTTCTATAGCCTTAAATAGTCCTCTAGGGCCTAGTATGCCAAGATGGACTCCTTCCTTCTGACATTTGGGTTCACTTGGTACCATTGTGATCCCAATGTTTACATTTTGCAACAGGATGATCCACTCCTATTTCTGGTCATGTATGTTGATGACTTGTTGATTAGAGGCAGTTCTTCATCTACCAATTAGGTAGTCAAAATTGTCCTTCATAATAGGTTTTTGATGACAGACTTGGGCTTGTTGCATTAAACTTTCTCATGATTGTGATCTTCCAGTCTGCTTTTAGGATCACAATCACATAGTCCAAGTATGCTCTAGATTTTGTCTCGAGGCTTCATATGGCTAATTGTAAGCTTGCTCTGACTCCCTTCCTTTCTGTAGTCAAACATGAGGCTCAGTGTTCTTCACCATTTGTTGATGGCACTTTGTACCTATAACTTGTTGGGAGTCTCATTTATCTAACTCATACAAGACCTGACATTTCATATGATGTAGGCATGGTTTCTTAATTCATGCAGGAGCCCCATGAGTTGCATTGGAAAGAAGCCAAGAGGATACTTCACTACATTCAGGGTACTCATAGTTTTGGGATTCACTACACAACAGGCATTGACCTTGACTTGGTGGGCTACATAGATTTAGATTGGGTAGGTGATTCCTAGGATCACAAGTCTACTTCAAGTTAGAACTTCTCTCTTGGCTCAGGTCATATTTGTTGGTTGAGTAAGAAGTAGTCTGCTATTTCTCTATCTTCTACTGAGGCTAAGTATCGAGGACTTGTGAATGCTGCCATTGAGGCCATATGGCTTCAGAATCTTCTCACTGAGTTTTGTATCCAGATCAGATGACCATCAATCATATTTTGTGATAACCTGAGTTCCATTCAAATCTCAAGAATCTAGTGCATCATCAATAGATCAAAGACATTAAGGTTTGTTGGTGTTTCAATTCGTACCTTTGGAATGCGATTTGGAAATAGACAGCTATGCATAGATAAACTGCTCTCCTATTAGAAGGGGGAGTTCCCTTTCTTGCTGATATTCGCTAAAAAGATAATTAAATGAAACTTCACCTATCTTCTTTTTGATTCTCAGCTGCGAGCATAAGGTTATAAAACTCTAAATGCTGCAAAAGAGGTTTTTTCCTTTTATAAAACTTCTACTACAACTAAGCAAAGACTAACGATGCTTTTAATCTCCTGAGTAAATTTAGAGCAAAGAAAATTAAAAGTGAACAAGGAATGATTGTTAACACAAAAACTTAAACAGTTTTCCTCCAGATTTACACCACAAGACTAAAAGTACTTTAATGATGAACGCTGAAATGAAAGCTACAAAAGCTACACATCTGACGACGAAAACTTGATGAATCAAGATAGAATATCAGAGTAAAATAGGCATGAGACTTCTATTCAATATCATAAAGTTTGCACAACTCTAGGACATCAATGTTGCAGCAAAAGGTAGGCATACAACAAGCGATCAAACACCGGAGAACAAATTACACAAAGTGAATAGACACTTAGAATATCAAGATTTGCAGGCTAGAATAGGCACAACAAATTTGCTATCACAATTACCATTACCTACAATGGGCAAGGATGCCCTTATTTATACTAAAATCAAAGGAGTAGGGAACCCTAAAATCTCCTTGATTAACCCTAACTTGCCAACTCGCAAGCTTTATTACTATTCTAAGACAAAGATACAATAAACAAATGCTTCAAAGCAATTTACTTTAAAGCAAATAAAACTTCAACTATTACAAGGTGATTTATTTCTAAATATAGAATGGATGAGCTTAGGATGAAAGCAAATGCTTTTAAAACAAAAAGCATATGTTTTAAAGCTGCTTTATTTTGAAATGCATCCTCATCAACATTCTAGCTTTTTGGTGATGTCATCCATTGATATTCTTTTGCTGATTTCTTCTAAAAAGCAGATTCTAAGAGGAAAAAGTTGGCACATGGGTTTTGTAGAGAATTTTGTTTTGAAGCAACCCAGATTGTCAGATTTTGAAAAAGCGAAGATTTTCCTGAAAAAGCAGGAAAAAACAAGATTCCTGAAAAAAAAGCAAAACTCCAATCTTCAAGAGGATGATATTCTAGATGGACACATCTCGATGAAAACTGAAAAAGCTTTGGTTGAATTTCTGAAAAATGATCCCCTTGAAACAAGGACCCTGAAAAAGCAAGCCTCCCTGCTTCCTCAACCTAAAACAATGAAGAACGCTGAAAAAGCACTTCATCTGGGTCTTCGAATCTTCATTGAAAGAAAAATAAAAATCTTCCTCTTGATGCAACCTGCAAAAGATAATGAAATAAAGAAGCCAAATGCTTGTCTTTATAGATCTTTAAGGCGAAAAAGTAGCTTTATTTGTGAGAGAATAAAACTTGGACCTCATCCATGAAGAAAGCAACTTTAAAAGCACAAATCCAAGTGGATGTCTTTGAATAGGAAGAATCCCTATTTTGTAGCTGCCTATGGTTTCATGTGCAAGATGACGAAAAATATCTTCTTTCGATGATGTCATCGAACACGCGAGTTGAAAGAATTCTAGCCATTTTTTCTTCATTTTCGACACTTCAACACTCGTTTTGACTTAAATATGGCCTATCTCTGACTTCAACAAGGTGGAAAAATGTTATCATTGACTGAAAAAAGCTGACTAATCTTGACATTTTGGAGGTCTATCAATTGAGATTCCGTCCCCCACCTCTGATTGACGATCTGACATCGTTTGACCAAGTTTGACCTCCTGAAAATTGCCAACGGGCGAAGATTGAGCACAAAACTATTGGAAAACACTGTGGACATGG
Organism: Cunninghamia lanceolata; assembly: GCA_027924645.1. Lineage (NCBI taxonomy): Eukaryota > Viridiplantae > Streptophyta > Pinopsida > Cupressales > Cupressaceae > Cunninghamia > Cunninghamia lanceolata. The sequence goes on along the minus strand of BSBN01000213.1, from coordinate 25,145,500 downwards.
AAAATATTCTAACACTACTCAATTTGGGTGCCCCAAATCAACTGGGGTGCTTGGTTTTCCAACACTTAGCCATTTTTTCAATTTTTGCAACTTCTTCAATTTCTCGACTTGCGTGCGCATTCCGGTGGCGGAGGACCCCTATTTGGTTGTCAATTTCTGTCAACTAGGATGAAACTAAGTCTAATGATCTAGTAAATAGGCAGGCCTAATGAAAATTGAGTTGACTGTACCTTCTGTTCACCTCAAAAATTGTGCCAAACTGATCAACTCTGAATCAAACCGAGCTGACGGAAGGATATTCACATTTTTCAAGAAAAACTTGAAAAATAAACTAACTCTGGAGAGTTTGGGTGCCCCAAGTCACCTGGGGCACCTAGTTTTCCATGCCTTAGAAAATTTTCTAGAAAACTCAAAATTTGTACCTTTTCTCGTTTTCTGTGCCCACAGCTCCTGTTCAATCTTCAATTTCAGTCGTTCTAACAACTGTCGAGGTAGGATGAAGGGTGATCTAAGTAGTCTAAACATATCTATGATGAAATCCTAGCTTTGACTAACTTTTGACTGAGTTTGACCAAGTTTGACCAACCGGGAAAGCGCTGACGGAAGCATTTTCGATGTTTCTCGAGAAACGTGAAAAAAAATAACACTTGAAAGGTTGGGCGCCCCAAGTCACCTGGGGCACCTGGTTTCACCAGACTTAGTCAAATTTATGATTTTCCAACTTTTCATTCCACCTTGGATCCATCTTGCATCATTTTGCGTGCATCATCGAGTTGACGACTGTTCGTCAGTTTTGCGTCATTGAAACAACGTTGAAAACTTGTCGATGAGCTCTGGCAGATGAATTTTCTCTATTAATGATTTCTGAGCTCATCCTTCACCTTCTAAAAAAGCAGAAATGACCCAGTAGAGAAAACTTGGTCATTTGAAGATTCCGTCTGGACTGCGCCGATCGTGAAGCAAAATCAACCAATGAGAATCGAGCGTGACACCTGAGTTGGAGATTCTATTTTTAGAAAGTTTTTCCAGCATCCATATCTCAAGAAACCCAGAAAACCTAATCTGACGTCTATTTTTAGAAATTTTGCTTTTTTGACTTTTTGACGAAAATTTTTTTAGACTTGTTTCAAAATGCCTTAATGAAGCAAAAATTTTTGTTGGGTACAATAAGGTTCACATGCACTACATTCAGGAGCTCATCCATTTCCACTCCATCGACCTTCGCTACTATCCAACTTCTGAGCAGGTTGTCGATATCTTCACCAAACCCTTTACATAAAGTAAGTATCTTCATCTATGAGCTTTGTTGGAGGTGTGAGAGGGTTCATCTTCTGGGGAGCTTTTCAATCCTTTCACTTAGAGTCCTGACTCTCTCTACTCTAGGGGGTCTCTTCTATCTCTATTTGGGGGGCTATTCTCTCTTTTCTGGGGGGCTTTTTCTCTTTGGGGGGTATTTTTATCTACATGTGTACCTCATCGGGCTTCATTTGTTAGGACCCATCTTTTCACCCACCTAAGTTGCACTTAAGGGGGGATGTTAGTGTAAGTTTTTATTTTCCTAGTTGGTGGTTTAATTTCCTATTCCTAGGTTTTTCCTACACATATAATTAAGCTTGCTTAGGGTTAATTAAGTGAGTATTAGTGTGAGTGGGTGCAAGGTACCAGTATCTTCCATAGGAGTTACACTTGCCTATTTTAGGCTATTGTGTTGGACTCTTCCCATTGGTCATATGTGCCACCTCTCCCCTCTCTCATATTCTACATATACTCATCTCCTAGCTAGTCTTGGGTATATTATATTATACAAATTTTGCTTTGGCATCCTCTTAATGCTATTTTCCTTTATGAGCATTTACATTCTCTTAGAGACTAACTCTATGTTGTTATTTTGATTTCATATCATTTGACCAATTCATAGTTTATTAATCTATTTGTTGCACTAGTTTTCCTGGTTATTCATCTTTACAGATTCTAACATGTGCTGATGACTTTTTTATTCAAATTTGATGAAATGAAAAGAGTTTATTGTAGAAATTGTCAGCATTCTAAAAGTATAAGATATGCTTGATTATCATATTATTAAACAATTATTATTAATTTTATATATAGAGTGTGTCTGAAATCCTGATGGACACACTGATTGAAAAACATCCATAACTTTCAAATCGTTTCACCTTTCTCAAATCCAAAAGATGTGTTACACACTATGCTTTTCTAGATATAGGTTTAAAAAAATTGAATTCCAATTTTTTTGATCGAGTTAGGTTGGCTGGAAAATTATTTTTTAGTTTTTAAAAAAAGTCACAGTAAAAAATTCACAACTAATTATTTTCTTGGAAAAAAATTCAAAAAAATATGTGTCACATCCAAGCATGAGTCCTTTACTTATTTTTAAAGATTCAATTTTTTTTTTTTGTTCATACTTAGGTTGGCTGGAATGACACCCATTTTTTATTTTTTTCTAAAAATTTTAATAGATTTTTTGGTATGATTTTTACTGAAAACAACTTGACTCACCCAATGGGCAGTGATAAAGTTTACAATAGTTGAAGAAACAACTACTAAATTAGTTATTTTCCTTTATGTTTGAGAGGGCAACACCCTCTTATCATGGATTTTAATTTATTTTGGGTATGCTTTTAACGAGAAAAAGGAAAGGTACAACTAACTAAAATCTAAAGAAATATAGCAAACCCTAGGTATGGCTAATATGGGACCAAATTTATTAACTTTATGGGAATGAAAAAGAAAAGAATTAGGATGTTAGTGTAGGTTTTTTATTCCTTATTATAAGGTTTTTCCTACACCTTTTAATTATCTTGATTAGGTTAATAAAGTGGGTTAATTAAGTGAGTGGGCTATGAGGTGTCACAACACTACAAAGGAGCACCCATTAGCTATCTATAGATCGATAGATGGTTTCTTCATGTTTGTTGGTGTTGCCATCTACACCCTCTCTCTTTTCTATATAAACTCACTACCTAGCTTGTATTTTCATTCAATATTGGAGATAGTTTATCTGATGTTATTTTGTCCTTCAAGTATTTCACATTAGTCTCTTGGCATCGTTGTTATGTTGTTTCAATTGTTTTTGCATTTACAATATTTTTTTCTAACTCTTTCAATTGATTCTGGGTTATAATCTAATTTACAGATTCTAACATGGTATCGGAGCACATTTTGTAAGGTTAGATTTTGTAGAGATCTTGCAAAATCCCGTATGCTCTTCTCTTGTGTTTTCGAAGAATCTGGAGAATCAAAAAGAATTTATGAAGATCCAGTAATCTTGTTTTTGCATGTATGATATCTGGGTGATTGCAACATCTTTGAGTAGTCTGACAACAATTTTTATTGTTCTGTTACATTCGGAAGGCTCTTGAAAGTCATTTTTGGCTTTCATTCCACCCATTTTGGAGATCATTGGCCATACCTGCAAACAAGGGTTTTGAAGCTCAAATCTGACAATCGGCTTGCATATTCTATGTTTTGATCAATCTTACAGGTTGCAACATGCCTTTGCTTCTCTTAGGTGGCTGATTCAACCTTCGCATGCTATTTTTTATTGTTGGGGTCATTTTTTGATGCTAAAGGCATTTTTTACATTAGATTCATATCTATTTTACATCAGAAAGAAACATGCCTTCTGGGTTTTGGTCGCAGCATAAAAAAACCATCTGGATATCTGTTAATTTTTGCATGCAGCTTATATATTTTTTAGAAACTAAATTAGAAAGTTTAAGCAGACCCCCTCTCCATTGACAGTTGCAGATTTGAAGGCAGTTTTCAAAGGCTCTGGATTCTAGCTCATACTGGCTCCATTTCTCGAGCATTTTTTTATTTGCACTATTTTTTCGTGCTCTTTGCACTAGTGCAGATGTTTTTTATTTTTATGCATAGTGTTTCTAGAAATTACAGATTCTCACTCATGACACTGCACAGTTCTCATTTTGGGAACTTCGAAGAAGCATAACTTTTGCATAAAACCTCAGATCGAGCTGATTCTTATTTTGAAAGTACATGTTTTTTCGTGTACTTTGCATTGGTGATGTTTAGATCAAGTCCACTCAGTATTTCTTACTGGTGCTAATTGTAATTGCACTAAATATAAAGTGCCAAACAATATTTTCTTGGGGGGTTTCTTTGATTGAGTAAAAAGGGGGGTGTCTTGTGTGCTCTCTTTGAGATTCTTCTTTTCTTTCCTACACAACAACTACAACAATCTATTTTTGCATTAAGATGAATCAATTAATAGTACTAGTTCTATCACCCTACAACTACTATGAGTGGAAGTCCAATGACAATGTATCTTAAGAAACTAGGGTTATTTAGAGTAACTATGGGTCTTGAAATTGAACCTATAGTAGATGCAGATAATCCTAAATGGTTTTACAAATTGGATGAAGCTTTTGGAAACCTGCGTATGTCTGTATCTTTGGATTTTATTTTTCATATTGAGTTTTGTTGTCAATTAGAATTGCACCCTAGCCAAGTTAAACTTAACTATCCTACTGAAACATGAAAACACTCTCAGGTTGTGGGTGACCTATAGTGAGAATGAATCTCCAGAGCGGGTTGGTTCCCCTGGTAGATCACTTAATCTAAATGACTTTCTGAGGAAAGGGTTTAGAAATATAACTAAAAATGAAATCCTAAAACCTAACAATGATCCACTAGAATTTTAAAATGATTTTGATAATCTTATTCACAAACAAATTCTTAAAAAACTTTAACCCTCACAATCTCACTTGAAACATACAACTCAACAATAATTTGTATGAAGGCTCGAACTGAACACAATCACACAACTTGAGTTATATGAAATTTTGCACACAAACTTACAGTAACAAGACATAAAAGGATTCAGTATTTTGAATCATAATGACATCAAATTGATACTGCAAACATGAGACAAAATAGGAGAAGGAAAGCTCTATTTTTTTTATTGAAACTAAAGGAGTATGCCAGAACAAAATGTGAGTACAAAAGTGTTTACAAAGCTCTCTGCAAATGAACAAGAGAGGAAGAAACAATATTCTGAACTGAGAAAAACTAAGTCTTTCTCCAACTTATATCTCCAAAATGTTTCTAATTTTGAGAAATCGAAAAAACCTAGCAAAAAAATCTCAAAAAGGGAACTTCCTAAGCCATTTTCAAGCTCTACAGAAAAGCCTCCAAAATCGTGCCCAAACTGCCTCCAATCTGAGTGTAAAAGCTATCAAGATTCCCTATCAAGTCATCCCACCAAAAAGAAACTAAAAATCAAGCTTTGCTTGGCTGGAAGCTAAAATATAAACTCCAAATTGCCCAGCTTTTCTCAATCTTGCCCAAAAGAGATCAAATTTAGAAAAATAAAGATTTTTCTATATTTGCTTTGCTTTAACTGCACCTAAATAACAATTATTTAAAAAAAAATTATAAGGAAATTGCTTTAAATAACGTTTACAATGATTTTTGCAATTTTAACTCTAATTTTCTACAAAAAGAAAGAGATCCGATTTGTTTTGAAAAATACAAGGCTTTTAATGAAGTTTTGTTCTAGGTATTAGATACATTCCTATTTGGGTATTTTGATTTTTTACAAAACTCAAAAAATATTCTAAGGTTGAATTTTCTCCCTAAGGTTGTAAAACACATCTAAGGCATAAGGCCTAGGCATACATGTAAAGGTGAATAAAATACCACGAAGCTATTAGTGGGCATTTGATTTTTTAAAAGATGTGATAAAAACCCAACTCAGATTAGGATGACTAGAAATCCCTAAAACAAAACCTAAACCCTAAACTTTTGGCCTCATTTTGAACTTCATTTTTTGGAGAAGTTAGCTTTGCCTGGCCACCACCATTGCTAGGGTTTGAAGATCAAACTTCTACATTCTTGCTACTTTCAGAGAGATTTTTATGAAGAATCCACAGGAAAATACATGGGTAAGTCCTTCTAGCACAAACTTGACCAATATTCTCCATTTCAAAAATAAACTTCTGGCCTTTAAGTCATGGCCATATCATATTTTTGATGGATTTTGTCTTTTGCTTCTTCCTGTTGATTTTTTCTCTATTTGTGAGGCTGCCACTCGAGCATTTATGAGGTATTCACACAGTGGTTTTGAATGCATTTTGTACACAATAGAAATTTGGGTAAGTTCCATCATTCGAACTCTATATTTCACTTCTATTTTCTATAAAAGAATGCCTATTCTGAGCCTTTCAAAATGCAGAAAATGATTAATTTATTTTTTCTTTCTATATATTTGGCATCTAAAATTTTTGTCCCTACAGCTTTTCCTTGTTTTGGAAGCATTCTTTTGCTTAGTGTAGCAGGTCGTAGCCTTTAAACTTAAAATGCAGACTGTGGCTTCTCTTTATTTCTGAGTGTTCCTTTGTGTTTGAAGAACATTACAGGCCATGGCTTTACTGCTTCTAGGTATTGCTTAAACTTGAAGGTTTATTACTTGTTGTATTTTCAATAAACATGGCTAAAAAACCCTCGGTTCAGCCTTACCACAGTGTTGTTCATTGGCTTTAAAGACAGTCAGCTAAAAGAAATGACTACAACTTTATTTCTTCTATATTGCTCCACATGGACTTACATATACACTGTAGACTCTGCACTTGTGATGAAGGCTATAGAATGAGTTTGAAACACATGTTGCTCTTATTCGTATCTCCTATAGATATTTATGAGACATTGAGATTTCATTCTCTTCTTGTTATTCTTTGTGACTGATATAGTGCATTCTTTCTAGAGGTTCTATGCTTTTATAGTCATGAATGTATCTAGAGATGAATATTATCTATTCAATGACTATGACAGTTTGACTATATGCTACTCCTTTGCATATTAGATAGCTATTTGATCTTGATGCCTTATTCATTAATGATAGTGATATCATTAGTTTGAAGGCTTTTGTGTTTTCTCTACTCTATTGTTTTGAGATAGTACATTGGTAAGTTCCTTTATATGACCATTCTGAGACTTCTATCCTCTGTTGTTCCATGGCATGTTGATGCATCTGGAAGCTTATATTTTTCATTTATGACTGTGACAGTTTGATATGAAAACAAAAGCAACAATGAACTCTGTGCTTATGATTGTACCTTTTACAATGTTGCATCCATAGCTTTCTTTTCACAATCCTTGTAGCATAGAGTTACATTACACACCTACCTTCTCAAAATGACCTATACTCTCATGACTTTCCTTATGAGATATGGCTACTATCTTGTGTATACTACCTGGGGTTTGTATTCTTCATTGATGACTGTACCAGTGGCCTATAAATAGTCTTTAAAGCTCACTATGCCTTCTTACTAAGATTGTTCTCCCTGCATAATGGCTTACCTCTGTCAGGAGACTTGTTCACTGCTTTGCTAGTGTTGAGTATGACTGTCTCATTACTCCATAATGGTCTTACATTTTATATGCCCTTTGATGACTAATAGGCTTCTATGGTAGTGATTGTACCCTCCTTCAAGATTGAACTGTACTATTTCATGGTCTTGGTCACTCTTGACATTCTTTTGCTCTTTTTGAAGCTATGACTGTAAAAGTTCTTAATGGTGAGACTATCTCAGAAGGCTCCTTCTATCTATGCTTTAATGACTTGGGAGGTTAGATAACTGCTCTTAAGTGACTATCCTTTTTTGCGTAGTTGTGAATGGTATTTCTATTTGATTGTACACCTGTCTCTTGCATTCTATAGCTGTGTTATATATTGTTGACTATCCCATTATGTAAATGGCATTTGTAAGCTCTTCTTTGCCTTAATACAACAGTTTGCATACAAGACTACTGACATGGCCTGACACAGAGATATAGGATTGTTCCTCATTATATGACTATCCTATAGCTGATTACATGTTTCTTGATTTATGGGACAGTCACCTTAATGACTAATTTTTGTCCTTTTATGGCCGCTTAATGAATTCAATAGCACTTTTATATCTCATTCACAACAAAAGGTGGTAAATACCTGATTTAAATGTTGTTCCATGATGCTTCTTAGGCTGTAAAGCTCTTGATGGGACTGTCATTTAGTTGATATTGATCTGATGTTTGACTATCCTACCTTGGAGGTTGTCTCATTCTGTATTGGTGTTGTCATTGACTCTTAATCAGAATATGCTTTTATTTATTGATCTAAAAGTCTCTTTGCTTATCTTATATACCCTTTAAGATCAAGGGGTAGCATGCTGGGCTCAACTCTTGTGGGAGCCCATTTTTGTACCACATGCTATGATGTCTTTAGAAATGGATCAGTAACATGATTTCTCCTATACCTGCACAATGAACAAACATGTTAGATAAAAACAGTGAAGTTTGATGCTTCTGTGATGTTTCATTCTTCAGGTTCTCTTGCATATGTTTGATGTTTGTCAACTGATTCAGTACAACATAGGCAATGTATTATGTTTATGTTGATAGGCACATAAGAAGATTCATATCTGGAGCCCTAACAATTCTTCTTATCATGATACAGGTTCACTCAAGGATCAGGAGCAAGGAGGAGTAAGATGCAATGAAGGCTAACTCAAGACTCCAAACAGGCAATGATGGATATGCCTCTCCTTATATGCTTCTTTTCCACTCTTTATTTCATATGCATAGTATATTTCTTATGTTGTATTGTTTCAACTATTCCCATGGCTTGTGTGGGATAATTGATCAATTCTTTCTTTCCAATGAATACAAATACAACACTTATGCAGTCTTGTGTATACCTCCTTTGTAAAATGAATGAAAGTGTTACACTATGAAATGAAACAACTTCTTATAGTCCATGAAATCTCCTTTATGTTGTAAATCATTGAATGACACGATGAATGCTTTCCTTTTTGTTATAACACATGGCATCATAAAACTAAACTTTTATTTTTCTAAGTTTGATCTCTTTTGGGTGAAATTGAGAAAAGCTAGGCAATTTGGAGTTTCTATTTCAGCTTCCAGCCAAGCAAAGCTTGATTTTTAGTGTCTTTTTGGTGGGACCACTTGATAGGGAATCTTGACAACTTTGACACTCAGTTTGGACACTATTTTGGAGGCTTTTCTATGGCACTCGAAAATGGCTTAGGAAGTTGCCTTTTCGAGAGTTTTTTGCTGGGTTTTTTTTATTTCTCAAAATTAGAAACATTTTTGAGATATAAGTTGGAGAAAGACTTAGTTTTTCTTAGTTTAGAATATTGTTTCTTCCTCTCTTGTTCATTTGCACAGAGCTTTGTAAACACTTTTGTACTCAGATTTTGATCTGGCATACTCTAGTTTCAATAAAACAACAGAGCTTTCCTTCTCCTATTTTGTCTCATGTTTGCAGTATCAATTTGATGTCATTGTGATTTGAAATACTGAATCCTTTTATGTCTTGTTATTGTAAGTTTGTGTGCAAAATTTTATATAAATTAGGTTGTGTGATTATGTTTAGTTCGTGCCTTCATACAAATTATTATTGAGTTGTATGTTTCAAGTGAGATTGTGAGGGTTAAAGTTTTTTGAGAAATTGTTTGTGAGTAAGATTATCAAAATCATTTTAAAATTGTGGTGAATCATTGTTAGGTTTTAGGATTTCATTTTTAGTTATCTTTCTAAACCCTTTCCTCATAAAGTCATTTAGATTAGGTGATCCATCAAGGGAACCAGCCCGCTCTAGAGATTCATTCTCATTAGGTCACCCACAACCTGAGAGTGTTTCCATATTTCAGTAGATTAGTTAAGTTTAACTTGGCTAGGGTGTAATCCTGATTAACAACAGTTTTTGGCATGGCCGATGGGACAATTTGAACTATCACAGTTCAAAGCTCATCATTTCATTACTGGTTCTTGGTGTGTGCACCAGCAATCTTAGCTTTGGAGGAAAGTTCTTCAAACTCATATGGCGACTCTGAATCAAGATCTACTGGTTTTAATAGATCAAGTGCTGGTATGTTTCAAAAAATTAAGATTTTATTCTTATTTCCAGCTCTTCATATGAGTAGAAATGTCAGGTTTTCATAGTCAATATGTATACCCACCCCCATACTATGAAAATATTATCAACGAACCTTCTTACCAACCATACCCAAGAAGCCACAATGTTGGTTTTAGTCCAAATAACCCTATTTTAGCAAGCTACCAGCTTACTCAAGATGCTTACCATCCATCCACCCTTGCCCAATCTTCTAATCAACCTCAAAATTCTAAAATTATGGAGCTTGAAGACATTTTGTTAGACTTCACAAAGCAGGTAGAGGAGATTAAGAGGCAGCATGAATATAATCAGCAATAGGAAGAGATGGCTTATCAAGCCTATCTTCATGAGCAGGAGCTGGAGGCACAGAGGATACAGTTTGAGAGGGAGATGCTTGCAAAAGAGGAGTAGATGAGACTTTTGCTCACTCAAACACATAAGCATCAAGTTCAAGTAGATCCTGTCATTCCAGATTAGTCTATGAAGAGGTTCGTAAGCATAAGTTTCCAAGTTTCAAGCAAAGTAAACCTCTTATCCCTCCTAAGGTCAAGATTCCCACTTTCAGAGATCCTTTACCATTGCAAGAGCCTATGTTGGCACAATCTGAATTTGTTATGTTTCAAAACCAACCACTTGAAGAGCCCTTTTTCCTCCAAGAAACTTAAGAAACTTCCTAAAGTCTCCAAATTCCAAGTTTCAGAAATTCTGATTTTGCTCAGGGACCTATTTGCATTCAAAACAAGTCCTTTAATCCTTAGTCATATCAAGAACCTGAACCAAGTCATCAAACTTTTGAACAACCATGACAACCTTCTTGGACTAAGTATCCTGGTTATAAAATGTCAAATCTTGTTAAGGCTACCCCTCCCGTGCCAATCCCAAATCAAGAAGAGGAAAAGGTAGTAAAATCTGAACCAATCAAGATTCCAAGTTGCTGTGGTGAATAGAAGAAAAAGATTTTAGAGCCCAAGCCAATCAAAATTTTAAGTTGCAATCCTGTAGCTGAAGGTTTTTGCAATCCTTTTTGTGCCACGAAATCAGAAAAATCAGATGTGGAGCCTGAGGTTGATGTTGTTTGTGCTGCATTCCCAACTAAACATGAGCATGATGCTTATGAAGAGGATGTTGGTTCAAACTTGACACTGAATCCTTTGCATTTTGATTCATTTGAAAAGTTTTCTAATGTTGTTTATAAGATGAATGAAAGTAGAATACAGAGGTCACAAGGTGAGAGTCTTCAATTGCAGAGATAGAATGCCCAAGTTTCATTGGAGAAAGCACCACATGAGAGGGAGAATCAGTTTCTTTGTTCAATCAATTACCTAGTTTTGTTGAGCCAGATGTGAAAAGCATGCTCATACCAAAGACAACAGTTTCAAAATAGTAAGAGGATCCTCAACAATCTGATGAGTTGCTGGTTGAAGATAGTCAATCAGATGATGGAGCCTTAGATCAGGAAGTGGAGCACAAAAATGAAATCTTTGTGGAGTCTAAAAGGTTTAATGAGAGCTTCCATGAGGTAATAACCAATACTCTTTTATCAATAATCCAAGAGGAATGTGATGAAGATTCATTTTGGGATGATCTTGAGTCCTTTGTGTCAAACTTAGATGGCAAACAAGATCAGGTTGAACATGTTTTTGTGAAGGAAGTAGAGGTTGAGTCTCAAAATTTAGCTGATTTATTTGATTAATTTCCTAAATTTGTTGGTAAGAACAAATATAACACGTGCATTCTAACATCAATGTCTAGTTTTGAGTAGCAGAGTGATGAAACTCATTTGGATTCAGTGCAAGATTATGAGTTTGATGAGAACATGTTTTTAGGCATCATAGAAGATTTTTGCTCTAACATTGATAATGATTTGATGCAATGTGAACCGACAATATGTGATCAACCTATTCAGGTGAAAGAAGTAGTCATTTCTTCATTACTTGATAATAGATCTACATCTCCTTTAGATTAGGTTGAAATTGTGAAAATGGATGTAACAACAGATGATCTCAATCAAGAAACTAGGAGTATTAGCCAAAGGTTCATCCTTGCAAGACGGTGTCCAATCAGGGATTTAGCTAGTAGAGAGATAAATAAGGAGACACATGTTACTATTGTACCCAAAGAGGAGATTGCAGCCTTAGAACAGCATAACGAGATCATCTATTCACCCCATAATAGTAGTATCTATGATCAGGTTCAGATGGTGAGTGGGTTTTTTTTGTTCTTCAGAGAGTTTTGCAACATTCTATAAGGTATGTTCTTATGGGTCATATCTTATCAGTAATAAATCATAGCCTTGCAAAACATCCTATGTTGGTTAGAAGGGGGAGTTATTTTACAAAGCCAGTTAATGGGTTTGTTTGACCAACTTCTTTAGCTAGTTAGAGTAGGTTAGGGTAGTGTTTTTTGCTAATAAGTGCTTAAGGCACATTTATTTTAGTTATTTTCTTTCCCTAAGTGTTATTGCACATGTTTTCTAGCTACCAGGGCCTTTTAGTTTGCTTTCAGTGTGGTTCTGTTTGGTTTTCTGCTATTGTTTGGAGTAATTTGTAGTTCAGATTCTTAGTTTTTTGAGTGTGAGAAGAGCAGAGTTTGACTCCATGCCCAATGGATGGTTAAGGCAACTAGTCTATATTCTTAGTAGGCAAGCATTCAATAGAAATTGCTAGAAATGTTACCAATTTTTCACCTACAGCTCCAATTGGCAGAGCTGAAGCAATTGTTTCCATTTAAGATGAAAAGTTTGTAACATATTTCTGCTATGTTTGACCTTTGCATAGTTTAAAGTGCTTGAAAAAGAAAGAGTTCAGTTTTATGATGCCATGTGTTATAATAGAAAGGAAAGCATTAAGCTTGTCATTCAATGCTTTACAACATAAAGGAGATTTCAAGGACTATAAGAAGTTGTTTCATTTCATAGTGTAGTGCTTTCATTAATTTTACAAAGGAGGTATACACAAGAATGCATAAGTGTTGTATTTGTATCCATTGGAAAGAAAGAATTGATCAATTGTCCCACACAATACGTGGGAATACTTGAACCAATACAACATAAGAAATATACTATGCATATGAAGATAAAGAGTGGAAAAGAAGCATATAAGGAGAGGCATATCCATCATTGCCTGTTTGGAGTCATTAGTTAGCCTTCATTGCATCTTACTTCTCCTCGCTTCTGATCCTTGAGTGAACCTGTATCATGATAAGAAGAATTGTTAGAGCTCTGGATATAAATCTTCTTACATGCCTATCAACATAAACATAATACGTTGCCTATGCTGTACTGAATCAGTTGACAAACATCAGACATATGCAGGAGAGCCTAAAGAATGAAACATCATAGGAGCATCAAACTTCACTATTTTTATCTAACATGTTTGTTCACTATGCAGGTATAGGAGAAATCATGTTGCTGATCCATTTTTGAAGACATCATAGCATGTGGTGCAAAACTGGGCTCCCACAAGGGTTGAGCCTAGCATGCTACCCATTGATCTTAAATGGGATATAGGATAAGCAAAGAGACTTTCAGATCAATAAATAAAAGCATATTCTGATTGAGAGTCAATGACAACACCAATGCAACATGAGACAACCGCCAAGGTAGGACAGTCAAATATCAGATCAATATCAACTAAATGAAAGTCCCATCAACAGCGTTACAGCCTAAGAAGCATCATGGAGTAGCATTTAAATCAGGTATTTACCACCTTTTGTTGTGAATGAGATATAAAAGTGCTATTGAATTCATTAAGCAACCATAAAAGGACAAAAATTAGTCATCAAAGTGATTGTCCCATCAATCATGAAACATGTAATCAATTATAAGACAGTCATATAACGAGGAACAGTCCTATATCTGTGTGTCAGGCCATGTCAGTAGTCTTGTATACAAACTATTGTATTAAGGCAGAGAAGAGATTACAAATTCCATTTACATAATAGGACAGTCAACAATATATAACACATCTATAGATTGCAAGAGACAGGTGTACAGTCAAATAGAAATACCATTCACAACTATGCAAAAAGGAAAAGTCACTTGAGAGTAGTTTGTAAGAGTCATCATCTAACCTCCCAAGTCATTAGAATAGATAGAAGGAGCTTTCTGAGACAATCTCACCATGAAGAACTTTTACAGTCATAGCTTCAAAAAGAGCAAAAGAATGTCAAGAGTAACCAAGACCATGAAATAGTACAGTTCAATCTTGAAGGAGGGTACAGTCACTGCCATAGAAGCCTATTAGACATCAAAAGGCATATAAGATGTTAGATAGTTATGGAGTAATGAGATAGTCATACTCAGCACTAGCAAAGCAGTGAACAAGTCTCCTGAAAGAGGTACAAGCCATGATGCAGTGAGAACAGCCTTAGTAACAAGTCACAACTTGAAATTTAAAGACTATTTATAGGCCACTGCTACAGTCATCAATGAAGAATACAAACTCTAGGTAGTATACACAAGATAGCAGCCATAGATCAGAAGGACAGTGATGAGAGTATAGGTCATTTTGAGAAGGTAGGTGTGTTTAATGTAACTCTATGCTACAAGGATGTGTGAAAAGAAAGCTATGGATGCAACATTGTAAAAGCTATAGTCATAAACACAGAGTTCATTGTTGCTTTTGTTTCCATATCCTACTGTCACAGTCATAAATAAAACATATAAGCTTCCAGATGCATCAACATGCCATGGAACAGTAGAGGATAGAAGTCTCAGCATGGTCATTTAAAGGAACTTACCAGTGCACTGTCTCAAAGCAATAGAGTAGAGAAGACACATAAGCCTTCAAACCAATGATATCACTATCATTAATGAATAAGGCATCAAGATCAAATAGCTATCTAATATGCAAAGGAGCAACATGCAGTCAAACTGTCACAGTCATCGAATATATAATATTCATCTCCAGGTACATTCATGACTATAAAAGCACAGAACCTCTAGAAAGAATGCACTATATCAGTCACAAAGAATAACAAGAAGAGAATGAAATCTCAGTGTCTCATATACATCTACAGGAGATACTAATAAGAGCAACATGTGTTTCAAACTCATTCTGTAGTCTTCATCACAAGTGCAGAGTCTACAGGGTATATGTAAGTCCATGTGGAGCAACAGAGAAGAAATAAAGTTGTAGTCATTTCTTTTAGATGACTGCCTCTAAAGACAATGAACAACACTATGGTAAGGCCAAACCAAGGGTTTTTTAGCCATGTTTATTGAAGATACAACAAGCAATAAACCTTCAAGTTTAAGCAATACCCAGAAGCAGTAAAGCCACAACCTATAATGTTCTTCAAACACAAATGAACACTCAAAAATAAAGAGAAGCCATTGCTTGTATTTTGAGTTTAAAGGCTACGACCTGCTACACTAAGCAAATGAATGCTTCCAAAACAATGAAAAGTCGTAGAGACGAAAATTTCAGATGCCAAATATATAGAAAGAAAAAACAAATTTACCATTTTCTGCATTTTGAAAGGCTCATAACAAGTATTCTTTTACAAACAATAGAAGTGAAATACAGAGTTTGAATGATGGAACTTACCCAAGTTTCTGCTATGTACAAAATGCATTCAAAACCACTATGTGAATACCTCAGAAATGCTCAAGTGGCGGCCTCACAAACAGAGAAAAAAACAACAGGAAGAAGCAAAAGACAAGATACATCAGAAATATGCTATGGCCATGGCTTAAAGGCTAGAAGACTATTTTTGAAATGGAGAATATTGTTCAAGTTTGTGCCAGAAGGACTTACCCATGTATTTTCCTATGGATTCTTCATAAAAATCTCTCTAAAAGAAGCAAGAATGTAGAAGTTCAATCTTCAAACCCTAGCAATGGTGGCGGCCAAGTAGAGCTAACTTCTCCAAAAAATGAAGTGCAAAATGAGACCGAAAGTTTAGGGTTTAGGTTTTGTTTTAGGGCTTTCTAGTTGCCCTAATTTGAGTGCGATTTTTATCACATATTTCAAAAAATCAAAAGCAATGTCCTTATAATTTTTTTTAAATAATTGTTATTTAGGTGCAATTAAAGCAAAGAAAATATAGAAATTTTTTTATTTTTCTAAGTTTGATCTCTTTTGGGTGAAATTGAGAAAAACTGGGCAATTTGGAGTTTCTATTTTAGCTTCCAGCCAAGAAAAGCCCAATTTTTAGTATCTTTTAGGTGGGACCACTTGATAGGGAATCTTGACAGCTTTTACACTTAGTTTGGAGGAAGTTTGGGCACTATTTTCAAGGCTTTTCTGTGGAGCTCGAAAATGGCTTAGGAAGTTGCCTTTTTGAGAGTTTTTTGCTAGGTTTTTTTGATTTCTCAAATTACAAACATTTTGGAGATATAAGTTGGAGAAAGACTTACTTTTTCTTAGTTCAGAATATTGTTTCTTCCTCTCTTGTTCATTTGCAAAGAGCTTTGTAAACACTTTTGTACTCAGATTTTGATCTGGCATACTCCTTCAGTTTCAATAAAACAACAGAGCTTTCCTTTTCCTATTTTGTCTCATGTTTGCAATATCAATTCAATGTCATTGTGATTCAAAATACTGAATCCTTTTATGTCTTGTTATTGTAAGCTTGTGTACAAAATTTCATATAACTCAGGTTGTGTGATTGTGTTCAGTTCGATCCTTCATACAAATTATTGTTGAATTGTATGTTTCAAGTGAGATTGTGAGGGTTAAAGTTTTTTGAGAAATTGTTTGTGAGTAAGATTATCAAAATCATTTTAAAATTCTGGTGAATCATCCTTAGGTTTTAGGATTTCATTTTCAGTTATCTTTCTAAACCCTTTCCTCAAAAAATCATTTAGATTAGGTGATCCGCTAGGGGAACCATCCTGGTCTAGAGATTCATTCTCACTATATAGGTCACCCACAACCTGAGAGTGTTTCCATGTTTCAGTAAGATAGTTAAGTTTAACTTGGCTAGGGTACAATCTTGATTGACAAGAAGTTTGCAACAACACCAAATGATGTATGGACCATCTTGGAAAATCTCTTTGGTACACAAGATGAAATAAGAGGATGTCTATTGGAGAATGAGCTAATAGGGTTAAATCCTTGTAATTTTGATACAATTTAGGATTTCTTCACCAAACTAAAGGCTTTAAGATTGTAGTTGAAGCAGTGTGGGATAGAGAAGAAAGATAGTCAATTAATTCTTAGCATTCTTTCTAAACTTGGTTCCAACTACTCTGTATTTGTTTCTACATTCTATGCCACTAAAAGTGCCTTAGGAACCACATATAAGATGCCTTATTTAGATGACTTTGCAAATGAACTCACTAAAGAGAAAGACAAATGGGTTCAAATGGGTATAATTAAGCCCTCTAAATCTCATGCCTTGGCTACAAATCAAGGCACCAAAGATCAAAAAGGGTCTAGTAAGCAAGATAAGAAACAAAAGAACCAAGGAGAAAAGAAGCAAGAATAGAAACAAGATGCTCCAAAAATAACTAATAATGCCTCTTCTTCAAATGGCGACAAGCCTAAGAAGGAGAAAACTTAGTATTCTTATTGTAAGAAACTTGGTCATGATGAGCATAAGTGTCTAAAGAAGCAGATTGATCACCTAACTCATCTTCTAGAAAAGAACAACATCAAGGTGCCTAATTTTGTCAAACAATGTTCATCTCAAGAATCTTCAAAGGACACATATAAAAGTAAGGGGAAAGGGAAAGGCCCTAGTTGTTTCTTCATAGCCAAATTCCTGGATCATTGACTTGGGTGCTTCGCACCACATGGCTTCATCACAAGGTAGTTTTGCCTCTTTAGAGTCATGTTCTTTGCCATCTATTCTATTGGGTGATGATACTCCTACAGAGGTATAAGGGAGAGGGTATGTTGATGTGGGGGATGGCACATTTCATGATGTTCTTTGTGTACCCTCATTGTCAACTAATCTCCTATCCATTTATCAGATCACTCACACTGGCTCAGGCAAGGGAGTTGAGTTTACTCCAGACACAGTGGTAATTAGTGAGATGCACAATGGGTCTACAATTGACATGGGGAAGGCTAATCATCAGTCTAGATTGTATCACTTTTCTCACTTTGTTCCTAATTCTCCTTCACTTACAATGCTCACTCACTCAGATGAGGAGAGTAGTTTGTTGCATCAACGGTTTGGCCACTTGAACAACCATTACTTGCAGTAGCTCAGTCAACAGGACATGGTCTCAGGGGTGCCTTCTATTTAGTTTTTTGATGGAGTTTTCCAAGGATGTGTTCTTGGTAAGCATCCTTAAGAAAAAATTGATAAAGGCAAAGCATGGAGGGCCACATGACTTTTAGAGTTAGTACATAGTGACCTAATGGGTTCATTGCCACATCCTTCTTTCAACATGGCTAGATATGTCTTGACATTTATTGATGATGTTTCTAGATACACATGGGTATATTTTCTCAAATAAAAGTCTAAGGTCTTTGAGTCTTTTCAGAACTTCAAAGCTTTTGCAAAGAAATAATCTGAGAAGGACATCAAGATTCTACATACTAATAATAGGGGGAGTATATCAATTAGAGGTTTGAGTAGTTTTGTGCCTTAGAGGGCATTGATCTTTAGTACATAGTTCCCTACAGTCCATAATGGAATGGTGTCGCAAAGTGAAAGAATAGGTCCTTGAAAGAGATAGCTACTCAAGTATGATTCATTCCAGATCATTGGCACCTCAGTATTGGGCAGAGGCCATCAACTATGTGTGCTATATCTAGAATCGGATTCCCCACCAAGTTGTGAAGGAAGTCACTCCTTTTCAATCTTAGACTAGCCAGAAGCCCATAGTGAAGAACTTTCGAGTGTTTGGATCTCCTATATTTGCCCACATTCCAACAGAGAAACACAAGGCTTTAGATTTGCAAAGAAAGCCTTGCATATTTGTTGGGTATCTAGATGATGTCAAAGGCTACAAGCTTCTTCATCCCACTACACATGAGTTGTTCATTGAGAGGTGTGTTTAGTTTGAGGAGGATGCTTCCATATCTTCCAACACTTCTCCTTCTTCTATCACTTTGGAGACACAATGACATGATGATAGTTCTTCTGAGGATCTTAATTCTCTTGGACCACATGAGGAGTCTTCTTCCTCCACTTCAGATGGTGAAGATGATGATGAGGTCTTTTCTTGCTCCTCTTCGAGTCATCATTCAAAAGATGATGATTCTCCTCTAGGTTCTGCAGCTATTGCACCTCTTTGGGCTCGTCAAACTTTGGAGTCAGCAGGTGATTGGGTTGGTGATCCTTTAGATGTGAGAAGAAGAAGGTCATAGTTTAAGTAGGCTCCTCATCTCTTCTTTGCTTCAGCTTTCGATCCACAATCCTTCAAGGAAGCTTCTGGTGTCCCTGAGTAGGATGCCGCTATGCAGGAAGAGTTTAGTTCCTTGGAGAGGAACCACACTTGGGATTTAGTCCCTCTTCCTAAGGGAAGAAAACTTATTTGATGCAAGTGGATCTATCAGAAAAAAATTATGCAGATGGGTCGGTCGATAAACAGAAGGCTCTCCTAGTCGCAAAAAGATTCTCCTAAGTTCTTGGGATTGACTACTCTGAGACTTTTGCACCAGTTGCCAAGATGAATTCAATCTGACTTGTCCTTTCCATTGCTACATCCTATAATGCCCCACCATGCAACCCTAAAGATAAGTCTAACTAAGCAATAAAAAGGGTGAAATATATATATATATATATATATATATATATAAGAAGTGGTAATAAAAAAACATAACATGGTCTAATAGCAACAAGTTAAACTAAAATCTATAGGGATTACATAGCTACATTATTGAAATATAACAACAACCAACAACATACATAATTTAATCAAATACACCAACTAGCATCTTTCATTACGATATCCAAATACATCAAGAAGTTTACACTAAGATTACAAGTACAAATAGTTTATCTTACAAGAGGAATTACATTGTTTCATTGTTACAAAAGCTCTTTTTCAAAATACATCAAATTACATAATGAATTCCACTGATACATAGATCTAGATGCAATAATTGTCTTCAAACACAGGTGCAAACTAGAATCCGCTACGAGAGATACACCCATGAACCACAACACCAGAAAAACTAATGGAATAATGCACATCCACCTGACCATGTGGAACCCTAAGGTCCACCCCCCGTGCTAGGAGATAACAATGAGGTCCCACAAAGACAACAATCAAGAAGACAATATGCTAACAAATGCAAGGACTACACATGACTCCAGTAGAACACAGAGCAATAAGAACAACACAAGTAACTCAAATCTACACTTACACACTTAATTGAACTTCTAGAGGCACTCACACAACCGAAGGAGGAAATACAACTAGGGAGTACTAGACTACAATAAGGAGGAGTGTCATCACATAGCTTGTCATGGGTTATCTTGGTATGTCTTCCTAGGCACCAGCCCCCATCCTGGGTTATCCTAGCAACCTCTCCTGACCACTGGCCCCCATACAAACTCATGTGGAACCAACATACCTTTCATGAGGACAAGGCAGTTGATTTGCCATTCCAGGCCTTCTCATCTCATCTCAAGCCTAAATCAGTACTTGAGCCATGAGTGAGGCATACATTATCTTTCTTAATGTGATTAACTACCCAACCCCTTAATTCATTAATTAGGTTATCACTTGATTACCAACTTCTAATGGGTTATCCTGGCTAGCCATTTTGGGCCCCAGCCCCACATTGAAAGCCACTCCCCTACCTACATCTAGAAAACCCTATCCATCAAGCAAAACATTACCATTTTAACAACAAGTACTCAAATACAATGCAAGGCATTTACCTTCTTGCATAGTCAATATAATCACATGTATAGGTACACTGAGAAAGGGATAAACCATCTTGCACCTGAATTATTCCAACATGAATAAGAAACCATATTTCAAGAATGCATTCCATTCAACTCACAAGATACACACATAGCTAACCCCCACACAATCACTCTCTCCTAGGCCTCTAGAAACAACTTTTACAACACTTGACATCATAATGGTCACACATCACATTCACTTTCCAAGGCACATCCTAAACCAAGATCAATAATTCAATAACAAAACCACTAATGTAACATATGATCCGATGCACTAATAATGGTCTTAAAGAGTGTAACCTTATTCCAAGCATGATCAATCATCTAAGAACATAAGATAAATCTATCCCAACAATGCATAACAATAATAACATAAAGGATCATAAGGTAGATTAAAACCGATCATCCATTTAAATCTTTAGAAAGTATATGAGTTAAATGCTAAACGTTTCATATCAAACCTAACCTCCACTTACTCACCCAATTTCATAACTAAGCACAATCTTTAATTTAAGTCATAAATAAGATTAGACTCCATTATATGACCACAAAGTTCCTTAAGGTGAAGAGGAAGCAAGATATATATATACACTTGACAAGTCTTACTATATGCTATCTTCCACCAAAAAAAATATCAAATATATCTAGACATATAACAATCATAAATTAAATTCATAGACTAACTCTATGCACACTACTTAAAATATTCTAATTCATACTAAAATTAAAGACTTAACTAAGGTCATCATATACACCTTATAACTAGATCTAAAATAACAATTCAATATTTATAATATGATAATTTACATCAATTTGACTAAGGCAAATATATATTAAGAATCCTTATTTATTATCCATATCCTACTCTCTTACAATAGATAAAACTACTAATATTCTTAAATATACAAGATAAAATAATAAATCAATAAATTATTTTAAAAGGATTTGACTTTTTATTTATAAAGTAGTGCTTAAATATAACATATCCCTAAATAACAGGGATGAAATAAAATAATACTTAAATATAACACATCCCTCAATAATAGGGATTTGATTTCTCATAAATGAAATAAAATAATACTTAAATATAACACATCCCTAAATAATAGGGATTTGATTTCTCATAAATGAAATAAAATAATACTTAAATATAACGCATCCCTAAATAATAGGGATTTGATTTCTCATAAATGAAATAATACTTAAATATAACACATCCGTAAATAATAGGGATTTGATTTCTCTCTAAAATAAATACTTAAAAATAAAACACATCCATAAAATTGTTCTTCCCTATTAAATAGGGAGTTGACATCACACCTTCAAAATAATAAATAAAACTCAAATTAAAACACTAATTTATTAACTTAGGACAAATTTAAAGATAATTAAACTTTATAACTAACATTATGCAACAATACTTAATATTTAGCTAATAAGGTTTAATCAATATTTAGTTACTACATAATAAATCTATTAACTAACTAAACTTAAAATAAGTTATAACATTCTTATCTAACTACCACTTCAAAATAATACATTTTCCAAGAACAAGTTGAACAAAAATAATGATTCTAGTATCAAACTAACACTAATGTTACCTCTATATGACTATTAACTTTTTAACAACAATCTTTTCTAAAAACAATCTTCCAAATAAAACAATAATTTTGTATATGATACTCATATAACAAGAATTAGATTCTAAACTAATACTTAAAACTTTCTAGGAAATTTAATTAAAGTCCACATTAAATTATTGTTAATTTTGTGAGAACTCCATAATATAACTACAAATTTTATTTTCTAAATATAAAAATTACTACAAAGAATAGTTAAGTTATTAATTACCTAAACTCAACACAAAAAGAGAATTTCTATTTCTAACTTAATGCATTATTTCCTATTAACTAAATCTACAACCTATGAGAATCCCTAAGTTTTCTCTAGTTAAACTCAGAGATTTTGTTGATTGACAAAATTGCTAAAAAAGATTAAAATATCTATCTACATATTCAATCTACAAAAGAATTCATATTGAACAATAAATTAAGTTTTCAGGCAAGGAAGAAAAATGATGAAGTTGGCTGAACCAGGCAACCAAATTTCATAGCCAAGAGCCAAGGATCAGAGGAATTTAATTCAGGTAAAAAAAAATCATTGTTTCAAATGCATAAACTACAAACTAAAATTCAATTGCAATATTCATAATTTCTAGCAACCTCAAGAGGAACCCCAGCACCATACGGTCGTACGGCAGCACCTAAGGGGAAGGAATATGCATAAGTTTTAAAGTGTAAAAGCTGAAATTCTAATATCTCTTATCCTAAATTTTATTAGGTCTGTAGATACTAAAATTTCAAATGCCATTTCAGGCATGATTCAATGCATATGGAGGTCATACAATGTAGCCAGGTAGGCTAGAGGAAAAGAAAGTATTTAAGAGTTTTGAAAAAATGAAATCATCTTTATTAGTCTTATTTCAGCAAGTGTTCAAAGAATCTCATCAAATGGCAAGAGATTATAGATAAATAGAATTTGTTTGATATACAGATCAATGACTGGAAAGAAAATAGTTTGGGCCTGACAACGAATTTTGATCTCCACAAGCAAGGGCGACACTGCAGGAGCTAAGTTTTCTTTTGATAAAAAGAAATTGGCATTCTTAATTTGACATGGGAATGCAACAACAAAAAATGATTTAATTTCTACCAGTGGCGAAAGATTTCATTTAACTAAGGTGTCTACAGGGAATATGAGAACACAGAGACAGTGAAATAGCAAGAGGAATAGATGTGAAGAAAGATAGATAGGTGTGAAGATGATTCAGAGTAAGGTCTCTTAAAATGTCACAATGGGTGGTTGAAGAGAATATTCAAGTGAATGCAAATGTCAAGATTAATAATAATGGGGTAATAGAAAAGAATATATACTCATCAAGCATACAGAGAGATTAGGTTGCAAAGCTTGATCAATCATTTCAATTGACGGGAGAAACTTGTATTTGACTGCAGATGGACACTGATTTTCAAAAGGGTTTACTATTGTCTGGAATAATTCACAAAGAACCACACTTCAACCAGAATTTGACAAATCATAAAATTGCACAAACTACTCACATATAGGATTTTTTTCTTTTTTTCTTCATATACAGACAAGCAGAAGAAATTTTGTTTAATACATACCCAGAAATTCTTTAGATCTCCCTTGCTCCCTTCTCCTCTTCCTCTACCAATTCCTCCTCTTTTCCCCAAATTTCTGTGTATCTTTTCTAAGAACTCTCCCCTCAAATAATCTTCCCAAAACCAAAAATAGACAAAACAATTGATACCTACTATCACCATTCTCTCCGTTACAGATATCCACAACCCAAAATTAATTGCATTCATAACACCACTAATAGGAATAATTTTCAAATTTCTGATAACCCTCTCCAACAATAAATTAATGGCAAAATAAAATAAAATCTCACATGTCAGACGAAATCAATAAAGTACTAAATATTAACAATATTATTATTATTGCTAGCTTTCAAAGCTACTAATTTAATTTAATATAAAAATCAACTAATTAATATTCTCAATTTTCTACATTAATTAAATAACTAATAGTGATGTATATATATAAACTTATTATTATTATAACTATAACAATTAATAAATCTCCAACAAATACACATTGACTATATAACCAAATTGATCAAATATCAACACATCTATACACATAGATCACTTATTCTATAAAATGAACCAAACGACTATAATCAACAACTAAAAACCACATAAACAACAATTACAACAACCACATACCACAGGTTGAACAACGACTACACCCACGACTGGAAATACATGGATAGCGACAAACAAGAGACATTAGCTAACAAAGGGGACCCCATGTCATCTCCCATCCACATTATCCATTGGTGTGAAGGCATGCTTAGACCTGCTAATTCAGGTGGAGTCAATGCCTAGTACCTGCAATCTTGCAGCAAACAAAAGTGTCGAATACAATATATATATATAATCATCCAATAGGCACACTATGACAGGGAATCACAGCGTAGTAGGGTACTTAACATGAGTAATACTACACTGTCCCTTCACAAAAAACATCAAAAATATCCACATTAACCAAGTTCATAAACAACTTGATAACACATCATCAAATAGTCACATAAATCACATACTAAACTAATCTACATAATTAATTAACCCATAAATGATCACATCATAAGCATAATGTATTAATCATAAACATCAACAGTGCCATCATAATAACCATCAATGAGTGTCATCAACTACATCAAAATAGTAAACCTACCTTCAACCTGTCTAACATACCCTAAGTATTCTGAGTATTTTACCTTCATCTTCATGCTTCATAGTCTGACCATCTGCACATACAAGGTGAAACTAGAGGGGCACTACACATCCCATCATTGGGAAGTTCATCAGATGGATGTGAAGAGTACTTTTCTTCATGGTGACCTTCAAGAGGAGATTTACATGGAGCAGCCACAAGGGTTCATACAAGATCATTCACTTGTATGTCATCTTTGGAAGTCTCTCTATGGCCTCAAACAGGCCCCTCGAGCTTGGTATGCCAAGATGGACTCCTTCCTTCAATCAGTTGGGTTCACTCAGTGCCATTCTGATCTGAATGTCTACATTCTATACAAGGATGATACTCTCACATTCCTTGTTTTCTATGTTGATGACTTGCTAATTACAGGGAGTTCCTCATCCACCATCAAGGCAGTGAAAACTACCCTTCATGATTGTTTCCTAATGTTAGACTTGGGTCTTATGCATTACTTCTTGGGGATTGATATCACTTAATCTTCATCCAGTATTTTCATGGCATAACCCAAGTATGCACTTGATATGCTCTCTTGATTTTGCATGGCTAACTGTAAGCCTACACCGACTCCATTTCTATCAAGGGTCAAACTTGAGGTTTCATGTTCTTCACCTTTGCTGGATGCTACCTTCTATCACCAATTGGATGGAAGTCTCATATACTTGACTCACACTAGTCCTGATATTTCATATGATGTGGACCTGGTCTCCAAGTTCATGCAAGAGCCACATGAGCTGCATTGGAAAGCAGCTAAGTAGATTCTTCACTATGTACAAGGCACTCACAATTATGGGATTCATTATGCAACAGGCGTGGATATTACCTTGGTGGGATACATAGATTCAGATTAGGTGGATGATTCTCATGATCGCAAGTCTACTTCAAGGTATTGCTTCTCTTTTGGTTCTAGTCTGATTTCTTGGTTGAGCAAGAAGCAGTCTGCTATTTCTCTTTCATCTACAGAGGTTGAGTATCGAGGAGTAGTTAATGCTGCTACTGAGGCCATTTATCTTTAGCACATTCTCATTGAGTTTGGTTTTCCCTTCTGGAAGCCTACATTCATCTTTTGTCACAACCAAAGTGTGATATAGATCTCTCGCAATCTGATCCATCATCAGCGAACCAAACACATTGAGATCCACATGCACTACATTCAGGAGTGGATTCATGAGCAGATCATTGATCTTAGGTACTGTCTGACATCAAAGCAAATCGTAGATGTCTTCACCAAACCCTTCACTGAGAGCAAGTTCCTTCATTTGAGAGCTTTATTGGGGGTGCAGCTGGTGTCCACTTCAGGGGGGTCTTTTAGTCTTTCTCTTTTCTCTCTCTATTCTGGGGGGTGTTCTCTCTACTTTGTTCTAGGGGGCCTCTTCTCTATCGAGGGGAAATTCTTTGTACATGGATTCCTCATCAGGCTCGATTTGCCAAGATGCATCTTTTCACCCACCTAAGTTGCACTTAAGGGCGTGTTAGTGTAGTTTTTTTATTCCGTATTATAATGTTTTTCCTACACCTTTTATTTAGCTTGCATAGGTTAATAAAGTGGGTTAATTAAGTGAGTAGGTTATGAGGTGTCACAACACTATGTAAGGGAGCACCCATTAGCTATCTTGGGAAGATACTTTTCTATCTTTAGACTGATAGATGGTTGCTTCCTATTTGTCAATGTTTCCACCTACACCCTCTCTCTTTTCTATATAAATTCACTACCTAGCTTGTATTTTCATTCGATATTAGAGATAGTTATCTGATGCTATTTTTCCATTTGAGCATTTCACATCAATCTCTTGGTATTGTTGTTATGTTGTTTTAATTGCTTTTGCATTTATAGTATTTGTTTCTAACTCTTTCAATTGATTCTAGGTTATAATCTAATTTATGGATTCTAACATAGGAGAGAAAGAGAAATGAACATAAAGACTTATCTTGTCAAGGCTAAGACTTGGCTAGTAAAGACCTTGGGATAGTCATTTTCTAATTCGTTGGGATTTGATTGCTTTTAGGAGAGATAAAGTACTTAGTATTTTATCTAAGTTGTGTGCAAAAACACACATCAATAGATATCATTGTACTTGATTCCTTCGTAAATGGGATATGTCATTGTTAATGAAATGGAATACATACATTGGAGGTAGCATAAAAGTGGATCTTTGTTCTGCCACCATCTTGTTTCATAGAGAAAATGTCAATTTATGCTGAGAAAAGATGATGTTCCATATAATAGAGGATCCAAAAAAGGCTACCAATGAAGTACTCTACATAAATAAGGACCAAATTAGTTTATAGGTTATTATGAAGACAATGTAGATACTCTTGTTGATTCTATGTCTTACCCTTACCCTTATTGTGTAAGGCCTAATGACCTATGGACTATGTTCTTTGATGGAGCTTTCTCTAAGGATGAATTAGGTGTATATGTTGTCCTTACCTCTCCTAAAGTCATCACTTATTATGAAATTACATAAAATCAATCTCATAACAATAATAATTCTCTAATAATTAGAATAGTTAGGACATATATGTAAAATATATGGTTAATTAATATTTTATAAAATAATCAAATAGAACAATATTACTAAAAGAAATGTAATTATCAATAATATTCTAATAGTATAATATTATCTCAAGCATTTCAGACGACAAATAGGAAACAATAAAATTGAAAGAACCAAACTAATTTAATCATAAAACAACATTAATAAGTCACATAATCATATCAATGTTAAATGCTGTAAAAAAGTTTAGATAATATCAAATATATAAAATTTGATACGAAAATGAGTAAAGGTAACAACACATGTGGGCCTTACGATAATTATTCTTAACTAAAATTTGTATCTATTAGGGGACTAGATATAAATTCTAAAAATTATATGAAAAATTTAATATCATTACTAGAGTGGTGCATAAATGAATCACATACCTCAAGTTGTGATCTTGAGGCAAGGTTGATAGGTACAATTGTTCACTATATACTTTGGATGTGTATGATAGATGTAGTATGAGAATGATTAGCTAAAAATATTAGTTGTAGAATCCATTCATATATTATGTAGGATTTGCCAACATGTATTTCCATAATTTTAGGTTTACCTAGTACTATAACACATGGGTTGTGGTATGTGATTATTAACGTAATTAATTTGAATGCATTTATGATGTAAAAATGATTGTGTTTCTATATATGAGCAATACATGGGTTACTTTTTGTGTGATATATATTTTATGTGCTTTATAAACTATTAAATTGGTATTATTTGATAGTTTAATATTACACTAAAATTTTGTGTTAATAATAGTTTGTTAATATACACATATGTTCTTAAAAAAGGCTTATATACGATTGAATGACATGCATTGTACTTGTTTAACATTAATAATTGAAACCCCAACAAAATATGTTGAATAAATAATAACTTATTACAATGAAAAATGTACACAATAAACATTAATTTGCAAACAACAAATCATATAATTTTATCTATTTTAATATGTTATAGTACTTTATATGGTGGAGTGAAATATTTACATTTTATTTATTTAAGGGATTTAGTACTTTCCAATTAAATTTAAATGTTGTTACTTGCACCATATAGATATATTTGATTAAAAAAATGGAATGCATAGGGGGACACAAAATTTGTGTGATTTATTTTTTGGGGATTGGTGTTATATATTCATAGAAAAATGTGATAATAATGTTAATGAATATTGTAAGAAATGTTCTTAGTAGTTTAAATATTTGAATTACAAATGAGTGCACCCATAATATTCAAAATATGAAAGTATGATTAAGTTTGCAAACATTTAGATGGTGGAACACTAAATTATAGTGTTGTGGCATTTCTCTTGAATTTATTTATGTTTTATAACATGAAAATTATAAACAAGGTTGAGTATGTATGTATAATAATATTTTACATATAATCTAATAATTCAAGCAGATTGCAGGAAATTGAGTTTGAGATTTGCATCATAAATGACATGAATATAATTTATATACTAATACATCAATTTAGGCAATACATTAGAGTGGTCACATGAAAAATGAGAACAACTACATGGTATTTATGTGCATACAATTTATACCTATTGAGGGATTGAAGGTGATAATTAATGGTGGCAATGGATATATAATGGCCTTTCTATAACAATGGGAAAATAAAACAACATATCCCATGTTGTAAGTTTGAGGTGGGGTTTGTAGTTGTAGTTTTTCGCCATACACTTACATGTGTATGATGAGTTTGATAGGAGAATAATTGGGTGAAAAAATAGTTGTACAGTATATTTCATAGTTTTGTAATGGTTGTGTATATTGATTTCCATGATATCAAGTCTGCCTAATATTAGAAATACACTTAGAAGTTCCCATGCATGATCAATGAATACAAATATGTATAGGTTTTCAGATAACACTATACCAAATAAGTGATTGCTAAAAAAAGGTAATATTTGATCAATAGACCTATAAATATCTGTGCCTATAAACCATTTAGTAGTACTAAGAGGTGTGTTTCTAATAATATTTATTATTATAATAATAATCTCTTTAATATTACAAAGTCTTTAAAATTTAAATGAACAAATTATAATATTTTCAAAATATTTGTTAATATCATTTTAATAATATTAAAATTTAATGTAAGAAAATGTAAATACTTTGAAAACTCTCTAATAATTCATAAATTAAAAAGTATTAATTTTGAAAGTATTAGTTACATAATTTTAATGATGCTATTCTTTAGGGAAAAAAACTAATGAATTGCTCCCCAAAAACAATTATACATCAAATAACAAAAAAATTTCTCTATGGAAAGCATTCCAAACATAGTTATAAGTATGTGTTTTCCCTATTTAATTCCATCTTTCTTAAGAATTTAAGATTGTTTTTTATTAGGATAAGCAGAGATTTTGAAAGGGCCCAGACTCTTGTATAAAAGAAATAATAAAGCATTGAAGCCCAACAAACTACAGAGAACAAACACGAGACATCATCAGCACAACAACAGCACTACAACAAACAGACTAACAAAATGGTAGAAAACCCTGAAAACAACCAGCCCAAAGTCAGTCTAGTTTGAAGCCAAATTGCTCCTAAATTCACCCAATTTATTCATAATACTAAAATCCTTCCATATTGTTATCTACGGATAAAATTTATATTAAAATAACAAACAAGAGACAAACATATGTAGCCTGTTATGTCAAAAAATTCTATTACAATCACGAGCGTGATTATTCAAAGCAAAGCAAAGCAGTGATAATGAAGAAGCATTTGGTGAACTACTGAATTGAGGGAGTAGACATAATTAATACAAAAGCAATAATAACTCCATAGCTTTGTTCTAACAGTCAACGAATTCGTAGATAGTAAACATATGGCCGTGAAAAACTCCTTGTCCATCTCCATCAATGGCGTTAAAAGCAGCAGTTTCTAAATCCAATCCTCCGTTTTCGCACTCGTCCACAATTCGTACGGTCACACTTTGTCCCGTTGAATCATTTGTCACCTGTAACAATTGAAATGAATTACATTATAAGGTAATTCAATTATGTACTGAATTGTTATCCATCTTTCTACTACTTTCAACAGATTTCTTAATATCACGTAATAACCTGATATTTAAAAAGTAATAACGTAATACATTGTTTCTTTTAATTGTAAATCTAGCCTAGGAGGAAGTATTAGAAACAATAGAGGTGATGGAATTCACTTGGATGCAAGTGCCGCAGAGGGATTTTCCCATGGACTTGCCTTCTTGGTCACAATATGCAGTCCAATAGTATTGCCTGCGCCACTCTATGCTCATATTAGAGTCCCATGTAGCGCAATACAGTCCATAAAGGGAATAATTATGGGCAGCAGGATCATAGTCATTGTACGTGGTGTACGTGTCGCCATTAACACACTCTTTCTGAAACTCACAGACTAGAGGCACACACCAGAATATAGTAATCCGCCTCAGAAGCTTGGAAGCCATGACTATAATATGAACTGATTATTGTGTTAAAGCAGGCAATATTTTTCTTAGAATGACTCTTATGATTTATAGGAGAGTTTAAAATGAACAATTGTTTATGGTTCCCACTTCGTTGACTAATTTATAGAAGAGTTTAAAATCAACAATGAGAGCAGGTCCCACTTCGTTTACTTGTTTAGTGAGGGCGATGATTTACAGCGTTAGTATTAGGCTTGTTTCCAGTATTTCATTACTGCGGCCGTGCAGCCTTCGGCGTATTTATTTGGAATAAACTGCGGAACCAAGGATAAATTTGAAGTTTGGTATATCTGATATTGTAAGACGGATCCTTGTTTTACATTAGTGCCTATTATGACGATTTCTTGATTCTTCATTGAAATCGACGATGAACTACAATCATGAAAGGAATATCCAGCAGAAACAAATGTTTGTTGGGCAATATCTATTTCAACCTTCTCTTTGTCCCGGAAACAATTAATTTAGATAAAAGATTTAGGATGGATAAGTGTAAAAGTATACAAAATTTAAATTTAATGGATAAATGTTTGGTTTTAGAACTGATGAGATAAAATATTGTAAATGTCAGGTTGAATTTATTTGTCACTGTTTAGAAATTAGTTCTCTTAGTCTAATGGATGTGTCAAAGTTTGTATGTTTTATGTTGTTTTTTTTTTAAATAAGAAAAAGGTGATGGGCACCCATACCATTAAAAGGTATCAAAGTTTGTATGTTATCAAAAATCTTTGTGGTTCAATCTTAAATGTCATGGACTCAATCCCAAATAGTACAGATTCAATCTAATGCACATAACTGATTTAGGACATGTGAGAATGGTCTAACATGATGTTCACTTGAAAAGTTATCCATTTTTTCCTTCTCAATGATTAAGTTTGTTAAGGTGTTTAAGAACACAGTTTAGGATTTTGTCAAAGCAATAGGTGAACAAGTTCTCCTAGATCAAATTCCTTTGGTAGGTCAAGTCAATGATGATGAGAAATATTCAAGACAATGTACACAAACATGTAGATCGCCTGGATGATGCTAATTGTAGATTTAATTCTTTGACCCCTTTAGAAATGAAGTGTGTTCTAATTTTTAGAAGATTAAGTGCACATTAAATATATTTATATACAATAACATGATAACATATTGTGCACAAATGTGTATTAAGTCAACTCATAATGGGTAGTAGAAGGGATTAGGAGATTTACAATTTAAATTTACAAATTTCAGTTTCAATTTCATTCCTATACACCACAAGATTGAACCAAGTCAATCCTAAACCACTCAAAAATAAACCTGGGGGCTAAAATAACAAGTTCAAAGCAAGGAACAAATTTATGGAAGTATGTATGAATGAAGGTGAAATAATGATGATTAAATGGTCATTGTATGAGAAAATGTTTAAAACAAGGGGCAAATGAAGGTGGATATAAATTGAACCACAAGCTGCCACATGTTAATCTATTATTGCATTTAGATATTCCACAAAATAAACACAAAACTAAATAGAAAATAACATGAGTATACCAATTTCACCACTACACAAATATATACCAAACTATGACATAATTTTTCCTTTTAATCCATCTAAAATTATAAAGGTAGGAGCACCAACACCATAAATTCATTTTTAGAAATTTATAACCTTTAATAGTTATTAAATATTTTTTAAGAATAAACAAGAAAATTTGAATAGTCTTATTTGTTACAATTATTTGCCATAATGTTTAAACTCACATAATTATATTTGGAGGTCTTAAAAATATTTATTGTTTGGGAACAAGGGAATAAAATTTTATATTCTTTTAATTTTACAAAAGAAATATTCGCTATTCATAACAAGGACTATAGTCCGTACCAAAAGATACAAAAATAGTTTAAAAAATATATTTTATAATAAGATTGAATACTATATAATTTTAAAGGTAGGAGTCATTTTTATAAATTTATAATCTTTCATAGTTATTAAATATTTTTTTATTAATTTTTTAAAAATAAACAAGAAAATTTGAACAATAGTCTTGTTTGTTGCAATTATTTGCCATAATGTTTAAACTCACATAATTATATTTGAAGGTCTTAAAAATATTTATTGTTTGGGAACAAGGGAATAAAATTTTATATTCTTTTAATTTTACGATTCGCTATTCATAACAAGGGCTATATTCCCTATCAAAAGATACAAAAATAGTTTAAAAATTATATTTAATAATAAGATTGAATACTATATAATTTATATCTTTGAATTTATACCACTTTTATAATTGAAGCCTAGTCATCATAGTGCTTGAAGGCATCATTTTTTCTAATAGAATTAATAGCTTAGTTAATTAAAAATGAGCATATTCAAGAATAAATAGCTAAAGGAGCCTTCAAATAGACTACAACTACAAATTTGGACAATGTTAACAAAACACTAAACTGGTAAAATATAAATATGTATTAATAATATTAGTAAAACAAAAAATATATTAATGATATTTTTTATAAATTGACGATCTATTACGAAAAAAAGAGTCATGTTAAAATATATGTGGCAAAGAAAGATACCACATTAGTCCTACCAGGCCAAAACACCAATACAGTCAAATAAGAGGAACCACATGTTTTGGTGTACTACACCAACATATACAAAATCAATACAAGATACAATATCTTATACATCAAAAGTAAGATAGAATATTCATTTGTATTAACTTCCATTTTCAATTCTATTCATACTATCCACTATTCCCAATTGTTCAATATTACTCAAAACCACATAACTAATCCTACTCTTGTATATCAGCATCCATTTTTGGTACAACAATCTCTCTTGCATCCTTTTTACTAGGTTTGTCTCTATTATTACTTTCTTTAAACAAGTCAATACCTTTAAATTTACCAATTGGAGGAGAAACATTCTCCTTGCACCACTATTGTTGAAATTCTAATTCATAACCTCTACGTCCCTGATAGCAACATCCATGTTGAGCTCATATTAATGTTTAGGATACTAGTTTTGAATGTCAATGTATTATTTATAAAACTTCTCAACTTTCCTCAAGTCATGAGGCAAAAACTCAACATATTTTATATTAGACCCATATATAAGTGTTGATCCTTCATTAAAAATTTTCATTTAAACCTTTCCATGGGGATCTCTAGAGTCATGGTAACCTACTCAAGAATATTAAAAAGATCGAGTCTACCGAAAGACTCCATAAGGATGCTTCTTTTATCCTGGTAAAAGATTAATGATATTAGAGAAAGGTATTTGAAATTTATAATAATTGATTTATTGACCATAAAAGTTATTGATGAAATATAAACACACAACAAACCCTATTTCAAATGTACAAATGAGAGATTTTTTACCTAATTTAAGTTGGCTCATATTAATCTTTTGAGAGGTTAAAGGTACAATTCTAGAAGAGGATGACACAACACTATAAAACATTATAAAAGGATGATGCAACATTAATATTTTTAAAACATTTATACATAATTCTTTTCTTGTATTTTTCTATGCTAACTTTAGTTTGGAAAACTTTGCACACTATCTATCTAGTTGGGCATTATGATTTATTTTGATCTTATTTTAGTCGATATTTATTTGAATGATTAGTACCATATTTGGATTTCTTAATTTAATGAATTTTTTCATGACTAACCTAGGCATTGGTGACATCATCACATGTTAAAGGGTTTCAAAAGAACCATGTGGTATTTGTAATAAATACATTTTGATAAAATTGCATGCATAAGACTAGGATGATGATGATCTAGCAATATTATTATCTTGAAACATTAGTTGTGCTATGTATGATGTGCATTACGGTCAAGTCTTGGATATCACTCCTTAATGCCCTTGCCCTTATGTTAAAAAACATGTACCCAATTATAAATGCTATTCATATGCCATCTATAATGTGAAAATAATTTGAGGAATGATAAAGTGAAGAGTTTGAAGACTAGTTAAGAAATATCCTCCAAAATTATAAGGATTTTGATGCCACCTATTGCATCATCTTTCCTTTCCTTCATGTGCCTAGCATTTAGCTAGCATTAAGCTAGAAATCGCATTGATGTGTCACATCAAGAACAAACTCTTATGACAACATTGAATGAAAAAATGAGTGTGTTTGATCTAGAAAATATTTAACCATTAACAATGCATATTAGGTCTTTGAAGAAACAATCACCATCTTTAAGAA
This sequence comes from Cunninghamia lanceolata, assembly GCA_027924645.1. Taxonomy (NCBI): domain Eukaryota; kingdom Viridiplantae; phylum Streptophyta; class Pinopsida; order Cupressales; family Cupressaceae; genus Cunninghamia; species Cunninghamia lanceolata. The sequence continues at coordinate 25,110,200 of BSBN01000213.1, read as the reverse complement.
ATCCTTTTGTGTTGATTAATCAAATAAATAGTGCAACAAAAACATTAACATTTAGCAACCAAATCTAATTTAGACGCAAGGTCCATAGCCTCCCTACACTAAAAAAAAATTATTTGTTTTCACTAGATTAGTGAGAGAATTTGTACTATTGACAAAAGTGTCAACCTTTTGTATCATGACCTTCACATACTTAACCATCTCATAAACAAAGTGATATTAAACATATATATGCTTAGTACCATCATGGTACATTAGATTCTTCACCAAATAAATAGAACTTGAATTGTCACAACTAATCCTCACCTATCTACACTCAAAACTAATACCTGGACATAATCTCTATATTCACATTTCCTCCTTACAAGAATGTGTAGCTACCATTTATTCTACTTCTATAGTGGACAATGCAACTATGGATTACCTCTTACTCATCTAGAAAACTCCACCTCTAAACATAGTGAACACATAGCCACTGGTTGACCTCTTGATACCTAAGTCTCCAACCTATTTTGTATCAACAAAACCTTGTATGCCTAAGGTATTACCCACATCATTAATCCCATGATAACAAATATAGTAATTAGGAATCCCATAGAATTATATGAACACACTTTTCACATGATCCTAATGTTGTCTAGCAAGATAAAACATGCAACTATTAAGAAATCCCACTACTTGGGCAATATCTAGTTGAGTACAAACAATTGCATACATTAGGCTACCTACAAAACTAGCGTAAGGAAAATTATACATATCTTCAAAGTCATCATCTGAATTAGAACTTTGTTCTATAGAAAGCTTATTATCAACATGTGTTGGTAAACATATTTGTTTCTATAAATTTTTATTGAAAATAGCTCGACTCACCTAATGGGCAATGACAAAGTTGTTAGGGTTAGTCAACAGAAGATATCAATTAAATGCAAATAAAGATTAAATAAAGGAATGGAAATACACTGAATTAATAATAGCGAGAGACAAGTTTTAACATGGTTCACCCAAATTCGAGCTACATCCACCAAACAGAGAGTCCAATATTATTATCTAGTAAATCAAACCGATTACAACTAGCAATCCCTGCAACTCAATACCATTGCAAATGCTACAATACAATATCAATCAAAACCCTAACCCTTAGCCACTTTTATCAAGCTTTTTTGTTAGCTACAAAAATAGGTTTTTTATGTCTGTTACAAAAATAGGGTTTTTTTATGTCGGCTCTAAAAAAAATTTCAGGCCCCAAACCCCGGCGAGGATACATGGCTAGTGTACAGTACTTTCCTGATCAGTCACCACCTACCAACAATCTCCCACTTGGAGACTGATCCTGGATGACACTGTTGCACGTGCATCTCCCACTGGAAATAAGCACCTTGGACTTTGTTGTTCTATTTTTGTTGTTTTCAGTCTAGAAGACCAACTGAAGCTGAAGAGGAGCTCAACTTCTCCCTTGTCACTACCTTTGTAAACATATCCACTGGATTTTCATCTGTATGTATCTTTTCCAGCCTTAACTATCCATTATCCAACACCGACCGAATAAAGTGATACCTCAACTGTATGTGTTTGGTCTTTGAATGCAAGGCAGAATTCTTTGCAAGATGTATGGCACTCTGACTATCTATATACAAAGAACTGTTAGCCTATTGTTTACCTAATTCTTCCATGAAAGATTGCAGCCATATCATCTCCTTGCTCACCTCTGTTGCAGCTACAGACTCTGCCTCGGTGGTGGATAAAGCAACCACCTTTTACAACTGTGAGATCCAACTCACCACTGTCCCACCTATAGTAAAGACATAACCTGTAGTACTCTGCCTGGTATCAATATCACCTGCCAAATCTAAGTCTACATAACCTGCTAAATCAGTATTAGAGCCCCCAAAAAAATAGTGTTTATTGGATGTACCTCTCAAATATCTAAGAATCCATTTTACTGCATTCCAATGCTCCAATCCAGGATGACTCATATACCTCCTGACGACTCCTACAACATGTGCAATATCCGGTCTCATGCATACCATGGCATACATTAAACTTCCTACCGCTGAAGCATATGGTACCTTGGACATTTTTTTCTTCCTCCTCTAGTGTCTTTGGACACATCTCCTTAGTCAATTTCAAATGACTAGGCAAAGGTGTGCCGACAGCTTTTGTATTCTCCATATGGAATCTTTGCAACACCTTTTCAACATAAGCAACTTGAGATAGAGTCAATTTGTTTTTCTTCCTATCTTTGTAAATTTTCATACCAAGGATTTGTTTTGTTGCCCCCAAATCCTTCATATCAAATGACTATGCTAACTACTATTTTAACTCTCTTATGTGATCCATGTTAGACCCAGCTACAAGCATGTCATCAACATATAAACATAAAATAATGTAGCTGTCATTATCCAACCTCTTAAAATAAACATAATGGTTAGAATTACACCGACTATAGCCTTGCTCAGCTATAAAACTATCAAATTTCAAATACCATTGCCGAGGTGCTTGTTTCAGGCCATACAAAATCTTCTTCAATCTGCACACCAGTTTCTCCTTACCTTTGACCTCAAATCCTTGGGGCTATTCCATGTATATCTCCTCCTCTAAATCACCATGGAGAAAGGTAGTTTTCACATCTAGCTGTTCCAAATGCAAATCTTCAGTAGCCACAATACTTAAAACAGTACAAATAGAAGTCATCTTGATAACCGAAGAAAATATCTCATCAAAATCAATGCCCTTTTTCTATGCAAATCCTTTTACAACTAACCTGGCCTTAAATCTTTCCTTACCTCCATCTTCCTCTTTTAGCCAATAAACCCATTTGTTTGGTAAAGCCTTTTTATTTACAGGCAACTTACATAATTCTCAAGTCTGATTTTTTAGCAAGGAGTCCATTTCTTCTTTCATTGCAAGCTCCCACTAAACCTGTGTATCCACTTGCATAGCTTCATCATACCCTTCTGGTTCACCAACATCTATTAACAAAATAAAATACAAAGAGGGAGAAAACCTTTCAGGAGGTCTACTTATCTTTGTTGACCATCTAACATTCACTAGAGTTTGTGGTATTTTTGGTTGTTGTTACGGAGCATGAGGAACCACTGAAACATCACTATTTGGAGTATCATCCAACACCACATAATATTTTTCTTTCATCTCATACTGCTTCAACTGATCTTTGTACAACATCTTCTCATTGAATATAACATCCCTGTTTCTCACAATTTTTTGATTTTCAAAATTCCAAAGCCTATAACCAAACTCATTAATGCCATATCCAACGAAGGTACACTTTTTTTATTTTGCATCCAGCTTGGTTCTATTTTCAGAATCTATATGTGCAAATACTTCACAGCTAAAAGTTTTCAGAAAAGAATAACTCACCTTCTTACCTGTCCATGCTTCCTCTAGAATACCACAGTCCAAAGGAACTGAAGGACCTCTGTTAATTAAATATATAGCAGTGTTAACAGCCTCTGCCCACATGTTTAAAGGCAGTCTAGCATACAATCTCATGGTCTTTGCATGCTCCATTATTGTCCTATTCATGCGTTCAGCCACTCCATTTTCCTGTGGAGTCCCTGGAACTATTTTCTGCCTACGAAATCCATTAAAGAAACAATAATCTTAAAATTCTTTGCTGCAATACTCATCGCCATTATCAGATCTGAGACATTTAATCTTTTACCCATCTCATTCTCAACCAAGCTTCTCCATTTCTTAAATGTTTCAAATACATCAGATTTTTGCCTAAGGAAATAAATCCATACCTTCCTAGTTGCATCATCTATGAATGTAACATAATATCAAGAGCTACCGAGAGAAGATACCTGAGCTGGTCCCCATACATCGGTATGCACAAGCTCTAACTTTTAATTTTTCTTTCACTTCCCATCCTTGAGAAAACTGACTCTCTTTTATTTTCCATACACACAACTTTCACAAAAATCCATATTAATACATTTCAAACCTGGTAAAACTTTCTTAGAACGAAATACCTTCATACCTTTTTCACTCATATGCCCAAGTTTGTTATGCCACAGTGTTGTCTCAGAACTTGCAGCAACTGTTTCAGTCTCTTCCTATGAACTTGCAGCAACTATTCCTGAACCTGTTTGTTTTTTCTCTACAATAGCTAAAGTAGAAGGAAAAGTATGACCTGTACAAAGATATAAGGTGCCTACTTTCACACCTTTTGCTACTATTAAGGTACCTTTTGAAACCTTCTAATTTTTATCAGTAAATGTAACGATGCAACCTTCTTCAGCTAGCTGCCTTGCTAAAATTAAATTCCTACTGATCCTTGGAACGTGTCTTACCTCTTGTAGTAGCCAATGATTCCCATTCTGTAACTTAATCTTGATTCTTCCCTTTCCAACAATCTGACAGGGTTCGTTATCTCCCAACTAAACCAGCCTAAAATCCCTTTCGACATAATCAAGAAAATAACTTTTATGGGGCGTAGCATGAAATGAGGCCCCTGAATCTAAAACCCATAAATCATCAACATTATTTAGGGAAAGAATGAAAGCATCATCTTCAGATTTATTACTTACCACATTTGCCTCCTTATTGCCTTCTTGTTTGTCTCCTTCTTTATTTTTCTGCGACCAGCAATCTTTTTTCAGATGACCTAGTTTCTCACAGTACCAGCAATCCTTCTATCCTCTGGTTTGGGATCTCTTATCCTTTGATTTTCCTCATGACTTCCCATGACCTCCAGAACCTTTTCCTCTCTCCTTTGATCTACCCCTACTTTCTGCATTCAAAACACTACCTGATGTGAATCCACCTGAGCTTTTCCTATGAATTTCCTCACTCAAAATAACACCAACAACATCATCAAATTTTAGGGTATTTGAACCAGAAACAGAGTTACTAACCACCATTACCAAACTATTCCAGCTTTCAGGTAATGAACATAATATCAAGAGAGCTCTAACTTCATCAAATTTTACATTTACAAAAGTCAATTGACTGACAATCGTATTAAATTCATTTAAATGATCTGTCACAGATCCACCTTCAACCATTTTTAGATTAAACAAATGCTTCATGAGAAATACCTTATTTGAGGCTGAGGGTTTTTCATACAATTTAGCCAAAGCTTTCATCAGACCATCTGTTGTCTTTGCTTCCATTATATTGAATGCCACCGATAGTGCCAGGCACAACCGAATGGTTCCCAGTGCCTTTCTGTCAAGAAGATTCTAATCCTCATTAGACATTGTTGCCAGTTTCTTGGCTACTCCTTCCAATGGCATCCATACATCCTTTTGATAGAGGTAATCCTCCATCTACATCTTCCATAACTAATAGTTCTGCCCAATGAATTTATCGACCTTCAATTTACCCTCATCCACCATTGCTCCCACTCAACCATGAGACCTTCCTGTAGATGATAATCGAACACAACCCGCTCTGATACCACTTGTTAGGGTTAGTCAACAGAAGATATCAATTAAATGCAAATAAAGATTAAACAGAGGAATGGAAATACACAGAATTAATAACAGTGAGAGATAAGTTTTAAGGTGGTTCACCCAAACTTGAGCTACATCCACCAAACAGCGAGTCCAATATTATTATCCAGTAAATCAAACCGATTACAACCAGAAATTCTTGCAACTCAATACTGCTGCAAATGCTACAATACAATATCAATCAAAACCCTAACCCTTAGCCACTTTTATCAAGCTTTTTTGTCAGTTACAAAATTAGGTTTTTTATGTTAGTTACAAAAATAGGGTTTTTTTTATGTTGGCTCTAAAAAAATTACAAGAGAAGTAAGTCAAAAAAATACTTTGATCACATGGCTAGTGTACAGTACTTTTCTGATTAGTCGCCACCTACCAACAAAAGTTTACAATAGTTGGAGAAACCACTATTAAATTAGTGATTTTCCACTGTATTTGAGAGGGGAAGCTCCCTTGTATGATGGATTTTATTTTTTTGGAATATGCTTTTAACCAGAAAGTAGGAAAGGCACAACTAGCTAAAATCTAAAGAAAGAGAGAAAAACCTAGGTATGGCTGATATGAGGCTAAAAATCTAGAATTTCTAGGAATGAAAAATAAAGGAATCAATAAAAGGGGAGGAATAAACACAAAGACTTATTCCTTAAAAAAAAAATTGTTAATGGAAATATGCATCTAGGTTTTAAAATGTATAGCACGTGATCTAACATAAGAAAGATAGTCTTTTTAAACTCAGAGTTCAAAAACATTCACAAACCCCTAGAGAGGGGTTCGAATGAAAGGGCATTTTAACGAACCACCTTTCATTAGAACCTCCTAAAATAACATTAAAATTTTGAAATAACATTAAGGGGGGTTCGATCAAACTCCCTATTTTATTAAAAAAAATTGCTCGACATAAAGTGGGTTCATTCGAATGGGGGGGTTCGAACGAACCCATTTTTGGGTTCATTCAAACACCCCTATTCGACCGAACCCCTCCAAAACATTTTTTGGTGCATGGGCAATTTTCCTTCCTCAATGCAATTGTAAACCAGTTATGTGGGATCACCCATTAATTATTACATCCAAAATTTGATAGGGTAAACATACATATTAAATAAAACTTATGGTATTCCCCACATGACATAAAATATTTAAACAATGGCTACAAATTTAACATAAGAAAAATCTACAACATAAAGAGTATCACATAGGCTCATAGACTAGCAATGTTCTCCTTTATTTAACTCAAAAAATAGATGATCTCCACAAACTCTTTCTATTTTTCTACAAATGTGAGAGAATAAAAAATTTGTTACTTTACAAACAATCCTTGTATAAATAGGCTTCTCCTTCCATAACTGATTTGAAACTAACTTTAGTTTATAACTTAACAACATTTTAAGAAAGTTGTTACTTTTCTAGCCTTGAGTTATAATCATAACTAGTCACTTTATTAAGTCATATTAAAATAAGCTTCCTAAAGTCCCCTGGATTGTCGCAGGAGACTTTAACATGGTAGAATATAGAGAAGATAAATTAGGAGGTAACTCAACAAATTAGAAAGGTAATGAACAATATTTTTGGATAAGAATGAAAAAAATGTTGTCTGTTTGATCCTCCTAAGGGAAAGAAGACTAATAGCCAAAGTATATGGTACTCTTGGTGCAATTCTTAGAAGAAAATAAAAGGATATATTATAGACTTGAGATATTTCATGTGAATAAAAATTTCTTTCACTTTCAAAGTAATAGAGGTGTTAATGATGTTAGATTCATTCCAAATACTTTGTCTGATCACCATCCTATTTTTGCTCACATCATAATTTATAATCAAGAGAATGTAGCTAAGTTTAGAAGAGATAACTTGTTCAAATTAAACACTGAGTTGTTGTTGGATAGGGACTGTCTTGATGGGATTTGTAACCTAAGACTCATTTTGAAAGCCACATGTCTAATAGAAGGATACTTTTCAATCCTAGAATGACTTTTTTGTGCAAGTAAAAGGATTTTTCAAGTCTATGGCCTATACACTATGGACAAAGGAAATAAGAGAGCTTGCTACAATTAGAACACCTTAAAACTGAGGACTAATTGTAAAAAGATCCAAAGGATTGTGAGGTGGTGAGGCATAAATAGGGAAGTGAATCATAAACTGAGGAGATTGCAGACTTTTAAAGTATAGGGGGCTAAGGTAAGGGTAAAGATCAATTGGCTAAAGAATGGAGATAGGGGATCAAAGTATTTTTTTGACTTACTTAGAGTCAAAAAAAGTAAGGAAAAATTAGGTCCAATCAATGAGAATGGGGTTTCCCTTCATGATGTGGAAGACATAAAAATAATATTTAGATATTTCTATTAAATTTTTTTCAAAGCAAAAGGTAACAGTGAGGAATGTAAGAGGGCCCAAGAGTTGTGTTCAAAAATCTATCACAAGAAGATTGATGGTGAAATGGAGAAAATGTTAGAGCAAAAGGTTTCTAAAATAGAAATTAGAGATGCTATTTTATCCATGCAGGAGGGCAAGTCTCCTAGGAATGATGGTTTATAAGTAGAGTTCTACAAAGTCAATATTTCTTGGGTGGTGGATGATCTTTTTAAGTTTTATCAATAAGCTTTTAAAAGAGGATCTTTGGGAAAGAATATCAATAGAAGCATCATCAAGGTGTTGCCCAAGGATGGTGACAAAACAAATATTAGGAATTGGAGGCCTATTACTCTGCTGAATGTTTCCTATAAAATTATTGCAAAAGTGCTAGCATTGAGATTAGTAGATATTCTTCCAAGTATCATCAATCATACAGAAACTGGGTTCATTAAAGGAAGCTACATTCTAGAAAACTTGGTAACAAGTTGGGAAGCCATGCATTGGACTAAAACTACAGGGTAGAATATAGGAATTCTTTTGCTAGATTTTGAAAAGGTATACGATAGAATTGAATGGTCCTTTGTTTTAAATATTTTAGAATCTTTTGGATTTCCATAGGAGTTCTATAACATGGTCAATATGTTGTTTAAGGATGTCTCTGCCCAAATTGATACAAATGATGTCTCCTTATCTGAGCCCTTCAGAATGGAGAGATCCATAAGGCAAGGGTGCCCACTAGCACATACCCTCTTTGTTGTTAGCATAGTATTACATTGTTTAATATCTGCTTAGTTTAGATAGCGGTTACTGGTTATGTAGTTATGTCTGTTACAACTTCTTAACTACATTTCTCCTTGTATAAATGTTTTTTTAGTTCATCAAATAAATCAATCAAACATTTTAATCCTTATAATGAGGAAGGCATGATTTAGTCTGTTGCATCCATTTGATGGAAAGACATAGAGATAGCTTCGGGGATGCCATTGTTACCTGTCATTTGAAGGATGTGAGAAGGTTTTTCATATAGAAGGGTGGAATTTGAAACCTATTGTTAAGACGTTGATAAAATATTTCTCTGTAATGCAGACCGTCAAGCATTGAGTTCATTGGGTAACTAAAATTTGAGAAAGCCTCCCAGCACGCGTGGAAGTTTGATGGAAGCCCATTGAGCATTTGATCATATGAAAGAATGAAATAAGTTCTTAATTGTCATTATCAAAAGCATTCTCTGTTAGGAGTCGCTCCCACCTTTGAAAGAGGAGCTGATTGTTGAAAATTGCTAAGGCTGTGATCTAAAGAAGAGGCCATGTAAATACCCTCTAGATGCATTGAAATGTAATCTTAGGGCATGATTATCGGTCCAGTATAATGGTGAGTGTGAGATCATGATGGGCCAAATAGTGGCAATAGAGAAAAAACTTGCTGGATGAAAAAGTGCTAACATTTAGACTAATATTTAGATTTGGATGGAAAGGATATTAGTATTTCTAGCTCAAATATGGATTCACCCCAAAAATGCCTCAGGATTACCTCATATTTAGGCAAGTGGGAGTCCCAAAACTTGCTAAAGAAACTTGCAAAACCACCCATTTAGTGTTATCCTAAAGGGTAAGTGCAAAAAGATAGGGGGCCAAAAAGTGGCCAAATTGTTTTAAAAAAAAATAATGCAAAACGCGAGCACGTTATAATGCGTTCGTGTTATGGTTTGATAATGACGAGCCTAAGGCTCATCAAAACCAAACCATAACACGCTCTCATTATAACGCGAGCGCGTTATCACCTATTATAAATTAAAAAAAAACTCATCTCATTTCATTTCATTTCTCTTTTCTCCACTATTCCCATGGTCTGCAAACCCTAGGAAGCGCACTCATGTTTTGGATTCCTTAATTAAACACAAATTATATCTTATGATTCGTCACCAAAATTCCACCACGACGTCGAGCATGCCAAAGGAGTGAGTTTATTTATCTTTTGTTAGAATTTGCTTCTAAATAGGTAGGTTTGAGTTGTTTTTTGATGTATATTTCATGAATTGTCAGGAAATGTTAATGCTCCTCCTCCTCCTCCTCCTCCTCCTCCTCCTCCTCAAAATCCACAAAATCTTGTAGAACAACAACCTCCTCCATCCATTCCTTGACATGCCCCTAGAACACAAGAAAATATAATGGGGCAAATTGAAAACAATAAAAAAAAATTGAAGATATAATTGTAAGGTTGAAAGATCCTTCCACTTCAACCTTGCATAGGTCCACGCTTGTTGAATCTCTTGAATCTATGTTATCAAATGTAGATTCAATTAGCAAGCAAATAACTAGTTGGATGGATAAGAGGAGAGAGTTTAGAGATTATTATGTAGACAAGCTGTCATAACAAGATGTGAAAAAATTACAAATTATAAAATTAGACTTGTGTTCGATTTTCATAAACCCACAAACAAATCAACCTCCACCCATTACATGCAAGAGGTTCCCTATCCATTGGTGTAACAACCAAGCGATAAGGGATAATTTTGGCCAGAGGTGGTGGATGGTTTTTGACCATCCTCCATGCAATAATAATGAGGTCCCGCAATACTTTTTGAGGAAACTCTACTACGAGTTTGTCCTCAATAAAGTGCAAAACTATTTTGATATGTGGGACTTCCAGGGTAGAGGTGGGGGGTCAGCACAAGATAGACCAGGGGCACGTGTTGACCCACAGCGGGTAATGAGATGAGTAATCAGCAGACGAGCCCATGAGCATGTAACTATCCCTTCCATTGTGAAGGAGAGTGTTGAGGTCGATACACTTCAGTCCATTAGTGCCTTGACCCAGAGCATCATAGAGCATGCTAGTCCTACAGCATAGAGTGGGTTGGGAGATAGTATGAGGAGTAGGGTCCCACCCCATGCTTGTCAGACTTGTGGATCAGCCTGTGGTTATGACCCCATGGATAGTCAGGACGCAGGTGCACAGGCTACATCTGCAACTGAGCAGATGGTGATGACTTTCAGCCTTGATACTCAGGTAAATATTAGCAAGTTTATTGAATTTAATTTATTAAATTTCATTTTTGAAATGCAAGATTAACTAATTTAGTTTGATGATTTTAATGAAATTTTAGGGTCATAGCGTTGATGCAGTTTTCAGTGGTTCTCCACCTGCATATTACACTAGATCATCTACTGTTGGGGTATGTAACTAGTAAACAATTATAAATATTACATGTGAATAGCATCATTATATGAATGGTATTCTAATATCTGATTTTGGATGTTGATTAGGTTAATATTGGAGATTTCACAGCAACACCTGCCAACGGTGGTAGACTTCAAAGCTTCACGGAGGTAATAAAATAAATAGTTTAATGAATGCATTGTACTTACTAGATTTTTGTATGTGACTTGTGTGCTTTATTGTGTGTACTTCCATGTTTAGATGAACGTGTGTGTATGTTAGGAGCCATGATTTGTATCACTATTATAGTTTTCATAATTGAATAATATTGTTTTATTTCCAAATGATGCAAGCTGCGAAGATACCTCTCGATGTTCATAGAGCAATGGAGCATGGTGTGACCTCTGCGATTCATAGCTCCATGGCATTGACAGGGGTATGAGGTAGATTAGTAAATTTTAATTTACATTCATTGTTATAGTTGTCTATTTTTGAAAAATCAAAAGATTATTGATTTGAAGTTTAATTTCTATCTAGATGGTTTCTATAGGACATGACATCACCATGGCCTATTCCTGCTATTGAGGCAAGTGAGGAGATAGATTATACGGTAGCGGTAAGTGATTATTTTGTTAAATGTTTTATTTTTTATAACATGTAATTTCTATATATTAATGTCTATATTTTTTATTGTAACAGCTAAAGATGCAGGAAGAACTAAATAGGAGGAGTAGCCCTTGGGTTCATAGTAGACCACCCACATGTGTGTCTCCATCCCCTAGAAGATCAAAGGCTACCGGTGATCTATTCTCTTCACCAGCCAGAGGGGAATGACTTTTTATTGTGTTCCTTTGTTGTATGCCTCTATGGCATTTGTGGACATATATTTTGTATTGTATATAGTTGACATTGTATGCCTATATGACATTCTTGTAAGCCTATCTGGCTATTTTGTATATATGTTATACTTATTGTTACTGTCTGCATGAGCAGTCCGGTTTCAAGCATTTAAATATGCAGGCACCTTCCCAAAAATCCAAAAATTCTAACATTTTCAACCTCTGCAGTGGTAAAATTGTGAAAAATTAGCTAAGTGCAGGTGTCTTTGTATGTACAAAGGTGTTTGTATATACATACAGGTCAGAATGTGCATTGGCGGGCTTGCAAAATCCCAATCGGCCTTTGAAAAAGTGAGTTGTATGCATTTTACATGCATATCAGGCTTGAAATGCTGCATATACAAAGGGGGAATCTTTCACAAATTCCTGGGAATATTCCCACTTTGTATGTTAGGTTGCATGTGGAGGTGTATTGAAAAATACCAAGGGCACAAATGCATTTGCTACGGTGCAGCGGGAGATACATGTGGTAGGGCCCGCGGGCATATACAAACAGGTTTGTATATTCGGCATACAGAAGAGGCAGATACAAGGTTGAATGTATGTTTGACATACATTGGCGACATACAAGAGGGAATCTATATCGCATATCCTAAAAGATTCCTTGCTTGTATGTTAGGGGATTTGTATGTTTGCATATACAGGCCGACATACAAAAGGAGAGACATACATTCCAGACCCGAGGATAAATCGGATGAAGTTAATAATATTTCAGGTCCATAGGTTGTATAAGGCACTTGTATATGCTTATATACAAGCTGATATGCAGTGAAAGAGATACAAGCCGGACTTCAAAGGGAGGTACATTCCGATGCATAATGGTTTGAAGTCTGCGGCGTGCATGTATGTGGTGTTTGTACATGCCGCTATACAAAGGGTTAAGATACAAGCCGGATCTGAACCGGTTCTCAAATTGTTCTAATAAAATTTGGGGTCCAACTTGTATATAAGGTGATTGTATATGCATATGTTCATGCATATACAAGGGTGAAAAGGCAAAATGGTGAAGGCGGAAAGTCAGCGATGGAGGATCAAGGTGCCTACATGGCACAATATCATTGGTTCATGACTTTTCAGCATTTTTTTATGCCATTGATCCTGGCGACAAGAGGGTGATCAACGGCTGTGTTTTAATTTTGCTGGAGCGATGGTTTTCTTTGTTTGCAATCCATTTTTGAGTGGGAAAAACTTCAGATGTGTCCACTGCTGCATTCCAAAAGAGGCTATGGGTAGTTGAAGCATTGATGGCAGATTGTGTAGCGGTATGGGTCGATGATGGACAGGTCAACCACCTGATTGAAGCTGAATGTCTCTGAGTGGTGGCTCAGATCCTAATTCCATCTACTCCTTTCTCCTTGTCCCTCTGTTGCATTAACTATTTTGAGCACCAATTTGATCATGCATTGTATCTGGCGATTTTTGAGTTGACCGTTGTAATTTTGGCTGAGTACACAATTTTGCTATAAAGGCCAAACTGTGTCACTCTATTTGGTTGTTGAAGACTTGGGCATTTTTGTGTAAAAAATGAAGAACAGGGCATGATCCTGGGTTGTTTTATCTCATTCTAGAGTCTATGTATTGCATATGTGATGTATCTTGCACATATGTTCAGTTTTAGTGTCAATTTTATATGAAAAATGCTTCTTGCATGTGTTTTGCTGTTTGTCTCCACTTGTTGTATGCATCTCTTCTTCTGAATTTGGTTGCTAAGGGTTTCTCAAATTCTAGAATACAGATTTATGTATTGCATACTTGATCTCTAACTTCCATTCAAGGAGTGGATTAAACTGTTTTAGGTTAAGGTATGGAGAAGAGTGTATGTCAGTTGGGATATTTGTAAGTATGGACAGTCAAATACTTATCCTTGGGTGATGTTTGTAAGGCAAGCATCAGTCCTAACCCCTTGAAACTCGAATGCTAGTTGCAAGCCATTCTTATGTATATGTCTATTTGACTCCTTGCCCTGAGATAGGCACCGGTCTACTCCTGGATTAGTAATTATGATCCAAAGCCCCTATCTTGCATCCAAACCATCAAATTCAAACCATTCCACTATTCCAACCTATTAGTTGTAGGAGTAGGATTAGGAACCCCTACATACTCTCATCCTTAACCAAACAAACATGTCCAAGAATGTTGCTAACCTTGTGATTTGTCACACAAAAATGAGAGTATTCTACCTGTTATCACAAAACTAAATCTTCCTGTCATAGGGCAAGTCAATGTTACATCTTTAGCAAATAGGGACACCCCCCTTGGTGCGGCAGAACCAGAAGTGAAGGGGAGGCTGCTCATGCAACCTCTCGTATCTGTTGACCAAATCTGCCCATGCATTGGAACTGGCAAACCGTCTGCTGATTCGGGAGCCAACAGATTTTGGCGACTCTGCTGGGGAGATCAATGTCATATCCATGAAAGTCTGAGTCTAAAAGATTGAAAAATCAAACTTGGAGGTGCTTTGTTGCAACAAACAAGAAAGTTATATATGTGGCTCTGCTGGTGGATGACCCAAAAAGAAAGAAATCAATTTTCAACTTTAGCCTGTTTGAAGCTTATTCCTCTTCAAGGAGGTGGCGACTCTGCATCAAAGAACCTGATAAAAGAACAAAATCAGTTAGAGAAGAATTTGCAGCTGTTGCAACATATCCAGGTATTTCATATTGTTTGAAAGACTCCCTATTTGGTGAAACCGCACTGGTTAAAAGGGAGATGATAGTGAAAGACTATATGCTATTGTAAGAACTTAGTTTGTATTTCCAAAGAGTATGCAATATTGTTTGAAAGACTCATTTGGAGGACTTTAGGAAAGCTAAACAATAGTCTAAATTTGTAAGGCCTAAGGTCATTGTTGACTGAAAATCTGAGTTGAAAAGAAAAGGGTTGTAAGAACATAATGATGTATTATCAGCCCATGAACCCTAGTGAGGTGTCAAATGCAACAATGCATAATAATCAGTCCCAACCATGCAATAGAAAGAGTTTTAGACTTGACAAATATAAGCCCATAAACTTTGATGGCATTTGTGGATATCCAAATGCTTTTCCATCTAAAATCAGAAAATATTTGCCCAAATTTAGTGGTGCAAAGGATGAATTAGCTGAGAAACACTTGCAGCAATTTATAAATGTTGTAGATGATTTTGAGATTGACCATGAAGATGTAGTTATGAGATTATTTGTTCAATCTCTAGATGATGATGCAAGGGACTGGTTCTCCTATCTTCCAACTTACTCTGTCAGCTCTTGGCATGATTTTAAATCTGCATTTCTAGATCAATATGGTGAAAGAATTTTTGATTATGCAGTTATTAGTGATTTTATGTATATCCATATTGAAGAGGATGAGTTGATTCCAGCCTTTAACCTGAGATTTATGAGGGCATTGAATAGAATTCCAGAATACATGAGACCTAATGATGCGTTGTGCCTAGTTGTCTATTTGGGAGCATTTGATAGGAAAATGTGCTATAGATTGAGAGATAAAGAGCCCACCACATTGCATCAGGCATGACAATTTGCAATAGACATTGAAAATAACTAGAGGTATGGGATTCAAAGAGGGTATTTCTCTAAAAATTTTTGCTACCCTGTAGTCCCAAATGTTAATGAGGTATATAATCTAAATGTTGAAGATGAATGTTAAGGTGCTCACACCCCTGCTGTCCCAGTTTTTGCATCATTCCAAGTTTATGATGTTTCTGTTATAGAGGAGGATGTCTTATTTTGCCCAGCAAATGAAGTTGATAATAATCATTTTTCAAATAATATTTGCATTCCAATCCTAAACAAAGAGCATTCATGTTTAAATGATCCAATTGTGCAAAGTTGTGATCATATGGATCAATAATCAATATCAGTTTCATTAGGAAGCATTGGAGGGCTAGAAAATGATGCAGATAGTTCACCTTCAGAGTGCATTAAAGTAGCAGAAATTTTGTATGTGGGGCAATCAGATGTTAAAGATGATAAAGATGATATCCATGATCAATTCATGGATTAGGTTTGTTCTTCTTATGAATTTGGATTTGATAATGAAAAAGAAATAGATTGTCATGAAGAAGAAATAGAGACCTTTGCAATAAGCGTGAATCCCCTTTATGACGAGCCTATGGATGCATTTGATATTGTGAGTTATGACATTTATTGGTGTAGAATTAACCCTATGTTTGAAAATGATAATACTAACTTGCAAACTGTGGATGATAAATGCTTAGCATCAGTTGGTTCAGACATGTGCAATGATAGCTATGTGGATCAGGATTTTCTTTCAATGTCAATGAATGATATAAATGACATTGGGGGTCTCATATTTTCTGAGTGTTTTCAGTTGTTGGATCAGTTGGATATGTGTTTGGTTATATGCAACAGCCAGGTAGATAATGAATATTACCAAATGCAATATGAGGATATGCTGCTTGAGGATCATAACATACATATGTTACCTAATGCTGAAGAATATTATAATGTGTATGGTTATATGTCTGGTTGTAAGGTGCAGAGTGACAGAGGCAGTACTAACAATGGCAAGTTTTCAAAAATGGTGAAGCATGTAATTGATCAGATCAGCTTATGGGTAGATTGTTTTAATGTTTTCGGCTGTGGTTGGGATTATTCAGTTTGGAATCAGGCATTTGATAGGATAAAGTTGTGGTTCTTCCTTTTTAGCTACCCGAGGCCGCCAAAATAATGTTTGAAAATATAATTTCTATGCAGGTTGGTGCAATGTTCAACTCTATTGCCCAATGGATAAGGACTGGTCTGCATCCCAGAGATCTGAGGTCCTCACCATGCCTGCAAGAGGCATGCATCCCCAATCGAAGCCTATGTTACCACCTGCATGAGCAGTCCAGTTTCAAGCATTTAAATATGCAGGCACCTTCCCAAAAATCCAAAAATTCTAACATTTTCAGCCTCTGCAGTGGTAAAATTGTGAAAAATCAGCTAAGTGCAGTTGTCTTTGTATGTACAAAGGTGTTTGTATATACATACAGGTCAGAATGTGCATTGGCGAGCTTGCAAAATCCCAATCGACCTTTGAAAAAGTGAGTTGTATGCATTTTACATGCATATCAGGCTTGAAATGATGCATATACAAAGGGGGAATCTTTCACAGATTCTTGGGAATATTCTCGCTTTGTATATCAGGTTGCATGTGGAGGTGCATTGAAAAATACCAAAGGCGCAGATGCATTTGCTATGGTGCAGTGGGAGATACATGTGGTAGGGCCCGTGGGCATATACAAGCAGGTTTGTATATTCAACATACAGGAGAGGCAGATACAAGGTTGAATGTATGTTTGACATACATTGGTGACATACAAGAGGGAATCTATATTGCATATCCTAAAAGATTCCTTGCTTGTATGTTAGGGGATTTGTATGTTTGCATATACAGGCCAACATACAAAAGGAGAGACATACATTCCAGACCCGAGGGATAAATCGAATGAAGTTAATAATATTTCAGGTCCGTAGGTTGTATAAGGCGCTTGTATATGCTGATATACAAGCCTATATGTAGTGAAAGAGATACAAGCCAGACTTCAAAGGGAGGTACATTCTGATGCATAATGGTTTGAAGTCCACAGCATGCATGTATGTGGTGTTTGTACATGCCTATATACAAAGGGTTAAGATACAAGCCGGATCTGAACCGGTTCTCAAATTGTTCTAATAAAATTTGGGGTCTGACTTGTATATAAGGTGATTGTATATGCATATGTTCATGCATATACAAGGGAAAAAAGGCAAAATGGTGAAGGTGGAAAGTCAGCGATGGAGGATCAAGGTGCCTACATAGCACGATATCATTGGTTCGCAACTTTTCAGCATTTTTTGACAGGAGGGTGATCGACAGCTGTGTTTTAATTTTGTTGGAGCAATGGTTTTCTTTGTCTATGACCCATTTTTGAGTGGAAAAAACTTCAGATGTGTCCGCTACTGCATTCTAGAAGAGGCTACAGGTAGCTGAAGCATTGATGGCAGATTGTGCAGCGGTATGGGTCAATGATGGACAGGTCAACCACTCGATTGAAGCTGAATGTTTCTGAGCGGTGGCTCAGATCCTGATTCCGTCTACTCCTTTCTCCTTGTCCCTCTGCTACATTAACTATTTTGAGCACCAATCTGATCATGCATTGTATCTGGCAATTTTTGAGTTGACCGTTGTAATTTTGGCTGAGTACACAGTTTTGCTATAAAGGCCAAACTATGTCACTCTATTTGGTTATTGAAGACCTGGGCATTTTTGTGTAAATAATGAAGAACAGGGCATCATCTTGGGTTGTTTTATCTCATTCTGGAGTTTATGTATTGCATCTATGATGTATCTTGCACATATGTTCAGTTTCAGTGTCAATTTTATATGAAAAATGCTTCTTGCATGTGTTTTGTTGTTTGTCTCCAATTGTTGTATGCATCTCTTCTTCTGAATTTGGTTGCTAAGGGTTTCTCAAATTCTAGAATACAGATTTATGTATTGCATACTTGATCTCTAACTTCCATTCAAGGAGTGGATTAAACTGTTTTAGGTTAAGGTATGGAGAAGAGTGTATGTCAGCTGGGATATCTATAAGTATGGACAGTCAAATACTTATCCTTGGGTGATGTTTGTAAGCAAGCATCAGTCCTAACCCCTTGAAACTTGAATGCTAGTTGCAAGCCATTCTTATGTATATGTCTATTTGACTCCTTGCCTTGAGATAGGCACCAATCTGCTTCTAGATTAGTAATTATGATCCAAAGCCCATGTCTTGCATCCAAACCATCAAATTCAAACCATTCCACTATTCCAACATGTTAGTTGTAGGAGTAGGATTAGGAACCCCTACATACTCTCATCCTTAACCAGACAAACATGTCCAAGAATGTTGCTAACCTTGTGATTTGTCACACAAATCTTGGTCCTAAAATGAGAGTATTTTGCCTATTATCACAAAGCTAAATCTTCCTGTCATAGGGCAAGTCAGTGTTACATATTTAGCAAAAAGGGACACCCCCCTTGGTGTGGCAGAACCAGAAGTGAAGGGGAGGCCATACACGCAACCTCCCGTATCTGTTGACCGAATCTACCCGTGCATTGGAACTGGCAAACCCTCTGCTGATTCAGGAGCCAACACTTATATCGACAGATATTGATGTATGCCTATATGGATATTTGGTTAATACAAATCTTTTTTATTGATGGCATCCATACTTGCATTATAAATCCACGTTTGAATGGATATTTGTAGATGGCTACTTCAAATATTTAAAGTCCAATTGTATTACATAGGATGTTTGTTGATCTAATAAGCTAGCTATTGTTATTCAAGTATCACCTAAAACTCATTTTGGAACTAAAAGATAAAAGTTGTATTTTTAAAAAAAATGAATCATCATGTTGAACAGAAAATATTAATATTCTTTATGAGTAGCATACAATGTCAACTATATGCAATACAAAAAAATGAATCATCATGTTATTCTTTATATTTGAGATCTTGAAAATGACTAAGTCTGGTAGCCTGATATCCTAAAACACTAGGATGAATATCCAAGTCATTAGGATGATTGCGCCTTGAGAAAAAGTCATTAAGATGAGCGCCTAAAGGAGACTTTCTTAAACATTCAAACATTGAGCAACAAGCATGAAGGGTTAATGCGTAATTTGCAACTCATAAAGCCTCAAAAGGGCACCCAACTTGGAGAGAGCATTCATTTAAGACAAGGCACCAATCGACACCTGTTCCACCATAAAAGTGCACCTAAGGTGGAAGGAGAACAAGCCTCTAGTAAGTGAAGTGCACCTATTGTCTAAACCACTTCATTATGGCACACTAGCATGAGGAGGAGTATATAAGTCAATAGGAAATGGCACCTAGAATGCAAATGAAGGACTAAGTGGCATTTTCAATAAGCATCAATTCACCTTGAGCTTTCAATAAATACATCAAATTGAGCCCCATAAGCCTAGGCACCCTTTGCCTTCAAAAGAACCTTATATTGGGGCCTTGGAGGAAATCAACTTACAATGACAAGTGTTGGAGGTTTCTCATTTTGGATGATGTCTTTTGAGATTAACTACAATGATTGAAAGTTAAGATGAGTGGAAAGAACATATCTTTAACCTTAGGCGCCCTTCATGTAATTTCTCACCATCATGAGCACCTAGATCTAAGGAGTGAATGAAGGATCTTAACATCAAGAAGCATGTTATCAATCAACTTGGAGAAGTCTTTGACAATAATTATGATGAATTGAGTACATGGAAGTAAAGGAAGTACATATCAACTCCAAAGTGTGCCTAATGATCAATAAGAAATTCTTCCAAAGCAAAGGCGCTCATTGTGAATTTTCCTACTAGTTTTGGTGCCTTGAAGTCTAAGTGCATGAAAATCATGAGGATGAGTGCTTAGGGATGATATAGTCTTCATAAGAGTTTAAATAAGAACATCATCAAAATGCGCCTTGGTAGAGAGACTTGAGACCATCATCAAATAAGCCAAAATATCTATCTCCAATCTAGGTGCATATTCTAGCTCCTCCCAACTCAAATGAGTGCCCAAGTTGAAGTCAACTTTCATCTATACAACCCTCAGATTGTGCCTTGACTGAGGAAGGGATTTGAACCTCAAAATTTAATCATCTCAAGATAAAAGCTTCCTTAGAAACTTGGCATTTGATTGAAATCATTGAGAATTAGAAAGAACCACCTAAGGATGTAAGGTGCACTTTTCACCCATACAAGCCTAAAATTGCGCCTAAGGGAAATAACTTGATTTCATATCAATAGGTGAGTGCCTTGAGAGAAAGGATCACTCTAGGTCATTTTCAATTGTTGAAAGCACAAAAATGATAAAGATAAAGGCAATTGAGTTAGGCACACTTTAGCCTCTGAGGACACCTCAATGAGTGCCTTGGGTGAAATTGCATGAGATGACCTTTTGGAGTGAGCGCTTGAAAGATAGAATTCATTCTAAGACATGTCTCATCATTTAGAATTGCAAAATTGCAAGTATAAAGACATTTAAATATAGGCGCACTCTCCATCAGTACAAACCCATTATGGCACTTGTTGGTTTTCTTTCCAAATCAGCAAAGGGTTTGCCAGTTCCAATGCACAGGTAGATTTAGCCAACTATTACAGAAGGTGGCCTGAGCTACCTCCCCTTCACTTTGGGTTCTGTCACACCAAGGGGGGTATCCCTATTTGCTAAAGATGTAACATTGACTTACCCAATGACAAAAAGATTTAGCTTTGTGATAACAGGCAGAATACTCTCATGTGTGGACCAAGATTTGTGTGACAAATCACAAGGTTAGAAACATTCTTGGACATATTTGTCTAGTTATGGATGAGAGTATGCAGGGGTTCCTAATCCTACTCCTACAACTAACAGGTTGGAAATGTGGAATGGTTGTTTTGATGGTTTGGATGCAAGTAGGGGGTTTTGGATCATAACTACTTCACAAGGGCAGACCGGTGCCTATCTCAAGGCAAGGAGTCAACTAGACGTATACAAGAAAATGGCTTGCAACTGGCATTCAAGTTCCAAGGGGTTAGATTGATGCTTGCCTTACAAACATCACCCAAGGATGGGTATTTAATTGCCTCTACTTATAGATATCCTAGTTGACATACAATCTCCTCCATACTCAACCTAAGACAATTTAATCCACTCCTTGAATGGAAGTCACAGAATAAACATGCAATACAGAAACTTGTATCCTAGAATCTATGAAACCCTTAGCAACCAGATTCAGAAGAAGCTAATGCATACAACAAATGGAGACAAATAGATAAACACATGCAATGAAGCATTTTTCATATAAATATGATATGAAACTGAACATATGTGCAAAGTGCATTTAGATGCAACTCATAAACTCCAACAGAGATAAAATAGACAGGAAATGCTCTACTTTTCGTTATTTTTCCCCCAAAAAAGGCCCAAGTCTTCAACAACCTAAAAATGAGTAACACAGTCTACTTATAAAGCAAGAACCTGTACTCAGCAAATTAATCCCATGGCAAATTAAAATCTTGCCAGATACAATGCATGATCAGAATGGCACTCAAAATAATGAATGCAGCAGAGAGGAAGAGGGAGGAGCAGATAGGCTCGGGGAACATGCCGCTACTCAAGGATTTTCATCTTAAAACAGGTTGGTAACCTGTCAACTCGATCCACACTTCTCTGCAAACCTGCCATTAATGGCATACCAACTCATGGCCTTGGAAATGCAGCAGAATGTGTGCTTTGTAATTTCCCCGCCTGGAAACAGCTACAGATACATAGAAAACCCTCCATTTGAATAGAGTCGTCGATCTTCCTTCCATCGCTGAAATCTGTAGCCTCAAAACACCTTTGAAAAGTCGTTGATCAATAGAATTGTGCCACATAGGCACTCTATCTCATTTGGCTTCTCCCATCACAACCTTCATTTTGGTTTTTCCACCTCAAATGCCTTTTAAATCTTTGTATATGTAGAATGCATATACACACAACTGTTTGGACACGTGGCAGCCCCTGATTTGCTCTCCATGCTAGGAAATTGCATATCCATCGGCCATTAGAATGACCCTGGGAGTATTCGCCGATAAACAACGTTATGCCGACAAGCTAATGTATCCTTTCCCTTATGCATATGCAAGATACAATGCTTCATATACAAGGCGGACCCCAAAACATTAGAAAACACATTTAAACTTACCATTGGGTCTGGCTTGTACCTCCCCCATGCACATATTCCTTTTTATATTGCACTATACAAATGCAATGTACCACCCCCGGACTTCACCATAATTATAAAGCACATTTGAAATATTTTGGAATCTGGCTTGCACATTTGCGAATACATATCTCCTTTGTATGTCGAATATACAAACATGAACATACAAACCCCTTTACATACAAACAAGGAATCTTTTTGGAATATGCAATATATATTCTCTCCTGTATACCCAGAAATGCATATTTTCCTTTATATGTCGCACATGTATGTTCAAACATACAACACAATATATACATGCAAACTTTTGATACATCCGTCGAATATTCTGGGAATTTGCAATGCATATTCCTCCCTTGCATGTCTCCAATGTATGTCAAACATACATTCAAATTTGCATCTGTTTCCCTTGTATATTATCTTGTACCTTTGCATACAAACCCGATATACAATCAAACCTGACATACCAACGCAAAATATTCCAAGAATCTTGCAAAAGATTCCTCCAATATATATGCATCATTTCAAAGCCTGATACACATATAAAATATACATAACTGATTTTTTCATCATTTTTGAAGGCCGATTGAGATTTCTAACTCGCCAATTTGCACATTTGACCTGCATGTATATACAAACACCCTTGTATATACAAAGACACATGCATACAACAGATTTTTGCATTTTTCTACTACAGAGGCCGAAAGTGTTAGAATTTTTTGGACTTTTTGGAAGGTGCCTGCATATTTAAATGTTTGAAACCTGAATGTTTATGCAGGCACCATTAGTGGCTCTGTCTGGGGACACATGCCTCTTGCAAGCATGGCGAGAACTTCAGAATCTCTAGTTTCACAGATTGGGCCTTACCCATTGGGCAACAGAGTCGAACATTGCACCAACCTACACACAAATTATATTTTCAAACATTATTTTGGTGGCCTTAGGTAGCCAAAAATGAAGAACCACAACTTTTTCCTATCAAATGCCTGATTCCACTCTGAATAACCCCAACCACAATTGAAAACATTAAAATAATTTGCCCACATGTTGATCTTGTCAATTACACACTTTACCATTTTTGGAAACTTGCCTCTGTCAATGTAGCCTCTGTCACTCTGCATCTTACAATCTGACATACAACCATACATAGTAGAATATGTTTCAGGATTAGGCAACATATGTATGTTATAATCTTCAAATAGTATATCCTCATATTGCATTTGGTAATACTCATTACTTACCTGGTTGTTACACACTACCAAACACTCATCAAGCTGATCCAAAAACTGAAAACACTCAGAATATATGAGACTCCCAATATCATTTATATCACTTATTGACATTGAAAACAAATCTTGATCCACATGCACATAGTTGAACATGTCTGAACCAAATGATGATGAACATTCATTATCCACAGTTTGCAAATCAGTATCATCATTTTCAAACAAAAGGTTAATTTTGCACCACTGAAAATCATGACTCACAATGTCAAATGCATCTGCAGGCTCATCATAGAGGGGATTCATATTCATTGCAAAGGTCTCCATTTCTCCTTCATGACAATCCATTTCTTTTTCATTATCAAATCTAAAGTCATAAGAAGAACAAACCTGATCCATGAATTGATCATGGATATCATCTTTATCATCTTTAACATTTGATTGCCCCACATACAAAATTTCTGCTATTTCAATGCACTCTGAAGTTGAACTATCTACATCATTTTCCAACTCTCTAATGCTTCCTAATGAAACTGATATTGACTCTTGATCCATATGATCACAACTTTGCACAACTGGATCATTTAAACATGAATGCTCTTTGTTTAGGACTGGTATGCAAATATTACTTGAAAAATTATTATTGTCAACTTCATTTGTTGGGCAAATCAGGACATCCTCCTCTATAACAGAAACATCATCAACTTGGAATGATGCAAAAACTGGGACAGCAGGGGTGTGAGTACTTTGACATTCATCTCCAACATTTAAACTATATCCCTCATCAACATTGGTGGCCTTAGGGAAGCAAAAAAAATTAGAGAAATAACCTTTTTGAATCCCATACCTCCAATTATTTTTAATGTCTTTTGCAAACTGATGTGCCTGATGCAATGTGGTGGGCTCTTTATCTCTCAATCTATAGCTCATTTTCCTATCAAATGCTCCCAAATAGACAACAAGGCACAATTCATCATTAGGTCTCATACATTCTGGTATTCTTCTCAAGGCCTTTATAAATCTAAGGTTAAAAGTTGGAATCAACTCATCCTCTTCTATATGGATATACATGAAATCACTGATGACTGCAAATTTAGAAATTCTTTCACCATATTGTTCTAGAAATGCAGATTTAAATTCTTGCCAAGAGCTGACAGAGTAAGCTGGAAGATAGAAGAACCAGTCCCTTGCATCTTCATCTAGAGATTGAACAAATAATCTAATAACTACATC
Source organism: Cunninghamia lanceolata (assembly GCA_027924645.1). Taxonomy (NCBI): domain Eukaryota; kingdom Viridiplantae; phylum Streptophyta; class Pinopsida; order Cupressales; family Cupressaceae; genus Cunninghamia; species Cunninghamia lanceolata. The sequence continues at coordinate 25,085,156 of BSBN01000213.1, read as the reverse complement.
TTCATGGTCAATCTCGAAATCATCTATCACATTTATAAACTACTGCAAGTGTCTCTCAGCTGATTCATCCCTAGCACCATTGAATTTGGGCAAATACTTTCTGATTTTAGATGGAAAAGCATTTGGATAGCCACAAATGCCATTGAAATTGATGGGCTTATATCTATCAATGTTGAAACTCTTTTTATTACATGGCTGGGACGGATCACTATACATTTTTGCATTTAACACCTCACAAGGGTGCGTGGGATGACAATACATTTTCATGTGTTTTTGCAACCCTTTTCTCAACTCAGTTTTTCAATTAATGACTTTAGGCCTCTAAAATATAAATTGTTGTTTCAAATTTCCTAAAGTCCTCTAAATGAGTCTTTTGAACAATATTGCATGCCTTTTTTGAAAATACAAACTATGTTCTCAGCAAATACCAAAGCATGCAAGTTTCACCAACATTTCCCTTTTAACCAGTACTATTTCACCAAATAGGGAATCTTTCAAAACTTATACAAATACCTAAATATGTTGCAGCCTTTGATAGGTTCATTCAACAGACTCGCCACCTCCTTGGCAGAGGAATGAGCTTCAAATAGGCTAAAGCTGAAAATTGATTTCTTTTCTTTCTAGGTTCTCCCACAGCAGAGCCACACATATAACTTTCCAAAGTTGCTGCAACAAACACTTCCAGGTCTGATTCTTCAATTTTTTAGACTCAAACTTTCATGGATATGACATTAAGTCCCCAACGGAGTCGCCATCTGTTGGTTTTCTTTCCAAATCAGCAGAGGGTTTGCCAGTTCCAATGCACAGGCAGATTCGGCCAACTATTACGGGAGGTGGCATGAGCTGACTCCCCTTCACTTCTAGTTCTACTGCACCAAGGGGGGTATCCCTATTTGCTAAAGATGTAACATTGACTTACCCAATGACAAAAAGATTTAGCTTTGTGATAACAAGCAGAATACTCTCATGTGTTGATCAAGATTTGTGTGACAAATCACAAGGTTAGCAACATTCTTGGACATATTTGTCTAGTTATGGATGAGAGTATGCAAGGGTTCCTAATCCTACTCCTACAACTAACAGGTTGGAAATGTGGAATGGTTGTTTTGATGGTTTAGATGCAAGACAGGGGGTTTTGGATCATAACTACTTCACAAGGGCAGACCGGTGCCTATCTCAGGGCAAGGAGTCAACTAGACGTATACAAGAAAATGGCTTGCAACTGGCATTCAAGTTCCAAGGGGTTAGATTGATGCTTGCCTTACAAACATCACCCAAGGATGGGTATTTAACTGCCTCTACTTACAGATATCCCAGTTGACATACAATCTCCTCCATACTCAACCTAAGACAATTTAATCCACTCCTTAAATGGAAGTCATAGATTAAACATGCAATACAGAAACCTATATCCTAGAATCTATGAAACCCTTAGCAACCAGATTCAGAAGAAGCTAATGCATACAACAAATGGAGGTAGATAGATAAACACATGCAATGAAGCATTTTTCATATAAATATGACATGAAATTAAACATATGTGCAAGGTGCATTCAGATGCAACTCATAAACTCTAATAGAGATAAAACAGACAGGAAATGCTCTTCTTTTCGTTATTTTTCCCCCAAAAAAGGCCCAAGTCTTCAACAACCTGAAATTGAGTAACACATTCTGCTTATAAAGCAAGAACCTGTACTCAGTAAATTAATCCCATAGCAAATCAAAATCTCACCAGATACAATGCATGATCAGAATGGTGCTCAAAATAATGAGTACAGTAGAGAGGAAGAGGGAGGAGCAGATAGGCTCAGGGAACGTGTCGTTGCTCAAGGATTTTCATCTTAAAATAGGTTGGTAACCTGTCAACTCGATCCACACTTCTTTGCAAACCTACCATTAATGGCATACCAACTCGCGGCCTTAGAAACGCAGTAGAATGCGTGCTTTGCAATTTTCCCACTTGGAAACAACTGCAGATACATAGAAAACCCTCCATTTGAATAGAGTCGTCGATCTTCCTTCCATCGCTGAAATCTGCAGCCTTAAAACACTTTTGAAAAGTTGATGATCAATAGAATCATGCCACGTAGGCGCTCTATCTCATTTGGCTTCTCCCATCACAACCTTCATTTTGCCTTTTCTGCCTCAAATGCCTTTTAAATCTTTGTATATGTAAAATGCATATACACGCAACTATTTGGACATGTGGCAACCCCTGATTTGCTCTCCATGCTAGGAAATTGCATATCCATCGGCCATCGAAATGACCCTGGGAGTATTCGCCGATAAACAACGTTATGCCGATGAGCCAATGTATCCTTTCCCTTATGCATATGCAACATACAATGCTTCATATACAAGGTGGACCCCAAAACATTAGAAAACACATTCAAACTTACCATCAAGTCCGGCTTGTACCTCCCCCATGCACATATTCCTTGTATATTGCATTATACAAATGCAATGTTCCACCCCTGGACTTCACCATAATTATAAAGCACATTTGAAATATTTTGGAATCTGGCTTGCACATTTGCGAATGCATATCTCCTTTATATGTCGAATATACAAACGCAAACATACAAACCCCTTTACATACAAACAAGGAATCTTTCTGGAATATGCGATATATATTCTCTCCTGTATGCCCGAAAATGCATATTTTCCTTTGTATGTCGCACATGTATGTTCGAACATACAACACAATATATACATGCAAACTTTTTATACATCCGTCAAATATTCTGAGAATGTGCGACACATATTCCTCCCTTGCATGTCTCCAATGTATGTCGAACATACATTCAAATTTGCATCTGTTTCCCTTGTATATTATCTTGCACCTTTGCATACAAACCCGATATACAAGCAAACCCGACATACCAACGCAGAATATTCTAGGAATCTTGCAAAAGATTCCTCCAATGTATATGCATCATTTCAAAGCCTGATATTTATATAAAATGCACATAACTTATTTTTTCATCATTTTTGAAGGCCGATTGAGATTTCTGACCTGCCAATTTGTACATTTGACCTACATGTATATACAAACACCCTTGTATATACAAACACCCTTGTATATACAAAGACACATGCATACAATAGATTTTTTTCATTTTTCTACTGCAAAGGCCGAAAGTGTTAGAATTTTTTAGACTTTTTGGAAGGTGCCTACATATTTAAATGTTTGAAACCTAAATGTTTATGTAGGCACCACCAGCACCTAAGGGAGAAATTGCATTGAAAGACACCTTTTGAATGAATCTCTTAAGGGAGATTGACCTCTTTAAACCATTACAATTATTTGAAATCATTTAAAGTGATCAATATGGACTAACTTGTGTTAGGCGCCCTCTGCTCTTCTTTTTACCTATATATGCGCCTAGATTTGTAGTAAGATTATTCCATGTTTAAAGAGGATTCCTTTGTGTTATAAAATGTTTATCATGAGGATTGATGTGTTTCTTGGTTTGTATTGTAGGAAGATTGAAGGAAAAGGTAGGAGCAAGAGCTTGGAGTCACCTAGAGTCATCATGTAGCTGCTCCAAAGGAGCCTTACACATTCATTCATGCCAGAGAGTTAAGACGGAAGTAATCACTACCAAGGAAACACCACTTCAAGAGGTAGTTTCTCCAAGAGGTCACAACAAGATATATTTCAAGTCTTCTTCATCAATGACATCACCAGTTGCATCATGTTCGAAGACTTCCATCTATCACTTCAAGTTCCATTCATCTTCAAGTATCAACTAGATTCTTCATCAATCATCACTTCAAGATCAACATGTAGCCGCTCCAAAGGAACTTCTCATCATCATCAAGAATTCTAAAGACATCCATTCAATTTCAAGTCCCTCTAATACATTCAAGCCTCCTTGACAAGTCATCTACTTCACATATAAGGGAAAGTGTTATCATCAATATCTACACTTCAAAGGACCTTTCAAGTTGGAACACTTCTTCATTGAACATTTGAAGACATCCATCTAAGCTTCAAGTTCTTTCACAATCTTCAAGTCCAGGAGAAATTGCATCTAGTGAACTCATTAATTGGCGCCTAGGAGGAAAAGACCTTAAACTTACATTATTGAGTCAGCACTTTAGAAATTGAGCCATTCCTAGTTAATTGGAGTCATAAAATATCAAATACAAAGTCAAATTGGACTTAGGCGCCCCTTCATGTAATTTCCCACCATCATGAGCGCCTAGATCTAGGAAGATCATCCAATTGCACCTAGGAATAAGATACAAGTCTAAGACCTCAAATTTGAGTGCCTAGAAGTGTGATGGATTAAAGAAGCTACATTGGCGCCTAAGGGTAAGTTGTATCTAATGACATCACCTAATTGAGCGCCTAGGAGGTATAAATCTTAACATTGACATGAGGACAAGCACTTAGTAAAGGAGAGTTACTCAAACATTTAAACATGTGAATGAAGTCATAGAAATGCACTAAGTCATCTAGGTGTCATTTTCCCCTTGTGTACCCTTACATTTGCACCTAAGAAGAAGTTTCTTCAGTTCATTAGAGTGTTTGAGTACTGAGGATTTCTTAGCAATGCTTTGCAACTTTACACTACCTCCTTCTAATGATTTTTGGGGCAGTAGAAAACCTTTCACCACGAGCAAACACCTTAGAGATATAAAAAATTGAGAGAGGTTATTATAGAGGCACTCTACATGATCGTGTTGCCTTAGACGGAATGTTTCTAAGTGACATGGTTTTCGAGTAACATCTCGTCAAAGATTGCTACCTTTTTACACTTTGGACTCTTCAGGGATATCGTCGGTACAATGTAGCTCAGACTATTTCAACATGTTTGGGTGAAAAATAGGACCATGCATAATGTAAATGTACCCATCCAGACGGGTTAGAACAATCAGTTTGGTCACATCAGGAGCAGGACGAAAGTTACACCACTTTGCAACTTTACACTGCCTCCTTCTGACAATTTTTGGGGCAGCAGAAAACCTTTCACCATGGGCAAATGTCTCAGAGATATAAAAAATTGAGAGAGATTATTGTAGAGGCACTCTACGTGATCGCGTTGCCTTAGACACAATGTTTCTAAGTGACACAGTTTTTGAGTAACATCTCGTCAAAGATTGTTGCCTTTTTGCACTTTGGACTCTATAGGGATATCGTCGGTACAATGTAGCTCAGATTGTTTCGACATGCCTAGCGTAAATGTACCCATCCAAACATGTTGGAATAGTCAATTTGGTCGCATCAAGAGCAAGACGAAAGTTACACCCCTTTGCAACTTTACACTACCTCCTGATGATTTTTGGGGCAGCAGAAAACCTTTCACCACGAGCAAATGCCTCAGAGATATAAAAAACTGAGAGAGGTTATTGTAGAGGCACTCTATGTGATCGTGTTGCCTTAGATAGAATGTTTCTAAGTGACACAATTTTTGAGTAACATCTCGTCAAAGATTGCTGCCTTTTTTCACTTTAGACTCTTCAGGGATATTGTCGGTACAATGTAGCTCGGACTGTTTCGACTTGTTTGGGTGAAAAAAGGACCATACCTAGCGTAAATGTACCCATCCAGATGCATTGGAATAGTCAGTTTGGTCGCATCAGGAGCAAGACGAAAGTTACACCCCTTTGCAACTTTACACTGCCTCCTTCTGACGATTTTTGGGGCAGCAGAAAACCTTTCACCACGGGCAAATGCCTCAGAGATATAAAAAACTGAGAGAGGTTATTGTAGAACCACTCTATGTGATCGTGTTGCCTCAAACGGAATGTTTCTAAGTGACACAGTTTTTTAGTAACATCTCATCAAAGATTGCTGCCTTTTTGCACTTTGGAGTCTTTAGGGATATCGTCGATACAATGTAGCTCAGATTGTTTTGACATGTTTGGGTGAAAAATAGAATAATGTCTAGCCTAAACGTACCCATCCGGACACGTTGGAACTATCAATTTGGTCACATCAGGAGCAGGACACCAAAAATGCATAACATGATGATGTAAAAATGTGTATATGTGTAAAAATGCAGCAGAAAATAAAAAAAAGACAAACCTTACAAATTAATGTGCATACTTACAATTCAATGTAACATGACTTTACAAAATCAATGTGAATACTTACAAATTAATCCAATGAACCATCTGGGTTTGCTCTACTTTTTATTGTGTCAAGTATTCCTTCATGGTCAGACTCACGCACCTTCCACAAGATTTTGTTCAAAGGTCTACCCCAATACTTTATCAAATGAGCATTGGATGCCATGACAAGGTTTGAGTAATGAAGAATCTTTCGATGCGTGTCAAAGTCTTGAAACAACCAAATATTAACACTCTTATGTGGATACCTTCTGAGCCATGTTCTAGTAATAACCACTGAGCCTGTAGGGTATTCGATGTTTTCTCCATCTGTAACAGGGGCCTCCAATTTATTTTTGGCCTCAACACAACAACATAAGTAATAATCTATTCCCTCTTCATTATCTTCATCTGCAATAACTGCATATACTTTCCCTACATTGATATGTGTAGCAAATTAGATGAAATTAGTCAATATTACAAAAACACTACAAAGTAGGATGACATTACCTGGTTGAACTAGATGAAATTAGATGCATATACATGCCCTATATTACCTGGTTGAACTAAATCTGATATGTGGTCAAAGTCAACTGATGATTCCATCTGTGTTAGTTCCAGTGCCGTCGAGGGTCAATACGTGTCAAGTGGGCTAAAATAACTTAACTGCCATTCGTCAACCCACTCCTTTGACTCGCACTCATCCCAGACTTGAATTGTACAAGAAGAACAAAAGCATGACATCTTTCGCGTATGGATACTGCATGAACCTACAATTGAGCTTCTGAAAGAGTGCATCTCATTTGATCCTGTCAGTGTACAACAGTCCTCATATGGTGCAATGTTAGTATCATCTATCAACCAAAAAAATCTATGAACTGAAGACTTACCTTCATTACCTAGACCCATGGAAGCATTACACCACTCGACAATCAATTTTGTATCTGTCAACTTTGCATTGTCTTTATACTTTAACTCTTCTCGTGCTATGTCTCTTTTGATACATGCTCCTACACCATCATGCTCATCCTTTCCATGCCCGGCCTCACAAAAGTTTCACATATGCTGAATGCCTATAAAATTATGCCTCCTACTCAGCCAATAGAAATTTTATGAGTTCTTGAATTATGACGCACAGTTATCTGACCATATGATATGCTGACTGAACGATATGCTCCTTCTAGCCAAATCATTGTAGAACACCTAAAAGCAACCTTGCACAAACTCCGTAGAATGCGTACGATCATCACTAATATAGAAATTATACTCCCTTATGATCATTCTGTCATCCTCTGTACTATCATTTGCATAAATAAATGCGATGTGCACAAATATAGAAACCTATGTAGAGTTGTAATATTGTGATTGCACCTCACGCTGTGGTTGTAGACTGTAGTTCTCTACAAATTTGATGACTGAAACAATGCTACCAACCGGAAATGTGTCCTTGCATAACTTGAATTGCAAGTCCAACCATTGAGCTCTAGGGGCATGTCTTGCATACTCATACACTATGCTGTCACGAAATATAGGCATAAACTAATACACTGGAATCTTTTCAATAACCAATTCACACCTCTTTGTTTCTTTACCATCTTTTGTATTGTATGCCACTATTTTATAATTGCCAAACTCTACTAGTTCACATATTGGCAAATGTTGCAAGCCACCGCAACGATGACATGTGCCATCCAAGCATAATTTCTTGTAGAATATTTGACCTTCCTCTCTTTCACATAAAATTCTTGATATGAAGTCTCTTGAAGATGTTGGTGTGGCACATATGGCACAACCCTGCAAATCATTGTTAGTATGCATATCTAAACATATAGACCTATAAGCATCAAAATGCTTAGAAACTTCAATATGTAATCTACAACAACAAGTAGTGCGTGTGTGATTTATCTTGACATAGAAAGGTTTTAGCATTTCAAAATATCTTTGACAAATTTTAATTTGAGGATACTTCTCTAGAAATTTACCATAAAACTATGTTTGAGTCTCATCCAAAAAAATGCTTTGGATGTGGCTCATGGTTCTGACTACCAATTCTCCTTCTTACCACATCCCTTTGATTCAGAGATACCCTTGTGTAATTCTTCCAAAAGTCTTCAATTAGTGATCTCAATGCTTCAACAATTGCGTTATCTTTTCATGGTAGTCTCCCCGAGAATGCCCATAATTCATTGGCATCTTCCAATGGCTCTTGATAAAGTTTTCCTATTAATTCTCAATTCTTGACTCGTCTTTCTAATGAGACGAGCTTTCCTTGTTTGACTACTTACTATAGTCGATGTAATCACATGTCGTGTTGCATTACTATCTTGTGTGCGTGAGGTGTTACCCACACTCTCATATGCACTCATTAGATTCTTGACAATAGATTTTTCACTTGAAGCCTCTGATGTTCTCAACCCAAGAATCTTCATGATGGACCTACACTTTATACTTCACATCATTTCAATGAATAGTTGACATCTTGCAGTCTCATTTAACTTTTCAAGGAACAATCTCCAAATCTTATGAGCATATCTTCTACAAGTGCATTTTAGAATCTTACCTTCCATTGGCTGCAAAATATTCTCATCAATATCAATCAAATACTTTGGCTTTCTATGCAAAATTCTAGGTGGTGTTAAGTTAGGTAAATTCATCTCAACGTTATGAATTTCATCAATATTTAAATGAGATGGGCTAGATGGTATACCTTCAATCGAAGATGGAATAGATGGTATACCTTAAGGTTGAGGTGGGAATGATGGCATACCTCCTTCATCACATGTGAGTGATGATGTACTCTCAACTTGAGATGTGGTAGATGGTGTCCCTACATGTTGATTTGCGGTAGAGGACATGTCTCCAACTATGGTATTCAAATCTCTCATAGCATGAAGTTTTTACATTCGTTCTCTTTGTGCCACCAATACCATATCTCTTTGTGATGGTTGTGGTTTCTCTTTAATTGGCATGTCTTCATTTATCATGTCCAATTTCCTCTTCTCACGAAGTTCCCTCATAGCCACTGCTTTCTTTGCATTCTTAGCTTCTATCTCTTCCTGTGTTGGTTTAATTCTTGATCGTTTCCTCGGCATGATGGAGAATTTGTTTGTAGCATGATAAAGAGACCAATATTACTTCCTAAGAAATGAATACAAGATAATAGTGGGATTGTATTTTTATTTTGTAAAGATTTATTCTTGTATAGTTTGACATCATGGTATGTTAAGGTCTGTCTATTACACATAATTATTAAAGAGCCCAAGTGCAGAAAATATACATGGCATCATGTGAGATTGTATGAGAATGTAGGTTGCTTTCTTGATTGGGAATGTGTCTATTTTAAACATGTATGATAAAGCATGATAAAGTAATTCAAATAGAATTAAGGAAAATGTAAAGAACATGCATGTAAAGACTTGACATACCTAAAAAATAAAGATTCGAATGGAGAGAGTACCCAATTATGTAGTGTTTTTTTCTTCTTGCATCAAACTCCTCAACAATTTGAGTTTTTCACCACTTGCTTCCTTTTCAATGTTAAATTGAATAACACTCAAATATAATTACTAACAACAATACTATTAACCAATCTATAGTGTTAAATTCCTAAAATTGAAACTTGAATAGATATATATCAAACTTGGTGTGAAAACTATGTTATTTCCTCCTTCTCAAGTTGGCAAAGCAGAAAAGGTGGCGGAAAGATCATGCAAAGGTGGTAGAATGTGTCAAATGTGCATGTGAACTTCCCAACAGCATGAAAGCACTTCTTTTTTGTCAAAGCACGTGCAGAATCAGTATGAAAACAAAGCATGTGGGCCTGGATCACGGAGGCCAACACTTTTTTACTGTTTCTATAGCAAGACAAAACACGAGTGCATTATAACGCGCTCGCATTTTGTCCTACTATAGATTGATCACATCCTGTGCATTATCTTCCTTAACACAAGCAGGAATGACCGCATCCTGTGCTTCATCAACTGACACTTCCAAGCCTTACAATTCCTCTTAAATATGGGAGGATCCATGACTGGAAGAGCCAAGCCACTTGGTCTCGCCTTGCTGAAGGATGACATTCTGGGAGAATTAGGAGATTTTCCTTTGAAGATCATATAATCTTTAAATACTTTCCATCTTGGTAGGTCCTCTACATTAGAGAAAAACCACTGATGGTGTCTGAGAAATAAGAAATTCTTCATCTCTTTGGTGATCCATTTCTCTTTCCAAACCTTCCCCTTTAGGCTTGAATGACCAAAAGGTTTTTGAGGGAGAACTTTTCCTATTTCCTGCAAGAGCTTGTCAGATGCTTTGCCATATGATAGGCATAACAATGAAGGGGGGCAAGCCCTCATAATCAAGTTCTTGATAAATGCCCATCTAGGAAGAAAGACAGATCTTCTTTGGAAGAAGAAGTTCTAGTTTGTGACAAATCCTTATCCAAGCATAAATAGCAGGGGTTATGTCAAGCGATTGCCAATCCACTTCCACAAAGTCTCTTGAAGACTTCCTGATTGATTCCAAAACATCCACACCCCAAAATTGGAGAGGCAATTAATATAATCGAACCCATAAATCTGTATTTGACGACAGAACCCTTGACCCTCGAACCTCAACCCTCAACCCTCAATGTCAAACCCTAATCCCTCAACACTTAACTATGATCCCTTGACCCTCAACCCTATCCCTCAACCCTAAACCCTAAAGCCTCAACCCTCAACATCAAATCCTAATCCCTTAACCCTTCACTCTAATCCCTTAACCCTAAACCCTATCCCTAAACCCTCAACACTATACCTTAAACTCTAATCCCTCAATCCTCAACCCTAAACCTTATCCCTAAACCCTAATCCCTCAACCGTCAACCCTAATCTGTCATCCCTCAACTCTAATCCCTCATCCCTAAACCCTAAATTCTATCCCTATTCCTAAACCCTCAATAGACTCGATACTATACCTTAAACCCTAATCCCTTATCCCTAAACCCTCCAACCCTATCCCTAATCCTTATACCCTCCACACTCTACTTTAACCCTAATCCCTTGACCCTCAACCCTATCCCTAAACCCTTGACCCTCGAACCTCAACCCTCAACCCTCAACATCAAACCCTAATCCCTCAACCCTTAACTATGATCCCTCGACCCTCAACCCTATCCCTAAACCCTAAAGCCTCAACCCTCAACCCTCAACGTCAAATCCTAATCCCTCGACCCTTCACTCTAATCCCTCAACCCTAAACCCTATCCCTAAACCTTAAACCCTAATCCCTCAACCCTCAACCCTAAACCCTAATCCCTCAACCCTCAACCCTAATCCGTCATCCCTCAACTCTAATCCCTCATCCCTAAACCCTAAATGCTATCCTTATTCCTAAACTCTCAACAGACTCGATACTATACCTTAAACCCTAATCCCTTATCCCTAAACCCTCCAACCCTATCCCTAATCCTTATACCCTCCACACTCTACTTTAACCCTAATCCCTTGACCCTCAACCCTATCCCTAAACCCTTGACCCTAGAATCTCAACCCTCAACCCTCAACATCAAACCCTAATCCCTCAACCCTTAAATATGATCCCTCAACCCTATTCCTAAACCCTAAACCCTAAAGCCTCAACCCTCAACCCTCAATGTCAAATCCTAATCCCTCAACCCTTCACTCTAATCCATCAACCCTAAACCCTCAACACTATACCTTAAACCCTAATCCCTCAACCCTCAACCCTAAACCTTATCCCTAAAACCTAATCCCTCACCCTCAACCCTAATCCGTCATCCCTCAACTCTAATCCCTCATCCCTAAACCCTAAATGCTATCCCTATTCCTAAACCCTCAACAGACTCAATACTATAGCTTAAACCCTAATCCCTTATCCCTAAACCCTCCAACCCTATGCCTAATCCTTATACCGTCCACATTCTACTTTAACCCTAATCCCTCGACCCTCAACCCTATCCCTAAACCCTTGACCCTCGAACCTCAACCCTTAACCCTCAACGTCAAACCCTAATCCCTCAATGCTTAACTCTGATCCCTCGACCCTCAACCCTATCCCTAAACCCTTGACCCTCGAACCTCAACCCTCAATGCTCAACATCAAACCCTAATCCCTCAACCCTTAACTCTGATCCCTCAACCCTCAACCCTCAACCCTATCCCTAAACCCTAAAGCCTAAAGCTTCAACCCTCAATGTCAAATCCTAATCCCTCAACCCTTCACTCTAATCCCTCAACCCTAAACCCTCAAAACTATACCTTAAACCCTAATCCCTCAACCCTCAACCCTAAACCTTATCCCTAAATCCTAATCCCTCAACCCTCAACCCAAATCTGTCATCCCTCAACTCTAATCCCTCATTCCTAAACCCTCAACAAACTCGATACTATATCTTAAACCCTAATCCCTTATCCCTAAACCCTCCAACCCTATCCCTAATCCTTATACCCTCCACACTCTACTTTAACCCTAATCCCTTGACCCTCAACCCTATCCCTAAACCCTTGACCCTCGAACCTCAACTCTCAACCCTCAACATCAAACCCTAATCCCTCAACCCTTAACTCTGATCCCTCGACCCTCAACCCTATCCCTAAACCCTAAACCCTAAAGTCTCAACCCTCAATGTCAAATCCTAATCCCTCAACCCTAAACCCTCAACACTATACCTTAAACCCTAATCCCTCAACCCTCAACCCTAAACCTTATCCCTAAACCCTAACCCCTCAACCCTCAACCCTAATCCATCATCCCTCAACTCTAATCCCTCATCCCTAAACCCTAAACGCTATTCCTATTCCTAGACCCTCAACAGGCTCAATATTATACCTTAAACCCTAATCCCTTATCCCTAAACCCTCCAACCCTAACCCTAATTCTTATACCCTCCACACTCTACTTTAACCCTAATCCCTCGACCCTCAACCCTATCTCGAAACCCTCAACCCTCGAACCTCAATGTACTCAACCCTCAACATCAAACCCTAATCCCTCAACCCTTAACTCTGATCCCTCGACCCTTAACCCTTAAAACTTGAACCCTAAAAACTATCCCTACATGCTCAACACTCGACACTATATCTTAAACCCTAATCCCTTAACCCTCATCCCTAAAGCCTCAACCCTAAATCCTTAAACCTTCAACCCTAAAACCTATCCCTAATCCCTCTACCCTCAACACTCTTATTTAACCCTAATCCCTTGACCATTAACCCTATCCCCCAACCTCAACCCTCAACCCTCAACCCTCAACTCTCAACATTAAACCCTAATTCATCAACCCTAAACCCTAATCCCTCAAACCTAAACCCTATCCCTAAACCATCAACCCTCAACACTATACCTTAAACCCTAATCCCTATCCCTCAATCCTTAACCCTTAAAACTTAAACCCTATCCCTACACCCTCAACAACACTATATCTTAAGCCTTAAACCCTCATCCCTAAAGCTTAAACCCTCAATCCTTAAACCTTCAACACTAAACCCTATCCCTAATCCCTCCACCCTCGACACTCTAACCCTAACCTCGACATTAAATGCTAATCCGTCAACCCTAAACCCTAATCCGTCAACCCTAAACCCTATCCCTAAACCCTCAACACTATACCTTAAACCCTAATCTGTCAACCCTAATCCCTCAACCCTCAACCCTAAACACTATCAATAAACCCTCAACCCTTAACACTATACCTTAAACCCTAATCCCTCAACCCTAAACCCTAATCCCTCAACCCTTAACCCTAATTCCTCATCCCTAAACCCTAAACGCTATCCCTATTCCTAAACCCTCAACCATTGACACTATACCTTAAACCCTAATCCCTTATCCCTAAACCATAAACCCTATCCCTTAACCCTTAAAAATTAAACCCTAAAACCTATCCATAAACCCTCGATGCTCAACACTATATTTTAAACCCCAATCCCTTAACCCTCAGCCCTAAAGCCTCAACCCTCAATCGTTAAACCTTCAACCCTAAACCCTATCCCTAATCCCTCTACCCTCAACAGTCTACCTTAACCCTAATCCCTTGACCATCAACCCTATCCCTAAACCCTCTACCCTCAACCCTCAACTCTCAACATTAAACCCTAATCCGTCAACCCTAAACCCTAATCCCTCAACCCTAAACCCTATCCCTAAACCCTCAATCCTCAACACGATACCTTAAACCATAATCCCTCAACCCTAAACCCTAAACCCTATCCCTAAACCCAACAAAACTACTTTGCCTTATGTTAGGTTGTTAAACCCATTATTTTTTACACTCTTCTCTTAAAGATATTTGAGTTGCAAGAATATGTTAGAAAAATGGCTATGAACTTTTTTAATGTTAGTAATGTTATATGGCATGTTTTCTGGCCCATCTGAGGTTCATTATGCCAATAGGTGTACACACTATGAGAAAAGCTTTGCGTATGGTACATCCACAGTGAGTAATTAACAGTTGAAATTAGAAGGATGATCATTATGAGAAAAGATTTGCATTGGGGTACATCTATGTTTCTTGCTGTCCACCCCGCACTTAGGGGAGGTATATTGTTATGAAATAGGCAAATAATCTCCCATTGTTTACTGGCTCTATCCACAAGAACTACTAAACTATACCTTAAACCCTGATCCCTCAACCCTCAACCCTATCCCTAATCCCTCTACCCTCAACACTCTACCTTAACCCTAATCCCTCGACCCTTAACCCTAAATGCTATCCCTAAAGCCTCAACCCTAAACCCTAATCCCTTAAGGTCCTAAACTCTAATCCCTAATCCCTAAACTCTAAATCCTATCCCTAAATGCTCAACCCTCAACCTTAAACCTTAATCACTCAATCCTTATCCACCCCTCTCCTCCCCTATCTGGCTCACTCCCATCTCTACCCTCCTCTGCCCTCGACACTATACATACATACATATAGGCATACATAGATACATACATACATACATACATATAGGCATATATAGATACATACATACATATAGGCATACATACATACATACATACATACATGATTAATAGCCTTGAACATAAAAAAAATTAAGGGGAACATAACGCAAGCGCATTATAACGTGCTCGCATTATAACGCGCTCACGTTATTTCAAACATGACAAACAACACAAACTTTTGCTGAAAAGGAAAAATGCAAAGCAAAACATAACACGAGCGTGTTATAACGTGCTCGCATTATGTTTTGCTTTGGGAATCCCAAGCCTTGGGCTTGGGATTTGCATTGGATTTCCAACCCAAAGGCTTGGAGTGCCTTTTGAACAGCCATAGACGTGTTTTTCCATATTCTTCAAGATTTCACATAATTTCGTTCGTGTTAACCCTCAAATTTGCATGTGTTTCAAGGTCAAACAAATCGAACACCTGGGTAATGTTAGGCTTTCTCTTAGCTATTTGACAATGTGATGTTAAGCCTTTCATCTTTAATTTCTTTTATTTGTGTGTCTGTTTTTGGGCAAAAACCACTGTTTGGTCTTTTTTCATTGTAAATTAACTATTCATTGAAATTTCAAAAAAATTACATAATTAGAAACTAGACTCCATTCTACAAATATTCAAAAAAGAAAAAAATGATTTCCAATTAGTTTTCAAAATTTATAGGGGTAGCA
Source organism: Cunninghamia lanceolata (assembly GCA_027924645.1). Lineage (NCBI taxonomy): Eukaryota > Viridiplantae > Streptophyta > Pinopsida > Cupressales > Cupressaceae > Cunninghamia > Cunninghamia lanceolata. Next base: position 25,069,481 of record BSBN01000213.1, on the reverse strand, counting down.
CGGCCAAAATTCTATTTTTTAGGATGTGTCCACTTTGAAAATTAGTAAAAAATCAAATATTCATCAAAAAATTATCAGAAAAATCAGGCATAAAGTACATGCTATTAGCTAATTTCTCACCAAAGCGATTTTAAAAATACCAAAAAAAAGTTGACCTTCTGAGGGAGCCACAAAACATGCTATGTTATGTTTTTTTGACTAAAATAACACCAATTTCTGTGGCTTCCTCTTGTGAACCCCTTAATCTATGCCATTTTCAAAAAAAATAGTAGTTTAGAAAGTAGACTCAGAGCACTACGAACATTGTTTTGGTTGCATCTCTAAATTTTCAGTGTAACTATGCTCAATTTCTCATCCAAGGCCAGTATTTCCTGATTTCAGGAAAAAAAGTGGCCACTTAAGACCCCTTTTTGGTCCCGCTTCTTCTTGCACTTACCCTAAATTTTTCCACAACTTCATCCTTGAAGCTAACAGACTTTTTTGTAACTAAATTTAATCAAATAAAAAGGGTTTATAGAGGAAACTATTAAGATTCTAAAAAATATAATATACGCCTCATAATAATAATAATAATAATAAGTAATTATTATTAATTTTCTACATACCCTATGTCTGATTTCCTGATAGATATACATATTGAAAAACATCTATAACTTTCAATATATTAATCTTTTTTAAAATCCAAAAGATGCATCACATTCTAGGATTTATTGGGTATACATTAAAATTTAAAATTTTTGAGTTTCATATTTTTTGACCAAGTTAGGTTGGCTGGAAAATTAATTTTTAATATTTTAAAAAGGTCACAGTAAAAAATTCATAAATAATTATTTATTTACTTAAAAATTCAAAAAAATATGTGTCACATATGCTCATGTGTCCATTACTTAAATCCAAATCATGGAGGCAAAATATTATCTTTTTCTCATACTTACGTTGGCTGGAATGACACCTACTTTTTACATTTTTCTAAAAATTTTAGTAGTGCTTCATTGAAATATCCAATTTTCACCCAACTACTTTTAATATTTTCAAAAAAAAGTCGTAGCCCATAAACTACATTAAATTTATTACAACATTTATTACTACTTTATTTCTAGATTGTATAGATAACTCATTCAATTTTTGACATGAAGTTACTTAAGTCTATTTTTCACATTTACATTGCCACTTAGGGGTAGTGTTTGGCCCATCATGATCTTGCACTCAATTATAAAGCAGAAATAAAGATGTTGAGGCATTGATGTATATGTTTAAATTTGGCTGGGAAAAGAAGGTATAAATCTCTACATACTGTGTGGTGATCAATGGTTTGGAGAAGTGGTATAAATCCCTGCATACGCTGAGGGTAAAAGATGACATTTCGCCATCTATTGCATTATATTTATTTGTTGTTGATATGAGCATATGTTCCTTCTTCATTACATCTTAGATATCAGATTTAGTTCAATCGGAGAGTTAGAGAAGATGTGTAGCGGCAACAATTGAGGTCATGATGCATGCACTGAAAAGAGATTTCTTGTTAAAGGTTATATTGGTGATATGAAGACTAAGCATGGTAATGTAGTGCAATTGGTTTGTTGCTCAAGAAAAGTTGTTTTCATTTTTAAGTGATTGGTTAAAAATTTAAAACTCATAGAGAATTATTTTATGGTTTGAGAGTTTGAGTAAGTTGGTTGATAAGATTTTGTTAAGCCATTCAAGTATTCTCTCATATGCAAGTCCATGCTTCTAAGTTGGAAAGTTTATTTTGGTTGATAAAGTAATTGATAATATGCATGAGAGTTTAGAGCTTTAATATCTATTTTGGAGGTATATGAGTCCATCATTGATCAAAATTGACATCATTATTTTTAACATTTGAAAATGGCCACACATTATGTTTGTGGTTTCAATGCCATCCATGCTATCATTGGTAGAAATTTGAGAGACTTGCATGCTTGTGCTATTGAAGAGTCTAAAGCAAATGGATAGAGTGTAAGAATATTATATTGGAGGCAGGTGGCATCAGGGGATGCAGGAATTTTCATCATCCCAAGTCAACTTCTCGCTTTGAGATGATGCTTTGCATGAGAAGCATTTTTGGCTTTAGTTTTTTGTTTTTCCTTGTTGTTGCTGACAGATTTGAAGAATACATGTTTTGTGAAGATTATGTTCTGGAGATAGGTTTGGGATTTGGTGTTGAGCTCAATATGGATTTTTATCAAGTGACCTTCAGAGTATATGATCGAGAATTATACCCTTTCGCAGTCACTAGACAATGATAGAGATCTGTCATATCTCTTAGGGATTGTTGTTGAATAATTCAAGACTCTGTGATTTGAGAGTTTGGAACTGAGAGCTCAAGAACACAGGTCGAAGCTACACCTTTCCGAGGGTCAAGAGACAACTTGATGGAGCCCCACTTGGTTAAGGATTTGTTCTTTTATGAGAAGATCCTCTATAAAATATGTATTCATATTATGTAATCATCTTTGTTGAGTATATTATCATTCAAGGGGGGTCCATTGGTACTATTGTAGGAACAATGTAATAAGGGGGAATGTTAGCACAGTATTACATTGTTTAATATCTATTTAGTTTAGACAGAGGTTACCAGTTATGCAGTTATGTCTGTTACAACTTCTTAACTGCATTTCTCCTTAGTATTTCTCCGTCTATAAATGCTTTTGTAGTTCATTCAATAAATCAATCAAGCATTTTAATCCTTATCATTTGTGATAACTTCAGAAGCACTATTTCACCTCTTGAGAATATATTTAATTCCAGGTAGAATGTTGGGTATAATGTAATGCCCCTCGCTTTCTGGGTTGTGATAGATGTTAGTTTCATATTTCTCTCTGACAGTTCTAAAACAGTTGATAGTCTTTCATTGCATTGTTATAGTTCGAGACATTTGGATTAGTATGTTATGGTTCATGTTCACTTTGACCTTGATGGACTATGTTCGATGGATATATTTAGACATGTGTTATGAGTTATGATGACATTAGTAAGACTTCAGTTATGTTATGTTGGACATGATTAGTTATGGATTAATACTTGCATGCTTAATTAGATTCGTTGTTATCTGGTTTCATATGATGTGGTTATAATCTTGTTCAAGAGCAGAGACAATATAGCATTACTCACTCCGAGTACCCTATTGTGCCGTGATTCTCTAACTCTCCGTGTGTAGGCATATACGTATTTGATCATATACAACCAGTTGTTTGGATGCAGGCTGCAGGTACCAAACCTTGACTCCACCTGAGATAGTAGGTTTGAGCGGGTTTTGCACCAATGGGTATCAGTGATGGGAGATAACATGAGGTCTATTCCACTAGGTCCGTCCTTGTTTTCTATTGTGGTCTCGAGTCATGTTGTGACACTTGGTCTTTGCCTTGTTATGTTGGTTATCTTGTGTAGTGGTGTATAGTCGAGTTGTGTTTTATAATGTTTAATTATGTTCATGTGTTGTTGGAAGATACTTTAATGAATTACTAGATTACTAATAATGCTTCTATTATGTTGGTTAGATAATAATTGATTTAGCCTAAAACTTTGTTTGACATCTTGGTTAAAATTTATAATAGTCTAGAATTAAATTATTTGCTATTCCAAAGTAATCATGTCATAATTGGAGTTCGAGTAATGAGTAAATATTTTGTTCAAAATAATTGATTGGGAAATAAATGCCTTGAGTTGTCATGTTGGAAATTCGAAGATTGGTATCTCTTGTTATAGCAAATTTTTGAATTTCTCAGAGGAGTGGGTTGTTGGATAACGGATGCATGTCTGCATTTATTTTATGAGTTGAATTTTTTTGGGGAGAGGATAGAAAATCTGTGGGGAAGGAGTTGGAAAGAGAATGGAGAAATTTGGAGGAGAACAGAGATTTGGTGTTGTAGGGTTTAAGAAATTTTGACGAGGGTTTGGAATCCAGGTATGTGATTTGTCTCTTTCTGTAAAATTTACAATCTCTGTAGCTTATAATTTAGAAATATTTTGTAACTTGTTCTGTGTGTGTGTTTTGCTTGTCCTGTAGGTTGGAATCTGTGTATCTCTATGGCTTGTAATGTCTTGTGCTTGTGAGGTCGAGTGTTGCTCCAACCTCTGCAGACTCCAAGATATATCTTTCTGGGTTTGTCTTTGCCTAAATTCCTCTTGAAATCATGAGCCCTCATCTGTAACCCTGTAATGTGTTTTCAACCCTGTGAAAAGAGGACCCAATGTTAAACTCTTACCAATCTCTTGTCCCTGTTGTTCTTGCATTTGATCTCACATTTGTATTTCTCTGATAGAGGTGAAATGCTCAGAAAGAAGTGATTTGGCTTTTTCTTGCAACCTGTTAGTGCTTGCAACCTTGAAATTAGCCCTCATATTATTCATATTACCTTATTAGCTGGGATTCTTGGAGTCTATCTGAGTAACCCTGACAAAGACTTTGCATCTCCAACACTACCCCCACAAGAGTGTACCCTACAATCATGTTTAGGATTCTATCAATCCTGTGAAGTTCTCCTCATATTTCCCTCCATCTCTGCTTTAAAAAAAAAATTCTCATGGCTGAAAGAAATTGTTCATTCTCTATTCGCATGTGATTTAACACAGCTAGAAGCAATAGAAAAATAATTATGTTTGCTTTGAAGTTGGTAAGACCTTATAGATATTGCCTTTTCTATCTTTAGATAGGTTGCAGATTTCTCTTCAGTTCGCTATCCCCTTTTTATAGTTTCCAATTTTGAACTTGGCAATGATCAGAAATCCGTGGGTTGGTGAATCGTGAGGTAGTTGTGGTTTAGCAGTTTTGACTTATAAATCATTCTCTGTGTTAAACCCTGAGCCATGTCTTATGTCTTATGCTTAGAGTGGTATGTGTGATGACCTTAGTCGCTTGCATCTTCGTAGAAATGTGTGGTAGGAAGTCGACAACCATAATAATGTTATAGGTGTAGAATGTTTTTTTTTGTTTAGAGTCAAGTGGATTGATGGGATTCATTCATTTAAAAAACAATCCCATCTCAGATGTGTAGGCTTATCTTAAACCTCTAGTGGACGTCGATAGAAAGTCGTAAGGAAGAATGTAAACATTGGGGTAGTGATCGTTCAAACCTCGTTCTATTTTTATACTGTGAGCTTTGTGAGTGTTGTGTAAATGGTTTATTTGTTTTCTTGCATTTGCCACCTATAGTTGTCTTGGCCATCAGATAGTCCAGTGTAGTCAACTACCACAGCTAGATTAAGTCGCTGGTTATATTCTTAAGTCGCGGGTTTTATTTCTAATGTCACTATTGTTGGATTGGAGTTGCCATAGCTCAGTGTTAAGTCCGCCTTCTCAGCGATGTGTATATTAGTTGGGTCGTCAATTTAGGTCATCATAGTGGGTCGTAGCGTGCACCTTGCGAATAGGAGTGAATGCATACACTATCCTTGTATTTTCATGGTTAGTAGTTCTCATGGTGGTATGTTAGTTAGGAAGCCCGCATGGGTTTGAATTCGGAAGCATTATCAAGTTAGAAATTTATATATGTTCATTATGTGTTTTTGCGTAGGATTTATATTTAGTAGAATAGAAATTTAGTTTACTTGTTGTTGGGAAATGTAATTATTTATTAGTATTTTGATTTGAAATGTTTTGGTAAGATGTTTAAGGTTGGCATGGAAATTTAGATAAATTTGGTTATTTTAGGAATTGTTAGATGTCATTAGATGTTAAATGTTAATAAGGAAACTTTCATAATGTGTTTATGATTAAGGTTGTAAAATGTTAGACATTATGTTATGTTCATAGGAGACTATAGGCATGTTTGTGTATAGATATTGTTTTACCAATGGGTTTTCTTTTGTTAGAAAATTGAATTAGGGAAAATGTAGTCCTTATAGATGTGATTATTAGGATTTGGGAAATGTTATGATGTTAGGAAAATATTTATATAAATTCATAATGTTTTCATCAGAAATTGCATTAGATAGACGTTATATGGTAATTTATGGTTGTTGTAATTATGCATAGTGTTTGTTTTGAAATTGAATTCGTAATATAGTAAGTTATGCTTATGGGATTAATATGAATATTAATATAGATGTTGTTCTAACCATTTGTAGTTGTTAGAAATTGAGCTAGTAAATGATCTTTGGGAAGTTTGTATACTTAGCGATAGTTGTTCCTAGTAGATAGTATCTTTAGTGAATTTTACATATTAATTCTTCTTGCTTATACTATGGTTGTATTTTTTTTAGTAGCTAATAGATTAATAGATAGGAATTTATGACATATGTTGTTAGGAATTGTTACATTCATTTACTAGAATATTCCATTGTGAAGTGAGAACTTTTTATGTAAACTTGTGTTTAAAGAAAGAGCACATTGAAAAAAATCTATTTCTTGTTTTCGTCCTTGTCATACTTTATGCTTAAACTGGATCATTGTGATTGATTTTGGGGTGGAGTTTATGCTTGGATGATGTCATGTGTACTTGGTGTTATGATGTGAAACGTTGTCATGTTCAAGTAATGGTTGTCTTTCATTGGTTTTATACCTACCTCCAGAGGTGTGATGTTTTGGTTGTGGTTCAAATAGTGGCATGCCAACCCATTGGGATTTGTTTTGTCGAGGGCAAGTGAATGGCTCGAGTAATGGTTAGAAGTCATTTTGTACATTATCTCTGCTCATGGTGGTGTTAGTGGTTTGTTTGGAGATTGCTAAGGGAGTGGCTTCTATGGTGGGGCTGGTGCCTAGTGAGAGGCCGCCTGGGTAACCCCATGGAAGTTATGAGCAAGTGGAAAATTTAATAACTTTTAGGAGGGTTTGGGTAGTAAAACACTTAACAAGATAATTAAGATACCTCACCCATGCCTTGAGTGCTCTCGCAGGCTGAGGATGGGATGAGAAGGCCTAGTTGGCAAGGCTGACCTCCTCATCTCCATGAGAAGACCTGTTGGCTCCACATGTGTCACCCTATGGGGCTGGTGTCTAGTGAGGGGCTGCCAAGGTAACCATAGATGGGGGCCGGCTTCTGGTGATAGATAGCCTGGGTAACCAATGCTAGGACCATACGATGACACTCTCCTTACGTAACTCAGTTACTTCCTCTTTATTTGGTTGTTACCTCTAGAGTATAGTCTTGGCTACTTGTTTGATCTTGATTGGATGTTGGTTTGGTCTGGTGGACTACTGTCATGTTATCATGCATGCCTGTAAGGAATCTATGGTTTATTGTTGTTTCATTGTTGTAACTTCAACCTAGTGGAGCCTCGATGTTATCTCCTAGCTTGGTGGGGTGGACCTCAGGGTTCCACATGGTCGGGAGGCAGAGCTATCCATTGGTCTTCTTGGAGATTTGGATCGAACCTTGTGTAGAGATGTTCCAGTTCTAGTTTGCTTTCTACCTTCAGTAGTGTTGTATACTTCCATATGTATTCTTTTGTAAACCGACATGATCAGTCTTGTAATCTTGTACTGAGACTTTGTAATCAAATTATCTTGCTATTGTAAGAGTTATCTTAGTAGTTTAATGTTTATCACTTATGTGGTTTTACTCTATATGCACTAATGCAGTTATGTTGCCCTAGAGTTGTTAGAAGAGCAAATTCCTTTATGTTGTGTTTTATGATATATTTTTGGTGTCTGTTATTGCACTATCTTGCTTTTAAAAAAAAATTATTTCTGTTAATTTTGTGTTTGTTGTTCTAGCAATCTAGGGTTGCATGATGGCGCATTACATTTGGTATCAGAGCCAAGTTTAAACACTGGGTACTCTGGTTATATTTGAGCCCATTATGTAACCTAGTGCTTAAACTCTGTAGAATAATTTTATCCCTGTTGTGACCCTTTCTGAATGTAATAAATTGCCTTTGGTGTTGTAGGTAGATGCCTAGAGGTAGGGGTCATGGGAGAGGTGGTGGCGGTACACCTCCTCCCAGTTCTCCTCATGAGAGTGCCCATGAAGGCAGAGGTCAGAACATGGAGGGTCAAGGTCAGCCTAATGGAGCCTAGTTGAGATAGATTCTTGAGGAGGCTTTTGCCCATTTAGGCCCTAGACAGGAGGGTGAGCAGCCTAGAGGAGGTCAAGAGGTAGACCAGTCGAGTCCTAGAGAGAGAGGTCTCCCAGGCGTAGAGAGTTGACAGCTGAGCAGGAGGCCACACTAGCCAGCCATATGAGGGATCTACTGAGAGCACGCCCTCCCATCTTTGATGGAGCTGGTAGAGTTCTTGAGGTGAAGATTTGGTTATTGGACTTAGGTAGGTGTTTTGCCATGCATCCGTATGGCAACAACACCAAAACCAGATGTGCTATTCTACATCTCCGATGGTTCGCTTCGACCTGGTGACAGTTAGAGGATTAGAAGCTACATTTGGACATTAGCACTATGTCCTGGGAGTTTTTTTTAGAGAGATTCAGAGCCTGTTTTCTATCTGACCATTGGAGGCAGTGTCGAGCAGATGAGTTCCACAAGCTAAGGCAGTTGGCCATGACAGTTCAGTAGTATGAGTGTAGATTTTATGAGCTCCAGCAATATGCATGTATCGGGAATGACTTGTCTATGTTGGTGCAACATTTTATCATGGGCTTGAATGCCCAGATTAGTGGAGGGGTTCATGTATTCGAACCTAAGACTATGGAGGTTTCCATGGAGAAAGCCCAGTTAGTGGAGGAGAATTTGGCTATGGAACTCGATGGGCATTCAGGTGTGCACATTGGTAGTGCACCTTCTTCAGGATATGGTTCTCAAGGTGGTCACACTCAGGCCTCAAGTTCTCATGCACCCTCAAAGGGTGGTCAATAGCAGCAGTATTCGCAGTCCAAGCTGAAGAATTCTCAACATCAGCAAGGTAATAAATTTCAAAATAAGAAGGATCGGTCTTGGCAGCACAATAAGCGCAACTGTTTTGATCAGCCAACTCAGAGTATGTAGTCTACAGTGAGTAGAGGCAGTTTCCAGCAGTCTAGTGCTTTTCGGGGTGATGGTGGTGTTGGTAGAGGCACCGGGTGCTTCTCTTGTGGCCAGCAGGGCCATATTGCTAGGCAGTGCCCGCAGAGGGGTGCATCAGGGTTTGGGCATTGACCGGCGGCATTTGAGCCAACAATTGGTGATGCAGGTAGGTCACACTAAGTCTTTACGGTGGTGGATGACCGACAGGCAAAGCATCTGGGCACTATGGTGGAGACTTCTAGTCACATGCGAGGTATTGGTTTTTCTATTCTTTTTGATTCCGGTGCATCTGATTTGTTTATATCTCCTTCTCTTGTGGAGCGTTGTGGCTTGGTGGCAACAAAGCAGGATGATAGGTGGTAGGTTGAGTTGGCTTCCGGGGCTAAGATAGCAGTTGAGTCTCTAGTCTCAGGTTGTGATTTGATGATTGGTTCTCTATCTACTTCTGTGGACCTTCATATTCTACCCCTTGGTTCATATGATATAGTTTTGGGGATGGATTGGTTGGAGGCCCATTAGGTAGTGATACATTGTCGGCATAAGTCCATTAGATGTGTGGATAATTCTGGTGCAGAGGTTGAGGTTGTAGGAGTTCAGAGACCCATTTTCCTATGTATGATCTCTGCTATGCAACTCAAGAGATGCATGCATCAGGGATGTTAGCTTTTTGCAGTGACTATTAGTGACTTGGAGATGGAGGAGAGTCAAGAGGCATCCCTTGACGATTACCCACTCTTGATGGAGTATGTTGATGTTTTTCCATCTGACATTCTGGGGATGCCACCTAAGCGTGACATCGACTTCAGGATTGATCTGGTTCTTGGTGCAGAGCCTATCTCACGAGCCCCATACAGGATGACCACTCAGGAGCTCAAGGAGCTTCGATTGCAGTTGGAGGAACTGTTAGCCAAAGGGTTCATTCAACCTAGTGTTTCTCCTTGGGGAGCACCAGTGATCTTTGTGAAAAAGAAGGATGGATCTCTATGGCTATGTATTGATTATCGATAGCTTAATAAGGTGACAGTGAGAAATAGGTATCCCTTGCCTCGGATCGATTATTTGTTTGATCATATTAAAGGAGCAAAGGTATTCTCTAAAATTGACCTTAAGTCAGGATATCAATAGTTGCAGATTTTTGAGGCAGATATTCACAAAACAACATTTCGTACCAGTTACGGACATTATGAGTTCACAATGGTACTATTTGGGTTGACAAATGCACCTTTACTTTTCATGAGCTTAATGAATGGTGTTTTCCGTACTTATCTTGACCGATTTGTCCTTGTGTTTCTTGATGATATATTGATCTATTCGAGGACTATGGAGGAGTATGAGGAGCAATTGCGTCAGGTGTTGCAGTGTCTGAGAGAAAATTAGCTTTATGCTAATTTGTCAAAATGTGAGTTCTTTCAGATAGAGGTTAAGTATTTGTGTCATGTGATCTCTGGAGAGGGTATTGTGGTGGATCCTTCAAAGATCCAAGCTATTATGGATTGGCCTACACCTACTAATGTTTCTGAGGTCCGCAGTTTTATGGGTCTGGCAAGCTATTATCACCGTTTTGTTATGGGGTTTTCGAGGATTGCCCATCCTATTACTTCTCTTCAGAGGAAAGGGAAGAAGTTTGTTTGGTCAGAGCAATGTCAGGTAGCTTTTCAGACTCTTAAGGAGAAGTTGACCAGTGCACTGATATTAGCAGTTCCTAATCCTGATAGGGACTTTGTTGTTTGTATCAATGCTTCTTTGGAGGCTTTGGGAGCAGTTCTAATGCAGGATGGTCACGTGATTGCCTATGAGTCTTGCAAACTCAAGGATCACGAATTGAACTATCCCACTCATGACCTAGAGTTGGCGGCAGTTGTGCATGCCTTGGTGAGATGGAGGCATTTTCTGTTAGGGCATCAGTTTGAGCCACACAATGATCATCGTAGTTTGCAGTATATTTTCACGCAGCTAAACTTGAATGCGAGGCAGAGGCGTTGGATGGAGTTCTTGTGCGAGTACGACTTTGAGGTCAGATATATTCAAGGCAAGGAGAATGTGGTAGCAGATGCTCTTAGTCATCGGAGGCATGAGATCTCAGCAGTCTCTCTTACAGTTGATTTGAGAGGTCAGATTCTCGCAGCACTTCCTATTGACGGATGGTGTCAGGAGGTGAGATCCAAGATTGAGTCTGGTAGACCTTTAGAGGGTAGATTCTCTAGTTACTCTCTTGAGTCATATGGTCTTCCATGACATTTTGGTCATATCTATGTTCCTAGTGTAAAGGCTCTTCATACCCTCATGTTGTTTGAGGTGCATCGAGCACCCTATTCTGCTCATCCGGGTGTCAAGAAGATGCATGCAGATCTGCGTCAGCTATACTTTTGGAGTGGTATGAAGCAGGATATTGCTGATTTTGTGTCAAGATGTCTTGAGTGTCAGAGGGTGAAGGTGGAAAATTAGCACCCTATAGGTCTTTTGCAGCCTCATTTGATTCCAGAGTGGAAGTGGGATATCATTTCGATAGACTTCATTGTTGGTTTTCCAGTATCCTCTCGTCGACACAATGCTATTATGGTCACTGTGGATAGGTTGAAGAAGGTAGCCCACTTCTCTCATGTCCATGCTTCTTATAATGCCTCCATGGTGGCCAGAGTGTTCATGGAGGACATCGTCAGACTTCATGGGATTCCTTGTAGGATCATTTCCGACAGGGATCCACTATTCACATCTACCCTTTAGACTTCTTTGCAGCATGCCTTGGGGATACAGCTGAACTTTAGTTCAGCTTACCATCTTGAGACTGATGGTCAGACCGAGAGGGTTAATCAGGTTCTCAAGGATATGTTGAGGATGTATGTGATGGATCAGCAGAGCCGATGGGAGGACTACCTTTACTTGGTGGAGTTTGCCTATAATAATGGATATCACAGTTCTATTGGCATGTCTCCATTTCAGGCCTTGTATGGTTGTCCTTGTAGGACCCCTTTGAATTGGGATTGTCTGGAGGATAGAGTTCTTCTGGGTCCAGATATGCTTAGAGATATGGAGCAGCAGGTTGAGAGGATTAGAGAGCATTTGGTAGCAGCTCAGGACAGACAGAAGAAGTATGCCGATGCTCATAGGATCGATCATCATTTTTCAGTTGGGGATCGAGTGTTCTTGCGTGTGCGACTGTGAAAGAGTCCAATCCGCTACAGAACGGGCTCTAATCTAGTGCCACGCTTAATTGGACCTTTTGAGGTGTTGGAGAGGATTGGTCCTGTTGCTTTATTATCTTGCTTTGCCACCTAGCCTTGCATGCATCCATGATGTATTTCATGTTTCTATACTTAAACATTACTATTCAAATATTGCTCATGTTCTTGATTGGACTACTCTACAAGTAGAGGATGGGCAGCTGGCTTTAGAGCCCGTAGGCATTCATCAGCACAGGAGACTTGCTCTTAGGCACAGAGAACTGGAGAAGGTCAGGGTCCAGTGGGATCCTAATGATGAGACTTCTACTACCAGGGAGGATGCTTCCAGGATGAGGCAGTTATATCTTTACTTATTTGCAAGCTTCTAGGAGTAAGCCTAGTTCTAGGGGGTAGGATGTAATGCCCCTCATTTTTTGGCTTGTGATAGATGTTAGTTTCATATTTCTCTCTGACAATTCTGAAATAGTTGATAGTCTTTCATTGCATTGTTACAGTTTGAGACATTTGGATTAGTATGTTATGGTTCATGTTCACTTTGACCTTGATGGACTATGTTTGATGGATATATTTAGACATGTGTTATGAGTTATGATGACATTAGTAATACTTCAGTTATGTTATGTTGGACATGATTAGTTATGGATTAATACTTGCATGTTTAATTAGATTCGTTGTTATCTGGTTTCATATGTTGTGGTTATAATCTTGTTCAAGCGCAGGGATGGTGTAGCATTACTCGCTTCAAGTACCCTGTTGCACCGTGATTCTTTAACTCTCCGTGTGTAGGCATATACGTATTTGATCATATACAACCAGTTGTTTGGATGCAGGCTGCAAGTACCGAACCTTGACTCCACCTGATATAGCAAGTTTGAATGGATTCTTGCACCAATGGGTATCAGTGATGGTAGATAACACGAGGTCTATTCCACTAGGTCGGTCCTTGTTTTCTATTGTGGTCTCAAGTCATGTTGTGACACTTGGTCTTTGCCTTGTTATGTTGGTTATCTTGTGTCATGGTGTATCGTCGAGTTGTGTTTTATAATGTTTAATTATGTTCATGTGTTGTTGGAAGATAATTTAATGAATTACTAGATTACTAATAATGCTTCTATTATGTTGGTTAGATAATAATTGATTTAGCCTAAAACTTTGTTTGACATCTTGGTTAAAATTTATAATAGTCTAGAATTAAATTATTTTCTATTCCAAAGTAATCATGTCATAATTGGAGTTTGAGTAATGAGTATAATTTTGTTCAGAATAATTGATTGGGAAATAAATGCCTTGAGTTGTCATGTTGGAAATTTGAAGATTGGTATCTCTTGTTATAGCAAATTTTTAAATTTCTCGGAGGAGTGGGTTGTTGGATAACGGATGCATGTCTGCATTTATTTTATGAGTTGAATTTTTTTGGGGAGAGGATAGAAAATCTGTGGGGAAGGAGTTGGAAAGAGAATGGAGAAATTTAGAGGAGAACAGAGATTTGGAGTTGCAGGGTTTAAGAAATTTTGAAGAGGGATTGGAATCCAAGTATGTGATTTGTCTCTTTCTGTAAAATTTGCAATCTCTGTAGCTTATAATTTAGAAATATTTTGCAGCTTGTTCCGTGTGTGTGTTTTGCTTGTCCTGTAGATTGGAATCTGTGTATCTCTGTGGCTTGTAATGTCTTGTGCTTGTGAGGTCAAGTGTTGCTCCAACCTCTGTAGACTCCTCCAAGATATATCTTTCTGGGTTTGTCTTTGCCTAAATTCCTCTTGAAATCATGAGCCCTCATCTGTAACCCTGTAATGTGTTTTCAACCCTGTGAAAAGAGGACCCAATGTTAAACTCTTACCAATCTCTTATCCTTGTCATTCTTACATTTGATCTCACATTTGTATTTCTCTGATAGAGGTGAAATGCTCAAAAAGAAGTGATTTGGCTTTTTGCTGCAACCTGTTAGTGCTTGCAACCTTGAAATTAGCCCTCATATTATTCATATTACCTTATTAGCTGGGATTCTTGGAGTCTATCTGAGTAGCCCTGACAAAGACTTTGCATCTCCAACACTACCCCCACAAGAGTGTACCCTGCAATCATGTTTAGGATTTTATCAATCCTGTGAAGTTCTCATATTTCCCTCCATCTCTGCTTTAAAAAAAAAATTCTCATGGCAGAAAGAAATTGTTCATTCTCTATTTGCATGTGATTTAACATAGCTAGAAGCAATAGAAAAATAATTATGTTTGCTTTGAAGTTGGTAAGACCTAATAGATATTGCATTTTCTATCTTTAGATAGGTTGCAGATTTCTCTTCAGTTCGCTATCCCCTTTTTATAGTTTCCAATTTTGAACTTGGCAATGATAAGAAATCTGTGGGTTGGTGAATCATAAGGTAGTTGTGGTTTAGCAGTTTTGACTTATAAATCTTTCTCTGCGTTAAAACCTGAGCCATGTCTTATGTCTTATGCTTAGAGTGGTATGTGTGATGACCTTAGTCACTTGCATATTCGCCAAAATGTGTGGTAGAGAGTCGACAACCATAATAATGTTATAGGTGTAGAATGTTTTTTTTTTGTTTAGAGTCAAGTGGATCGATGGGATTCATTTGTTTAGGAAACAATCCCATCTCAGTTGTGTAGGCTTATCTTAAACCTCTAGTGGACGTCGATAGAAATTCGTAAGGAAAAATGTCAACCTTGGGGTAGTGATCATTCAAACCTCGTTCTATTTTTATACTGTGAGCTTTGTGAGGGTTGTGTAAATGGTTTATTTGTTTTCTTGCATTTGCCACCTGTAGTTGTCTTGGCTGTCGAATAGTCCAGTGTAGTTGACTACCATAGCTAGATTAAGTCGCTAGTTATATTCTTAAGTCACAGGTTTTATTTATGATGTCACTATTGTTGGACCGGAGTCACCGTAGCTCAGCATTAAGTTGGCCTTCTCAGCGATGTGTATATTAGTTGGGTGGTCAGTTTAGGTTGTCGTAGTGGGTCATAGTGTGCACCTTACGAATAGGAGTGAATGCATACACTCTCCTTGTATTTTGATGGTTAGTAGTTCTCATGGTGGTATGTTAGTTAGGAAGCCCGCATGGGTTTGAATTCAGAAGCGTTATCAAGTTAGAAATTTATATATGCTCATTATGTGTTTTTGCGTAGGATTTATATTTAGTAGAATAGAAATTTAGTTTACTTGTTGTTGGGAAATGTAATTATATATTAGTATTTTGATTTGAAATGTTTTGGTAAGATGTTTAAGGTTGGCATGGAAATTTAGATAAATTTGGTTATTTTAGGAATTGTTAGATGTCATTAGATGTTAAATTTTAATAAGGAAACTTTCATAATGTGTTTATGATTGAGGTTGTAAAATGTTAGACATATGTTATGTTCATAAGAGACTATAGGCATGTTTGTGTATAGATATTGTTTTACCAATGGGTTTTCTTTTATTAGAAAATTGAATTAGGGAAAATGTAGTCCTTATAGATGTGAATATTAGGATTTGGGAAATGTTATGATGTTAGGAAAATATTTATATAAATTCATAATGTTTTCATTGGAAATTGCATTGGATAGACGTTATATGGTAATTTATGGTTGTTGTAATTATGCAAAGCGTTTGTTTTGAAATTGAATTCATAATATAGTAAGTTATGCTTATGGGATTAATATGAATATTAATATAGATGTTGTTCTAACCGTTGGTAGTTGTTAGAAATTGAGATAGTAAATGATCTCTGGGAAGTTTGTATACTTAGCGATAGTTGTTCCTAGTAGATAGTATCTTTAGTGAATTTTACATATTAATTCTTCTCGCTTATACTATGGTTTTTTTTTTTTGTAGCTAACAGATTAATAGATAGGAATTTATGATATATGTTGTTAGGAATTGTTACATTCATTCACTAGAATATTCCATTGTGAAGTGAGAACTTTTTATGTAAACTTGTGTTTAAAGAAAGAACACATTGAAAAAATCTATTTCTTGTTTTTGTCCTTGTCATACTTTATGCTTATACTGGATCATTGTGATTGATTTTGGGGTGGAGTTTATGCTTGGATGATGTCATGTGTACTTGGTGTTATGATGTGAAACATTGTCATGTTCAGGTAATGGTTGTCTTTCATTGGTTTTATACCTACCTCCAGAGGTGTGATGTTTTGGTTGTGGTTCAAATAGTGGCATGCCAACCCATTGGGATTTGTTTTGTCAAGGGCAAGTGAATGGCTCGAGTAATGGTTAGAAGTCATTTTGTACATTATCTCTGCTCGTGGTGGTGTTAGTGGTTTGTTTGGAGATTGCTAAGGGAGTGGCTTCTATGGTGGGGCTGGTGCCTAGTGAGAGGCCGCCTGGGTAACCCCATGGAAGTTATGAGCAAGTGGAAAACTTAATAACTTTTAGGAGGGTTTGGGTAGTAAAACACTTAACAAGATAATCAAGATACCTCACCCGTGCCTTGAGTGCTCTCGCAGGCTAAGGATGGGATGAGAAGGCCTGGTTGGCAAGGCCGACCTCCTCGTCTCCATGAGAAGACCTGTCGGCTCCACATGTGTCACCCTATGGGGCCGGTGCCTAGTGAGGGGTTGCCAAGGTAACCATAGATGGGGGCTAGCTTCTGGTGATAGATAGCCTAGGTAACCCATGCTAGGAGCATGCGATGACACTCTCCTTACACAACTCAGTTACTTCCTCTTTATTTGGTTGTTACCTCTGGAGTATAGTCTTGGCTACTTGTTTGATCTTGATTGGATGTTGGTTTGGTCTAGTGGACTACTGTCATTTCTGTGCAGCCTTGTTATCATGCATGCTGTAAGGAATATGTGGTTTATTGTTGTTTCATTGTTGTAACTTTGACCTAGTGGAGCCTCGATGTTATCTCCTAGCTCAGTGGGGTGGATCTCAGGGTCCACATGGTTGGGAGGCAGAGCTATCCATTGGTCTTCTTGGAGATTTAGATCGAACCTTGTGCAGAGATGTTCCAGTTCCAATTTGCTTTCTACCTTCAATAGTGTTGTATACTTCCATATGTATTCTTTTGTAAACCGACATGATCGGTCTTGTAATCTTGTATTGAGACTTTGTAATCAAATTATCT
Organism: Cunninghamia lanceolata; assembly: GCA_027924645.1. Taxonomy (NCBI): domain Eukaryota; kingdom Viridiplantae; phylum Streptophyta; class Pinopsida; order Cupressales; family Cupressaceae; genus Cunninghamia; species Cunninghamia lanceolata. The sequence goes on along the minus strand of BSBN01000213.1, from coordinate 25,052,300 downwards.
TGCTATTGTAAGAGTTATCTAAGCAGTTTAATGTTTATCACTTATGTGGTTTTACTCTATATGCACTAATGCAGTTATGTTGCCCTAGAGTTGTTAGAAGAGCAAATTCCTTTATGTTGTGTTTTATGATATATTTTTGGTGTCTGTTATTGCACTATCTTGCTTTTAAAAAAAATATTTCTGTTAATTTTGCGCTTGTTGTTCTAGCACTCTAGGGTTGCATGACGGGGCATTACATATAAAATTACTAGATGAAGGCATGTTACTTAACATGTAGTTTGTTGATGACACAACATTATTTCTTGTGCTTGAAGAAGATAATTTTAAAAACATGGAAGAAAGACTTGTTATTTTTTGTAAAGCATATGGGGCAAAGATATCCTTTAATAAGTCAATCTTGCTAAGCTGGCTAGAAAAACCATATGATTGGTTTGATTTAAGAAAATAGAAATGGGGAGGGCCTCATAAATAGGTTAGGTTCCTTGGTATCCCATTTGTTGTTGATCCATCCCTGAATAAGATGTGGAATTGGATGTTCACAAAAATTGAGAGGAAACTCAAAAACTGGAATAATTATTCTCCTTGGTAGGAAGACCTCATGTTTGCCAAAATATTCTTTCTGCATACTCTATCTATTATGCTTCTATGTGGTTATTTTCAAACTATTAGATAGAATGCTTTCAAAATTTGATAAGGGGTTTCTTATGGTTAGATGGTAAAGGGAAGAAGGAAAAACATGTTGTTAAATGGGAATGGTGCTACATGAGTAAAGAAAAGGGTGGTCTGGGGTTGAAAGATCTAAAGATCCAATGTGTAACTTTAGCTACAAAGTGGATCATCAGATCTTTAGAAGGAGAACCTTGGAGTGCTCTCATCCAGAATAATATTATGAATTTTCTACCCAAGAAGGCACCAATTTGGAAAAACTTACATATGCATGGATTTTTGTTTGGGAATTTCCATTGTAAACCCTTTGGGTCTACTATTTTTGCTAGTATTTGGAAAGCTTGGGAAGTTGTTAAAATTTTTATTAAAAATAAGGAAGCCTTCAATGTTGATAAAATTTGGTTTGTGGGATATAAGTCCCTATCGTGGAGTTTATGGCATAAGAACAAACCTCTAGCTCTGTTGCAAGGTTGTTCAGCTATGAAATGGAATACAAAAGGAATTTCAACTCTTAATAATATCCTGGATGATGAGGGGATTAAAACATGGGATCAAATCAAACTAGATTTTGGCATCCCTGAGTCTCAAAAAAAGACTTATTCCATCATTGCTAGAACTCTTTTAATCAATCTAGGTCAAGAAGATAATCTGAGTGAGGTAGATTGGTTTGGGAAGATGGCACTAAATTTCTATGTATGGACTCCAATAAATTATATAAGTTGGTTACTAACTCCTTGGAAGTGTTTGAGCATATTAATAGGATTTGGGAACTTAAGTTAGATCACAAAGTCTTGTTTAATTCCTTCAGTCTATTCTAGTCTAAATTTATTGAACCTAAAAAAGGAAGTTTTAGATGGCTCCTGGTGCAAAAAAGCTTTCCATTAGTTTTGATAAATCTATGTGTTCAATGTGTAAAACTGTGGAATCATGTGAACATGTTTTCTTTGAATGTTCTTTTGCTATTAAGGTATGGTCATTGTTTATGGTAAATATTAAAAAATTATCTTCCTTGAATAGGTTAAATTGGAAAGAGATTCTTTGTGGTTATATTAGTGGTTTGAATGCTAAGGCAAATATATTTTGGTTGAATCTATCTACTGACATTTTATGGTTAATGTGAAAAAAAAAATGAGGATTATTTCCAAGGCAAGAGGAGGACTCTTCTGGGTCTAGCTGTAGACTCATGCTTCCTAATATCTATGAACAGGTAACCATGACCATGGAGGTCCCCATAGAAAGGTTCATGAAGATAATAGATGAAGGACCAGAGGTTATCTACAAGGTAGATATCAAATATGTAAAATTTTGGCCGCATGACTTGAGAAAGATAAATGATAAATTCAATAATGAATACATTGATTTCCAAAATTTGTATTGCAACCATCACAAGATAGAAAACTTAAGGGATGAAGCACTACAAGACTTTGAATTTACATTTCAAAACTTCATTGTGGAGAGTAGTCAGCTTAGAGTTTCAACACCTATTGGTACCTTCAGAGGTGTGGATTCCTATGATACTAGTGACAATAGAGGACATCTAGACAGGCAAGAGGAAGGTAGGAGACAGGAAACAGTTACAAGCCTTCAGGAGTTTGGGTAGAGTGACACCCTACAATCCAATGAGACTACCTAGACTAGCAAGAACCCTCAGGATGAGCACAAATAGGGATTTGTTGATCTTGATAGATAAGCAGGTACTCTATTATAGGAAGCATGTTTAGATAGGCTTCTATTTTCTATCAGGGCTGATGCATGATGATGAATAGTTGAAGCCATATTTTAATATGTTTTGGTTGTATTACCTCTACTTTGTATGTCTATATGTTATAACTGAACTATGTGGTGATCTTTTGGAGTATATCGTTTAATTGTTCCATATTGTTTTTGAGGTGAAAATGATGTAACTAATAGACTATTGTGGCTTCCTTGGCCACGCTGACTATACTATGATATTTTGAACATAATAGTATATGATTTTCAATTTAAAAAAAAGTCGTATTAAAATGACTTAATTTATAATTTTAAAAAAGTAATAAAATAAAATAAGAGACAAGTCTAGAGAGCTTTGTTGATTTGAATTTTGTTCTTTTCAAGCCTCTGACACTAGTGATTGTGACTATTTCAAGGATGATTTGGCCCTGAAATTTTTGAAATTTTGCTTAACAATTGGTGCAATCAACTTGGCACCTAGTATAATTTTATTAAGAAGCCATAATTTCTAGGTCACTATGGTTTCATTTAGCTCTTCCATTTGTTGGAGAAAAGCTAGAATGTTTTTTTGGAAGCTAATTAAAGAAGGTGATATAGTACTAAGATTCCTCATAGTATTAGATTCACGATCTCCTTATTGAACAAATTTTCTACATACCAAATCTTTAAAAAGATTATTGATCATGTGAATATCTACTAATCCAACCTCGCCTTCTCTAAGGATATCAATATCAAAAGATAAACAATCAGCTCTAATATTTAATTCCATTTGATCACATAGTTTGTAAAGCTTCTTCAACTCAGTTAATACTTATTTCATAATTAATAATTCCATTATATTGGCTTTGTACCAAGAGACAACATCATATTCATCAACTTTATTAATGACCTTATTGGAGATTAGTAAATTGACATCAAACTTGGCCATTTCTTGTAATTCCTTGGTGACTCCTTGCCAAATGGTATCTTCCTTCATGGAATTAATCTCAATATCTAACTCCTTTTTCTCTTCATTGACATTTTGATACAACTTTACTACCTCCTTGGTGAAATTGATTCCATCAAGAATAATCTATTCAACCCATGTCTTAGATATCCTACCATAGGCCTAATACTTGTTGATTTTCGCAATGGTTTCTTCTCTTACATCTTCCATAGATAATTTGGTAAAAGCCAATGATGATATTGTTAGAGGCTAAGAAAATGTGTTGAAAATAGATTTTATGTAGGAGGTTAGTACACTAATCTACTCTTCTAAGTGCTCCCTTGTCCCCTTCTCTTTCTCTATACTTTCAACCAACTTGGCAGTCAACACTTGAAAGTTGTAAATGTCACTCTCATGTGTGTTGGAGTAGCCAATATCAACAAGAAAATACCAACAACTTCCACAAAAGACAATATTGCACATAAAAGCCAAAATAATATATTCAAGAGAGTGTAAAATGTACAAAGATGCCTTGTATAAATAGGCTTAAGAGAGGAGGTAGGAAGGTAGGAGTCGATAACTAACTACCCCTCCAAAGATGTGACACTTTGAGCTAAGTGGCAAGTGCTCATGCAAGTGGCAATCAAACATGCAATAGGTGTCTCAAATGTATGAGGACACATGTTTTCACCACATGAGGTGAGACAAAGTCTAAAAAAGTTAAGTGTGAATAGGACTTCAACTAGGTAGACTAGAAACTAACTAGTTGGATAAAGCCCCTATTTACACTAACAATGTGTGGCTAGGCCAAGATTGACTCAGGAGAGTTTGTATTCACCCTCTATCATGTCCTCTTCATTATTATTTGTAGTTGGATCTACTACCTCCACATATTGATCACTAGAAGAATAGTCTACCATCAACCGAGAAGTAGTATGAGCCTTCTTCAGTTGAGGTGTCATATGTAGCATATTTGCCACTACATCAAATATTGGATCAATAACTTGTGTGTGTTTTCTCTTCTTAATGATCATTTCCTTCATCCATGGAAATGTAGAAGTAACAGGTGTTTTCTTAGGACTAGAAGAGGGAATGATAGGAGGAAGGGTGAGCTTTGGGACATTGTTTTTCCCTATGAGATTAAGTGGTGGAGAGGAAGGAGGAGACTTTTGTGGTGAATGGATGAGGAGAAAAGAGTGTGGAGGTGAAGGAGGAGGAAGTTGGGATGAAGAAGGGTTGCCATCGTGCCTACTAACTAGAGTTCACAAGTACTTGGGAATCAACTTGGGCACTTTGTTTGGCAAGGGCTAGCAATATTTTTACCTCAAATCTCTTCTTATGTTCAACATCTCTTTTACACAAGTACTCTTCTAATTAGACCCCACGCTAGGATCCTCCCACATCACAACCTCCAGTGGCACTTTCTCTAGACCTTATGGAGCACACTATCATGAAATGTTGTGTCCTAGATGTCCCACTCTACTTATCAATTTGCCTTTGCTTCTTAAGAGTGCCATATGTCCTCATGGTGATATTTTTATTAAGTTTTTACACCTAGCCACTTCTTCATCTTCTGGATGACAAAAATAGATCTTTCTCTGATATCCTTTACTTCTTTGTCAACCCAATTGGTGGGTGTGAGAGGCTACAATCGTAGTATGTAAATCTTCTAGTTGCACTATGTATTGCAATAAACACATAAATAAAATCAAATATTTATACTGATGATGACCAAATTCCACAAGAACACATACTATACAAATGCCAAAAAAACATGTTAACAACACACGTATGGACTCAAGCAAGCCTTGTAAATGGATCTCTTCAAGATGTCAAAAATATTGTTTACAAATCTAGCTCTAAACCACCAAATTTACCTTCGTATGGCATAGTATAAATTGACAACTACAATGGTCCACTATGGAACAAAATTGACCCAACAAACTATACCTTTAACACCTATATCATTAAGTAACCATACATAAATACCACTATTCATGGCATGGGCAATTACTATACATAAATCCCAAGGCCTAACACTAAACAAACCAATATTGGTAAAATAGAAAGACAAGACTTAACATTTATGGTTATATCTAGAGTTAAATCAATAAATGGCCTTCGCATAGAATCAACATTCTCCTTCGATCACTACTCTAGGATGCAAAATAATCTATTCACAATTTTCAAAAAAAAAGAAGAAGAAGAAGTTTATCTACAGTTACTCTCATTATAACAAATTGAGGCATACAAATTTCAATCTAACCTCTTCCAAATACCCTTATAATTTCTTCTTTTCATTCTTCTCTTCATAATATATGACTTAAAAACATCCATTCTTAACAAATTCATTGAAACCCTTGTGATGTACAGGGGGCTACTTGCCAATAGTAACCCAATACAGAAAGAGATTTGTCCTCCTTATCCAAACTATATTTTCTTTATTTTATTCAAATTCCTTAAGATACACTAGTTTCTTATTGTTTACACTATATAGCTTTACAATAAAAGTAACTACAAATTGATGATTTTAGTTGAGTAACATTATATTTCAATGCAAAGGAACAAAAAGAATTTCAAACAAGCAAAGCATGCTAGGCTCATATACCAAATGGTCAAGCTCAACTGAAAGTAATAAAGGTAAATGGTGACCAAACTCAAACAAAACCAAAGGTCTAACAAAATATTCCATCAAAAGATTATAAAGAAATCTATAATAAAAATATATTGTACATGGAATGCATCTATTTGTATTGCTATTTGTACAGTTAATTGTATATTTAACCACCACAAAACAAATTATTGTAATGCCAAATTTTAGGTAATATTTTATATACATTAAATTCATAAATAAATTGCTATATCTTCTACTACATCCCTTCATTTATACTCTCTTTTAACATTTTACTACTATCGGCATAACTATTACACCTCTTTATAACACAAATGCTAATGTGTACACCATGTACAATCCTAAAATCGGTGTTAAAATTAGAATTGAATTTAGAATTGAAATCCTATTCAAATTCAGACTTACACCGGATCTAAAGTCCCCCTCAATGTCAAAAAACTGAATCAAGTCATGCTTATCGCTTAGTGAGTTGGGTATTCAAGATAAAATAGTTTATACATTGATTAATAGAAACACAACTTAAATTTAAATTTAAATATACACAGCTTTCTAGGATGGCTCACGCTCACCATTTAAAACCTTTTAATAGTAGAACGTGTGTGGTCAATGTATGTGAAATAAACATTAAGACTTAAAAACTAACATATTTATTATTTTAAACGTTGTTGTGATTTTCAAGTTATCAATAAATTAGTTGATAATAAGAAGGCAAGTGAAGTCGAACTTGCTCTTCAATATTTGGAATCGAGATCTTAAAAATGTCCACCAATAATATGGTGGTTACAATAGACCACCCTAAATCATTTTTTTATTAGTTCCTACACGGAACTACACGGCAGTGGAGGGGAGGGGTTGATTTTAATGATTAAATTTAGTGTTTCTAGTTAATTATAAATCATTTTTTGGTATTAAATTGTACAGTAGTATGTTTTAAATATGCAGTTAAATTTTTAATGAGAAGATATGTAAAAAATGATTTTTGTAAGATTTACCAGCCCAAATTTTGAAGCAAGAGAAGGCATAACTATCGAGGATAGTGGGCCTACGGTAAATCTAGAACAATTTGTTTTATTTCCTCTCTTTGGGCTAGATGGCTACGTGCTAGCAGAATGTCTAAGGCTTTTGCAATGTCATCAAAGTTATTCACTACTATGATGATGGGTGGGAACTAAAAATAGAGATTTGTCCCTACATGCAAGCAACTACAAAAATTAAATGAACTTCTAATGTTTTGATTTTCAATCCCTGCCACACATAAAAGACTAGCTCTTGGTATGTTCATTTCTAAAGACTACATGTTGGCAAGTGTCATTTATGCGTGTCAAACAACAACACTTGCACTTGTCCTTTTGGTTGTCAATCTGGTACAGTAGAGGTGGCAGTAGGGAAGGTAGAGAAAGGTGTCTTCTTTATGCAGTTCCAACCACCATTGACACAACAAGAATCAATAGTTTTATGCAACTGACTCTCATGCCACAATCAAATAATTAGGAGTATTCCATACGCTTCTGCATCATGAGGCTTTCCTCACCTTGTGAACATCTTGATTCAATTCAACACTGCAATGGATCAACTCTTAACAAAAGGTGAGTCAAATCCACTTCAAAATAAATTCTTCATCACAATGCTCAAGTTTTTGTTTGACACATTTTGCTACCTTTTATACTTCCATTGGTTGTAGTGAGCAACCTAGAAGAAGTACAAGATGCAAAGAGATTGGAAGATCGGGGATTGTTATTCAACCCAAAGTACATATGGAGCATTTTGTGGGGGTAAAAAGATTTATGGCTACAGAGGATTAAAAGCGAGTTTTTTCAAAATTTTAAACAAGTGACATTTTATATTTTTTCTTATTTTTTTCACATTTGATGCTTGAATGAAGGATTTGACAATAGCCATGCTCAACGTTGCCTTTTGGATTTGAATATTTTACTACCAAATCAGTACTACATGCAATCCAAAAGCATTTCTCAAATTTAGTAAACATATATCATGGATGAACTCTTAGATCAAATTGCATATTATTGTTCCTTAGAAGAGTTTGGAAAAATATTTTTGTACTAGTTATCAATAATTTTTTGCAATTTTCTAAAGAAATGTACATTACTAATTGGCTTTCATCAAATGAATAATTAAGTATATATAATCTCTATTAGATTTTAGGATGACATGCAATGTCCTTCCATTCAATTGGACCCAGAAATGCACTTTTTTCTTATATTTTGACACAACTTTAATCCATCTATCTTTTGTTGTCAATTACAAAGTATCAATGCTTCATCATTAAGAAATATTAATCTTTGTTTCTCAAGATTTCAATGCTAATCTTGAATTTGTTATGTCCTATTAACCTTGGTCAAAACCAACATTGTTCAACTATTATTTTCTTTATTACTTCGCTTGAAGCTAACCTTTTGAAACTTGCATATCTAGATCTTGTTTACTCTAATGCACACAACCTATATATGCTCTTCCTAGTAAAATACAATCTCCATTTCACAAATAATAGATTCATAGCATTGCAAAGTCAATAATATTAATTTGGCACTTATCAGGTCATTTATCAACAAATTTTAACAATATTTTCTCTTGTTCTTTGCATTGCTTTGTTCAAACAAAAATGCATAATTATTTTCTTACTTTTCAAGATCTATCATTATGTATAGCTCTAGTTTGCAGAGCACGAGTGTCAACATTATTAATAAAAAATCTTCTCAACTTCAACTTGACTGACAATTTAACATATGCACATAAATATGGACATCTCATAGCTATTTGAAGTCTACCAACTCCCCTATTCTGCAAAATCGCCGTAATAGCATTCGGTAGAAACTTCACTACATTGCAACTCTTATTTGATTAGAATTTCTCTTTGTTTTTAATGATTGAAGTTATTTTCTAGGCAACTCTTTGATGATTGTTATTTATGTTTCTAATTTAAAATTTAAATTCTTAATTTGGTTAGGTAGTTTCCTCTACTTTTTTTTGTTGGAGGGTTTTATATCAAACCCATAGAATCATTTAGCTACCCAATACAGAAGCATGAGCCTCAGGCTAAAATGTCATGCCCCGTCATGCAACCCTAGAGTGTTAGACTAACAAGAGCAAATTTCACAAAAATATTTTTTTTAAAGCAAGTAAATGCAATATTCATTAGATAAAATTACACTATTTACAACATTTACACCAAAAATGATCAACTGACACCTCTAGAGAAACATAACTGCATCAGATAACATGAAATCATAACACTACAAGTGATATACATAATAATACAACAGAAAAGGATTTACATCATTTATTTGTAGAGATAAATAATTACAAAGGTTCAAATACAAGATTACATGACCGATCACATTGGTTTACAATATAATATAATTATGAAGGTATATTACAAATTTAAAGATGCAGAACCAAACTAGAATTGAAAACACATCTGCATTCGTCTCGAACTAGTACATCCAAGAAAACCAATGGATTAAGCTCTTCCACCCAACCATGTGGAACCCTGAGGTCCACCCCCCGAGCTAGGAGATAACATTGAGGTTCCTCTAATTCTAACGTTTCAAGCAAGCAGATACTAACTTGACATAGACAACTCAGATCATCAAGATTACACAAAAAAACAAGACAGGTCATTAAGATAAGTCAAATCATCAAGACAAGTCAATACACCAGAGGCTAAAACAAAAGATAAAGAGGAAGTAACTAAGCTGTAGTAGGGAGAGTGTCATCGCATGGTCCTAGCATGGGTTATCTAGGCTATCTCTCACTAGAAACTGGCCCCCATCTATGGTTATCCTGGCGACCTCTCACTAGGCACCAGCCCCATAGGGTGACACACGCGGAGCCAACACATCCTCTCATGGAGACAAGGAGGTCGACCTTGCCAACCAGGCCTTCTCATCCCATCCTTAGCCTGTGAGAGCACTCAAGGCATGGGTGAGGCATCATACTTATCTTGTTATGTGAATTACTACCCAACCCACCTAAAAAAATTATTAAGTTATCACTTGATTATAACTTCCATGGGGTTATCTAGGCAGCCACTTTGGGCACCGGCCCCACCATGGAAGACACTCTCCTACATGCAAATAGCTACCCCTAAACAACATCCAAAAACCAACCAAATAACATGCATGGACTAGGGACTGTTAGGCATCTCTCTTTTGCAACCCAGTACATAGAAAATTTCAAATCCAAAACCTCAATTCACCAAACTTTCCCCATTCCACCTCAAAATTCCAATTCAAATAAGACATTTAACAAGGATGACACAATAATAAACTAGAACCTAAGTAGCCTAACCTTTGGAGTCAGCAATTTGCTCACAATATCACTACACAAAAGTCTATCTCCCAAAATGGAAACCAAGGTTAGACGACTATGACATTCCCTTAAACCAATATGACTTGGGACAAAAATAACATCATCCATCAATTACCTCATTACTCCCTAACCATGGAACTTCTAAACAAGTCCATATTCAAAATCAACTCAATATAATAGAATAATTTTAAGCCAGAAAACACTATAAGATTCCCATTTAAATAAGATCCAAATGCTCTTCTATATTAGAAATATACTTTCATCTAATAATTAATTCACCATTACAGTAAAACTCTAATTTACTATTTACTTATTAAAAACAATGTATGTTGCTAAGTCATAACTAACAAATTTATATCTCAGTAAAATAAAATGAATATAATTACTTAACTTAATGTATTTAATTCTAAAATAGTACACCATCTAACATTGTTCAAAAACAAAACTAGTCTGGTCATTAAAACTAATACAATCCTTAATCTACTATTGCTATTCTATATTTGATAAGAGCAATTATTCTAAAAATTAATACAAATGTATGCTAACAATATATATATATATATATATATATATATATATATATATATATATGATTGACTAATCAAAAGTTTCTATCATTTTTAATTTCCTAAAGAGCAAGTTAATTTGTATTTAACAACTGTTAACTATCACCAAATAACAATTATAAAGGCAAGTTTATTAGACATTCATGGAGTTGATTTAGAAACTTCCTAAAACCACTCATTTCCTACATTTTTTAACTATAAACTTGTAAATCTATTCATGGTTACACAATATGATAATTAATGATGAAATTACAGAGATTAAAAAGTTGAAAGCAACAATGCCAGGAAACGACATGAATTGATTTATTGCAGAGGTCAAAGATCAACCAAGGTAGCTGAACGAGGAGGGAAAAAAGCACAATTTTCAAGTAGGAACAGCCATTCAGGTAAGAATTCAAGAAATTTCATATTAGATTCAAGAATTCAACTGAGACACCAAAAACTGTAGAGAAACAAAGGGTCTTAAAACTAGTTTGATAGAGAAGAATCTGCAAGAGGTTTTGGTAGAAAAACTTCCAATAAGTATGGATTTTCAGGCAAGAAGAAGGTTTTATCATCAATAATTTTGAACTGGCTGAAAGCACCCAGCAGTAAACCATACGACGACCCATAAGGAGGTTCTGATTTGTTTCAAGGAATTAAATTATGCTCATCCTCAACTACACCGTATGGTCAAGTGAGGGCCTACAAGAAAGGCTGAGACCAAAGGTAAGAATTGAAGGCAAAAAAATAAATCAAGGTGAGGCTGGGTTAGTGCCATACAATGGCGGCAAGGAAAGCTTGCCTTTCACAATATAAAATTTTGACAAGAATCAATCCCAACTCAACTCATTAACTCTGATAATACAATGAGAAGAAAAGAAAAAAAAAAAAAAGAAGACAAAGGTCGTACGACGGCAGTTGGGGTAGGTAGAAAGTTGTAGATTAAAAACTTGGCACAACAATTTGACCCAAAAGATCATTGCTATGATCTGTCAAATACAAGAAAATGATTGATGAGCAAGCCAATCAGAGGTAAAAGTTTTGGTGAGATTCTATTGAGTTTCATTTCAATGCGTGAATAAAGAATAAAGATCTCATTTTCTGGCAGAGGAGTCTGATAAAATATTGATTCAAAGTAATATCAATTAATAATTTGTTTGATAAAATTTTACAGAAATCCCAATTGGATTGACGGAGGTTGAGAGATTCCTAAGTTTCTCAAGAATGGAAAACAAGCTATCAGATATAGAGTCGAATGGTGACAGGAAAGCAAGAATTTCACTAGAATAAAGAGATAGGTTCCAATACACAAGAGTTTCCTCAAGAAATTAAAACTACTTTGACTAAATTGCTACAGAAAACATAAGTAAACATACCCAGAAATTTGACCCAAACTTTAATTTCTTCAGCTACCTCTAGTCCCTCCTCAATTTTCTGTCTAACTTACTCAAACAATTCTCCCCCAAAAATAATAAAACCAGAAGAAAAAATAGCCAAGAGTCGTAAATATCCACTATTTCCAATCTGTTACAAATAATCCCACTACTTAGAAGAAATTAAATTTTTACTTTACATAGAGATTCCCCAAATCTAGAATCTTATTCAACAACTAACAAGAATTAAATTATTAACCAATATTATTCTTTAAATAACTATATACTAATTAACCATAATAAAAACTTATGACTCATATACTATTAAAAACATAAAAATAATTAATTTAATCTATATTAAAATTTACTTAAATAATATTCCAAATTTTACGACTAAGCAAAATACCCCTATATTTGACATATTAATAACATTATTAATATAATATTAATTCATTAAAGCATTACCAAAATACACATGGGCTAACTAAACAAAACTTGACAATAACTCCACATACCACTAGATGACCAACAATTTGAAGCGAGGACCAAGGAACAACATCTTGACCCACGACCACAAACTGAAGACTGAAACTTGACCTAGGGAAAACCTCATGTTATCTCCCATCAACATTATCCATTGGTGCAAGGGAACGCTCAAACCTGCTAAGTCAGGTGGAGTCGATGCCCGGTACCTGTAACCTACATCAAGACGATAGGTTGTATACAACATACGCATATGGGTATGTGCAGGATCATCGTGGGCCAAACAATGGCAATAGGAAAAAAATTGCTTTTTTACTTAGCCAAATTCACGACTTGGCAAAGTTTGACTTTGAAACGGATATCTATTTTGGTTTGGATACCAAACCAAAACGGATATCCGTTCTCAAAACGGATATCCATTCTCAAAAAAATTTGGGAAAAGGGCTTTTTACTCTTTTTGAAAATATACCTCTTAAATCTTGGATCTCCCATCAATATATGAACCTCCTTAAAGACCGTTTCTAGTGAAGGAGGAGGGCAAATTAACATTGGTAGCTTCTTTACACATTGATCCATAAGGATTTGTTAAACACTAAGAATCATCACTAATGAATTACTCAAATAATCAATAATAAAATATTCAGTTTTGTTCATCAGGTGAAATAATCACTTTTAGACTATGTTCCAATATTTCGGGGATAGGAATGATGGGGCAGCAGGGGATGTGTTTCGGGGTGTTTTGGATTTCATGCCCTAAATTGCTTTACCCAATCCTTCATATGATTTGATTCATGATACATGGTTTGAGAAGGATACACATGATATACCCTTACCCTCTAGTGATAAAATTATGAATGATACTTTATGTGGTGAAGCTACACCTTCGTTAATCCTTCATGACATTGTTATTCCTTGTGATGATGATGTCCTTCATGTGATATGTTAGGAGATAATGCAAAGTTAACATGACATGAACTCTCTTGGAAGGGTAAGCATGGACTATAAGAACATTGAACTAGTTGGATCTATTAAGCTCGCCATTTATGAAAGAACCTTAAAGGTTAACCTTAATTAGGTAAGGTTATGTTTCAGTGTGGTTGTTTGTGCAACAATGTGTAAATTAATGTTACCAAAGGATAAATCTAACTATACTAACATTTTAATAACCATGAGAGCTGGGAATAACAATTAGACTAAAAACTTGACAAACAATACAACTTGGACACATGTAGAACTTGGAAAATGGAAAAGAATATAATTAAATGTGGAAAACAATGAAAAAGTGGTATTAGTTGCACCTATATAGAGAAGTGGTTAGAGGTTGGTTAGGGGAATTATTTAGGGTTTAGAGGTTTAGGGTTGCTCAGGTTTAGGGGTTTAGGGTTTACAATTTAAAGAGAGATAGAGAGAGGAGACTGATAGAGTTTGGGAGAGATAAAGGAGATAGAGGGGAGAGATAGGGAGATAGAGAGTGAGAGACATGTCTAGAGACATAGAGAGAGAGAGAGAGAGATTGAGAGGTAGAGGGATGATAGAGATAGGGAGATAGAGGTTTAGGGTTGCTTGGGTTTAGGGGCATTATTTAGGGTTTAGGGTTTATGGTTTTGGGGTTAGGGGTTAAGGTTTAGAGGTTTAGGGTTTAGGGTTTAGAGAGAGATAAAGGACCAATAGGGAGATATAGAGGAGTTCGAGGGGAGAGATAGGGAGATAAAGAGTGAGGGACATGGCAAGAGACATAGCAAGAGAGATTAAGAGGTAAAGGGACAAAGGTGATAGGGAGATAGGGGAGAGATAGGGAGATAGTGGTTTATGGTTACTTGGGTTTAGGGTTTAGGGATTTGGGGTTTAGGGTTTCTCAGGTTTAGGGCTTAGGGGTTAGGGTTTAGGGGTATTATAATTTAGGGCTTAGGATTTATTGTTTAAGGGTTAGGGGTTAGGTTTAGAGGTTTAGGGTTTTGGATTTAGGGTTTATAGAGAGAGGGGAATGATAGGGAGATATAGAGGAGTCTAAGGGGAGAGATAGGGAGATAAAGAGTGAGGGACACGGCCAGAGACATAGGGAGAGAGATTGAGAGGTAGAGGGACAAAGGTGGTAGGGAGATAGGGGAGAGATAGGGAGATAGTGGTTTAGGGTTACTTGGGTTTAGGGTTTAGGGGTTTAGGGTTTCTCAAGTTTAGGGGTTAGGGGTTAGGGTTTAGGATTTAAATTGTTTAGGGGTTAGGTTTAGAGGTTTAGGGTTTTGGATTTAGGGTTTATAGAGAGAGAGGAATGATAGGGAGATAGAGAGAGGAGACCGAGGAGAGAGATAAGGAGATAGAGAGTGAGGCACATGGCCAGGGACATAGGGAGAAAGATCAAGAGAGGTAGAGGGATGATAGAGATAGGGAGATAGGGGAGAGATAGGGAGATATAGGTTTAGAGTTGATTGGATTTAGGGTGTACTTGGGTTTAGGGTTTCTCAGTTTTGGAGATAGGTAGATAGAAAGAGAGAGGAGATAGATAGGGAGAGATAGAGGTGACAAAGGGGAGAGATAGGGAGATAGAGAGTGAGCAAGATGTCCAGAGAAATAGGGAGAAGGATTGAGAGGTAGAGGGATGATAGAGATAGGGAGATAAGGGAGAGATAGGAGATAGGGTTTAGGGTTGCTCACATTTAGGGTTTAGGGGTTAGGGGTTAAGGTTTAGGGGCATTATTTAGGGTTTAGGGTTTATGGTTTAGGGGTTAAGGTTTAGAGGTTTAGGGTTTAGTGTTTATAGAGTGAGGACCAATAGGGAGATATAGAGTGAGGGACATGGCCAAAGCATAGGGAGAGAGATTAAGAGGTAGAGGAATGATAGTGATGGGGAGATAGTGAGATAGGGAGATAGAGAGATAGAGGTTTAGGGTTTCTTGGGTTTAGTGTTTAGGATTTAGGGGTTTATGGTTTCTCAAGTTTAGGGTTTAGGGGTTAGGAAATAGGGGTTAGGGGTTAGGGGTTAGGGTTTAGGGGTTAGGTTTAATCATGCGTTAATATAGGTTGTGGAGTGAGAAATGGGTGGTACGGGTATGGTTGAATGGAGTAATGAGGTGATTTAATTGGTGATGACCTAGGTGAAGTGATGGGTAAGGTGTCTTATGTGGGATTGCTAGAAAGTGTGATTGGTAATGGTGGGGATAGCTAAATGTCATCTTCTAAGGGTTCAAAGGTGAGGAAAGTGTAAGATGGGGATACGGGATAATCCATGGTTTAATTATTATTCAAGCGAGTGTCCTTATATAATGATTATCAACGATGGTGTCAATAGGGGGAATAGAGTCTATGAATGTAGGTGTGGGAATGTGAGCTATGACATTAGGATTACAGTATTAGATGAATAATGGAAAGTACCTGGGCACCTGTCTAGTGATGGAAGGAGTCACATGATCAAATGATGTTTGGGGAAGGGCTATTATTAGGAAAGTAAGGATTTGGGTGATGGTCTAGGGTTTAGTGGAGAAGAATTTATGGAAAATGTGGAGGTCATTAAAATTAATATCCCTCCACCTCTATCTCCCTATATCTCCCTTATCTCCCTCTCTCTATCATCCCTCCATAGGTCTCAATCTCTATCCCTATCTCTCTAGACATCTCACTCACTCTCTATCTCCCTACCTCTCCCTTTGTCTCCTCTATCTCTCCCAATCTATCTCCTCTCTCTCTCTACCTATATCTATCTCTCCCTATCTCTTGCCTCTCTCTCCCCTATCATTCCTCTATCTCCCTGTCTCTCTAGACATCTCTCTAACTCTCAATCTCCCTATCTCTCCCCTTCGTCTCCTCTATCTCTTCCTATATGTCTCAGGTCTCTATCTCTCTGTACCTAGCCATCTCTCCCAATCTCTCTATCTCTTACCTCTCTCCCCCTATCATTCCTATATATCCTATCTCTCCCCTCTATCTTTCCCTCTCCCTTATCGACGAAGGATATGGAAACAAGAAAACTAGGATTCCCTTTCTCAGGTTTAGGGTTTAGGGCTTAGGGGAATTATTTAGGGTTTATGGTTTAGGGGTTACGGCTTAGGGCTTAGGGGAATTATTTAGGGTTTATGGTTTATCTATTTAAAAGTCCCTTTGAAATACTATGAGATACCTTAGTATAAATTTTGATAGTTTGTCCAAAATCTCTCCTTTCATATGATACTGTCTTTCTAAAATTTGGATTGTATTTTATAGCTAAAATGCCTAAATACTAAACAAAAAAACAATGAAAACAATTGAGAAAAAGAAAACAGATATCCATTTTGAAAAAACATAAAAAGCAAAAAAGGCTCGCGTTTTTGCAAAAAAGGCTCTACAACTATTGCAATTTGTGTATGAAACCTAGATGCCTATGAGATCATATATATATGTATGTATGTAAATCCTATTTAAGGTCAAGTAGCTCTCTATTTACTATCATTGAACTCTAATTGATAGGAGGTTGGCTCTCCGACTATTGCAATTCAATCCATTTGTAATGATGCCTCTATCATGTTGAGTTGGATCCTATCTCTGCATCAATTTAAAATCATGAAGATCACAACACCATACAATCCTCATTGGGCTGTTAAAATGCACAAAATAATCATACAAGACAGTCATTCATGAAATTACTATGCAAAGAGGGTTTATAAGTTGCATTAGGGTTTGTATAAATGATCTAATCAATTTATAAGGTTGTCAAACACCAAAATGGATGATTTATATAAGTTTTGGGACTGTCACAGTCCATGTACAACTTGCCCTTTATGATTGTTAAAAAGATACACATGGCTGTCCAAAACTGCCCTTTATGACTATCCTAAAACAACATCGTGTATATGCTCATAAAAGCCATCAAACTCTGAGAATAAACTCGTCATTGGATAAGGAGTGGAAGGATAAACTCACATTCCCAAAAACCTCTTAAAATCACATCTCTCCCCTTATGAAAACTAGGGTCTTTGCCGATACATTGTTCTGTAAGAGCAGAGTCACTTAAGATCCTAAGAGCAAAAACCTTGCCAGGTGCCATATTTTTTGTTTTACTCATCGTGGGGTCAAACGGACTATGCCAACGTGTCGAGGTGGGTGGGTAAATGCCAATGGAGGTCTCGTTTCATGTTCCAAGCGTCCCAGTCCTTCCGGGCAAGAGGCTGCTGGCAAAGTCCCTTAAGATCCCTGAGACCAAAAATGTGCCAAACTTTGACGGAGTAGTTCTTGGAATTCGTGACAGTTGGGAATGTTGTGTTTGGACATACAGGTGCATGTGGGGTCCATCAACAATAACCTCTCTCATTTTTTTGTCAACTCCATTCCATTTGACCATGCCGAAATCAAACGCATTGTTGCAAAATACTTCAATTTGATGCAGTGGAAAGGTGCTAGGTGTGACATTTTTCATTCCATAGCTCGTGGGGTCGAA
This sequence comes from Cunninghamia lanceolata, assembly GCA_027924645.1. Lineage (NCBI taxonomy): Eukaryota > Viridiplantae > Streptophyta > Pinopsida > Cupressales > Cupressaceae > Cunninghamia > Cunninghamia lanceolata. The sequence continues at coordinate 25,034,230 of BSBN01000213.1, read as the reverse complement.
CGGATTGAGCCAACCCGTCGAGGTGGGTAGGTAAATGCCAGTGGAGGTCTCATTTTGTGTGCCAAGCGTCCCAGTCCTTCCGGGCAAGAGGCTACCGGTAAAGTCCCTTAAGATCCCTGAGACCAAAAATGTGCCAAACTTTGACGGAGTAGTTCTCAAAATTTGTGACAACTGGGAATGTTGTGTTTGGACCTACATGTGCAGGTGGGGTCCGTCAACAATAACCTCTCTCATTTTTGGTCAACTCCATTCTGTTTGACCGTATCGAAATCAAACGCATTGTTGTAAAATGCTTCAATTTGATGCAGTGGATAGGTGCTAGGTGTGACATTTTTCATTCCATAGCTCATGGGGTTGAATGGACTGCGCCAACGTGTTGGGGTGGGTAGGTAAATGCTAGTGGAGGTCTTGTTTCGTGCGCCAAGCTTCCCAGTGATTTTGGGCAAGAGGCTACCGACAAAGTCAAAAGTTGCTAGGATTGAAATTTTGCATTCCAGAGGTCCTGGGGCTGAACGGATTACGCCAACACGTCGGGGTGGGCGGGTAAATGCTAGGGGAGGTCTCATTTTGTGTGTAAAGCATTGCAGTCATTCCAAGCTATAAGCTACTGACAAAGTCACTTTGCCGGTAGCTTATAGCTCAGAAGGACTGAGAGCCTTGGCACATAAAACGAGACCTCCCCTAGCATTTACTCATCCACCCCAATGTTTTGGTGCAATATGTTCAGACCCAGGACCTGTAGAATGCAAAATTTCAATCCTAGCAACTTTTGACTTTGTCGGTAGCTTACAACTCGGAACGACTAGGACGCTTGGCGCACAAAATGAGACCTCCACTGGCATTTACCTGCCCACCCTGATGCGTTGACACAGTCTGTTTGACCCCATGAGCTATGGAATGAAAAAGTTCACACCTAGCACCTTTCCACTACATCAAATTGAAGTATTTTGCAACAATGTGTTTGATTTCAGCACGATCAAACGGAATGGAGTTGACCAAAAATGAGAGAGGTTATTGTCAACGGACCCCATGTGCACCTGTAGGTCCAAACACAACATTCCCAACTATCACAAATTCTGAGAACTGCTCCGTCAAAGTTTGGTGCATTTTTGGTCTCAGGGATCTTAAGGGACTTTGCCGGCAGCCTCTTGCCCAGAAGGACTGGGATGCTTGGCACATGAAACGAGACCTCCACTAGCATTTACCCACCCACCTTGATGCATTGGTACAATCTGTTCAACCCTATGAGCTATGGAATGAAAAATGTCACACCTAGCACCTTTCCACTACATTAAATTGAAGCATTTTGCAATAATGTGTTTGATTTCAGCACAGTTAAACAGAATGGAGTTGACCAAAAATAAGAGAGGTTATTGTCGACGGACCCCACATGCACTTGTAGCTCCAAACACAACATTCCCAGTTGTCACGAATTCTGAGAACTACTCCGTGAAAGTTTGGCACATTTTTGGTCTCAGGGATCTTAAGGGACTTTGTCGGTAGCCTCTTGCTCAGAACGACTGGGAAGCTTGGTGCATGAAATGAGACCTCCAATGGCATTTACCCACCCACCCTAACTCTTTGGCGCAGTCTGTTTGACTCCACGAGCTATGGAATGAAAAATGTCACACCTAGCACCTTTCCACTGCATCAAATTGAAGCATTTTGCAACAATGCGTTTCATCTCGGCATGGTCAAACGGAATGGATTTGACCAAAAATGAGAGAGGTTATTGTCGATGGACCCCACGTGCAACTATAGGTCCAAACACAACATTCCCAACTATCACGAATTCTGAGTACTCCATCAAATTTTGGCACATTTTTGGTCTCAGGGATCTTAAGGGACTTTGCCAGTAGCCTCTTGCCCAGAAGGACTGGGATGCTTGGTGCATGAAATGAGACCTCCACTGGCATTTACCCGCCCACCTCGACGCATTGGCGCAGTCTGTTTGACCCCATGAACTATGGAATGAAAAATGTCACACCTAGCACCTTTCTACTACATCAAATTGAAGCATTTTGCAACAATGCGTTTGATTTCGGCACAGTCAAATGGAATGGAGATGACAAAAAATGAGAGAGGTTATTGTCAACGGACCCCACATGCACCTGTAGGTCTAAACATAACATTCCTAGTTGTCACGTATTCTGAGAACTACTTCGTCAAAGTTTGGCACATTTTTGGTCTCAGGGATCTTAAGGGACTTTGTGGTAGCCTCTTGCCCAGAATGACTAGGATGTTTGGCACACAAAATGAGACCTCCATTAGCATTTACCCACCCACCCCAATGCGTTGGCGCAATCCGTTCGACCCCACAATCAGTAAAACAAAAAATATTATTCTAGTTGACACATTCTCAATCATTGACATGGATGATATCTCAGTACCATTCCTTTAGGCACAATATGAGCTTCCAAGGGAAGGCGCAATTATGAGGTTGGAGATGATGAAAAGTGTACCTCATTCACAATCATGTTTTACTTGTCTTCAATGATGATTCCTTGATTCAACTTAATCCTTTGATAATACATTTTAACCTCCTTGTCAAAGCGCACTTCCAAGGTTACTTGAGCAAGAGCTAGTGCCTCAACATCTAGGTGCACTTTTGGTGTTCTAGAAGCATGAACTAGCACCTCAAATAGTAAGGCACTCATTCTAGGTTGTTTGTTCAATAATTAGCACCTTGTATTCTTTGGACATTCTTTCAACTTGTGGAGACAACCTCAACTTGCAAGATCAATTCATTATCAAGGCGCATATCCAAAGTCATAGAGATATGAAGTGGTGCCTCACTAATCTAGGTGCACATTTGATGGTGTAGAGAGGTAAATGTGTGCCCAAGTCATCATTTGATGCCTTCAATAACTATAAACTCCTTCGATGATGCATCTTATCCTTCCAATTCAATATCTAGCCTTAGGTGCACATTTTAGGTTGATCAATCATAATCTAGCGCCCTAAGTACCAAGGTGCACTTTTAGGCTAGTTTGATCAAGGATTAGCGCCTTCACTTCTAGGCACAAGTTTGGAGTTGAAATATATCACAATAACAAGTTTCTTCATCACCTCATATTGTCACATGTTGTAAGCCATGTATGTGAAGATGTAAACATAGTATTGGTGACATGAGCAACACTACTACATATTCATAAGTGTTGTAAATATGCATCTTCTTATTTAATCATGTGTTGTAAATGAAGGAATGCAATAATTGCAATATGTACACAAAACAGAATTTTTGATAAGGATTGAATGGAAATGTTAAGAAAATGCAATTGGCGGGTGTAAATCCAAAGTGTGGAACATAGACAAGGTATGTGAACAGTTTGGCATGACACCTCAAAGAGATGCTATCTCATGGAATGCAATGATTGTAAGATATGCACAAAATGGATTTTTTGAAAAGGCTTTAGAAACTTTGAAGCAAATACAATTGGAACGTTTAAAACCAAATTCCATAACCTTTGCAAGCATTCTCCCTACTTGTGCCAAATTAGGATCTTATATATACATATATGCATAATGTCATGAAAATAATGTATAGTGTATATATCAAGCCATATAGGCATGTACAAATAAAACCATATGGGTATATACAACGATATACATTGATAACATACAAAAGTATGTTTACAAAGCCAAATAGGCATATGTAACAAAATATCCCAAAATCAAATCTCCTATGGATTGCTATCAAATAATCTATGGCTCTTGCTAGGCCATAAAGATGGTGAACCAGTCAATGACTCATCCTCTATTGCTCATCGACTAGACCTCCTCGATAGATATTTTTGAATTTCCACCTATTAATACAATCAAACAATGTGCACATTAATATAGAATTTAATATTCAAAATATATAACATGACATAAGTAATCAATCACTTACTGCCAATTAGTGATCCCTCTTGATCATTTGTTGTCTCTCTTCTTCTGTAGAGCTGGATGGGTAGGGGAGGTGACGTCCTATGAGAAGCATGAACAAGCAAATTTAAGTAAATCCCAATTCTTTGCCAACAGACACTCTGCAATGTCCATATTGCTACTACAAAATAGATATCCATTTTATTAGGTACATTTGGATTCTAGACTAGGGATTCATTTTATTATTCTATAAACTTGTGAATTACCATCTAATTTGAATGTTTACACACTAATCTCCCTAGGTATCAACTTAATAAAGCTCTGGATATAAGCCATTATTTGATTTGAGTAATCTTACTTTGGACACATTTGTGAAGACTCCTAAAGAGCCTGGACATACAATTGTAAAGATGATATAGCCTCCATATAAGCATAAAGATGATATATAATTTTAGTTTGTTGAAGGCCATGCAAATCAGTCATTGATGAGGACTCTGTTACACCTAAAGTTGAGTCCTTTGTTTGGAACTTTGAAGCATGCAAAGAGGCAAGTGACTTGTAATGCTTAAGTAAACATGAGTCTCAACATGATGTAGTTCAACTTGATGACATGTCTAAATATGACACATTTTAGTTTGTATTGCATGAGGACTTCCTTATTTATGCATATCAAATTTATAATTAGGTATATTTTTCTGAAGTGTATGAGTTTGAGGCTTTCAATTTTTGTATTGACTCACTTGAAGATGCTAGCAGCCATGTGAACATGATTAATATGGGATCCAAGAGTTGTCCTTTTCCCATGCATTTGGAGTGGGTTGTTGGCCCTTATGATTGTTTAAATCATGTTGGCCTAGCATTTGAATAGTTGCTTCATGACATGGATGGGAATAGATAATGTATAGACTTTATCACACTTTAGGGTTTTCCCATTATGCTAAAATGTTATGACTATCCACTTATTATGTTTTAGGCTATCATCAAATGAGGAGCTTCTAAAGGCAAAAATGTTGTCCCAAAAGAAGGCTCAATATTATTCGTAAAGACATTAGATTGTTAAAATACAAATTCAAGGGTAGATATTCCTTGGGCTATTTTAGTATAGAGAAACAAAATTGCAATATATGACTATCCTAGGAATTAGAATGGTTGATCATAGGATATTCATGGCATTTTGATACTAATGGATGGATTGATGGATGTTTAGGGAGTTTAAGTTTAAATGTAATGTATGAGAATTCTTATTTATGAAGGATCTAATAGGTCTTATGTCTTATTTGCAGGCCATTCAAGAAAGAAATGAAAAGATACCAAGGACTATCATAACACCTATTACAATTAGGTGCATCAAAGGATTGTCATCCAGGACCTTACCAATATGGGAAGTTATCAAAACGAAGTCATGTTTAAAATTAAAGGCTTTATCACCTCTTTGTCCTTATAGGCCTATTAGAGCAATAGGTCACATTTTATTCATATACCGGGGTTGAGAATAAACACTAAGCATTTGTAGTTATGGCAAGTGTAAATGGAAATAGATTACAACTTTAGACAATCTATCCTATCCTAGATTGCACTAACTGTGTGGAAATTAAAAAATACCTATCAATGTCATTTATATACTAAAGGTATGGGTGAGAAAGGTAAACTTTGTATGTTGTAGACAAGGCCTCAAATGTAAAATATATTATGACAATAACGATAAGGACTGTTAGGCATGAATGCTATCACTATTATAGATTGTCAAACCAACCATAGGCTACCACAATAGTACATTGCTGGCTATCATACCTTTAGGCATGGTGCCATGAACCTTATGAGTAGAATGCATTGGTATTTGTGAGAAATGTATTGCTTATGTTAAGAATAAGTATTTATATTGTTTGAACATCATCAAAAGGTGGACGACAAATACGACTTTGTCAAAGGAAAACTTTAGAGGCAAAAATCTAACTATGAATTATTGTGCCATCCAAGCACAATCATGACCAACATCAAGGGATAGTCAAGGCATGGGTGTCTTAAGAAACACAATTGAAATTGTCCATGGATATTTGAAGTAATTCGCAATATTCATGATCAAGAATCAACTATGACTGTCTCAACAGTGGTAAATTTGGCTTCATGACAATCGAAAATGAGCTTAGGGATTCATTATCACCAAGTAAAAAAGAAGAGTAATCATAAGTGTCGACCTTCAATTTCATTATACAAGAGGATGAAGAAGGGGCCATAGTATTTTCATACCATAGTACAACATACAAAAGGAAAATCATGAAGTCAAAACATGTGCAAAGGGTATCTATGTTAAAGAGGAGAGTTGTGAATGGACGATGACTATCACTATCAAAATAAGATACAGTCTCACTAAGGACAGTTAGGTGATTTGTGGATTGTCATGACTACAAGGCACGAGAATCTTGTGTATGAAGAGGAAATAAATATAAATAAAAGAAGACTGAGGGATTGTTGCACCTGGGTACATTGATCCTAAAGGATTGTCATGCTAAAAGGATAGTCAACAATATAAAGATTCATATTTTAAGGCTATCCTTAATCTCATTCACATGGTCCTAGTGTTGGTTTGATTTGCATGGAGTGAGATGACACTATCAAGATTAATTGAAAAGGTGAAAGGGTTTGGTACCAAATTTGGTCAAAAGTGTAAAAATTGCAATAAGCTTGAGAATGTTGTTCACTAAACCTAGAACTATCACTAAGCAACATCCGTTTCATAAGATGTGATCAACAAACATGTAAGAAAAATGGATATCAACCTTCTTGGTTATGCGTGCTTGATAAGAGCCCATACTTTTCACAAGGAGCCACCAATTTTTAACTAAATATTTCCATTAGAAATGGATAAAAGAATGTTCCCCCAAATGAGGAAACTAGATTGTTAATTAGAATTCTATGTGTAATGTGATATGAAACAATAGATACACCTATAAATGACCAACTAACTTTAACTTCTTGTATTATTGCCTCGATGTTTCAAATATGTTGCTTCTCTTCATCCAAAACCAATGGTACAAAATTTTTCATAGATCAAGGAAACGGATATCCGTTTTGAGTTTCTTTTACCGAAGAAAAATAGGTATCCATCTTTCTTTGGTACAAAGCAAGACGGATATCCGTTTTGGTTGTTGACTTTTCATGAATTCTAACGTGTTTTCATGTTTTAGTCTCTTCTTCGAACTTCACCCTTCATGCTGATGACTTTTTTTTTATGCAAAATTGATAAAACAAAAAGGGTTTATAGAAAAAATTGTTAGCTTTCTAAAAATATAAGATTTGTTTGGTTATCATTTTATTAAATAATTATTAATAATTTTCTATATAACATGTGTCTAAAATCCTGATGGACACACTGATTGAAAACATCCATAACTTTCAAACCATTTCACTTTTTTGAGATTCAAAACCTGCGTCACACTCTATGCTTTTTTGGCTATAGGTTAAAAAAAATCTGAATTTCATTTTTTTTTATCGAGTTAGGTTGGCTGGAAAATTACTTTTTATTTTAAAAAAAAAGTCACAGTAAAAAAATCATAACTAATTATTTTATTGGAAAAAAATTTCAAATAAATATGCGTCACATCTGAACATGAGTCCTCTACTTATTTTGAAAGTTTCAAAAAAATATATATTTTTTTACTCATAGTTAGGTTGGCTGGACAGACACCCACTTTTTATTTTTTTCTGAAAAATTTAATAGCTGTTCATTGAAATATTCAATTTTCACTAAGTAAATTTAGTTTTTTTTTTTTAAAAGGTACCCTATAAACTAGATTCAATTCTCTACAAATTTCATTCTTATATCTTTTTCAAATTATGTAGATAATCCATTCACATTTTCACATGAACTTGATAAAGTCTGATTTTTTGTATTTTCATTGCCAGTTAGAGGTATAGTTTGGCCCATCATGATCCTACACATACCCATATATATATCAAACACACAGAGTCAGAGAATTTCAGCATAGTAGGGTGCTTGAAACGAGTAGTACTACACCATCCCTACTCTGAAATAAGACAATACACATAAACATCTCTAATTAGCAATTAGATAACATTCAACCACATAAAACAAGGTAACATTATTCTGCATAATCTAACTAGCCATCAACTAAACATGTCAAAATACATCATGAGCTAAAATATCAATAATGTCATCATAAAATGCGTAACACATGTCAAAACCACATCAGTCAAACATAGTCCATCATGATCATATTAGGCATAAACAATAGTCTAATAACTCAAATGTCTCAACTATCAAAGTGCAATATACAACTACTAACTATCTCAAAATTGTCTAAAACAATAGAAAACTATCATCTGTCTCAAACCAAAAAGAGGGGCATTACATCCTCCCCCCCCCCAAGAATTAGGCTTACTCCTAGAAGCCTGCAAATAAGTAAGGGTATAACTCTCATCTTGGAAGCATCCTCCCAAGTAGCAGAAATCTCATCATTAGGATCCCATTGGAACCTGACCTACTCCATGTCTCTGCCCTTGAGAGCAAGTCTCCTGTGCTGCAGAATGCCTATGGGCTCCAAAGCCAGCTGCCCATCCTCTACCTATAGAGTAGTCCAATCAAGAACATGAGCAATATCTGGAAAGTAAGGTCTAAGTACAGAAAAATGAAACACATCATGGATGTGTGAAAGGCTGGGTGGCAAAGCAAGATGATAAGCAATAGGACCGATCCTCTCCAACACCCCAAAAGGTCCAACAAAGTGTGGTGCTAACTTAGAGCCCTTTCTGTAATGGATCAGACTCTTTAACAGTTGCACACACAAGAACACCCGATCCCCAACTGAAAACTGTCGATTAATCCTACGAGCATCTGCATACTTATTCTACCTATCCTGTGCTGCCACCAAATGCTCTCTAATCCGGTCAACCTGCTGCTCCATATCTCTAAACATATCTAGTCCAAAGAGAACTCTATCCTCAAGACAATCCCAACTCAGCGGGGTCCGACAAGGATGACCATACAAAGCCTGAAATGGAGACATGTCGATAGAACTATGATATCCATTATTATATGCAAACCCCACCAAGTATAGGTAGTCCTCCCAACGGCTCTGTCGATCCATCACATACATCCTAAGGATATCCTTGAGGACCTGATTAACCCTCTCAGTCTAACCATCAGTCTCAGGATGGTATGCTAAACTAAAGTTTAGCTGTGTCCCCAAGGCATGCTACAGAGAAGTCCAAAGGGCTGAAGTAAACACTGGATCCCTATCGAAGATGATCCTACAAGGAATCCCATGCAGTCTGACTATGTCCTCCATGAATACTCTAGCCACCGTAGAAGCATTATAAGAACAGACAGGAGAGAAGTGAGCTACCTTCGTCAACCTATCCATAGTGACCATAATGGCATTGTGTCAACATGAGGATACCGACAAACCAATAATGAAGTCTATCGAAATGATGTCCCATTTCCATTTTGGGACCAAATGAGGCTGCAAAAGACCTGCAGGGTGCTGATGCTCTGCCTTCACCCTCTGACACTCCAGACATCTCGACACAAAATCAGCAATATCCTGCTTCATACCACTCCAGAAGTACAGCTGACGAAGATCTGCATGCATCTTCTTAACACTTGGATGAGTTGAATAGGGTGCCCGATGCACCTCTGACATAACTAGGGTATGAAGACCCTCCGAACTAGGAACATAGATACGACCCAAATGTCGCAAAAGACCATCTACCCTCAAATCTACCCTCCAAAGGTCTACCTGACTCAACCTCAAACTTCACCTCCTGCTACCAACTGTCGGTAGGAAGTGCTGTGAGAATCTAACCTCTCAAATCAACTATGAGGGTGATTGCTGAGATCTCATGCCTCCGACGACTAAGAGCATCTGCTACCACATTCTCTTTTCCTTAAATATACTTGACCTCAAAGTCATACTCGCACAAGAACTCCATCCATCACCTCTGCCTTGTATTCAAGTTTGGCTGCATGAAAATATACTGCAGACTACGATGGTCACTGTACAACTCAAAAAAATGCCCTAAAAGAAAATGCGTACACCTCACCAAGGCATACACAACCATGGCTAACTCTAGATCATGAGTGGGATAGTTCAATTCATGATCCTTGAGTTTGTGAGACTCATGGGCAATCACGTGACCATCCTACATCAGAACTGCTCCTAAACCCTCGAAAGAAGCATCTGTAAACACAACAAAGTTCCCTGTAGGATCAGGAACTGCTAAAATGGGTGCACTGGTCAACTGCTCCTTAAGGGTCTAAAAAGCTGCTTGACACTACTCTGACCAAACAAACTTCTTCCCTTTCCTCTGAAGAGAAGCAATAGGATGGGTAATCCTCAAAAACGCCATAACAAAGTGGTGATAGTAGCCTGCCAAACCCATAAAACTACAAACCTCAGAAACATTAGTAGGTGCAGGCCAATCCATAATATCTTGGATCTTTGAAGGATCCACTGAAATACCCTCTCTAGAGATGACATGACCCAAATACTTCACCAATGTCTGAAAGAATTCACACTTCCATAAATTAGCATAAAGCTGATTTTCTCTCAGACACTACAACACCTGACACAAATTCTCCTCATGCGCCTCCATAGTCCTCGAATAGATCAATATATCATCCATAAATATAAGGACAAACCTATCGAGATAAGTGCAGAAAACACCATTCATCAAGCTCATGAAAACTGAAGGTGCATTCGTCAACCTGAATGGTACAACTGTGAACTCATAATGTCCATAATGAGTGCGAAAAGCTGTTTTACGAATATCTGCCTCAAATATCTGCAACTGATGATATCCTGACTTAAGGTTAATTTTAGAAAACACCTTAGTTCCCTTAATCTGGTCAAACAAATCATCGATCTGAGGCAAGGGGTATCTATTTTTCACTGTCACCTTATTGACCTATCGATAATCGATACACAGCCGTAGAAATCCATCCTTCTTCTTCACAAAGATCACAAGTGCTCCCCATGGAGAAACACTAGGTCGAATGAATCCTTTGGCTAACAACTCCTCCAACTGTAATTGAAGCTCCTTAAGCTCTTGAGTGGTCATCCTATATGAAGCTCGTGAGATAGGCTCTGTGCTGGGGACAAGATCAATCTTGAAATCAATGTCACGCTTAGGTGGCATCCCCAGAATCTCAAAAGGAAAGACATCCGCAAACTCTCTCAAAAGTGGGTGATCGTCAAGAGATGTCTCTCGACTCTCCTCCATCTACAAGTCATTAACTGACACTGCAAAGAGCTGACATCCCTAATGCATGCATCTCTTAAACTGCATAGCAGAGATCATACGTAGGGAAATAGGTCTCTGGACACCAACTACCTCCACCTCGCTACTAGAGTCATCCATACATCTAACAGACTTACGCTGATAATTGATCACTACCTGATGGGCCTCTAACCTATCCATCCCCAAAACTATATCATATGAACCAAGGGGTAGGATGCGAAGGTCTACTGTAGTAGATAGAGAGCCAATCCTCAACTCACAACTATGCACTAGAGACTCAACTACGACCTTAGCCCCAAAAGATAACTCAACCTGCCACCTATCATCTTGCTTTGTTGCCACTAAACCACAACGCTCCACAAGAGAAGGAGAAATGAATGAATCAGAAGCACCGAAATCAAAGAGAATAGAAAAACCAATACCTTGCATGAAACCAAAAGTCTCCACCATGGTACCCTGATGCTCTGCCTGGTAGTTATCAATTGCTGGAAAGACTCTATATGATCTACTTACATCACCAATCGTTAGCTCTGAAGCCGTCGATCGATGTCCAAACTCTGAAGTACTCCTCTGAGGAAACTGTCTAGCAATATGGCCCTGTTGGCCACAAGAGTAACACCCTATACCTCTACTAAAACCACCACCACCCTGAAAAGCACTAGACTGCTGGAAACTACCCCTACTCACTGCAGACTGCGTGCTCTAAATGGGTCGATCAACACAATCCTGTCTAGAACGCTGCCAACTCGGGTTCTTCTTATTCTAAAATCTGACACCCTGCTAAGTCTGAAAATTCTTCAGTTTGGCCTGAGAGTGTTGTTGCTATTGTTGTCCACCCTTTGAGGGTGCATGAGATCCTGATGCATGAGAATGCCCACCACGAGAACCGAATCCTATAGAAGGTGCACTACCAATATGCACACATGTATGCCCACCAAGTGCCATAGTTAAATTCTCCTCCACTAATCAGGCTTTCTCCACTACTACCTCCATAGTCTTGGGTTCGAAAACATGAACCCCTCCACTAATCTAGGCATTTAAGCCCTTGATAAAATGCTGCACTAACATAGTCTCATCATATTCGATACCCGCATACTACTCAACTGATATGACCATTTGCCTCAGATCGTAGAACTCATCTGCACGACACTGCCTCCAATGATCAGATAGGAAGCGGGCTCTAAATCGCTCTAGAAACAACTCCCAAGAAATTGTACTAATGTCCAAGTGTAGCTTTTGCTCTTCTAAATGCCACCAAGTCAAAGCAAAACCTCTAAGATGTAGAATAGCACATCTAGCCTTGGTGTTGCTGCCATACGGATGCATGGCGAAACACCTACCTATATCCAGTAACCATGTCTTTGCCTCTAGACCACTACCAGCTCCATCAAAGGTGGGAGGGTGTGCCCTCAAAAGATCTCTCATATGACTGGTTAAAGTGGCCTCCTGCTCAGCTATTAGCTCTCTCCACCTAGGAGATCTCTCTCTCTCCCTAGGTTTAGGCTGATCTACCTCCCGACCCCCTCTAGGCTGCTCTACCTCCTGTCTAGGGCCTAAATGGGCAATGGCCTCCTCAAGTAACTATCACCACTGGGCTCCCTTAGGCTGACCCTGACCATCCATATTCTGACCCCCACCTTCATGGGCACTCTCATGAGGAGGACTGGGAGGAGGTGTACTGTCACCACCTCTCCCATGACCTCTACCTCTAGGCATCTACCTACAATGCCCAAGAATAATTTATTACACACAGAGGGAACAACAGGGATAAAAGTTAATCTACAGAGTTTAACCACTAGGTCACATAATGAACTCAATTATAACTAGAGTACCAATGTTTAAACTTGGCTCTGATACCAAATGTGATGTCTCCTCATGCAACCCTAGAGTGTTAGACTAACAAGAGCAAATTTCATAGAAATTTTTTTTTTGAAAGCAAGTAAATGCAATATTCATTAGATAAAATTATACCATTTACAACATTTACACCAAAAATGATCAACTAACACCTCTAGGGAAAAATAACTGCATTAGATAACATGAAATCATAACACTACAAGTGATATACATAATAATACAACAGAACAGGATTTACATCATTCATTTGCAGAGATAAATAATTACAAAGGTTCAAATACAAGATTACATGACTGATCACATCAGTTTACAATATAATATAATTATGAAGGTATATTACAACTCTAAAGATGCAGAACAAAACTGGAACTAAAAACACTTCTGCATTCATCTCGATCCAGTACATCCAAGAAAATGAATGGATTAAGCTCTTCCACCCAACCATGTGGAACCCTGAGGTCCACCCCTGACCTAGGAGATAACATTGAGGTTCCACTAATTCTAAGGTTTCAAGCAAGCAGATATCGACTTGACATAGACAACTCAGATCATCAAGATTACACAAAAAACAAGATAGATCATTAAGATAAGTCAAATCATCAAGACAAGTCAAATCATCAAGACAAGTCAATACTCCAGAGGCTACAACAAAAGATAAAGAGGAAGTAACTAAGCTACAGTAGGGAGAGTATCATTGCATGGTCCTAGCATGGGTTATCTAGGCTATCTCTCACTAGAAACCGGCCCCCATCTATGGTTATCCTAGCGACCTCTCACTAGGCACCAGCCCCATAGGGTGACACATGCGGAGCTGACACATCCTCTCATGGAGACAAGGAGGTCGACCTTGCCAACCAAACCTTCTCATCCCATCCTTAGCCTATGAGAGCACTCAAGGCATGGGTGAGGCATCATACTTATCTTGTTATGTGAATTACTACCCAACCCACCTAGACAAATTATTAAGTTATCATTTGATTACAATTTCCATGGGGTTATCTAGGCAGCCACTTTGGGCACCGGTCCCACCATGGAAGCCACTCTCCTACATGCAAATAGCTACCCCTAAGCAACATCCAAAAACTAATCAAATAACATGCATGGACTAGGGACTGTTAGGCATCTCTCTTTTGCAACCCAGTACATAGAAAATTTCAAATCCAAAACCTCAATTCACCAAACTTTCCCCATTCCACCTCAAAATTCTAATTCAAATAAGACATTTAACAAGGATGACACAATAATAAACTAGAACCTAAGTAGCCTAACCTGTGGAGTCAGTAATTTGCTCACAATATCACTACACAAAAGTCCATCTCCCAAAATGGAAACCAAGGTTAAACAACTATGACATTCCCTTAAACCAATATGACTCAAGACAAAAATAACATCATCCATCAATTACCTCATTACTCCCTAACCATGGAACTTCTAAACAAGTCCATATTTAAAATCAACTCAATATAATAGAATAATTTTAAGCCAAAAAACACTATAAGATTTCCATTTAAGTAAGATCCAAATGCTATTCTATATTAGAAATATAATTTCATCTAATAATTAATTCACCATTAGAGTAAAACTCTAATTTACTATTTACTTATTAAAAACAATGTATGTTATTTTTTTAAAAAAGGGGTAAAAATTTTATTGAAATTCAGCAAAGAGCATTACAAAACATCAAAGAGCCAAGGCCCCAGAATCCATAAGAAATAGCCATACAAAGCATAAAACAATATCATCCTTCACCAATACCATTCCCATCCTCGGCAAGAATCCTCTCTGAGTCATGTCGGAGCTCATGAGGAACCTGCTCCCACTCACCAATCTTCCAGCCATCTAAATGCTTAGAAGCCCACTTAGCCAAACAATCTGCTACCCATTGGAATATGGACAAAAGACACCATCTCCATCAAAGAACTTATCTATAGAATCTGCTGCACCATCATAGCCAACTACCAACTAACATCAAATACCTTCTGTTTATTCAACAAATTAATCAAAACCTATGAATCAGACTCACAGATAACCTTGCGCCATCCAAAAGCATAAGTCCTCTCCAAAGTGTAGAGGATCGCCAAACCTTCCATAAGGTTGATAGTTTGCAATCATTCATGAACAGAAAAGAAAAAAATCACCGATCCTAAAAAATCCCTGCCAGCCCCACCAATCCCAGCAAGCCAGGATTGCCCCTTGAAGAACCATCAGTATTGAGCTTCAGAATGCCAGCCGAAGGGGGTAGCCAACTCCCCACCCTTTGAACTTTCTTTTTCACCCGCCTTACTCTCCTGACACAAGCGGAAGCTGGAGACAACCCCTAAATACCCAATCTATCCACTAGCTCAGCATCCCCTTTCTCCAATGGGAACACCACATCACACTTAGCTTCCACTGTCTCCCATATCATACCCATAATTTTGTGCCAAACTTGTTGAATCAATAGCTTCTCACCTTGAAATATTCTTCAATTCTATTCTAACCAAATCTGCCATAGTATGAAGGAAGGCCCAACATACCACACATCTTGCAAGAAAGAGGCCATAGAAGGAGGTCTACCCAGACTACTCCAAAAATCCACTAGGGAGGAAGCATGAATACAAGGGCTTTTCCAAACTCCCCACCAAAAATGTCAAAGCTGCAAAGTCAAGGGACAATGAAAAAACAAGTGAGAGGAGTCCTCCTCTCCACATCCACACAAAACACACATAGAAGGACCCTGAAACCCCACTTTCGAATATTATCTCATGTCAAGCACCTATTCCAAGCCAAAGTCCAAATAAAGCAATTACACTTTGGCCAAGAAAGCTTATTCCACACTTTCTTCCACTAGTGAACCTCCACCCCATCCAGGCGGTGAGATAACAACACCTAATATCCAGAAGCAATAGTATAGACACCCTTAGGATTAGGAGACCAAGAAAGAACATCCCCTTCCTAGAGGGAGCTACAATGTCTACGAGAAAGGATACTATGAAGCTCAACACATTCCTCCATACCAACAACAGGCCACTCATCAGGATTCTTCCATCTTGCCACCACCAACTGCCCATGAGAAGATAAGGACTTGAAATCACTCACCCTGGACCATCCTGCCTCAGAGAACCTCTGGCATAGAGTCACCAAATTAGGAAACTGAGAAACAATGGGAGGAAAACCATACCAAGAATCAGACCAAAAATGAGCTTTCGTCCCTCTTACAAATCCAAAATAAGCCATCCTTGACCAGAGCAGCCCCTTTCTTGAGCGTACTCCAAATCACCAAGCCTTTCCCCACTAGGGGATAATGAGGAATATCAATTTGAGGGATCCCCGGGAAGTATTTCTATGTTAATATTCTAGCCCAGATCCCATCCTGCTCCACACACCACCGCCAATAAAATTTAGCAGCCAACGCCATCCCTGACAATGATGACTGCCTTAACCCAAGGCCGCCAAACTGCTTCGGGCTACAAACAATGTCCCATCTAACAAGGTTCCATTTAGAGGACAATAAGCTACCAACCCATAAAAACTATCTTGCTAAGGAATCCAATTCCCTAACAAAACCTAAAGGGGCCACCTGAATCATACATATGTAAATGGAGAGGGCCTGCACCACAGACTTGAGCAACTGAACACGACCCATAAAGGACAACCAACGATGGGTCCAATGATTAACTTTCACATGAAATTTATCCAAAATATTCTGCCAAGAATCCCTGGGTAGTCTTCCAACAGAGATGGGAATACCAAGATAGGTCAAAGGGAGAACACTAGTCTGAAATCTCAAGATATGAGCAATTCACCTCTAAATGGAACCCGGAGTATTGAAGAAAAAGATGGAAGACTTATCTTCATTAATCAATTGGCCTGAAGCAACAAAATAAACATCTAACACCTTGCGCAAATTTGAAGCTTCCCTAATTGTAGCCATACCCATCAAAGCAGTGTCATCTACAAAATGCAAGTGAGACTAAGGAGGTAAACCACCTCCCCACCCCCACCCCTGAATGAAACCTAACTCCACATTCCTTCTTATCAAATGTCTCAAACCTTCAACAAGAAGAAGAAACAAATAAGGAGAGAGGGGGTCACCCTACCGCAAACCCCGAGAGGCACCAAAAAGCTCAGAGTGTTCACCATTTATTAACATAGAGAAGGAGGCCAAAGTAACACAACTCATAACCCAATAAATCCACTCATCCCCAAAACCAAAAGCACCAAGAACCTTCCAAGGGAAGGACCATCAAACTCTGTCATAAGAATTAGCCATATCAAGATTGATGAACATCGCCTTATCTTTGGAACTGGCCATAGAGTGAATGGTTTTAGTTGCATTAACAACCCCATCCAGAATTTGTCGTCCCGCCACAAAACCACTCTATTCCTTAGAGATCAGCACTTTAAGCCACTTTTTCAACCTATTAGCAATCAATTTAGAGATAATTTTATAAATCACATTGCAAAGAGAGATAGGATGAAATTGACTTATCCTATCCGCCCCATCACACTTTGGGATGAAAGCAAGGAAGGTAGAATTCAAAGCCCATAACATCTGTTTATTCTTACGAGACTCCTGCACAACTGCCAATAAGTCCAACTTGATAATCTCCCAGAATTCTTGAAAGAACTCAATCAAGAAACCATCAAGGCCAAGAGCTTTCCCCCTCTTCATTTGAAACACAATCCCCTCTAGCTCCTCAATTGAAATATCACTCATAAGATGCTCATTCATTTCCCTAGATACCAAAGAAGGGATACAAGAAAGGACTTGATCTTTCTCATCAGAACTCCCTGCGAGTCCTCCCTGAATAATGAAGCAAAATATTGCATAGCTTCATGCATGATTTCATGAAAAGAAGAAAGAGTTTCACCCCTGTCATTCACCAAAGCAGAAATAGAATTTCCATGTCTCCCAGCTTTCACTGAGTTGAAGAAAAAAGCAGTATTTTTATCCCCTTCCTGAAGCCACTCAATCTAAGCCTTTTGTTTCCAAAAAACTTCCTCTCATAGCTCACACTCTTCCAGTGCTTTCAAAGGCCTAGTCTCTTCCTGCAGCAGGTCCTCAGTCACTTCATCCTCCCTGATCAACCTCGTAATACCATCCAACTCAGCTTGGGCAGTAGTCTTAGCATGGAAAATATTTCCAAAGCATTGTCGATCCCAAAGTTTAAGCTGATACTTGACAAAGTGAAGTAACTTAGCAAAAGTATACATTATTGTACCATAAGTAGGTCTACCATACCTCCACCACTTAGCAACATAGTCATGGAGAGAGGAGTCACGCAACCACATAAGCTGGAACTTGAAAGAAGGAGACCGAGGCAGACGAGCTGAAGAAATAGCCAGCTTGATAGGCCAATGATCTGAGCCCCTCCAATCCAAAATTTTAGAGCTAGAAGACCACAACCCACCAACCCAGTAGAAAGAAACCAGAAAGTGGTCAAGTCATTCCGCAATGTAATTATTCCCAATCCTCCAATTGTTCCAAGTAAACTGGCCATTAATGGGCTTGATATCAACAAGATTTAAAGCTGAGATGTTTTCCTAAAGTAGCAACGCAGAAGGCTCAAGCCTCGCAATACCACCTTGCTTCTCAGCCAACTCAGAAATAACATTGAAGTCTCCAGCCATAATCCATGGATGGAAAGGAACCATGCTTTGGACAAACTGAATATGGGACCACAAAAGTTGCTTACCCTGAAGTTCAGTAGGTGCATAGATATTGGAGAAGAGATCAGACTCCCCCATCTCAAAACAAGACGCAATCATAGAGATAGAAGACTGAAAGGACAACCATCAAAGAGGGCGGATCTTCCGAGGATTCCATAAACAAGTCACTCCCCCAGCAGACCCTTGAGCACCAATACACTGGCACTCTCCACTCCCCCACAACTTAGGCACTAAACCAAACATACACTCCACTGATAACTTAGTCTCCTGCAGGAAAAGAACATCAGGAGATTGACTTCTAATGAAATCACGAACAACTTTTTGTCGAGGGCCACTATTCAAGCCCCTTACATTCCAGGATAGAACAATCATTTCAAGGGGCTCAAAAAATGAGAATCCAGAGTCTTAATAGACCCTAACTCTACCAAATTTTCCCCTGTTAATTTAATCTTTTCCAAATCTTTTTTTACCAAGCTTGGAAGACTTCTCCCCAACCCCTTTTTTTGGATCCTTTTTGATGAAGACCCAAAGAAGAAGAAGAAGACTTATTATTCTTCACCCCCTTAGTATCTGCATTCAAAACAAGAGGAGATCCATCCTCACCACCCTTCTTCGCTACTATAATAGGAATCAATTCCACCTGGACTTCCATTTGAACATCTATGTCCATTTGCAAAGCACTATAATCCTACAAAACCTGAGTAGCTTCAAAAAGAAGGCCCTCCTGTCATGTACCCAAAGCACCTTGATCCAGATTCACCAAGCCCGAATTCACTTCTTGCTGGTTGAGATCATTTAAAATTTAAAATCTGTTGAAAGAATCTTCATCCTGCCTTTCCTTCAAATTCCTCTTTTGACCCTGATTCCTGTTTCGAGCCTTGACTGGAACGAAACCATCAGTCCCATCCACATCACCAAGAATAGGTTCCTTTCCCTTTTCAACCCTAGGGGGATTGCGAGGAAGTTGAGAAGGCTAGGAATCCATAGGCCTAGCCTTTGGGCATCTCCTTTACAAATATCCATATTCATGATAGAGATGACACCAAAAAGGAAGAGTCTTATAGTCCAACTGCTGCACCCAAGAGTAAGGACCCGCACACATATCCACTGAATCTAGCAAAGGTTTACTTAAATCAATCTCAACACAGATACAAGCAAAAGTCATCACCTTTTTAACTTGAGTCTACTGTGAAGGACCAACTAGTTTTCCTAGCAACGAAGCCAGCAAGTGCAAAACATCATTCCGCCAACATTCCATAGGAAACCTCAGAAACTGAACCCACACCAGAACCCGGTTCGGAAGCTCTTTAGTAGGATTGAAGCCTGCATGCCAAGGTTTAATAAATAACCCAATCTGATTATGAAAATAGGGGCCTCCTTCAAGGGCCTTGTTGCGATCTGCCAAGCAATTGAATGAAACCATGAAATAGTTATTTGCTAAAAGCATAACCTCCATTTCTCCCTCTGGCATCCAAGTCCATTGGGCCCACGATTCAAGAAATTGTAATGAAACATGCATCCCCATAAACTTGTACAGCAATGCATGCTTCGAATAATAGTCAATATCTTCCGCAATCATCTCCAGTGGAATAACCAATTTTGGTCTCTTCTCACAATGTTCAAGACAACCATTGATCTTTGTAATCCGTGTACCACCAGACAAACCTAAACCAACCAACCCCAGATCTGGTGAGAACAAGTTATTATTAAAAACCTTCGAAGCATGCGAAGGAGAATTCACACCAACTACTGCTGAGCGAAAATCCATCTTGGGACTAGCCCCTGAAGACTCCCCGATCAGCATTGAAACTAAACAAGACCAAAGGTGAACATGCAGGCCCCCAAGAAAAAAGAACCACCACTAGGGTTTAACTGACCCACCACCCAGCACTACCTTCAAACTGCAGACCCAAATCAACCAAGCACAAAAACCCCACCTGCGGCCTCTAACCAGGCACAAAACCCCTACACGCCCAGGGAAAAAGAGACACTGATGCAAATGAAAAAAACTTTGCACTGATAAAAATCACAACCCCAAACCTCCCCAAAATGCATGCACTCCCCACACTTCGCACGGCCAAGAAAAAACCAGAGGATCAGGCTAGGGCACGAACGCCCTAGCTCGACATGGAGAGCAAAAACTCCACATCCTTCTCGAGAAACTAACTACAACTAAAAAAAAAAAATGTATGTTGCTAAGTCATAACTAACAAATTTATATCTCAACAAAATAAAATGAATATAATTACTTAACTTAATGTATTTAATTCTAAAATAGTACACCATCTAACATTGTTCAAAAATAAAACTAGTGTGGTCATTAAAACTAATACAATCCTTAATCTACTATTGCTATTCTATATTTGATCAGAGCAATTATTCTAAAAATTAATACAAATGTATGCTAACAAAATATATAAATGATTGACTAATCAAAAGTTTGTCATTTTTAATTTCCTAGAGAGCAAGTTAATTTGTATTTAACAATTGTTAACTATCACCAAATAACAATTATAAAGGCAAGTTTATTAGACATTCATGGAGTTGATTTAGAAACTTCCTAAAACCACTCATTTACTACATTTTTTAACTATAAACTTGTAAATCTATTCATTGTTACACAATATGATAATTAATGATGATATTACAGAGATTTGAAATTTGAAAGCAACAATGCCAGGAAACGACATGAATTGATTTATTGCAGAGGTCAAAGATCAACCAAGGTAGCTGAAAGAGGAGGAAAAAAGTAGGATTTTTAGGTAGGAATAGCCATTCAGGTAAGAATTCAAGAAATTTCATATTAGATTCAAGAATTCAACTGAGACACCAAAAATTGCAGAGAAACAGATGGTCTTAAAACTAGTCTAGCAGAGAAGAATTTGCAAGAGGTTTTGGTAGAAAAACTTCCAATAAGTATGGATTTTCAGGCAAGAAGAAGGTTTTATCATCAATAATTTTGAACTGACTGAAAGCACCCAGCAGCAGAACGTACGACGACCCATAAGGAGGTTCTGATTTGTTTCAAGGAATTAAATTATGCTCATCCTCAACTACACCGTACGGTCGAGTGAGGGCCTACAGGAAAGGCTGAGACCAAAGGTAAAAATTGAAGGCAAAAAAAATAAATCAAGGTGAGGCTGGGTTAGTGCCATACAACGGTGGCAGAAAAGCTTGCCTTTCACAATATAAAATTTTGACAAGAATCAATCCCAACTCAACTCATTAACTCTAATAATACAATGATAAGAAAAGAAAAAAAAAAGACAAAGGTCGTATGACGGTAGCTGAGGTAGGTAGAAAGTTGCAAATTAAAAACTTGGCACAACAATTCGACCCAAAAGATCATTGGTATGATCTTTTAAAAAAAGAAAATGATTCATGAGAAAGCCAATCAGAGGTAAAAGTTTTGGTGAGATTCTATTGAGTTTCATTTCAATGCTTGAATAAAGAATAAAGATCTCATTTCCTGGTAGAGGAGTCTAATAAAAGATTGATTTAGAGTAATATCAATTAATAATTTGTTTGATAAACTTTTGCAGAAATCCCAATTAGATTGATGGAGGTTCAGAGATTCCTAAGTTTCTCAAGAATGGAAAACAAGCTATCAGATATAGAGTTGAATGGTGACAGGAAAGCAAGAATTTCACTGGAATAAAGAGACAGGTTCCAATACATAAGAGGTTCCTCAAGAAATTAAAACTACTTTGACTGAATTGCTACAGAAAACACAAGTAAACATACCTGGAAATTCGACCCAAGCTTCAATTTCTTCAGCTACATCCAGTCCCTCCTCAATTTTCTATCTAACTTACTCAGATAATTCTGCCCCAAAAATAATAAACCCAGAAGAAAAATAGCCAAGAGTCGTAAATGTCCACTATTTCCAATCCGTTATAGATAATCCCACTACTTAGAAGAAATTAAATTTTTACTTTATATAGAGATTCCCCAAATCTAGAATCTTATCCAACAACTAACAAGAATTAAATTATTAACCAATATTATTCTTTAAATAACTATATATTAATTAACCATAATAAAAACTTATGACTCATATACTATTAAAAACGTAAAAATAATTAATTTAATCTATATTAAAATTTACTTAAATAATATTCCAAGTTTTACGACTAAGCAAAATACCCCTATATTTGACATATTAATAACATTATTAATATAATATTAATTCATTAAAGCATTACCAAAATACACATGGGCTAACTAAACAAAACTTGACAATAACTCCACATACCACTAGACGACCAATAATCTGAAGCGAGGACCAGGGAACAACATCTTGACCCACGACCACAAACTGAAGACTGAAACTTGACCTAGGGAAAACCTCATGTTATCTCCCATCAACGTTATCCATTGGTGCAAGGGCACACTTAGACCTGCTAAATCAGGTGGAGTCGATGCCCGATACCTACAACCTACATCAAGACGATAGGTTGTATACAACATACACACACACACACACACACACACACACACACACACACACACACACACACACACACACACACACATATATATATATCAAACACACAGATTCAGAGAATTGCAGCTTAGTAGGGTGCTCGAAACGAGTAGTACTACACCGTCCCTGCTCTGAAACAAGACAATACACATAAACATCTCTAATTAGCAATTAGATAACATTCAACCACATAAAACAAGGTAACATTATTCTGCATACTCTAACCAACCATCAACTAAACATGTCAAAATACATCATGAGCTAAAATATCAATAATGTCATCATAAAACTCGTAACACATGTCAAAACCACATCAGTCAAACATAGTCCATCATGGTCATAGTAGGCATAAACCATAGTCTAATAACTCAAATGTCTCAACTATCAAAGTATAATATAAAATTACTAACTATCTCAAAACTGTCTAAAACAATAGAAAACTATCATCTATCTCAAACCAAAAAGAGGGGCATTACATAAAACCTCTTTGATTGAGAGCCAAAGATTGAGAGGTATCCATTCTACCAAAGTCACGTGAGGCATGACCCTGGCCTCATCCCTCATAGTGTCAGTGCCTTGCACTCAGCAAGACTTGACCCCTGGTGGGCTCATTTAGAACCATTCAACTTCATCGGTAGACCAAGGGCCCATGGACTTCCTCTACATTTTTACGATATTTTTTTGGCATGATTTGGTGTTATGTAATAGTATTTAAGGACATTAAATGCATTCATTCTAATCATCTTGGAGGCTACAATAATTTAATAGATCAATCATTCTAGAAAGCAATTAATAGCAAACTTGGAGTAATTAAAAAAGTAAAGAATCTACATCAAACCTTGTCTACTATTTTTTATATTGTTCAATTTTCTAAATGTTAATCAAAACATAGTGTTGTTACAACTTGATCATACAACAATCTAACCAAAAAAATTTTAATATCACCAATTCCCAATTCCCAAAGTAGAGAAATCTACATCAAGTGAAGTTGCAAACATAGAAAGAACCCTACAAATTGCTAAGACAAATCCAAAGCACAGGGACACAGCGACAATTGTGAAACTACCCAGACTTGCAAGTTTGTCCTCTAGCAGAATAGAATCCAGCAGAGAATCCCAGACAAATTACATTGACAGAGAGAGATTATTCCAAGGTTTTTGAAAGTGGCATAGATTCGATAATCATAATCCTTTTAAATGATAAGAATATTGAATTAAAAAATAAATTAATAAAAATATCATTAAAAAAAATGAAAGCCTGCTTCTAACAGACCAACCCTGCAATCTTAACAAACTACCTTTGCTTTCCTATTAGTAAATTTTTTAATCACAATATTACCTTGGAGAGCGCATTAAACAATTGTGAAGTAGACACCAACATCTGTATGAAAACATTGTCAGCCTAATTGGTGGGTATGAGAGGCTACAATTGTAGCATGTAAATCTTCTAGCTGCACTATGTATTACAATAAACACAAATAAAATCAAATATTTATATTGATGATGACCAAATTCCACAAGAACACATACTATACAAATGCCAAAAAATCATGCTAACAACACACATATGGACTCAAGCAAGCCTTGTAAATGGATCTCTTTGAGAGATCGCAACTATTGTTTACAAATCTAGCTCTAAACCACCAAATTTACCTTCGTATGACATAGTATAATTTGACAACTACAATGGTCCACTATGGAACAAAACTGACCCAACAAACTATACCTATAACACCTATATCATTATGTAACCATACACAAATACCACTATTCATGGCATGGGCAATTACTATACCTAAATCCCAAGGCCTAACACTAAATAAAGATACAAACCAATATTGGTAAAATAGAAAGACAAGACTTAACATTTATGGTTATATCTAGAGTTAAATCAATAAATGGCCTTTGCATAGAATCAACATTCTCCTTCGATCACTACTCTAGGATACAAAATATTCCATTCACAATTTTAAAAAAAAAAATAGAAGAAAAGCTCACCTACAGTTACTCTCATTATAACAAATTGAGGCATACAAATTTCAATCTAACCTCTTCCAAATACCCTTACAACTTATTCTTTTCATTCCCCTCTTCATAATATATGACTTAAAAAAATCCATTCTTAACTAATTCATTGAAACCCTTGTGATGTACAAGGGCTACTTGCCAATAATAACCCAATACAGAAAGAGATTTGTCCTCCTTATCCAAACTATATTTTCTTTATTTTATTCAAATTCCTTAAGATACACTAGTTTCTTATTGTTGACACTGTATAACTTTACAATAAAAGTAACAGCAAATTAATGATTCTAGTTGAGTAACATTCTATTTCAGTGCAAAGGAACAAAAAGAATTTCAAACAAGCAAAGCATGCTAGGCTCATCTACCAAATGGTCAAGCTCAATTGAAAGTAATAAAGGTAAATGGTGACCAAACTCAAACAAAACTGAAGGTCTAACAAAATATTCCATCAAAGGATTATAAAGAAATGTATATAATACAAATATATTGTACATCGAATGTATCTATTTGTATTGCTATTTGTACATTTAATTGTACATTTAACCACCACAAAACAAATTATTGTAATACCAAAGTTTAAATAATATTTTATGTACATTAAATTTGTAAATAAAATACTATATCTTCTACTACATCCTTCATTTATACTCCCTTTAACATTTTACTATAAATATAATTATCTATCGACATAACTATTACCTCTTTATAATACAAATGCTAATGTGTACACCATGTAGAATTCTAAAATCGGTGTTAAAATTATATTTGAATTTAGAATTGAAATCCTATTCAAATTCAGGCTTACAGCGCATCTAAAGTCTCCCTCAATGTCAAAAAGCTGAATGAAGTCATGCTTATCGCTTAGTGAGTTGGGTATTCAAGATAAAATAGTTTATATATTGATTAATAGAAACACAACTTAAATTTAAATTTAAATTTACACAGCTTTCTAGGATGGCTCCCGCTCACCATTTAAAGCCTTTTTAATAGTAGAACGTGCGTGGTCAATGTCTGAAAATAAACATTAAGACTTTAAAAAAAAACATATTTATTATTATTATTATTAGTTCGCAGGATTACTATTGCATCGCTTTGATGCAATTATTTGAATTTTTTAGCCAATAAGCATTAAGGAATAAAAAAGCTCAACAAAATATTTTAGTGTTTAATTTTTTTGGTAATTTATTAAATAAGAAATTGTGATTTATTTTTATTCCCATTGGCTGATACATCAAACAGTAAGTGTAGAAATTTAATTTTTCCTTCCAAAAAATAATTAAATTGTCATTTTATTAAAGTGCAAGTGGATGAAGCATATTGCAAAGTGACGGCGCAGATAGCATTTTGTATTTATTAGTTCCTGCAATGTGAATTAATGGTTTTTAATAGTTCTTAAAAGATGACAGGGTTAAGTCCTATTTACCTCCTCGTTTGGCTCAGTTAAAGTAAAATTATAGGAATCGCTGTAGTGCATGTATGTTTTTGTGTTTTGAAGGACCAGGAGTTGTGAAGGGATATTTGCATCAAGCCTGTGAAACTTAAACTTTGGTAAGGCTGAACAATAATTTATTTGTTTGTTTTTGCTCTGGCAAAACATATATAATTGTAGCAAAAACAAATTAATCCTTCCTGTTTTTCTGATATTTAAGTCATTACATGAAAGGACTTTTCATGGGTGTGCTAGTTTTCTTTTTTCCCTGGTAACAAGATCAAACTCCAGACGGGTGAATACATAGAATTCATTGGGTAGCTGCTTATTAAGATATATGAAACAAATATTATTTTTCTACACCAGCAGAAAGAAAAATAAGGTTTTTGGTAATTCTGAAAAGTAAATAGTAAATACAACATTTTTTTTTACAGATAACAATTATCTAGCAATTTAAATTACTTGAATTTCAAGATTTTCTTGAACAGATAACAATTATCTAGAGATTCTCCTCACTGACTTTTCCCCAAAAAATCAAAGCCCTTCAAACCCTGTGTCGGCATTGTTTTCTGGGGTCTACCTATGGAAGGCATGTGCAATGGAATAAAAAGTATGAAATGAGGGTTTATCAAAGATATTTAGTTAACATGAGCTTTAATTAATTCAATACACTGGCTTGACTGTAGAATTAGACGGCTTTCCCTCTGGTCTGCAAAGCAGTAGCAAATCTGAAAGTAATCTGGAAGTGTGAAACTGAATGCCCTTGCCAAGAAGAAAAACTGCAAATCAAAAGCTTCTAAGGCCTGCCCATTACACCTGCATACCCAAGAGAATCTACAGTTATAAAATATCACCACAAAAAACCTTAAACCCTCCTTAATTACCAAGAATGAGCGTCCCACATACAGTGAAAAAAGAATTATCTTTTTTTCTGAAAAGATCTATTACAAAGGAATTTTATCAATGTTTGGGGCCTATATGTGACAATTGATCAAAATTCTACCATGCGCCCAAATCTCTAACAACGTCGATTGGGGTTTGGTAGACGGGTAAGTCAGGGAGCTTACTGTGACAAGACCTAGGTTCAAACCCATTGGTTTGCACTCTGCAGTGTGTTTCCCTGTGGGACCAACAAGCTTCCTAAGCTGCTCTTTTCCAATTTTCCAAGTGTGAATGGTAGCTTACCAGATACTTAATGTAACATTAAAAAAAAACTCTAATAAAATATAAAATCTCTTACAAACATTCAGCATAAGTGTTCAAATTCAGCTCAGTTCAGATTGAAGCAATCCAAACAATTTCATGACTACATTCAAGAAAGGGGAGGTGATCAATCAAAACCCTTAAAAAGTGCAACTAAAAAACACAAATCTTTGCAATCAAAACTCTTACGAAGAGCAACCAAAAAAAGAAATACCCTATAAATCTGAAATTCCCATGAGTTACAACTGAAAACCAGCTGTCTATTAAGAGAATTGCAGTAACGGGTGGAAAAGTTGTCGCAAACCTGGTAGCAGAGGCCGCCATGCCAAATGCCCTTAGGTTTGTCATGGTTATGACGTTGGTATTGCCAACTGCCCTTAGGTCTTCCATGGTTATGGCCTCTCTGAGGCTTTTCAAGAAAATAAATTTATTAAAAATAAAAATAAATACAGTTTTGGTGCCTAAACCTAACATAACATCCTCCATCTCTCTATCGTCCATTCCAGAAAAGAAAATATAAAAAAGAATAAAAACAAACAAGCAAACCAAAATCTGGTTGACGTTGTCCAGAGCCCAATGAATGCCCTCAAACTCTTAAAATTAAGGATGCATTTCGCATAGCATGGATTTGAGGGTGCTCTTTGCATTTTGTTGCTCTCCGATAGCTAGCGCCGCCTCCCTGACCTACACAGCGATAAAAGAAAACAATAAGCAAAGCATGGATTTATTAGGGGCTAAAAATATGATCTTATCTATTTACAGCATAAGTTTTTTTCTATATAGCAAAATTGCCTTCCATTAGAGATGTATTATCCACTGAAAGCTAGCAAATACCTTTTTTCCAGTGAAGGGAAGAAGAAAAAAGGCCAACTCAGTCCTTCTTAAAAACAAGTTGTCAGAACCCACAAAACCGTATCCTTGTTGCTTTTGGACTTTTCCAGAAAAATGACACAATGAGTTGTCAACTGTTTGTGGGACAAAAGCAACCATAACTTACTTTGTAAATGAAGCTGAATCTA
This sequence comes from Cunninghamia lanceolata, assembly GCA_027924645.1. Classification (NCBI taxonomy): domain Eukaryota; kingdom Viridiplantae; phylum Streptophyta; class Pinopsida; order Cupressales; family Cupressaceae; genus Cunninghamia; species Cunninghamia lanceolata. The sequence continues at coordinate 25,005,436 of BSBN01000213.1, read as the reverse complement.
TGGCTATATTTCATCATGAAAACCAACCTATTTGCCATCCTTCTATAATGCTGTCAAGGATCTTGCTTTGCTTTGGTGGTTGATTTTTAATGTTTTGACGCGTGTTCCATAAGCCTATTATCTTCTTTCTTCATGAATTGCATGAGTGCAGCTGTACACATCTGGGATATGTGGCAGATGTACACCTCTGGGATAGTTGTAAAGTTTTTCCTACTACTTTTTGACACTAACATTGAAAAAAATAATGATTTTCTCTTGTTTAATTTATTAATGAGATTAATAAATATGAAAAAAATAAAACAGATTTTACACCTTCACCAATAAAACCATGACCTAGGTTGTCGGTTCTGATGCCCAAAAAATATACAACACTTCCAGTTCATATTTTTGCTTTTAGAGCTTCCCCATTAGATTTCCCTTGAATTCAGGCTAGTTTAGTGAGTCCCACTCAACTCCTCTTTTCCTTCTAAGTACTGTGTATGTCAAAACTATGCCTTCTTTATGTAGTGGCAAAGTTTGGCGTCAGTTTGGGCGCTAGTGGCGGGAGGATGTTTCTTTTATTTTTTTGGTGGTTTCACTAGGTGTTGTAGTTATGCTAGGAGTTTTAATCAATACCAAAACAAAAGTATGGTAAAAAATGGATATAAATGGACCAAACATCCACCTTGATGCTGAAACACTTTCTCACAATTTTGTGCTCTTCTTCCTATAGTTGGCCCATACATAGGTAATATGTAATGTTCTATGTTTTTTTAGTGTCTTTGAAAAGTCGTTAACATGTATCCGCCACTTTTTTATTATAAAAGCATCTATATACTTTTTTAATGGATGTATAATAGAATTTCCAGACACCTTTCTAGTAAGATATTTAAGTATGAGTATGAGGATGCATATACCCTCTTTTAAGTGGGATGTTCATCTATCACTCTACTCATTTGAATTTAGTTTTGAATTGGCTAAGAATGAAATTTCAACCTGTTGACCCTATTTCTACATTGTAAAATTTAAACTTTTTGTGATTCCAAAACTACCAATGGAGGCTTAAGCAAATGTAAAAAAAAGAGAAAAGTTTGCAAATATGCATTGACGCCGACGATGGACAACTTCTTGATTTACTCCATGAGAGATAAACTTGCATATTGGATAAAACGAAAGGTTTGGAAACTAATTCTAAACGCCGAAAAGACAAACGCTTTGAGCTTTTTATTTGTCACGGATGTCATCGGCATTCTAGCAAGGTTGTGAAAGCACCCAAAAACTCAAACAAAGGAAGTTGCCTAAAATTTAGGAGGAAGTAGTTTCTAATAACTACTCAAGGAGTCAGTTACTACGAAAATAAAACATTCTTGTTTTGTATTTCCATAACCTTCTCCAGCATACCAGACTCCACAAACATTTTCCAGCTTCCTCCCAGCTCGTGCTATGTGAAAAAGGGTTTTTATAATATATTATCGTTGTAAATTCTCAAGCAGATTCATATGCCAAACAAGCAAATGAAATACTTGAAAGAACACCTTTCAGAGACGTAATCTCATGAGCTGATATGATTGCAAGGATATGCAAAAACGAGCTAGATAAAAAAAGCCATGGAGACCTTTGAAGCAAATGGAACTGGCTGTTGTAACGCCCAGCCATCTTCCTCTCAGTCCATGCCAAAATGGAACTTTCAGACAAGGTTTAGACATCCATCAAAGTATAATTGAAAGTGAATTTCTGTCAGAAGCAGCATTTTCAAATGCTCTGGTAGACACGCATGCAAAATACAAAGACATACACAGACAAGGCACGTGAAGGGTTTGGCATAGCATTCAAAGCAAATGTGGTTGCATGGACTGCCAAGATTGCAAGATGTGCACAATATGGTTTTGTTGAAAATCACACAGAAAATTTTAAGAAAATGCAATTTGCAGGTGAAAATCCTAATTCTGTAGCCTTCGCCATCATCTTCTCAGCCACAACTTGCTAAATGGGAGATTTTGAAACTTTATCATTGTGTTTACTCTAGTAAACATGCATGACCATGAACTATTTGATAGAATGCCTTAGCAAAGATTACGCCATGAATGCAAGATATGTATAGGTAGGATTTGATTGAGGCATCTGTAAATTTTCAGTTAAATGGAATTCCACTCAATGTAGACAAAGTGTGTGAAGGATTTGACAAGAATCTTGAGAAAGGTGCCCTGGCAGACATATCTATAAAATGTGGAAACATAGACTCGGCACTGGAAATGAACTATCTATCATAACATCTCAAAGATATGTTGTTAAACGACATGTTATGAATGCAAGATACACACAAATGTATTTTTCAAAATTCTTGTGGTTTGTACTGTAAATGGAGTGCTAAAACAAATATGGGCATCCGTCAAAGAATAACGAAACAACGATTTATGTCAGATATTATAATTTGAAATGCTCTGGTAGATAGGCATACAAAATGTGGAAGCTGGACATGGCACGTTAGTTGTTTGACAAATTGCCTCGAAGAAATGTCATCTCACGGACAACATTGACTTCAGATATATGCATTCGACTATTGAAAATTTGTTCCACAACCTTTGCAAGTATCTTCCAAGATCTACACCGGCATTATCTCCAATAACACCAAATTGGGAGCTTTGGAATCAGCATTCCAAAGATTGGTGGTAAGGATCTAGACCTCTATTTATTATACAGGGAAGTAACTGCTCATGGAGGACTGCAAATGGTCATAAATGATAGAAAATGGAAGGAGATCACAGTTGTGCTTAACATTCCTCGCACTACAACAAGTACTTCATTTGTTCGTCATAAGTACTACATTAATTTTCTCCACCATTTTGAGCAGGTTCACTTCTTTCAAGTCCAAGAGCCCTTGGTTCATCCTAACTCTTTCTTACAAAGTAGTTATTTCAAGTGCCTAAGCAAGGTAGTTACTCTAAGCAACTCGCTTTGTGAAAGAAAGTTAGTTATTCAAAATTAGGGCATTTATGAAGGTAGTTAAGTCAAGTAGTTATTAAAAATTGGTTGAGGTAGTTACCCTAGGTGGTTACTAACCTCACCTATATATACTTCATTGTATTTCAATCAAAAGGGGGTTCCACTTTTTCACATGACAGTGTATGAAAGACTCGAATAGTGTTATTCAAGTTGGAAAGCAATAAAGAAATGTTTTGAATGTGTGTTCAACTCGATTTCATGTGTTGTTATTGGTATTCATATGTTTAATCGATAATGATCGTGTGCTTTCCTTTCTAAGTTGCATTGTGAGAGATATTTCACATCAAGTTTTGGTATCTCTACTTGGATGCATGGAACTTAAATTCATAAGTTTAACTCTTATTTCATCATTAGTGTTTGTTGTTTCTTTGTTTTTATTCTTATAATTCTAAAAATCTAAATACCCCTATCATACGAGGGAGCTACCCCTCTTAAACACAGAGAGGAATCGACATAGACCTGCGATTCTTCAACTGTTGTGAGCAGGTTGTTGCTAATCCAAGGGCGAACGGAGTTACTCAAGAAGATTATTTTAAAGCAACAAATCTGTTTACCAATAGATTTTTGGTGACTCTACTGGGGAAATGAGCTGAAGTGTTGGTGCCTTTTTATTCCTCAAGAATATACAAGTATCTCCCCAGGAAGGAAGATTGGCGACTCTATCTGAAAGAAGAATCCTAGAAGATGGTTTGGTATCGAAGAACCTAGATACATAACATGCAACTTCCTGAATCAAACAGTGACAGTGATGATGAAGATTATCCTTCTCCTACGTCCTCTGCTCAACAAAATCAAGTTCTTGATGACCCTAAGCAAGCAGAGTTTTTGAAGAATTTCTATGGTGGCATGCAACTCGATTCTAACCAGAGTCATCCTTCTTTGCTTCAAACATTACAGAAGATTGAACAAAAAGATGGGAAGAAGACTGATTTTCTTGCTCCTGATCACAACTTCCTATCAAAAGAGATTCATGTACCAGAAGATAAAAGAAATTGTGCTGAGATATATCATTTGCATAATGAGGACAAGAATGAAGAGGCAAAAGTTTTCCTTACAAATGAACCTGTATTGAAGGAAGTGTTTGAAAGAGACTCATTAAGACACACATGTCCACTTAAAGAAGATGAAGAAGAAGAGGTGATGGAGATAGAAGAAGAAGTTTGTATGGAAACATGCAATAAAGAAGAAGAAATCTTTCCAGATGATGGCGTGTTCTCAGTTTCTTTGAAGAATGTCACTCCTCTTGTGACAACTTGCTCCAGTTTGACATCTATATCTTTTGTGGAAGGTTCCCATGACATGGCTAATGTTCAAGGGAATGCAGAAGAAATTTTGGACTAAAGTGTAAACAAAGAAGATGAAGAAGAGTTGCAAAGTGTTCTCTTGACATGCATGCAATCTGACCAAGAGGAGAATGATCATGAAATAGTACCACAAGATCTCTTTCATGAATTTTCCATCACAAACTAGTGTCTCAACACTCTTGAAGAGGATTTTCTTTGCAAAGAAGATGTTATCCTCTCTCCTTTATCACCTGTTAAAGAAGAAGTCTTCCATGAACCTGAAAACAAAGATCTTAAAGGAGAAGTAAATAATTTCAAGACTTCCATGCAGCCCAAGCTTCAAGAAAATGATGAAGAAGAGAAGAATAAAGATGAATCTCATACAGTTTTTGTCCCAAACTGGTGTCTTAATACTTCTGATGATGACTTTCTATATGGACAAGATATTCCTACATCACCAATTGTTGAGGTAGAAAGACCCATTGATGAAATTAGAGATATAACATCTATTGGACAACTTTGTACTATTATAATCAATGGAGCGGCAACCATAAGTGAGACCTTGCAAATATCTTCCTTAGCTTCAAAAATGGAGACCTATACCTTTGAAGATATTGATAGAGCCTCAATTAGTGGTACAGCTGATACAAAAGTTAAAGATCAACTTCAAAATGAAGATGAATCATCAAGCATTCACTCTTTATCATACATGCAATTGGAATATGAAGTTTTCAGATTTCATGAAGAGTCCCATGGAAAAGAATCACTGAGCCTGGAGAATATTGAGCAAGTTAAAATTAAAAGCTACATAGATACATTAACAAATGTCCATGTCTCGTTGGAAATGCAATCTTTATCTTATGGAGCATTTAAGGTTCAAAGCAATCCTCTTTCCAAATCTTTAGATCAAGAAGAGACCCCTATTTCAGAGGATAGTGGTGGGAGTTGTGCCAACAATGAAGCAAGGAATGAAGTAATAGATGATCCAATGATGGAATTCAATAAAGTTAACTTTTATGATGTTTATATCCCAAGTTGGTGCTCGAAAAGTTTAGACAATGGTTCCCTCTATAGCCAAGGTGTCTACCTTAATCCTTTATTTGTGAATGAGTGCATTCCCACAAATGTTTCTCAAGTTGATATTCAAAAGCATGATTCAATGGGTGTGTCTACATGGATTTCTTCAAATCATAAATTGTATGAAGGTTGTCCAATTTGTGGGATAATTTATTGCAAACAAAATTATCATAAAGATCTTCAGATAGAAGACATTGGTGTGCTCAGCATGATGCGCGAAGATATGTTTGAAGCTACACAAAGCAACACCAGTTCAATTTGGAAGGATTCAGATGTTTATAACGAGAAATGGTTGTTTGGTGTACTATTTAAGGAGTTCTCACATTTCATGTATTAGATTTCTCTCATCATCGAGAAAGATCTACTAAGTCCACAGGTGCCTCATCTGTGCACACCTCTTTTTCATACAGATGCCTATTTTTCCTAGCCTGTTAATGGCTTCACATGATCATCTTGAAGTAGTCTAAGGTAGGAATCACCTACCATGTACATAGGTTAATTAGGAGTTTTTGTTGTGTCTATCTTGTTTTAGTTTCTGTTGGTTTTTGTTGCTTGCCTCATCTATGTGTGTCCTTTGTCATTTGTCCTTTTGTCTCCTTGACTCTCCTTGTTCTCCTTGAACATCACGTCATCTCCTGACTCTATTTGCCCAATGGATTTAAGGCACTATTCATTTCCAGAGATTCTAGGTTCATCCTGCGTTCACAGGGTCCTTGTCCCCAGTTAGAGCCAGCTGTTGACCCTATTTCTACATTGTAAAATTTAAACTTTTTGTGATTCCAAAACTACCGATGGAGGCTTAAGCAAATGTAAAAAAAAGAGAAAAGTTTGCAAATATGCATTGACGCTGATGGTGGACAACTTTTTGATTTACTCCATGAGAGATAAACTTGCATATTGGATAAAACGAAAGGTTTGGAAACTAATTCTAAACACCGAAAAGACAAACGCTTTGAGATTTTTATTTGTCATGGATGTCATTGGCATTTTGGCAAGGTTGTGAAAGCACCCAAAAACTCAAACAAAGGAAGTTGCCTGAAATTTAGGAGGAAGTAGTTTCTAATAACTACTCAAGGAGTCAGTTACTACGAAAATAAAACATTCTTGTTTTGTATTTCCATAACCTTCTCCAGCCTACCAGACTCCACAAACATTTTCCAGCTTCCTCCCAGCCCGTGCTATGTGAAGAAGGGTTTTTATCATATATTATTGTTGTAAATTCTCTAGCAGATTCATTTGCCAAACAAGCAAATGAAATACTTGAAAGAACACCTTTCAGAGACGTAATCTCATGGGCTGATATGATTGCAAGGATATGTAAAAATGAGCTAGATAAAAAAAGCCATGGAGACCTCTGAAGCAAATGGAACTGGTTGTTGTAACGCCTAGCCATCTTCCTCTCAGTCCATGCTAAAATGGAACTTTCAAACAAGGTTTGGACATCCATCAAAGTATAATTGAAAGTGAATTTCTGTCAGAAGTAGCATTTTCAAATGCTCTGGTAGACACGCATGCAAAATACAAAGACATACACAGACAAGGCACGTGAAGGGTTTGGCATAGCATTCAAAGCAAATGTAGTTGCATGGACTACCAAGATTGCAAGATGTGCACAATATGGTTTTGTTGAAAATCACACAGAAAATTTTAAGGAAATGCAATTTGCAGGTGAAAATCCTAATTCTGCAGCTTTCGCCATCATCTTCTCAGCCACAACTTGCTAAATGGGAGATTTTGAAACTTTATCATTGCGTTTACTCTAGTAAACATGCATGACCATGAACTATTTGATAGAATGCCTTAGCAAAGATTACGCCATGAATGCAAGATATGTATAGATAGGATTTGATCGAGGCATCTGTAAATTTTTAGTTAAATGGAATTCCACTCAATGTAGACAAAGTGTGTGAAGGATTTGACAAGAATCTTGAGAAAGGTGCCCTAGCAGACATATCTATAAAATGTGGAAACATAGACTCGGCACTGGAAATCAACTATCTATCATAACATCTCAAAGATATGTTGTTAAACGACATGTTATGAATGCAAGATACACACAAATGTATTTTTCAAAATTCTTGTGGTTTGTGCCGTAAATGGAGTGCTAAAACAAATATGGGCATCCATCAAAGAATAATGAAACAATGATTTATGTCAGATATTATAATTCGAAATGCTCTGGTAGATAGGCATACAAAATGTGGAAGCTAGACATGGCACGTTAGTTGTTTGACAAATTGCCTTGAAGAAATGTCGTCTCACGAACAACATTGACTTCAGATATATGCATTCGGCTATTGAAAATTTGTTCCACAACCTTTGCAAGTATCTTCCAAGGTCTACACCTGCATTATCTCCAATAACACCAAATTGGGAGCTTTGGAATCAGCATTCCAAAGATTGGTGGTAAGGATGTAGACCTCTATTTATTATACAGGGAAGTAACTGCTCATGGAGGATTGCAAATGGTCATAAATGATAGAAAATGGAAGGAGATCACAGTTGTGCTTAACATTCTCGCACTACAACAAGTACTTCATTTGTTCTTCGTAAGTACCACATTAATTTTCTCCACCATTTTGAGCAAGTTCACTTCTTTCAAGTCCAAGAGCCCTTGGTTCATCCTAACTCTTTCTTACAAAGTAGTTATTTCAAGTGCCTAAGCAAGGTAGTTACTCTAAGCAACTCGCTTTGTGAAAGAAAGTTAGTTATTCAAAATTAGGGCATTTATGAAGGTAGTTAAGTCAAGTAGTTATTAAAAAGTGGTTGAGGTAGTTACCCTAGGTGGTTACTAACCTCACCTATATATACTTCATTGTATTTCAATCAAAAGGGGGTTCCACTTTTTCACATGACAGTGTATGAAAGACTCGAATAGTGTTATTCAAGTTGGAAAGCAATAAAGAAATGTTTTGAATGTGTGTTCAACTCAATTTCATGTGTTGTTATTGGTATTCATATGTTTAATCGATAATGATCGTGTGCTTTCCTTTCTAAGTTGCATTGTGAGAGAGATATTTCACATCAAGTTTTGGTATCTCTACTTGGATGCATGGAACTTAAATTCATAAGTTTAACTCTTATTTCATCATTAGTGTTTGTTGTTTCTTTGTTTTTATTCTTATAATTCTAAAAATTTAAATACCCCTATCATACGAGGGAGCTGCCCCTCTTAAACATAGAGAGGAATCAACATAGACCTGCGATTCTTCAACTGTTGTGAGCAGGTTGTTGCTAATCCAAGGGCGAACGGAGTTACTCAAGAAGATTATTTTAAAGCAACAAATCTGTTTACCAACACAACCTTAATAGGAAACAGTCTCTCACAGCCAAACAAACATTATACGTGCATGAAGGGATCACTATACTACAAGACAAAGCACACCCTACAAATTAATTTAGATTGTAACTTAAAACAATATTAAGTTAAGATTGACAAATGTAAATGAAAGGTTAAAAACTATTTAGTTTTTTATTGACTTAAGATGTTTATATTGTTGATTTGATTATAATAGATAATTATTAATAATTATATATTTTTTAGTATTAATATATTATTAATAAATATTATATTGCTATAATATATAATTATAAGTATTTCCTTATAATATATATACATTAGGTGCATAATAGGTGCATAATATTTAACTATTATAATATGTTTTCTAATATACCGATAAACATATTATACATAGTTAGGTTATTATTTATGTCATAATAAATTAATATATAAATACTTATAATATTATAATGTTAGGTGGTAATATAATACTATATTAGGTAGTAATATAATATTTCTATTGCTATTAATATTAATAATTCATTCATATATTTATATTGTTAATATTTATATATTATATTATTATATAATAATAATCTTAGGAAGTGATTATACTAATATTAATATAATATTATTAATTATTAATTACTAATTATTATTTCCCATATGATATAAATATAATTATATTCTTCTTTTATTGGTTGTTAATTATTATTAGTTAATAATTTACATATAGAGTTAATTTGTAGTTATATTCATATAGCTAATTAGATTAATATTATTAAATTACTAATTTACATAGAAGGATACACAACACCCTCCAAAAGTTTTTCTACACTGTTCTTAAAATCATAATCTTCTGGATTTTTTCGATAATTTGTCAAATCATTAAAAAGAGCTCTACTTGTGTTTACTACATCTTTAACTGACTTAGTTTCCTTGCCATCCATGGCCTTGCAACCAATAGATCCTAGTTTCTTTTTTTTGAATTTCCTATTACTTTTTGGGCTTGGTGAAACCCTTTGTATATTTATCCCATTAAACTTCCTTTTCATTATTCTAGGTCAAACAATTCCAAAGGGTTAAATTAACAAGATTAAAATAAGCATATATGCCATAAAATTAGTAGTTTCATATTTGACCAAAGCCTCTAGGGTGAAGCTTCAAATGCAAACATTGTTCAACTCCCCATGTGACCCTTTTTATTGCAATTGGTTATTTGCTAAGTGTTTGTTTCCAATCATCGTAGACCCTGAACACATAATATTAGAGCTCAATTGAGATTTCATACAATTGTTACAACAACCAGGCAATGATATATTAGAGCTCAATTGAGATTTCATACAATCGTTACAACAAGCAGGCAATGATAACTGTAAAAGGATATATCGTGAGATGACAGAAATTAATAAGCATTTCAACCAAAACCAGCCCACTTACGTTTAATAACTCATTGATTATATGATGTTAACTGAAACACCTTTTAGATCTGGTGGTCACTTAGAAACAGGATCATCTCTTCTTTTTAGTGGCTGAAATGTTAGTAAGTTATTAAATTTAATATGTAAATAAAGAAGTGAAGTAAAAACTGTCATGGATATGCATTTGTATTGTTGTGTGTACTACGTAGATTTTGCACAGACATAACTTAAATTTGTTGTCACCTATGATCTCTGGTCAACATAGTTTAATAACAAAAAGACTAGAATAATTGTTAACTTTGAATGTCACAAGTAACAGTAAGCAATATACAACCAAGAAGAATGTATTTGACTAATACATAATATTTTTCACATAAAATGAATTGAAAAGCATATCTAAATACAAAAGAGTGAAAATGGCTTAATACAAATGAAGACAAGAAACAAATGGGCATATACCATAAGTGCCTGAGGTAGTGCTCAGTGTTTAGAAATAGTACATTCCTAATCTGCCAGTTGACTCATAGAAGGTAGATTTGTATACACTTCAAACCAACTAACAACTGATAAGCTCTTAGAAAACTTCAGGTCAAGACCACAAATTCTTCAATGCAAAGAATAACAAATCATACAATAATTGTTAATCACACAACCATAGATACAATAAATTACATCAAGAACTGCAACTTCCAAAGCGAAAGAGTGGCTATACACTCGCAATTAGCATAAAAACCCTTAAAATCTATGCTCTAGTGAACACAGTCTGCATGCACACATTGCTTTTGTAGTTTTCTAATCATTAACTAGAATAACTGGGCGATAGCCACACCAGAAATAAATTTCACCTGTTAAGAAGCTCGTACAAGAAAAAATGATAATGTTCTGGGGTCAAGTCATCATTTGCCTTTATAACCTCATGTAGATCTAACTCCATAAGTTCAAAAATAGCATAAATGTCTTCGAATTCTGGCCTTGATAAGCCTGGGATATGAAAGTTGAAGTTGGACAAATCTTGTCACTCGAAGACTCTCATGAAATCTACAACAATGATTTGAAACCCAGGTGGCCTGCCTAATAGCGTATAGCCCACACTAAACAACCTGAATGCATGCAAATATACTCAAACATCCCACCAAAGTGAATACAAAATGTTTTGTCTTCCTATTTTGATTTCGTTGTTGCCTCTGCACTTGCTCCAAAAAAATTCTCAAACCTGATTCTAGCATGTCTATATCTGCTTCATAGTGCAATATTGGTCAATATAACAATTGATAAAATGAAAAAGAGAATGTATTCTCTTGTTTGGTTGAGAGCCAATACTTCAGACCAAACCAATTCCCAGGTTGTGACAGGTGGCGTATATAGGACCTAGGTATATTCAACGCAGCACGCTGATCTGCAATTACTAACAATTCCAATTTCATGTACTCAAGTTCATAATATTTTATTATTATGAATATATACACATTTTATATTATATGAAATTATATTTAAAATATTAGGACATGCACAGTCCTTCCCATAGCAATTGCCTACCTTTAATTCAGGAATCCTCGACATAGAATCAGTTGTCCAACACCTGAATCAAACCACTGCTTGAGCCATACAAGTGAATGAAATCCATATAAATCAATGGAATGGCATCTGAAAGAAGGTAGGAATGTCTGCAATGATGGACCACACTTAGGTTTTTTACTACAATTTCTTCCTTAGCTTGGTGACAATTACTACAAGAAATATTTTTTTTATGTTGGAATGAAATGCAATCTGGACTAACTTAAACAAGAGAGCTGAGATTTCCATATAAGAAGTTCCTGCATGACAAGTCAATCTGTGGACAATAGCTATTAGCTATAGGTTCATTTGATGTTCCTTACTTCTTGCATAAAATCACACCATAGACCTAGTCTCGTAGACTGCTAAATATACTGAGCTCAAAACAATGTTACGACAAGTTTGAACCACATTCTTGTTATTTTGGTTCATGGTCTTATTATGATCTTTCATGCCTCAACATGCCAAACTCAAGTTTGGATCTGGGGTCATTGAATTCAAACTCCTAAATTATACTTATGCTCTGCCCATTCATACATATCTATATGGTGACGATGGCATATTTTTCATCGTTTTAAAACAACGTGGTACGCAGGACCTATCAAAGTGTTTAGACAATCTAGTGGGTCTTAGGCTTTGTGTTGAAGTATATCCTTGAAATTGTCTTCATTGTTTCTAACCTTCATTATTGTTCTATGCAAATGTTCCATTATTGAGTACCCTAATTCCAATGTTTTTCTTCCATATTATCATACCTTTAGGTTATTCGAATAATAGAAATTGAATGCAAAATTTGAAAACATTATCCACATTGCACAGGACTACTCGATACTCTCACAATTCATTGTTGGTAATGTTCAATTTTCTTGTTTATATTCTAAGTCATAGGAGCCCATTTACATTCGAGACTTCCAAAAAGATAGAATTTGTCATTTGCTTTTTCACTATCCTTGTAACTGTGATTTATGGCATTGAAATTATTTCCAAGTTTTTGAGTTTCTTGATGTTTGCCATGTAACTTTTGACAGAAATTGCCTTGGATAGATTAACTGATTTGTAAGCAATAAAAATTAACTTGGAGTATCCTTGCACTTGAATTGCTTGATTAACCTGTCTTAGAGCAATTTGAAAGCCTTCTTATTTATAAAAGAAATAAATATTGGTATTATATTGACGTCCATGGTAACTTTGTTCAATTTAAACACACTCGGGCTCCTTTGTTGTGTGTTTTAGTCTTGTATTCCTCGTAACACAAATGTCTTGCAGCCATGTGTCCCTTTCTTGTTCACTCATGGTGCCCTATGGGATGCTTTTGTGCTTAGGGTGTATAGGCTTGCAACCATATCTGTGCAAAGCTCTTGTAGTTCCCAGCAGGCCCGAAGTCATTTTGAACTTGTTGTACTTAGGGCATCTTGCTATTGGTTAGTAAGTCCCTTGGATTTGCCTTCAGTCCATTGAAGAAAATCCTAAATTCTGGTGAGAATCTTGGCCAAAATCTACACAAAGAAAGAAGCTTTGTACTGTTCCTTTTACTGATGGGACATAAGACCCACCAGAATCTCATATGCTTCCAAAGGTTGGAAGCCATAACAAACTTCAAAAGGTGAACTGCCCACAGAGAGAATGGTAGCCCGGTAGTAACTATGTTGAATGACATATAGATGGTGCACACAGCATGGACTAAGGTGCAATTAATAATTTAATACCCTCACTCTGCTTAGCAGTCTACAAATGAAATAGAGATATACCGCTAACAACCCAGATACTTTACAAGAGTCTAAAAAAAACAATGTGGACAATTGCAAGTGCAAATATGATCATGAGTATTGAAGTCATTGACCCTAGATGGAATTTCTAGTTTTCAAATTCTGTATCTGTTTTATTATTTGTTCCTTTTCTTCCTTCTTTTAGTTACTAATTCTATTTAATGGTTATGTTAAGAAAATGTTTTGATTCTGGAATGTGCTTGATTTCCAATTAACAATCATTGCTCTTCTATAGCTTCATTCTTTACTTACACTATTTACACTAACAGCTACAGATGCACCAGAATTTAGAGGGCCATTTCTTAATAATGGAAGAACAACTCTGAAGGAATGAATTTCCGCTCATACTTTTCAAAAGTATTGTCAAGCGGATCAATGCCAAAGACAACATGCTTCACACTTGCCAGTCAACATATATCAGTGCATTAAATGACAAAAGGACCTTGGATCGCTTGAATAGTTTACTGCACTCAACATTTGAGGTAACAACTATTGAAATCTCCAATTTGTCCCCCGGCAAATTTAAAATAAAATTGACAAAAAAGTTCTCTTGCTAACTATATAACACTTCCATATGTATTACAGGTACAAGGAACATTGAAAATAGCCAATGCATTTTCTAGTCCGTTTCACACATTTTGCTCAAAATGCATTTGCAAATTTGATTCCTACGGAGCACTTGACAATGAAACTACCCAATGTGACAGATGCAACAAAGAGGTCGCCTATATCTACTCACATTATCTCAAGACTATTCTGACCACTGACAACAAACAGACAATACATTGCTCTTGTGCCAGCAATATCATCTAGATGCTACTACCAGACCTCCAAAACATTAGCTATGAGAAATACCTCAAAGACAAATGAACAGTCATCTTCATGTTGTGAGAATTCAGTAAAAAAGGGCAATTTACATTGAATAAGAATAATGTCATCATTGAGGCATCTTGTCCTGAAGAATGAACACATAATGACAATATATTAAGGTACACCCTCACTCTTCTTACAACTCTTTTGTTCTACTAAAAAAATATAACAAACAAATTTAACTTCTTCACAAAGACTATAGTGTCTCCTCCCTGTGGCTTGTTAATTGAAGAAACAACACATCAATCACATTTTGTCCTTCACAATACATCGATTTGATTTTAAATCTTTTGGTAGTGATTAGCAATTTTGGTAGTGATTAGCAATTTGATATATGCATTGTTCAATTTTAAAAAATAAAAAATATATTATTTTGTCCAATAAAATAAATGTTCACAATCACCTTTATGTTCATCTTGCAGAACAGCACAACCAGACTGAATTACATAGGCATCGCATGTCACTTCTAAAGCATATGAAACCACATTTTTGTTACATATGTCTTATACTAAATACCGCTTTGATACTCTCTTTGCTCTCTAAATTACACATCATGTTATATGTTTATGTTTTGTGCGTTTTGCAAGAACTAAACTTTATGAACTCTTGTAAACAAATACTATCTCGCACTCTCCTCCACTTTTAGATTTATAAACTATCTCTCACAATACTAACTATATTGTCATATGTGTGTTCACTGATGATTTCTGAAATCATTATGAATGTTGAAATATCTAATCCTCCATGCAAATTAGTTTATAAGATGTAATTTGTACTTTTCACATTCTGTATATGTTATTTTTCCTTCTTGCCTTTCATTCAACCTTTAATAGTATGTTTTCATTTACCCCTTCTATGCTTTCTTTCAACCATCAACTCTTTACATGTAGATATGACTTGAGCAAGAAACTAATTATTAATTTGCAATGCTAAAATCTATGGTCTTGCATAGTAAAACAGTATGTATGACGCAATTTGTAATTTTCAAGTTCTGTGTCTATTTTTCCATTACTTTTTCCTTTGCCCTTTTCTATCGTCTTTCTGTCCTTAATTCCATACTTGACATAAATTGGCTTCCTTCTCAACAGAACACCAGACCATGAATCCGGACTGGGTACTAACCAGACGGACATCCAAGGGTTTTTCTGAGCAAATTATTAACTTTGAATTATAGAATCCTCCTCCAAGTGAGATGACCCATGCCACTTGAGGTGAATCCCAATAACAACATTGTGGATGTCAAGCTTTTAGCAAGAAGATATTGGCATTACGTTCAATTGCTTGGAGCATAATGTAAGGCCCATAATCAAATGGGCTTCAACTTATTAAGTTGTTTATTATGAACCAGAATGTCACATGCTACCAAAGATTGGAAGCCATAACAAACTTCAGAAGGTGAACTGCCCACAGAGACAATGGTAGCCCAGTAGTAACTATGTTGAATGACAAATAGATGGTAGTCCCACTGTTGAATCTGCCAACGACAAATGCACAGAGCATGGACTAAGGTGCAATTAATAATTTAATACCCTTATTCTGGATAGCAGTCTACAAATGAAATAGAGATATGCCACTAACAGTTCCCAGACACTTTACAAGAGTCTAAAAAAAAACAATGTGGACAATTGCAAGTGTAAATATAATCATGAATATTGAAGTCATTGATCCTGGATGGAATTCCTAGTTTTCAAATTCTGTATGTGTTTTATAATTTATTCCTTTTCTTCCTTCTTTTAACTACTAATTCTATACATGTGTACATGACATGGGCAAAAAGCTCATCACTAATATGTGACTGCTAATTTTTCAAATTCTGTATATGTTTTATAATTTATTCCTTTTCTTCCTTCTTTTAGTCACTAATTCTATACATGTGGACATGACATCGGCAAAAGGCTCATCACAAATATGTGACTGGTGCTTTTGGGCTTTATTATGTCACATACATACTTGTACTAATTACCCAATGAAAAATATTCAATAAACCCTATTTTGTATCTATATTGAATTGATCACAATTTCTGAAATCTCTCTTCCTGCACAGCAAAATAATTTATATGATAGAATTTACAGATTTTAGTGCATATTGTAAATGGAAGTGTCTTTTTCAAGGACTTTGTAATTGAACTTCACATGAACTCAATTGTTTTTATAACTAAAAAAGCTGATTCAAAGTGTATTCTCTTATCTCATAAGCAGGATTTAGAACCATTGAGTTATATCTCAAAATTGGCTCCTAGACTTGTTTATGTTGTCAACTATTTCTTTTTTCTGTTGAATAAATCTGGAGTTGGACATTTTATGTGTATATAAAATAGCATCTTTTATCTATTACAGACTCGGCACATTTCTGTATAAATGTGAATGGCTCTCACATGGTTCTCCAATTGGGATTTTTGGTCTTTCTAGGTTATGTTTGGATAAATGCTATTTGTCTACAAAAACCACCCTTTATCTATTAGAAACTTTTCGTATTTTTTTACAAATCTGAACGCCTATCATATAACCATCCTTTATCTATTAGGAACTTTTGGCATTTGTCTACAAATCTGAATGGCTATCATATGGTTTGAATCTTGGACATCCTTTGGTCATGCCAAGATGCTCTGCCACTTAGGCTACCAGTCCTTGTGGCTTGGTTACTAATGAAACCAAGCCACATATTCTGGAATTGGCATTTCTAGTCTGACTCAGATACCATTTCATTTTTGCATCGACCAGCTGGGACTTGTATATAAGGCCTCCCATGTGCATGCTAGGGTGAACAACCACTGAGTGTTGTTGGTTCCTTGTCTTTTATGGGGATGTGTCTAGCTTTCTGTTCAACAGACTCCTTAAGCCACACTTTTGGCGTTGGGAGCTATCTTGTTAATTATTTCCCTGCTGATAAATCTAGTACTTCATCTATTTCATCCTGATGATGGATCATTAAGTCTGGTCTTCACTCTCCATGTTAAAATCTTCTACATATTTTTACCAAAAGCTTTTTATTTTTTATTTTCATGGACTGTGAAAACCTTATGTTTTAAATTCCATTCTATTTTTATCCACACGATGAAATAGAATATTTAGTCTTCATTTAGTGCAACAATCATGCCTTTTATCAGATATTATATCTAAAGAATGATCAAGATTCTAAAAATATTTTTGTCAATTATTTACAGTTTTTATGCTTGAATGGAGTTAAAGTTCTAAAAATAGTTTGCATCAACAGTTCTGGACGCTGTATAAAAGAAACTATCCTTAACCTTTTCCGTCATAGATGACATTCTTTCATGATATTGAGTTCATGTTACACAATGTACACTAGAATGAGCAATGGAAGCCTATAAACCAAGTAATTGCTAAAACAATTGGTGCCTTTCTACTTGAATGCATGTCACATTCTGTACACTTTGTATGCTCTTTACGGAACCAATGATGATTGTCTTTGATGGGATAGTGAACTGATAAATGCCATACTTTACTGCTTAACCATATGTTCTCACCTGTGCATCCATCAACCACTGTCCAACTTTCTAGTACAACAGTGAAGTTACTCAATCCATATTCCCTAATGGTAAATTACAAGAACATTACCAACATAGAGGCAAGAACATGACGCAATGCGTCTCTTGTTTTAGACGTTGTGCGATTTTCAAGTTATCAATAAATTAGTTGATAATAAGAAGGCAAGTGAAGTCAAACTTGCTCTTCAATATTTGGAATCGAGATCTTTAAAATGCCCACCAATAATATGGTGGTTACAATAGACCACCCTATATCATTTTTTTAATATGGTGGTTACAATTGACCACTCTACATCATTTTTTTTATTAGTTCCTACATGGAACTAATTAGCCGTATGATTTATCAGCCTAAATTTTGAAGTAAGAGAAGGCATGACTATCGAGGATAGTGGGCCTATGGTAAATCTAGAACAATTTGTATTTTCCTCCTTATGGGCTAGATGGCTACGTGCTAGCAAAATTCTAAGGCTTTTGTAATGTCATCAAATTTATTCACTACCATGATGATGGGTGAGAACTAAAAATAGAGACACTTGTCCCTACATGCAAGCAACTACAAAAATAAAATGATCTTCTAATGTTTGATTTTTAGTCCTTCACACACATAAAAGACTATAGCTTTTGGTATGCTCATTTCTAAAGACTACATGTTGGCAAGTGACATTTATACATGTCAAACAACAATGCTTGCACTTGTCCTTTTGGTTGTCAATCTGGTAGGGTAGAGGTGGCGGTCGGGAAGGTAGAGAAAGGTATCTTCTTTATGTAGTTCCAACCACCATTAACACAACAAGAATCAATAGTTTTATGCAACTCACTCTCATGCCACAATCAAATAATTAGGTCTCCTCCATATTCTTATGTGCATCATGAGGCTTTCCTCACCATGTGAACATCTTGATTCAATTCAGCACTACAATGGATCAACTCTTAACAAAAGGGGAGTCAAAACCACTTCAAAATAAACTCATTCATCACAGACACATTTTGCTATTGGTACGGTAGAGGTGGTAGTAGGGAAAGTAGAGAAAGGTGTCTTCTTTATGCAATTCCAACCACCATTAACACAATAAGAATCAATAGTTTTATGCAACTCACTCTCATGCCACAATCAAATAATTAGGTCTCCTCCATACTCTTCTGCATCACGAGGCTTTCCTCACCCTGTGAACATCTTGATTCAATTCAGCAGTACAATGGATCAACTCTTAACAAAAGGTGAGTCAAAACCACTTCAAAATAAACTCATTCATCACAATGCTCAAGTTTTTGTTTGACACATTTTGCCACCTTTTTATGTTTCCGTTGGTTGTAGTGAGCAACCTAGAAGACATTATACAAGATGCAAAGAAATTGGAAAATCGGGGATTGTTATTCAACCCAAAGTACATATGGAACAGTTTGTGGGGGACTTGAAAGATATATGGTATAGAGGATTAAAAGTGAGTTTTTTCAAAATTTCAAACAAGTGACATTTTATATTTTTTTCATGTTTGATGCTTGAATGAGGGATTTGACAACAACCATGCTCAGCATTGCCTTCTAGATTTGAATATTTTACTACCAAATCAATACTACTTGCAATCCAAAGCATTTCTCAAATTTAGTAAAAATATATATCATGGATGAACTCTTAGATCAAATTACACATTATTGTGCCTTAGATCAGTTTGGCAAAATGTTTTTGTACTAGTTATCAATAAATTTTACAATTTTCTAAAGAAATGTCCATTACTAATTAGCTTCCATCAAATAAATAGTTAAGTATACATCATCTCTATTAGACTTTAGGATGATGCACAATGTCCTTTCCTTCAATTGAACCAAGAAATGCACTTTTTTTTTATATTCTGACACACACATTTATCTTTTGTTGTCAATTACAAAGTATCAATGCTTCATCATTGAGACATATTAATCTTTGTTTCTCAATATTCAAATGCTAATCTTGAATTTGTTACATGTCCTATTCACCTTGGTCAAAACAAGCATGGAAACTATTATTTTCTTTATTACTTCCAGGTGAAACTAACCTTTTGAACCTTGCATAGATCTTGTTTACTCTAATGTACACAACCTATATATGCTCTTCCTAGTAAAATACAATTTCCATTTCCCAAACAATAGATTCATACTACTGCAAAGTCAATAATATTAATTTGGCACTTATCAAGTCATTTATCAGCAAATTAGTATTTTCTCTTGTTCTTTGGATTGTTTTGTTCAAACAAAATGCAGAATTATTTTCTTACTTTACAAGATCTATCATTATGTATAGCTCTAGTTTGCAGAGCACTAGTGTCAACCTTATTAATAACAAATCTTCTCAACTTCAACTTGACTGACAATTTAACATATGCACATAAATATAGATAACTCATAGCCATTTGAAGTCTACCAAACCCTCTATTATGCAAAACTGCCCTACCAACATCTGGTAGGAACTTCACTACAGTGCAATTCTTATTTGATTAGACTTTGTCTTTGTTTTTAACGATTGAAGTTATTTACTAGGCACCTCTTTGATGATTGCTATTTATTTTTCTAATTTAAAATTTAAATTCTAAATTTGGTTAGTTAGTTTCCTCTACTTTTTTTGTTGGGGGGTTTTTAATCAAACCCACAAAATCATTTAGCTACCCAATACAGGAGCATGAGCCTTAGGCTAAAACCTCTTCAGCTGAGAACTAAGGACTGAGAGGTATCCATTTCGCTAAAGTCGCTTGAGGCATGATCTTGGCCTCATCCCTTATGATGTCAGCGCCTTGCACTAAACAAGACTTGATCCCTGGCGGGCTCATTCGGAACCATTCAACTTCACTAGTAGACCAAGGGCCCATTGACTTCCTCTAAAATTTTACCTCGAATCGATTGGACATTTTATTGGCATGATTTGGTGTTATGTGATAGTATTTAAGAACATTAAATGCATTCATTCTAATCATCTTGGAGGCTACAGGCATTTAATAGATCAACCATTCTAGAGAGCAATTAATAACGGACTTAGTATAATTAAAAAAAATAAAGAATCTACATCATAAACCCTTGTCTACTATTTTTTATATTGTTCAATTTTCAAAAAACTAATCAAGACATAGTGTCCTTGAAGCTGGATCATACAACAATCTAACAAAATATTTTTTAATATCACCAAATCCCCAATTCCCAAAGCAGAGAAATCTACATCAAGCGAAGTTGCAACATAGAAAGAACCCTACAAATTACTAAGACAAATCCAAAGCACGGGGACACAGCCGTAGTTGTGAACCTGCCCAGACTTGCAAGTTTGTCCTCTGACAGAATAGAAATCCAGCAGAGAATCCCAGACAATTACATTGTCAGAGAGATTATTCCAAGGTTTTGAAAGCGGCATAAATTCCATAATCATAATCCTTTTAAACGATAAGAATATTGAATTAAAAAATAAATAAATAAAAATACCATTAAAAAATAAAATTGAAAGCCCGCTTCTAACAGACCAACGCTGCAATCTCAACAAACTACCCTTACTTTCCTATTAGTAAATTCTCTGCTCACAATATTACCTTGGAGAGCGCATTAAACAATTGTGAAGCAGACACCAACATCTGTATGAAAAAATTTATACACTGGTTTTGAAAGAAAAGCCAAAGTCTTTCTTTATCATCTTCCACCGTCTAGGGTATTGATACTTTCAATATGAAGGACAGAAGAAGAAAGAGTATTCATATCTGTGGGAGCGATGGTCGTATTTGTTTCTTCAAACCTTACATGCTTCTGCCTTTCTTGGGGTGGAGTACTCCTTTCCTTGGAACCAACCAGAATCGGCATGGCCTCTTCAACCTCTCTTTCACTACCATTACCACTACTCAAATTTAGACCTTCATGGGCATAATTTTGTCTAGGAAGCCATGGATGATCTTCTCTCTTCTTCTTACTCCTTATCCACAACAGCTCCTGCACGACCTCCTTCATGGAAGGCCGGCTATCCGCCTCGAAATTTAGGCAAACCTCCGCCAAATTAGCGACACTTACCATCGATTCTACGTCACCTTGCTCCGCCATTTTCACTACCCTGGAATCAAGCATCTCCTCCACATTTCCCCGCCTCTTCTGTGACCTGAACATCGTCGCCAGGTTCCGCTCTTCCTTGGCTCTGTCAAGTGACAGAGGCTTCAAGCTCGTCAGAATCTCAACTAAAACAACCCCGAAGCTGTAGACGTCTGTTTTGTCCGTCAGCTGCGCGGTCACAAAATACGTCGGGTCCAAATAACCCAGCGTCCCTTTGACGGCCGTCGTCAGATGCGAATTTCCCGTCTGCATAAGACGGGAAAGGCCGAAGTCGGAAATCTTGGGAGTTAAGGAGGAATCTAACAGAATATTCGCAGATTTGATATCTCTGTGAACGATGGGAACGGAGGCGGAGGAATGCAAATAAGACAGAGCCTCGGCCGTTTCCACCATGATTTCTAGCCGTTGAGTCCACGTCAGGAATCTGCCGTCTTTTGCGTATAGGTTGTCGTAGAGAGTACCGTTGTCTACGTATTCGTAGACGAGGAGAGGTATACGAGTCTCTAGACAGCAGCCCAGAAGTTTCACCACGTTTCTGTGGTCGATTTGGGAGAGTATGATGACTTCGTTGATGAATTGATTGAGCTGATCTTGGTCGATTTCTTTGCATTTTTTAATGGCGACTGATCGGCCTTCTGCCAGACTGCCGCGGAATACGAAGCCGAAGCCGCCTACGCCGATTTTGAGATCTTCGGAGAAATTATCGGTGGCTTTCTCCAGCTCTGCTTCGGAAAAAATGGTGGCTTTTCTGCGGCCTCTGTCTGAGGAAATGTAGTCTTGTAGCAGGAGGCCGCCATTTTGGCGGAAGTACTTTTTGCGGAGGAGGACCTTTTGGTATCTCTTGATAGCCCAGAATGTGATCGCTGCAATTAGCGATGCTGCCACCAAGGAGGAAAAGATTCCTGCATACCCGTTACATAACAATTGTTAGAGACACAAGTGTAGAGGGAAGAGCTTAAACAGGACTGATCCATATAAATCGATCAAATTGAAAAACAAAAGAATTTAAACCAGTCGAACAGATTAGACAAGTAGGTAAATAAACAAGAGTTCAAAAATTTACAAACAACCAACATGACAATGTGCCAGCTGTTTAAGGTCGGTGCTGAAGAATAGGGACTGACTGTTGAATTGCATTAGATGTATTTACCTATGAGAAGGGGAACCAGTATGCTGGTTTTTTCTACGCAGTTGTTGATTCCGTCGCCTTTTCCTCTCGCACAGGAGCAATTGTAAGACCCCTCCACGTTTGTGCATCTTCCCCATGGAGGTGCAAGGCAGTTGTTCAGTTCTTTGCTTGCACATTCGTCAATGTCTGCAAAAGTTTAGCTTTAGTTATTGACATGAAATAGGAAATCTGTTGCTGCCCACAAAATAAAAGAGGATGAACTTAAAATGCTCAACGAACCGGTTGTTTACGGTGAGAGCGGTTCTCACACATAAATATACCCCCAAAAGAATTGTGGAAAAAACTACCACATATTTAGTGGCATACAATAAGAAAACGGAAACAAAACAATTACTTTGAGATTGGCCTCTTTAGTCAACAATCCCCTCCACATGGAGGTCTCACATATAATGAATTCAAAACTAGAACGCTTCCACTTTTTACAGTCGCAGGAAAAATAAAAATATTTTTTTTTGGGTTAGCTTCTGGTAGTCACAGCCTTTTTTGAACGTTGATTAATCTGAGGCATTGAACATCTAAACAAATTTTTAAACTGCTTTCAATGTGGATGAAATAAATATTGAAGATTGCGTGATAGGTCCAACATGACAGATACAAGTAGAGGTCATTTTTTATATGATTATGTATAAAGATCCAGTTTTATTATAGAAGAGTTATTTTTTTAGCATTGTATTTAAGTATCACACTTTTAATAGTTAAACAGTTAATAGCAATTTTATATTTCAGTCCTATCAAAAAGTCGTAAATAGTTGTCCTACTTTTATTGGCCAAAATCTACTTTTGGTTTAAGACTAACCATTTTTTAAGTTGACTCGAAATAAAGTGTCTCGTGGGGTTCTCTAGTGTTGTTTCTATATTCTATCTCAATGATTGGTAGCTTTTATGGGCAATTTCTATCATATATGATCTTGCTATATATTGTTGGTGAGGGTTTATTGGTTGTAGCTTGGTTTATGTGACCACTTTTGACCTTTTGTTCCTTGGATGGACATATATTTGTAATAGTTGTTCCATATTGTGAAGTTTGGTTTATGGAGTGGTCTCGGTTGTGATATTAGATTGTTGGACTATTATATCTTTATTATCATCTTTTGTTCATTTATTTCTATTTATGTACCTTTGTAATCAATTGCTCTTGTGTAATATATTTATAAACTATTTTTAATATTTAAAAAAGTTGACTACAAAGAGCTTCTACAATGTCATAGTAATAACACTCAAACCTAGAAACTTCTTGTTTTATTTTTATTGCAAACTTCTCAAGGCTGGTTGGCAATATAAATAGTTTTAATGCCATGAGAAATAAAAAGTAGAATTAAATTAAATGGGAAGATGAGGAAATGTTTTGCATTTCTATCTACGTTATCTTGAGTGTAATCTTTGCAAAATGGGATTTCCAAACAACTCTGAATAGTACAAAAATGATTGGTGGTTCCTTATGAGAAGGTTTCTAAGAACTAAAAATTACTTTAGGTAAACTTCTTGAAAAAAGTTTAGCTGAGAAAAGCATTATCAGAAGTGGGAAAGCATATATTTGTGTTTTTAGTGAAAACTCAACAATAAGCATATTTATTAAATGTTTGTGTTTAGGGAGGATGTTGTGTTTGGGGTCACCATAAACCACTACCGCCTTAACCAATATTGTACTATAGGAACCACCCAACATAAAATGCTAGCATATTGACCACAACATACCAACAGTTTAAGCTCTTCATTGTGTTTGAATCTCTTTAACTTTGTTATATTTGATAATTTTTTACTTTAAAACTAAAGTGCTTTCATTTGTATATGAGAATGAAATCCCTTAGCTGAGCAAGTTGACCTAGAGTTTTGATCAATTTAAAAAAAACTGGCTTCCAAATGAAAAAACCTTAAATACCAGTTTTCTAACCTTCCTAGAGGATGAATGAGAAATATTGGTTAAAAAATATGAAGATCATCATTTCCAAGAAATTCTACAGGTACCTACGATTCAATAAGGCAAACTAAAGAAAAAGAACAGCATTCGGTGCAGGTTATATTGCTTTCAGGTTTATCAGTATTAGTTGTATAATTGTATTAACCTGTTTTTAATAGGACTTGAATCTAGGACCACATAGATCAATGGTGTTAAAATATAAATACATCTGATATTCAAAGAGGATTAAGAATCATAAAATCAAGAATCCCAACAACTTACAGCAATTTTTAAATTTTAAACCGTTTTATATAAATATGAAATAGTTTAATAATAAATTGTAAATGTAATTTTGATGTTTTTTAAAATAAAATAGATACAAAATTATCAACATTTATACAGGCACAATAGGATCATAGAAAAGTATTGATAAAAATCAAAGAGATCATTGGGTCAAATCCTTTTACCCAACAACCACAACTCTGTACTTAAATATCATCCACTTCAATGGTCAAACAGCCAATAGTAATTTTACAACTCATTCACAATAAAAAGTGGTAAATATTTGTCCTATTTTTATTGGCTAAAATTGACCTTTGACTGTTGAAGTGGATGATATTTAAGAACAGCCCAAACTCAACAACATTGAAAGAGTAAAGCTTAAAGAACCTGTACGTTGTAAATGTACCGGCAGTCAAAATCTCAGCCACTGAAGCAGACTAATCGATTAGAACTAAAAACAGAAGAAATCAAACAGGTCAAACAGATCACATGAAGGTCAAATCGATCAGTCGAAATCAAACAAGTCGAAAAATTTGTGCCGGCTATTTACGGTGGGCACATTAGGAGCTGATCAAACAGTCAATAAAAATGAAAAATCATTAAAATTCTACAGAAGCAGAAAGTAGAACAACTATACCTGTGCACTGCGTCCCTCCATTATAACCATCACCACTGAACCCCGGCTTGCATGAACACACATATCCGGGCATCCCACTGACATTAACACAGGCAGCATTCTGGGAACAGGCAAGAGGCCCAGTTTGGTTAGCCGCGGTACAATTCTGGTCGCCAATAGCCCAATCGACCCGAAGCCCATAATCTCCAGCCCCAAACTTTCCCCTATCAGACGGATTCTTCAGCCTAAACGTAGTGGGATCAATAATTGTAGAAAAAACACACTGCCCTTCTGGAGGCGTCGAATAGGGCTGCGCCCACAAATCAACCTTCCGCCAATTCTCTATAAACGTCGTCTGACAGCACCCGAATCCGTTACAATATTCCGGCTCGTAGATCTCCATACATGACGCCGAACACGACCCGCCGACCGGAATAAATCTCGATTGAGGCGTAGTGGAAGAGAAATTGCCGCTAGCATAGCATCCGACAGACGCAAAAACATTTGAGCCGGAAATCGTAAACGGGCCGTCAGGGTTTCGGGGCAGGGTAAAGAAGGCATGTGCGGATTCCGTAACGGCGCAGCTATTGGCCTTGAGATGCGTCGTATTGATTATGAGAAACCCTGTTGAGAGATTCAGAACCTGGTAATCGCCTGTAGATGTTGATAAGAAAGGGATCAGACCCTCCCCAAACGTGGCGTTTTCTTTGCATAACAGAGAAAATTGGGACTCCCCGCAACTCGAACCGTTGATCTGGAAGGGGTAAGTGATGTTGAGATATCCGCATGTTTGGGGATAACACGAATTGCTTCCCTCGGCTATGAAGAAAAACAAAGCGAATAAAATGGCTATGGAGTACTTCATCGATGTTTCTCTGCATGAAATCACGAATTTCTAAGCTTACAGAGTTTCTCTATTTGATTTTATAGTGACAAAATTTTGTAGCTTGTGTGAAGCAATCAAAGTTCGCCTCTGTATTGCCGTCTAAAGAAGAGCGATTCTTTTAACGCGTAAAGCTGTTAATTATAGACGCCCACCTGCTGTCCGGCCGATTGACTCGGAATATTGTCTATCCGGTGCCTATTCGACCATAGTTTTTAATTAATTAAATTTCAAAATCTATCGAATTTGGAATTTAAATAAATATTCTATATTGTAGATACAGCTGCCTACTGGTGTTGATTCAAATTTGTATTTATATTATTGTTTTTATCTTGTTTTGGTTGTTTTGTTGTTATCATCAATGTTTACTTCCTAAAATATTGTTCAATTATGCTTTATTGAAGGTGCATTTACAATAGAATACGTCTTCCATGAGAATAACCCAAACTGTTCTTTTAGTTTTAATAGTTGGAGTTGCATTAGAGGCCGTATCAAACATCTTATATTGCTTTATCGTATTGAGTCTAGAGTATTTCATCACTTTTCGTATAGTTAAAATTTATAACCTTAATCTCTTTCTATTTTTATTTTTGGGTAATTAAATTACTTGCACAATTGTGATTATTTTGATTATGACATATAAGTTATTCATTGTGCATGTTTTCGTTGCATTACAAATTTAATAGTGTGTAATAGTGTGTATATTGAGGAGGAATTATAAGAAGAATCATCATGTCTTTTTTTGAAATGATATCCTATATGAGTGTCTATATATTTACTTTTCATGTTGACTCAGAATGGTCCATATACTTTAAAATGTATGCTCATGTTAGATTTGCACACACATCAAAGTGGGGGGAAAATGTAATGGTGAAATTTACATATGTGTCTATATATTTACTTTTCTTGTTGGCTAAGAATGATCCATATATTTTAAAATGTATGTTCATGTTAGATTTGCACACACATCAAAGTGAGGGCAAAATGTAATGGTGAAATTTACATATCGGTGTCATTTCCCATTTAATTTTGTGTCTATCTTGGTGGAATGTTTTTAATACAATTATATATTCACAAGTGATATATTCTCATGCTAAATTTGACTCATGGCCATATACCTATCCCTACCCATTCCATTCCTATTTGCACCTATTTCCATATATTTGACTTTATCCCATCCCATTTTACACTAAACACACTACATAATTTGTCATGTATTAGCCAGTGATCTATTCCTTTTCACACACCTTTCCATAAATTCACTCCATGCTTTGAGATTACCAATTTTATCATAAGAATTAGTTTCGATGGGCATGGAATTAACTCGATTCAATCCCAAGAAGTACAAAATGGAACCTTAAATTATTCAAACTTTCAAATTCAAATTCCAATTTACCCTCTCTCTTGTACTAGTTGTTATGAGCTGACTTTGTACAAGTTTATGACGTAAAGTTGGTCCATCCAAAGGCCTAACCTAGAAGAACTTAACCCTAGAAATCTAATAGATTCCCAAATGGTGTTCATAAACACTAGAGTCCTTACAATCTCATTAGATATTAGAGATCAAGGCACATTGTGGCTTGAAGTCTTATTATCAACATATTAGATCCATGCAAACAATTGAAGTCGAACCTACGATGCTCAAGTTTGAACCATGGTTTTTTAGATCTTCACAAAGTATGAACCAATCATCATTCCAAAGGCAATAAAATTAAAGATTGAAGCTAATCAATTATGCACATCATCAGCTTCATTCCCCCAACATCAATTATAGAGATAAGTACCCTTAATTCGTCATTTTTAAAAAAAATATTCTTTTATGATTATCAATCCAACTCTCAATTAATCTAAGTTAATTGTGCTTTACAGGTTACATTAAAATAATTAACCTATAGATTAAACTAAATTTTATATTTTTTACCATTATAAAAAATAACAAAAGGATCTTTTAATGTAAAGACCATTCTCTTCATACTATATTGATACTCCACATACAAAATACACATTTAAAATGTCATACAATTTAAAACAATTACCCTTATTACAAAAACTTTTGTTTGCACTCATTATTAAAAAATAACAATTATATCAAGTTATGCCGAGAGGCATTTTACAATCACAGTCGGGTGGAGATGAGAGCACTCATTTTCTGTGTAAATATATAGTAAAAAAATAAAAAATAAAAACCAAAAAAGAAATTGGAAACGGTTAAAGGGAAAAAAGTGGAGAAAATCACAAAAACTATGGAATCAAAAAAGAAATTGGAAAAAATAAAAAATAAAAGCCTAAAAAGTAATTGAAAATAGTTAAAGGAAAACAAATTTAGAAAAAATCACAAAAACTATGGAAAATGCAAAAAGCACAAACAAAATGTTAAGAATATATCTCTTGAGATAGTGTAGATATATATTTTTTTGGCCGATAGACCATTCTATATGTGCACACATCTTGTAACTACCAAAAATTTGGTAGTCCTTCAATTTTTTGGTTTTCCAAAATAAATTAAAATAAATTAAAAAAATTACGTAATGAAGAACAAGTGGCAGCAGTTTCATTCTCTTTAGCTCCTCAATTCAACTTCTTCTTGCCCTATCCACCTTTTATCTCCCAATCTTTCCCAAGATTTGCGTTATTTTCATTAGCTTTCTTTTAATCCCTGCTCCTTAATGTCTCCACTCTTGGTCATTGGTATTCAAAGCTTGTAGTCTTCCTTGAAGGAAGTCGCAGTCTTCACTATGAATCGAGGGGTAGATCTATTTATTTCTGAGCTAGCTGCCACCATTATTCATCTTTGATTCATGATTTGAACCTGCATTTGATAGATGCTGATGCCAAAAATGTCACTAGCGCTTCCAACGAGTTTGTTGGGTATGTGGAAGGCTCCAATGCCGCATTGTGGGTTTCACTTCATATGCCCAAAATTCTACATTCAAAAGTTACACCAAGGATGCCGCAACGTTTTCTGACTACACCAACACCATGGCAACTTCCGGGGGCGTGGAGGCCGAAAAGTTTTTCAGGGAGAATTTGTTAGTGTAGGGCAAAACTCTCCCCGTGCCCGACATCAAGGATTACATGCCCAAAAGATCGTTTATTCCTGCCTCTTTGGCAAATAATCTGCCCTTTACTACTCAGACTCTGCCGAAGCTGATGAAGACGTTTCACATTCCAGAGAACTCAACAATGTCGTCGATCATGGCGCGGATGCTGCGAGAATGTGAAAGGGCGGCGGTGAAGGATGAAATAAAGAAATGCGTGAGGTCTTCCATCTGCTTTTTTTAATTTTTAGAATGCTTTCTATGATTTTGGAAACATGCAAAAAAGGAGTGAGGCTAAACTGAAGTTATCCTCCTCTATTTATATGCAAAAAGCATAAATAAATGTATATTTCCTTTTATAAAGAGGTGGGTTTGGTCTTTTCCATGTCGATGGATTTTGAGTAATTCTTTACCCTCCTCTTCCGTGGCTCTAAGGGAGTCTTGAATTTAGTTCTTATCTAATTGCTTTTCTGTTCCAAGCCAATTTCTTCATGTTAGATTGTCTAAAAAAAAACTCAGAAATTGTAGATATTGTTAGACAAGAATTGTTTCTTTACTTCCACATAGTATCCTTTGAAATGGTGGATCTGTTAGGACTGAAAGTAAAACTCAATTGCCGAAAGAGAAGTAAAAACAGCGCACAGATGTAATTAGAAAGCAAACAGAAAATGAGACACCAGATTTATCGTGGTTCACCAAACTTGGCTACATCCACACTGAGCAGAGGAATTGTATTGATAATCGAATTGTGTTTTACAATGAGATATCAAGCATATATAATGCTTCGTTATACATCACAAGAGGAATGTGAAAGGTCAAGCAATTGGCGGGAAAAGATGTGTCCGTTGGTCTTCATTTCCTTACAATCTCCCACTTGAAGGTCAACGGATGCTGCAACTTGCCAATCATTCTCCTGCTCTAAACTTCTGATTACTTCTTCTTAACAAGACCAAGAGAAGTCCTGGCACATTCGAACTTCTCTTTGGGAACAACCTTGGTGAAAATGTCTGCCGAATTGACCTTTGTGTCAATTTTTGCAACTTGTAACTTGCCCTCTTCAACTACATGATGAATGAAATAAGCATGTATGTCAATATGCTTAGAATGACGCTGAGATGAATGATTATGAGCCATAAAAATGGCGCTGCGACTATCACAAAACAAAACATAGTCACTTTGTTGACATTTCAAATCACCAAACAACTGCTGTAACCAAATCATCTCCCTAGCACCTTCGGAAAGAGCCATGTACTCAGCTTCGGCAGAAAAGAGCAATAGAATGTTGCAGCCTTGAGACCCAACTAATGGCAGCTCTAGCAAACATAAAAACATAGCCAGTAGTAGATCTCCGCTTATCTAAATCTCCAGCAAGATCAGAATCAGTGAAACCTTGCAGCTGTGGCTTATTGCCACCAAAACACAAAGCATAATCAGAAGTACCTTTAAGATACCTTAATATCCATTTGACAGCTTCCCAATGAGGCTTACCGAGATTGCTCATGAACCTGCTCACAACTCCCACTGCATGAGCAATATCGGGACGAGTGGAGATCATAGCATACATAATGCTACCAACAGCTGATGTATAAGGAACACTTTGCATAAACTCTTTATCCTCTTGTGTTTTTGGACACAAATCAGAAGATAAACGAAAATGGGCAGCAAGAGGAGTAGAAACAACCTTTGCATCAGCCATACCAAATCTGTCTACAACCTTGTCAATGTACGCCTTTTGTGACAACATGATCTCCTTCTTTTGTCTATCCCTAGTGATGGTCATTCCAAGAATCGTCTTGGCTAGGCCTAAGTCTTTCATAGCAAATCTCTTAGCTAATTGAGACTTTAATTCAGAAACAATTTTCATACTTGTGCCGGCTACCAACATGTCATCAACATAGAGCAAGAGAATGACAAACTCACCATTAGGAAGTCGCTTATAGTAGACACAAGGATCTAATTCACATCTTAAGAAGTTATGCTCAGTCATAAAGCGATCAAACTTGAGATACCATTGGCGCGGGGCTTGCTTGAGCCCATACAAGCTGCGCTTCAATCTGCAATAAAGATGTTCCAGTCCCTGTTTCTTAAATCCTTCCGGCTGTTCCATGTACAGCTCTTCATCAACATCACCATGTAAAAACGCTGTTTTAACATCCAACTGATCAAGTTCAAGATCCCAAACTGCAACAAAACCCAAAACTGC
The DNA here is from genome assembly GCA_027924645.1 of Cunninghamia lanceolata. Taxonomy (NCBI): domain Eukaryota; kingdom Viridiplantae; phylum Streptophyta; class Pinopsida; order Cupressales; family Cupressaceae; genus Cunninghamia; species Cunninghamia lanceolata. Next base: position 24,973,536 of record BSBN01000213.1, on the reverse strand, counting down.
CCGGATTGTGGTCATTCTCACAACTGGTGAGAAAATCTCATTAAAATCTATGCCTTTCTGTTGATCATACCCCTTGACAACTAGTCTAGCGCGATAGCGCTTGTTGCCTCCATCTTCCTCTTTCAACTTGTATACCCAGCGGTTTTTCAAGGGTCTTCAATCAGGCGGAAGTGGCACTAAATCCCAAGTGTTATTTGCCTGCAATGAATGCATTTCATCTTGCATCGCTTCTTGCCACTTCGAAGAATCAACTGCCTTGCAAGCTTGTTTATAGGTAGCTGGTTCAGGTTGATCAGAAATCAATGATTCTGGCTGTGCCTCCTCTGAATATAATAACTCATAATCAGAAAATTTAGAAGGACGTCTCCTCTCCCGGGTAGACCTCCTTAACTGAGAAACCTCCTCTTGCAAATTTGAATCATCTAGATTCATTCTGTGTAACTAGTTTTGAATATTTGCTATGTCATTTTGCAAATTAGCCTTGTTCTGAACAATGTCTTCATGACTCTGCCTCTGAACACTTCCTTGTTGCACAGTCCCTTGCATCTGTATATTTCCTTGTGCTATTTCTCCAATGTTCTGCCCCTGCACACCAATCGGCTGAGGCAACAAAAACTGAGAATGTACTGGAGGCAGTGTATGGGCCATATGAGGCTGCGATGACACATGTGGTAGCACTCTATCCAAAGGAGGCTGCATAGTATTTATCAGAGGCTGCGTGTGAGTGGTGGGAGGCAGCGATGAGTTTAATGAGGGCTGCATTACACATAAAGGCAGCGAACTATGCAAAGAAGGTTGCGTTGGATGTGAGGGAGGCAGCATAGATGTTAAATCACTTCCAACGTGAGCTGTGGGGTTTGAAAAAGGTTGCTGTGTAGGAGTTAGAGGCAGCGAACATGTTTGGGTTGGGTGCACAACAGGGGTGCTACCATTTAAAGATGCCGAACTTACATTTAATGGCTGTGTAAAAGAAACACCATTATCAAACAAATCAATATTAACATATTCTTTTGAAGATGTACTATCTCTGTGCAAACCTGGGAAAACTCTTTCGTTGAAGACGACATCCCGACTGCGAGTGATCTTTTTGGCGATGGGATCCCATAACCTGAATCCATACTGATCCTCGCCATACCCAACAAAGATACACTTCTGCGACTTGGGATCCAATTTGGATCATTTCTCATGAGGAATAAGAGCAAACGCTTCACATCCGAACACCCGTAGATGACTATAAGAAATACGCTTGCCCAACCACCTTTCCTCGGGAATGTCAAGATTTAACCGAGATGAGGGAGCTCGATTAATGAGGTAAACTGCTGTGTTGCAAGCTTCTGCCCAGAATTCTTTTCCCAGTCCAGCATTGGAAAGCATACACCGTGCTTTTTCCAAAATCGTTCTATTTAGCCTCTCCGCAGCCCCATTTTCTTGCAGTGTATAAGGAACAACTTTGATTCTTTGAATACCATTGTCAGCACAAAAACTATCAAACTCTAGTGAACAAAATTCGCCGCCATTATCAGTTTGCAAACACTTGATATTATGCCCACTCTGATTTTCAACTAGAGCTTTAAAAATTTTGAACTTGCTGAACACTTTAGATTTTTTGTTAAGCATAAAAATCCAAACTTTCCTAGTGCAATCATCAAGGAAAGTTAAAAAATAATTAGCACCTCCAAGAGAAGTTACCTCAGTTGGCCCAAAAACATCTGAATAAACCAGCTCCAAAGGTGAGGTGTTCTTCTCATGACCCGTCTTTATGAAGCTGATCCGCTTCTGCTTGCCGTAGAGACAATGTTGGCAAAAATCCAAATCCACGGATTTCAACCCCGGTAGTTGTTCTCTTTTGATCATGACTTCAAGACCTTTTCTACTCATATGTCCAAGCCGTTGATGCCACAGCTCGGTTTCGCTGTCCGTCACTGTCATAGCAGCTCCCACTTGAGAGTCATTCTCAAAAACATATAAACTGCCCTCTCTATTTCCTTTGGCAATCTGCATGACACCTTTAGTAACCTTCCATGAATCTGGATAGAAGGTAGTATTGCAGCCTTGTGAGAACAATTGGGTTATAGAAATCAGATTCTTTTTCAGTTTTGGGACATGCCTAACATCTTGCAAAAGCCATTTGCTTCCATTTTTAGATTGTAGGAGAACATCACCTTTACCAATGATGTCCAATGAATTGTTATCCCCCAAGTAAACCTTCCCGAATTGTCCTCCTTGATAATTAGAGAAGGCATCCGTGCAAGAGGTGGCATGAAAGGATGCGCCCGAATCTAGAACCCATGAAGCTGAAGTGGTTTCACTTACGGACAAAACCAAAATATTATCACCCTTGTCATAAACAGCATTGACCTCGCTGTCTTTAACCTTCTCTTGCGCCTTCTTATAGGAATAACAATTTTTCTTGGTGTGACCGGGCTTACCGCAGAACCAACAGTCACCAACTCTACCTCTGGATTTTGACCTCTTCGCTGATTTTGATCTTCTTCTGTTATTGTCTTTGCCTCTATTATGAGGCCTTCCTCTACTAACAGCGGTTAAGGCTTCACCGGAAGATATTTCTTGGTTCTTTCTACGCATATCTTCACTAAGGAGTGTAGCTGCTACATCATCAAACACCAATTTTGTTTTGGCTGAAGCTGAAGTACTTATGGCCATCACGACACCTTCCCAGCTGTTGGGCAATGAGCATAGCAGCAAGATTGCTTTAATTTCATCTTCCAACTTTATCTCCACCGAGGTCAGTTGGGTAAGTAAGGTATTAAACTCATTCAAATGGTTAGACATAATTCCGCCTTCTTTCATTTTCAGGTTATAAAGCTTTTTCATGATAAAAACTTTATTAGATGCTGAAGCCATCTCATACATTTTACAAAGTTTATCCCACAGCTCCTTCGAAGTCTTCTCTGCTGAAACATTAAACAACACATTGCTGGACAGCGAGAGGAAAATCGTAGCTCTTGCCTTCTTATCCATCTTGTCCCATTCTTCATCCGTCATTGAGCTTGGTTTCTTTGCTACCCCTTCAAGCGCAAGTGAGAGGTCTTGTTTTATCAGCAAAGACTCCATATGTACTTTCCACAGTCCAAAATTCTGACCGGAGAACTTCTCAATCTTCGGTTCCTCCATGGCTCGAAAATCCAACACCGATTTTCGCAATCAGCTATACCGTCACCGTACAGCTCTGATACCAATTGTTAGGACTGAAAGTAAAACTCAATTGCCGAAAGAGAAGTAAAAACAGCGCACAGATGTAATTAGAAAGCAAACAGAAAATGAGACACCAGATTTATCGTGGTTCACCAAACTTGGCTACATCCACACTGAGCAGAGGAATTGTATTGATAATCGAATTGTGTTTTACAATGAGATATCAAGCATATATAATGCTTCGTTATACATCACAAGAGGAATGTGAAAGGTCAAGCAATTGGCGGGAAAAGATGTGTCCGTTGGTCTTCATTTCCTTACAGGATCTACATGTAAACCAAAATGGGTAGATTTTTATTTCAGTGACTAGATCATTTAATCGCCTTAAGTTTATTTGATTGTTGTGGTGCATTTGTACGCCTCTTTGGAAATTTATATGTCCTCTTAGTATGCATTTTAAGCTACTGGAGTATCCAAATGTGTCTTTAGATGTGAACCTTAGGTTGTCAGCTTGACGTCATGGTTGGCATTGCATTATGTGCTTGAGATTATTCACAACTTAGCATCTGTTGAAAACTAGCTGCATATCGACAAGTTGGAATGAGGATGTTGGAATTTATATTTAAACCAAATCTCTTATTGTGGTTCAGTGGTGGTCAAATATCAATCAATGATTGAATGGAGATCTGAGTTTTCAAAAGAATCTTTTTCTTCTTTTCTTAGGAATCAATTATTTATTTTATTGGGCACCTCTAATTTATGAGTTATACAGTTAGTCAATCGAATTCATATAGATCTTGAGCCTTTTGTATAATCATTTCTATGCTTATTCTTTCATTATTTCCTCTTCTGGGATGATGTCTCGTGAGATTTTCTTATATAGCCTTTGTACCCTGTTGCACGTCATAATTGACAATTCATCTGATATTAACTTTTGCAAGAAGTTACTAAAGCCCTTTCATACAAATCCATTTGTATGCATTCCATGCAACCATTGCCATCTATAAAATGACATCTCAATGAGATATTCAAACAAATAGATTTCAATAAATCCATTTTGAGCATATCCTGCGATCGTTATGTTCCATCTGATGACATATTTTGAGGCATTCTGTCAAATTATTCATGTATCTTTTTTGCATCTGCACATTCTGCTTAACAGTGTTCTTCCATCTTTCTTTATTTGGTGAAAATCCATCATCTATATTATTATCTCAACGTTGGCAGAGAAGGTGGAGAATGGCAGTTATAGATGACTATTTTTGCTTATTTTCTTAATAAGGAATAACTTTCTTAATTTAGAACATTGTTACCACAACAGTCCAAGCATTGATATTTGTCTACTGTTAGTATTTTCTTTAATTTGCATGCATTCCACGAGTGTCTTCATTATGTTTCCAATGGCTCCATTATTCCTCTTAAGATAAGGAATTAAGTTAACCATTTTTTATTCCATATTAAAGTGTTTAAAATTAGAAACCAGCTTTTTTATAGAACTGTATTGAATTCATTTTGTGCATGATCATGTCGAAGATTCCTTCTCCATTTAGCTTAAGTTGAGGTGATTGATGGCCAAGAGGACCAATGGGTTAGATGTTTTATTTTTATTTTTCTTTTAAAGTGCCCACAAAGGATAAGGCTCATGTATACATAAATTGTATATTCCACTGCTCTTTTTCTTTAGTATTGTTTTTAGAACTCAGTGTTAATAATTTTGCACGGAAAACTTAATCAAAAGTGTTTCCTTTTGAAATCAACTCAGTGATATGCAATTAAAGACAATGTGTTACATTGTTACGACATTCTCTAGATGAAATTCTTCATGGATAACATTATAAGAGTCTATTTTATTCTCTATGACACGTTAAGGATTATATATGGTGGTAAAATCATGTTAGTTGAAATATAGTACTTCTTGAAACTAAATTTGTTTTTATAAAGTAAAGAATTTAGTCCAACCTATTTTAGTTATTGTTTCAACCTTGTATTTCATAAAGGAAGATTAGATAATTTGTTATGAGCCTTAATTTATGACTAAGGTGTATTAGTCTATTGTTTTTATCATCAAGTTATGTTATTAATACTTTTAGACTTCTTAAAGAGATTTGTGTTGCTATGATTTAGATCCTAACACTTTAGGAATTCTTATATTTATATATATCTTCAAGGTTTATCTTTTATTCTTTGTTTTATGCGACTATGTAAGCTACTAAAAATTTATAAAAATAAATAGAATATAATTCTTAACTTGGTGAAGGTGAAATAGTTCTCTAGATAAAGATGAATATTTTGACTTTTGAAATTATATCATGATAAGTCATTAATAATAGGATTGAGTTAATATTGCTATTGATCCCATAATAATAATTTGCAAGGTGAACTACAATTATTAGTCTTTGAAGTTTGAATTAATTTCTGTATATATACTTCACACAAAGTGAACATCAAAGTTTTTGTTAGGCTTAGGGTTCAAACACCTACACACACATGCACTTCAAACAAAGTGAATGTCAAAATTAACTTTTCACACACACACACACACACACACACACACCAAACAAAGTGAATACCAAAATTTACTTTTCACACACACACACATGCACTTCAAACAAAGTGAATGCCAAAATTAAATTTTCTCACATACACATCCACTTTAGACAAAGTGAATGACAAATTAATTTTCACACACACACACACACACACACACATGTGCATGCACATAGAGTGTTTGGCAACATTCATTTAAACACACAATGAATGCCAAAGTTAAATTTCAAACCCACGCACACCCAATGAAAGTCAAAGTTAGTTAAAACACACAAAGTGAACATCATTGACATTTGAAAGTATTTTTGTACATATTCTTCACATAAAGTGAATGTCAAAGTATTTTTGTTAGAGTTAGGGTTCAAACACACACACACATGCACTTTAAACAAAGTGATTGCCAAAATCAACTTCACACACACACACACACACACACACACACATGCATGCACATAGAGTGAATGCCAACATTGATTCACACACATAGTGAATGCTAAAGTTAACTTCCAAAGCCACACACACAAAGTGAACATCAAAGTTAGTTCAAACACACACACATGCACTCCAAACAAAGTGAATGCCAAAATTAACTTTCCACACACACACACACATCCACATTAGACAAAGTGTGCAAAAATTAACTTTTCACACACACACAAACATGCATGTGCATATAGAGTGAATGCCAACATTCATTCACACATTCATTAAGATTATTGTTAGGGTTAGGGTTAGAATTAGGATTAGGGTCAAGGTTAGATTTATAGTTAGGGTTAGTGTTAGAATTAGGGTTAAGGTTAGGGTTAGGGTTAGGGTTAGGTTAGTTAAAATTAGGCTTAGGGTTAAGATTAGGGTAAGAATTAGGGTTATAACTATGGTTGGGTTAGAATTATGGTTAGGGTTAGAATAAGAGTATCTCAAATTTTGTAGGATGCAAGAATGGTATCATAAATCTACATTGTAGATTTCAAACATTCATCAAACACATTTTTAAGGCATGCTTCAAAAAGTATAATTTTAATAAGAGAGTTGAATTGCAAGTATTTTTTTCCATCCTTTTAAAATTATGCTTTATAGTTAAAAGAATCAACTAATCAAATCATGATGATACATTACAAAGAATAGTTAGATTGTGCATATCAAAATGGCCAAAACATAAAAAAAACAGTGCATATCAAAGTATAAATATATACTATTTGCTGATAGGCCTATAAATATTTGTGCCTATCAGCCATTTGATAGCACCTTTGGTGCTTTTACTAGTTAAATATAAATATACTAGTTTAATTTAAGCTATACTTTTGGAGTACTTAATTTATAGTTGCAACATTTGGTAACATAAAGCACTCAAAGCGCACCATTGTATTACCGCCCAAGGAAGACCGAGTCTTTTAATGCGTAAAGCCGTTAATTATCGACGGTCGTTGCAGAGATTCGCTGCTGTCGTATATTATATATTATATATTATATAATTGTTTCATTACAGGCCATTTTACTCGAAACAATTTCGATTATTCCCATTAAAACTTTACAGTTACTCTTGCCATAACAAATTCTATGCCAAAAAGTAGCAGCTTCGTCAAAGAATAGTTAATGTGAATGTTAGTGAGCAAGAACTGATGATAAGAGGATTGATGGTATGTTTTTTTAAAATTTTATTTATAAAAATTTAAATCAAATTTTAAATGATTTTAATTGGTTGGTTCTCTTTATTTTAACAATTTAATTAAAAGATTAAAAGAGGTTTCTAATTAAAATATATACTTATTCATCATATTATAATCTTTTAAAAACACGACAAAAATATTTATATAATACAATTATTTCGGTTAAAAACAAGACAGAAGGATATTATATAATACAATTGCTTCATTAAAAACGAGAAAATGATCTACACCAGCAGATCCATCGCCACTTTACAGAGTTCTCTTGTTTTAGGCGAGGAGTTGGAACTCTTCGTAGCAAACGTCAGATTTGAATTAGTTTCCATCCATGTCCTTGTTACGTGTTAAGGCAGCTGAGGTTGCAAGGGGTTTGAATATATTTATTAACAGGAGGCTTTGGTCTAATCTTTGATGTATGCTTGGTATTTTGTCTATGAAGAAACAAGGCAATTATGGGGACCATCCAGCCACGTGAAGATTCCATTCACACTCATGTGGCGATGTCTTCTATATTTCTCCAGTTTGCGTTTCATTGTGGTGCAAATATGCAAATGAAAGAATACTGAATACCAACCGTACAAGAAATTGGCCAATGAATTAGTCAAAAATAATAATAATTTCGACAAATTTTGAGGTGTTTGCTGTCTTAATTTAAGAGAAGCTGGCCCATTGTACCAACCAGCCAACCCATTTAGTGTTTTAATTTAAAAGAACCCGGGCCATTGTACCTAACTACCTACCTATAAATCAAGGTCTGGAGTATTTATTTGTCCTCAACAAGTTCCTCTCAGATATCACTCTTAGTAAAACAAAAAATGTATAAACAAATGGAGGAGGACATCATGAACATTTTGTTATTGCGAAGGGATAAATTACTCTTCACTTTAAATTAAATTATAATGATAAACAGATCTGATTTATAATAATGAGTTGGGATTGATATTGAAATTAAATATGGAATTTAAATACAATATTTAGTTAGATTTTAGAGAGGAAAATGATGTTGAGAATGTTGGAAATTGATTCACCAAGATACTAGAATTTTAGGACTTATTTAGAAAATTGCTTCAAATTGATTGTGTTTGTTGTGGTTCAAATCCACACCTTTGGAAGTGAATTGTATCGTAGACCTAAATCTATACCCACATGATTGAATTGATAGAAATCTAATGCTTGGAATGCACTCACCTCTATGTCTATGCTATGAATCTTAGTAAGGAATTGATGGTGTTTAAAACCAAGATTTACCCATAGAACCCACATCCACTAGACCAAACACATACACTGAATGATTTCTTATAATTTATTAGATTTATAACTTCTAAAAGAAAAGATGGGTCTATTCTATTTTCCAAACACACAATATTCACAAAAATCAAAATGATCATCAGAGTAAATAAAAAAGTATCAACCATATTTTTATTAATGAGGATTTGAAGATCTTTTTACTAATGTATCTCAAACATTAGTGCCACAACATACATGCATTTTTAGATTTGTGGAGATATCAAGCCTAAACATAGTCTCACAACATGAGCTTCTAGCCACCAATAGATTTCCTCTCACCAACCTACAACCACACTTACCAAATGTCACATGCACTCCAGAATCATTCAACTTCAATATATAAAGTAAGTTTCTTGCAATTCCTAGAATGTGCAAAATATTATTGAAGGTTTTCACCCTCCCATCATTGAAATGCAACTATATCTTTTCCTTACCAACAATATGATGTGTATTGTTGTTACCAAAGAAAACTTTCCTCCATCATAAGTTATATGTGATAAGAACCACTCCTCATGGGGAGTCACATGGTAGGAGCAACCTCAATCAATGAGCCCGGCATCATCACTAATAATGTTAGCAGAAATAAACAATGCATCATTATCACCATCATCAAAATATTTCTCTATGGATGAATCACCATAGGATTTTCTTTTGTTTAAGCATTCCTTCTTCACATGTCCTCTCTTTCCAATATTCCAATACTTTATTCTACTCTTCCTAGGGTTTTAGATTAAATCCTTTTGACTTGGACATATCTTTCAAATTTTCTCAATCCCCTTTTGACCCATCTGTGTCCCTAAGCCTTCCCAAACATGCAAGGCATCCTTCAAGCCCCCATCCATGGATTTTCTTCTCATTTTCTCTAAAAGTGATGTAGCAATAAGGGAGTTCATCTTTAGCTCTACAACACTACCCCTAATAGAAACAATTAAATTTTCTCAATTTTTGGTGTAAAGAACAAAGAAAAAAGATACATTTATCTTCTTCATCAAACGTAAATCTAGGAGAGATAGCTAACTCAAAATTAAGTTAAAGGTGTTTAAATGTTCTACAATAGAATCACTTTCCTTCCCTTTTAAAGAATGCAAATGTCTTTTGAGATACAATTTATTTGTTAAAATTTTAGTTTGGTAAATATCACGTATCTTCTTCCATAGTGTAAATGGATGATCTTCTCTAAGACATTCATGAGGATAAAATTTTTAAGAGACAATCAAATGGTTCATCATGCCTTCTTGTGACTACCATGATTATATATTAATAAGAAATGGTGCTCTTGGTGAATACATTATCAATAGGTGATTTGTGGAAATTAAAAATTATAACAACAACAAAGAGACAAATGGCAAAGACATACATTATGTTGATTTTTCTTCCCATTTAGTAGTAACCATGTACAATTTTATAATTATTAAAATGATTCTTATTTTTTATACTCATAGAATTAAAATTTTAATATTTTCTTTAGCATTTAAAACCATAACAAAAATACCCATTACTTTTTGATATTAAGCAATGTTAAATTATAATAAATTATGTTGATAATTGAGTGAAAATATAGTTAAAACTTATTATTCCTTAGTACATTCAAATTCATCAACATTGATAGATCATGTAGGAAATAGAATTAATAACACTATAATAGAGAAATTGAAAACCACAACACTTTGCAATAACACAAGATATATGTCAAGAAATCCTTGTAGGAAAAAACTCCACCACCAAAAAGACCCAAGCTTGTATTAATCTTCAAACAAGGAAGTACATCACTACAATCTTTGGTGCAGGGCACCTAAATCATTTTGATTGTATTTTTGATAAGTTGTGGTTTTTGCTCAATGTGTTCTGTAATAAGGCTTTAGCCATGGATGTAAGGTCCTTTTGTGTGGTCAAGATGATTGGGGTAATCATATAAACCTCAATCATTCTTAGTCCATTTGGACCCTAGTTGAGTCATTTAGGCCTAGTAGGTCTAATGTTGATTTTTTGAGTCTAGTTGGTAGTTTTAATGTTTTGTCATGTTTTTAGGAGTATGGTGGATGTTTAGGTTCCATTGACCAAGCAAAACCAATCGACATCCTTGTGTCAAGGTAAAAGTGCCATAGTTGTCCAAATGTGTCATGTACTTGAGCGGTTCCAACCCACTTTTGATGGTTGCAACTACTTTGGGAAGCTGCATACCAACTTGAATCGGTTGATATGGTGGACGTCTTGCTCCAGTATAGGAGAGAAGATTTTGTACAGAGTTTTGGGCACAAAATCAATAGAAACTAATTGTTTTTCCCTGCATTTATGTGGTTGTACGGTTTGTACGGATTGGCAAAGTAGATCGATGTGATTTTTCTAAAAATAGGTTGAGTCAGGGTTCGAATGCAACAAGTTTGAGGTCTTGAAGTGGTTTCAGGAGGGAGATATTGCATTTTGATTCCAAACTAGTCTAAAAACCCTGTTTTCTAGGGTTTGTCATACAAATCCAGCCCTAGAATGCATTCCAACTGGTGAAATCTCATGCAAATCGGTGAAATGCAGGCTAGGGATGTAATTTACATGATTCCAAAAGCATTTGGTTGGGAAAGACTATTTTCAATTTTTGTAGTGATGCCCTAGGTCAAGTATTCATAGGTATTTGACCAAAAATGTGCAATTTAGTGTTGTATATGACAAAATCTAAAAGGTGGATGAATGCCTGATGGTTTTCTGAGATGTTTTCATGTGGTGGAAGAGATCCAAATTCATGTCCCTGATCTATGGCCCCAATTTGAACCCTTTGCTTTGTAACCTAGACCTAAAGTGATTAATTAGGCCTAGAGACCTAGTGGGTGTTTTGAGTTGCTAGAGTAGAGTGTGAATAGGAGACTTGGAGGTTTGTTAGGGTTCCCTAAAGGGTATTCAAATCCACCATTTATTTACCTAGTCATTTAGGGTTTTGTCAAGTTGTGTGGTGGAAATAGGTTTAGGAGGGCTAGTAGCCTTACTAGGCCAAGTGAAGGTTGGAGAATTGTGAGAAGTTGGGAATCAAACCAACTATATAAAAGGTGTTTATGGACTTGTATTAAGGTGTGGAAGTAGCCTTGAGGGTTGAACAACAACCTAGATACCAAATCCCTAATTTGCCTTTGGTGTGACTTTGGTTGGATTGAGGTAGTGAAGTGGGTGAGTGGGCAAAGAAGACTAAACCATTGTTGCTTCCCTTGTGCCACTCTACATCAGGTGGTATCAGAGCCATCAAAGAGATGGGAGATAGAGAAGAAGAGGAGGAAATTCCTCAAAAGGTGACAAATGCCGAATTGGCAAAGATAGTGAGAGAGCAAGCAGCCAAGAACAAAAGGATGGAGGCTGAGATAGAGAAGTTGAAGAAGGATAAGGATAAGAAGAAGAAGCCAGAGGTCATCTTGGATTCAGATGAAGAGGATCAAGATGAAGAAAAAGGTGAGCCCATGGAAGAGCCATAAGGAGGCATGTCAGAAAGACAATTCCTAGATGCACTTGGAAAGTTGAGTAGGAAGGACACTAAGGTGGACTTACCTATGTTTCCTGGTAAGATGAACCTAGAGGAGTGCCTAGATTGGATAGAGGCAATGGAGAACTATTTTGAATGTGAAGAAGTGGCAGAAAATTAGAAAGTGAGGATTGCCAAATCTAGAATGAAAGGGCCAACCTTGAGTTGGTGGAACTTCATTCAAAATGAGAGGATAGAAGATGATAGGAACCCTATCACTACATGGAGGAAGATGGTGCTTGAAATCAAGAAGCAATTTGTTCCTGAAGACTATGAAGTCAACTTGCACAAAAAGTTGCAAAACTTGAGACAGAAGGACATGGATGTAAGCACATACACCGAGGAGTTTCACAAGATGTCTTTGAAAGCCAAGATGCCTGAGAATGAAAAACAAAAGCTTGCAAGGTATCTTAATGGTCTTAAGTTCTCCATTCAAGATGAATTAAGTCTCTTTAACCCTGAGACAGTCCATAAGTGTTTTCAAATGGCATTGAGGATTGAGGACAAACAGAGAAGGAGAGGTGATTCAAACAGCAGAGGCAGAGGCAATCTAAATTTCAGAGGCAGAGGTAGATTTCAGAACAGAGATAACTCTTCTAGACCCCAAGATGGCAGAGCACAAGAAGGCAGTCAAGGGCAGGCTGACAGAAACAGTGCTAATCAGGGTCAGTTTAGAGGGAGAGGTAATGGTAGAGGAAGAAGTGGAGGCAGGGGTTCCATTGTGTTCACTGGAAGGTGTTTCTCCTGTAATTAGATAGGACATCAGTCCTTTAGGTGCCCAGAGAAGATGGGAAACAACTCTGCAAATTAGAAAGATAGAAGGGTGCAGCTCCTTCAAGAGGATGACTATCAAAGCACCACATCTTACCAAACTACCTCTTCCAAGCCTGCAGCACCAGAGAGTGGAGAATGCATCATGTTTAACCAGTCTCTCATCATGTCAGCCACCAAGGAGCAGCCCCAAAGAAACAATTTGTTTAGAACCACTTGCAAGGTGAAAGGGAAAGTCTGCAAGGTAATAGTTGATTCAGGTTCTTCTGAGAATTTAGCTTCTAATGAAATGGTGAATAAGTTAGGATTGCAAAGGATACCTCATCCTAACCCCTATAGAGTCTTTTGGCTAACTAAGGACCAACAAATTGTGGTGAAAGAATGATGTTGGGTTGAATTCAAGATAGGTGAATATCATGATAGGATTCTTTGTGAGATAGTGGATATGGATGCATGCCACCTTCTTCTTGGCAGACCTTGGCAACATGATACAAGTGCCCAACATGAGGGTAAGCAAAATGTAATTCATTTGTCTAAAATTGGTGAAAATTTCACAATGACTCCTTTGATGGATGACAGCAAGGAAAAGATCATTCCTAGTTCAGTTATGTTGGTAGGTGAAAAGGAGTTTTTGGCTAACCTCAAGGAGGAGAAAGTGCCATGTTTTGCAGTAGTTATCAAGCCCAAGGATGTAAATCCTAAGAAGACCAAAGTGCAGCAGCCTCTTAGGAGGATTGGACCAAAAGAGGTGGAGGAACTATTGGAGAAGTTTCATGATGTGATAGCCGATGAAGGTAAGGATGCCCTTCCACCAAAGAGGGAGATTAGTCATTGCATTGATCTCATCCTTGGATCCACCCTACCAAACCAAGTAGCCTACAAGTTGACCCCAGAGCAAAATGCAGAAGTGGCAAGACAAATTCAAGACTTGTTGGATAGATGACTTATAAGGAGGAGTATTAGTCCATGTGTAGTACCTGTAGTACTTGCACCCAAGAAGGAAGGAACATGGAGACTATGCACTGATTCCAGGGCCATCAACAAGATTACTATCAGGTATAGATTTCCAATGCCAAGAATAGAAGATTTAATGGATTACTTGGGTAGGGCTAAATATTTTACCAAGATGGATTTAAAAAGTGGTTATCACCAAATTAGGATAAGGGAAGGGGATGAGTGGAAAACTACCTTCAAAACCAATGAAGGGCTATTTGAATGGGTTGTGATGCCTTTTGGCTTATCAAATGCACCAAGCACCTTCATGAGGTTGATGAATGAGGTGCTAAAACCATTCCTTAACAAGTTCATTGTTGTATATTTGGATGATATATTGGTTTTCAGTGACAGCAAGGAAGATCACATAAGGCATATCCATCAAGTGCTTAGGAGGCTTCAAGAGGAGAAGTTGAGAATTAACCTTGATAAATGTGTCTTCGTACAAGAAGAATTGACATTCTTGGGGTTTGTCATCTCTAAGGGCAGCCTCAAAATGGATCCAAGCAAGGTGGAAGCCATTCTTAATTGGCCAACACCTACTACAGCCTCTGAGGTAAGGAGTTTCCATGGTTTGTGCAGTTTTTATAGAAAGTTCATTAGAGGGTTTAGTGCCATTTGTGCTCCACTTGTTGACACTATAAAAGGGGGCAAGAAGTGTGTGTTTGTGTGGACAAATGAGGCCAATCAAGCCTTTGAACTGTTAAAGAATAAAATATCAAAAAAACTGGTCCTTGTGCTACCTGATTTTGATAAAACCTTTGTGGTTGAGTGTGATGCAAGTAAGAGGGCTGTTGGGGGAGTCCTAAGCCAAGATGGGAGGCCTGTAGCCTTCTTTAGTGAGAAGTTAAACGAGGCAAAACAGAACTATTCTACCTATGATCTAAAACTATATGCAATGGTCCAATCATTGAGGAAGTGGAGACACTATTTATTACCCAAGGAGTTTGTTGTTTTTATTGATAACCATGCTTTGAGCTTCTTGAACAGGCAAGAGAAATTAAACCATAGGCATATCAAGTGGATGGAGTACATCTAAGCATATACATTCTCCATTAAGCACAAGAAAGGAGTGGCCAATAAGGTAGCCGATGCCTTAAGTAGGAGGAATCTTGTTGTGCAAACCATTCAGTTGGAAAGTACAGGTATACATGCCATTAAAGATTAGTATGCAGAAGATGAAGACTTCAAGGAACCTTACCAAGTTTGCAAAGCCATGACAGGCAAGTATAATACTGATTTTTCTGATTTTCTAATACAAGATGGCTTTCTTTTCAAAGGCAGCCTGTTGTGTATCCCAAGAGGATCTGTTAGAGAGAATATTATTTAGGAGAAGCATTGTGGCAGCATGGCAGGCCACTTTGGCATTGATAAGACCCTAGACTTGGTTAGAAGATACTACTATTAGCCAAAATTGCCAACTAATGTAAGAAAGTTTGTAGAAACTTGTCAAATTTGCCAAAGAGCCAAGGGACATACATCAAATGCAGGTCTATACACTCCACTACCTATTCCTTCAAAACCTTGGGATTCCATAAGCATGGACTTTGTACTTGGTTTGCCTAGGACCAAGAATGGACATGATAGCATCTTTGTGGTTGTTGATAGGTTCTCAAAAATGGCTCACTTCATCCCATGTAAAACCACACATGATGCCTCACATATTGCAAGACTTTTCTTCAAGGAAATAGTCAGATTACATGGTTTACCTTTGTCCATAATCTCTGATAGAGACCCCAAGTTCATAGGACACTTCTGGAGGACACTTTGGAAAAGACTAGGTGCAAACTTGTCATTATCATCAGCCTAGTCTTTTCCACAGGCAGAATACTCCTACAATGACACTGTCACCGGCCTGTCACCTTTTCAAATTGTTTATGGCACTCACCCAAGGGGTATTTTGGAACTTAGAGAAGTTAGAGGACTAGAGAAGAGCAGTGCATTGGCTGAAGACTTTGTCCAAGTGATGAGAGATATCCATGAGCAAGTAAAACAGAGGTTACAGTCCACCTCTGCAAAGTACAAACAGTCTGCTGACAGAAAGAGAAGGGATCTGCAGTTCAAAGAAGGGGATTTGGTCATGGTGCATCTGAAAAAGGAGAGGCTACCTGTAGGAAAA